>CM055122.1:189143646-190501146 GCA_029206835.1 Rana muscosa | reverse complement strand
CTGTCACCATTGCTGGCGCTGTGCTGTGTGGGGTGCCTGGGGGTCACACTGTTCTTGGAGGGGCTAATGCTGGTCTGCAGATATGCTTGGGGCCTTTTTTTGTGTGTTTTGGGGCCTGAGCGCCGAGTGGCGCTGTTTGTGTGCTGTTTTTTTTTTTTTCACTTTTGCTGAGTCATGGCGGCCATCTTGCCGCGGATCGCCTCAGTGAAGTGCGGAGGCCATTTTCTTGTAGCCCGCGCACTCTTCAGCACTAGTTTTGGCCTCTAGCGCTGCTGTAACAGCGGAAATCTCCTCACAATCTCCTCACAGCTCACCAGCGCTGACACAGCGCGGTACAGACAGCGGAACTGAGCGGTCCCTGGTCCGGTTTGGTGAGTCCCCTGGGCGCCCCCTCCTCAGTCAGCACAGCCTGTGGGTGGACTTTTTATCTGAGGAGTCTCAGAGGGGGGCAATATGGAGTCTCTGTCACCAGCTTCCCCTAAATGTCAGTGGACAACGGGCAGTGCTTCAGCACCTGCAGTCCCTAGGGACCAGTTGTGGGCAGTCCTGGAATCATTTCTGACCAGGATGGGAGCTGTGTGCAAGCGCAAGGGAGAAAAAAAAAAAAAAAGCGCCCTCTCCCCACTTTACTTCATGAGGGCAGTGCGCTGATTCAGATATGGGCCTAGCCACTACCGCTCAGGACCCTAGTTCTGAATGTATTGGATGGTTTTGAACAGGACATTCCTTATGAGGAAAACTCCAGTTCTGAGTCAGTAAATGACAGGGCGCTTGTTAGTGTACTCATGACTGCGGTGAGGGACACTCTCAAGCTAAAATGCTGCGGATGCAGAACCTCAGGCGGATACAGTCTCCTTTGGTTCTTTTAAGGCCAGGCCTTCTAAAGAGGTTTTTCCATATGTACTTTCTTTGACCAGCTCATTGATAAGGTCTGGGAAAAGCCGCAGAAGAATTTTTTTATGGTCCCGTGGCGTTTGTCTATCAGATACCCCTTGAAGATGCCCTACTTAAAAAGTGGGCTTCTCCCCCAGGGTCGACCCTCCAGTCGCCCGGTTGAACAAGGCCATCACTCTCCCGATGGAGGGGACTCCTGCATTTGAGGACCCCACTGACAGGAGGTCAGAAGTGGTGAGCAGAGCCATGTTTGCCTTGTTGGGATCCGCCCTACGGCCTGTGGTAGCGGCGACCCTTGTGTCTTAAACACTTACAGGTTGGGCAAAAATGTTGCACCTAGCTGTACAGGAGCATAATCTTCCTCCAGACACAGTTGCTTTGGCCCACCAACTGGTTCAGGGCCTGGTTTATGTGTGCGACGCCACGTTGGACGCGGCCCCTTTAACATCCAGGGCCTCTGTCTCGGCGGTGGTATTGCATCGTCTTATCTGGTTGAAGTGCTGGTCTGCTGACCTAGCCTTAGGAAGCTCCTGACGGATCTACCATTTAAAGGTGGTAGACCTTTCGGTGCTGCTCTGGATGACATTGTCATGGATGTCATGGGAGGTAAAAGCACTCTTCTTCCTTAGACTAGCAAGGGTGAGGAGGCCCGCCGCAAACAGGGGCCTTCCTTTCCAGCAAGACGGGGTTTTTTCGTCAGTCAGTCCACGGGTAGGCCCTCTCAGACTGACGGCAGTGCGGCTGGTGGGTACAAGTGCCCCTGGGTGCGTAAGCCGAACAAGCGGCTCCCAAGCCCGCCTCCGCGTGAAGTCTTGCCTCCGCCCGACTCTGGGGTGGGGGGACGACTTCGCAGGTCACGAATCGGTGGTCCTCCTGAATCTCCGACTGGTGGGTGTGCGAGGTGGTCACCTCAGGATACAGGATAGTATTCCGATCCTGGCCCCCAGACAGATTCTTTCCCTCAAATCTTCCTCTCCTTCCTACCTGTCGGGCAGCCCTCTTGGGGGCTGTACAGGATTTGATCAGGTCCGGAGTGATTGTGCCGGTTCCGTCACAGGAGAGTTTTCAGGGATTCTACTCGAATCTGTTTGTCGTCCCAAAAATAGGACGTGGTTCGACCTATCCTGGACCTCAAGGCCCTGAATGCCTTCGAGAAGGTGCAGAAATTCCGCATGGAATCCATTCGCACGGTGATCGCTACACAAGGGATTTTCTTCTGGCGTCCTTGGACTTCAAGGACGCCTACTTGCATGTTCCGATCTGCGCAAGTCACCAGAAGTTTCTGCGATCAGCGAAGTCCACTATCGATTGTGGCTCTTCCTTTCGGCCTAGCCTCGGCACCAAGGGTGTTCACCAAGGTGCTTGCTCCGGTTCTAGCCTTCTGTTACAGCGAGGTATTGCTGTCGTGGGCTATCTGGACGATCTTCTGCTAAGAGCAGAAAGTGGATCAGACTTAGAGGAAATGTGACTATCGTCAATTAGACCCCCAGGGACTCGGGTGGTTCCTGAACATTCAGGAGTCAGTCCTGGTCCCGACTCAGTGTCTGGAGTATCTAGTTCTGATTCTGGACTCCTTGGAGGCAAAGGTATCCTACCTCTGGAGAAGTTGCTGACACTTCAGTCTGCGGTGCGGGTGCTGACATCCCAAAAATGGTTGTCAATCCGTTTTTTGCATGAGAGTCCCGAGACTCGTGGTGGCCTCCTTCGCGGCCATTCCGTATGCCCAATCACACACCAGGGCATTGCAGAAGGAGATCTTGTCCACCTGGGACAAATCCCAGTTGTCCTTGGATCTTCAGATCCAGGTGATTCACCTGGTCAGGGCGACCCTGACATGGTGGTTGAGATCCTCGGCTCTTCGGTCCGGAAAGTCGTTCCTCTCCCATCCAATGGACGGTACTCACGACGGACACCAGCCTGACGGGCTGGGGTGGAGTCTAGGGAGTCCTGTCGGCTCAGGCCTTGGACTCCGGACGAGCCCGTTTACCAATCACTGTTCTGGAAATACGGACCATCGGACTGTGTCTCTCCTCAGGTCGGAGAGAGTACGGGGTCGCTCCATCAGGAGCCAGTCGGATACCGCCACGGCGGTGGCGTATGTAAACCATCAAGGGGGAACTCGGAGCTCCGCTGCAGCTTCCGAGGTAGTCCGTATCCTGAAGTGGGCCGGAAGAAACGTGCCGGCTCTGTAGGCCATTTTACATTCTGGGCATAGACAATGGGCAGGCGGACTATCTGAGTCGCCAATCGCCAGACACCGGACCAAGAAGAGTGGTCCTTGCATATTTCAACTCCTTTACCGACGGTGGGGCACGCTGGATGTGGACCTGATGGCCTCTCGACTCAATCGCAAGGGTCGAGGTTGTGGCCAGATCCAGGGATCCTTGGGCGATGCCTCGGATGCGTTGGTGGCCCCATAGGGTCCTTATCGCCTGATATAAACTCCGGCGATCCTAATTGTTCCGGATTGGCCTCAGCATCACTGGTACGCTGACCTGGTACGTCTCGTCGCGGACGTTCCCTGGCGGTTGCCGATGAGGGAGGACCTTCAGTCTCAAGGTCCTATGTTTCATCCGGCTTACAGTCTCTGGCTTTAACGGCAGGGCTGTTAAAAGCCAGGTGTTGAGGGACCGAGGTCTCTCGGACTCGGTCATTTTGACCATGTTAAGGACACAGAAGTCTTCCTCCAGGCAGATCTATCACCGTGCCTGGAAAGCTTATATCGCCATGTGCGAAGCGCTGGACTGGCGTCCTCGGACGTATTCCGTCCCCAGAATCCTGCGTCCTCTGCAGTGTGGAGTGACCCAAAAGCTTGCTATGAGTACCATCAAGGATCAGATTTCGGCCTTGGCCATCTTCTTTCAGCGACCTCTAGCGGGTCATTTTCTTGGTTAGCACCTTGTGTTGGGGGTTCGTCATGTGCTCCCTCCTGTCAAGCCTCCTCTCCCACCGTGGGATCTGAATTTGGTGCTCTCGGTCCTCCAGGAACCTCCTTTTGGGAATATCCGGGATATTCCCCTCTTGTCTTGTCTCAGAAGGTGGCCCTTTTAGTGGCAATCACTTCTGTTTGACGAGTGTCTGAGTTGGCGGCTTTGTCCTGCAAGTCGCCATATTTAGTCATCCATAAGGATAAGGCGGTGTTGCATCCGCGACCCTCCTTTTTTGCCAAAGGTGGTGTCCACCTTTCACCTACATGAGGACATTGCCCTCCCGTCCTTGTGTCCTCACCCATCGCATCCCAGAGAGTTTGCGCTGCACATATTGGAGGTGGTACGAGCCTTACGGGTGTACCTGTCTGCTACTGCTTCTATTCGGAAGTCCGACTCACTGTTTGTGACTGTCTCTGGTCCATAACAGGGCCAAGCGGTTTCGTCTGCCATCATTTTTAGGGGAATCAGACAAACCGTCATTCAAGCCTATGCTCTCAAAGGGCGGGCGCTTCCCTTTCCGGTTACGGCGCATTCCACCAGGGCAATTGGTGCTTCCTGGGTTTCCCGACATCAAGCGTCGGTTGCACAAGTGTGCAAGGCGGCGACCTGGTCGTCTGTTCATGCCTTTTAAGTTTTATAAGGTTAATGTGGCTGCATCTTCGGATGCTTCCTTCGGCCGCAGGGTGCTGCAGGCCGCTGTTTAAAGTTGCGACTCCTCCGTTGAGGAGCTCTGCCTTATTGGAGTGAAGTTTTGGTTTTTCCATTAATACTGCTCCCATCCCTCTTGACACTGCTTTGGGACATCCCACGTGTAAAGTGTAAAGAGACACCGTGTCAGTCCATGGATGGTAAGAGAAAATAGGATTTTTTGTACTCACCGTAAAATCCTTTTCTCTGACATCCATGGACTGACACGGCACCCACCCTTCCTTTTAAGTTTGTACTGCTTTGTTACGAACTGAAGTCTGCTGACTGTAGTGGGAGGGTTATGTCCGGAGGGACCGCCCCCTGGGTGGGGCTGTTCAGCTATGGCTTTTAGAATGTATGTATAACATTTCACATTCTGCCTAGGTCTTCTCCTGCAAGCAGGGACATAACCCACGTGTAAAGTGTAAAGAGACACTGTGTCAGTCCATGGATGTCAGAGAAAAGGATTTTACGGTGAGTACAAAAAATCCTATTTTTTAGTGAAACAAGGAACTCTTACAGGAGAGAATTTCCCTTCCATGGGGTAGATTTCCTCTCACTTCCTGTTGTCTCCTTCCGTTTGCAAGTAGGAGTCGTTTGTAAGTTGGATGTTTGAAAGTAGGGGCCTGACCTGTATACCCTGCAGAAATTTGGGCCTTAGGTGTTGGTGTTGCTACAACACTGTAAGCCCTCACAGTTACTCTTGGTGGGTGCAGGAACGGGCCGTGCTGTGAAATATTAGATCAAGAATTGTAATTACATTCCCCTGTTGAACAGGGTCGGAAAAATTGGGCATTTGGTGGTGGACGGTGTGGTGGTGTTGCCACAACACTGTAAGGCCTCAACGTTACTCTTGGTGGGTGCAGGAACGGGCCCTGCTGTAAAATATTAGATCAAGAATTGTAATCACATGCCCCTGTTAAACAGGGGCTAAAAAATAGGGCCTTAGGCACTGGTACTGGTGCCACAACACTGCAACCCCTCACAGATACTCTAGTTGGAGCGCAGGAATGAGCCCTGCTGCAAAGTATTGCATCAAAAATTTTAATTACCCGCCCCTGTTAAACAGGGGCAGAAAAATTGTTCCTTAGCCACTGGTGGCGGTGCCACAACACTGCAACCCCTCACAGAAACTCTAGTTGGAGCGCAGGAATGAGCCCTGCTGTAAAGTATTGCATCAAAAATTGTAATTACACGTCCCTGTTAAACAGGGGAAGAAAAATTGGGCCTTAGCCACTGGTGGCTGTGCCCAGAACCAAAAATGTTCTTACAAGCTATCAGCATGATCATTGAGGTGGAAGAGGATAGTCACTCAGAATCAGCATAGGCAGTCTTGAAGGGATCTGACATTCAAAAAAAAATATTCGGTTACATCAGCATCAGGAGCTTGGTAGCTGGCGGTGATCCAAGACTGATTCATTTTTATGAAGGTCAGCCAATCGACTGAGTCTGTGGACAGGCGCACACTGTGATTGGTTAAAAAGCCTCCAGCAGCACTGAATGTGCGTTCCGAAAGAACGCTGGATGCAGGACAGGCCAGTACCTCAATTGCATACTGTGCAAGCTCTGCCCAGTGATCCATCCTCAAGACCCAGTAACCCAGAGGATTTTCGGTGGGAAAGTTGTCCAAGTCTGATCTTGCCCCTAGGTATTTCTGCACCATGTAAATCAGACGCTGGCGATGGTTGCTGGAACCGATCATACCTTGGGGCTGCAGACTAAAAAATTGTCTGAACGCATCGGTCAGACGGCCACCTTCTCCACCGCTCCTTCTGTGACTGACCGAAGCCTCAGCAACACGTTGTCCAGACCAGGAATTTGTAACCTCTCAGGCTCTGGGAAAGCGTTGCACAAACCTTTCTGCAAGGCCTCCCGAAGATGTTTCATCCTCTGCTCCCTGTGCGATGGCAAGATAAGGCCAGCAACCTTACCCTTGTAATGTGGATCAAGGAGGGTTGCCAGCCAGTAATGATCCCTCTCCTTGATACCACAAATACGATGATCCTTCCGCAGGCTTTGCAGGATCAGGGAGGCCATGCAGCGTAGGTTTGCTGCGGAATTCGGTCCGGAGTCCTCTGGTTCACTAAGGACGACATGATCCACCTCCATGCTGACACAATCCTCCTCCTCCTCCTCGTCCTCTTCCTGTTTGATAGGCGGGCCAGCAGGAACACTGTCTCGATAAAGGGGGCCTTGAGAGGTAAGGAAGTCCTCTTCTTCCTCCCTCTGTTCTGCCTCAAGTGCCGTGTCCATTATTCCACGCAGCGTGTGCTCCAACAGGTGGATAAGAGGGACAGTGTCACTGATGCATGCACTGTCACTGCTCACCATCCTCGTGGCCTCCTCAAATGGTGCCAGGACAGTGCATGCATCCCCGATCATGGCCCACTGGCATGGGGAAAAAAATCCAAGCTCCCCTGACACTGTCCTGTTGCCAGATTGCAACAGATACTCATTGATGGCCCTCTGCTGCGTGTGCAGCCTCTGCAGCATGGCCAACGTAGAGTTCCACCTGGTGGGCATGTCACAGATTTGGCGGTTCTTGGGCAGGTTGTATTATTTTTGCAGGTCAGCCAGCCCAGCACTGGCATTATATGACCGGCGGAAATGCCCACAGAAATTCCTGGCGTACTTCAGGACCTCCTGTAAGCCCGGGTACCTGTCCAAGAACCGCTGCACCACCAAGTTAAGGACGTGAGCCAAACAGGGCACATGGGTCAGTTGTCCCAGTCGGAGGGCAGAGAGGAAGTTGGTGCCATTGTCGCAAATCACCATTCCTGGCTTAAGCTGGCGTGGCATCAACCACCTCTGAGCCTGCCCTTGCAGAGCTGACAGAATCTCTGCCCCTGTGTGTCTCCTGTCCCCCAAGCACACCAGCTCAAGCACAGAATGGCATATTTTTGCCTGCATACTTGCATAGCCCCTTGAACGCCTACGGAGCACCGCTGGTTCCGAGGACAAATCACCACAGGCAGAGGCCATGGAGGAAGAAGAAGAAGAGGGGGTGGAGGAGAGAGGTGTGTCAGAGTCACCACTAGTAGCATTTTGGAGGCGTGGTGGCCGAACAACCTCCAACACTACTGCACCCTGTCCTGCATCCCTCCCAGCTGCCAGCAGAGTCACCCAATGCGCCGTGAAAGATAGGTAACGTCCCTGTCCATGTCTGCTGGACCATGAGTCAGCGGTAATTAGGCTTGTGCAATTCGTTTCGTAACGAATTGAAATTCGTCCGAATTTAGCCACTTTCGGACATTCGGAAGCATTCGAATTTCCGAACAAAGCAATTACGAATAAGACCGAATCCGAAATAAATTATACCGCAAATAGCGAATGCCCGAATGTCTTCGGCATAATTCGTTATGAAAAAGTTACGAATGTACGAATCCATACGAAGCACAATAACACTCACTCTGCTCTGCTCTCTGCTTCTCCCACACCGTGCTGAACTCCCTCTCAAAATGGTGTACAGGGGCAGAGGTTATAGCCGCATGTAAAAAACGAAAGTAAAATACGAGATTTCGAATCCATTCGAAGCACAATAACACTCTGCTCTGCTCTCTGCTTCTCCCTCACCGTGCTGAACCCTCTCAAAATGGTGTACAGGGGCAGAGGCTATAGCCGCATGTAAAAAACGAAAGTAAAATACGAGATTTCGAATCGTTACAAATAACCGCAATGTATTTAGAAAAGTACAAATCCATTCGAAGCACATTAGGCATAATAGGCAGCGTCGTTGTGAGAGAGACACGGAAAATTACGAATCAACGAACCCAAAAAAAGTTACGAAAGTAGGAGTTGTGTCCAGAATCAACGAAAAACAACGTACTCTACCGAAAGTACGAACCCAAAAAAAGTTACGAAAGTAGGAGTTGTGTCCAGAATCAACGAAAAACAACGTACTCTACCGAAATTACGAATTATAAAGCAACAAAAAATTCAACGAAAAATGTCGCTTGCAAAAATACGAATGAGTCTGAACACGAAAAATCCCGTCTAGCAAAATTACGAATGATTACGAATCAACAGGACCGGAAAGAAACGAACCGAAACGGAACGAATTTTTCCGTTGTGCACAAGTCTAGCGGTAATATGCACCTTACCGCTGACTGCCCTGTCCAGCGAGGCCAAGACATTGCCTTCCACATGCCGGTAGAGAGCCGGAATCGCCTTCCGTGAAAAAAAGTGGCGTTTGGGAACCTGCCACTGAGGAACCGCACATTCCAAAAACTCACGGAAGGGGGCAGAGTCTACCAACTGAAAAGGCAGCAGTTGAAGTGCTAGCAATTTAGCCAAGCTAGCATTCAACCACTGGGCATGTGGATGACTGGGAGCGAATCTCTTTTGGCGGTGCAGCAGCTGGGGCAGGAAAATTTGCCGGGTACAATCTGACGTTGGTGTACCGATAGCAGATTGCCCGCAAGTACTTGGCAGTGACACACCTAATTCTACACCTTCATTCCTCTCAGAGCAGGTTTCTGAGAGGACTGAAGGTATAGTGGGGTTGGAGATCCCAGCTGAAGAGGAGAAAGGAGAGGTCCGCTTTGTTCTTTGGTGTGGGTCTTAAAGGTACGCTTGCC
Organism: Rana muscosa; assembly: GCA_029206835.1. NCBI lineage: Eukaryota > Metazoa > Chordata > Amphibia > Anura > Ranidae > Rana > Rana muscosa. The sequence continues at coordinate 190,492,058 of CM055122.1, read as the reverse complement.
AACGGACTGCATGGCAGGTCAACATATGTCTGGTCAAGCATGTGGTGCCCAAGCGGCTGCTGTTTTGGCCACGCGAGATACGCTTCAGACATTTGTTGCAAATAGCAATCTGCTGCACACGTCTCAAAAAAGACCCACACCAAAGAACTTTTGTAATAACTCGCAGTGACAGCAGCGCCCTGCACATGCGGAGCTCTGCGGTGTGATGCAGTCAGTGTGCTGCCCTTAAGCTGGCCCCTGGAGGGCATCCTGCCTCGTTGGAGATGTGCCCCCTCCTCCTCCTCCTCTCTCCTATCAGGCACCCACGTAGAGTCAGTGACCTCATCATCCCCTCCCTCCATCACTGGACCAAACCTGGCAGTATGCTGCAGCTGGGGAAACATGACTGCCAGTTTGCTGTCCTTCTTGGGCATCCCCTCTCTCTGGGCTCACTTTACTGCCTTCCTCAAGCTGGGTACCATCATCAGAGCCTTCAAAACGCTGTGCATTCTCCTGCAGCATGTACCCAACACTGTGGTCAAACAGTTCGGGGGACTCCTCAGGAGGACATGGTGGGGCTAGGGAATGAATGACTGATGCCATTGAGCCGAGGGAAGAGGCTGCTTTGGCTGACAAAGTACCCTGAGGCTGGGTGAGAGAGGATGAGGAGGATGAGGACGGCTTGGTCATCCACTCTACTAACTCTTCTTCATGTTGCGGCTCAACACGGCCAGCTGCCGAAAAAAAAGGACAAGCGTGCCCCACGGCCACGTGCTGATGAGGATGCACAGTGTCCATGACCAGCACTGTTGCCTCTAGACACAGAGCCTGCTTGTCCTATTTTATTGGCCTGTATGTGTCTGCCTCTCCTTGTTGGCCTTCCAGACATACTTTGTTTGATGTATTGGAATAGGTAGGTACACAAGGAATTGTCTGCAGTCAGCTTTAGCTGCACACTGTGGCCAGTATACAGTACACTGACTGAAAATACTGCAGCTGCCTGCCTGTGGTATTATTAGGAAGAGAACACCAGAAATTGTCTGCAGTTAGGTTTAGTTGCACACTGTGCACAGGATACAGTACACTGACCGAAAATACTGCAGCTGCCTGCCTGTGGTATTATTTGGAAGAGAACACCAGCAATTGTCTGCAGTTAGCTTTAGTTGCACACTGTGCACAGGATACAGTACACTGACTGAAAATACTGCAGCTGCCTGCCTGTGGTATTATTAGGAAGAGAACACCAGCAATTGTCTGCAGTTAGCTTTAGTTGCACACTGTGCACAGGATACAGTACACTGACTGAAAATACTGCAGCTGCCTGCCTGTGGTATTATTAGGAAGAGAACACCAGCAATTGTCTGCAGTTAGCTTTAGTTGCACACTGTGCACAGGATACAGTACACTGACTGAAAATACTGCAGCTGTCTGCCTGTGGTATTATTAGGAAGAAAACACCAGCAATTGTCTGCAGTTAGATTTAGTTGCACACTGTGCACAGGATACAGTACACTGACTGAAAATACTGCAGCTGCCTGCCTGTGGTATTAATAGGAAGAGAACACCAGCAATTGTCTGCAGTTAGCTTTAGTTGCACACTGTGCACAGGATACAGTACACTGACTGAAAATTCTGCAGCTGCCTGCCTGTCAGTATATTAGGAAGAGAACACCAGCAATCGTCTGCAGTTAGCTTTAGTTGCGCACTGTACACAGGATACAGTACACTGACTGAAAATACTGCAGCTGCCTGTCTGTCAGTATATTAGGAAGAGAACACCAACAATTGTCATCAGTTAGCTTTAGTTGCACACTGTACACAGGATACAGTACACAGACTGAAAATACTGCAGCTGCCTGCCTGTCAGTATATTAGGAAGAGAACACCAGCAATTGTCTGCAGTTAGCTTTAGTTGCACACTGTACACAGGATACAGTACACTGACTGAAAATACTGCAGCTACCACAATCAACTGCCTGTCTGTCAGTATATTAGGAAGAGAATAACAGGAACGGATCTAGCTAAACTGAATATAGCGTGTATGTATATATATATATATATATATATATATATATATATATATATATACACAACACCTGGGATGCATATATATAATGCATACACTGTAACTGCAGCTAACTGACTCGCCTGCCTGCTCTATCTAACTCAAATGAAATGACACTGTCTCTCTCTCTCTATCTCTCTCAGCACCTGGAACACACTACACAAGGCCGACACGCATGCGGCCCTATATAGTGTGGGCGTGTACCTACTCCCCTGAGCCATGATTGGCCAAAGGCACCCTGACTTTGGCCGATTATGGCTCTCTGTGCTGACGGCACTGTGATTGGCCAAAGCATGGGGGTCATAGTGCATGCTTGGCCAATCATCAGCCAGCAATGCACTGCAATGCCGCAGTGAATTATGGGCCGTGACGCGCCACTCGAATTTGGAGCGAACGGCCCATAATGTTCGAAATTCGGCGAACGCCCGAACAGCCAATGTTCGAGTCGAACATGAGTTCGACTCGAACACGAAGCTCATCCCTACTTCTAAGCTCCAACACCAGCCAACACCAAGTATTTTGTTTGTGGCTGTGACAGGGGAAGGAACAGCTAGGCCCTGGAGGATTAAGTATAGGTATATGGTAAGAAAATAAATGGGTAAGAAGACAGGTTTTTTTTAAGACCTTCTCATTTATTTATTTTTTGCCTCCACTGAATTGCATACACAAACTTATATCCTACACACAAGCACATTTATGTGGTTTCAAAAACAATAAACATGTTTAAAAAATGTATTCTCCTCCCATATTGGTTGCTGTAAGCAACACTTCCCCTTCTTTTTTCTAAGCCCCACTGTGTTTGATACCACAATTTATTCATTACCTTCGAAGATATGGCTGTTGAAATTGTCAAAACAGGACCGGCTGCTATAAGAACTAGAGCAAGTTTCCATCCATAGATTAATCCAATTAGTAAACCAAATACAAAGGTTGAAACATTCTGAAGAAGGTGTCCGACCTTGTCACCGATTCCATCATTGATTTTGTTAATGTCTCTGCCAAAAGAAAAAACACTATTTAAGAAAATTATATTTTTACACAAATTATTCAAAAGTTTTTAGTCAAGGTTTTAGTCAAGATGAATTTAAAATTTAAAATCCTTACTCTGTAAAACGAGTGTTAAGTTCACCAGATTGAGTAACATCAAACCAGCCAATTTCTTTTGATAGCACAGAATGAAAAAACTTTTGTCTCATTCTTCTAGTCTGTCTTGCAGCAGCTAGAACCCAAAAGGCGACCTGAAAGTATGCACAAATTATAACTCCTGCTCCTAATCCCACATAGTAGAAGGAAAACCTGAAAACAAAGTAAATAAATGACCTGTGAATATACCAATGCAAAATATTCTTGCTTATATTTCTTTATTAAACACACAATTTCAAGATTATCAGAAACAGATCCACTGGAGAAATACATAACTTCTGGGGTCCACAAGAAAAAAAAAAACGAGTGGATGACCGGTCTCTCTAGACTACACATTAATAACCAGGGTTCCTACAGTGGCTGCTAGGGGTTCCTTGAGTTATGATTAATTGGCCTCCTATCTAATTGTGCCTGAATAGTTCCAGATAGACTTGTGCACAACGGAAAAATTTGTTTAGTTTCGGTTCGTTTCTTGTGCACAACGGAAAAATTTGTTTAGTTTCGGTTCGTTTCTTTTCGGTCCTGTTGATTCGTAATCATTTGTAATTTTGCTAGACGGGATTTTTCGTGTTCGGATTAATTCGTATTTTCGCAAGCGACATTTTTCGTTGATTTTTTAGTTGATTTATAATTCGTACTTTCGGTAGGGTACATTGTTTTTCGTTGATTCTGGACACAACTCCTACTTTCGTAACTTTTTTTGGGTTCGTTGATTCGTAATTTTCCGTGTCTCTCTCACAACGACGCTGCCTATTATGCCTAATGTGCTTCGAATGGATTTGTACTTTTCTAAATACATAGCGGTTATTTGTAACTATTCAAAATCTCGTATTTTACTTTCGTTTTTTACATGCGGCTATAGCCTCCGCCCCTGTACACCATTTTGAGAGGGTTCAGCATGGTGAGGGAGAAGCAGAGAGCAGAGCAGAGTGTTATTGTGCTTCGAATGGATTAGAAATCTCGTATTTTACTTTAGTTTTTTACATGCGGCTATAGCCTCCGCCCCTGTACACCATTTTGAGAGAGAGTTCAGTACAGTGAGGGAGAAGCAGAGAGCAGAGCAGAGTGAGTGTTATTGTGCTTCGTATGGATTCGTACATTCGTAACTTTTTTTATAACTAATTATGCCGAAGACATTCGGGCATTCGCTATTTGCGGTATAATTTATTTCGGATTCGGTTTTATTCGTAATTGCTTTGTTCAGAAATTCGAATGCTTCCGAATGTCCGAAAGTTGCTAAATTCGGACGAATTTTGATTCGTTACGAAACGAATTGCACAAGCCTAGTTCCAGAGCCAACGGCACTTGGCAGAGCCAGTGGCATAATACCAAAGACCTTTTTAGAAGTCAGTAAGGGTGGCAGTCAGACCGCTGTGGTATGAGGGGCATTCTTCCACATGACTTCCGGTGTAAGGGGCATTTTTCCCACATGAATTGGTTTTAGCAGAGGTTCCCAAAAACCTGGAAATTTTTTGAAGAGTTCCTCTGTTGTAAAAAGGTTCAGAAAGGTTGCTCTAGATCCTATCTATACTTGAAATATCACTTTGAAGGAGTGTTACGTGCAAGTGTGATATTTCATTTTTAGATGTCTGTGAGTTTCACCACTCTCTTGTTTATATCACTAACAGCAAGCTTTCTGCACTCACAATCCCCGCACTCTCCACAAGGAATCAGCATTGTAAGAGACTCACTCTACTTGTTGAATTCTTCATTTATTTTCATATGAAACACAGCTGAAGAAGAAGTGTGTCTATTGTAGGGAAGAGCTGAGAATTCTAAAGCCCCCTAGAGCTATAAGAAGTCACTAGATGATTCAGCCCTTAATACCCTGTACATACGATCAGATTTCCGATGGAATTTTCCGTCGGAATTCCGATGAAGCTGACTTTCATCAGTCTTGCCTACACACCATCAGACAAAATTCCGACCGTCCAAAACGCTGTGACGTAAAACACTCAGGCGAGCCGAGAAAAATTAAGTTCAATGCTTCTGAGCATGCGTCGACTTGATTCTGAGCATGCGTGGGTTTTTTCTCTGTTGGAGTTCCACACAGACGATCAGAATTTACTATCGGTTTTTTTCCATCGGAAAAATTTAAAACATGTTCTATTTTTTAACACCGATGGAAAAAAGTCAGAGGGGGGCCCACACACGATCGTTTTTTCCGATGAAAAAAGTCCATCAGACTTTCCAGAAAAGGGGTCTGGTCCTGACTCCAATACAAGTCATTCGCCTAGGCCCGCTGTGCCTTCTGGGATATGTACATCACATATTCCAGGAGTCCACCCATAACTGAAAATCCAGTTTATTCTATTAGCTGGCAATCTATATTTGGTCATACTTAACATAAATTGACAATATGGACTTTTTTTGTTTAAACAACTTACAGTGTCATCTGGTCACTTAACGGTTTGAATTTAGCACATTCAGCTGCAAAATAAATAAAAAATACAACGTTTTTCTTGTGTGGAAAAGATATTCTGCATTGTATACAGCAAAAACTATTTTCAGATAACCAAACTGAGCAAGGACAGGGTAAGCAGACCCTGGCATAAACAGCTGTCCTTCTGGTAAATGCCACAGTTGTCAGTGTAGACTTTGTTATATCTTTATAATTTTTATCAGGCAACTGTATAATGTTACAGTTTTTTTTTTTCATGCCAACAACACAGCACACAAGGTTATTGTGTATTTAACAAAATGAACTTGCTGTTTCTCTTGTGACTATTCTTCACCCATAAATCAAAAGTGCCTCTTGTTCACCCTCCTCCACTCTGCTACCTGTACAGCAGCTTTTTTTTGTTTACCCTTTTTCCAGAAAAGGGGTCTGGTCCCGACTCCAATACAAGTCATTCGCCTAGGCCCGCTGTGCCTTCTGGGATATGTACGTCACATATTCCAGGAGTCCTTACTGTCTAATTCACAGAGGTAGGGGGGTGGATCATCAGGAGGCCTTACTGTTCACAGAGGTGGGGGGGTGGGACATAAGGCGCATCATCAGGAGGCCTGCTCGCTGAACCCAAAAGAGCCAGCAGACCTCTCAATAACGTCAGAAACAACATGGCGTCACAAGACTGAGTGGTGGCAGGGCATGAGAGGATCTGAGCAGGACAACACTGGATCCGTTGTATGGGTGAATATCTGAAATGTTGAAATGTGCAGATCCCACCTCCCAGTAAGTTGGAGTAAAATAAAAAAAAATGGGGGGGGGGGGTATGTAAAGGGAGATGGGAGGGGTATGTAGGAGAAGTGTATGTATGGGCAAAATAAATAACTGTTTAAAACTCTTTAAATACAGATACAGACCTGGTGATCCTGCAGAAATCGAGTGCACTACTAAATTCCTGTGTACTCTGCCTCTGCGGCACTAAAATCCCAAGCAGTGTTGTCAGACTGCACCGATCTCTTCTGTGGACTGCAGAACACCTCCCCTTTAGCTTATGGAGTTGAAGAGGGGGAGATGTGCTTTTTTCTGTTCTCAAAGTAAAAAAAGACCCCAATCTTCACTGTTTGCAACGCAAATCCTACCCCCATTCCCTAAGAATGGTATAAAATCCATAAATGTGTGGCAAGAAGGGGTTAATTCTATTACCCATCTTCTTGGATTTTGTAGAGGAGCTATTGGCTCCATCTCCCAATGCAGATTCTGCAGGATAAGAGAGCTGATTCACTGATTTTTATGCAAATGCCACAATTAGTACAGAGTACTTTTCTGTATGCTGTGAGCCTACGTAATAAAAGTGAACAATTTAGAAAGTCTTACATGTGTTTATTATGTAGCTGTCTGGGAAAGTTAATTAAATCAATGCTCATTGCATTTAGTTGCTTACTAGGTTTTACCTAAGAGGTTGGAAAGAGGGAAAATCTACATCAACTACCCCTAGCACATGTACTTTTTATCAGGTGTATGGGAAATGTCATTACACCATTGTTTCAAAATTAGTTATATCATTGTGTATACAGAATGACCCTTAATGAAGTCATGCGGTTAGTGATGATACGCATTGGGAGGAGCCAAGTGATGTCACAGATGGAGTACGAGGATCAGCGGGGAGTTACTTTGTTGCATGTTGGATCTGCTTTTATTTAGATTGCTATGTCACAAGCATCTGTTATGTTAGTGCATTTTTAACAATAATAAAACTTACTACACTATCGAAGTCTACCTGTGGTCTTGAGCCCTTCCTTTAGAACGTATGTGGAAGTTGAGACTATTGGAATAGAGTTAGAGGAAAGATTAGAGGGGAAGAGTGGAGACCTTTCCTGGACATTTGCTACATCTGATTACCCCTGGAATTGGGAAACAAGCACTCCCAGACCTAAGCTAAAGGTCTAGTATACAGGTACGGGTCCATCCTAACTTTCACTGTCTGGTGGAGTACTAGATAAGCATAACTTACTTTGCAGCACCGGGATTCTGGTTTCAAACCATCGGTTTTTAGATTTCCTCTTTAACCACTTCCATACAGGGCTTTTTATACCACTTCAATACCGGGCCTATTCTGGCACTTCTCTCCTACATGTACAAATCATCATTCTTTTGCTAGAAAATTACTCAGAACCCCGAAACATTATGTATGTTTTTTTTAGCAGACACCCTAGGGAATAAAATGACGGTCGTTGCAACTTTTTATCTTGCACGGTATTTGCGCAATAATTTTTCAAACGCCTTTTTTGAGGGAAAAAAATGGTTTCATGAATTAAAAAATAAAAAAACAGTGAAGATAGCCCAATTTTTTTATAAAATATGAAAGCTTATGTTACGCCGAGTAAAAAGATACCTAACATGTCACGCTTTAAAATTGCGCACACTCATGGAATGGCGCCAAACTTCGGTACTTAAAAATCTCCATAGGCGACGCTTTGAAATTTTTTACAGGTTACCAGGTTAGAGTTACAGAGGAGGTCTAGTGCTAGAATTGTTGCACGCGCTCTAACGCACGTGGCGATACCTCACATGTGTGGTTTGAACGGCGTTTACATATGCGGGCGGGACTTACGTGTGTGTTCGCTTCTAAGCGCGAGCTATTGGGGACGGGCATTTTTTTAAAAAAAAATGTTTTTTTTTTTATTTTACTTATTTTTTTTATTTTTACTTTTTTTTTTTACACTTTTTTTTTTATCACTTTTATTCCTATTACAAGGAATAGGAATCCCTTGTAATAGGAATGTGTGTGACAGGTCCTCTTTATGGAGAGATGCGGGGTCACTAAGACCCCACATCTCTCCTCCAGGCTGGAAAGCATGAGATCAGTGAATTTTTTTTCACCGATCTCATACTTACTAGCCGTAATGGCGGCTTTGTTTACATTTGAGGACCCAGGCGTCACGTCATCACATCGCGCCCGGGTCCTCCGACGATCATAGAGATGACTGGTGACCATCTGTTCACCAGTCATCTCTATGCTCATCACGTGACCCACAAACGGCGCCGACGATTCTCTCCGGGTCCCCGATCGCACAGGAGAGCCCGGAGAAGCACCGGATGGCGGCGGGAGGGGAGGGATGTCCCCTCCCGCCGCCTATAAGAACGATCAAGCAGCGGAACCGCCGCTATGATCTTTCTTATTGTGCGCAGGATCGCCGGCTGCAAACAAGGATATCTGAATGATGCCTCTAGTTGCAGGCATCATTCAGATATCCCCCCTCAAAGCGGAGGACGTCATATGACGTCCACCCGGAGGGAGAGAGGGTTCCTGCCGGCGTCATTCTGCTATGGCCCGGTATGGAAGGGGTTAAGGACACTTATTGTTACAAATAAAGGCAATTTGATATTTTTCATGGAATAAGGAACTATCCATGTGAATTCTTTAAATTAAATATTGGAATTTATTAGCACTTAATACTTAGGACTCACATCGCTGTATTTCTTCTTTTTTTTTTTTGCCTTATGTGGTTTATCTTTTTCTTTTGGAACTGAATATCGGAAAATATTAGAACTACTATTTTGGATTCACATCATTGTATATAATTTTTTTAATATTTAGCACATCTTTCCTATGAGGATCGTATGTTGGTAACCACTTGTTGATAACCACTTGAGCTTATTACTTTTTTACTATTTTTGACACATCACAATTATATTTATATTATACCAGCAGCGAAGCACAGTCATTCGTTTTTATTAGTTATATCCTTGTTTTTGAAATACATTGAAAACATCATTATCTCCTAAACTATAAATTATTAATTATGTGAACAAGTCTTACTTGTGTTTGTTAGAGATGCATTGTAACACATAAAGCTGTCAATCAAATCTCCAAACACAACGAACATTAAAGGCTGGGCAAGGCCATTTCCAATGGCTCCAAGAATTCCAATAATCATATAAAAGATATCAAGCCCATTGGCATATCGAAACTAACGACCATCAAAGAGAAACAGAAAAAAATGAAATAAATCAAAAGCTGCAATTTACATTAACTAGTATACAATATATTAAAAAAGAAGAAAATATACTAGGGGAGATTTACTAAAACTGGCGCACACAGAATTCTGTGCAGCTGTGCATAGTAACCAACCAGTTTCTAACTTCAGCTTGTTCAATTAAGCTTTGTCAATAAGCCCAGGTTCACACTGGGCTGCGAGAGTAAAACCGTGCGAGTTCAGCTGAACTTGCACGATTTCACTCCCGCTGGTCAGTCCCGATTTCGGCCGCGATTACAGAGACATCTGTGCAGGTTTCTGCACAGATGTCAATGTAAATCATGGGCCAAAATCGCAAAAAGTAGTACAGAAACTACTTTTTGAAATCGGTGCAGCGCCGCAGATGCGGCGTTGCACAGATTAGGACGGTGCCATTTCCGGCAATTTGCGGCAAATACCGCCGGTTTGACATGCGATTTGACATGCCAAATCGCATGTCAAAACGCACCAGTGTGAACCAGGGCTAAAACCTAGTAGCTGATTGGTTACTATGCACAGCTTTAGTAAATCACCCTCACTGTGTCTTTCATGAATCAATTAGAGTGACTTACAATTTGAATTGGGCCAACAGTCTTAATTTTTTCTTTTTCTTTGTTTTTCACATCTGGATCCCTAGAGAAGCAATGATGATTACGTTTAATAAAAGTACACAGCATTTTGCAAAGGCCAAGTAGGTTCTTGTGTTTACAAATTTTAGGTAAAGTTTTCAGAATGGTATTTTAGGATATGAGCCAGATATTTTTTTCTATACTTTTCAGCCGAATAAGACATTTGAAACAGTTTCACATGTGCTATTAAAGTTCTATGCATATGGCAGTGTTTGATACCTCTGTATCTTGTTTGCACTAAACCACCAAGTGAATGTAAATTACTTGGAATTGTCTATAGTACCACTTCTGGTGTATATCTTATATTTTTTAGCAGAAAGCCAATGAAAAATATGTAAAGCCAAGCGTCCATTATTACATATAAACTGTATATTAGGACTTGAAATGTCTGTCCGTCTATCTCCTTCTCTATTAGCTTTTAGAGGATGCCTGAAAATCCTCCTCTTCAGAGAAGCCTATCCTACCCACACCTAACAACTGTATTTTCATTTTTGTCCATCTGATCATCCCCCACAGCTACTACCCTTTTGTTCCACTTAACCCTCCCTTCTAGACTGTAAGCTCTAACGTGCAGGGCCCTCTGATCCCTCCTGTATTGAATTGTATTGTGACTGTACAGTCTTCCCTGATGTAAAGCGCTGCGCAAACTGTTGGTGCTATATAAATCCTGTATAATAATAATAATAATATATATACAATGCTGTGTAAAAGTATTTGCCCTCTTTCTGATATTTCGTTTTTTTGCATATTTGTCACACTTGAAGTGGTTGTAAACCCACTCTTGCAACTTGCACCTACAGGTAAGCCTAGATTAAGGCTTACCTGTAGGTGTTTGCAATATCTCCTAAACCTACAAGGTTTAGGAGATATTTGAAAAAAAAAGTACACCGATGTGTACGGTGCACCGTAGATATCGGCGCAGGCGCACTGTAAATGGCGGTTTTATGAATGATAACGCCGGCTTTTACGGCTCCCGCGTGAATGCGCGGAGTGACGTCATCGCCGCTCCGGCCAATCACAACACCGAAACCCGGAAGAAACCTCCGGGAGAGATGGCTGCGGCTGAAGGGGGAGACGAGGATGGATTTGGGGGCTTCGGGGGCTTCGATCTAAGGTAAGTAATGCATAATGAGCTAGTATGCTAGTCATACTAGCTCATTATGCCTTTGTCTTGCAGGTTTTTTTTTTAAATGGGTTTACAACCACTTTAAATGACTCAGATCATCTCATAAATGATGGTTTCATTTATTAAGGCAAAAAAGCTGTCCAAACCTGCCTGCATTTATGTGAAAAAGTAATTGCCCAATAAAGACCTAATAACTGGTTCTGCCACCCTTGGCGGCAACAACTGCAACCAAGCGTTTGCGATAACTGGCAATGAGTTTTTCACATTGCTGTGGAGCAATTTTGGCCCACTCTTCTTTAAAGAATTGTTTCAATTCAGCCACATTGCAGGGTTTTCAGCAGGAACACCCTGTGTAAGGTCACGATACAGCGTCTCAATTGGATTTAAGTCCGAGCTTTGACTAGGCCACTCCAAAACCTAAATGTTGCTTTGTTTGAACCATTTGGAGGTGGACTTTGTATTTCAGATCATTGTCCTGCTGCATAACCCAAGTGCACTTGAGCTTGAGATCACAAACTGATGGCCGGACATTCTCCTTTAGGATTTTCTGGTAGAGCTCAGAATTTATGGTGCCATCAATTATGGTAAGTCGTCCAGGCCCTGAAGCTGCAAAGCAGCCCCAGACCATCACGCTACCACCACCATGTCTGACTATTGGCATGACGTTCTTATTATGAAATGCTGTATGTTATGCCAGATGTAACGGGACGCACACCTTCAAAAAAGTACAATTTTTGTCTCATCAGTCCACAGAATATTTGACTAAAAGTCTTGGGCATAATCAAGATGTTTTTTGGTAAATGTGAGATGATCCTTTGTGGCTTTGGCCTTGGAACTCTCCCATGGATGTCATTTTTGCCCAGTCTCTTTCTTATTGTTGAATCATGAACACTGATTTTACCTGAGGCAAGTGAGGCCTGCAGTTCTTTAGATGTTGTTCTGGGTTCTTTTATGACCTCCTGGATGAGTTGTCGTCATGCTCTTGGAGTAATTTTTGTAGGCTGGCCACTTCAGGGAAGCTTCACCACTGTTCCAAGTTATCTCCGTTTGTGGATAATGGCTCTTCCCATGGTTCACTGGAGTTCCAAAGCCTTAGAAATGGCTTTGAAACCCTTCCTAGACCGATACATGTACATTATTTTGTTTCTAATCTGTTCTTGATTTTTTTTTAGATTGTAGCATGATGTGTGGCTTTTTGTGATCTGTTAGCATGCTTCACTTTTTCAGACAGCTTCTATTTATGTGATTTCTTGATTTAACAGGTCTGGCAGTAATCAGGCCTGGGTGTGGCAAGTGAAATTTAACTTAGCTTTCCCAAAAAATGGTGGTTAATCGAAGTTTATTCATGATTTAGCATGGAAGGGGGCAATTACTTTTTCACATAGGGCCAGGCAGGTTTGATCATCTTTTTTACCTTAATAAATGAAATAATAATTAGAAAACTGCATCTTGGATTTACTCGGGTTATCTTTGTGTAATATAAAAAAAATTGAAACTTGTGAAACGAAAAAAAAAATGTTTAATGATCTGAATCATTTAAGTGTGAGAAATATGCAAAAAAATAAATAAATCAGAAAGGGAGCAAATATTTTTTTACAGCACTGCATCTATATAGATATATAGATACAAATATATACCTATATCTATATGTATATGTATGTATGTATGTATGTGTATATATATATATATATATATATATATATATATAATGTGTGTATATATATGTGTATACAGTATATATATATATATATATATAGATCCATATAGATATATATATATATAGATCTATATCTATATATCATTTAAAGGTAAAGGAGAGATTTGGGGTAATTTTGATCTCTACATAAAGAGGTCCTGTCATCCTTATTTATATTACAAGGGATGTTTACATTCCTTTTAATAGGAATAAAAGTCATTACAAAAAAAAAAAAAGTATAGTGTAAAAATAAAATGTAAAATAAAGAAGAAAAGAAAATGAAACCGCCCAATCCCACCGTGCTCGCGCGCAGAAGCGAACGTGTACGTAAGTCGTGCACGCATATGTAGATGGTATTCACACCACACATGTGAGGTATCACTGCAAATGTTAGAGTGAAATCAACAATTCTAGTGCTAGACCTCCTCTGTAACTCTAAACAGGTAACCTGTAAAGGCGTTTTAAGCGTCGCTTAAGTACCGCGTTTGTTGCCATTCCACAAGCGTGCGCAATTTTAAAGCATGACATGTTAGGTGTCTATTTATTCAGCGCAACATCATCTTTCACATTATACAAAAATAAATTAGGGAATATATTTTGTTTTGTTTTTAATTAATGAAAGTGTATTCTTTACCAAAAAATTGCATTTGCAAATCGCTGCGCAAATAATGTGTGACATAAAAAATTGTAACAATTGCCATTTTATTCCCTAAGGTCTTTGCTTAAAAAAAAAAAAAAAATTATGTTTGGGGGTTATAAGTAATTTTCTAGCAAAAAATACTGATTTAAACTTGTAAACAAAAAGTGCCAGAAAAAGCCTTGTTTTCAAGTGGTTAAATGCACTGCATAACTCTTTGTTTTCAGACAGTCCAAACTAATAGGAAGAAAATATTCCTTATACAGTATATGAATATAGCCTTATCTGCATGGATGTGTCGTCCCAACATCCACTCTGCCTTGCAGTCTTTAAAACGTTGAGAGGCCTTTGGAGAGCATGCCAGGTACCTGCGGGCGTGGGGAACCTGAAGGTGGGTCCACACAAAGTCATTGTACCAGCGCTCCCGGCACACTTCCACCTCATACAGCAGTTCCTTCGACAAGTACGGATAATCCCATCCATAGTCTGCAGCAACCTTCTGGCCAAATAGGCGTTGTAATCTCGCCAAAGGAGGCATGGTGGCTTTTTCCCCTTCGCCAGGCAACACTATCGAGTCCGGGTGGCGAGGGACCTTGATCACATCTGATCTGGGCATAGGTGCCCGCAGCAATAGTCTCTTTTCCCTGGCCTTCGGTACAGATGGCACCGGGGATGTAGAAGCAGGCTGGGGATGGGACCTCTCCTCAGGCGCTGGTGCCTCCACCCGGGGTGTACTTTCCCCTGTTGACATGGGTGGATCTCTGATCCTCCGAGATGAAGCGAGAGGTACTTTGTCCCAGCCCTTCTCGGCAAACAAATTGTTTATGGCAACGTCGTCTCCCATGTCCGAGAGCGACTCCAGGTCAGAGGTGTCACACTCTTCCGCCGGTATGTAGCCGGTTGTAGAAACGGAGCCACCACCTCCCGCGGACTCGCTGGCCATGACTTCCTGACACCCCCGCCCACACACCAAATCTCTCCGCCTGGCTTACCTCGGCCTTTACTTGAAGCGAGACGTCCGGAACTCTTGTCAACGGATCCATCCATGCCGGGCGTAAGCGGACGAGACGGCCCACCACAACCGCTGGTCGGGGCTACCATGCCGGTCTTTCTTTTCGGTGGCGGACGCTGCGAGACAGTGGTGACCGAGTCAGCATCCTCGGATTTCTCCCGTTTGGGTTTTACGACCTCCTCCGCGGTCGCTGCAGTGTGTGTAGGGATGGCTCTCACAGCAGTGATTCCTCCTCTCTGAGTGGTGTTGCCCGCAACACGGCCGGGGTAAATGGTTCTCGGCCTCTCAACCGCCGGATCCACTTCGAACAGGAACTCCCCACAGGCCTCACATCGCCCGAATGGCTTCAGCTGGCACACTAGTCCCGAACAGTCGGGAAAAATCACACCCAGGGCCTCAACGTCCATGCACGAGTACAGGGCGAATCGACCCCTTGGCTTTAGCCGGATCCCCGTATCTGTTTCTGGAGCAGCAGCAGTCAATGTTGTGGTGGAAGGGTGAACTGGAATCCACGATGTATGTCCGAACATGGCGACCTGTTGCTGATCCATCGCACACTGCAAAGTTTTTTTTTTTGCGCCAACGTCCCACGTGTAGTCCTTCACACGTATTGGACTCCTCCCCTTTGCTCCAGTTTGCAGGCTTTTCTTCTTTTCTGTTTCTGAGTCACGCCCACAAACTAAGCGATGGGGGTGTGCCTGGTGGCGCAGTGCAATAGAACCCCCCACGTGTAGTACTTCATACGGCTGAACTTCCCCCTCTTTCCACTCTTCTGCGCGGGCCTTTCCCTTCATTGGGTCATGTCCACGACTTCGAGCAGGGATGCACTTTGGCCAATGAAGGCCTGCCTATTCGCTTAACTCTTCCAACAGACACGTTCAATTCCGTGGTGCACAAACACTATACAGGACCCGAGCCCCCACGTGTAGCGCCCCCCTCACTCCTCTCATTCTCTCGTCTCGTCTTTTGTCTAGGGGTATCTTAGAGGGGAGGGAGCGGGGACACCACGCCTGGCTTTCACCACATGTGTCAGTGCGGTATAAGCAACGTTCTTGTATTACCTTCGGGTCAGTGCTGTGCACCTGGATCCTCTCTCCAAGAGTCACCTTGAACAATGTCTGTCAGGAAATGAGCTCCACACCATTAAAGTTCAACACTCCTTTATTCTTCTGCGAATGAACACAATCAGTTGAACTCCCTTGATAGAAACAGAACGGAAACAGAGGTGTGGATGCAAATAGGCCCAGACACAATGTAGTTCTCCACTTTCCTTCCTGAAAGTGGGTTACGGTCTCCGCACGAGGGGGAATTTCCTTCCAGGCGGTCTCCGACGAGAGGCTCACCTGTCACCGGCAATATGCTGCACCAGGTCTTCAAGTGAGGAGCTCCCCCCGGTCCATTGCGCCTTCCGGATTCGGGTACCCACTGTTGGGCACTGAGCTCCGGACCTCCATCAGAGTACCTCACCCCAGGCTAAAGGTGCCTGGGATGGAACACGACCTCCGGTTGTCCTCTAGGCCTAGGCCACCCAGAGGACCGACACGAACCACCGTCCACAAGCTGAAGGTGCCTGGGACTTCGGCCCCTTTATACCCTCTCCCAGCAAGCACGGCAGGTTCCCCGCCCCACCATACCGCTGCCGAGGGAGGACAAAAAGGAGGCACAGCACACAGCAATGATTCAACCCCAGCCCAGGGCGACAGCGCCACCCACCGGGCCGCAGGGAATTACACATCACTGATGTCTCTGCCAAATTCAAATTTACACCCGGGAAAGTACATACCCGCTACATATATATATATATATATAATTTTTTTTTATAACAATAAATATATCCACTAGATCCAGTCTCTTTTGTGTTAATACTCCACCCTAAGTTGAAAATGTTTACAATGATAATATTATCTAGTCCTCAGATACCTCAGAATATTCATTAGTCAATCCAATTATTACACTCAAAACATTATTTGTGAATCTGCTCGCCTAAAAATAAAATCTTCAAGTAAACTCAGCCCTGTGTTACAGCTAATCTTTCTCTATTTTGTTTAGGACCCACTACGAACGAGGTCCACAAATCACCTTTTTTTATATAAATGCAGAGCTGACTTCAAGTTAGTTGAAGTCATTCAAATGATTTCCACCACTCTCTTGAATTGGTTCTTTTTTACTTGCTCAGAAACAAACAAAAGATTCTCATTTGCTTATCCAATATTACCGACTCATGAGTAAATATAATTTCACTCACATAGCTCCACTGTAAATTGTGCGTCCAAAGGTATAAAACCTGCTCCACCTTGTGTGCCATGACACCAAACTCAATTCCACCACTCTATGCTAGGTGTACTCTCACCTTGTAGTGTGGGACCCTATCTCTAGTGGGTCTATGAATTAGGACACACCAAAAATACTGTCTACAGATATCTTTATATATATATATATAAATGCAGAGCTGACTTCAAGTTACACCGAGTCCTCCTTTTCATGATTACAAGTTTTGTATGCTCAAAAAATAAATCACAAAATTCACATAGTGTTATCTGTTAACACTTACTTACAAATAACTATTGTCTTACTTACATAACTCCACCATAAACAGTGCTTCCAATACTGTTAATATACTCCACCTCGTGTGCCTCCACACCAATCTCTATAGCCCCAATCTCTGCCAAGTGCAGAGTGTGCTCTCACCTTGCAGTGTGGGACCCTATTCCTGGCAGGTCCTAATACACATTTCAGCAAAGATTTCTCTGATCTCCCTCCTGGTGTCTCCTCTCCCTTGTTCACAGTTGTAGGCAAATCATTAAGCGAACAGACAGACTTCATAGTGCTTTCCATGAAGTCAGCTCTGCATTTTAATAAAAAAAGGAAATCTGTGGACCGTATTTTCGGTTTACCCAAAAATTCAAGGACCCACTGGAGATTGGATCCCAGCTACAAGGTAAGAAGAGTACACGTAGCACAGAGTTGTGGAATTGAGTTTGGTGTGGTGGCACACAAGGTGGAGCATGTTTATACTTGTGGAAGCACAATTCATGGTGGAGCTATGTGGGTGAAATTATATTTACTGATAGGTAGGTGATAACAGGACACTATGAGAATGCTTAATTCTGAGCATAAAAAACTTGGAATTATGAAATGGAACTAATTCAAGAAAATTGTGAAAATGGTTTGGATGATTCTGTTCTGTATCTATAGGCAAAAAAGGTGATTTGGGGATCTCATTTGTAGTGGGTCCTAAAACTTATGCCCTGTACACACGATCGGAATTTCCGTTGGGATAAACAGATTTTTTCGACGGAATTCCGTTCAAGCTGTCTTGCATACACACTGTCACACCAAATTCCGACCGCCAAGAACGCGGTGACGTACAACACTACGACGAGCCGAGAAAAATTAAGTTCAATGCTTCCGAGCATGCGTCGACTTGATTCTGAGCATGCGTGTTTTTTTTCCGTCGGAGTTCCATACAGACGAACGGAATTTCCGATAGAAATTTTTTCCGTCGGAGAAAAAAAGAACATGTTCTCTTTCTAACTCCGATG
Organism: Rana muscosa; assembly: GCA_029206835.1. Lineage (NCBI taxonomy): Eukaryota > Metazoa > Chordata > Amphibia > Anura > Ranidae > Rana > Rana muscosa. The sequence goes on along the minus strand of CM055122.1, from coordinate 190,473,824 downwards.
GAATTCCTTGGAATTTCCGAAGGAAAAAGTCTGATGGGGCATACACAGGGTCGGAATATCCGATGGAAAAAGTCCGTCTGACTTTTTCCATCGGAAATTCCGATCGTGTGTACAAGGCATTAGAGTACATCTTCAATGAAGGGAGTTTGGCTGTAAAACAGGACAGAGTTTACATGAAGATTTTGTTTTGGGTGTTGCGGTTCATGAATACTGTTTTGAGTGAAACATTTGGATGGACTAATATGTTTTGAGATATCTGTATGACAGAAAAGACTACATATTATCACTGTAAGATATTTCAACTTTGGATGGCGTAATAACACAAAGGGGTAGGAATTTGGTGCCTATGTAAACACCAACTTCCAGAAAGTAAAGACATAAATAGGACCTTTGGGCACATTGAGAAGGTAGGCATTGCTATACAGGTAAAAACACACACCTGAGGTTGCTGCTTTTCAGAGACCAATAAATATCTAATGGTTTAGGGTTTGTATGTTGTATTTTAAAACACAAAATACGTAAAAATATGTTCAATTAATTTATTTTAGTGCAGGACTGGAGAATCATCTATTACCTATCAATTATTCTCTTGCTTTTGTTTTTTAGAACAAGCATCTTATTTTAGAACTATGTGAGAAGGTAATTTATTCATTAATCGTGGCCTACAAGTTTATATTTAACTAACATGTTCTCTGTAACTGTATAATTTCTTTATAGCTACAGCCCTGGAACTTTATACAGATTATAACTGCAAACCTGCTCATGGCTATCCAGGATATAATTAAAAAAGTAACCTAGAACAAACAGGCAGATAGGAAATTCAGAACTCCCCATACTTGTTGCAAGTCAGAAAGCACTGAGGCTACATTAGCATGGGGCAACCAACTTTTTCAAAAAGGAGAGGCTAGCAATTGTAGATTCCATATTCTCCCATTACAGGTTTCCTTTAAAGCGAACCCAAAAAGTAAAGACTTGCTATCTTATAGGTGTAGCGGGGTTCCTTTAAATGCTCTCGAACTACTATTCCCAGAACCCCACTGGTTCCCAGGATGTTTTGCTTCTGCCCCAGAGACTCATGGGTGGGGATATATAAGGAAGGGGCGAGGCCTGGCTCGGCCTCTTTGGACACGGGACGGCAGAGACTGATACACCTGTGCGGACCTGTGCTGGGTAAGGCCTGAAGCCTGGGGCCTTCCGCAGCCGACCAAAGAGCCTTCCACCCCACTGCGAGCCTGGGTGGCATCCGACATCTCTACTTACAGCCTGGATGGGATCGGGGACCCGATCGCAGCAACCGCTGTGGGCGAGTGAAGTCACAACCGGTGGAAGTTCCGGACGGAGATCGTGTCCGGCGGATGAGCGAGCGTAAGCTCATTCCCTAACCTGTTTGCTAGTACTGTGCCTATAAACTGCCGAGGCCTACTACCTCATGTTAAAGACTCTCACTGGAGATTCACAGCAGGACTGATCCAGAGGATCTCCAGTGAAGTGTTGTCAGTTATCAACTTTCCCTTTTCCTGGATTACAATTGTTGTTTATTCTTAAGTGCACCACCTCTACAGATGCCGGTGAAGAATCCATCATTCATACAGGACTGAGTTCTAGAGTTAGGAATCAGGCCTGATTCATTAGGGACCTAGTTTAGTTATTGCGCCACAGGGCGTCTAGTTAACAGTCGCCCCACGTGGCGTCTCCTTATCCACCCCCCCCTTCTCCATGGTATAGTGTGACTGATATTGTAATATTGCAGGGCTCTGTGAATATTCTAATGGTCAAGTTGTTATCACTGTTCATTCCCTTTGCATAGCTGAAAGTAAAAATCTGTTATTCCTTTATAACTACTCCGTGTCTGAGTCTCTCTTAAAGTATAAGTATTAAATGTGTATACCCCTAAACTAACTGTGCCAGAAAGGGTCGAGTAGATTGCCGGGGGTTGGCGGAGCTGTACTCAGGGCCCAGACCAAATCTGCGGCTCTCTTAATTGAGGGTAACGCTACACGTGGGGGTTCTCGTCCGGGATCCTGATAGAACAGAAAACCCGCCAAGAGGTACCGGCATGGACCCGAAAGACATCAGAACGTGGTGTGGAGTAGCTAAGACAGATCCAAGCCAGTCAGTGGTCATTAACATGCCCGGTCAGGAATGGTCGACCGAGACGGTGGAAGGATTAATGAAGTCAGTGACCCCAGATGGTACACCGTGGGTGATGGGAACAAAGTTAGACCCAGACACCTCACACCAGTATGCACTAGTGGAGTATTCAGATAGGAAGCCAGAAGTTTGCAAGCGCAAATATACGCAGACGTCGGATAACAGATCTTATAGTCTGGCGCATGCTATTAAGAAGGAGCCACCCCTAACGGGACCACCACGGACTGCGGCCCGTACCTCACCAGAGAGGAGAGATGGAGCGACACCTCCGGTGACGCCTGCACCTGCCACGGCCATATCACCCGAACTGATAAAGGCGCTTGGGGACCTACTAACAAACTGTCAGAAGGCAAGCACGGTGCACGTAGAGACTAGCTACCGGAGACTAAAAGCATTCTCGGGGAAGCTCCCCGTCCCTGCGGGGGAGGAAGGTTTTGACACTTGGGTGGAACAGGCATTGCAGGCAGTAGAAGCATGGGAGGTGCCTGAGGCACAGAATAGACAGCGAGTCTTAGAAAGTCTGAAAGGTGCCGCGGCAGAAGCGGTGAAGAGCTTCCGGTTTGGAAATGAAAACTGTACAGCTCAAGATTGCCTGGCCATGCTGCAGGAAGAGTTTGGTCAACTGGAGAAGGTGTCAGAGATGATCTATCAATTTGAACACACTCTCCAGCAGCCGAATGAGAAACTGTCAGAATATGTTAGAAGGCTGAACAGGCAGTTATGCAAGATTGTACTGAAGAAGGGAATGCTGCCCAAAGATGCAGATGAAGCACGCATGAAGCAGATCATGAGGGGAGCGCGGCGCTCAGACCCGGTCTGGCTGCACCTGAAAACCTCAGGAGGAGGAATGTCACTAACCTACTCTGATCTAATAAAAATTATTAGGGACGAAGAGGCGCTGCAGGAAGATCAGCAGGTGGCCAAGGCGAATGTCACACCTGTACCAGTGTTGGTCCATTCGGTCAAGAGCCCGGAAAGAGATGCGGAGGTTGACACTTTAAAATCGCAAATGGCCCAAGTGTTGGAGATGCTGACCTCTTTGATGGAGAAAGATCAGAGAAGACCAGAGAAACCAAGCCCAAGAAAGGAGTTGTTCCCGAACACCTCAGCACCGGCCTCCCTACAGGACCGAGAAGAGGTGATTTGCTATAACTGCGGAGGGAGTGGCCACTTTGCTAACGTATGCTCCAGCCCAAAGAAGAAGAGAACAGATAATTGCAAGCCAGCGGGAAACTCCAAAGGGCCCCGGTGAAGGAGTCAACCGGGTGCCCATCATCTTCAGTGCGCTCCAAACTAAAAAAAAAGGCCAAGAATGGAGGAGACAAAACTCCTAGGAGGAGGTATAGTACCCCCCCACCAAGATGTACCCCAGAGGGAGGGGGCAAGACCCCTCAGTGGAAATACAGCACCCCAAAGAAGGAACATCCACTTAAGAGGAACAATAACATCCCTCAGCGGGTTTGTGCCCCCATTGAGAGGGAGAAAGTCAATGCATGCCAGGCTCAGGAAAAATTAAAGTCCAAAAGGAGCAGGGCAAGGAAAAGCCCAAAGAAGAAGGTGACCCCAGTCCAGCCATACCCAAAGGAACTGGTGGGCCCGTCTCCTACTGTGCCCATTCAAGTGGAAGGAGTCTATACTAAAGCTCTTCTGGACACCGGAGCACAGGTGACTTTACTATACCGGGACTTCTATGATAGGCACTTGAGTCATCTGCCTATCCAGAAGATAGAAGAGCTGGAGATATGGGGACTTGGAACCCAGAGTTTCCCTTACGATGGGTACCTGCCCATAAAGATGACTTTCGACCCATCCGTGGCTGGGAAGGCTGAAGTGTTTGACACCCTGGCAGTTGTGTGTCCTCGGCCGCCTGGAGCCAGCAAGATTTCCCTGATCATTGGGACAAACACGGATCTAGTCAGGAGAATCCTGACCCCTCTAGTGAAAGAGAGAAACCATTCAGCCACCAAAATCCATCCCATGCTAAAGACGGCCTACCAACGACTGGTCTTAGAGCAGAAGACCCCAGGAGAGGGGATAGGGAAGGTATGGAGACTTGGCAGAGAAGGAGTAGTGCTACAGCCCGGAGAAGTAACCTGTCTTAGGGCCACTGTGAAGCTTACGTGAGAACAACCTGGCCCCTTTGTCATGCTGGAATCCGACCCAAGGGAAGAGTCCTCAGGCCTGGAAGTGATACCAGAAGTGATTCCGTTCAAGGCCCTGAAGAAGGCCCATGGCAGAGTTCCGGTGAGTGTTAGGAACACTACGGGAGGGCCCATGGAGATTCCTGCCAGAGTGTTGCTGGGTCAGGTGAGCCCTGCTGCCCCGGTCACTTGGTCCGAAGTCAAAGGGACGGGTGACGGAGGAGATGTTTGGGAGAAGCTGTCCATGGAAAACCCGAACCTACCCAGGGCTTGGAAAGAAAGAGCCAAGGCCCAGCTGATCAGGTAGGAGAAGATCTTTTCCGAAGATGAATTCGATGTGGGGTGTGCAAGAAGTGCCACCCATCGGATCCGCCTCCAAGAAGATAAGCCCTTCCGAGAGAGGGTCAGGCGGGTCCCCCTGGCAGATCTGGAGGATCTGAGGGAACAACTTGTAGAACTAAAGAAGACTGGTGTGATTCGGGAGTCTAGAAGCCCCTATGCCTCCCCAATCGTGGTGGTCAGAAAGAAGAATGGATCGTTGGGGCTTTGTATCGATTACAGGACTCTCAACAGGAGAACCATCCCTGACCAATACACCATGCCAAGGATAGACGATGCCTTACAAAGTTTGTCTGGAGCCAAATGGTTCAGTGTGATGGACCTCAAGAGTGGGTACTATCAAATTCCTATGCACCCAGAAGACAGGGAGAAGACAGCCTTCATAACCCCGGTGGGATTCTTCGAATTCAATAGGATGCCTCAGGGTCTATCTGGAGCTCCTGCTACCTTTCAACGCCTTATGGAGAAGACTGTTGGAGACATGAATCTTATAGAAGTCCTTGTGTACTTGGACGATGTCATTGTCTTCGGGAGAACCTTGGAAGAACATGAAGCCCGGCTGGAGAAAGTATTGAGAAGACTCAGTGAAGAGGGACTTAAGCTTTCCCCCGAGAAGTGTCGGTTCTACCAGTCTTCTGTGAACTATCTGGGGCACATAGTGTCTGAAGAAGGGGTGGCCACAGATCCTGAGAAGTTGGAAGCAGTCACTTCCTGGCCACGACCCACCACAGTAACAGAGCTCAGATCCTTCCTGGGGTTCTGCTCCTATTATAGGAGGTTTGTGGAGGGGTTTGCTCGGATTGCCCGCCCGTTGAATGAATTGCTAAAGGCAGAAGGGGAAGAGGATGACTCAGGGCCCAGGAGGCCTGGTGAGTCAGTTCAAGATCAGTGGAACCCAAGGTGTGAAGAGGCCTTTCAGGCCCTGAAGAGGAGCTTAACCACTGCCCCAGTCCTGGCCTACGCCGACCCTACCAGACCTTATGAATTACATGTGGATGCCAGCCATGAGGGTCTAGGCGGTGTGCTTTACCAAGAACATGAAGGACAACTGCGACCAGTGGCCTATGTGAGCAGGAGCCTGACCCCCTCAGAAAAGAATTACCCCACTCATAAGCTGGAATTCCTGGCCCTCAAATGGGCGGTAGTAGACAAGCTAAAAGACTACCTGTATGGGGCAGAGTTTACTGTGAAGACAGACAACAACCCCCTGACCTACCTCTTCACCACCGCAAAACTAGATGCCACCGGACACAGGTGGTTGGCCGCATTGTCTGGATTCAACTTCAGTCTGAAGTACAGACCAGGAGCTGGAAATAGGGATGCAGATGCCCTGTCCCGGAGGTCTCATGCCACGACAAATGAATGGGAAGATTGGACCCAAGTGGCACCGGACGGGGTGCGGGCCCTTTGTCAAGGGGCTGAATTCCAAGCCAGAGGAGGCTCCAGAGCAGAAGAAATAGGGGTTACCATAGTAGGAGTCCCCAAACACTATTGTGGAGTAACTCAACTGGAGGAAGACAACCTACCGAGACTGTCCAAGAAGGAGTTGAGGTGTGACCAATTAGAAGACCCCATGGGGAGATTGGTCCTCGAAGCCCTGGAGAATCAGGATCCCAACAAACTCCTACATCACCCCTCAAAGGAGGCTCGCCTGTTGAGGAAGGAATTGGACAGGCTGCAGGTACATCAGGGAGTGGTCTACCGAAGGGGCCCCTCTGATGACTCAGAAGATAAGTGGCAGTTATTCCTTCCAGAGAAGCACCGAGAGACTGTACTAATTGCCCTGCATGACCACCATGGTCACCTAGGGGCAGAAAGGACCTTCCAGCTTGTTAGAAATCGGTTCTATTGGCCCTGCATGAGGGCAGAAGTAGAGGAGTATTGCCATTCCTGTGCACGATGCATTCAGAGAAAGACCCTACCCCATCAAGCTGCCCCAATGGGCCACTTACAGAGTCAGGGCCCAATGGATCTGGTATGCATTGACTTTCTCTGCCTCGAACCCGACCTGAGTGGATTGGGGAATGTTCTGGTAATAACCGACCATTTCACCCGCTATGCTAAAGCTTTCCCAACCAAAGACCAGAAGGCATCCACCGTGGCCAAGATACTTATGGAGAAGTATTTTGTCCATTACGGACTACCACAGAGACTCCACTCAGCTCAAGGAAGGGACTTTGAGAGTCGGTTGATCCGAAGACTTTTGGATTCATTGGGAATAAAGACGACCAGAACCACGCCTTACCACCCACAAGGAGATGCTCAGCCGGAGAGATTTAACCGGACCCTGCTCAACATGTTGGGAACCTTAGAAACAGAGAAGAAGCAGCACTGGAGTCAACACATATCAGCCCTAGTGCATGCCTATAACTGTACCACAAGTGACGCCACTGGCTACTCCCCTTATCGACTTATGTTTGGGAGAGAAGCGAGGCTACCCGTGGACCTGGCCTTTGGCACTTCTTTAGACAATACCTCAGCTACATCCCACAAGGGATACGTGGACAGACTTAGACGTAGCTTACAGTTGGCCTATGAACAAGCCCAGGCGGCTTCGGATCAAAGGGGAGCCCGCAACAAGAGAAATTTCGATCTGAAAGTTTGAGTGCAAGATCTGCAGCCCGGGGACCGAGTACTGCTACGCAATCTGGGGGTCCCTGGAAAACACAAGCTTGCCGACAGATGGAGATCTGAACCCTATGTCGTCTGTAGGAAGTTGCCTGGTTTGCCTGTCTACAAACTAAAGCCAGAAGGAAAGGTGGGTCCACTGAAGACGTGGCATCGAAACCACCTGCTCCCACTTGCTGAGGCAGTCAGAATACCTCCCGTGAGAGACTCCCCTGTATCGGCCTCTATTCTGGATACTCCTAGGCCGAGCACTCGGTCCCAGACTTCTAGAGTTGAAGATGGGGAGGCCTCCCAATTGAGTACAGATGAAGGTGGAGAACTGGACTGGCTGTGGCCTCCCTCGACTCTGGGAACGTACACTATAGATCTCCCAAATGGAGGGAATACCCCAGATGCAACGCTGAATCCAGAGGCTACTGAATTCATACCCTCTAGTCCCTCAGCTGATTACTGGGAAGATGTTCCTGACACTTGCGCAGAGGAGGACCCTAGAGATTCCATACATCAGTCGGCTTCTGAATCAGAGGTTCCAGAACCAGCAATGTTACCTGAACTTACTCCTGAAGAAGAGCCTGTGGTGCCAGAGTCAGAAGCACCAAGAGAGCAGAGGGCTCGCAGAGTCATCAGGCCTCTCAAGAAACTAACTTACCCCCAAATGGGGACGAGCTCAGAGGACTCTGTTGTAACGGCTAGGAGAAGTGTTGAACAACCTGATCCTTCCACTGTCCATTTGGTGGAGGGCAACCCCAGATCACTCTCTGGCACAGTTAGGCAGGCCACTCATGGTAGTGTGACCTGTGGGCAAGAGAGTTCTATCCCAAAGTTTTGGTGGGAATTCCCTATGCCAACATCATGCTCGAAAATGGTGAACAGTATTTGTTGAAGTTTATCTTTGGGGGCCAAAGAGTTTAAGTGGGGGGAGTGTGTAGCGGGGTTCATTTAAATGCTCTCGAACTACTATTCCCAGAACCCCACTGGTTCCCAGGATGTTTTGCTTCTGCCCCAGAGACTCATGGGTGGGGATATATAAGGAAGGGGCGAGGCCTGGCTCGGCCTCTTTGGACACGGGACGGCAGAGACTGATACACCTGTGCGGACCTGTGCTGGGTAAGGCCTGAAGCCTGGGGCCTTCCGCAGCCGACCAAAGAGCCTTCCACCCCACTGCGAGCCTGGGTGGCATCCGACATCTCTACTTACAGCCTGGATGGGATCGGGGACCCGATCGCAGCAACCGCTGTGGGCGAGTGAAGTCACAACTGGTGGAAGTTCCGGACGGAGATCGTGTCTGGCGGGTGAGCGAGCGTAAGCTCATTCCCTAACCTGTTTGCTAGTACTGTGCCTATAAACTGCCGAGGCCTACTACCTCATGTTAAAGACTCTCACTGGAGATTCACAGCAGGACTGATCCAGAGGATCTCCAGTGAAGTGTTGTCAGTTATCAACTTTCCCTTTTCCTGGATTACAATTGTTGTTTATTCTTAAGTGCACCACCTCTACAGATGCCGGTGAAGAATCCATCATTCATACAGGACTGAGTTCTAGAGTTAGGAATCAGGCCTGATTCATTAGGAATAGGGACCTAGTTTAGTTATTGCGCCACAGGGCGCCTAGTTAACAGTCGCCCCACGTGGCGTCTCCTTATCCACCCCCCCCCCCTTTCCCTATGGTGTAGTGTGACTGATATTTTAATATTGCAGGGCTCTGTGAATATTCTAATGGTCAAGTTGTTATCACTGTTCATTCTCTTTGCATAGCTGAAAGTAAAAATCTGTTATTCCTTTATAACTACTCCGTGTCCGAGTCTCTCATAAAGTATAAGTATTAAATGTGTATACCCCTAAACTAACTGTGCCAGAAAGGGTCGAGTAGATTGCCGGGGGTTGGCGGAGCTGTACTCAGGGCCCAGACCAAATCTGCGGCTCTCTTAGTTGAGGGTAACGCTACATAGGGAACATATGGAAATGTTAATTGTGCCTAAGCAGTACCCTGAAAACCTAAAGCCCTGTACACACGATCAGTTTGACTGATGAAAACCATCTGATGGATTGTTTTCATCAGACAAACCGATCGTGTATGGGACCCATCAGTCTTTTTTCCATCGGTTTTAAAAAATAGAACATGTTTTAAAATTATCTGATGGATAAAAAACCGATGGCAATTTCCGATCGTCTGTGGGGAAATCCATCAGATAAAAAACCCAAGCATGCTCAGAATCAAGTCGACACATGCTCAGTAGCATTGAATTTCATTTTTCTCAGCTCATCGGAGTGTTTTACGTCACCACGTATGGAACGGTCGGTTTTTTGACTGATGGTGTGTGGGCAAGTCTGATGGAAAACAGTTTCATCAGATTTCTGATGGACAAATCCATCAGACGAAAATCCATAGGATATCTGATCGTGCGTACAGGGCTTTACAGTATGAAATTAATTCTGAAAAATAGCAGTGAATTTTCCTGTCTTGAGCCTCATACCGTAGCTGTACATCTGCATTGTGAGGTCTATAGCATGGCTGCTTATGACTGCTTGTTTTAGAAGATTTAGTGTGAGATTTGATGATGTCACTAGTGTGCTCCTCACTGTTCTCCTTGCTGAAGAGGAAGTTGGATCTGAGAACCTGCAGTGCAAGGATCCTTGTCCTTCTGCATCATCCATTCTGTAGATCTGTTCTTTTTCTATCTCCTACTGAGTTTTAAATATTTCCCCACGAATCATCAGATCATTAGCCACTAGTTCATGAAGAAGAAAGCCCTGCCTCTACCAAGATGGCCACCTCCAGAAAGAGACACAGTGTAATAAATAATCAATACAAGTCAGTAAAGGGGAAAAGCACAGCATCAGGGAGACCACAGGCATTATTGGTGATTAGTCTTTTGCCCTCTGCTTGCCTTTTTTACCAAAACTTCCACGGCTCAGTATTAGAAAACTGAAAATGGGCAACCACTAAAGGACTGCATCATGTGTGGTTCTGAGCCCCTTGGAGACTTCTGTTAAACTAAAATATTTGAAATTAAACTCTCCATTGATTTTCTCTAAGGTGGCTTTACATATAGATACAAGAATATTTAAGGACACATTCTATTTGCTGTATCACAATCCAGAAAACTAGTTCTATCAGGAAAACCTAATCATAATCACAAGTTTTTGTAATTTTCTTCCAATCTTTGTTTTATTATTTTTGAGAATAACTTTTGACACTGCAGCCTTTTTAGTGAAAAAAGCAGGGGATACTTTGCAGTAAAGTAGGGCAACATTTTGGCAAATTAAAAGACTATAAAAATACAGCTTTATACATTAAATGGTGTTTTTTTATTTCTGATACATACTTGTGGTCCTCCAGCATTGGATCATTTTCTTCTGCAGGCTGAGCCTTATTGAGCCACAAATCTTTTTCCCTAATGTCAGTCATCCCTTTTTTTTCTGTCACCCAATATAAAACTAGCTGTTGAATGAAGAACAACATGTAAGAAATCAAAAAACAGCAATATCATGACATATATTTTTTAGACATAATGACCTGTGAGCTTACAAATGTTGGTAATCGCAAACGGTAACACAATTGCTGTGCCTATACATGGCCTGATCTTTGCAAGGGATGCCCCAAATTTAAGTGTCACTTGCAGCCATCAGGTGAGGATTGAGCTATGAGCTATGTAATTGTGGCCACACAAGTGTCAATATCATTATTTAATGCAATTAAACTGCAAAAAAAAAAGAAAATCACAGGCCAAATACGGTCTATTCAATCGAGTTAAGTGAGTTTTCCATCGATTTCAACTCTCCCAAGTTGATCGGCCATGGCAGAATCAATCAAACAAGTATGCCCATGTATGTATCTGAGAACCAATCATAGTTCAGATTAAATTAAATTATGTTTAATCTCTTTTTATTTAGTCAAATACATTGTGAACATAAAACAGAAAGTAAAAACAACAGTTTGTGATATATATGTGCGACCATCATAATAGTAATAGAGATATATACATGACAATGGGTCACATATTAGTATAGAACACATAGATACTCTCCAAAATGAAGAGAATTGAACAAAACCCTCGCATTCATCTAAATAGATGTGAATTGCATATATACACACCATTAAGCATCTAAAAGGTTGTATCTCAGAAGCAAAACTTGTACAAAGGATATGAAAGACATCAATATTACAACAAATGATATTTAACCACCTCCCTACTGTGCACGAAAACCCCCTTCCTGCCCAAGCCATTTTTCAGCTTTCAGCGCTGTCACACTTTGAATGACAATTGCGCAGTCGTGCGACGTGGCTCCCAAACGAAATTTGCGTCCTTTTTTTCCCACAAATAGAGCTTTCTTTTGGTGGTATTTGATCACCTCTGCGGTTTTTATTTTTTGCGCTATAAACAAAAGAAGAGCGTCCAGTTTGGAAAAAAAACACTATTTTTTAATTTTTGCTATAATAAATGCCCATTTTTTTTTTTTAAATAAAATTTTCCTCAGTTTAGGCCGATACGTATTCTTGTACATATTTTTGGTAAAAAAAAAATCGCAATAAGCGATTGGTTTTCGCAAAAGTTATAGCGTGTACAAAATAGGGGATAGATTTATAGCATTTTTATTTTTTTATTTTTTTATTAGTAATGGCGGCGATCTGCGATTTTTTATTGTGACTGCGATATTGCGGCAGACACATCGGACACTTTTGACATATTTTTGGGACCATTCACGTTTATACAGCGATCCCTGCTATAAAAATGCATTGATTACTGTATAAATGTGATTGGCAGGGAAGGGGTTAACCACTAGGGGGCGGGAAGGGGTTAAATATGTTCCCTCAATGTGTTCTTACTGTGGGGGGAGGGGACTGACTGGGGGAGGTGACCGATGGTTGTCCCTATGTACAAGGGACACACCATCGGTCCCCTCTCCCTCACACGACGTGGATCTCTGTGTTTACACACAGAGATCCACTTTCCTGCTCGTTTCCCGGGCAATCGCGGGTGCCCGGCAGCAATCGCGGCCGCCGGGCACGCGCACCGGGGCCTTGTGAACGCAGCGGGCGCGCGCGCGCCGCTGGCGGCAAGCGCGCGCCTCCTAGCTCGTTTTAAAGGGAGGACGTCATATGACGTCCTCCCAGAACGAGAGTATCCTCCGCCCGCCGTCAATTGACAGTGGGCGGGGGACAAGTGGATATATATATGATATAGTATATCGTAAGTGCCCATATCCATACCATTATTACTAAAAGTTACAGAGTTAACAGTAGAATGGTGGCAACCGAGGTAATAGATGGAAAGCAATAAGTAAGCAGAAGCACAAAGTTAATATAAAGAAAGAAAGGAAAAAAAAAGGGAAGAAAAGGGGAGGGGGAGAAGAAACCGTGAGATATGGACTCGAGCACTATGGCATATCCAAACTGGAGCATCTGACTGAGGATGACATTTAGGGTAGTAAGTTAATCAGATATAAAAGGTAAACTTATGGGAATGTCGGAAGTGATTGCAGACCGACCATGTGAGCGTATAATCGCCAGTTTTATCTGTTTCTATTCTGTGGCAAATAGAATCCTTTTCACAAGCCCACTCAGTAAACTATGGGGCATTTGGGTAACGCCAAGCCCTGGCTATCACAGTACGTGCAGAGGTGAGAAAGTGTAGGAGTAAGCTCTTTTTATTTTGTTTATAGGACCCAGGCAGCATCTAGAGCAAAGTGATAAGAGGGGAGTTGTGTATTTGTCTCCCACTAGATCATAGTATAGACAAAGTATTTTATCCCAAAGGGGAGTTACGAGAGGACAGGTACTCAAGGTATGAGTCATGTTGCCCAGGGCCTATAAACATCTTTAACAGGTGTCGGGGATTGATGGGTCTATAGTATGCAAAGTAGTAGGCCACTGATACCATCTGGTGAGGATTTTGTAGTTGCGCTCCTGCTCTTTCATTGATATGGAGGTTTTATATGTAAACATCAGCATTTTGTCCCAATCAATGTCATCAGAAGGAAAATTAAGTCATAAAAGGAGGAGCATGCAGTAGAGAGGCCTGCAACAAAACTTGGTATATATGAGACAGGGGACGGTCTGGCCTGGTCGATTGGGAGTGCATACACTCAAGGTCAGTGGGCAACCTGGTCAAGGCATGATAGTAGTAAAGTAATGTTGAAGTTGGGAATATTTCAACCAAGCACTAGTAGAGTTATAGCAGGATGCCATTAGCTGTGAAAAGGGAAGTAATGATCCTCTTTGCAGAGTATGGCATAGTAGCAGCCTCTTCACCCTCTTCCAAATAAGGAAATGAGACTTATGGAAGGTAGGTGGAACTGCAGTGGTAGCAAAGAGAGGAGATAAAGGGCTGGGCTAAGATGTGAGTAGCCCCTTCACAATATAGGAATCCTATACATGGAGCATGTAATTAACCAAAAGGAGCATGGATTCTTTGGCCGGTCTAAGGCCAGTGTCCGTCCATGGCAAAGATGTGATTTAAGGTGTAATAAGGTCATTCTCCAACACTGTCCACAATTTAAAGTCACGGCTATGATATCAGAATATCTAGAATCGTCAGTAAAAGGGAGGCATGATAATACAAGAGCATATTGTGAGTGTTAGTGATAAGTTTGGAAAAGAGATAACTGTCAATATTGGTAAGGGAGATAGGATGGTAGCTGCCATATAAACATGCATCCTTACCAGATATTGGCAAAACAGTGATGTGTGCTTCCAGGGCCTGAGTGGGAAAAACCGTGTCCTCAGAAACAGCATTATACATTTTGGTAAGGAAAGAAGAGAGAGGACCCTGGAACAACGTATAAAATCAGGCTGTAAAACCATCAGGGCCTGGGCTTTTATTAGACTTCAGGGATGATAGGGCTCCCAATAATTCTTCCTTGGAGAAGGGTTGGTCAAGATCTTTCACAGTTGATGGGTGCGGAGAGTCGTGTTGGAGACTTTTCCGAGATTTTGCTTAAAAACATGCCCCAGAAGGGGCACTAGGAAAGTTATATAAAGTCATAAAAGACACAAAATAGCCTAGAAATTTCTTTGGGGTGATATGTCATTCGACCTCCAGGCCCCTTAAATTTTGGAACCAAAGCAGCCCAAAGATTAAATTAAATTATTGATTTTTATCGTTCATTAACATTAGGAACCAATAGATTGTTTTTTTTATTGATATTTTTAGCTGCTTACATGTAAAGCCATGGGAACCTAGGGTTTTTCTAGGGGTATTAATGAGCATTTACATTGTACTGTAGGTATGGCACTAACCTATAGAAGTCAACTTTTATTTGCTTGCTTTAATATTTTTTTTTGTTGGATAATGTTGATTAAAAAATAAAAAATAAATTACAACAAAAAGTTACAACAGACATTACAACCTATGATGTGCTTGTGTGTACTTTTAACCACTTGAGACCCGCGCTATAGACGAAAGATGTCTGCAGCAGAAGTGCTGAGTAGACGTCCCTGGACGTCCTGCCTCTTTCACTCCCCCTGCGCGCCGACGAGGGCGCGCGGGGGGGACAGCTGTGCCCGCCGTGTCACATGGTGCCGATGTGCGTGCCTGGCGGCCGCGATGTTCGCCAGGTACACGCCATTGGCTGTTACAGAGGCAGGACGTGGATCTCTGTGTGTAAACACAGAGATCCACGTCCTGTCAGAGAGAGAGGAGATCGATGCTGTGTCCCTTGTACATAGGGACACAGATCGGTCACCTCCCCCAGTCAGTCCCCTCCCCCACACAGTAAGAATCACTCACAGGGAACATATTTAACCCCTTGATTGTAGTGTTAACCCTTTCCCTGCCAGTCATATTTATACAGTAATCAATGCATTTTTATAGCACTGATCGCTGTATAAATGTGAATGATCCCAAAATAGTGTCAAAAGTGTCCGATATGTCCGCCGCAATATCACAGGCCTGACAAAAAATCACAGATAACCGCAATTACTAGTAAAAAAAAAAAAATATAATAAAAATTTCATAAATCTATTCCCTATTTTGTAGGCACTATAACTTTTGCGCAAATCAATCACTATACATTTATTGCATTTTTTTTTACCAAAAATATGTAGAAGAATACGTATCGGCCTAAACTGAGAAAAAAATCGTTTTTAAAAAAAAAATTGGGATATTATTATTGCAAAAAGTAAAAAAATATTGTGTTTTTTTCAAAATTTTCGGTCTTTTTTTGTTTATAGCGCAAAAGATTAAAACCGCAGGGGTGATCAAATACCACCAAAAGAAAGCTCTATTTGTGGGAAAAAAATTATAAAAATATCATTTGGGTACAGCGTTGTATGACCGCGCAATTGTCATTCAAAATGCATAAGGGGTTTAAGTGCCCAGTAAGCAAGTGACATAGAGTTGATTTTATGTGGCTTGTTCAATAAAATTATATTTTGGTATATACATGTAGCGGGATGGTCAATTTAGGGGGAGTCTCTGAGTGGTAATTAGGCTCAGACACCTTGATTTTTTAGGGGCTATGGACCATTTTTGTCCTCAGGAGATAGTGCTGGTGAACCGCGAGCGTAGTACTGTGCCTTTTGTGTCTCCTCTCAGCAGCCGTACGGTGGGGGGGGGACCTGCTGTGCATGCCGGGAGAGGATATAAAAGGGGCAGACATCTCCTGATCGGGGTTCCACCCCCAGGCACCTTCAGCCTGGGACTGAGTGCGGTTCATCTCCGGGTGCCCTAGGCCTGGAGGCTGTGTTCCTGTTCCATCTCAGGCACCTTTGGCCTGGGATGAGGTACTACCCTGCCGTCCTGTTCGCCTGGGTATGAAGACCCTCAGAGAAGGGAGGATCATTCCAAAGGACCGATGCGGGAGTCACGGTGAAGGAAGGGTCTGTTGACTCTCTAGGGGGAGATCTTCTCCTTAAAAGGGGCCATGTTATAAGAAGGAAGTTCACGTTCACCAGGTCAGTGGCAATGGCCTTATTCACCAGGTCTGTGGCAGAGACCAAACTCACGGTCTGTGGCAGAGACTGTGCGCCAAGTATACTGCTTGAGAATCTGAGTAGTAAAGTAAAGAGCCACGTTTGTGCCTGGACCTCCTCCACACCTTGAGCTGTACTGTTTCCTTGCTCCAACCTTTTTCCTATCCAAGAGACTGTGTATTGCAAAGCGAGAATAAATCTTAGGTTGGAGTTTCAGCTGGTGTGGACATTCATGTTACTGGGGAAGTTAAGGACTTGCCTCTACTCACGGTAGAGGTTAGAATCATTCTCGGGAGGATTCTGGTCTGGCTGCAGACAAGACCCAACAACACCGCTCAACTTTTTACACAAGAGGGTACGGGCTGATAGTGCGGTGTGCCTTTCTTCCCCCTGCGAGGAGCCAAGTTAAATGCAGGCTGGGGGAAAGGTGGATGCGCTAGATACAAAAGTCTTATGGTATCTTTGCACAGGATAAATAAAGGCATGCCAGCACGGCATCAGAAACATAGTGATAGTTCCATTCCTCCATTTTTGGACTTAAGCTGGCCATACATGGATCACAAATCGACCAGTTCAGCAGGGACCAGCCAAATTTCAATCCATATATGGGCACTGTGGTTGTATAGAAGTCAAACTACCAACTGGCTTGTGTAAAACTGTCCTATAGGATTTTCCCTGCTCAATCAGTACTTCAGGTTTTAGCTGGATGTCTCACCACTGTTAGAATACAATACTGTAGCTCAGTGGGAGGATTCACCCATCCGCCTCAAATTTCTGTATGAGGGAATCAGGTCAGTTTTTTTTGTTTAACCCGCTGGTTGAATGAAAAAAAATGACTCACGTATAGGTTGCCCAAGGATATACATCAATTGTAAAGATAATGCCTGTCGGGTTTTAATTGTGTGCCCATTGGAGAGTTATCCCCTCACCTTATTCCTAGAAACATGACAGGACGTATTCTCTCCACCTCTGTTTGGGCTCCCCCTCACTTTTCGTCCTGATGAGAATGGAAGGAGAATGAATCTCTCGTCAGGATCACAGACAGCACTAAAAACCTGACGGAGGTTCTACCTCTTCCCCAATCAATCCAAAATGAAAACCTCTTAGACTGGAATCCTTCTTTTAGTGTTGATTACATGTGTGTCACATAAAGTATGGGAAATAATACATCTGGTGCGATTGGAGTCTTGTATTTCTCTTCTCACTGTTATTTATCTGTATTCCGTACAATGTAATACATATCTGTACAAATTTTAAAAAAAAACACGACTGAATCTGATATTGAAAGAAGTGCACGGTGTGAAATAAAACATGCCTGAACTTATCCGAGGCTTCATAGAACGTATTAAGTACTGACCTGTGAGTAGCAGTTCTTTTTGTTGGTGGAATGACTGGGAGTTAATTGTGCTCTTTTTTTTTTTTTTTTTATTGTGAAAGTCCCGGATCTTATGACTCATCTATGAATCACATAATATAAAGAGGCGGAGTTGAAAGCTTAACGCAAGCACACAGCAATGCTTGTAGCTCTGCATATTTATAAGTGAATGATGTCAGTTCCCATTACTCGAGTATCAAATGAACATGTGCACCGCAGAAAGCTAAGCAAGTGAATTATAAAGTTTTACTGGAGTCCACTTTATCATCTGATTTCTGATCATACAGTTTATGTATTATATCATCTGCTGACTGAATCTATAAACAGGAATGAAGAAAAAGGAGAAATAAGCAATTTGAAAATCAAGCAGATTCAGGATTGTTAAATGTATATGAACTATATACCCCATTTATATAGGTGACCGATATTTATAGATATATGGTATGTATCAAAGATAAAGCATTTTATTTTTTATTATGTAGGCAACAGTCAAAGCTGTTGTAAAGATACTGTTTATTCCAGCTATGTGTTTATTAGAAAATCAATGTATTTTTACAAAGTGAGAGACTGACTGTAGACAGTGTAACTGTTCCTCATTTAGAGGAACTGTCCCTCTTTTGGAAACAAATCCCTCTGTCTCTTCTTCCATTACTCAGTTTCCACTCTGTCTGGAAACCAACAGTGAAAAACGTCAGTTTATTCAGCTTTTGCATACAGAGTTTATGCGAGATTAGCAGCAGTTATGAGCATTTGAGGTTAGAAGAGTTTTTAAAGAAAACCTCAGGAGACCCTCCTACATGCTCACATTGCATGAAAAACAAGTATCATTAACTATTTCAGCCATTCTGTGAGAGAAGAGAGAGCAGCAGAGAGAGCAGTATGCTTGTAGATAGCAGTCTTATTTTTTGTGTTTTCACTATGGATCCCATCATGAGCATATGTGAGGAAATGCTCCTGATATTGCTGTTGTGGAGGCTCCGAAGACTTAGAAAATAGCAAGAGGACCAGAGTTTGTTTCTACTGGACTCATCTATTGATGCAGGCAACAGCATGTGGTGAAATTTGTGGTTTTTTTTCAACATTTTTATATTTTCAAAAAGTATCAGAAATATTTTCCCCTTTAAAAAACGCATATAAGCGGAGATTACCGCAGTTACAAGCATTTGGTGTTTGAAATGCCGGTAAAATACAGTTCTGAATAAAATTACTTAGAACCCCCAAACATTATATATGTTTTTTTAGCAGACACCCTAGGGAATAAAATTTGCGCAATCAATTTTCAAACGCCTTTTTTTTGGAAAAGAAACGGTTTCATGAATTAAAAAAATAACAAAACAGTAAAGTTAGCCCAATTTTTTTTTATATAATGTGAAAGATGTTGTTATGCTGAGTAAATAGATAAATAGATACCTAACATGTCACGCTTGAAAATTGCGCACACTCATGGAATGACACCAAACTTCAGTACTTAAAAATCTCCATAGGCGATGCTTTAAATTTTTTTACACGTTACCATTTTCGCATTACAGAGGAGGTCTAGTGCTAGAATTGCTGCACTCGTTCTAACGCACGCAGCAATACCTCACATGTGTGGTTTGAACAGCGTTTACATATGTGGGCGGGACTTACATGTGTGTTCGCTTCTAAGCGCGAGCTACCGGGGACAGGGGCGTTTTTTTTTTATTATTATTTTTTTATTTTTTTTTATTTTTTTTTTACTTTTTTGTTTTTTTGATCACTTTTATTCCTATTACAAGGAATGTAAACATCCCTTGTAATAGGAATCTATTGTGACAGGTCCTCTTTATGGAGAGATGCGGGGTCAATAAGACCCCACATCTCTCCTCCAGGCTGGAAAGCATGAGATCGGTAAAAAAAAAATCACGATCTCAAGCTGCCAGCCGAGATCACGGCTTTGTTTACATGCGGGAACCCGGTGTGACGTCATAACGTCGCGCCCGGGCCTCCGACAGTCATAGAGATGACTGGTGACTATCTGGTCACCAGTCATCTCTATGCTTCCTATCCGGCGCTGGCCAATTAGTTATCCGGGCCCCCGATGGCACGGGAGAGCCCGGAGAAGCACTGGATGGCGGTGGGAGGGGGGGAACGTCCCCTCCCGCCACCTATAAGAATGATCAAGCGGCGGAACTGCCGCTGTGATCGTTTTTATTGTGCACAGAATCGCTGGCTGAAAAGAATGATATCTGAATGATGCCTGCAACTGCAGGCATCATTCAGATGTCACCGCACAAAGTCAAGGATGTCATTTGACGGTGGGCGGTAGAGAAGTGATTAAAAAATGCCTGTAACCTCAGCTGCCTCTAACCTACTATAAAAGACTGAGTGTAAATGTACTGATAAGATAACATAAGGAGAGTTCAGTAGCTGCTGAAAAAAACGCCCAGGGTTTATGAGGCGCATACTCCAAGGGGTAGAGGGGTAGAATGAAAAGACTTGTGTAGCTAAAAATCCCCAATGTCTATAAGCATGAGCCATGAGCCCGACTGAATAGATGCCGGGCACTGGAACTGTCGTCACTGCCATAGTAACAGGATACTTCAGGATAAATAGTAAAAAAAGCTAAGCGGGCAGCATTGGAACTAATTGGCAGCGCAGTGGAGAATATAAATCCAAGAAGACTCTTTTTGTAATAATAACTGATTTATATTGCCTCTATGAACAGAAGGCGGTATGAGTTTGGCAGTGTGCTTGTACACGATGTACAGCTACTGGATGGATTTCTGCAGACAGTGATCTCAAGGGTCATCCTAATGTCCGCAGCGGGATCCAATGGTGCCTACTGCTGTTTCTTAGCCAATGAGGAGGGAGAGTCCTGGACAACGAGGCTCTCATGCAACATCGCTGGATCGAGATGGGGCTCAGGTAAGTATTAGAGGGGCTGAGGGAGGCTGCTGCATACAGAATTTTTTTTCTTAATGCAAAGAATGAAAACCTTCTACCTTTAGAATGACTCTAATACATCCCTATAGCTGAAATGGTGGGAAATTCCCCCTCCAAGTATGCCACCACTTGTCCCAAAATCCATTGTTTTGCATCACCCAACTCCATCAAGGACTAGATTTTATTCCTAATTATGGAGGTATGGTTATATGTGTATACGTATGGAAATCTTTGCGAAGCCCCATGATACCACACCGCATAGTCCAATATTATACCAGTACCATTCAAAATATGCTGCAGCGCTCTAAACCTACAAGGTCAATCCTGGTTTGGAGGGCAATGGGAAGTGACAACTCATGAGCACAACTGGAAGACAGGAACAGAGTGTTGTCTCCCTATAAGAGGAAGTGCCTGCACAATGACCTTCATGGTGGGATGATAAGGTGTTATTTTAATGAAAGCTATACATTAAAAAATGAAAATAAAACATGGAAAACGAATTTTAGACTTACACCAACATGTGAAAGTTTTCCTTTTATGTATACTTATGCCATGTACACACGACCGTTTTTAATGACGAGAAAAATGACATTTTTTAAAATGGTCATTAAAAATGATCGTGTGTGGGCTTCAGAGCATTTTTCACGACATGAAAAACGGCCATGAAAAAATTGGAACATGCTCTAATTTTTCACGTCGTTTTTTACATCGTAGTTTTTCTCATCATGAAAAACGACCGTGTGTAGGCTTTAACGACGTGAAAAAAAATGCGCATGCTCAGAATCAAGTATGAGACGGGAGCGCTCCTTCTGGTAAAACTAGCGTTCGTAATGGAGATAGCACATTCGTCACGCTGTAACGGACTGAAAAGCACGAGGCTGAAAAGCGCGAATCGTCGCTCAACAAACTTTACTAACATGAAGGGTAGGGCCATCCGAATGGAACTTCCCCTTTATAGTGCCGTCGTACGTGTTGTACGTCACTGCACTTTACTCGAGCATTTTTTTCCACGATAGTGTGTAGGCAAGGCAGGCTTGAGAAGAATCACGTCAAGAAAAATGCAGTTTTTTTCAATGACATTAAAAACGGTCGTGTGTACACGGCATTAGAGTATCCCTTTAATAAATGAAATAAAAAGTCATTCATTACATAAGATTGTTGACTAGTTACGTAAGTACTGTAATCATGACCTGATATCACATTCATCTCTGACTAATAAGTCATCTTTAACACTTCAAGCAGACAGTTATTTATTTTAAGGTTTGTCAGTTACGCACATTTCCGACATTTGAAATCAGGTTTTAAACATTTTCAAAATAACACACAGCAGAACATGATAGCATTATTTAGGAATTTACATTTGAAGATTCAGAGTGGAAGCTTAGCGTTCCTCAAAATATATATTTAGAATGAAACATCTTTGGGTTAATGTCCTCTAATCCCCTGCAAATGGGACTCAGAAGGAGGTGGTACTGTGAGCCAAGCAGGCTATATTGCATAACACTGTGAAGTAAGTATACAATGAGGGGCAATGATATTTCAGTGTAACCTTACCATTTTCTTCCATGACTTTCAAAACAAAAGCGTATCATTTTAAAGGAGAAAATCTTAATATGTGTAATTATTTCCCTATAAAATGATGTACATAAATCCCTGCCATACCAAAAAGGTTTATTATGGATTTCCCTACCAAAGACTAGAGTTACACGGTTACATACAGTACTGTAAGCAAACAGATTTTTTTTTGCATTCTATGTCTATTCTGCAACAAATTCCACCAACCTGCCTGCTCACAGCACCAGAATATAAAATGAGCTGTGAATGGGAGATTAAGTAGCTTACAGTGGTCAGACCGATCCCTGCGTGCTGGAACAACTAGCCCCTGCGCAGGAGTGACGTCATCCCGTGCCAGCAAATAAAGTGATCTGCGATTTTTATCAGGACTGCCACATTGCAGCGGACAGATCAGACACTTTTGACACATTTTTGGGACCACTGACATTTATACAGCGATTAGAGCTATAAAAATTGCACTGATTACTGTGTAAATGTCACTGGGGGGCATTCAAGGGGTTAAATTTGTTCGTAATTACTACAAACAGCTTCTCTCCTGTCAGAACCCCATTCTGTCTCTCGTGCCCACGATCACGGGTGGGCGGCGGCGATCGCGCCCACCTGCCATGCACATCGGGTCCCCCTCCAGCTATGGCTCCTAAAGGAGCCGACATACGATTACGGTGTTTCGAGGGAACGAACCTCTTTGCCGACATACATGTGCGTGAGCCGGTCGGCAAGTGGTTAAAGTAACGCAGTGCCGTATGGCAAAAATGGCTTGGTCATGAAGGGTGTAAATCGTCGTAAATGTCAGCTGCTCTTCTACACACGGAAGCCGCCGCTAACAGCTCAGTCTGGGACTGGACCAGAGCGGCTGCAGAATAGGTAAGTATAACAATCTTTTCATTACATGGCTAGATAGAGTAGATGAGAGTAGGTTTAGAGTTAGTTAGATTTTGCATTTACTTGCATTTTAAATATGTTTTAATGAATAGCTGCACAGTGTGGATTATCACATTCCCTTCAGATTCAAGTTCAGATTAAAATATAATTATTTTTTAGGCCGTTCAACACACCCTGGATCAAATGAGGTGAGCGAGGGTGTGTCTGGTTATAAACCACAAGCTGCCCAGTGGCCAAAGTGCAGATGTGTTTATAAAAGGATTGTACAAATAATACAGTATGCTAGTGTAGCGGCCCAACCCCTCTCTTTCACCTGGTTTTGTCTCCTCGCAGGCAGAGAGGGCGCACCCCGCCACAAGCCCGTACCCTCCCGTATGAGGAGGTTGAGCGGTGTAGTTGATGGGTCTCCACAGTCAGAAAGTCAGAGAATGTTTCTCACCTCCATGAATGACAGAGATAAGTCCTTGTTCCCCCTCAGTAACTTGAATGTCCACACCAGCTGCAACTCCAACGCAGAGTTTATTTTCTCTTTTGGTAAAATAACAGTCTCTGATAGGAAAAGGTTGGAATAAAGTACCAGAACAGCATAAGATGTGGGAGAGGTCCAGGCACAAACACAATCACTTCACTGCGCTGGGCTTCTCAATTAGACTCAGCCCAAATAGATAGTCTCCCTAGATAGGGACTAGCAGCCAAATGGTACTCCAACTTAAACTCACAGTCTCTGCCACAGACTTGGTTGAATTTGGTCCCTGCCACAGACCTGGTGAACTTGGTCTCTGCCACAGACCTGGTGAACTTGATCTTCAAAACTTGGCCTCTATGTAAGGAGAAGACATCCCTCCAGAGAGTTACCGGGACTCTTCCTTCACCGTGACTTCTCACCGGTCCCTCGGAACAGTTCCTCCCCCGGCCTTCTCGTCTAAGATACGGGTCCCCTCGCAAGGCAGCACCCTGGGATTCCTCGATCCGTGATGGGCCCCAGCCAAAGGTGCTGGGCCCAAGGCCTTTGCTGCAGTCCCAGGGCTGAAGGTGCCTGGGACTGACTCACCGGCCTCCGCCCCTGGGCCAAAGGTGCCCAGGGCGGACAGGAACACACTCCTGGGGTAGGACCCCCGACCACGACAGAATGGACAGAACCCCGAACAGGCAGCGTCTGCCCCTTTTATATCCTCTCCCAGCATGCACAGCAGGCCTGCCACACCCACGGTACAGCTGCTGAGAGGGGACACACAAGGCACAGCACTGTTCAACCCTGGCCTACAATGGCAGCGCCACCTGCAGGCCACAGGGAACTACACACCAATACTCTGACAGAATCCTGACAATTGGGGTGTTTGAGCACAACTACCACTCAAACACTCCCCCTAAATTTAGGACCCCGCTACACTAGCATTATCATTAATCAAGGATCATATTGTGATCTTGCCATTGTATATACAACAAAAATACAGAATAAAAATATGATATATACACAATATATTGTCACTGTTTAAGCAATAATAATAATAATATTGATACAAATCAAATATATTTGCAATATACAATATATTGTCATTGTATATACAATACAAAACAACTGTACACACACACACACTATACAATATATTGTCATTGCAACAACACAAAACAATAACAATATTATACTGTATATATATATATATATATATATATATATATATATATATATATGCACACACACATACATACATGCACACTAAACAACAAAAACATAATAATACTAATACAGAATGCAAGCAATATCATGAATGAAAATCATGGTGTGATCTTGTCACTGTATACACAATAACTAAAGTTTTTTTAGATATTAGAAAATATTAAAGTTTTTTAGAACAGCATAATGGAAGAGGGGTGGGTTCACAATTTGAGAGGCAGTAGAGTGATTGTGGACATTATAGCACTGCAGATGATCCTACAGAGAAGTAGGAATGTACCTAGAAATGTCACACACATATGCAGGGCCGATCCTAGACGGGGTGCGAGGGGTGCAGTTCACCCAGGTGCCACAGAGGCGGGGGCGCTCAAGCGCCAGAGTGCTCCCCTCCCTCCTCCTCCTCCTTGCTGGTATTCAGAGGCCGCTCACCGCCGCTGCCATTTCATCCCGCCCAAGCCCGTCGCCCCATCCATCCTCCAGTCAGAGGAGATCGGAGCGGGTGCCCTGAGTGGAGTGTAAGAGGGGGCAGATTTCTCCCCCTCCCTCTGCGTATAATACGAGAGCCTCGCATTGCCACGGCCGCCCAATCTGCTCCCTCCCCCTGCATCCTCATTGGCAGGGAGGAGAGCGACATCAGGAAGGGCTCCACCAGCAGGGGGGGGGGGAAACAGACTGATTTCTCCCGTCCGAAGGACAGGAGAATCAGTCTGTAAATTCTGAGACGACTGGTGGCTGCAGCTCTGTAAAGTGTCAGTGACACTTACACAGCCCAGCGAACACACCACCTCCCCCCCCTCACTGACGGGAGATCAGTGAGGAATACAGCTCCTCCCACCTCTGCTCCTCCAGTGACTTCCTGGTGGGAAATATGAAAACAGCAGCTACAGATTCCTCTGTGAGACAGAATGATTTCTGCTTCCAGCCTGGATATGTGAGTGAGTGTGTACACTGCAGACAGTACACTGTGATCATTGAACTGTCCTTATCTCCACCCCCATCCCTTCTCTCCCCATCTGCAGGGCCGCTGATAGGCCAGTACAACCAGCCCTGTTGTACTGGGCCCGCTCTCATCGGCTACACAGTGGGGCCCTGGCATCATTACAATTCGTTACTGCATTTAAAAAAAAATAGTTTTCTAAACTTTTCCCCCACTTTTACTCGCTTTCAGGGAGGGTATATCATTTTCCTGGGTCCCATCAGGTCTTTTAAGAGACCCAGGAGGGGAGCGCAGTGGAGGGACTATTTTCTTATTTTCGGGCACATGTACATCATGCCGCCCACTATTCCATTAGTCCCGGCTGGCGGAGTGATATTGCAATTCTCTGTTCGGCTCTCGGCTGCAATCCTAGCAAGATGTGTGGCTGACAGAGAAGAGCAGGAGGACAGCTTGGCTGCACTGAACACAGTGAGTGGGGATTAGAGGATAGAATACTCACTGTGTCCTATTATGTATTTCACAGCACAGCAGGTTATCAGCATTTCAATTATCACACAGGTAGCAGTAGCACTGTAATCAGGTGCTCTATCACGTCTCTATGTCACATTGCTTTTGGGTGCTGACTTTGTTATGGCTGTTAACTTATTGCTGTACTTACTGTATGTAACAGCCATAACAAAGTCAGCACCCAAAGGCAATGTGACAGAGACATGATAGAGCACCTGCTTACAGTGCTGCCTGTGTGATAATTGTAATGCTGATAATAAGAAACGGTGTAATGCTAATTTACACTTCATTTTAACTGCTTCCTGTCCAGCGATGTATCAGTACGTCGCTGGATTGGAAGGGTGATATCTCGGTCATCACTACAGCAATGATCAAGATATCATTTTTTAACACCAGGAATTCTGCACAAAGTAAAAGTAATCCTAGTGGCTAAGAAGCCCCTGTATTACTTTTACAGGCAGTGGAAGGGGGTTCCACCACCACCTTTACTGCTTTTAAGATATGACCATTAGCATCTGGTTACTGGGACACAGTGAGAGGGATGGATGTCATTCCGCCCACCGTGTGATGTCAGAAACTGGAAGTGATGAGGATTTTATCACTTTCAGTTGCGGGCTCATTTAATGAAACCATTACCGGCTTGAACAAGTATCTGATCAAACTGATCTCTGTTTGATCTTATGCTTTGGAGGCCAGAGGACAGATATGGGGTCTAAAAGACCCCAGATCCCTCCATAAAGAGGACATGTCATGGCCCATTCTATCACAAGGGATGTTGTTCATCTCTTGTGAAAGCAAAAATGAAAAAAAAAAAATTTAAAGATACAGTGT
This sequence comes from Rana muscosa, assembly GCA_029206835.1. NCBI lineage: Eukaryota > Metazoa > Chordata > Amphibia > Anura > Ranidae > Rana > Rana muscosa. Next base: position 190,446,966 of record CM055122.1, on the reverse strand, counting down.
AAGATTTGTTTTTCTGTGTAATAAAATAAATAAAATACAATTTAAAAGAAATTTAAACTGCCCCCACTCCTTCGTGCTTATTAATTGCAAATGCATGCAGTGGCTCCGCACACATATGTAAATCGCTTCAAGCCGGGGCCAGGGGTGGGGTCAAGGTAGGCTGTACAGGGCCCCATGATTTCTTTCTTTTTTTTTCTCAAAACAAATGTTTTATTGAAAAACAAAGTACATTACATCCATTATTGGCATCAGAACACCATAATACATAAAACCTGTACCATGCTTAGTTTCAGAAAATGCTGCACATTTCACAGAAACATGTACATTATATGCATCTTCCCATTCAAGACAGTGAACAATACCTTGAGACAATAGTGCCGCCAATTAACTGGGTCCCTGCTACCGATGCAAGAGCACTAGGAAACTTATAACAATCTATCCATTACTAATTCCACCGGAGCCAACCCAGGCACACTCAACCATGGATCCCATAGTTTGGAAAAAATTTCTGTACTGCCTTTATGTTGGTAAATATGTTTTTCTAACTTCAAGGTGTTACCCATTTGTTTTATCCACTCCTTCACAGTAGGGGGTTCTGTTGACTTCCAGTGCCGTAGAATCAGCATTCGGGCCTGTCACCCTCAATAATACCTAACAAGCAGGGTTTGGGCTCTTTAGCAATTTGAGCCTGAAAGGTTCGGTTAAGGACCTCCATCACCCCCGTCCAGTAAGCATGAAGTTTGGGGCAACGCCACAGCAAGTGTATCAAGTCGCCGTGATCCCGCATGCAACGTGTGCAGGAGGGATCATCACGAACCCCCATTCTAGCCAGTCTGGCTGGCGTATAGTGAACTCTGAGAAGTATGTACAACTGCGACAGACGTTGGGCTACATTCAGCGAACACTGAGAGACTGCCAAAAGTGCTTCCTCCCACTGTTCCTCCTCAAAAGGTCCAACATCTCCCTCCCACTGGGCTATCACCTTACGGGTCATAACAGGCAGAAACAAGTTAAGGAGCATAGCATAACTACAGGATATGAAGCCTTTATACGATGCCACCTCCGCCATGTAGTTAAATATAGCAGCTTTAGTCTGAACCCAGATATCAACGTCATATTCGGCCCTTACCGCATGCTGGAGCTGGACATAGTAAAATAGCATGGAACCAGGAAGTCCAAATTTCTCCTGAAGAGCGGCAAATGAACGCAGCTCTCCATTTCGGAATATTTGATACAGGTAGTTAACACCGTACTGCTACCACCGTTTACTGTATTTTAGTTTTCCTATCTCCATGTAGCGGTCATTGTGCATATAGGGCTGAATTTAGTAAACCCCGTGACCTGCTGTAATGTCCTGACTTTATTCCAGATTTTTTGCATTAGGCTATACGTGGGGTACTGTTTATTAGATTTACCCATCCGCAAAGCTTCCAACTCCTCCGCTACACCCTGTTTAATCGTAAATTTAATGAGTGAGGTGGTGGAGTCCACCAAGTTCAACTCTGGGTCGGGGGCCGGGTTCAGTGATCTAGCTATGTGTTGCAACTGGGCGGCCAAGTAGTACAGCCAGGGATTTGGCAGTGCTAATCCCCCTGCCTCCTTAGGACGTTGAAGCTGTTCGGGCCCCATGATTTCTAACAGCGGCCCTGCCCATCTGTCCCCCCCCCTCCTGTTCTTTCAAGACATTCACTAACTTTCACTCTCAGTTAGGCTGGTAATATACAGTACAGATTTCTTTCCAGCAACCACAGATTGCAGGAAAGAAACTTGCATGATTCCCCCATGCAGTCTCTGACTGTCTCCTGCAATATGTCTGCAGTCTCTGACCATCTCCTGTAATATGTCTGCAGTCTCTGACCGTCTCCTGTAATATGTCTGCAGTCTCTGACCGTCTCCTCTATTATGTCTGCAGTCTCTGACCGTCTCCTCTATTATATCTGCAGTCTCTGACCGTCTCCTCTATTATATCTGCAGTCTCTGACCGTCTCCTCTATTATGTCTGCACTCTCTGACCGCCTTATGTAATATTCTGCACTCTCTGATCATCTCCTGTATTATGTCTGCAGTCGCTGACCATCTCCTGTAATATGTCTGCAGTCTCAGACCGTCTCCTGTAATATGTCTGCAGTCTCTGCCAATCTCCTGTAATATGTCTGCAGTCTCTGCCAATCTCCTGTAATATGTCTGCACTCTCTGACCGTCTCTTGTACTATGTCTGGGGGCTCTTCCTAACAGACTCTCTAACAGAAGCCCTATCTGTGTGCATCAGAGAGACTCCCCTCCAGGTCTCATTAGTGTACGCTCTTCCTGTATTTTCTTTATTGTTAAAGGATCATGGGAGGATCCTAGGGTAACGACGACTTCTTAGGGGAGCATCTCTGTATTTGAGTCGTTGCCATAGAAACGTGTAAAGGGGAGGAGTTTGTAAGATGACCACGCCCACATGGGGGCGCCAGAAATATTTCTGCACCAAGGTGTCTGTAACCCTAGGATCGGCCCTGCACATATGACAAGGCATCAAAGGTACAGCATAAAAAGAGATGGTGCTTTGTGAAAAGGGTGATGGATTGTGAAATTAGAAATGTAAATCTTTAGTCTCCTTAAATGCATGTTGCAGGAAATATTGTGTAACTACTCATTACATCACTCACACCAGTTATGGTAATAAGAGCAGGCAATTATTTCCACCCATCCATCCAACTGTCCTCATTACCATTTCCACATTTCAGACATGTTTTACTGACCTTCTGGATCTTACCACTGATTAAAGCAATAATTGCCTTAGCAAGTTGCAAAGCAGTAGTTCTGCTAAGCCAAGAATGATCAGCCTCCTGTAACTTCCTCCATAGGGAAGAGGGTCAGCGTTGTGAACCAATCAGGCGGTGTTGCAGTGCACATGTACTGAAGGTTTGGAGAGAGCTGAGTGAGCAGAATGAGACGAGGACCACCTGACTGTGGTGATGCCTTAAGTAGGCTGGGAACTGAGTTATATTTGCGAATCTCCCCTGCTGATTTATTTTTTATTTTTATTTTGGATAGATAAGGCTTTTATTGCTATAATTCTCTCTATTGGGGAGATTACCTCTCCCTGCTTGTCAGGAAAGGAAATTAAGAGGAAATCTCTCCAAGAGTGTATGGCCAATAGTTCTATTAGGCCCTTTTAACATGGGCTGTCCGATCAGGTCCGCCTGTCAGTTTTTCAGGTGGACCTGATCGAACCCTCCAGTCTCTTCTATGGCACAGCGGATGTCAGCGGACATGTGTATAGGAGTAGGTGACTGACATGTACTTCAGCTCTTGGGCGCCTCCTCTGTTTCCAGATAGAAGGTTCTGGAAAAGGGGCAGGGCAGAGAGCGAGAGTGACATGGGGTGCATGTGGGAGCCCTGACCAATCCCCAACTAGGATTGGCAGGGGGCAGGCCTCCTACATATACCCATGGTCAGCCTGCTGGGGGGGAGTTGTTAGCTGGGTGAACTGGATGATGGAGTGTTAGACTGTCGTGTCTGAGGAAACCTCCATCTAGGGGGGGGGGTGTACCTGAGGGGGGGAGAACTCAGGAGCTGGGAGGGAGCCTCTCCTTACACGGTCATAGAGAGGTGTCCTGGAACAGAAGCTGGAAAGGACAGTTGGTCAGCACGTCTGGAGTAAAGTCATTCAGGAAGGATCCAGGACAGGTGTCAGTGAGTGGAAAGCATAGTGGAAAGCTCTGGAAGAGACATGCCAAGGGAGCTGGATGTAGAGCCAGAGGGAGAGACTGGAAGTTTTGTGTCAAGTCGCTGTAGCCAGGAGGGCGGACAGGATTTGCAATCGGTCTTGCTGGGATCAGTAGTCCATTGAGTACATTTATTCTTCTCAATCAAATCGGTTGCTACCACAAAGGGGGTACTGCAGACCCCAGCCTATAAAGGGCTATCAATTAAAGACACTGGGACTTATTCAGGATGAGGCCTAGTCATGTGATGATGATGATGTGACAGGAGACTAAAGTTGGACAGTGAAGTAAGTGCTCCTAAGTAGTGTGCTGGAGGAAGTGTGCTGAAGAAAGGACTGTCAAGTTTAGAGCCAACCATCTTTTGTTCTACTGAGAAGTATATGCGCAGTTACTTTTACTCTGCTGAGAAGTGCGACGCAGCTACTTCTATTTATCCTAAGCAATATTCATCCTATGGGCATCCCATGTCCCTTTTCCCCAACCAAGTTCAATCCCCTAAAAAAAAAAAAAAACAGCAAGAGACTGTTCATTGACTGAGAAGTGTGTCTAATGGATGTCTGGGAGCAGGGTGAAATGTGTGGCTGCTGTAACACGTATCAACCACACAGGGCCATCGCTACATTTGCTGGCCGTTGCCCCTAGCAATGCAGAAAAGGGGAGATTTTGCTTGTTCCGTTGCATAGAGTATTCAACAATGGGAAAAGACTGTGTGTTTGCCTGCAAATCAGCTTTAACAAGTGCCAATGTCAATAACAACCATCTGGGATTGTCAGTATTACTGTCCCCGCTACCCTGTTACCCCAACCAGTGCTGGGGCGGATACTTGTACTTAACCTGCAACTCAATAACTGTTATGCCGCGTACACACGATCGGAAATTCCGATCCCCGTCTGACAATTTGAGAACCAGCTCTCAAATTTTTGCTGTGTGTACGCGGCATAAGACATGTGCCATTACCCGTGCAACCATGGCGAGCGATTGTGCCCATGGATTACAAATATGTCCAGCGCCATAGAGGCAATCTGAGACGATCTAGTCTCTCAGTGCTTCTGTGACCAGCCGGCCGCACCGTCAGATTGTTTCTTGGGCAAGCCAGTGGAAATAATAAGCCCGAAAAACAAGGGCGAGTCGCGATGGGGGCAGTCCTCTCCCATGGTATTTGGAAAGTAATGCAGTGGCTAAAGAGCCACTAAGACAGCTTCAGCCACAACCTGGTAAACCACATGCAAACCGCAATGTATTTTATACAAATTCCAGTCCTAAAGTATAACTAAAGGCAAAAAAATATTTTCTGTTTTGGATAGAATGGAGAGGCATTAGAACCCCTGCAAGGTTTTTATTGCCCTCTATGTCCCCATTAGGGAGATTCACCATCTCGATTTGTCCTGTTTAGCATTATCATCGACATAACTGTCCCAGATTTCGAGGGACTGCCCCTGATTTGGAACAAAGTCTCTCTGTCCCTCTTTCCGCCTCATTTGTCCCTCATTTTGGTCGGATCTATATAGTTTTATATAAAATGCACTGTTTATCTATCAAAAAGTGTTTCCCAGTGTTAAACCTTTCATCTAATTTTTTTATTGCTGCATGTGGTAATTCCAAAAGCCAATATAAAGGAATAGTAGTGGTAAAAAATGCACTTGTGGATTTAACCAATCATTTTTTTTTTTGTACAATTCTCCTTTAAGGGGGCGTGGCAGAAGATGTGTCCTATGCCTACATACTTTTGCTTATAGGTGTCCCTCGTTCCCATCTCAGAAAGTTGGGAGGTATGTCATCGGTAGTGAAAGACACTCCCAAATTTTCGGTTGTCACCAGACCAGAAATTGAGGGGAAATCTTCCAAATGGGGACACTAGTTCTGGTGATCACCCAGGATTTCCTCACTTTGGAGGGATTTCCTCTCACTTCCTGTTTTGACTATGGGGCAGGAAGCACAGGGAAATCTCCACAATGGGACACAAGTGAAAAAGAAATAAAAAACCACAGGGGTTATAAACCTCCCTTACTTAATTCCAAACTGAATTCACTTTAATGATGTGGTTCGGTAATAAAGGTTAAAGTTTTTTTCATCAAAAAAATATAAAAAATCATTTTAATAAAGGGACTACGGCCTAAAGGTTCACTTCATTGTGTGTTTATGATTTATATTATTATATGGTCCGTGTTAACTGGGTATACAATCCTGTGTCTGGGGCCTTCACAAAGTCTACAAACTTCATGATGGTTCGGATTAATAGGATTAGGATAGAAATTATTAATATAAAATGTGAAAATGAACATTTTACATTTTAATGAGAAATACACTTTAGCTGAATCAGGCCAATTGCTCCATCTAGTGTTTTTTTTTTCTTTTTTGTTCTTTCTAATACAGTGAGAAAGTAGCCCCATCTAGTGGTAAGATTATCTCATTACCACCCTAACCTTTTTCGATACTAACGCTGGCCATACACTATACAATTTTCTTGTTCAACTTTCATTTAGATTGACCAAAACCATATAATATAAGGTTAGACCTAAACCCTTTCAATTTGTATGCAATCAGGCAGGCCCTTGCACTACATAGTTGAAGGTAAATCTAAAAAAAAATGAATAAGAAAATTGTATAGTGTATGGCCAGCCTTAGTCTGTTTATGTATTTACTTGTTTTCTTACCACAGCAATTTTATCCAACTCTAAATAAATGAATAGTCCTTAGTATATCTTAGTATATCTAAATAAATCCAGACCCAGATAGACATGGAACGGATCAACAGGGCCCTACGTCCCAAAGGCAGAGAGACGGTTCCCCTAGAGATGTCATTTGCTGCGTCGTGGACTATAAGTTAAAAGAAGAAATTCTGAGACACATTACAACATGACAGTACTAAAATCCAGATTTTTCAGGGCTTATCCAGCATCACCCTACAACATCGCAGAGACCTGAAACCGTTACTGGACATATTGCGTTCAAAAGGGATTCAGTATATGTGGAGGTTCCCGTTATGCCTTTCAGCCACCCACCAGGGCCGCACAGCTTTGCTGAAAGTTCCGAAGGATCAACGCTTATTTTGTGACACCCTGGATCTCCCCCTGGTGAAGGTACCTAATTGGTATGCGGAATTTCACCACCAGACTACGAGGAGACCGGCACCGCAGGAAGAGCCCATGGAGGCACAAGACACCGGACTCCACAGAAGAAGATCCCCATCAGGCACCAGACGTCACACCACGCAACGAAGTGCACGTCATGGCTCTAGCCCCTCTGACTCTCCACGCTATCGGAGAGCCTGGAGGGATTACTGAAGGCGTGCCATTTCATCGCTCTTTCTACGGGCCCTTTTAATGCCACGTTTCAGCAAGGTTTATGAACTTTAACCTATCCTAATGCTATGCTCGAGTTTGCCCGATGACTTCTTATGCTCCCCAAGAACTTTTTGATCAAGACTGACTGTGAAATCCCTGCTTTGAATTGACAAACTTAACACCCATTCGGATTGCCAAGAGTACTGTTGTAATGGATCGATTCTGGTCCAATCCCAGAAACTATTCTCTTCTGCCGCTGCTTCAAATCTATGCTGATGAGGTGAATGCATTCATATTTTAAAGAATCACACTGAGGACAAACTTTGTCAGTGCAGACCCCTTCTCATCTCTGAGCCAACAAGAGAGACTCCTTTATTAATTAAGCTTATATAGACAGAGTGACATAGACAATTTGTCATCACTCGTCATCACAAACATGTACATATGATTGGCTGAGTCCACATATGGTCGTCTTCCTCTGTGACGTCAGTCTCTTCCTCGTGGCAAGTTATTAGGCTACATTCCAGAGTTCGTCACCATCTTCCTTCCCTCGATGGGTTGGGCCGGATGGAGGGACTTAGGGAAGTGAGTCCAGCATTGGGGGGGATGGGAAAAGACATCTGTCCCTTTCCTTCACTCTGAGCTCTCAATCAAGGAAAACACTACTGCCTGTTTATATGGTTCACCCAAACACACACATATAATATTTCAAACTTGTACCCTTAACATTCACACACACTCTGATTCCCAATATGAAAATCAATAAGCTTCTTATTGTATAAGTATAGCTTGGTGTGTATTTCTGTCCCTGACAGACACGTTCCCATAGAAGGATGCTAATTTATCCTAAATTCCTGAGGTGGGTAGCAACAGACTATGTTAGCAATTGAGCACAAAAAACATTTAACCCCCGCTAAACTTTTCAAACTATATTTAAGTAGATATCAGAGAGAGAAATACTATTCATATAAAATTATAATTTTATAAACTCCATCACACTGTATGTCTCCCCACGCTCAGCATACCTTCCCGCAATCCTTGCTATAGCTGGACTTCATAAAGGCTAACCCAACTCCGCTGCTGCCATTCGGCACTACAAAGTGTACATTAAGGTCGTTGACTTGCACCATTGAACAGACACTCCCACGACACCTCCTGGCAGGAACGACACCCATCCTCTGAAGACACCGTACACCACCGTTGAAGACTCTTATACTGACACTATCCTCTGCTACGGTTAAATGAACCAGACGTAACATGTATGTAGCGACCTCACCTCTCACTCCCTCCTTCTCTTCTTGGTCAATGGCTCTTGTCTAGGGAACCAGGGAGGAGAGTATGGCGCACCACCAGCTCGTATCCTCTTGTGAGGTGTGAACTATAACCTTTTACCTTCGGGCCTGTGTCCCTGTCCAGGGCCAAAACTTCCCTTGAGGATGATTCCCACCCTCCACGCAGGTGGAGGTAGGACCCTTTAACTCCCAGAAAGTCAAGTTCCCCACCACTGAAAGTCCAACACTTATTTATTCTTCAGAGCAATAAATAGTCCTTTGAGAGCGACTGGTTAGACATAGAACAGTTCAGAACACAGTGGGGAGGAGGTCCAGGCACAAACTTGAACTTGGGTTTTCTCCTGTTCCGTTATAGCGCGAACAGGCTTGGCGCACAGTCGCTGCCACCGACCGTGAGGGGGTCTCTGCCACAGACCAGATGAATAAGGCCTCTGCCACAGACCTGGTTGTTGGGTCTCTGCCACCGACCTGATTCACGATGGGTCCCTGCCACAGACCATGAGAACGTGGACTACCTTCTATGAGCAATGGCCCCTATCAGAGAGAGGACATCCATCTGGACAGTTACCAGAGGCCCCGCCGTCACCAGCAAATGCTGCACTGGGTCTTCGGAAGGGTCACCTCCCTGGCCTTCTTGTCCCAGATTCGGGTGTCCACATCGGGGGACACCCTAGGAGCCCTCGATCCCTTGCGGGACCCAGTCGAAGGTACTGGGCCCCAGGCCTCCAGAGAGTACCTCACCCCAGACCAAAGGTGTCTGGGGTGGAACCGCAACTCTGTCCCTGGGCCTAGGGCACCCGGAGACCACCATCACGCACCCCCAGGCTGAAGGTGCCTGGGAGTGGACCCCGAGCGGAAGATGTCTGCCCCCTTTATACTCTCTCCCAGCATGCACAGCAGGTTGCCCATCCCACTGTACTACTGCCGCGAGAGGACACAAAGGGCGCAGCCCTCCAATGGCGATTCAACCCCGGCCTATGGCAACAGCGCCACCCATAGGCCGCAGGGAACTAGACACCATTGATATCCTCCACTGGCATAAATTGGTCCAGGAATCCTAACAATTGTGGCATCTGAGCCTGGTACCACTCAGATGCCTCCCCTAAATAAGACCACCCGCTACACATCCCCCCAGTTATTTGACACTGGTCCCCAGTGTCTGAAACCAATTCATGCCCCCTCTAAAGCAGAGTCAGCATAAATTCGATCCAGAGACAAACTAACTAAAAGGGAAAAAATATGACAATTTAAAAATTTTGCTTCGTTTGTGCCTGAACCAAAAGGGAAGGGAGGAACAACAGCTAAAACATGCACAGGTATAAACATTCAAAAGCATAACAGCATAATTTTTTTTTTTTAAATCACATTTCCCCCCTCCCACATCACTGACTAAGATCTGCCCCATTCTCAGCAGACTTGATTGACGTTCTCCTGCAGAGGGGAAAAAGAACACATTATCTGACACAGTATGTGATTTGGAATGAACAGGCTCCCCCTAGGGGAAACCCCTTCCTTCCAAAAGTAATGTGTGGTGTGTGTGACAATCGTTGCGCAACACCTCCACCTGGTGGTGGTGTCACTGTCAGAACACTTGTTTTCTTCCATCCAGAAATCCTTTTCTCTGTACTGTGGCCCTGTCTCAACTACACCCCAAAGTCTCAGTATCCTTGCGGTGGAGAAAGAAAAAGGAGAACAACAAAACAAAACTGCTCCCAATTCTTCCAGAAGTAGGCCACCCTTTGCGGGTTAAAGAGTCCCTGAGTTCTGGCAAAGGCACTCCGGAATGTTCAGCAACAAAAAAAAAAAACACAGGAGTCTATTCTCCTACAAATAAAACCTTGAGTGTGGCAGTACCAGGGGTTTCAAATACCTGTCAAAAGTCTCCATGTGATATTCCACATTATCCCCCTCCCTCTGACAAATAAGCACCCGGTCAGCATGGAAGTGCCGACCCAACATCCACTCTGCCCTGCAGTCTTTGAACCTTTTGGAGGCTGCAGGGGAACATGAGAGGTACCTGCGAGCGTGGGGCACCTTGAGATGTGTCCAGATGAAGTCATCATACCACCGCTGTCTGCAGGCCTCCACCTGGTACAAAAGTTCCTTGGACAAATATGGGTACTCCCACCCATATTCATTGGCAACTTTCTGACCGAAAAGTCTCTGCAAATGGGAAAGGGGTGGCATTGTAGCACGGTCTCCTTCACCAGGCAGCACTATAGCATCCGGGTGTCGGGGCACCTTCACCACCTGTAGATTGGGCATAGGAGGCCACAATGACACTCGCTTCGCCCCAGCAGTGGGCGCAGGCGACTCCGGGGGTGGAGAGGCATGCAAGGGATCAGATCCCTCCTCAGGCGCCGGGGCCTCCACCCGGGGTGTACTATCCCCAGTGGACATGGGTGGGTCCCTTTTCACACAGGACGAGGATAGGGGTATCTTGTCCCAGCCTTTCTGAGCAAAAAGTTTGTCGATTACAACGTCATCTCCAACATCGGAGATCGACTCCAGGTCGGAGGTGTCATACTCCTCCGCGGGACAGTAACTCCGTGTAGACGTGGAGTCACCCCCTTGGACAGGTTCCAGGGCCTCTGGATCCCCGACACCTCCAACCATACACCAGGTCCCATCTCTCAGCTTACCTCGGCCTTTACTTGAACTGGGATGTCCGGGGCTCTTCCTTCCGGATCCATCCAGGCCAGACAAGCGCTGGGGTGTGACTCTCCCACGGCCGCAGGAAGCCTTGACCAAACCAACTCTCCTCTTTGGCGGTGGAAGCAGGGATTCCGTGGTGACCGAAGCAGCATCTTCGGATTTCTCAATCGCAGTCTCACTCTCAACTGGGGCTTCCTCCAGAGCCCGGCCAGTGCGTGTAGGGATGGCTGTACAAGCTCTGACTTCTCCTTCAAGAGTGGTGGCGCCTGTTATACAGTTGAGGTGGAAGGCCCGAGGCCTTTCCGTGGGTTGCTCCACCTCGAAAATGAATTCTTTACAGGACTCGTATCGCCCGAGTGGCTTCAGATGGACCACCAGTCCCGAGCAGCCGGGACAAATCACACAGAGAGCCTCAACGTCCTTACATACGTACAGGGCGAATCGCCCCCGGCGCTTGAGCCTAATCCCTGTGTCTGTCAGCGGAGTAGCAAACAAAGTCATTCTTGTGGCTGTAGAAGTAGGAACCCACGAGGCAGTAGTGAACGTGCTGACCGCTTGCTGCTCCATCGCGCACTGACTATCTCGCGCCAAAGTCCCCACGTGCATCACTTCACATGGCCAGACTCCTCCCTTCTGCCGCACCTGTTCGCGGGCTTCTGTTGCGTCATGCCCACGAACTGCGCAGCCAGGGTGTGCCTCATGGCGCGTTGGCCAATATGGCCGACCTTCTCGGAACTCCTCTAGGCAGCAAAGTTCAAACTCTGAAGGTCTCGGCTCCATCAACACAGACACAGATCCCGGACCCAGAGCCCCCACGTGTAGCGACCTCACCTCTCACTCCCTCCTTCTCTTCTCGGTCAATGGCTTTCGCCTAGGGGACCAGGGAGGAGAGTGTGGCGCACCACCAGCTTGTATCCTCTTGTGTGCAGAGGTGTGAGCTATAACCTTTTACCTTCGGGCCTGTGACCCTGTCCAGAGCCAAAACTTCCCTTGAGGATGATTCCCACCCTCCACGCAGGTGAAGGTAGGACCCTTTAACTTCCAGAAAGTCAAGTTCCACACCACTGAAAGTCCAACACTTATTTATTCTTCAGAGCAATAAATAGTCCATTGAGAGCGACTGGTTAGACATAGAACAGTTCAGAACACAGTGGGGAGGAGGTCCAGGCACAAACTCGAACTTGGGTTTTCTCCTGTTCCGTTATAGCGCGAACAGGCTTGGCGCACAGTCGCTGCCACCGACCGTGAGGGGGTCTCTGCCACAGACCAGATGAATAAGGCCTCTGCCACAGACCTGGTTGTTGGGTCTCTGCCACCGACCTAATTCACGATGGGTCCCTGCCACAGACCATGAGAACGTGGACTACCTTCTATGAGCAATGGCCCCTGTCAGAGAGAGGACATCCATCTGGACAGTTACAAGAGGCCCCGCCGTCACCAGCAAATGCTGCACTGGGTCTTCGAAAGGGTCACCCCCCTGGCCTCCTCATCCCAGATTTGGGTGTCCACACCGGGGGACACCCTAGGAGCCCTCGATCCCTTGCGGGACCCAGTCGAAGGTACTGGGCCCCAGGCCTCCAGAGAGTACCTCACCCCAGACCAAAGGTGTCTGGGGTGGAACCGCAACTCCATCCCCAGGCCTAGGGCACTCGGAGACCACCATCATGCACCCCCAGGCTGAAGGTGCCTGGGAGTGGACCCCAAGTGGAAGATGTCTGCCCCCTTTATACTCTCTCCCAGCATGCACAGCAGGTTCCCCGTCCCGCTGTACTACTGCGAGAGGACACAAAGGGCGCAGCCCTCCAATGGCGATTCAACCCCGGCCTATGGCAACAGCACCACCCATAGGCCACAGGGAACTAGACACCATTGATATCCTCCACTGGCATAAAGTGGTCCAGGAATCCTAACAATTGTTGCATCTGAACCTGGTACCACTCAGATGCCTCCCCTAAATATGACCATCCACTATATGTATATAACGGATTGGGTAAAGTATAACAGGCTGGGTTAGGCGGAATCCCTGCAAAGTATACCTGTGATTAATACCCGCACTACACACGGGCGAGAGGATAGGGATATATCACTATGCTGGACTTACTGACCCAGCATGGCGTTCGTTATCCCACCTCTGAAGAAACATTGGTTTACTGCATATGCGCGGTTCAAGCGTACTGAAAACGATGACTCATAGCTGCTAATTTGGCGGCTCTCACTTCCTGCACCCGGAGCTGTTTTTTTTTTTTTTTGTATTCTCTTTTGCTGTCTATGTACCCGCATAACAGCCATAGCAGCTAGTGATGACTGACCCAGTTCTGTAGCTTCAGTGTGGGAAGGCTTAGAGGGTCCTGTGATTCTCCTAGACAGGCTGAATACACCAAAGGTGAGACTCCATCCCCTTTGTTTCTCTCCAACCCCCTGTGAACGTGTTGCATGTGCGCTGTTAACCATACACTGGATCAGGGTTCTAACAGGGCAGACTCTTACCCCACATATTCCCACAATGTTGTCTACGATTCCACCTATTGCCTCTATTAGTATCCAACATTGGATTCTATTCCATACCCTGACTGACTTCAGAAAATGTGCAGTGGTGGGAGTTCACATCCGCACTGTCTTCATCCTCATATTCTTCAACTGCTTTACAGTGGACTAGTTTATTTACATAGCTCCAGGGCTTTGACAGACAGTACAATTTAGGCTAAATGGATGCTCACTGCTATAACCAAATTAGAGACACGGGACCCGATCATCTATGATTGAAGCCCTACATACTCTCTAATATATGATCTCCAACTGACTACATAGTTAGGGGGGTATACCTTTGTACGCCGGCATAATAATTGTATGCCTGTGGGAAAGGCAGCTGTAGCTAATGAGACAGAACATATCAAAGTGGAGAATAGTTGTTATACGAGACTAGCCTTAGGATGTTCCCTCACAGTTGCGGGAATCTGCAGGTTTATAGTTTACACGTTTAATCTTTGGTTTTAGATATACTACAAGGTTCATTTCATGAAATGTTTTATTAATAATATGTTTTTGTGACATAGGACACCTGCTAGGACAATGAGATCCCGTGGACAAATATATGGTTCCCACGCCAGACCCATGCTCTTGATACGCGATGCCTGTATTAGAAATAAGCTTTAGACGATGTGACAGGGCTCTGTCACATACACCTTATTCCTGGCTTCAGGCCTCATACCTGATCTCACTATCTCTCAATAGCCGTCTTACTCATGCACATACATCACCCTATCTATTTAGCAATCTGTACTGTTTTCATTCATAGCTTTACCCATACCCACCTCCACTGTCCTCTATTCATCGGCCTCTATGACTGGCAATGGCGGGCTAGCCCGCTATCCGGAAGGATCCTCTGTGTTAGATACTTGCCAACCCCCACACAGTGCAGTGGACCAGTCTTGGCCGATGCTGGGACCAGACTCCACTGGTAACTCACTGTACATTTCTACCCCTCTCTGGTCAGAGAGGGTTAGTTACGGTAATTACTCTCCCCCCTCCCACCACATACGGCCCTTCTCTCTAGACAGACGTTCACCCACTCTCCTACCATATCTGAGTTTTTTACCCTCCTCTACATCTCCACTCACAACACTCCCCCCTCCCCCTATAATGGCGGGCACTCCGACCCATGCACGACTGGTAGCGAAAGGGTTATTGCCCACTTCACAGGTGAAGTTCTGCTCGCTGAATATGCGTGGGCTCAACATCCCTGAGAAGAGATCTCAGTTACTCTACACACTACAGAAGAACAAATCGCAAATAGCATTTATCCAAGAAACCCACTTCCGCTCAGATAACATCCCCAAACTTTATAACCACCACTTCCCTATGGTATACCATGCCTCCAATGACGTATCAAAAACTAAAGGCGTCGCAATACTAATAGCAAAAAATTTCCCTTTCCAAGTCTCGGAGGTTAAAAGAGACATTAATGGTAGATATTTATTCCTCAAGGGGACTCTCCACAACAAACCCATTACCCTAGCAAACCTATATGCACTTAACAAGCAACAAGTCTCCTTCTTCCGAAACACCCTTCATTTGCTCACTGAATTTTATTCGGGCATCCTCATTGTTGGTGGGGATTTCAATATAGCACTCACCCCATCCCAAGATTCTTCTACAGGGACGTCCTCCATGCCGTACAGAGCTCTCAGAGCTATCAAAAACCTCCTCTGAGACCTGACCCTACACGACACTTGGAGAACTCTACATCCCAATGAAAGAGACTTCACGTTCTACTCCACGCCTCATAATAAATACACTAGAATTTACCATTTTTATATTTCCCAGACTGACCTGACGCATCTCTCAAAAGCTACCATAGACCCAATGGTGCTTTTGGATCATAACCCTGTATCCATTACACTGAATATACCAGCGGCCAGAACCAAAAACATGATCTGACGCCTTGACGACTCTCTTTTATCGGACCTTGAAATCACTCAAAAAATCCATATACGTCTCACTCAATACTTTGCAGAGAATGTCACTGCCGACTCCAAACCAGCTGTCATATGGGCGGCGCATAAATGCGTTCTGCGCGGTGAACTCATCTCTTTATCCGCTAACAAAAACAAACTCAAACGAAACCGCATTGCTGCTCTCTTCGAATAAATCCACACTCTGAAACGGGCACATAAATTATCCCTGGCCACTAAATCGCTTGTTGAACTACTAAAGGCGAGGGAAGAACTTTTGGAAGAGCTAGGTAAAACATTAAAAGGCAAATATGTCTTAACCCAAAAACTGTTTTATGAATTCGAAAACAAGTCAGGAAAATATCTAGCCAGAGCCCTACAGCTCAGAAAGGCAACAAATGCCATACACACGACCTGCGAGCAAGTCTTTTACTTCTTCTGTAAATATTGCTAATCAGTTTGTCCGATACTTCTCCAAACTTTATAACCTACCTCAGACAACTGCGACAGGCTGTACTCTAGAAAGACAAGAGGCGATAAAAGACTTCTTAACACAATATTGTTCGTCCCCTATCACTGCAGAAGATTCCGCGAGTTTAGAGCACCCCATTAGTGCAGAGGAAACTATGACAGCCCTAAAACAACTCAAAACAGGTAAGAGCCCGGGCCCAGACGGTTTCACCGTCAGTTATTACAAAACTTTCCACTAAATACTTACCCCTCATTTCACTTATCCTCCTCTCCACAAGTGAATAAGGATCTGTTAGAAGCTAAAATCACGCTAATACCGAAACCAGGCAAAGATGAAAAAATTGTATCTAACTATAGACCTATCTCCCTCCTCAACGTGGATTTGAAACTCTACGCTAAAATTCTTGCAAATCGCACACTCCCTCTCCTCCCCAAACTGATTTCACTCGACCAGGTAGGATTTATCCCTGGTAGGGAGGCCAGGGATAACACCATAAAGGCTATCAATATCCACCATTGGCTTTCGACTTCCTCTAAACAAGTTTTTTTCCTGTCCCTCGATGCGGAGAAGGCATTCGACAGTGTGGCTTGGGATTACATGGTAGCAACATTACAGACTATGGGATTTCCTGCACACTTTCTCCAATTGATCCTTGCACTATATTCATCCCCCACGGCCAGAATTAGGGTTAATTCTGTCAGACGCCTTCTCCATCTCGAACGTCAGGGATGCCCCTTATCCCCTCTCAGATTTGTACTCACCTTAGAACCCCTACTACGCAAACTTAGGGCTAATCCCAACATTAAAGGCATCAATATCCGAAACAAGCATTGCAAAGTTGCGGCTTACGCTGACAACATCCTACTCTTCCTCTCTGACCCCTTAATCACTATACCTAATCTGCTACAGGATTTTACCCTTTTTCACAAGCTATCCAATCTACAAATTAACTTCACAATATCAAAAGCCCTCAACGTCTCCCTCCTATCAACGCTAGTGCATCAATGCCAAGCAAATTTCCCTTTCAGCTGGGAGCCTCATGCTCTCACCTACTTAGGTATTCAAATCCCCTCTAAACTAGATGAACTTTACAACAGAAATTACTCACCTATCCTCCAAACTATACAGAAAGACCTCCACAAATGGACCTCGGGCAAGTTCTCCTGGTTTGGTCGAACATTTTACCACTTATCTTATACATCTTACAAACCATACCGATTAAACTCCCAATATCATTTTTCACAACCTACAAAAGGCTATGCAGGAACTTTATCAAGGCCTCCGCAATCGCGGGTGCCCGGCGGACATCGCGGCCACCAGGCACGTGCATCGGGTCCCCAGTGATGCAACGAGCGCTCTCCACACTGCAGGGAATCCCAGGATGTCATATGACGGCCGCCCGGAGGGACGAAGGGTTCCTGCGGCCGTCATATGACTATACATTGGGCGGGAAGTGGTTAAATGCCACAGCCTACCTGAGTATTGTTGCTGACCATGTCCATCCATTTATGACTACAGTGTACCCATCTTCTGATAGCTCCTTCCAGCAGGATAATGCACCATGTCACACAGCTCAAATCATCTCACTACTGGTTCCTTCAACATGACAATGAGGTCACTGTACTCCAATGGCCTCCACAGTCACCAGATCTCAATCCAATTGATTAAGTGTGATGCTATCATGTCAATATGGATCAAAATCTCTGAGGAATGTTTCCAACACCTTGTTGAATCTATGCCATGAAGATTTAAGGCAGTCCTGAAGGCAAAAGGGGGTCCAACCCGATACTAGCAAGGTGCACCTAATAAAGTGGCCTGTGAGTGTATGACAGACGTTAATTTTGTAAATGCTGCCTACACAACATCAGTCATTAAATTACTCACTTGAAAACCATAGGAAACCTTTGCACAGGCAAGCCTAGGCACATACACCTGCCTGAATTTGTTTCTAGTTGATAGACATTTGCCCAGCACATTTCAGAGGCAGGCCGTATGCAGTATATGTCCACCAGGACCCGCTGATCATTTAGGACACAAACAGAACAGTGGTCTGCCTATGTAAACAAGGCATGCTGCCATTCTGTCAGTAGGGAATGTATTGGTCCTGTGTTTCTGTAAAGCAAGAACACGGATGCCTTCCCATAATACAAGCACCTCCCACACAATAACCAAGCACAGGTTAGGCACACAGTTAACCCTTTGATTGCCCTTCAACTCTTCTCGGAAGGCTGTCCACAAGGTTTAGGACTGTGTCTATGGGAATGTTTAACCATTCTTCCAGAAGCGCATTTGTGTGGTCAGGTACTGATGTTGGACGAGAAGGCCTGGCCTCGCAGTCTACGCTCTAATTAATCCCAAATGTGTTCTATCAGGTTGAGGTCAGGACTGGGTGCAGGCCAGTCAAGTTCCTCCACCTTAAACTAGCTCTCCCATGTCTTTATGAACCTTGCTTTGTGCACTGGCCTCTTAGTTCCACTGAAGGGAACTCTTAAGGCGTCAGCATACCAAGACACTTTGGACAATTTCATGCTCCCAACTTTGTGGGAACCATTTGGGGATGGTCCTTTCCTGTTCCAACATGACTGCACACCAGTGCACAAAGCAAGGTCCATAAAGACATGGATGAGCGAGTTTGGGGTGGAGGAACTTGACTGGCCTGCACAGAGTCCTGTTCTCAGCCCGATAGAACACCCTTGGGATGAATTAGAGTGGAGACCAGGAGCCAGGCTTTCTCGTCCAACATCAGTGCCTGACCTCACAAATGCACTTCTGGAAGAATGGTCAAACATTCCCATAGACGCACTCCTAAACCTTGTGGACAGCCTTCCCAGAAGAGTTGAAGCTGTTATAGCTGCAAAGGGTGAGCCAACTCAATATTGAACCCTACAGACTAGGACTGGGATGCCATTAAAAAACATGTGTGTGTAAAGGCAGGTGTCCCAATAATTTTGACAATATAGTGTATTCAGTCTGGCATGGGGTGGTGAACTGATTAAGCCAACTGCCCTAAAATCTTTAACCTTAGACTCACCCCTCCTATATTTGCAATGCTGATGGCTCTATGTACAGTTCTCTGATTTGCCACCAAATTTCTCTAATGCCATCAGCCTTGGAATTCATATAGACCACCACATAATGCAGAGATCCTGTCACTACAAGACCTCAGTAATTTATTCCCCTTTCACGGAGCGGAGTCTACTTCAATCAGCAGGGGATTTGTGAGCAGATTCCCTGCTGAATCGGGACTGAAGAGAACAGATGCAAAAAAAAATCAAAAAATCCCCAACCATTCAGTTTGTACCTGGCGGATGGGTATCTGGATGTAAATGGACTTTTCTGTCCGTTTACATCAGGCTACCTCAGATCTGCCACATTTACGTACAGAAAAATAGAAAAGGATTCAGTCTTTTTCTGTTTTTTTTTCGCATCTTTACGGACTTGGAGGTAGGTGGGTGTAAACGCACACAAGTCTGTTTACATCCGCCTGTCCATAGGCTGCATGGAGCTTTCCGATCAGGTCCCCCTGAGAAACTAACAGGGGGCCCTGATTGGAATGCCTGTGTGAAAGAGCCTAATAGGATGCCTAAAGATACATTTTGTATGGACTTACCTTCTGAAATAAACACGCCAAGCTTTAATAGTCATAACTGTTTAATTTTGAATAATTTAGCAAGATAAAAAAAAAATGTAAAACTATTCGTTCTTTCATTTGCTCTGTAGAGATCCAACATATTTTATTTAGGTATATGCAACTACATATTTTCTTGGCAACACACTTTCCCCATTGTCATTACTGAAATCCACAGATGAACGGTTTCAATTAACACAGAGTTATTAATTTTTATAGAGGGGGTGGAATTGGAACCTGGCGGTTCTGTTGCTATATCCACACTGGGTAGATTTGTCCTTTCTGTTTGACAGATAGTGATAGAAATCCCACATTTTTGAGTTGTCACGAAAAAAATAAAAAGATGGGAAATCTTTCAATGAGGACACCTACTCAGGTGACATCTGTCTAAGGGGTCATCGCACACATTACAATCTGACCGTACAATCAACATCAGGGTTTATCAAAGCTATGTATATGAGGACCTACCTAAACTATCCAACTCATGTGTATACAATAAAGCCTCATACACACAATCAGATTTTCTGTGGACAAAGCGTAGGACTTTTGTGCGAAGGGCGTTGGCCGTGAACTTGTATTGCATAAAAACGGGAAAGAATTGTCGGCCAACAAACACGAAACGACGTGTTTTTTCAGCTCTTTAGCGCCAACCTTTGGGCAACTTCTGCTAATGTTGTGTTATGGTTAGCATTGCTTCTGAGAATGCACATTTGTACTTTGGATTTTTTTTCCGAAGGACTGTACACACGATCGGATAATCCGACAGCACACATTTGTTGTTGGAAAATTTTAAAGCATGCTATCCAACATTTGTTGTCGGATTTTCCGACAACAATTGTCCGATGGAGCATACAAACGGTCGGATTTTCCAACAAAAGCCTGTCATCACACAATTCCCGTCGGAAAATCTGATTGTGTGTACGAGCCTTTAGGCAAGCATTTGCACTACTACTACTACTGTTGGCAGATCTAAAGAAGATTGTAAAATCAGATTGTAGCATATGTGGTGAGCTTTAGAGGGGAATTTCCCCCTGGGTTTTATTTTAGAGTTAATTCTTAAGTGCAGTACCCTACAACAAGCAAGCAGAATTCATGTTATATTGGTCTGGCTCCAACCAAACAAATTCTGATGGTTCTGCACTTAAAGGAAATACAGTATGCCTCCAGCTTTAAAAGTTGCATGTAAAAGCACAGAAAAAATCAAGTGCTTTAAATGCTTACTTAGTGTTTTTCCTTTCTATAAATAATTTTTTATTCATTTACAATGTGTGTTACAGCTTGCTAGAAAAGTACATTTACTAGCACAGCTCCTCTCTTCTTGCATGCCATAGTCCAGTGGCGGCCCATAATGTCAGACGCATGGATTCCAATTATTTTTTTTTTTTTTTAAGCATGCGATTAGAGTCAGAAGCTCTAATAGGCTTCAAAAAAAGTGGGCCCACCCAGTTGTGTGACAATAGCGAATGAATATTCGTATTGTCACACTGATTCTCCTCCTGGCATATCAGGAAGCGGGTCCTGAGACCCATTTCTCGATTGGCCGAAAGGAGAAGCGATCCTATTATCCTATTGGCCTAGGAGGAGGAGGGAGGAAACGCACGGCCGCCATGATCCAGAGGAGGAGACGCAGGGGAAGCCACCACCCGTCGCTCGGAGGGAAGCGCTGCCCGCGTCATCGATGGGGTAAGTGCGGGGAAGGTAACCGACTGGGGGTGGGTGCAGGTGACCCGACCGACCGGGGGGGGGAGTGGTTGTGGGTGCATTGTTTGCTGCCCCCCCCCTGAAAATATACTACCAGCCGCCACTGCCATCGTCCTCTCCTCTTCTGCGAGTGTCTGGCTTGACTTCTCCACCCCTTCCTACATTACCATTTAGATATTTGCTTGAGTAGAAGCTAAGGGGAATACTAGAGTGTCACTTGAGTCTGAGTCTGCTGACCCATCCATGTTGATGGCCCTCAGCAGCAGCCAACTTGTTTACCACACGTGGTAAACTTATAGGTATTTAACATACTGTAAAAAAACCCTAACCTCTTGGCGCCGACGGTAGGCAAATATGCAGCCTCTCGGCGGATGTGCCTTGGCGCATATTTGTGTGCAACATTGCAAAAACAGCTGTGCGCTCTCCCGTCACAGTTACCGGCGGCCAGCGGAAAGCTCATGATCGCTACTTACGATCAGGAACTTTCCGATCATGTGACCACCGTGACAGCCAATCACGCAGTCACACGGTCATAAACCCTGCCCGCCTCTCGGCATCTGAAACCCCTTAAAAGTCTGGGAGCCGCTGGCGCCAAGGGGGTAAAAACACATCATTCTTATTTGAAGATTTCTGTTAAAATAAAAGGTCTGGTGATAGGGTCTCTTTAAAGTATATGTGGAGCAAAAACCTTTTTTTTTCTAACCATTCCATGCTACATTCAACTTAAAAAAAAAAAAAAAAATGGCAGGAGTTGGGCTTAAAGGGGATAGAGAGGAAAGTGCATTACATAATAAATAATGAATAAATTATTAGTATGTTTTACTGCATAGGCAGGCACTGTTAGTGTTACATCTATTAGTGCAAGGTGAACATGTAAGAAGCTGGAAAATGCTTGAAAATCATGTAGATGCTGTCGTCAGCTACAGGTAGCACCGGAGTATATGTCAAGCTTTAAAGTGCATCTGTATTTTGTCTATTAAGGGCACGCAAACAGGTTAATTTGATATCTCCCGTCCTTGCCTCTCCATTTGCCCCCCAGAGAACAGTGAATTAGCCAGGGGAGCAATGTAATCTGTTTGCTACCTCCTACAATACAGTTCCTAAGCAGGTTATAACCAGGCCAAAACACTGTCACATGTGGGGAGGAGCCATTAGTAAACGTTGACCCAGAATGACCCTTACTAAGGACTTTTTCTTAGGACTCTAGTAAGTACAGGGAAGGCAACTATCTATAGCGGAGAGGGTAAGGCTATCAAGTAAACCTGTTAGATTGCCCTCAAAATGCAAAGTTATGCTCTGAAGAACAATTTCAGGTGCGTATATTTTTACATAGTTACAATCACCTAGGCTGGACCAATGTAACTATACATATACCATACGACCCCTTTCACACTGGGGAGCTTTTTAGACGTTGTAGCGCTAAAAATAGTGTCTGTAAAGCACCTGAAAAGCGCCTCTCATGGCTCCCCAGTGTGAAAGCCCGAGTGCTTTAAGACTGGGGTGGTGCGCTTGCAGGACAGGAAAAAAAGTCCTGCAAGCAGCATCTTTGGAGCGGTGTATACATCGCTCTTAAACTGCCACTGCCATTGAAATCAATGGGCAGCGCTGCTGAAGCGCCTGCAAAGCGTTTTGTCAGCAGGCTTTTCGGGCGCTTTTAAACCCTTTGTTTGGCCGCTAGCTGGGGTTAAAAGCGCCCCGCTAGTGGCCGAAAAGCGTCGCTATAACAGCGGTAAAGCACCACTAAAACTAGCGGCGCTTAACCACTAACGCCCCCCCCCCGCCCCAGTGTGAAAGTAGCCTACCTGTGGAATCTCTCTAGTAGCTGGAAATCACTGTAATACTCACCACTTTACCAGTGATCTACACTATCTTCTGGGTACCTTGCCGAGCAGCTGTCCTGCTGGACTCTGAACACAGGAGGTCAGTTGCTCGGTGCGGCTGCCATTCCGAGAATGCTTTGCATTTTCTCAATGAATGCAAAGCATCCTCTGATTTGATGAGGTGGAGAGGCAGGGCAGTGACATCACCCTCCACTTTGTCCACAGAATGCTTTGCATTCATTGAGAAAATGCAAAGCATCCTCTGAATAGCGCCCATGCCAAGCATCTGACGGCCTGTGTTCACAATGCAGTAGGGCAGCTGCCAGAAACCAGACGAAATTACTGTATTGCCTACTACAGTGATTTCCAGCTTCTAGAGGGATCCCACAGGTATGGTATATACATTGTTACATTGTTCCAAGCTGGACCAGAGTAAAAATCACTAAACCTGAAATCCTTGAATTACTTTATGACTTTCTCTAAGTTATTGTTTGTGCATTTACTAATTGGTAGTATGCCCCTCGGTTTGACAGAAGCTGTTGATGGGTTCCATATTCTAATATCCTGCCATTCTTCATAACAACAATAAGGTCAGCATTCTGGACTGTGGACAGTCTGTGGGCGATTATGATGCAGGTCCTTCCTTTCCTGGCTCGATCGAGAGCTTGTTGTACAATCTTAAAATGAGACAAAGTGTTTTTAGTAAAATTAACTGTAGTAAAAAAAACAAAAAAAAAAAACAACTATAGTTGAGTTATAAATAAAAAAAACAAAAGGATATACAGTATATGCAATTTTTTTTATTTGTTGGCAACACACTTTTAAAAAAGAAAGAATTGTGCTTTTTTCATTGAGTATTACATATACAAACTAAACATCTATGTGTACTGATATTTTTTTTTAATGTTTAGAATAAGGTAATATTTTACATAATGTTGGGTCCATAGAAGGTAGTGAGCTTGCTCATCCAGAATTGTGCTTCTGTGTGTTATCAGATCAGACTAGACATTACATATAATGAAATTCCATCCAACATTAAACCCTTTCTCATATATACAGTAGACATGCTTCTGAACTTCCTTAATGTCCTGCTCAAGTGACAGTGATCACCTAGATCAGGGGAAATTTCCAAAATGGGGACGCTTACTTAGTCATAATAGTAGCTTAGCGTATAAATAGGCAAACACAATTTTTGTTCTACAGTTATTCAATCAAGTGATTATAACCTCTAACCAGTATATCCAAAATGGTGGTCATAACATGGGAGGGTCTAACCATTAACCAGTCTATCCAAAACTTAAAAAAAAAAAATCTGTCTGAAGATACATTTGTAACAGCAGTGAAATGTAAACTTCTCAGACCTACAAAGTGTAGCTAAAAAATGCAATATTTTATCGATTACCTTTTCACTTTCGTTGTCCAATGCTGAAGTGGCTTCATCCAGCAGTAATAGTTTTGGGGAGCGGGTAAGTGCCCTGGCTATGGCTATCCTCTGCTTTTGACCTCCTGAGAGCTGAGTTCCTTTATCTCCAACTTTTGTGTTATATTTCTAAGCAAAATGAAATATCTATTAATAGCATGTATTACCATCTTCAATATTTTTTTAACCACTTGCCCACTGGGCACTTACATCCCCTTCCTGACCAGGACAATTTTCAGCTTTCAGCGCTGTTGCACTTTGAATGACAATTGCGCGGTTATGCAACACTGTACCTAAATAACATTTTTACCATTTTTCTCACACAAATAGAGCTTTCTTTTGTATATTTAATCACCGCAGTTTTTTTGTTTTTTTTGCCTGATGCCTCGTACACACGACCGGTTTTTCAGACGGGAAAACTGCTATGAGAGCTTTTCGTCGGGAATACCGGCCGTGTGTATGCTCCATCGCAGTTTTTGCGATGGGAAAACTGCCGGACAAAAAAAGAGATCAGGATCTCTTTTTTCCCGTCAGGCCAAAAATTCAAGCGAGAAAACCGTTCGTCTGTATGGTTTTCGGACGGGCAGAAAACCGCGCATGCTCAGAATCAAGTATGAGACGGGAGCGCTCTTTCTGGTAAAACTAGCGTTCGTAATGGAGATAGCACATTCATCACGCTGTAACGGACTTAAAAGCACGAAGACTGAAAGGCACAAATCGTCTCTCACCAAACTTTTACTAACATGAGGATCAGCAAAAGCAGCCCAAAGGGTGGCGCCGTTGTAATGGAACTTCCCCTTTATAGTGCCGTGGTACGTGTTGTATGTCACACGCTTTGGACGGGCGGCGGACTTTTGTCTGAGTGTGTGTATGCAAGGCAGGCTGAGAGGAATTCTGTTGGGAAAACCGTTGGTTTATTATCCGACGGAAAAAACGCTCGTGTGTACTAGGCATAAGAAACAAAAAAGACCAAAAATGTTGAAAAGTATTTTTTTTTCATAGTTTGTTATAAAATTTTGCAAACAGGTAATTTTTCTCCTGCACTGATGAGGCTGAACTGATGGGCACTGATGAGGCTGCACTGATGGGCACTGATGAGGCTGCACTGGTGGGCACTGATAAGGAGGCACTGATGGGCACTGATAGGTGGCACTGATGAGCGGCACTAAAGGGCACTGATGAGCACTGATAGGTGGCACTGATGAGCACTGATAGGTGGCACTAATTGGCACTGATAGGTGGCACCGATAGCCACTGGTAGATGGCACTGGTAGATGACACTGATGATGAGGCACTGATGGGCACTACTGATGACACTGAAAGGTGGCACAGGTGGGCACTGATTGGCACTGAATTGTGGCACCTGTGGGCACTGATTGGCACTGAAATGTGGCACTAGTGGGCACTGATAGATGGCACTTGTGGGCACTGATTAGCAGTACTTGTGGGCACTTATAGGTAGCACAGATCGGGACTCATGTCCCTGTAAAAGAAGCCCATTACTGGCTTCATTCTTTCCTTCTCACGCTGATCGTGAGGAGAAAAAAATCCTTTAACCGACTCCTGTTTACTTCCTGATCAGCTGTCATTGGCTGACAGCTGATCAGGTGGTAAAGGGCCCACTGTGATAGGCCCTTTACCCTGTTCTGTAATCAGCCAAGCCTGAAGGACTCAGTGATCATAGTGCGCACGGGCAGAGCAGCATGCTCACAGCAGGACGTCTATTAATGCCCTCCCGGCACTGGAAGCCCGCGCTGTAGCCGTCATTCGGCTATAGCGTGGGCAGAAAGTGGTTAAAGCCCAATAGAACTTTCACTTTAAAGGTGAACTAAACCCAGTTTCCAAAATAGTTAAATTTAAGACATAGCTAACTAGTAACTGTTAATCATCAGTTAAGCTATCAAGCCATCAAAGGGCTGTTTTCATAACAGTCATTCAAGGGACAAATACTGCTGTGCAGTGATGACCTGTCCATTGTGGGCGCACGGGCACCACCTCCCTTCTCCACCCCTGCCCCCCATATCAATGCGCCCGCACCAATTTAGGACGCTGGGTGCATGAATTCCTACAGCGGGGGTGGGCTGGGGTGTGTTTTTTGAAGCACCAAATTAGAGCCAGAGGCTCTAATAGGCTTCAAAATAGGGTGGGCTCGGGGCGCAGAGCATTGCGTCTGGAGCCCACCCAGTTCTGTTGCAACAGCGAATGAATATTTGCTATTGCAACACTGATCCTCCTCCCGGCCAATCGGGAAGCGGGTGTGATACTCATCACCCGATTGGCTGAAAGGACAGGCGATCCTATTGGACACCTAGGAGGAGGGGAGGAGATGCACGGCGGAAGCGAGGAGAAGAAGACACAGGAGCCACTGCCCGATGCCGGCCGCTGCCCGATGTGCACACCGATGCCGGATCCCCGCCACTGCCCGATGTGCCCATTGAAGCCTGATCCCCTCGGCTGCCCGATGTGCCCCCCGGATGCCTGATCCCCACAGCTGCTCGATGTGCCCGCTGATGCCCGATTACAGCCGATGCGCAGTGTGCCTGCTGCCTAGATGTGGTAAGTGCCGGTGGACCAGCAGACAGCGAGGGGGGGGTTTAAAGTGCCACGGGGGGGGGTGGTTGTTTTTTGCCCCCCCCCCCTAACAAAAAACACTGCCACTGCTGCTGTACATGATGTGAGCTAGTTGTTTCTCTGGAAGCCCAGATCTTGGACCTAGAGAACCAGGTGGCAAGCATCAACAACCTGAAAGGATCTTTGACAGTACTAGGGACGGACTGCACCTCAATGGGGAGTGTGCAGCAATCACAGGATAATTACATTCAGCATAAATCACAGGAAAAGGAGGAACAAGGGTTGTGCAAGAACACTGAATCTCAAAAGAACCAACTTTTTTAAACTATGCTTATAGCAGAGTTCCACCCAAAAATGGAACTTCCGCTTTTCACTCCCTCCGGTGTCACATTTGGCACCTTTCAGGGGGGAGAGGGGTGCAGATACCTGTATAATATAAATATCATTTTTTTAAAACAGGTATTTGCACGGGAGTCACTCCACTTCCCCCCCCCCACTGCCTTCTGGGAAACACACTGGTCCCAGGAGACAGCGGGGACCGCTGGGAATGCGCCACTCGAATCGCGCATGCGCAGTAGGGAACCGGGCAGTGAAGCCGCAAGGCTTCACTTCCTGATTCCCTCACTGAGGATGGCGGCAGGGGCAGGAGAGAGACGAGAGAATGTATTTGTATTTGTAGCTGCTGGCTTTTAATATTTTTTTTTCGCGGGACCATCCTAGAAACACTAAACATTGGGGAAAAATGGTAAAAGTTTTACAAATGTTAAATAAAGGTATTATCCTGTGTATTCAAATGGGCAACAAATATAAAAGAGCTAAGGTAAACCTGGGTGGCTAAATTCTAACATAAAAATATATATTGCAGAAAAAAACAGACCAATATACACACGGGAATGTCGACCCCTTTTTTATTAAAATTGCCATTTTGCTTTAGAGGGCTGGTGAAAATAGGTGGTGGCCAATTTCCAGACTCCACGTCACCATAGGTCATATGGCTTTGAGATGTTAAGTTGGCTGTTAATGTCAGATAGGATACAAACTTTTATGCCCCATACACACGATCATTTTTCATGCCATTTTTTAAACCAACGTTTTTCTTGTCATTTTTTTCCATGTTTCCTCTCAAGCCTGTCTTGCGCACACACGATCATTAAAAAAAACGCTTGAGCAAAGCGCAGTGACATACAGCATGTACGACGGCACTATAAAGGGGAAGTTCCGTTCGAATGGCGCCACCCTTCATGTTAGTAAAGTTTGTTGAGCAACGATTCGCGCTTTTCAGCCTCGTGCTTTTCAGTCCGTTACTGTGTGACGAATGTGCTATCTCCATTACGAACGCTAGTTTTACCAGAACGAGCGCTCCCGTCTCATACTTGATTCTGAGCATGCGCGTTTTTTTTCACGTCGTTAAAGCATACACACTATCGTTTTTCACGTCGTTAAAAAAAACGACATAAAAAACGACATGAAAAACGACGTGAAAAAAGAGAGCATGTTCGAAATTTTTAATGCCCGTTTTTCACGTCGTTAAAAATGCTCTGGAGCCTACACACGATCAGTTTTAATGGCCATTTTTAAAAATGGCATTTTTAACGGCATGAAAAACGATCGTGTGTATGGGGCATTAGATCTTGAAATCCAGCTTCAGACACCACAATTCTATTAATATTGGTTAGGCATCATAGCAAAGTAGGACTTGAGTTCCATCCAATTGTTTTCTTGAGAAAGATAGGATTGTACCCTTTGATTAGATTCCTCAATGATAGCGAATGGAGGAAATGAGTATAATGCGGCGTACACGCAATCGTTTTTCATGCCATTTTTTTTCTTGCCGTTTTTCACGTCGTTTTTTTTCATGTTTCTTCTCAAGCCTGTCTTGCGTACACACGATCATTTTAAAAAACGATCAAGCAAAGCGCAATGACGTATACCACGTACGACGGCACTATAAAGGGGAAGTTCCGTTCTAATGACGCCACCCTTTGGGACGCTTTTGCTAATTCCGTTACCGCGTGTTAGTAAAAGTTTGGTGAGAGACGATTCGCGCTTTTCAGTCTTCGTGCTTTGAAGATCGTTTTGTGGAGTTCAGTTTGTGCTTGTGGGTTCGTATCTGTTTTGCAGTGCTTGTAGTCAGTTCGTATCTGTTTATTCAGTGCGTTCTTGTCTGCTCGTTACCGTTTTTAAGCTTGTTCTTCATAGGCCTTGCTGTTCTTCCGTTCGTTCTTCTAGTTCGTTCTGAGCTGCCGACCGTTATCTAGCCATGTTGCGGCTACGTACTCATCGTAGAGTTCGTGCTGTAGTTGGTGCCGGGGTTCATGCTGTATCCCGACTCCATGCCATGAGCAGGGTCAGGAGGAGTTCATGGACCAAGAATTGGTTGCTCCAGCGACACCAGTTCTGTCATATGCCTTTGTTGCGGGAGATCAGGGAGAATAATCCTGATGACTACAGAAATTTTCTCCGGATGTCTGACCCCATATTTCAGCATCTGTTGGCTTTGGTGTCCCCCTACATTACCAGGCAGGACACCGTTACGCGTGAAGCCATCAGTGCTGAGCAGAGGCTCATTGCCACGTTGCGATACCTGTCGACT
Source organism: Rana muscosa (assembly GCA_029206835.1). Lineage (NCBI taxonomy): Eukaryota > Metazoa > Chordata > Amphibia > Anura > Ranidae > Rana > Rana muscosa. Next base: position 190,417,366 of record CM055122.1, on the reverse strand, counting down.
GGGAGAAGCCTGCAGGACTTAAAGTTCTCCACAGGCATATCCCCCCAGGCTCTGGGTATCATTATACCAGAGACGTGTTCTGCCATCCTCCAAGTTTTGCAGGAGGACTAGATTAAGGTAATTGTTCTTATTTCAAACATCACATTGTATGTATTTATTTGTATTAATTTTTTGGGGGGGTTTATTAGCAGTCCCTAATTCCCATGATTCTTAGCTGCAGGGAATGTCCCCTTTCTCCACATGCAAAATTTTTTTGGGGAAATTTTTCATTAGGCCTACATTAAAATTTGCCTTACCTAACATCTCCAGCATGCTATCCTGGGGCCATACCCACCTAGTCATTTCCATGTATTTTAATCTATGCTCCATCGTAGTGCTTTACCCTAAACGCCCCCTAAAGATTGCCTAGGAATGTTAAATTTTTCACTAATTCATACAGAGTGCTACAGCCTTCATTTGTGATCTCCCCAACTCATCTTCAACCCCCCCCCCATTTTATTTTGTGGGTTTTTTTTTGGTTTGTTGTTGCTTACTAATAACGTTTTAATTTTTTGGTTTCTCCCAATGTTGGCCATGAATGCTTTTCTGAAATCTGCTTTCAATGTTTCTGTCTCAAAGTATTAATTTATTTTCGATTTCATTCCACAGTTCCCTTCTACGCCACATGAATGGCAGAATGTGGCATCGTACTTTGCCCAACGATGGAACTTTCCAAACTGTGGAGGGGCCATCGACGGCAAACATGTTCGGGTCGTCCCACCACCCCATTCGGGATCCTTTTATTACAATTATAAGGGGTTCCACAGCATCGTGATGATGGCAGTGGTGTCGGCCACCTACGAATTCCTCTATGTGGACGTTGGCAAGAATGGCAGGATGTCTGATGGAGGAGTTTTTGCACAGACGGAGTTTGGGGAACGGCTCCTTTTGGATCAGCTGGCCTTGCCACCAGCGGAGCAGAATGTGGAGGGACTCCCATTTGTGTTTGTGGCGGATGAGGCGTTTGGCCTGGGTCCCCATTTGATGAGGCCAATCCCGCAACGCACCCTCACCCCTGAGAGGAGGGTGTACAACTATCGGCTGGCCAGAGCAAGAAGGGTGGTGGAAAATGCCTTTGGCATCATGGCCAGCCGCTTCCGCCTGTTCCTCACCTCCATCCACCTTGCCCCTTACAAATGGAACCATGTTGTAATGGCTTGCTGTGTGCTACATAATTATCTCCGGGTGCATTCCACAAATTATCTGACTTTGACTGGGCCTGAGGCCTCATTAATGGAAGCAGACCATCTTGTGGCCCTGGAAGCTGGCCGTTCAGGCTTGGCCCCCCAAACCGGACGTGAGGTCCGTGACAAATATTTATTTATTTTGTGGGTAGGGGGGCCATTGAAATGCCTGATGACTTTTAACCTTTTAATTTAGAAAAATAAAACTTTATTTTTCTCAAAGATTGGTTTGGTGTTTTAATTTAATAATGGTTTATGTTTCTCGTAGGTTTACCTAGTGCACTTGTATTGCCATGTGTATTGTGCATTCTTAATTAGCCTTCATTGTCAGTGTAAACACAAAACATTGATTAGTTCACTTTGCACAACATTTACATAATGAAGCCACAACTTCTTGATAACAAAATACCATTTTTTATTTATTTTTTGGACAATTCCTTTTAAATATAGATGTCCCAAACATTTTTGGCTTGTTAAAACGCATGAACAGCCATGCATACAAAAAAGATCTTTAAAAATATAGTGAAAAAATAAACATGTACTAGTCCTAAAAGGTTCAATGAAAAACATACCTGCCAAAACACAGCAAGTTCAACGTTATTTTTTTTAAAAACATTAGACACGCCCAAGCACAGCCATGATCTTTTGTAGCCTTTTCTCCACCCGCTTGGTATTTTCCCTGATCTCTATCAAGTCTCCCCTTAATTTTTTAAGGTCACGACAGCAGACCATCAGGTATTGGATCAGGATCTGGGCACTGTGATGTGTAAAATTTTTGGGATCTTCGGCCAGAACTGCACCTACATTAAAAAAAAAACATGTAGTATAGAATATGTAGGCCTACATCTATTAACCTGCATCTGTCTGGTTTGACACTGACCTGTTGAGGTGCCACTTTCCACTTCCACAACCTCACGTTCCTCTCCATCATGTGGGTCTGGGGCTATTGTTGAAGGTGTTGGATTTAGAGGCTCATCTGACGTAGCTTTTTGAAGCCCTATGGAGATTGCAAGAAAAGGTATAGTTTCATTAGTAACGAAGAGTTTTTGGAGAAAACTAAACCATGAACAAATAATTTGGAAACATTATTTTGAAGCGTGGTCCATTTTTCAATGTACTCCCAGTGACAACCGGAACACATGATTGGATACATAGCCAAAAGAATAGCATATACTTTTTTAACCAAAGTTTGACACATTGTAACACCCCAAAGTATATACACAGGATCACCTGTGTGTGACACCCTCAAACTTTGGGGCTTTTGGGCCACACTTGTACTACTGCGTTCAGATGTTTCATCAGCTGCTGAGCATTCTCTCCCTTAACATTACCATGCATATCCTTTATTTTAATAAAAATTGTCCTTTGGATTTGATCCCCAAAAATAATTGTTTACCAAATTTGCTACCCCAAATAAAAATAAATAAATGGGTGTTCACACTGGATGATCCTAAAACATCGTTTGATGAACTGTACGGAGAAAGAGGTTTAATACGTCCATTTACTTTGCGGACGAACAAGAAAGATGGTATCTTTCACTGTACTATATCAAAGACAAAAATACACGACATAATACAAGTAATAATCTCGAGCAGGGAAAATAGCAAATAAATACTTACTTTTTCGTATAACTTTCTTGATTCGTTTGTATTGGTCGGGCTCCCGCAACTTCAGATCAGACCATCGTTTTCTGAGCTGTTCCTTTGTTCTGCACACCCCGGATTTTTGGTGAAGACTTTTGACCACTTTGGCCATAATTTTTGACTTGACCAGATTAGGCCTTTTATACGGCCCATGCTTGACATCATAATCCTCCCTCTTCAAAATGGCGACCATCTCCACCATTTCCTCGAATGACATGTTGGATGCCTTATATCTCCTGGATTGGGATTTGGGCTCCTCAGGAATTTCATCCTCTGTAGAGGTAATCTCAGCCACCTGTGTCTCCGCCATGTTGCTAAGCACTACGACGAGCGAGAAGGGGCGGGGAAAGTACAATATCGAACGTCAAGGGCGGGGAAAGCATGCAGAGTTTCACGCATGCGCAGTATATATCAAGTGCAGATCCATGTGTCGAAAATACGTTCATTTGGCGGGAGAGGGAGTTAGCAACGAACGTGTTGACCAAGGTACATAACATTTTAAGGATTTGGGTTTCCGCAGAGGAGGAGATTTGGGGCTTTTAAATCTGTCCAAAATGCTGATTTGATGAATGTTGCCTGAAAAATATGTATTTTCTGTGTTCTTGATTTTACAGAGAGAATGAATAGTTTCAAAAACCCGGAATTCATGGGGGAGTTCATTGACAAATGGAAAGAACTCCCTATCCTGTGGCAGACCAAAAGTGGGTCCAATAAAAACAAAACGGCCAGGACAGCAGCACTGGAGAGCCTGCTTGCATTTGTCCAAACCCAGATACCCACAACAACTCTCCAAGATGTGAAAACCAAAATTGCTACCATCAGGGGGACATACAGGACCCAGAGGAATATGGTCCTGAAGTCCCAGAGGTCAGGTGCTGCAGCAGATAAGGTTTATAAACCCAGTCTGTGGTACTACAGCAAGCTCTCTTTTCTGGATGACCAGCTGGAAGTGCGGGAATCTCTCTCCACCCTTCCCCCCAGAGGTCAATCTAGCCTTCCTTGTAGCCAGCCCTCCAGCCTTCCTTGCAGCCAGCCCTCCAGCCTTCCTGGCAACCCTGCTCTGGCTTCCTCTGAGGATCAAGATCAGGCCCTTGAGGAGGCAGATTTGGATATATGGAGCCAGGTAAAGTATTGATATCTCCATTTATATGTTACAAAAGTGATGAATTTAAATTGATGTTAATATTGTTAGGTATTTCATGTTAGATAAATAAAATAAAGGATTTAAAGACCAAGATACAGTAGTGGTCAATTTTGATGTGGACAAGGCAACAATATCAGGAGGCGGAATCTGTGAGACTTTTCGAAATTGTCAGATTCAATTCCTAAATGTCTGGAGGTGAACAATGTGTGTGATTCATGGTGGCAAAAAAATAATAAAGTCCCTTTCTTTTTTTACAGCCAGAGCAGAGCCAGGAAGAGGGTGATGTTGGGGACCAGGAGGAGGCAGGGCCAAGTGGCACCCAGGAGGAGGCTGGGCCCAGCACAAGAGCCCAGATGCCTCCCCTGATAATGAAACCACGAGGGCAAAGGAGAGGTAGGCAGGTGGAGGAGGAAACAAGAGCCTTCCTAAAAGAGGCTACTGCTGCCCTCCGAGAGGCACCCTCTGCTGAGGAGGGCTTTGCCGCAGTCCTGGCCCAAAATCTAGGCCAAATGGACCTGCGGCAAAAGCTGTATAGTGAGACCCTTCTCCTGAAGGTTATTAACAAGGGATTGCTCGGTGAACTCACCAAGTTCACCGACATCACAGAGGTTGTCCCTACTCCTCCACCTCCTCCTCCTCCTCCTACTACTCCTCCTGCCACAACCTCTCCTCCTGATCCCCAGCCTCCGAGGAAGAAACCAACCAAGGCTGCAAAGAAGGCTGGAGAGAAGGCTACAAGGAAGAGGAAAAAATAATGCCTGCTGTAGTACCACAGACTGGGGACATATATGACTTATCTGCTGCGGTTCCTGACCTCTGGGAGTTCAAGCCAAGATTGGGCTCCTTTTTGATTTCTTTCCATCACTAGTTTGGTTTTCACATCTTGGATGGTTGTTGTGGGGTCCAAGGGATGCACAAATGCAAGCAGGCTCTCCAGTGCTGCCATCCCCTTTAATTTGTTATGTTCCTAAATAAAGGATACTTTTTTTTGCCTTAAAATACTTGACTATGTGATTTGTAGTTCATAAGAGAGTTTGCGAGGGAGCAGGCAGGGACATTTCAAATAATATTATTGTTATTAACAAGGGACACAAACCTCCTTGAGGCAAAATGAGACAAAATTTGAAGGTTGGTGTGGGAACTTTACACAAAAATTATTTAAGGACAAAAAATAAAAGGCCCCAAAAAATTAAGAAGCTAACTTAACTGCAAAAAGAACAAAAACCCCAAAAAAATATCTTTACATTTATTTATGAATTTATGAGGGAGATGTGGCTTGAAAATAATATTTTACTATCATTAAAACAATTAGGAATTACTTTAGAAACAAGTTTGGCATAACTCTCAATGTCATTATCAAAAGAAGGTAATTGTTGAAGCATTCTCAAAAGAAGAACGGAATGCGCAGCATTAAAACGATGCTATTAATTCAACCGTGACGAATGTGCCATATCTATTTCCAACGCTAGCTTTACCAAAACGAGCGCTCCCATCTCATACTTGATTCTGAGCATGCGCGTTTTTTTTCACGTCGTTAAAGCATACACACTATCGTTTTTCACGTCGTTAAAAAAAACGACATGAAAAACGACGTGAAAAAAGAGAGCATGTTCGAAATTTTTAATGGCCGTTTTTCACGTCGTTAAAAATGCTCTGGACATACACACGATCATTTTTAATGGCCATTTTTGAAAATGGCATTTTTAACGGCATGAAAAACGATCGTGTGTATGGGGCATTAGAATAGCAGAAGATGGACCACTGTGAGAGACCTTAACTAAATACCAGAGAGGGAGACCTAATTAATCAGTTCCCGACTGTGCTATAACGGCTACAGTGTGGACACACATTGCTGGGAGTGCATCATATGAGGTCCACCCATGATCGTGTTTCCCACCCGCCCGCTGGGGCACGCGGGCAGCGTGCTGTCTGATCGCTGTGTCGTTAGGACACAGCTGATCACAGATCAGGGTGAAGATCCAATCACAGTGGCTCTTTACCACGTGTGTCCAATCACAGCTGATTATGATGTAAAAAAAAGCCGGTTATCGGCCTGTGTGAAAGGGACATTTACACTCATAATCAAGGCATTTTTATCAGTGTCCTAAATATGAGTGCAGTCCCAACAATGCCCACCAGTGCTGCCAATCAGTGGCCACCAGCACTGCCATTCAGTGGCCACCAGTGCTGCCATATGGGTGTTGTCATTGAAAGTGTGACAGCGCTGAAAGCTGAAAATTGGCCTGGGCAAGAAGGAGTATAAGTGCTCAGTAGGCAAGTGGTTAAGGAAAGTAGTAACATTGTATACGCTTGTGGGTTGGTAATTTAACCCATTTAATTGGGCATTGTTGTTGTAAATATGTGCTTGTGAGTTACAATACATACCAGTTAGAATTGGTTCTGTAGTATTGGTGGAAAGTTTTATTGGTACTGCTGTTAATCTTTGCTTGCACTTTGTATGTGTTTGGTGCATTGTTGTATATAATAATTCTTTATCAGTAAATAAGTTATTCATGTTTAATTTCATGTAAAATATAATCTTTTTACAGTTTGTATGTGATTATTTATTAATGTCTGCATTGCTATTTGTGTAATAACCCCCTAATTTATTACAAGCTGATCAATCAGCTCCAGTTCTGACTCTGACCAGCCCACAGATACTCTTAAGACAGAGCAGCCTTCTCAAAAATGCCAGAATTGCCAAGCTAGGCATGAATATTATGCATTCTTAGGTATCATTACCTCTGGTAATCCTTCAATAAAAGAATGGATATTGGCTGCTATGGCGGCCTCCTGTATTTCCTCCATGGGGACCATACGGGAGTTGTCCCCATAGGCGATGTTCTCAGCAATGCTACAATCAAACAGTACAGGTTCCTGGGACACAATACCAATTTGGGAACGCAGCCATTGCACGTTTAAACATTTTAGATCAATGTTATCAAATATCTGTAAATAAAACAAAAGAAAATGATGAAGGTTAAACTAACTGTTGACTACAGCTGGATGAATCTCAAACTACAACCCTTACTGTACACCACTCTTGAGATCTGCATGCTTCTTATATACAGTCAGGTCCATAAATATTGGGACATCGACATAATTCTAATCTTTTTGGCTCTATACACCACCACAATGGATTTGAAATGAAACTAACAAGATGTGCTTTAACTGCAGACTTTCAGATTTGAGGGTATTTACATCCAAATCAGGTGAACGGTATAGGAATTACAACAGTTTGTATATGTGCCTCCCACTTTTTAAGGGACCAAAAGTAATGGGACAATTGGCTGCTCAGCTGTTCCATGGCCAGGTGTGTGTTATTCCCTCATTATCCCATTTAGAAAGAGCAGAAAAAAGGTCCAGAGTTAATTTCAGGTGTGCTATTTGCATTTGGAATCTGTTGCTGACAACTCTCAATATGAGATCCAAAGAGCTGTCACTATCAGTGAAGCAAGCCATCATTAGGCTGAAAAAACAAAACAAACCCATCAGAGACATAGCAAAAACATTAGGTGTGGCCAAATCAACTGTTTGGAACATCCTTAAAAAGAAAGAACGCACCGGTGAGCTCAGCAACACCAAAAGACCCAAAAACAACTGTGGTGGATGACCGAAGAATTCTTCCCCTGGTGAAGAAAACACCCTTCACAACAGTTGTCCAGATCAAGAACACTCTCCAGGAGGTAGGTGTATGTGTGTCAAAGTCAACAATCAAGAGAAGACTTCAACAGAGTGAATACAGAGGGTTCACCACAAGATGTAAACCATTGGTGAGCCTCAAAAACAGGAAGGCCAGATTAGAGTTTGCCAAACAACATCTAAAAAAGCCTTCACAGTTCTGGAACAACATTCTATGGACAGATGAGACCAAGATCAACTTGTACCAGAGTGATGGGAAGAGAAGAGTATGGAGAAGGAAAGGAACTGCTCATGATCCAAAGCATACCACCTCATCAGTGAAGCATGGTGGTGGTAGTGTCATGGCGTGGGCATGTATGGCTGCCAATGGAACTGGTTCTCTTGTATTTATTGATGATGTGACTGCTAACAAAAGCAGCAGGATGAATTCTGAAGTGTTTCGGGCAATATTATCTTCGCATATTCAGCCAAATGCTTCAGAACTCATTGGACGGCGCTTCACAGTGCAGATGGACAATGACCCGAAGCAACCAAAGAGTTTTTTAAGGGAAAGAAGTGGAATGTTATGCAATGGCCAAGTCAATCACATGACCTGAATCCGATTGAGCATGCATTTCACTTGCTGAAGAGAAAACAGAAGGGAAAATGCCCCAAGAACAAGCAGGAACTGAAGACAGTTGCAGTAAAGGACTGGCAAAGCATCACCAGGGATGAAACCCAGCGTCTGGTGATGTCTATGCGTTCCAGGCTTCAGACTGTAAATGACTGCAAAGGATTTTCAACCAAGTATTAAAAAGTGAAAGTTTGATTTATGATTGTTAATCTGTCCCATTACTTTTGGTCCCTTAAAAAGTGGGAGGCTCATATACAAACTGTTGTAATTCCTACACCATTCACCTGATTTGGATGTAAATACCCTCAATTTAAAGCTGAAAGTCTGCAGTTAAAGCACATCTTATTCGTTTCATTTCAAATCCATTGTGGTGGTGTATGGAGCCTAAAAGATTAGAATTGTGTCGATGTCCCAATATTTATGGACCTGACTGTATAACTGTATGCCATATAGATGCTTTCAATGAGCAACATGACTCTTTAGCACTCTTGTATTCAGAGTGCCCTCTATCCCCAAATTGCTCAGTACCCTGTTATTGCACTTAGTCCTTAGGCAAGTGGGCTCTTTTAAGAATCCACTAGCCACAACTATCTTTTGATGAAGAACGATTACTAAATTGGCTTTGACTTGAAAGAACGCTAATGTTTAATAATATGATGTTAGCAACATTCCATTCCGTGCAATGTAGCAAACATTGGATTCTATTTACTGTCAGTATAAATCACCCCCTGGCTGCCAGTTTAGGAGCCTTTTGCCAGCATTTCAAATTCAATTCCATGGTAAATGCCTTATTTGACTGCTCCTTTACCCTCTTACTTAGGTAAACTGTAATACAAGTATTAAGTGAGCCAAAACACAAACGTGGCCTGTGCGTGAACAACCAATACAACTCTCCAAACAGTCTGTATGAATAACATGTAATCTAAACAAGCCATGGATGAATCCATGGGAAAAAAACCATTTGCAAATGCATGCGTAAGCCACAGATCCTCGCCACGGCACCCTGGTATCTGTGGTACCTAACACTAACTTATCAGTGTCTCCACAATGGAAGCACATGCATTCTGATGGATAGGTGAGGGCAGGTGGACTGAAGGGGAGCCCACCCCTTCTTAAAGGTACAGGGACACACTGAGCACCCAGCAAGTAGCTCAATGGCTGCTAAGGTGTCAGTTTGTTGCCTGACCAATACACACGACAGTGATACAAAAAAGATGCCACTGCCCCAATCTATAGCTGGCCATCGCAGTAAGCAGCATTGGAAGGCTTAATGAGATATAAACAGGGCCATGGATGAATCCATAGGAAAAAAACAAGCTTACTTACCGACCAGCTCGCAGACAACCAATTAAACCTGTTAGTGTTAGGTACCACAGATTCCAGGGTGCCATGGCGAGGCTCTGTGGCTTACGCATGCATTAGCAATTGCGTGCTGACTAAACCCCTGTTTTTAACGCATACTGTTAGACAGGTTTAATTGGTTGTCTGCGAGCTGGTTGGTAAGTAAGCTTGTTTTTTTCCCCATGGATTCATCCATAGCCCTGTTTATATCTCATGTAGCCTTCCAATGCTGCTTACTGCGATGGCCAGCTATAAATGGGGCAGTGGCGTCTTTTTTGTATGAATAAAATGTAGCATGGTCCCAGGCCTCCTTTAGTCTAATGAGAACTTCTAGAGTTAGGGATAGCTGACATCCTTCTTTGTAGAGTGGGTTACAAGGCATGGTGGGTGTAGTGCAAGATAGATTCATGGGGGCCAGACACTTCTTGAATGCAAATAGATTTATTTTCTCTTGAACAGAACTGTGGGAGAGAGGGTTTAGGGCCAGGACACCCTTAGGTAGTTGCAATGTTAACTGGCAGACTTCAAGACTTCTACAGGTAGACAGCCATGCAGGGAAAGGCATCCCGCAAGACACCACATCTGCATGTGTGTGTAGGGGAGCTGTCTCCTATGCCATCAGTCTTATAACAGTTTCTAACACAAGTTATAACAAACTCCTTTACTTCCTCTACAATCACTCCTTGTAGATCTTAGCCCAATGAGCTCCCAGTCTCTCTCACTAGACTTGCTGATTCACTGCCACTGAATCCTGTGAGCTCTTCCAATCTTCTTACACAGTATCTTCCTCAAACGTCACCCCCCGCTTCCCTGCTGGGTCCCTTGGTTGGCACTCCAGGTAATCATCAAGCGTCACCACACTGGCTGGGTCCCTGGCTTGGCACCTGCTGAAGTTTACAGATTCTTCACCGTCCACGGTTGATGAGAATACTGCTCCGGTACTTGCTTCAGCTACTCAATGTGGTCACTGGTAATAAGGTGGTTGGTCCCTTAGTGGTGACAGCTTCCCCTCTACCTCCGACCACGACAGGTTCTCCGGTTGGCAGAACCGTCACTTCTGGTTAGACTGCAAGCCGCAATCCCAACCCTACACTGCTCTCTTGCTTCTGGATAGGCCCTCAGACAGCCTAGCAGCCAGATGTACCCGGGAATGGCCCAAAACCTGGTCTAGCAGCCCAGGCAACCAACACACTTCCACCCAGACAGTCGTCCAGGTGGCACAGAACACTGATCACCTGACTCCACCCAAATATGTAGGTTCTCCCAGCAGGCTAAGGGGCCAAGAAAACCCCTGCCCATTGGCTGAGACACCCCATATACTCCCTTATCTTATCTAGTTCTACCAGGTACCCGGCCACCCAGCGACAGAGGAGAAAAGTGCAGCAATTCCAGACTTAGGGTGAGATCAATTGTTCCCTAACATTTGGCCAAGGCAACTATACCTGGCAGTTAAATTTACTAGCAGCCCTGCCTAACCATCAGAATGCTACAAACATATGCTAACCATTGGTAGAATTACAGCAGTCTACACTCAATCAGTGATGTGTACAAACAAGTCTCACCACTGCCCCCTGGAGGGGATCGTAGAACCTCTGTAGGAGTTGGATAGAAGTGCTTTTCCCACATCCACTGCTGCCCACAAATGCCACAGTCTGACCGCTGGATATTCTTACGGACAATTCTTGCAGTACTGACACATCTGGACGAGATGGATAATTGAAGGAAACTTGACGCAGTTCTAAATTTCCTTGGCAGTTGCCCTATATATTAAATAATATATATTAAAATGAAATGCTGCTGATTCTAATAAATTGTCATATCAATAAAGAGACAATATTTATAGTAAAATATTACTGTGTGTTACTGGAATCACAATGTTTGAGAGGAGACAGTCAGCAATGGAAAATGGCAGAGGAAGGAGAGCAGGCCTAAAAATAGTCACATAAATGAACTTACTGGTTTCAGACCATGGAGACTGTAGCTGTCAATAGTTGGCTCTCTGTCAAACAATGCAAAAAGATGGGAAGCTGCAGATTTGGCTTTGGCGTAGTCTGGAGCAAAGGATAAAGTCTGTCCTACTGACACAGCGCCATATGTTAGAATAACAAACACACTGTTGAGAAAACAGAGTGATGAGGCCTCATAATAATGAATTGAAAGACATTACTTAATGAAATTAAGGCAACTTAAAAAAAATAAAAAAATTGCTGACTAGCAAGTGGTTGGAAAGAAGTCTCTCACTGAAGCAAGACAAAGCAACATGTTCACATTAAAGCTGACCCAAAGCTGCCTAAACATACCTGCCTTTCACTCCAGTTTCATTCACCTGTAGAAGCCCTAAGCTGCACATCAAGGACTCTCTACCTGCCCCTGCTTGACAGTACTGGGTGCCTGAGCGGTTAGTTGTCAAACACCATAGATGTCATATGGGAAGAAGGGAAGTGAGCTCCCTCAAACTAGGAGGGATCAAGTATTTACCCTCCCCCCTTTCCCTTGGGTGGGTGAATAAGCCATTTTCCCCACACGAACTACAGCAACATTTTTAGAAATGGCAGACACCCTAATAACCATCCTTCCAGTTCATTATATTTTTAGGTACCACACCCAATTTGACCAAAGGGCAATATTGGGAACCTATTCTTGCACACTTTCAACACGCCTCTTCTATTTCCAGTAATTCTAGGCCTAGTCCACAGGGGATCCTGCTGAACACCAGATGCCCATGAGATATACACTCTCCTTGTGTTGTGATCATGCAATAAATTATCCGATTGGATGCTATTCACGTCGTTCCATGGTGTGCTGGCAAATTTCTTCATTGGCCCATGAGACATGGAGGCCCCAATTTCTAGGTGCATACACTCAAGGAAACCTTTCCCACCACTGCCAAGCAGGTGGACCCTCCTCCACCAGGCCACCACCTACTCCTGACCTGGTTGTAGTGGCCATACTCCCCAAGTATTGGCTGTATTTATGTTGACTTCTTAGAAAGAATATGGTCAATCTAGCATTTATAATCACAGCATAAACTGTACCTTACAACGGTTTACTCAAGCTGATAGTCCTCACTGAACACATCAAAAAGGCACCATTGGCCTAAAACATTTATTGACTTTTTTGCATTGTTTAGAACATTAACAGTCATTTGGTTCCATGGTCTTTTTTCAAAATCTAGTACTTAAAGCGGAAGTAAACCCAACGATTTAACAGTTTCAAAAAGCAGTTACATTCCCTGCATGCCGGGAATGCCAACTGTCACATTAGTTGTGCTCTCAACCAAACTGTCAAACCATCCAATGGCTGGTGTCATAACTGATCACATGTGCAGCATCATGGCAGTTGAAGATTAAACAGAGGCCAAGATGGCAGCTTCCTTGCCTGAAAATGATAGGAGGGTTTACTTCCACTTTAATATAGTACTGAATGTATATTAGAGTTCAAGTATACTTTGTCATATTGTCAAGCTTTATATGAGGGATGCTGTGGTACTCAGAAAACTGGCGTAAACATGTCCTGCTTTGATTTCCAAATTCCTCCTTGTCTAGGGATCTGTTTAGAGTCCAGGTTTTCCCCTGAAGGGGAAAGGGCACATGCACATTCAGTGTCCTACATCTATCTCCTCATTGGGTTCCCACAATTCAACCACTCCTCTCTTTAATACCTTTCTCCTCCCTCACTTGAGTGACAAGGACCATACCATTAAAATAGGAAGTCCTGACTAACAGGGCATCAACCCTGCAATAGGTACATTGCTTTTTTTCTACCTACAGTACCTTCCGAGAGGCTGGGAAGCAAAGGAAAGTCAAATGTAAACAGCTGTATTGGTCAGCATAAGGCCTGCATGAGCAAAGCACAACTTCACTTTAATAATGTAAAAAAGCAATATGTGTACACTGTAACTAATATCAACCAGTTAGCACACATTGCTTTTGTTCTTAATACTCTTAAAGGGTCAGTCCATCCAAAGTAGATATTTTTGGGTGGAGACTGGTGGGCTAAGACATGGCACTGGCTGCTATGTCTTTGATACTACTACCATGAGATCTGCCTGCCAAGTCATGCCTTAAACGAGGTAACGTTGGTTACTGCTAAATGTATAATGAGTGTAATTGATTTTCAAGGGTACCAAGGATCTTCCTGTGAAATTGACACCTAGGAAAGGAGGAACTGAATGCTGTACAAGTAAAGAACTGTACAGCACAATATTCTTGCAACACATGAAACATTAGGGTGAATTAAATAAACATGCAATCACTAATCCTACAACTTTTCACTGATCCCTACAGTATCAGTTAGGTGGAGTGTAAAGATAAAGCATTTGTGTACTCTATGTGATAGTGTAATATAAAGTAAGGAGTGGTTATATGAGTACTACTACTACTTTAGTACTCTACATCGTTTAACAATCGAGAGTAATACCTGTACACACTATTCATTTTTTTTTCGTTCAACCCAGCAGGTTGAAAGAAAAAAACTGACAGCTCTGGTCAGAGCCACTGTACTAACGATCCGACGTTAGTACAGCGATCTCCCCCGCTAAGCTGTTGTGTTCTGACAGGGCGAAGACCTGATAAAGCGCTGGTCGCCTCCTGGTTCTCCAGTTGGCATACACATGGGCCAAATGTCAGCCAGTTTCTATTGATCCGGCCGATGTCGCCCAACATTCGGCTGTATACTAGACTTTAGGTGTGAAGCATGCCCATACATTCACTGTTAAGCGCATGCTAGAAAATATTAAGTTGGTATGGCCAACACAAACACTCTTTAAGCTTTACACTGTATAATCTACCATGTCATACTTACAGAAGCACTTCTTCGACATTCATTCTACCTTCTTGAATTAAATAAGCCCCAAAACGATAGCTTGTCGCATAGGCAAAATATATGAATGACTGACTAAAGGCAAAACATATGCCATATATCTGAGCTTTACGTTGTGAATTCCTGAGGGGAAAATACAAAAAAAGAGAGATACACTTAAAAGGAAACTAGTCCTGGTAATAATGACACTCACCTTCTAAAAACAATGACTTATCCTTAATCTTTCAGACTAATATACCAAAATATGATCACTTTCATTATCAGAGCTGCATCAAAACTACAACTGTTGGAATCTTATTGGGCAGTATGGCCATTACAAGTTTTTATTCGCTCTAGATTTTGTAATCTGGTAAAGTATACAGACCAGTGATAGGGCTATATCAGTAAACTAACACTTTTAACGATTTCTGTATTGAGAGAGATATGAAGTTTTCTATTGCTGACCTTCTTCTGAAAATGCTAATTGTCTTGTTATCTCTGGCTTCAGGACTTTGAGTCATTGACCCAGAACCAGCATGCAGATCAAAAAATGCAAAGTCAAAGCATCTGCATCCTTTTTTCAGGTCAGTGACTGAGTACTAAAAGAGTTTGGTTCCCGGTTGTGGTATGGCCCCTTACATATGAATTGGTCATGTTTGGTGGCAGTACTGAATGCCAAACTGACCTGTTGTATAAATTCTGTTACACTGTGACCAATGCAGTGTGCATTAAAAGAGAAGTATAGACCTTAAAAAACCTTCTGCTCACCTAGGTGGCTGCAGCATCAATCCGAACTGAGCAATCAAAAACCACTGACCACTCAGTATATACAGTGGAAGCCGCCGTGCCAGCATCAAGACTAGGGTTGATCGGACTCGAACTGTAAAGTTCGGGTCTGTACCAAATTTTTTTGTTCTTGGGTCCCGGACCCGAACCCGAACAATTGACTGTATGTTCGGGTTCGGGTCCGGTGTTCGACGATGTAATGGCACATTTTTAAAAGCTGCAGGGCAGCCAATCAACTTTCATTTCGGAATTTTCTGTATATTGTTTCCGTGTGTGTAAAGTATGCCTGTAAAGTCGCGCTTGTTTTCCGTGCTTAGAACTGTCCCTGCACAAAGTGTAATTTCTGAAGTAAAAAAAGTAATTTAAAACTCACTCGCGGCTATAATGAATTGTCGGCTCCCGGCAATACATAGAAAAGTAATTGATAAAAAATGCGTGGGGGTTCCCCCAAATTCAATTGCCAGGCCCTTCAGGTCTGGTATGGATATTAAGGGGAACCCTGCCGCAAATTTAAAAAAAAAATGCGTGCTGTTCCCCCCAAATATCCATACCAGGCCCTTCAGGTCTGGTATGGATTTTAAGGGGAACTTCACCCCAAATTTTAAAAAAAATGGCGTGGAGTTCCCCCAAAAATCCAGACCAGACCCTTTATCCGAGCACGCAACCTGGCAGGCCGCAGGAAAAGAGGGGGGGACGAGAGAGCGCCCCCCCTCCTGAACCGTACCAGGCCACATGCCCTCAACAATGGGAGGATGCTTTGGGGGTCTGTGACCCCTCAAAGCACCATGTTCCCATGTTGATGGGGACAAGGGCCTGGGGAACTTTGGAAGGGGCGGGTCTATTCATTTATTACACTGCGGAGGAAGTTCCCCATCAGATCCGCTCAGGCTCAGCCAATGGTGTTTCGCGT
This sequence comes from Rana muscosa, assembly GCA_029206835.1. Taxonomy (NCBI): domain Eukaryota; kingdom Metazoa; phylum Chordata; class Amphibia; order Anura; family Ranidae; genus Rana; species Rana muscosa. The sequence goes on along the minus strand of CM055122.1, from coordinate 190,401,264 downwards.
GGACAGCGCTGGACATCGGATCACCGCGGGACACTGGATTTCATCGCTGGAATGTTATTTTTATTTTTATTTTTTTTATTTTTATTAAAGGACTTTCCCAACGGTGTCTGTGTATTTTTTTAAACATTTTTTACACTTTCTTTGTGAAATGGTAGGCGTACAATGTACCCCATTACCAATTCACATAGGGGGGGCCGGGATCTGGGGGTCCCCTTTGTTAAAGGGGTCTTCCAGATTCCGATAAGCCCCCCGCCCGCAGACCCCCACAACCACCGGGCAAGGGTTGTGGGGATGAGGCCCTTGCCCCCATCAACATGGGGACATGGTGCTTTGAGGGGTCACAGACCCCCAAAGCATCCTCCCAATGTTGAGGGCATGTGGTACGGTTCAGGAGGGGGGGCGCTCTCTTGTTCCCCCCCCCCTCTTTTCCTGCTGCCTGCCAGGTTGAGTGCTCGGATAAAGGGTCTGGTCTGGATTTTTGGGGGAACTCCACGCCATTTTTTTTTTTACATTTGGGGTGGAGTTCCCCTTAAAATCCATACCAGACCTGAAGGGCCTGGTATGGGTATTTGGGGGGAACCGCACCCATTTTTTTTTTATTTGAGGCAGGGTTCCCCTTAATATCCATACCAGACCTGAAGGGCCTGGTAATTGAATTTGGGGGGAACCCCACACATTTTTTTTTTTTTATCAATTACTTTTCTATGTATTGCCGGGAGCCGACAATTCATTATAGCCGCGAGTGAGTTTTAAATTACTTTTTATACTTCAGAAATGACACTTGGTGCAGGGACAGTTCTAAGCACGGGAAACAAGCGCGAATAGTCCTCAGAAGTTCGGGTCCCCATTGACTTCAATGGGGTTCGGGTTCGGGGTCAAATTCGGTCCCGAACTCGAACTTTTTTCCGAAGTTCGGCCGAACCCGTCGAACCCGAACATTCAGGTGTCCGCTCAACTCTAATCAAGACTCCTCTGTATATTGCAGTCCTAACTCTATATACTTGAGAGTCTCCAAGTTGGAGCACATATAGCAGTGGATAAATTAAAGGCAGGTTTGACTGGATGGAGCCCACTCCTCCTTAAAGGCACACTGGATGCCCAGGAAGAGCACAATGGCGGCTGGAGGTATCCAATGTGTCCCCAGGCCAAATCCAGCAAATAAGCCATAGAAAAAGATGGCAACCACCCCAATTTTTAACTAGCCTTTGCAGTAAGGTGTCAATGAAAGGGCAATGAACAACACAAACAGACCAAAATTTCAAGTTTACCCTAACAATTCATGTTAAAAAAAAGGGGATTTTAGTTTTACACATCTGCAAATATATGTGGAAGCCGCAGTGCTTATGTCAAGGATCCTCTTTATACTACAGTCCTAAATTTATATTTTTGAGAGTCTCCAAGTTGGATAGTTATAAATTGGGGTAGATAAAAAAAAGTTGTCAGCTCACTCTTCTGCAATGACTGAGTTTATTAACCCGGGTGTGGTACAAAATAATACAGGGTTGTACAGCTGCTGGCTTTTTTTCATCGACATGTTTGCTCAGTTGCTAGGAGGACACTACAAGCCAGTGAACCGACGGCTCACCCCCTTGGGGAATTACCGTATTTATCGGCGTATAACACGCACTTTTTTCCCCTGAAAATCAGGGGGAAATCGTGGGTGCGTGTTATACGCCGATACTGACATCCCTGAGCTGTCTCCGCTGACTGTGAGCAGAGCGAGATACACATAGCTGAATGTACTCGGCTATACTCAGCTTTTCTCGGCTCCGCTCACAGTCAAGCCCAGTCCCGCCATTGGACCTGTGTTATGTCCATCATAGGGCGGGACTCGGCGTGACTGTGAGCGGAGCCGAGAAAAGCCGAGTATAGCCGAGTACACTCGGCTATGTGTATCTCGGCGGCGGCTCCGCCCAGTCCCTGCGTCCCCGGCGTTCTCGGCGGCGTCCGCACAGTCTCGGCGCCAATTTTAAAATGATGCACGCGACACTGGGGCAAGGCTGCACGGCGACACTGGGGCAAGGCTGCACGGCGACTCTGGGGCAAGGCTGCACGGCGACTCTGGGGCAAGGCTGAAATGGACTCTGGGGCAAGGCTGCAATGGACACTGACAAGGCTGCACTGTGACAAGGCTGCAATGGACACTGACAAGGCTGCACTGTGACAAGGCTGCAATGGACACTGACAAGGCTGCATTTAAATGTAAGTTATTTTTCCTTAAACTTCCCTGCTAAAGGTTTTTTTCCCTAAAATTTCCTCCTAAACTTGGGGTGCGTGTTATACGCCGGTGCGTGTTATACGCCGATAAATACGGTACTACAGCTGTTTTCTATTATATTTAAGCTTATAAATTGAGGTGGTTGCCCTCTTTTTGTATGTTTTTTTTTAATATGTTAAATATGCTTACCTCTGTTCTGTCCTTTCCAAGAGTTCTAGTCATCTGGCTCATGTACTTTCACCTTCCTCTGCGCTCCTGTCACAGTTTTAGGAGAGCCATATCATAGAAAGGACAACACAGAGGTAAGTGTGCTTAGCACATTACACTCACCTCTCACTGTCCTTTCCAGAGATATTTCCTGGAGTCCTCTTTTAATAGTATTACATGTTGTTTATTGCAAAAAAAAAATAATAATACTAACTTGAATGGTTTCTGTAAGCTTTCAGTGTAATTCTTCTCAAATGTTGTCTCCCTTGTTAATGATACAACAGTTCGAATATTATCCACAGCTTCAGTTGCAATCTGTTGGTTTATTTATAAGGAAAATAACAAAATAAAGCAAGGACTGAATGCATTATGCCTTTAATATACATTTTTATTATAAAGCACACAAGTACCAGATGCAGAATATGGTTACCATTCTTCCCTGTTTGCCAGTAACAGTCCCTATTAAAAGGAGTCTGTCCCTGGAAAATGAGCTTCCCCCAAGTTGTCCCTGGCAGCCCAGTGGTGTAGTGCAGGGTTGTCACTTGCACTGAGCACTTGTATCTTTTGCACTGTGCTGCAGTGCCATGTGCTCTACCGTTATTGACTTCTTCAGACCTCAGACACTGCAGCTTTAAAGAGCAGAGGAAGTCTCCCCTTAGCTCCTGTTTGCTCTAATGTCTAATCACATAGCACTGCTGGACATCTTTAGATGTCATAGGGAAGTAAGCATGATGTGTCTTCATCTGCTGCATTAAGTTGTCTGACCACCTGTCTGACCCCTGGGTCCTGGACGTTGCCCAATCTATTGTGTCCTCACTGCTGAGAAATACATGGATACTTATCCATCACGCCATACCATCAGGGAGGCGTGTGATTGGCCCCAAATGTATTCTGCAGCAGGACAATGACCCCAAACACACAGCCAATGTCATTGAGAACTATCTACAGCGTAAAGAAGAACAAGGAGTCATGAAAGTGATGGTTTGGTGCCCACAGAGCCCTGATCTCAACTTCATCAAGTCTGTCTGGAATTACATGACGAGACAAAGGATTTGAGGCAGCCTACATCCACAGAAGATCTGTGGTTAATTCTCCAAGATGTTTGGAACAACCTACCTACCGAGTGTAGTGACATAGTTTAGTGGTTAGATAATTAATATTTAGTTATTATTATGATGATGTAAGTAACCCGATTCTTTCAGAGAGATGCACTTTATTGACTTCCAACACAGCTTGGAACAGATGACACAATCCAACAGAGTAAATATGACAATGAACATTAGCCTTCAGAGTCCCATCTTTCCTAGTCCATTTCTAGACCTGTGCCTTCATATCCATCGAGAATGAATGGACTGACTGATAGGTTATATTCCCTATTAGGGATGAGCTCGGTGTTCGTGTCGAACGCATGTTCGACTCGAACATCGCCTGTTCGGCGAAACCAGAACTTTGTGGGTCGTTCGCGCCAAATTCGTGTGACGCGAACGGCCCACAGTGCACTGCGCCATCGCACTGCATTGCCGGCGCTGTGATTGGCCAAGCATGCAGTGTGACCCCGCATGCTTGGCCAATCACAGTGCCGGCAGCGAGGAGAGCCATAATTTGCCACAGGCAGGATGCCTGTGGCCAATTATAGCTCAGGGGGTTTAGTACACGCCCCACACTATATAAGCCCGCCAACCCGGCGGCCTTGTGTAGTGTGTTCCGGCGTGCAGGGAAAGAGCTAGATAGGCAGGGACAGTGTGTTCTACAGTGTGTTCTTTTCTCAGGCATCTGCAGGAGTTAGTGAGTGTTGTGTGCCTCCAGCACAGTATACATCTGTATCTACCCTTTATTGCTGTTCTCTAAGCTAGATAGGCAGGGACAGTGTGTTCTTTTCTCAGGCATCTGCAGGAGTTAGTGGATGTTGTGTGCCCAAGCACAGTATACACCTGTATCTACACTTTATTGCTGTTCTCTAATACAGGCATCTGCAGAAGTTAGTGGGTGTTGTGTGCCCCAGCACAGTATACACCTGTATCTACACTTTATTGCTGTTCTCTAATACAGGCATCTGCAGGAGTTAGTGGGTGTTGTGTGCCCCAGCACAGTATACACCTGTATCTACACTTTATTGCTGTTCTCTAATATAGGCATCTGCAGGAGTTAGTGGGTGTTGTGTGCCCCAGCACAGTATACACCTGTATCTACACTTTATTGCTGTTCTCTAATGCAGGCATCTGCAGGAGTTAGTGGGTGTTGTGTGCCCCAGCACAGTATACACCTGTATCTACACTTTATTGCTGTTCTCTAATACAGGCATCTGCAGGAGTTAGTGGGTGTTGTGTGCCCCAGCACAGTATACACCTGTATCTACACTTTATTGCTGTTCTCTAATACAGGCATCTGCAGAAGTTAGTGGGTGTTGTGTGCCCCAGCACAGTATACACCTGTATCTACACTTTATTGCTGTTCTCTAATACAGGCATCTGCAGGAGTTAGTGGGTGTTGTGTGCCCCAGCACAGTATACACCTGTATCTACACTTTATTGCTGTTCTCTAATATAGGCATCTGCAGGAGTTAGTGGGTGTTGTGTGCCCCAGCACAGTATACACCTGTATCTACACTTTATTGCTGTTCTCTAATGCAGGCATCTGCAGGAGTTAGTGGGTGTTGTGTGCCCCAGCACAGTATACACCTGTATCTACACTTTATTGCTGTTCTCTAATACAGGCATCTGCAGGAGTTAGTGGGTGTTGTGTGCCCCAGCACAGTATACACCTGTATCTACACTTTATTGCTGTTCTCTAATACAGGCATCTGCAGGAGTTAGTGGGTGTTGTGTGCCCCAGCACAGTATACACCTGTATCTACACTTTTTGCTGTTCTCTAATACAGGCATCTGCAGGAGTTAGTGGGTGTTGTGTGCCCCAGCACAGTATACACCTGTATCTACACTTTATTGCTGTTCTCTAATACAGGCATCTGCAGGAGTTAGTGGGTGTTGTGTGCCCCAGCACAGTATACACCTGTATATACCCATTATTGCTGTTCTCTAATACAGGCATCTGCAGGAGTTAGTGGGTGTTGAGTGCCCCAGCACAGTATACACCTGTATCTACACTTTATTGCTGTTCTCTAATACAGGCATCTGCAGGAGTTAGTGGATATTGTGTGCCCCAGCACAGTATACACCTGTATCTACACTTTATTGCTGTTCTCTAATACAGGCGTCTGCAGGAGTTAGTGGGTGTTGTGTGCCCCAGCACAGTATACACCTGTATCTACACTTTATTGCTGTTCTCTAATACAGGCATCTGCAGGAGTTAGTGGGTGTTGTGTGCCCCAGCACAGTTTACACCTGTATATACCCGTTATTGCTGTTCTCTAATACAGGCATCTGCAGGAGTTAGTGGGTGTTGTGTGCCCCAGCACAGTATACACCTGTATCTACACTTTAATGCTGTTTTCTAATACAGGCATCTGCAGGTGTTAGTGGGTGTTGTGTGCCTCCAGCACAGTATACACCTGTATCTACCCTTTTTTGCTGATGTTCTCTAATAAAGGCATCTGCAGGAGTTAGTAGGTGTTGTGTGCCTCCAGCACAGCACAGTATACACCTGTATCTACCCTTTTTCGCTGGTGTTTTCTAATAAAGGCATCTGCAGGAGTTAGTGGGTGTTCTGTACCTCCAGCACAGCACAGTATACACCTGTATCTACCCTGTATTGCTGGTGTTCTCTAATAAAGGCATCTGCAGGAGTTAGTGGGTGTTGTGTGCCTCCAGCACAGCACAGTATACACCTGTATCTACCCTTTATTGCTGGTGTTCTCTAATACAGGCATCTGCAGGAGTTAGTGGGTGTTGTGTGCCTCCAGCACAATATACACTACCCAATTGCTGGTTTTCCCATCTCCCTGCAGGCCATTACTATGTCTGGAAGGCCAACAAGGAGAGGCAGACAATCACGAGCCAATAAAAGGGGGCAAGCAGGGTCTGTGTCTACAACAGTGCTGGTCGTGGACGCGGTGCATCGTCATCAGCACGTGGCCATGGGACACGCTTGTCCTTATTTTCGGCAGCTGGACGTGTTGAGCCACATCATGCCGAAGACTTGGTAGAGTGGATGACCAAGCCCTCCTCCTCCTCCTCATCCTCTCTCACCCAAGCTCAGGGTACTGGCAAAGCAGCTGCCAAAGCATCCTCTTCCCTTGTATCAATGTCATCATCAGTCACTCCTTCCCTAGACCCACTATGTCCTCCTTAAGAGTCCCCCGAACTGTTTGAGCACAGTGTTGGGTACATGCTCCAGGAGGATGCCCAGCGTTTTGAAGGGTCTGATGATGATACCCAGCTAGAGGAAGGCAGTAGCGTGAGCGCAGAGAGAGGGGATGCTCAAGAAGGACAGCAATCTGGCAGTCATGTTCCAGCAGCTGCAGCATACTGCCAGATTGGCTCCAGTGATGAGGAGGGAGGGGATGATGAGATCACTGACTCCAGGTGGGTGCCTGATAGGAGAGAGGAGGAGGATGAGGAGGAGGCACATCTCCAACGAGGCAGGATGCCCTCCGGGGGCCAGCGTAAGGGCAGCACACCGACTGAATCACACTGCAGAGCTCCGCCTGTGCAGGGCGCTGCCTCTGCCCGTTATTCCAAAAGTTCTTTGGTGTGGGCCTTTTTTGAGTCGAGATCGCACCGCTGCTATTTGCAACATATGTCTCAAGCGTATCTCGCGTGGCCAAAACATCAGCCGCTTGGGCACCACATGCTTGACCAGACATATGTTGACCCGCCATGCAGCTCGTTGGCAAGCGTACCTTAAAGACCCACACCAAAGAACAAAGCGGACCTCTCCTTGTTCCTCATCAGCTGGGATCTCCAACCCCACTATACCTTCAGTCCTCTCTGAAACCTGCACTGAGAGGAATGAAGGTGTAGACTTAGGTGTGTCACAGCCAAGTACTTGCGGGCACTCTGCTAGCAGTACACCAACGTCCGATTGTAGCAGGCAAATTTCCCTGCCCCAGCTGCTGGACCGTCGAAAGAAGTTCACTCTCAGCCATCCACATGCCCAGCGGTTGAATGCTAGCTTGGCTAAATTTCTAGCACTTCAACTGCTGCCTTTTCAGTTGGTAGAATCTGCCCCCTTCCGTGAGTTTGTGCAATGTGCGGTTCCTCAGTGGCAGGTTCCCAAACACCACTTTTTCTCACGGAAGGCGATTCCGGCTCTCTACCGGCATGTGGAAGGCAATGTCTTGGCCTCGCTGGACAGGGCGGTCAGCGGTAAGGTGCATACTACCGCTGACTCATGGTCCAGCAGGCATGGACAGGGATGTTACCTTTCTTTCACGGCCCATTGGGTCACTCTTTTGGCAGCTGGGAAGGATGCAGGACAAGGTGCAGTAGTGTTGGAGGTTGTTCCGCTGCCACGCCTCCAAAATGCTACTACTGGTTGTGACACACCTCTCTCCTCCACCCCCTCATCTTCTTCTTCCTCCATGGCCTCTTCCTGTGCTTTGTCCTCGGAACCAGCGGTGCTCCGTAGGCGTTCAAGGGGCTACGCAAATACGCAGGCAAAAAGATGCCATGCCGTGCTTGCGCTGGTGTGTTTGGGGGACAGGAGCCACACTGGGGCAGAGGTTCTGTCAGCTCTGCAGGGGCAGGCCGAGAGGTGGTTGATGCCACGCCAGCTTAAGCCTGGAATGGTGGTTTGCGACAATGGCACCAACCTCCTCTCCGCCCTCCGACAGGGACAACTGACCCATGTGCCCTGTGTGGCTCACGTCCTTAACCTGGTGGTGCAGCGGTTTTTGGGCAGGTACCCGGGCTTACAGGATGTCCTGAGGCAGGCCAGGAAAGTCTGTGTGCATTTCCGCAGATCATATAATGCCAGTTCTCGGCTGGCTTAGCTGCAAAAGGAGTTGAACCTGCCCAAGAACCGCCTTATATGTGACATGCCCACCAGGTGGAACTCAACGTTGGCCATGCTGCAGCGGCTTCACACGCAGCAGAGGGCCATCAATGAGTACCTGTGCGACTACGGCACCAGGACAGGGTCAGGGGAGCTCAGGTTTTTTTCACCACGCCAGTGGGGCATGATCAGGGATGCATGCACTGTCCTGCCACCATTTGAGGAGGCCACGAGGATGGTGAGCAGTGACAGTGCATGCATCAGTGACACTGTACCTCTTGTCCACCTGTTGGAGCATATGCTGCGTAGAATAATGGACAGGGCACTTGAGGCAGAACAGAGGCAGGAAGAGGAGGACTTCCTTGCCTCTCAAGGCCCCCTTTACCCAGACAGTGTTCCTTCTGTCCCACCCATCACACAGGAAGAGGACGAGGAGGAGGAGGAGGAGGATTGTGTCAGCATGGAGGTGGAGCATGGCACTCAGCATCAACAGCAGCAGGCTTTTAGGGATGATTTACAGTCCCAAGAAACCCGTGGACTTGTACGTGGCTGGGAGGAGGTGGCTGCGGATCATGTCGTCCTTAGTGACCCAGAGGACTCCGGACCGAATGCCTCAGCTAACCTACGCCGCATGGCCTCCCTGATCCTGCAAAGTCTGCGGAAGGATCCTCGTATTCTTCAGATCAAGGAGAGGGACCATTACTGGCTGGCCACTCTCCTTGATCCACGGTACAAGGGTAAGGTTGCGGACCTTATCTTGCCGTCGCAGAGGGAGCAGAGGATGAGACATCTTCGGGAGGCCTTGCAGAAAGGTCTGTGCAACGCGTTCCCAGAGACTGGGAGGTTACAAACTCCTGGTCCTCGACAACGAGTTGCTGAGGCTTCGGTCAGTAGCAGAAGGAGCGGTGGAGAAGGTGGCCGTCTGACCGATGCGTTCAGACAATTTATTAGTCCGCAGCCCCAAGGTATGATCGGTTCCAGCAACCATCGCCAGCATCTGATATACGTGGTGCAGAAATACCTAGGGGCAAGGTCAGACTTGGACACCTTTCCCACCGAAAATCCTCTGGCTTACTGGGTCTTGAGGATGGATCACTGGCCAGAGCTTGCACAGTATGCAATTGAGCTACTGGCCTGTCCTGCATCCAGCGTTCTTTCGGAACGCACATTCAGTGCTGCTGGAGGCTTTGTCACGGATCACAGGGTGCGCCTGTCCACCGACTCAGTTGATTGACTGACCTTCATTAAGATGAACCAGTCTTGGATCACCACCAGCTACCAAGCACCTGAAGCTGATATAACAGAATAATTTATTTTGAAATGTCACATCCCTTCAAGACTGCCTATGCTGATGCTGAGTGACTGCCCTGTTATGTTGACTGACTATCCTCTTCCTACTTAATGATCCGATTCCTGATGATAGCTTGGAAGAACATTTTTGTTTCTGGGTGCTGCCACCAGTGGCTAAGGCCCAATTTTTCAGCCCCTGTTTAACAGGGGCATGTAATTACAATTTTTTATGCAATGCTTTGCAGCAGGGCTCATTCCTGCACTCCAACTAGAGTATCTGGGAGAGGTTGCAGTGTCGTGGCACCAGCACCAGTGCCTAAGGCCTAATTTTTCAGCCCCTGTTTAACAGGGGCGTGTAATTACAATTTTTGATGCAATACTTTGCAACAGGGCTCATTGCCGTGCTCCAAGTACAGTATCTGTGAGGGGTTGCAGTGTTGTGGCACCAGTGCCTAAGGCCCAATTTTTCAGCCCCTGTTTAACAGGGGCGTGTAATTACAATTTTTGATGCAATACTTTGCCACAGGGCTCATTGCTGTGCTCCAAGTACAGTATCTGTGAGGGGTTGCAGTGTTGTGGCACCAGTGCCTAAGGCCAAATTTTTCTGCCCCTGTTCAACAGGGGCATGTAATTACAATTCTTGATCTAATAATTCACAGCAGGGCCCATTCCTGCGCACACCAAGAGTAACTGTGAGGGCTTACAGTGTTGTGGCAACACCACCACCACCAAAGGCCCAATTTTTCTGCCCCTCTTCAACAGGGGCATGCAATTACAATTCTTGATCTAATAATTTACAGCAGGGCCCATTCATGCGCCCACCAAGAGTAACTGTAAGGGCTGGCAGTGTTGTAGCACCAGCACCACCACCAAAGGCCCAATTTTTCCTACCACTGTTCAACAATGGCATGTAATTACAATTCCTGATATAATAGTTCACAGCAGGACGTTCCAGCGCCCACCAAGAGTAACTGTGAGGGCTCACAGTGTTGTGGCAACACCAACATCTAAGGGGCAAATTTCAGCAGAGTATGTACGGCAGGGCCCTACTTTCAAACATCCAACTTACAAACGACTCCTACTTGCAAACGAAAGGAGACAACAGGAAGTGAGAGGAAATCTACCCCTAGGAAGGGAAATTCTCTCCTGTAAGAGTTAATATGGGAAAAAGGTGTCTCCTCTCTACTGATGCTTTATCACCAATCCTTGTTTCAATAAAAACCCCACTTTTCCAAAAACATTTGTCATTGGGACGGAAAGTGAGGTGAAATCTTCTGAACAGGTGCACAGACAGCAAAACAAATGTTACAGGGGTGATAACCCTTCCCTATGTTTTCCAAAAAGCTTAAAAATATATTTTTTGGCTGGAGCTACATTTAAACAATGTATCTGTTCAAAATTACGAACAGATTCTACTTAAGAACAAACCTACAGTCCCTGTCTTGTTTGCACCGCCTGTATACTGCTGTCCAGAGTATATAGGGCCTTTTTTTATTTTGGGTGCGGAGTTCCCCTTAATATCCATACAAGACCCAAAGGGGCTGGTAATGGGCTGGGGTAGGGGTGGGTGATGGGGTAGCAATGCCATTTTTCTCAAAGATTTTCATCCATATTGCCAGGACAAGACATGACATTAAAGCCGCAAGCGGTTTTAAATGGCTTTTTTTCCTTTAGAAATGTCATTTTGTGCAGGGACAGTTCTAAACACGGGAAACACATGCCACTTCACAGGCATACTTTAGACACCCCCCCCCCCCCCCCCAGGTACGATATTTAAAGGAATATTTCACTTTTTTTTTTTCACTTTATGCATCATTAAAATGACTGCTCCCGAAAAAACGTACGTTTTTAAAACTTCTTTTTGCATTAATACATGTCCCCTGGGGCAGAACCCGGGTCCCCAAACCCTTTTTAGGACAATAACATGCATATTAGCCGTTATAATTAGCACTTTAGATTTTGAACGTTCGCGTCTATTGTATTTAATAGGGTTCTAACGTTTGCGCAAACTTTCGGTCCGTTTGCAGGTTCTGGTGCGAACCGAACCGGGGGGTGTTCGGCTCATCCCTATTCCCTATACACGGAAGGGCTGAGCAATTTGATTGGCCGTTTCCATTAGGCCTTTGATCTGCTTCTGTCTTTCAGAGCGACAGATAATGACCCCTAGCCGTAAACAGCTGCAGTCATAAACTGCCCTAATTTGCATTCTTGCATATTCACATTAACATAGCACTGAGTCACTATCTGTCCCCTTTGATATGCGTAATTAGATTAACAGATACTAATGTGGCCCTGCACAACCTTAACACAGTTTTGATGTGTAAAATGGATTTGTCCTGACATGCCTACATATAACACAATATATAAAATACATACAGATATATATTAATATTACAACACCGAGTTCCTTCAAAAACTGTGTGTCCTTAGAAGAAATTACAGTGGAACCTTGGATTATGGGCATAATCCATTCCAGGAGAATGCTCGTAATCCAAAGCACTCACATATCAAAGTGAGTTTCCCCATAGAAGTCAATGGAAACAAAAAATAGGATTTTTATAACAGCTTACCTGTAAAATCCTTTTCTTGGGAGTACATCACGGGACACAGAGCGACATAGTCATTACTAATGGGTTATATAGATACCGTCAGGTGCTGGCACTGGCAACTTCCAAAACCGGAAGTACCCTCCCCTATATAAGCCCCTCCCATCCGGGAGCACCTCAGTTTTGTAGCAAAGCAATAAGTGTCCCCAAAGAGGGGCGGGAGCTCTGTGTCCCGTGATGTACTCCCAAGAAAAGGATTTTACAGGTAAGCTGTTATAAAAATCCTATTTTCTTTCTCGTACATCACGGGACACAGAGCGACATAGTCATTACTAATGGGATGTCCTAAAGCAATGCCAAATGAGGGGGGGGGGGGATACACCATATATAAGCTGAGCGCTATCAGACATGAGGATCTTTTGCGGCCTGCAACACACTGCGCCCAAAGGCGACATCCTCCTGACTTCCAACGTCCACCTGGTAGAACCTAGTAAACGTGTGTACTGAAGACCATGTTGCGGCCTTACAGATTTGAGCCAGGGAGGCCTGGTGATGCACTGCCCATGAAGTTCCAACTGCTCTCGTGGAGTGCGCTCTAACTTTGAACGGAGGCGGTCTCCTTCTCAAGCCATAGGCTTGTATTATGACCTGTCGAATCCACTTGGCTAAAGTAGATTTTGACGCTGCCTGACCCTTTCTGGTGCCTTCCGGCAGAATAAACAAAGTATCCGTTCTGCGAATCTGAGCAGTGGCTTTTAGATAAGCTTTAACTGCTCTTACTACATCCAAAGAATGCAATAACTTTTCCTCTACCGAAGTAGGTTTGGGGAAAAAAGAAGGAAGAACCATATCTTGGTTCAAATGAAACCTCAATACCACCTTAGGAAGAAAGGCTGGATGAGGACGTAACACTACTCTGTCCTTATGGATAACCAGATATGGCTCCTTACAGGACATAGCTGCTAATTCCGACACTCTTTTAGCCGAACAAATGGCTACTAGAAAAATCAATTTCCTGGTGAGAAGCACCAAGGAAATATGCTGTAATGGTTCAAATGGTTGTTTCTGTAGAACTGACAGAACCAAGTTTAGATCCCATGGACATATGGGAATATTAACCGGAGGACTAATACGCATCACTCCTTGTATAAAGGCTTTGACTAGTGAATGCGAAGCCAAGGGCCTTTGAAAAAATATTGACAAGGCCGAAATCTGACCCTTGATAGTACTCAAGGCAAGCTTCCTATCTACAGCCCACTGTAGGAAGTCCAGAATCCTACCTATTACGTACTTATGTGGATGCCATTTCTTGGCCTCACACCACGCGATGTACGCCTTCCAGATTCTATAGTAGATCTGCCTGGATACCGGCTTCCTGGCATTGATCATGGTAGATACCACAGCATTAGAGAGCCCTCTCTTTTTTAGAAAGTGGGCTTCAATAGCCAGGCCGTCAAACCTAGGGCTGGTAAGGAAGGGTGGTATATCGGTCCTTGCGAAAGCCGGACGACGTGGGAGAGTCCAAGGACTCCCCACTGAAATTTTACAATCTCCGCGTACCACGCTCTTCGAGGCCACGCTGGAGCCACCGGAATCACCGGTTTCTTTTCTACCCTGATTCTGCAGAGTAATCGAGGTAACCATTGTGGCGGTGTGAATGCATATATCAGCTTGAACTGATCCCAAGGGAACACTAGGGCATCCGAGCCGCAAGCTAGGGGATCCCTTGTCCGAGAGACAAACCTGTCCCCCTTTGCGTTGAATCTGGATGCTAGAAGATCTACATCCGATGTTCCCCACCGCTGACATATTGTCCAGAAAACCTCGGGGTGAAGGGACCCTTCCTCTGGGCCTAATTGCTGGCGACTTAGAAAGTCCGCCTTCCAATTCTCCACTCCTGGAATGAATACCGCAGATATGGCTGGGACATATTTTTCTGCCCATTTCAGGATGTAATTTACTTCCCTCTGGGCTGCACGACTCCTGGTGCCCCCCTGATGATTGATATATGCCACTGCTGTGGCATTGTCTGATTGCATTCTGACAGGGGACCCTTGGAGTTTGGATGTCCATGCTACTAGGGCATACCGGGCTGCTCGTATCTCTAAGAGATTGATGGGCAGGGCCTTTTCTGCATCCGACCATCTGCCCTGGAGAGACTATTGCTCCAGTACTGCTCCCCAGCCTATAAGGCTGGCATCTGTAGTGACCACCTTCCAAGAAATCGGACTGAAGGATTTCCTTTTTTCCAGATTCTGGGGAACCAACCACCAACGGAAGGGGACAAGGACATTGTAAGTCTAGGGCCTGAACTTTTTTGTTCCAGGCTGACAGTATGGCCCCTTGCAAATTCCTTGAATGGAATTGACCGTAGGGTACTGCTTCGAATGATGCCACCATTTTTCCCAGCAGCCTCATATACAGGCGTATGGACGGCTGTCTTTTTTGTACCCACTAAGTGGATCAAATCTTTCAAAGACAACACCTTTCCTCGAGGCAAGAATATTTTTTCTCTGGCCTGAATCCAACCTTAGCCCCAAGTATTCCAGACTTTTGACTGGTTTTTAGGGCTGACTTGTCTCGGTTGATAATCCAACCGTGAGATTCCAGATACTTGATCGTCTTGTGAACGACCACGTCTAGTTTTTTCACTGAGTGGTCTATCAGCAACAAGTCATCCAGATATGCCATTATCATTACACCTTGTGTTCTTAGATTGGCCAATAAAGGGCCAGAATTTTTGTAAACACTCGTGGTGCTGTGGCCAAACCGAAGGGTAAGGCTCTGAACTGAAAATGGCGCCCTTCTACTGCAAAGCGTAGAAATTTTTGGTGGACTGGAAAGATGGGAATGTGCAAATAAGCATCTTTGATGTCGATCGTGGCTAACCAATCCTCCCCTTGTAGGGCAGTGGCCACCGATCGGATCGACTCCATCGGAAAGTCCTGATATACAGGAATTTGTTTAGCCCTTTTAGAATTAATATGGGCCTCCCGTCCGCGTTTGCTTCGGGACTGTAAAGAGGTTTGAGTAAAACCCGAACCCTCATTCTTCCAGGGGAACCTCCATAATTACTCCTTGGAGCAATAGTTGTTCTAGTGCCAACAGGAGGGACTCTCTCTTCCGGGGATCCCTTGGCACGTTTGACCTCAAAAATGGGAAGGAGGAGAGTCTTTTAACTCCAAACTGTATCCCAAACCTACTGCGGAGAGCACCTATCTGTCTTGATCGTGTCCCGCCAGGTCTCTTGCGAACAACTGGAGTCCTCCCAGGGTTTCTCATTACCCTGCTACTGTCCCTGTTTTTTACCCCCGGGATTTGACCGAGGAGGCCGTCGGAACTGTTACACAGCCGATGCCCCAGGGACTGGAGAAGCAGGTCTCTTAAAGAGGGACCTCTAACTCTGCTTTTAACCGGTAAGAGCGTATTTTTACCGCTGGAAATTTTCTGGATATATTTGTCCAGGTTTTCCCTGAATAAGCGTTCACCATGAAATGGGACGCTAACCAGCCATTCTTTACAGGGAGCTTCAGCAGACCAGTTTTTGAGCCATAGGAGCCTACGCATATGTACTATAGACAGCGTAAGGCGGGAGGCCTGATGGACTGAATCCTCTATGGCGTCAACCGCAAAGCCTAAGGCTCTAGGTAGATCAGCTAGGGCAAAGCCTGCTGATCTGTCAAGTCCCTCAAGACCTGTTTCAACTGATCCTTCACTGCTTAGCAGACCCCAATAGCTGCTACTGCTGGTTGTATCACCAAGCAGATTTTCATAAGGACTCCAATCTTTTATCTATTGGGTTCTTGAACATTTGGACATTATCCACTGGACATGTCAGTGATTTATACATACAAGAGATGGCTGCGTCCATTGTAGGGACCTTCCATTTTTTTTTTTTTTTTGATGAACTTATCCTCCATGGGATAGACCACCGGAAATCTCTTGGGGGAATAAATATTTTCTCAGGACGTTCCCAATCCTGGTAAATGAGCCCTTTCAGTAAAGGGTGAAGTGGAAAAGAACAAACAGTCTGGGGGCTTCTAGCGACCCCAACGAGGATACAGTAGTGGTTGATGGTTCCGCAAGGTGCATTTTTAAATGCTGATCGGACCATGTTAGTCAGAGACTGAACCCATAATCTTTCAGCTTGAGATGCTGAGAAAAGGTTCCCCCACTGTTGATTCCTCTATAACAGAATCAACCTTATCCTGATCCCCTTCAGGCAGGTCGATCCCTGTATGGGACTGTTGCTCTGCTAACAGGCATTCTGAAGGAGGAGACGGAGATCGGGCGTGCTTTCCCTGACAGGGAGGCAGCGATAAATGTTGACAATCTCTCTCTAATCCTCCCAGAGCTGAGGAAAAAACCTCCTCTGTTACATACACAGGAGCAGGTGACTGAGGACAGCCACAGTACCAAGTACCCCTGCGGGGTCTCTACGGTCACTTACCTCTGAACTTCAGGGGAGACTGGTGCAGCAGGAGTATGCCCAAGATCCTCCGAGCCCGATGAGACCCCCTTCGCTTCCTGGAAGATTCAGTTCCGGAGCTTCTGGACGGCATATTCCTAAGCCTAAAGCTGAGGTATTCCAGCCGTAATACACCACTTTTACTGAGAATAGTCTAGCACAATTGCTGCTATATCACAGTTGGTGTCTACTAATGTGCCTTTCTAGGGGATGCCTGTATCAACCGCTTGCTGTATGCCTTTAAATGTTGCCAGCTCTGTCTCTGTACTTCATAGCCAGCTCACTACAATATTGTGATTTTTTTAAACTGCTGGGACGCCCGCACATGCGCAGAAGCGCTGCGGCGCGCACAGAGCGTCATCCCCCAGGCTCCGCCCCCTTTCCCGGCTCACCTCTATATATAGAGGCGCGTGCACGCGCACGCGCGCGGGCACGTGCGCCTTCGGCGCTAATTTCAAATATGGTAACAAGGGACAGGAGCCAGGGCCCCTCTTTGCCGCAGGCCGGGGGATGGACGAGCACTGCAACATGGCAGAGGAAGCAGTTTCCTATAAGAGAACTCACCATCTGCCTGGACTTTGCTCTGCTGAGAAGAAGCTAGTCCACATGACAAGAAAACATCCCACAGCGGCCTCTAGTGGACAAACACAGGTACCGCAGTCTAATATATTAAATATATATATATATATATATATATAAAAAAAAAAATTTTTTTTTTTTTTTTTTTTTTCTTGACCACCATTAAAAATTATTACATTTTTTTAGTAGTTACAGGCATGCACAGAATTTTGCGGGAATACCATTAGGTAACAGACAGAAAGACAAATTAGGCTTGGGGGTCCCCCAATAGAACCAAGTTCCTGGGGGCCCCCACTTACCTGTTCCCCGCCGCAGGACTTTGTTTGGTCCACAAAAGCCCAAACTTCACCTATCACGGCAGGCATTGTAATCAAACCTTCAGGGACCGGGTTCCCAAGGATTCCACTCCCCTGGACCTGTATAGCACCCTGCACAGAAAACATCTTGGTCGTGGGTATGACCAGAGCCCTGGATCCCAGGGTCCAGCTCTCCTAAGAGAAGCATTACAGGCAAAACCTTGCTCTTCTCTGCAAGGCCCGGGTACCGACCGTTTAGCTATGAAGCTTTTTTGGTCGGATCCGGAATAGCTTACTGAGGCCCAAAAGAACCTGTACGCAAGCTCAGTGAAAAACACATGTTTCTTCTTGGCCAACACCTTAGACACTGGCAAAAAACTGAGGTGCTCCCGGATGGGAGGGGCTTATATAGGGGAGGGTACTTCCGGTTTTGGAAGTTGCCAGTGCCAGCACCTGACGGTATCTATATAACCCATTAGTAATGACTATGTCGCTCTGTGTCCCGTGATGTACGAGAAAGAAATAATTAGTTCTGCATTGACTTATATGGCATGCAATACCGCATGTGGACAGAGGTGACGGGGGGGGGCGCCGGAGAGACTCAGAAATACTCGGGGACAGCTTGGCTAAACTCGCAAACCGAGTCAGGATTTAAAAAAATAAATGCTTGTATTGCGAAATGCTCGTTAACCGCGTTACTTGCAATACGAGGTTTCACTGTATGCTGATTTCAAGGCAAAGGGTGGTCCCACCAAATATTGATTTGATTTGGATTTCTCCTATGTTCATTTACTTTCCATTTTGTTAATTGATAAAACAAAACTATTAACACTTCTATTTCTGAAAGCAGATTTGTTTCCCACCTGCCTAAAATGTTTGCACAGTACTGTGTATATATATATATATGTATATATATATATATATATATATATATATATATATATATATATATATGTATATATATATGTATATATATACATATAAATAAGTATAAAAATGTAAAGATATGGTACAGTTATGATGAAAAACAAAAAAATTATACCTTCCCAGCCTGTTGAAGCTCCTTTTTATCTCGATTTGCAAAGCCAGTCAGAGCTCTGGTCTCCAGTAGTCCAGTGGTCACAAGAATTGGAGTCATTGCCATGATCAGCAGAGACATCTCCCAACCAAAAATAAAAGCAATTATGATGGACAGACCCATACTGCCCAAATTCTGTGCAACTAAGCCAAGCCTGGATCCTGTTGCCTTAGTCAAGAATGAATAAACAGAAAAATATAGAAACTCAATAAATAACGCAAGAAATGCATGAAAACTGACACTATTGCCACAACCCTGAGACAATGATCGTATGACTGTATAACTAGAATACTATGCATTCACTGCAATGCTAGGTATCACTCTCAATAGATTTTCTATCTTTCTCCATTAGGTACATACACTATATTGTCAAAAGTATTGGGACACCTGCCTTTACACACACATGAACTTTAATGGCATCCCAGTCTTAGTCTGTAGGGTTCAATATTGTGATGGCTCACCGTTTGCAGCTATAACAGCTTCAACCCTTCTGAGAAGGCTGTCCACAGGGTTTAGGAGTGTGTCTATGGTAATGTTTCACCATTCTTCCAGAAGCGCATTTGTGAGGTCAGGCACTGATGTTGTACGAGAAGGCCTGGCTCGCAGTCTCCGCTCTAATTCATCCTAAAAGTGTTCTCTCGGGTTGAGGTCAGAACTCAGTGCAGGCCAGTCATGTTCCTCCACCCCATACTCACTCATCCATGTCTTTATGAATCTTGCTTTGTTCAATATTGAGTTGGCCCACCCTTTTCAGCTATAACAGCTTCAACTCTTCTGGGAAGTCTGTCCACAAGGTTTAGGAGTGTGTCTATGGGAATGTTTGACCATTCTTCCAGAAGCACATTTGTGAGGTCAGGCACTGATGTTGGACGAGAAGGCCTGGCTCGCAGTCTCCGCTCAAATTCATCCCAAAGGTGTTCTATCAGGTTGAGGTCAGAACTCTGTGCAGGCCAGTCATGTTCCTCCACCCCAAACTCGCTCATCCATGTCTTTATTGACCTTATTTATGCACTGGTGCGCAGTCATGTTGGAACAGGAAGGGGCCATCCCCAAACTGTTCCCACAAAGTTGGGAGCATGAAATTGTCCAAAATGTCTTGGTATGCTGACGCCTTAAGAGTTCCCTTCACTGGAACTAAGGGGCCAAGCCCAACCCCTGAAAAACAACCCCACACCATAATCACCCCTCCACCAATTGTTTTGGCGGGGTGGCCCAACACTTTTGGCAAAATAGTGTGGATGAGCGAGTTTGGGGTGGAGGAACTTGACTGGCCTGCACAGAATCCTGACCTCAACCTGATGGAATGCCTTTGGGATTAATTAGAGCTGAGACTGCGAGCCAGGTCTTCTCCTCCAACATCAGTGCCTGACCTCACAAATGCACTTCTGGAAGAATGGTCAAACATTCCCATAGACACATCCCTAAACCTTGTGGACAGCCTTCCTAGAAGAGTTGAAGCTATTATAGCTGCAAAGGGTGGGCCAACTCAACATTGAATCTTACAGACTTAAGCCCCGTACACACGGTCGGACTTCCATCGTTTTTTTGTCGAACGGAGTTGGTCGGGAACACCCATAGCATACACACGCTCTGACTTTTCTGAAAACTTTCTCAAAACTTTTTGCAACATCACGTGTTTTTTCTGCTCTTTTCTGCTCTTTACCGCCATCCGTTGGTCAACTTATGCTATTGTTGGTTGATTTTAACATTATTTATTTTGTCCATCGGACAAAAGTCCGATGGTTTTCTGTACACACGGTCGGACTTTGCTCCATCGGACTTTTGTTGGGCAAAAGTTTGTCCGTTTGCAGACCCAACTTTTGTCCGATGAAAACAATGAAAAATAAAAAAAAAGTTTGTCCGATGGAGCGTACACACGGTCGGATTGTTGGTCCAACTTGCTCAAAATGAAGTTTGTTGGCCAAAAGTCTGACCGTGTGTACGAGGCTTAAGACTGGGATGCCATTAAAGTTCATGTGTGTGTCCCAATACTATTGACAATATAGTGTATTTTCAAAACTATGAATGCAGTTCACAACAATGTGCTGAATGGCTGTGTGCCACAAAAATTTGACATGTTGAATATTTGCATGGGTGCAGCACATAGTAAAAAAAAAAATAGAAAAGGCAGCGCAACATGTGTTAAGAAAAGGCATAGCAGCGCAATATAAAAAAATATATAATGCCAGCTCTAATCCATGCGCTATGATATGAACAAGCCTTTAAACACATGTGATGTCTGTTACTGAACAGATGCATAAATGTGTTCATCAACCAAGCAGTTTCCAGTTAGGTTCACACCTAACCATTGAGGTATGCACCTCAGCAGTTCAGAAATTGGACCTGCACCCTTTTTGACAACGTATGTTATGCCGTGTACACACGACCGTTTTTAATGTCATTAAAAAAAACTGCATTTTTCTCGACGTGATTCTTCTCAAGCCTGCCTTGCCTACACACTATTGTGAAAAAAAATGCTTGAGTAAAGCTCGGTGACGTACAACACATACAACGGCACTATAAAGGGGAAGTTCCATTCGGATGGCCCTACCCTTCATGTTAGTAAAGTTTGTTGAGCGACGATTCACACTTTTCAGCCTCATGCTTTTCAGTCCGTTACAGCGCGACGAATGTGCTATCTCCATTATGAACGCTAGTTTTAGCAGAACGAGCGCTCCCGTCTTATACTTGATTCTGAGCATGCGCATTTTTTTTCACGTCGTTAAAGCCCACACACAGCCGTTTTTAATGACGAGAAAAACGACGATGTAAAAAACAACGTGAAAAATTAGAGCATGCTCCAATGCCGTTTTTCACATCGTGAAAAATGCTCTGAAGCCCACACACGATCATTTTTAATGACCATTTTAAAAAATGAAATTTTTCTCGTCATTAGAAACGGTCGTGTGTACGCGGCATTAGTGTTTTGCCTTGCATAGCACTGCTGTGCTATGGTGCGTTGGGGTGGCATTCAGAACCACATCGCAAGTAATATACGATGCCTCATGTGTAACATTTATGTTTCTATAATGCAATATTTTGAACAAGGCCAAGGAAAGTTGCACTTTGCAAGGGAATTAGTCCCGAAGCATAGTGAATGCGGTGAAGTTTCACTTTGCAAAGAATACCCAATCCTGTGCAAAAAAACCCAAAAAAAACAGAATTTTGGTTTGCACATGATTGGATGATGGAAGAACTTGACCTCATTCACTAAGTTCTGGTGCACATTGCCATGCAAAGTGAACTGCTTATTTGCCTTTAGTAAATCAACCCCTTTGCATATAGTTAGCAGAACAAACAAATAATAATAATAGTTACGGTCTGGATTTGTGAAGCCTCCATAGAAAGTCTGGTGGTCAGAGCTCCAGTGCTATTTTTCTTATCATCAAACCATGCAATATCCTGTTTTACAAATAAAATGTCGTAGATTGGAGAACTGTTTTTTACAATGATATACACACATACAGACGCATACAAGCCTAAATGTTACTAACCTGCCTTAACATTGCTTTAAATGCCATGTGTCTCAGCCGCATAGTTAAAACTTCACCCGATCTTCCAAACATGAAGCCCTAATGTGTAATAAAACATTTGTTTCGTTATTTGAAAAGTTTCAATATCAATAGCGATCAACATAAAATAAGGAAAGTACTTTCAATTGTTGGACATCATATAGAAGCTGTTGTTGGCCATCATCAGTGCAGTGTATGGAAACAAGTCTAATGGCGCGTACACACCGTGGTTGTTTTCTCCGACGGATGTTGGCTCAAACTTGTCTTGCACACACATGGTCGCACAAATGTTGCTCGGAAATTCCGATGGTCAAGAACGCGGAGACGTACAACACTACGACGAGCCGAGAAAAATGAAGTACAATGATTCCAAGAATGCGTCGAATTGATTCCCAGCATGCGCAGCACTTTTGTGCGTCGTAAATGGCTACACACGGTCGGAATTTCCGTCAAGAACTTTTGCCGTCCGAAAAATAGAGAACTTGCTCTCAATCATTTGTCATGGGAAATTCCAACAGCAAATGTCCGATGGAGCCTACACACGGTCAGAATATCCGACCAAAAGCTCACATCGAACATTTGTTGTCGGAAATTCCGACCGTGTGTACGCGGCATTAAACAGCTGCATGTGGTTTGGAATAAACAGCTTTAGGCTTTATCTGTGCTATACACCAGTTGGTCTAGAGATGCATAATCAGAATTAGGAAATACTTTGCATGTTTCTGTCCACTATCCTGAAATTAGGAATAATCCTTAAGAGACTTTACTGTGCTACATTCGCTGAAAGTGATTCTTGTGTGACATGAAAAGAATGGCCTAGTAGAGCAAAAGATCATAACAACTAATGACACAGTAACAACTACAAATACATAACGTGGAATAAACCATTAAGTCATACATACCTCCCAACTTTTGAACTTCAGAATGAGGGACACTTGAGGGAGGAAGTGACCTGCAGCACGCGTAGCATGCAAATTGGGTGTGGGAGGGGCTGAAGGGGCATGCTTAAAAAAAAAGTGCTTCCTTTCCCCCCGTGCAGAGACAAAACAGCCGGCATTTATACATTGCTGGCAGGGGAAGAAGGTGGCAGGGGGCAGGACCAATTGCAACTAATGTATGTGCACCCTCAGCGGTGTATAATAAACCTGTGTGGGTGCACATACAGTACTTACAATTGGTCCTGCCCCCTGCCACCTTCTTCCCTGGCCAGCAATGTATAAATGCTGGCTGCTTTGTCTATACACGGGACAAAGGGGTGGAGCCCTGCATATCGACCCTGCCCATCCCCAACATCAGAGCTTCAATTTGACAGCTGCATTCACTCTCACTCTTATTGTGGCCGCATTGCCGTCGGCTTGCCCACCAATCCCTGGCTGTGCTGGATTGATGTTCACACTGCTGCATGTCGTGCTAGGCTGTTAGCAATGGAGTGATGCGGGACAAAGTCCCTGTACACCGGGACCGCAGGAAAAAGATTGAAATGCGGGAAAGTCCCGCCCAATCCGGGACTGTTGGAAGGTATGAAGTTATGGTCTTTACAGCAAATGCAAACATCAGGAACACGACTGCTGTTCGCTCAGCCAATCTTTATTATGTTTGTGTCTACCAAGCAAATAATAGTCATAGGAAATTCTTCCAAAATGTAATATTAACCCTATATGCAGCTACATGTAATTACTGAATTGTGAAAGTTAATATTTTTTCTTTAAAATATGCCAGAATTTATGGATTCCTATGGAAACTGAAAATTATATTTCTAAAAAACAGGTCCTGCTGTTCTTGTGGCGTATAGCTCTAATTCTCAAGGCCAACCTGCAGTAAATGATTTTCTAATTACCATGTAGGGGCTCAAGATCATTAAAGGCTACGTTCAGCTTTTACAATAAATAAATAAGTAAATGCACTTTTTTTTTGCAGGTTAAAAAATGTGTATTTCCAGCATTGCCCAGGTGCTCGCGGCACCACTCCTTACTCACCACCGGCGGCTCTTCTACTACCCTTTCCTATGTGCTTAAATGGGAACATGACCTTTTAACACTGCCACGTTGGAGGCAGCCTATAAGGTTCTCCTACGCTGGTGCTGGGTCCCAGCCCGCATCGCCAAGTCAAACCCATCATGCGGTGACAGATGCTTCCGGGGGTATGATCAGCGAGGAGATGAACTGCATATATGGTGGTCTTGCCCCCATCTTGTAGGTTTCTGGTCAAGGGTCTTTGGCCTCCTATCTTGCCTATTTCACGTGCCCATCCACAAGGACCCCAAATTTGCATTACTCCATTGCCCGATCCCGAGCCTCTTCTCTCACCAGCAGAAACTAGCCACATATCTATTTATCGCAGCTAAACGTACAATAGCAAGGGCCTGGAAAAAGCCGGCTGTTTCATTCCCAGAGGTAAAGAATACCTTGAGGACCCTCATGATTCATGTAAAATGTCCAGTGTCCTCCACGACTCCCATGCCAAATTTCTTAAGGTATGGACCCATGCTGGTCCTATGTATTCCCAACTTTGCACCCGACCAGTCAAGGACTCTAAAATTAATTTGACCCCATCCCCAGCCTGGGGGACCTTCCTTTCCCGCTCCCTCTTTGCCCCCCCTCTATTTACTCGTTCCGTTTCTGGGTCTCTTGCCCACTGCTCTGTTCCCCCCCCCCCCCCCCATTGTTGTGTGTGTATGTATGTTTTTTGTGTCCATCCCCCTTTTTTATTTTATTTTTATCTATTTCTTTTTTGTTTTTATTTTTTTTTATTTTTAATCTCTCCCCATTATTGTGGACAGCTCCGCTCCCCCTTGTCTACCCTAGCCCCTGGGTCTATAGGCTCGGGCATAACGCATTGACCCCCGACCTTCGCTTAAGGGTTGGTGTCAGTCTATAATTTATATCCTTATAACATGTTTTATTTTGTATTTTCGTGTGAACTTCTATCCTATGCTTCATGCCCATATCCATTGCGTTGGAATTTGTTATCTGGTTTCCCCTTTTTTTATGTATCAATAAAAACATTGAACCAGAAAAGAAAAAAAAAGTGGAAAAAAATGTGTTTTTTGTTTTAAACAGGAGCCTGCAAAGTATTGCACCTGAGATCAACAGATCATTCCCTCCAGCTTTCAACCCATATCTCTGTACAGGCTTTCAGTTTGCAAGCTGGAGGGAGTGTGAATAGACTACCAGCGTGCTGATCAGCATTAAGCCTGGTACAGATGATCAGATTATCGGATGAAGAATCATCCATTTTTTGTTTGTATGCTAGTGATATCGAAAGTGAAGAGGCTACTCATCTTAGGAAAATTCTCGCATGACAGAATACAACTCCGGAAGTGATGTAATGTGTTGAATTGTTTTATAATGTATTCTTTCATCTTTGTGCATGCATAGTCTTGCTCTTAGGATTTTTTTCGGATGAAAATTGTACTAGTTAAACGAAAATCGGACGTTGTGTTCACGTACAATAAAAAATTTATAGTCTACACCTTCAGATTTGTCATCCAAAAAGTCAGAATCGGATGTTGAAAGCACTATACTAACGATCAGATAATCGGCCGATTGTTCGTCGTACAAAATTTTACTTCAGATTTTCTTATCGTGTGTACTGGCCTTTAGATTCATGAACTGTAAAGCCTCGTACACACGATCGTATTTTCCGCAGACAAAGCCTCAGACTTTTGTCCGAAGAGAGTTAGCCTGGAACTTGTCTTGCATACAAACGGCACACAATTGTCGGCCAACAAACACAAACGTAGTTACGTACTACGTGGTTTTTCAGCTCTTTAGCGCCACCCTTTGGACACATTCTACTAATGTTGTGTTTAGTGAGCATTGCTTTCGGGCATGCGTGTTTGTACTTTGGAATTTTGTCCAACGGACTTGTGTACACACGATCGGAAAATCCGACAACAGACAGTTGTCCACGGAAAATTTTAAAGCCTGCCATCCAACATTTGTCCGCGGAAAATCCGACAAGAATTGTCCGATGGAGCATACTAATGGTCAAATTTTCCGTCAGCAGCCTGTCAACACACAATTCCCGTCGGAAAATCTGATCATGTGTATGAGGCTTTAGAGACTAAATGAGAGATCAGAAACCAATCAGTGTGGTTCCTGATTTTGTGATCACCATAAAAATGAATCGTGATTATATACAGGTTAGAAAACTTTGTTTACAATTAAATTTCTCCATCCTGCAGATGGCACTCACTGCACGCACAAAAAGAAGTACAGTGTTAGAAGTCACACTGTGGAGCTGATTTAAGAAAATGTTGGCGCATTTGCACGGGCAGGAATAATTATTGCGACATGGCGCATGCTGGCGACTTGCGCCGGATTTGCGGAATTGTTGTGCGTACGGGCGCATACGCATTTTTAAATATGAAACAGACATCGGACACTTGCTCATTGTAATGCTGATCATGTTAATGAGCTTTTCCTTATCACGTGGAGAATATTGCTTCCACTTTTATTCCTTTCATTCATTTCTTTTTGAAACAACTCAATATTTATTCTAGAGATCTTCCTCCTATCAACAACTGTGCAGATCTTTACTGGACTTGTAATTGTGCATTTTATGGTGATAGTCTATAATCATCGGTGGAGCCAAAACTTCCATGAAAACATCTTCTCAACACATGTCTGTGTATTGTGCATTCTGGACAATTCTTTCCCCATACACTGTCCAATCTGATTAGATGACATTTACATCCACTCATTTCTCAATTCATTTCCCCATACACTGTGCAATCAGATTGGACAGTGTATGGGGAAAGAATTGTCCAGAATGCACAATACACAGACATGTGTTGAGAAAATGTTTTCATGGAAGTTTTGGCTCCACCAATGATTATAGACTATCACCATAAAATGCACAATTACAAGTCCAGTAAACATCTGCACAGTTGTTGAAAGGAGGAAGATCTCTAGAATAAATATTGAGTTGTTTCAAAAAGAAGTGAATGAAAGGAATAAAAGTGGAAGCAATATTCTCCATGTGATAAGGAAAAGCTCATTAACATGATCAGCATTACAATGAGCACAAGCTCAATGTATAAGCAGTTGTGCACTCTGGAGAACGCAGATGCGCCCGTGTGCAACACACATATTTAACAAGCTAAAGCATGTGCGCCCTGTCAGGCGAGCATAAAATGGCGTGCTTTGTCAATGCACATGTGCAGTTGAGTAGCTGAAAGAAGGGTGTAAAAAGGCTTGATTAGTTGTAAGACAGATCTACATGTTCTGGACAGAATTTGTACATTTAAACAATATTATATACATACTTTTTAGCCTGGTAACAGAAGATGGTAAACTAGTAAAAGTTATCTACAGTATTCAGACAAAAATGTTGAAGATTACATTGGCTGCCCTATGTAAATATGGTTTGGTGCATATAAGTACACCATCATTTTTGATAAATGTTTTAAGTCCCGTTTTTTGTGCAATTGCTCCAATTTATCCACTGCACCACAGGCGCAGGTCTTTAGTAAATCATCCCCAGTGTGTAAACAAAGAAAAAAATTATCAATTTAATAATAGTTTGATCAAAAGCTGTTCTGTGTAAAACAACAAGAAATGCATATAAACTTTTTTTGTTTGTCCATTTGTCACCTTATAACAAAAAACATCAATGGGGTTCACCAAAAAAACGTACATATCCATATAAAACTGTGTAAAAATTATTTAGGTAGGCAGATTAGTCATATAAATGTAGCGGAGCCTCACTCTCTCTCTCTCGGGTTTTCTCATTTGATTGGCTTGTGTCTAGGGGTACCTGGGAGAGGAGAGTGCAGGAACACTACGCCAAGCTCTCCCCTCGTATGTGTATGAGGGTTGAGCAGAGTTACTTGAATTACCTCCGGGTCTGTCCACTGCATACGAAGCCTCCAGCTGTTCCGTGGAGATGTGTCTGCCAATAACATAGAGCCCCCACACCAATCAAAAGTCCAACACTCCTTTATTTCTCTACTTTCAGGGTGAACACAGTCAGTTGAACCTTCAGTAACAGACAGACAGGGGTGTGGGTACAAGTAGGCCCAGGCACAACTGAACTCTCCTATTCCTTTACTAGCGAATAGGCCTGGCGCACGGTCTCTGCCACCGACCGTGAGTTTTGGTCGCTGCCATCGACCGGATGAACTGTTGAGGCCCTTGCCACAGGCCTAATAGCAGGTCTCTGCCACTGACCTGAGTTGAATAGTTGGACCGCCGCCACCGGTCATTGAACGTGAACTACCCTCCTCTCTGAACTTGGCCCCTGTTCGGGAAAGATATCCCTCCGGGCTGTCTCCAGAGGTTCACCCGGCACTGGCAATCTGCTGCACCAGGTCTTCGGATGAGTCCCTCCTCCGGTCCCTTACGCCTCTGAATTCGGGTGCCCCACTCCCGGGGCCCCCCTAGGACAATCCCTCCCTCGGAAGGTACTGGGCCCCAGGCCTCCAGCTGAGTACCTCACCCCAGACTAAAGGTGTCTGGGATGGAACACGAACTCCAGGTGTCCAGGCCTAGGCCGCCTGGACACCGACCGCGAACAGCAGCCCTCAGGCTGAAGGTGCCTGGGACTCGAACCTCGTGGCAAAGATGTCCGCCCCCTTTATACCCTCTCCCAGCAAGCACGGCGGATTCCCCGCCCTGCCGTACAACCGCTGCGAGAGGTCACAAAGGGTACGGCACTGCAGCGATGGTTCAACCCAGGCCCAAAGTGACAGCGCCACCTGCTGGGCTGCAGGGAAATTTGCATCACTGGTGTCTTCACCAGTTTTAAAAGTATATACCCGCTACATAAATATTGGAATGTTAACCATACTAAAACTGCTAAATTTAGTTTAGGCGTCTAGGCTTCAATGCATCAAATATGAAGACTTCCAATTGAAGACTGACTGGCTATCATGCTAACCTCTTGCTTTAACAGGTTTTCAAATAAGGATTTCTGACTTTCAGAAGCATACTTGCTCCAGATCAGTGGCTCAGAAAGAACTGAAGCCCAGAGGGTCACCATACAGTGACAGAAGAAGTGATGACTAGCCTATGCAGAAAAAGCATAAGAATTGCAGCCCTATATTAAAGGGGTTGTAAATAGAATTTTTTTTTTTTTTTTAAATAACAAACATGTTATACTTACCTCCACTGTGCAGCTCGTTTTGCACAGAGTGGCCCCGAACCTGGTCTTCTGGGGTCCCTCAGCGGCTGTCTCGGCTCCTGCCCACAAGAACTGAACGCCTTCATGCGAGCGAGCTTACATGGTGGTGAGCTCTTGCGGGCGCGTTCCCGTGAGACAGCCGGCGGCTATAGCCGCTCACTGTATCACTCGGCCCCACCCCCCGGCACGCCGCATCATTGGATGTGATTGACAGCAGCGCGAGCCAATGGCTGCGCTGCTTTCAATCCATCCACTCTAGCCAATCAACGACCAGGCTGAGTGGCGAAGAGGACATCGGGGGAGAGCGCAACAGGTGAACAGGCTCAGGTAAGTAAAACGGGGGGGGGGGGGGGGGGCTACGGTATTGTCGGATGTTTTTTCACCTTAATGCATAAGATGCATTAAGGTGAAAAAAACATGTACCTTTAGTGTCCCTTTAATTCAATATAACAGTGCTACATGAAAAGCAGTGCATCTTACCTGCAGGAAATTGGTGACAAAGGCTAGAAGTCCAATGATTAAAAAGGCGATGCAGTACAAATCAGACTCTCGTTTTATCGTATCAGGATCATCAATCCCAAAGAGCTATCAAAACAGGAAATTACATTTATTTATAATGTCATTTTAGACGGAGCCATATACATTTGGGTACATTCAGAAGAGAATGATGAAAAAAACATATAGTGCCGTTGCAATGGAACCTCCTTAAATACTTACAGCTATAATTTTGGCAAAAAAAATACAAAACATGGGATGACCGCTTCCGTTGATCAATGACGCCAATGTCCCAACCAAAATGTAAGGCCACTCTGATTGGTTTAATTTCAAAAGCTTAAAAAACGAAACACTTGGAGGATCTTTCTAAAAATAAACACATGGATGTTACTATATATAAAATTTTTGTTCATTTAAGACATAGTGCAGCACATATAGGGGGAAAAGCCATGGTATTTAGTGTTAATCAGCATTTCCAGGCAACAACTGGAAGCTTATCAAATTTTTTTTTAGTTTTGGATAGAGTGGAAAGGGATTAGAACACCTGTCAGAATTCTGTTGCTGTCTGTGCCCCCATTAAGGAGATTCACCTTCTTTATTTGTTCTGATTACCATTATCATTAAACGTGAAAATAAAAGAAACCTCACATTTTGGGTTGTCCACAAAAGTAATAGGGGGGGCATTTTCAATGGGGGCATTAGTTCTGGTGACCTGGGGGGCTCCATGGAATTCCCTTTTTTTCACTTCCTCTTTTGGCTATGTGACAGGAAGTGACGGTAAATCTCCCAACATAAGAGCAAAAAATAATCTGACAGAGATTGTAACTCTCTCTTATTCTATCCAAATTGAGAAAAAAAAGTTTTGCCTATATGTAGCGGTGCCACCTTGCGGTCGCTGAGTGTAGTAGTTCCACCTGTCACCCTGCCCAGCGCGGCATTCACTTCCAGTCACTCCTCACTGAACAATGAACAGTCCATCAGCTTGTTTTTGTTGTTTTATTGAGGGGATTTAACTTGAATGGGGAAAAGGGAACATGGGATGCCCTAAATTAACAGATAAGTAATTGATTGGAACCTCTATCCACAGTCTGTAAAGCTTCAGACTCCTCCAGCACAACGCTTCTTTAATGACCTGTTAATTCCTCTACTGTGCGATACTCAGTTCCTGGCACAGCTAGCACATGGTTAGACCCCACTCTGAATAAGGCCTAATGCGGCGTATACACAATCGTTTTTCATGCCGTTAAAAATGCCATTTTTAAAAATGGCCATTAAAACCGATCGTGTGTATGCTCCAGAGCATTTTTAACGGCGTGAAAAACGGGCATTAAAAATTTCGAACATGCTCTATTTTTTCACGTCTTTTTTTATGTCGTTTTTTTTAACGACGTGAAAAACGATAGTGTGCATGCTTTTACGAGGGGAAAAAAAACGCGCATGCTCAGAATCAAGTATGAGACGGGAGCGCTCGTTCTGGTAAAACTAGCGTTCGTAATGGAGATAGCACATTCGTCACGCTGTAACGGACTGAAAAGCACGAGGCTGAAAAGCGCGAATCGCCGCTCAACAAAGTTTACTAACATGAAGGGTGGCGCCATTCGAACGGAACTTCCCCTTTATAGTGCTGTCGTACGTGTTGTACGTCACTGCGCTTTGCTCAAGCGTTTTTTTAAATGATCGTGTGGATGCAAGACAGGCTTGAGAGGAAACATGAAAAAAAACGACGAGAAAAATGTCGGTTAAAAAAATGGCATGAAAAACGATCGTGTGTACGCCGCAAAACAGTTAAGGATTAGCCATTTGCTGGCAGGGGCCTGCAATCCCCTTTGGTGTAGCAACCAATAGCAATAGAAAAGAGTCTCTTAGTGCTAGCTGTGTTTTAGGTGGACTACTGGTCCCAGTCAGTCCTATGCAGACTCTGCCAACCCTCCTGGCTGCAGCAGCCTGTCTCCAATGGCAGCAACATCACAGTCTCTCCCTCTGGCTCTACATCCACTCCTGGCATGTCTCTCCCAGATCTTCTGACTGTGCCTATTACTCACCGAACCACAGATGGATCCCTCCTGATAATTTGCACATCAGTGTTCCCCGCTGTCCTCTCCTGCTCCTGTTTAGGATACCCCTCGTTTGGGTTGTATGGAGGGGTTCCTTCCCAGCTCTCCGAGCCCCGGCCCAAGGTCGACCGCCCCCCCCCCCCCCCAGATAGGGATCTCCCTCAAAGGCCCCAACAGCCTAACACTCCATCACTCAGTTCTTCCACCCGACAACTCCTCCCCCAGCAGGCTGACCCTAGGTATATATAGGAGGCCTGCCCCCTGCCAATCCTAGTTGGGGATTGGTTAGGGCTCCAAGATACACCCCATGCCACTCCAATCCTCTCTCCCCACGTCTTTTCCATGAAACCAGAGGGTGGCGCCAGAGAGATGAAGCCACATGTCAGTCACCTGCTCCTGCTCTAAACCACTCCCAGCCCCCAGATCAAAAATAAACAGGCCTAGAAAAGTTAGCCTGTCTAAATTTACCTTCACTGGTTGAAACAAACAAAAAAAAAAACGACCTCCAGCAACCTAACTAAGGTAGAGGGTGCTACAGATATTTCTACTTTAAAATGTACTGTATATAAAGCCAAAACTTTATCTTTTAGTTTTATTTAGAGTAGGTAAGGTTAAAATCCTTATTACGTTGTTTTTTGCTGTCTGTGTCCAGCTGTGGAAATTCCCCTTCATTTCCTGTCCAGAAGCAAAAGGAAATTAGAGGAAATCTCTCGAAAGTGAACAGAATTTCCATTTTAGAAAGGTATCACGGAACTCGCGTTGTCATTGTAGGATTCTTCATCACCACTTGTTGCATTGACAACTTAGATTTTTGGATTTCTCCTCATCTTCAATGGTGTCAATGGTTTCCAACAGAGACCATATATACTGTAGATGGAGTGGGAAACAGACAACAAATACTTGACAAAGGGCCTAACCCCTCACCACTAAATCCAAAAAAAAGCCTTTACATAAACTTTTATCTGGGATCTGT
Source organism: Rana muscosa (assembly GCA_029206835.1). Taxonomy (NCBI): domain Eukaryota; kingdom Metazoa; phylum Chordata; class Amphibia; order Anura; family Ranidae; genus Rana; species Rana muscosa. Next base: position 190,368,531 of record CM055122.1, on the reverse strand, counting down.
ATAATCCCAAGCAGAATACACTTGTATACAGTCAGTGAGGGGGGGTGTAGGAGTGTACATCTTGAAGCCAATGCTGTGTAACTTCGAATCTCTTTGGTTGTGGCGCTGTTGTCATTTTTTTTTTTTTTTTTATACATTAGGCTTTCTGTGTATAAGAGATAGCAAACAAGTGCACTACAGCTATGTCTGGACCAAAAAACAAACTACTTAAAGTGGAATTTTAGTCATAAAAATAAGTCCTGCTAGATCACTTCAGGCTGGCCCCTTTTGCAGGTATAGCTCAGTAAAACATTAAAAATAAGTGGCTATACTGTTTTAAATCCAAGAATACACTGTTTCACCCTGCTCTGCACATGCTCAGTTGCTCTCTATTCTAATGCCACGTACACACGATCGGAAATTCCGACAAGAAAAGTGAGCTTTTGGTCGGAAATTCCGACCGTGTGTAGGCTCCATCAGACTTTTTCTGTCGGAATCTCCGACAGCAAAAATTTGAGAGCTGGTTCTCAATTTTTCCAACAAGAAAAGTTCTTGTCGGAAATTCCGATCGTCTGTATGCAATTCCGACGGGCAAAAAAACATGCATGCTTTGAATTAATTTGACGCATGCTTGGAATCAGAACTTAATTTTTCTCGGCTCGTTGTAGTGTTGTACGTCACCGCGTTCTTGACGGTCGGAATTTTGTGTGACCGTGTGTATGCAACATAAGTTTGAGCCAACATTCCGTCGGAAAAAAATCCACGGTTTTCTTGTCGGAATTTCCGATCGTGTGTACGCGGCATTAGGCGCTGTGCCAAATTTGCAGAGGCTGATTTGCTGACAGCCTAAAGATTACCGTGCAGGGGGTCTGGGCTTCAGCAAAATTGCAGCCTCCAGTAAGAAGAAACAGAAGCAATGCTGGAGGCAATTTAGAGCATACACTAGTTTTGATAGTATAATTATGATAGTAGTATAGTATAGTAGTATAATTATTAATGTGGAATGTATGTTTCTTGCCTAAGTTATGGGTAAAGTTCTACTTTAAAGTAGAACTAAACCTAACTTGTCAGCTCCTACTACATGAACATTGGAGCACGCTGCAAATCCCATAGTCTAGCTCTGAAGTAAGCAAGAGATGGTGGCTCTGTTCCTGCATACATTGGGACCATGGAGAGCTAATGTAGCCACCCTGTAACAGAAGTCAGATTACAGCAGCAAAAAAAAAAAAGAAGGAATTTGAAGATTTGGAGATGGTTGACAGAAGGTACTTTTTGAGTTAATATATACTTGAGTAGAGTTTTACTTTTTAAACCTGAATTTAGTATCACTTTAAAGGAAACTTGTAGTAAAGGGTTTCCACTGCTGACTTCCTTATGACAATGCTAGCTGCCTTTCTGCCATGGTGATCCTACTGTTTTGGCAGTTTCTAAGCAACTGAATTGAAACAATACAGTTTGCATATGAAGAATTCCGACTGCGCCCACTGCGTATTTGATACTCTGAAGGTACTAAAGATGGACTTATGCATTTCTGTCAGTACCGGTTTCCTTATAAGCAGAAGTGTAATACCAAACCTCATCAGCTTCATTTTCATCCTCTTTTTTTTCCTCTATGATGTTATTCAGAGCTGTGGATTTGTGCTTTGGAGACCTTGTGACAGAGGGTGTTCCAGGTGTTTCATCATTAATTGTTTCTTCTTCATCATTATCCTCCTCCACTTGTATAAACTGGAAAATAAAATAAGAGCAGTCATTTATATTAAATCATGCTGTGAGTGTTTTATCAACTATTAAGTACATATATATTCAGGCTGTACCTTTTTTTTAAACACTTCCCGCCCTCCGTATAGTCATATGATGGCCGCAGGAACCCTTCGTCCCTCCGGGCGGCTGTCATATGACGTCCTGGGATTCCCTGCAGTGTGGAGAGCGCACGCGCTCGCCGCATCACTGGGGACCCGATGCGCGTGCCCGGCAGCCGCGATGTCCGCCAGGCACCCACGATTGCTCGTCACAGAGCAGGGACGTGGATCTGTGTGTGTAAACACACAGATCCATGTCCTGTCAGGTGAGAGGAGACCGATCCGTGTGTTCCCATTACAGAGGAACACCGATCGGTCTCCTCCCCTTGTGAGTCCCCTCCCCTACAGTTAGAATCACTCCCTAGGTAACATATTTAACCCCTTGATCGCCCCCTAGTGTTAACCCCTTCCCTGCCAGTCACATTTATATAGTAATCAGTGCATTTTTATAGCACAGATCGCTGTATAAATGTGAATGGTCCCAAAATAGTGTCAAAAGTGTCCGATATGTCCGCCGCAATGTCACAGTCATGATAAAAATCGCAGATCGCCGCCATTACTAGTAAAAAAATAAAAATAATAAAAATGCCATAATTCTATCCCCTATTTTGTAGACGCTATAACTTTTGCGCAATCCAATCAATATACGCTTATTGCGATTTTTTTTTAACAAACATACGTAGAAGAATACACATCGGCCTAAACTGAGAAAAAAACTTTTTTTTTTTTTAAAAAATTGGGATATTTATTATAGCAAAAAGTAATAAATATTGTGTTTTTTTTTTTTTTTTTAATTGTCGCTCTTTTTTTGTTTATAGCGCAAAAAATAAAAACCGCAGAGGTGATCAAATACCACCAAAAGAAAGCTATATTTGAAGGAATTTTTTTTTATCAAAATTAATTTGGGTACAATGTCACATGACCGCACAATCCTTATTCAAAGTGTGACAGCGCTGAAAGCTGAAAATTGGCCTGGGCAGGAGGGGGGTAAAAATGCCCTGTATGGAAGTGGTTAAATTAGCTTAAAGTGGATGTGAACCGTCACAAATGCCCAGTGAAGTGAACAGTTTCAGTTGATACACAGAGATTAAACAAATCCACCTACATAAGTTTTACATGTATATCTGCAGTCTTCAGCTTTATATACTGTTCTCTTTCTAATTCACACGTGGGTGTGGATTCTTGTCATACACTGGGAGACAGCTGATTGGAGGAAAGGCACACACCCCTTCTCCACATAGGCAGAGACTTGCAAAGCTATGCTGTGAATAGACCAGCTCCCTGCTAATCTATTTATAGCACCCACCCTGACACAAAATTCAGGCTGCTTTTATCACAGTTGTCAGTGAACTTGTCAAAAGTTATCATGCTGATAACAGAAGAACGGAGCAGGAGATAGCCATGGGACTTAGGGCTTTGGCGAGAGATAAGGAAACACTGCAGATGTATGTGCCCAGCTCAAATTTCATGAATCGGGTGTACATCCACTTTAAGTCTTTTCTTTTAAATGGTACCTATCACACATAGGAAAAGAGGCTACTATGTTGTATTTTGTTGGCTAAAATACAAATGATAGAAAGCCAATCCACCTAAAAGACACCTGTCGTGAAACAGGTGTACTTGCATTAGGTCAGTGACTCAGAAAGTATTGAGGTCAAAGCAACAGCATGACAAACAGGGATCTACCAGCATCAAAGGGTGTGGTTTGCAAGAGCTTTAAAGCCTAACTGAACTTCCAGTTTAAATCCGGGAAATACATTTTAGTTACATCTAAACAAAAAGGGGAGAATTTACTGAAACCAGAGCAGACAGCATCTACAGCAGCTGTGCAGAGTGACCAATCTGCTCCTATCTTGGAAACATTCCCTCATTATGTTCAAAGTCTTATAGTACCGTATTTTCCGGTGTATAAGGTGACTGAGCGTATAAGACGACCCCCTAATTTTACAGTTTTTTAAGATTTTTTTGCCTGTACTCACCGTATAAGACGACCCCCCTTCCGACGCTTCTTATTTCTTTCTTCTGAAGCCATATTCTTCTTCCTTCTTGCTGGAGCTGGAGCCAATCACGGTGAGCGATGTATTCTATTAATGAATACAAAGCCTGCTTGGATTGGCAGAGGCTGTAACATCATCAGCCCGCGCCTCTCTGACTCTCAAAGCCAATCCGAGCAGGCTACTGCAGAGGTTGTTACTCCAATCCGAGCAGGCTCTGTATTCATTTGAATACATCGCTCACCGGGATTGGCTAAGCGGTATATACAGTATGTAGCCGAAGCTACATACAGTATTACCGCACATCCAGCAGGCATCCGAGCAGCTGACCCGGCGTATAAGACGACCCCTGCTTTTTGGACAGTTTTTTAAGTGTAAAATGTAGTCTTATACGCCAGCAAATACAGTTAAAATAGCCATATACACTTTATCTCAGTACAAGAAAATATTTTTAGTCTCACATAATTGTACCTGAGCTGTTGCTAGTGAATGATATATTCCTTTCTTCTCCATTAATTCCACATGAGTTCCCTGTTCAGCAATAGTCCCATTCTCCAACACTACAATACGATCTGCTGTCCACACTGTGCTCAGGCGATGAGCAATGACAATTGTTGTGCGACCCTCGCTGGCCTAAAAAAAATCACATTGGAGTATTCATATCTTTTACAATAACAACATGTTAGATTTAGGAACCCTCAAACATGTTTTAGGGCCAGTTCATACCAAAAAAACGCAGTCTGGATGCGTTCCAAATGCTTTTCTGCATGCACGTTTTTGACGCTTTTTTTACTGCGGTCCAATGCATTTTTCCCCCTCTTTTTTTAAAAATAAGGACATGTGTGTTCCAGTGCCTTTTTGGTGCATTTAGGTGCGTTCTAGTACATTCCAGTGCAGCAAAAATGCAGCATGTCCTACTTTTTTTTCTGGAACTGGAACACACTGGAACTGCAAGCACTATAGTGAACTATGCCATTGAAAACCATATAACCTACTTTCCATGTGTTTTTGATGCAGAAAAAAAATGCACTGGACTGCATGTGGTGTAAACTGGCCCTTAAAGAGTATATGACAGAAAGCAGAATACCAGAGTGAGATGTCTCTGATGGAATTAACCATTTTCTGACCATTAAGCTGCATACTAGACCCAAGGTTTGAGCAATTGAACAAAAAGCTGGACGGCCGCACTCCGTTGTAACAATTTTATTGAAGACGATATAATCCATATCGTTACAGAGATATCAGAGGCATAGGGACTAAATTCTGATGCATTTCACACCACTGTAGGGTGCTTAATCATAGCTGCCAAAAGATGGGCTGACTGTCCATATATATTGGGTTAGAGAAAATCAATCAATCAATTAAAGAATCACATGTAAGGGGCCACCCACATAGGCATGTCAGTCCAAATTCCGAACCGTATGGGAAACAGCTGAGGTAATGCATGATGCATGGGAAATTCAAGCCAAATTAGACATGCAATCCCAATGCAAAACTACCAGGATTCCCATACAGCCCAAAAATACACATGAAACAAAACAAAAGACATTTAAAAATGCATAAATATACATAAGACCAAAACAAAGTTTATATCTATAAATATATATGTATCAATAAAAAAATTACAATACAATGATCTTTTTCTTGTATTTGTTCATTGTAGCGCAGGATTATCGGAGAACAATTGCACAATTAACACTAAAATAATGTAATGGTATTATAACTGTAGCGGGTATGTACTTTTGTGAGTGTTTAATTCGGATGAAGACATCAGTGATGTCTTGTTCCCTGCGGCCCAGCAGGTGGCGCTGTCACTTTGGGCCGGGGTTGAGCCATCACTGCAGTGCCGTACCCTTTGTGACCTCTCGCAGCGGTTGTACGGCGGGGCGGGGAACCCGCCGTGCTTGCTGGGAGAGGGTATAAAGGGGGAGGACATCTTCGCCACGAGGTCCGAGCCCCAGGCACCTTCAGCCTGGGGGCTGCTGTCCGCGGTCGGTGTCCAGGTGGCCTAGGCCTGGACACGAGGAGTTCGGGAGTCACCCCAGACACCCTCAGTCTGGGATGAGGAACATCATTCAGGCCTGGGGCCCAGCTTCTTCCACTGGGTCCCGCCCGGGAGGAATCGTCCTAAGGTGCCCACAGTATCGGGTACCTGAATCCAGGCGTAACGGACCGTGCAGGTGACCTTCCCATAGATCTGGTGCAGCATATTGCCAGTGCCGGGACAGGGCCTCCGGAGACCGTCGGGATGGATGTCCTTTCCAAACAGGGGCTGTATTCACAAGGAAGGTGGTCCATGTTCTAAGGTCGGTGGCAGAGACCGTTACATTCAGGTCTGTGGCAGGGGCCTCACAGTTCACTCGGTAGGTGGCAGCTACCAACCTCACGGTCGGTGGCAGAGACCGTGCGCCAAGCCTATTCGCACGAAAAAGGAATAGGAGAGTTCATTTGTGCCTGGGCCTACTCGTATCCACACCCCTGTCTGTCTGTTACAAGAGTTCAACTGATTATGTTCATCCTGGCAAATGGAGAAATAAAAGAGTGTTGGACTTTGAATGGTGTGGGGCTCTTTTACTGGTAGACACATCTCCACAAAGGAAGCAGAGGCTCCGTATGCAACGAACAGACCCGAAGGTAAATCAAGTGACTTTGCTCAACCCTCATACGCATATGAGGTGAGAGCTTGGCGTGGTGTTCCTGCACTCTCTCTCCCAGGTACCCCTAGACAACAGCCGCATAACCGATAAAAAGAGAGAGAGAGAGAGGCCGCTACATAACCATATACCTACATCTGCATAACTACAACTCCTGTGAACACAGGACCATCAATAAAACATCTCAATCTGAATGAGAGAAAATATCGAACTCAAATCTGCACAGGGATAGGTGTGTTTAAAGACTCCCTAAGTCACTCCCATAAGATAGATGGGGACATGCAAATATAAAAGATGCCGGGGTCACTACAAAGAACCAGCAGAGAGAGTAGAATAATAAAATTGAATAATTATAAAACATTTTAACTCAAACTCTGATTTTTAACCAGGGATAAGTGTGCATGAAATGGAGAATCCCTGAAAAACCCTAAAAAGGACCGCACAGGGACAAATCACAGCAGGAAGCACGTAAAACGGGCAAAAACTGGCAAAAATCTATCAAAAATCAAGCAAAGATCGAACAAAAATAAAACAAAAGTACAGCACAGCAAAATGTCGATGTCATTTATTATTTTAATTTTAATTGTGACTCTGGTTCTCATATACCATCTTTTAACCCACCTGATTAAATGTTGTACAATAATTAATTAAAACAAATTATTTCATTTCATTTTAATTAATTAAAATTAATTCAATTCATTATCATAGTAGGTTAATTAGTTTAAAAAAATAAAATTATATATTGGATGGTAATTGATATTCATTTAGACTTTAATCATATCAAAATTATAACTTTAATTACAGGACAAAATTTAAATGTAATTAAACCCACTAAAGGGTTCCCATATATAAATAAGTGTCATGTCCAAAAAGGACAAAAACTCAAGACTCAAGACTGAGTAGGCTCCACTTGACAATTCAACCAGCAAGTGGAGCTCTTGGTATTTTAGTTGTGTTCCTACTATATGGCCCAGGAGTCAGATTGAATCACAATAATTGCAATTAAAATATGCAGTCATTTCATATTGTTGTTAAACAAGTTCTAAGCTCCTGGAATTAAAAAAAATATTCACCACCCTATTTGACTCCACAAAGCAGCATTACCTTATCTAGAGCAGACTGTACGATGGATTCACTCTCGGTATCAAGGGCGGAGGTGGCCTCATCCAGTAAGAGTATTCTAGGATTTCGGACCAAGGCTCTAGCTATGGCTACTCTTTGCTTCTGGCCACCACTTAGCTGAGCTCCTCTTTCTCCAACTAGGGTTTCAAATTTCTACAGTGTGGAAAAAAATAAAGAAGTAGGCCAGGAAATGCAATTATATCACCAGTTTTACTATAGATTGACATATATGGTAACAAAGATATCTGCCCATACCCAAATGACTTGCATGAATGCTGGGACTGGTATGATCATCACCAAATGCTGACAATGCATGAGTGGTACTAGCAATGTGAAGAGATTCATTTTCCAACAGGTCCAATCAGTTACACAGATTTAACCCTAATGCCGCGTACACACGATCGTGATTCACGGCGGTGAAAACACCGCCGTGAATCACGGCATGAAAAAAAATGAAAAATGAGGGAACGGCATGTTCCCCCACACACGACCGTTTTTCCCGTCATTTTTTTCTTTGACGAGAAAAACGACCGTCTGTGGGCTCCGCGGCAGTGTCTCCCTATGGGAAAACTGCCGCGGAAAAAAATGATGGAAAAAACGATGAGAAAATTTAGAACATGTTCTAATTTTTCTCGTCGTTTTTCCTGCCGTTTTTCTCAACGAGAAAAACGGCATAAAGCCCACAGACGATCGTTTTTCTCGGCGAAAAAAAAAAATGTCATTTTTCCCGACGGGAAAAATGTCATTTTTCCCGACGGGAAAAATGATCGTGTGTACGCGGCATAAGCAGTGGCTGCAAGCAGTAATTGGCATGGAAAATGATGGCCACCTGTACACAGAAGGACCTGATCCTAGTTATTAGACATGTGCACACTGAAATATTTTGTTTCGGAATTAAATTTTCTTCTGAAAAATACATTTATTTAGTTACTCCCGAAATTCGTTTTTATTTATTTTGTTTAGTTAAAAAATTCATTCGTCCGAAAATCCGAATTAATTAAGGTCGAATCTGTCATTGAAGGCTTATGGTGTCTGTCGAATGTTTTAAAAAGATTCGACGGAGCAGCTAAAAGATTCAACGCCTCAATCGTACATTTCCGGTCGAATGTCCAGCCTACAAGCTATAGAAGAATTCTAATGTTGTATGACACTAGTAATAATTATATTTATAAATTATTATTACTAGTCAACAAACATTTGAATTCTTCTATAGCCTATGGGCCGAGCATTTGACCAGAAATGTACGATTGCGACGTCGTACAGTTTAGCTGCTTGTCGAATCTTCTTAGAACTTTCGACAGACATGATAAGCCTTCAATGACAGATTCAACGTTTGTATGTTTTTCGCTGCTTCGTCGAATCTTCGTCGTTCCTGTCAAATGGTCTACCCCAACACTGTCTCTATAGTGTCAAATCTTTTCTCTCTATGTCGAATCTTTCTTCTCTATGTAGAATAATCTTGAACTAATATAGTTATGGTTGGGCACATTTGACCGCAGGTTCGATAGACACAGATTGTTATTGCCAGCGTCATGTCGAATCTCCTATCTATATCGAACTGTTGTTGCAACGAAAATGAAAATAAAGCATTTTTTTATGTCGGATCTTTTGGATTTCGGATTCTGCACGTTCGTTTTCGTTTGTTAAAATTATAACGAAAATACCTGAAATTCAGACGAAAATGCATTCGGACGAAAACAAATGCACATGTCTACTAGTTATAGGTAAGCATTTCAACACTATTAATGTGCTCCTTACCTTACCTAGCCAGCAGCAAGGGGAAGGACAAGGCCTGCTGCAAAGAGGATTTAAAGTCTGCTTTAAGCATATTTGGAATGGTCCAAAAAATGTTTAATTTAAATTTATTGCGAGATACTTACATCAGGAAGGCCCATGATAAAGTCATAGGCATTGGCTTCTTTGGCTGCCTTCTCAATTTCTTCATCAGTCACATTTTCTCGCCCATATCTTATGTTGTTTTTGATGCTTGTTCCAAACAGTACAGGCTCTTGGCTGACGACGCCAATTAACTCTCTGTAGTGCCTGACATTTAGAGACCGTATATTATGGGCATCAACCAAAATCTGAAAAAAAAAGATAACAGAATATGCAGGGAATAAATGTTACTAGATGAGATTTCCTCAGCCAACAGAAAGTTTTTTTTTTTTCATGAATCCTATGGAAATAAACAAATATATTTACCTCTCCCTCCTGTGGATCATACAGTCTCTGCAACAGTTGTACTATGGTACTTTTGCCACATCCACTTTGGCCGACCAGTGCCACTGTTTGGCCAGATTTCACCATCAAATTAAGTCCTTTTAAAACCTGAAGAATTTAATTTTTTAAGTGCTTTTAATTGAAACAAAATCTAAGTATTGCAAAGTGAATAATACCCCTAATTATTCACATAAAAAAAAAAAATACTAGAAAAAAATGTATATAATTTTAAGATTCACATAAACGAATCTAATAAAATATTAAGACCAATTTGATAAGTAGGGATGAGAAAAATGAACAAATAATTCTCTGATTTAAAGAAGAATTCCAGGCATGATATACTGTCTTTTTACACAGCTACACTGGTTCAGCTTGAACTAAAGTAACTATATAGAGCGGGTAAAATAAGTATTAAACACGTCATTTTCTTGGTAAATATATTTCTAAAGGTGCTATTGACAAGAAATGTTCACCACATGTCGGTAACAACACATGCAATCCATACATACAAAGAAACCAAAACAAATACGTTAAGAAATTAAAGAGGAACTGCAGTCTGCTCACATAATTTGCAATAAAAACATTTTTTTCCCTCCAACCACTTTGCATATTATTTTATATATACTGTACTTGCCAAATATGCTGCAGAAATCTCTCTCCACTGAGTCTGACTGCATCCATTTTAACTGTGGGCAGCTGAAGCTGCTGTCTGTTCACTTCCTGGATTTAGACAGACACACAGATGCACACCTCCAGCCCTGCAGCTCTAATTAGCCTTTTTATGACTCATCCCCCTTCCCTTCCTGGCAAACTCTCAGATGCCTAGGCTTTTTACCAGACAAGAAACAGGAAGTGGGCTGTATAAGGTATTTACTGGCAGAAAAAAATGTTTTACTATCCAAAGTTAAAACAACAAGGGCAGAAGATAATAGACGGAAAGTTAAAAAAATTCCTGAAGGTCCGCTTTAAGTTATGCGTACAAAATCCCTTGTTGGTAATGACAGCTTAAAGATGCCTCCTGAATGAATAAACTAGTCACATGCATTGCTTGGGCGTGACAAACAGTCTTCAAATCGTGAAGGTTTCCTTTGCTTTGTGTTTGTGATCATTGTCTTGCTGAAATGTCCACCCTTGTTTCATCTTCATTGTCCTGGTAAATGGCAGCAGATTTTTATCAAGAATGTCTTGGTACATTTTTCCATTCATCCTTTCTTCAAGGATATGAAGTTTGCCAGTACCATATGCTGAAAAACAGCCCCACACTATGAAGTTCCCACCTCCAAACTTCACTGTTGGTATGGGGGTGTTTTTGGGGTGATGTGTAGTACCATTAGGCCTCCAAACATGGTGTGTATTATGGCATCCAAAGAGTTCAATTTTGGTCTCATCTGCCCAGACTATATTCTCTCAGTGTTTCACAGGCTTGTCTAAATGTTGTGCAGCAAACTTTAAACAAGCTTCAACATGCTTTTTCTTCAGCAATGGAGTCTTGCATAGTGAGCGTGCATACTGGCCATGGAGGTTGAGTGCATTACTTATTGTTTTCTTTGAAACAATTTTATCTGCTAATTCCAGGTCTTTCTGAAGCTCTCCACAAGTGGTCCTTGGATCTTGGACAACTCTTCTGATAATTCTTTTCACTCCTCTGTTAAAAATCTTGCAAGGAGCACCTGGTCGGGGCTGGTTTATGGTGAAATGATGTTCCTTCCACTTCTGGATTATGACCCCAACAGTGCCCACTGGAACATTCAGAAGTTTAGAAATCCTTCTGTAACCAATGCCATCAGTATGTTTTGCAACAATATGGTTGCAAAGTTCTTGAGAAAGCTATTTGCTTTTACCCATCATAAGATGTTTCTTGTGTGACACCTTGGTAATGAGACACCTTTTTATAGGCCATCAGTTGAGACTGAACCAGCTAATATTAATTTGCACTGACAAGGGGAAGGATTGCTTTCTATTTACTGATAGATTTTAGCTGGTGTCTTGGCTTTCCACGCCCTTTTGCACCTCCCTTTCTTCATGTGTTCAATACTTTTTCCCTGTGTCATTCCATTTTATTACACATAACTTAATTTCCGAACGTATTTGTTTTGGTTTCTTTGTATGTGTGGAGTGCATGGGTTGTTACTAACATGTGGTTAAAATGTTATGTCAATAGCACCTTTAGAAATATATTTACCTAGACAAATGGTGACATGCTCAATACTTATTTTACCCGCTGTATTTACCATATCTGGCTGATCTCCCTGGCAACTTTCTCTGAATGAATGCAAAGTGTTCTCCGGTTTCTACAAGGTGGAGAATGTAATGTCACCTCCCCATCTCTCCACCTTATCCAATCAGAGAGCACTTTTGCAGTCATTTAGAAAATGCAAAGCATTCTTTGTATGGCTACTGTGCAGAGCAGCTGACCTCCTGTGTTTACAATGCATCTGGCCTGGCCACTCAGCAACTCAGCAGAGGCTCTGAAAGCAAGTGGAAATCAATAGAGTAGTGGTGCCTACATCAGTGATTTCTAGCATTCAGGGGCATCGGCCAGGTATGCATAATTGGGACTATGCAAAAATATTATATGCCTGGAAATCTTTCACTGAGTTAAAAATCAGTGTGAGGTACAATGCTTTTTTTTTTTTTTTTTTAAAAAGGCTTGATTACTTTACCTGAACATTTGGACGTGATGGATAACAAAAATGGATATTTCTTAATTCCACATTCCCCTTCATAATATCTGGTCTGTATCCTTCCATTGAAAAGCTGTCAATTGCAGATGTCTGGAACCATCAGGCAGAGGCAAATTGTTAACCATCTGCTATAAAGAATAACTGTACTTTCAAATTTGTACATTAATTGGTACTAGTGGTGGACAGTCTTTACATGGAGAGGCATTGGGATTCCACAGAATATGCATGGTAAAGATGGAGACTTTACGTGAGAAGGCTGTGCAGCCCCAATTAGGCAGCACAGTAAAGGTTTATAAGAAGTGTGGACAGGTAAGTGTAGGACTTAGGTTAGGTTAGGGAATACTGTGGGTGTGGGGTTATTTAAAGCTTAAAGGGGAAGAATAGTCAAAGCTCTTTTGGCCATACTTCTCCTATGGGTCTGTGATATAAAAATGTGTGTGTTGGGAAAGGAGGGGGCATGGACTGAGGATACTGATGTAAAGCGGAGGCTATAATGCAAAGGAGGGCCAGTTATGTGCAGGGGGTATGGGGGACACTGAGCTAAGTTGGGGACTGTGATGTGAATAATCTTAGATATTGCACAAGCATGCGATTCAGACCTCGGCTGAAAGAAAATTTTACTGACCGAACCTCTTTGAATTTGAATGAAATATTTCTTGTTTTTATGATCATTAAATCCTTTTACACGGAGAGCACTAGATATCTTTGCTTTTCATTTTATATCTGGCCTCCTGGATCTGATTGTCTGGATTACTGGCTGTGAGACTGATCAGCGCTCTAATTACACCTTGTCTACCTGATGTGGATTCAGTATAGCCTGGATGTCTGTTTTTCTCCCGGAGGGGGAACTGCTTAAGTGACCTGACTGACTAGCTCAGGGGTCCGCTGAGGTGAGCTGCTAACCATTACTAGTGGTGGAGGTCGTTACACAAGTCACTATAAAGAATCAAGAAGTCACCTACTGAACACATATTGGTGTTTTTTAGTTTATTGCTCCTCAAAGAAAGACTCTTGGACAATCTCTATCCTTTGTAGTCCAACTATCTGACCGTCCCAAATGCCATGACGTAAAACACTCTGACGAGCCGAGAAAAATTAAGTTCAATGCTTCTGAGCATGCGTCTACTTGATTCTGAGCATGCGTGGGGGTTTTCTCCGATGGAGTTCCACACAGACGATCGGAATTTGCTATCGCTTTTTTTTCCATCGGATAAATTTAAAACATGTTCTATTTTTTCTCACCGATGGAAAAAAAGACTGATGGGGCCCATACACGATCGGTTTGTCTGATGAAAACAGTCCATCGGACTGTTTTCATCGGTAAAACCGATCGTGTGTACAGGGCATTACACTTCCCTCCAAGTCAGAAGGTCAGATCAGCCAAACTCTCACCATTTTCAGAAACAGAGATTATGCCTCACAAGCCAAAGTTTCATCTTTCATCATGCCAGCAGGCCATCCTTGGAACACCCACTTTGTTTCTCCTTATATTACTTTTCATATGGAAATCAACCACCTCTGATGCTGCTTGCTTCATATATACAGTATGTGCAAACATTCACCTCTTGCAAAATAGTATAACTCAAGCAAATAGAGGAAGAATGCTTGCAAATAAATTTGAATCTAAGCATGGAAATTTGGAGATTTAAGTGCAACCAGTGGAAAGAAGGTTTCCTTTTTGCTAGAAAATAGGGAAAGATCCCAAGTTACTGGATTATTTAGCATGCTGATTAAACATTCAGCTCTCCTCCACGTCTAATCACATGCTGTATCCAAATCAAAGCCCAGTTATTATCACTACATATATACTTGCTCAAATTGCTAAAATTATCAAATTAATATGAATTATTCAATTTGTTATGCATTACCTGGTCAATTACTTTATATATACCAAATGCTGCCCCTCTTGCTATAGAAAAGGCTTCAAGGTGAGAAAACGCCTGACCAATACAATAGCTGCTCATCACAACACTAAAGAAAATCTGTCGGAGAAAGAAATAATATAATAATAATAATAATAATAATTATAATAATATAATAGTTCTCTATAACCGTGTCAAGACTTGAAATACAACCTTTGTGTGGCACTAAATATACTGAACTAACAAAACTGTGATTAAATTATGGCCTTCATGTTTTACTGGTCAGACTGCAGTGCTAAAAGCTGCTTGCCAGGAACTGTGCGTCACGGCTTTTTGTACTATGGATATGAAAAACAAAAAGATAAATACAATTCTTAACAACCTAAAGTAGACCATGTATGTTTGAAAGACTAAACAGTTGGAAAGTAGGGATGAGCCGAACACCCCCCGGTTCGGTTCGCACCAGAACCTGCGAACAGATCGAAAGTTCGCGCAAACTTTAGAACCCTATTAAAGTCTATGGGACTCAAACGTTTGAAATAAAAAGTGCTAATTATGAAGGCTAATATGTAAGTTATTGTCCTAAAAAGGGTTTGGGGACCCGGGTCCTGCCACAGGGTACATGTATCAATGCAAAAAAAGTTTTAAAAACGTCAGTTTTTTTGGGGAGCAGTGATTTTAATGATGCAAAATGTGAAAAAACAAAGTGAGATATTCCTTTAAATATTGTACCTGGGGGGTGTCTATAGTATGCCTGTGAAGTGGCACATGTTTCCAATGTTTAGAACTGTCCCTGCACAAAATGACATTTCTAAAGGAAAAAAAGTAATTTAAAACTGCTTGCGACTTTAATGTAATGTCTGGTCCTGGCAATATGGATGAAAATCATTGAGAAAAATGGCATGGGGTTATCCCCCCCCCCCCCATTACCAGCCCCTTTGGGTCTTGTATGGATATTAAGGGGAATCCTGCACCCAAATTAAAAAAAGGAAAGGCGTGGGGCCCCCAGGCCCTATATACTCTGAACAGCAGTATACAGGCGGTGCAAACAAGACAGGGACTGTAGGTTTGTTGTTACATAGAATCTGTTCGTAATTTTGAACTGGTACATTTTTAAAGTGTAGCTCCAACCAAAAAAATCAGTTTTAAGCTTTTGTTTTGCTGTCTGTGTACCTGTACCTGTTCAGAACATTTCACCTCACTTTTCGTCCCAATGACAAATGTTTTTAGAATTTTTTATTTTTTTTTATTGAAACAAGGATTGGTGATAAAGCATCAGTGGAGAGACACCTTTTTCCCATATTAACTAAGTTGAATGTTTGAAAGTAGGGGCCTGCCGTATATACTCTGCAGAAATTTGGCCCTTAGGTGTTGGTGTTGCCACAACACTGTAAGCCCTCACAGTTAATCTTGGTGGGCGCTGGAACACCCTGCTGTGAACTATTATATCAAGAATTGTAATTACATGCCATTGTTGAACAGTGGTAGGAAAAATTGGGCCATTGGTGGTGGTGCTGGTGCCACAACACTGTAAGTCCTCACAGTTACTCTTGGTGGACGCAGGAATGGGCCCAGCTGTGAAATATTAGATCAAGAATTGTATTTACATGCCCCTGTTAAACAGGGGCAGAAAAATTGTACCTTTGGTGGTGGTGGTGTTGCCACAACACTGTAAGCCCTCACAGTTACTCTTGGTGGGTGCAGGAATGGGCCCTGCTGTGAATTATTAGATCAAGAATTGTAATTACGTGCCCCTGTTGAACAGGGGCTGAAAAATTGTGCCTTAGGCACTGGTGCGACAACACTGCAACCCCTCACAGATACTCTAGTTGGAGCGCAGGAATGAGCCCTGCTGCAAATTATTGCATCAAAAATTGTAAATACACGCCCCAGTTAAACAGGGGCAGGAAAATTGGGCCTTAGGCACTGGTGCTGGTGCCACAACACTGCAACCCCTCACAGATACTCTAGTTGGAGCACAGGAATAAGTTCTGATGAAAAGTATTGCATCAAAAATTGTAATTACATGCCCCTGTTAACCACTTCAACACCGGGCTTTTTTTACCACCTTAATATTGGGCCTATTCTTGCACTTCTCTCCTACATGTACAAATCATCATTCTTTTGCTAGAAAATTACTCAGAACCCCCAAACATTATATATGTTTTTTTAGCAGACAACCTAGGGAATAAAATGACGGTCATTGCAACTTTTTTTCTTGCACGGTATTTGCGCAATAATTTTTCAAACGCCTTTTTTGGGGAAAAAAATGGTTTCATGAATTAAAAAATAACAAAACAGTAAAGTTAGCCCAATTTTTTTGTAAAATATGAAAGATGATGTTACGCCGAGTAAAGAGACACCTAACATCTCACGCTTTAAAATTGCGCACACTCATGGAATGGCGTCAAACTTCGGTACTTAAAAATCTCCATAGGCGAAACTTTGAAAATGTTTACAGGTTACCAGGTTAGAGTTACAGAGGAGGTCTAGTGCTAGAATTGTTGCACGCGCTATAACGCACGTGGCGATACCTCACATATGTGGTTTGAACGGTGTTTACATATGTGGGCGGAACTTACATGTGCGTTCGCTTCTGATCGCGAGCTACCGGGGACAGGGGCGTTTACATTTTTTTTATTATTTTTATTTTTATTTTTTACTTAATTTTTTTTATTTTTACACTTTTTTTACATTTTTTTTTTTTGATCACTTTTATTCCTATTACAAGGAATGTAAACATCCCTTGTAGTAGGAATGGTGTGTGACAGGTCCTCTTTATGGAGAGATGCGGGGTCAATAAGATCCCACATCTCTCCTCCAGGTTGGAAAGCATGAGATCGTGAAAAAAATTTCACCAATCATGCTTACTAGCCGCAATGGCGGCTTTGTTTACTTCTGAGGACCCGGGCGTGACGTCATCACATCTCGCCCGGGCCTCCGACGGTCATGGTCACCATTCATCTCTATGCTTCACCGATTCATTCTCTGGGCCCCCGATGGCACGGGAGAGCCCGGAGAAGCACCGGATGGCGGCGGGAGGGGGGGATGGCGGCGGGAGGGGGGATGTCCCCTCCCGCCGCCTATAAGAACAATCAAGCGGCGGAACCGCCGCTATGATTGTTCTTATTGTGCGCAGAATCGCCGGGAGAAGAGAAGGATATCTGAATGATGCCTCTAGCTGCAGGCATCATTCAGATATCCCCCCCACAAAGCCCAGGACGTCATATGACGTCCACCAAGGATGGGAGATCCCATCTGTCGACATCATATTACTATGGGCGGATAGGGAAGTGGTTAAACAGGGGCTGAAAAATTGGGCCTTAGCCACTGGTGGCGGTGCCCAGAAACAGAAATGTTCTTACATGCTATCAGCATGATCATTGAGGAGGAAGAGGATAGTCACTCAGCATAACAGGATAGTCACTCTGCATCAGCATAGGCAGTCTTGAAGGGATCTGACATTTCAAAGAAAATTATTCTGTTACATCAGCATCAGGTGCTTGGTAGCTGGTGGTGATCCAAGACTGATTCATTTTTATGAAGATCAGTTGATCGACCGAGTCGGTGGACAGGCGCACCCTGTGATTGGTTACAAAGCCTCCAGCAGCACTGAATGTGCGTTCCGAAAGAACGCTGGATGCGGGACAGGCCAGTAGCTTAATTGCATACTGTGCAAGCTCTGGCCAGTGATCCATCCTCAAGACCCAGTAACCCAGAGGATTTTCGGTGGGAAAGGTGTCTCCAAGTCTGATCTTGCCCCTAGGTATTCCTGCACCATGTAAACCAGACGCTGGTGATGGTTGCTGGAACCGATCATACCTTGGGGCTGCGGACTAAAAAATTGTCTGAACGCATCGGTCAGACGGCCACCTTCTCCACCGCTCCTTCTTTGACTGACCGAAGCCTCAGCAACACGTTGTCCAGGACCAGGAATTTGTAACCTCCCAGTCTCTGGGAACGTGTTGCACAGACCTTTCTGCAAGGCCTCCCGAAGATTCTTCATCCTCTGCTCCCTCTGCGATGGCAAGATAAGGTCTGCAACCTTACCCTTGTAACATGGATAAAGGAGGGTTGCCAGCCAGTAATGATCCCTCTCCTTGATTGCACGAATACGAGGATCCTTCCGTAGGCTTTGCAGGATCAGGGAGATCATGCAGCGTAGGTTTGCTGAGGCATTTGGTCCGCAGTCCTCTGGGTCACTCAGAACGACATGATCCGCAGCCACCTCCTCCCAGCCACGTACAAGTCCATGGGTGTCTTTGGACTGTAATTGATCCCTTAAAGACTGCTGCTGATGGTGAGTGCTAGGCTCCACCTCCATGCTGACACAATCCTCCTCCTCCTCCTCATCTTCTTCCTGTGTGATAGTTGGGCCAGCAGGAACACTGTCTAGATAAAGGGGGCCTTGAGAGGTAAGGAAGTTCTCATCTTCCTCCCTCTGTTCTGCCTCAAGTGCCCTGTCCATTATTCCACGCAGCGTGTGCTCCAACAGGTGGACAGTGTCACTGATGCATGCACTATCACTGCTCACCATCCTCGTGGCCTTCTGAAATGGTGCCAAGACAGTGCATGCATCCCTGATCATGGCCCACTGGCGTGGGGAAAAAAATCCAAGCTCCCCTGACCCTGTCCTGGTGCCATATTGGCACAGATACTCATTGATGGCCCTCTGCTGTGTGTGCAGCCGCTGCAGCATGGCCAACGTAGAGTCCCACCTGGTGGGCATGTCACAGATTAGGCGGTTCTTGGGCAGGTTGTATTATTTTTGCAGGTCAGCCAGCCGAGCACTGGCATTATATGACCGGCAGAAATGCCCACAGAGTTTCCTGGCCTGCTTCAGGACCTCCTGTAAGTCTGGGTACCTGCCCAAGAACCGCTGCACCGCCAAGTTAAGGATGTGAGCCAAACAGGGCACATGGGTCAGTTGTCCCTGTCGGAAGGCGGAGAGGAGGTTGGTGCCATTGTCGCAAACCACCTTTCCTGGCTTAAGCTGGCGTGGCTTCAACCACCTCTGAGCCTGTCCCTGCAGAGCTGACAGAATCTCTGCCCCAGTGTGGCTCCTGTCCCCCAAGCACACCAGCTCAAGCACCGCATGGCATCTTTTTGCCTGCGTACTTGCGTAGCCCCTTGAACGTCTACGGAGCACCGCTGGTTCCGAGGACAAAGCACAGGAAGTGGCCATGTAGGAAGAAGAAGAGGAGGGGGTGGAGGAAAGAGGTGTGTCAGAATAACCAGTAGTAGCATTTTGGAGGCATGGTGGCGGAACAACCTCCAACACTACTGCACCTTGTCCTGCATCCTTCCCATCTGCCAGCAGAGTCACCCAATGCGCCATGAAAGATAGGTAACGTCCCTGTCCATGCCTGCTGGACCATGAGTCAGCTGTAATATGCACCTTACCGCTGACTGCCCTGTCCAGCGAGGCCAAGACATTGCTTTCCACATGCCGATAGAGAGCCGGAATCGCCTTCCGTGAGAAAAAGTGGAGTTTGGGAACCTGCCACTGAGGAACCGCACATTCCACAAACTCACGGAAGGGGGCAGAGTCTACCAACTGAAAAGGCAGCAGTTGAAGTGCTAGCAATTTAGCCAAGCTAGCATTCAACCGCTGGGCATGTGAATGGCTGGGAGCGAACTTCTTTTGGCGGTTCAGCAACTGGGGCAGGGAAATTTGCCTGGTACAATCGGACGTCGATGTACCGATAGCAGATTGCCCGCAAGTACTTGGCTGTGACACACCTAATTCTACACCTTCATTCCTCTCAGTGCAGGTTTCAGAGAGGACTGAAGGTATAGTGGGGTTGGAGATCTCAGCTGATGAGGAGCAAGGAGAGGTCCGCTTTGTTCTTTGGTGTGGGTCTTTTTTGTATGCTTGCCAACGGACTGCATGGCAGGTCGAAATATGTCTGGTCAAGCACGTGGTGCCCAAGCTAGCTGGTACCATGTTTTGGCCACGCGAGATACGCTTCAGACATATGTTGCAAATAGCAACGGTGCGATCTGCTGCACATGTCTACAAAAAAGGCCCCCACAAAAGAACTTTTTGAATAACGCGCAGAGACAGCAGTGCACTGAACATGCGGAAAACTACGGTGTGATGCAGTCGGTTAGCTGCCCTTAAGCTGGCCCCTGGAGGGCATCCTGCCTCGTTGGAGATGTGCCTCCTCCTCCTCTCTCCTATCCGGCACCCACATGGAGTCAGTGACCTCATCATCCCCTCCCTCCTCATCACTGGAGCAAATCTGGCAGTATGCTGCAGCTGGGGGAACATGACTGCCAGATTGCTGTCCTTCTTGGGCACCCCCTCGCTCTGGGCTCACGTTACTGCCTTCCTCTAGCTGGGTACCATCATCGGAGCCTTCAAAACGCTGGGCATCCTCCTGGAGCATGTACCCAACACTGTGGTCAAACAGTTCGGGGGACTCCTCAGGTGGACATGATGGGGCTAGGGAAGGAGTGACTGATGCCATTGAGCCGAGGGAAGAGGCCGCTATGGCAGCTGCTTTGCCAAACAAAGTACCCTGAGCCTGGGTAAGAGAGGATGAGGAGGATGAGGACGGCTTGGTCATCCACTCTACCGAGTCTTGGGCATGTTGCGGCTCAACATGGCCAGCTGCCGAAAAGAAGGACAAGCATGTCCTACTGTCACATGCTGATGAGGATACACCGTGTCCACGACCAGCACTGTTTCCCATTTTTTATTGCCTCGTGACTGTCTGCCTCTCTTTGTTTGCCTTCCAGACATACTAATGGCCTGCAGTGAGATGTAGCTGCACAAAGGTGGGATGTAAATATATATATCTATACTGATTATACTGCAGTTAGCAGAATCAACTGCCTGCTGTGGTATTAGTATGAGAACACCAACAATTGTCTTCAGTTAGTTTTAGGTGCACACTGTGCAGAGGACACAGTACACTAACTGAAAATACTTGCAGCTCCCTACCTGTGGTATTTGTATGAGAACACCAGCAATTGTATTGAGGTAAGCTTTAGGTGCACACTGTGCAAAGGACACTAAAACAAAATACTGCAGCTCCACACCTCCCAACAGGCACGGATTCCGCGGGTTTCTCCCGCACAGGCCCCTCCTTCCCGCATTCCTGCACAGCCGGCACAGCAGAAAAAAATTCAAATGTCAACAACTTTCGTTCTGTGGACGAAAAAAAAAATTCCCGCGGCACCCCCGCGCCCCCCCGCTCAACAACTTTCGATTGCAGGGGAGAGGGGAGATCATCAATGTCCCGCAGTGGGACTTTATAAAGTTGGGAGGTATGCAGCTCCCTGCCTGTATTTGTATCAGAACACCAGCAGTTGTATTGAGGTAAGCTTTAGGTGCACACTGTGCAAAGGACACTAAAGCAAAATACTGCAGCTCCCTGCCTGTATTTGTATCAGAACACCAGCAATTGTATTGAGGTAAGCTTTAGGTGCACACTGTGCAAAGGACACTAAAGCAAAATAACTGCAGCTCCCTGCCTGTATTTGTATCAGAACACCAGCAATTGTATTGTGGTAAGCTTTTGGTGCACACTGTGCAAAGGACACTAAAGCAAGATACTGCAGCTCCCTGCCTGTATTTGTATCAGAACACCAGCAATTGTATTGAGGTAAGCTTTAGGTGCACACTGTGCAAAGGACACTAAAGCAAAATACTGCAACTCCCTGCCTGTATTTGTATCAGAACACCAGCAATTGTGTTCAGGTAAGCTTTTGGTGCACACTGTGCAAAGGACACTAAAGCAAAATACTGCAGCTCCCTGCCTGTATTTGTATCAGAACACCAGCAATTGTATTGAGGTAAGCTTTTGGTGCACACTGTGCAAAGGACACTAAAGCAAAATACTGCAGCTCCCTGCCTGTATTTGTATCAGAACACCAGCAATTGTATTGAGGTAAGCTTTTGGTGCACACAGTGCAAAGGACACTAAAGCAAAATACTGCAGCTCCCTGTCTGTATTTGTATCAGAACACCAGCAATTGTATTCAGGTAAGCTTTTGGTGCACACTGTGCAAAGGACACAGTACACTAAGTGAAACACTGCAGCTAGCACAATCACCTGCCTGCCTGTCAGTATAGAGAATAACAGGAACGGATCTAGTTAAACTGAATACAGTGTGTAAATATATATATACAACACCTAGGATGCATATATATCCTCTACACACTGTAACTGCAGCTAACTGACTCACCTGCCTGCTCTATCTAACTCAAATCAAAATACACTGTCTCTCTCTCTGTCTCTTTCCTTTAACCAACGCCAACACACTACACAAGGCCGACAGTGAATTATGGGCCGTGACGCGCCACTCGAATTTGTCACGAACGGCCCAACATGGGTTCGACTCGAACTCGAAGCTTATCCCTATTGGAAAGTACCAAACAGGATCAAGAATAAAATAATATCTTAAATTATTATTATTATTTTTTGAATGAAGGCCTAAGTAAAATAAATTAAAGTGGTTGTAAACCTTCACACATACCCAGTGAAGTAACTGGCCTCTGGTGATACACATAGATGAAACACAGAGTTAGACCTGTTTAACTACAGCCGTCTTTCCCTTACATACATTGAAAGTGCAGAATTCACACATCTCCAGGTTTTGAAAAGTAGGGGGAGGAGAGCTCTAAGAGCTGATTGGAGCGAAGGGACACACCCCCCTTATAAAGCACACAGGAACCGAGCTGAGGCAGTCAATCACCTGGAGCTCTCTCCCCTGTCACCATTTTTCTCGGTGTCAGGAAAACTTGTCAGAAGTGTGTCATGCTAATAGCAGCGGAACGAGACAACAGACAGAAATGGCACTCAGTGCTCTGGTTTGAGACAAGTACACACTATAGAGGGATGTGCTTTGTTCATATTTAATGTCTGAGGTTTACAACCACTTAAAACCTAATTCTGATATTGCAACATTTGGTCCCCGGAAAACAAAGGGTTTGAAAAGTGGTTTACAGTTGCTGTGGTCTAAATATCCCCTCATTAATGCATCATTATCTCAAACAACAGATTCAAGATTAAAGTGGAGCTCCACCCAAAAGTGGAAACTCTGCTTGTTTGCCTCCACCCCCCCCCCCCTCCATGGGGGAGCAGGTACCTGTTTTTGATAGGTACTCGCTTCCACTTCCAGCTGATCTTGCCACGGCAAAGTCACCCAGAAGTTCGGCCCCCCTCCTCCTTCCCCCCGCCACTGGGCCATTCACAAAGCACAGCATGCTTCACACATGCGCAGTAGGGAACTGGCTGTGAAGCCGCAAGGCTTTACTGCCGGTTTCCCTTACAAGACATGGCGGCTGATTGAAAAATCAGCTGGGGTGAAGATACCACTGGATTCGTGGACAGGTAAGTGTCCTAATATTAAATGTCAGCAGCTACATTATTTGTAGCTCCTGACTTTAATTTTTTTCTGAAGGAGCCTGGAGATCCTCTTTAAGTTAAACCATAAGGCCACTTTCACACTGAGGCGCTTGAAAAACTGCCAGTAAAACATTGAGCGCTTTTGAAGCGCTTTTCAGGCGCTTTTGAAGCGCTTTCAATTCATTTCAATGGAGAGGGGCATTTTTTCAGCGCACTGCCCCAGTGTGAAAGGATTCATTGATTTTAATGGAAATACGTTTTCAGGTGCTTTTTTTTAGCGTGAAAGCGCCTGAAAAGCGCCTCAGTGTGAAAGTGGTCTAAGATTGGTGTCCACTACAGCCTTAAAGTGTATCTGTAGCCCAATCCTTTTTTAAACTTTTGGATCGAGAAGGATAGGGTTAAACCCTGTCAGTATATTTTTTGCAGTTTGTGTACCATTAGGGAAATTTACCCTCACTTTCTGTCCCAGAGATGGAGCAGAAAGTTAGAGGGAATCTCCTAAAGTGAGGGGAATCCATTGTTTCCAGAACCGGTGTTCACATTGGACTATTTCCCCTAACCTTTTGTTCTGAGGACAACTCTAAAAATTAGCTTTTCCCTCTTTTTGTTTTGAAGACAGTGCTCAATAGTACAAAAAAAAGGGTGACTCTTCTTAAGAATCCTCCAAAAATTCCCAATTAACACCAGCAAAATGGATGTTCCTGTAGACCATTTCTGCAGCAGATACCACAATATAAATGATCTCAAAATGATGGCATTGAAAGATGAATGTCAAATCACAGAAAGAGAGACTGGAATACTAGAGACAACTACTCCTGTATTTATCCCATCACAAGTTTCTTTCAATATTTAAGTCCAGCCAAAGGTGAAATTTCAGTTGGGTAATCTGCTGGGACGAGTTACATACTGACTTCCTACTGTATGTGTCGCATGGACTCGAGACAAAATAGTTGCTTTACTAAAGGCAATGAGGCTGTTCACTTGGCAAAGCAATTTGCCACAAAGTTTAGTGAATGTGGTGGAAAAGAATGCCCAATCATGAGCAAGGAAAATAAATAAAAAACAGCATTTATGCTTGCACATGATTGTATGGAAGTCAGCAGAGCCTCACCTCATTCACTAAGCTCTGGGAAAAAGCACCTAGCAAAATGAATAGCCTATTTGCCTTTAGTAAATCAAACTCAAAATCTCTTTACAATGGCCCCCGGCTCTGTCCAGGCCCACCTTGGAAACTTACTCCTGCTAGAGCAGAGACATTCCTGGTTCTCCCCACAGATATTGCACCCTTCATTATATAAAATAAATAAACGCACAGCAGCTATAATGGGACCTCTATCGTCATGAAGCCTGTTCAAGCTGAAGAACTAAAACACAAAGATCTCCTTAGCTGTTAGAATAAAATTTACAAAAATTAAGTAACAGCTTTAGGTGAACTAACCCTTTAATTAAAATATATTAAAATGGCAAGCTTACCACCAATGCATCTCCAATGGTATATCCGTAGTCTCCTAATATCAGGATGGTACCATACCAAAAGCCTAGCCCATAGGAAGCATAAGCAATGAGGTACACAAATCCAAAGGCCAACTGAGATGCAATGGATTTCTTGATTCCAAGTTCTTTGGCCTCTCCTAAATTATTTGTGTATCTAAGCATGCAGAAAAACAAAAAAATAAACAGTACATTATATATAAACTTTAAATGCAAACCACAGTGAGATAAAGCTTTGAAGGCACCTTTTGATTTCTTTCTCTTGCCCACCAAATGCCACCACCGTCCTTATAGAAGAGAGGACCTCTTCAGCCACAGCTCCAGCTTTTGCATATGCAGTAAGCTCTTTGCTTGTCAGTGATACCAGCATCTAATTACAAAGTATAGTCAAATATTTATTGTCAAAGGATACATTTTATGTATTGTCACATTTACCCCCAAGGTTGCAATAGAAAATGATTTACTTGTAGCTTGGTCATACAAGACTGAAATTATATAAACTACTCCTCTAAATATAATTTCAGGCCACAAAGTCCATTTCCTGTCTGGCAATGTGACACCACTGCTTAGCTTTACCTAGACCAGTGGTGGTCAACTTACTTGATATAGCTAGCTTCAAGTGCAGCCCCTGACCTCACCAAGAGGCCACACATAAGGGTCAGTGAATATGAAGTTACAGAGACTGTAAGCTTGCAACATGAAATGGCCAAAGACTGTGAACATACCACAAGAAATAATCAGAGACTGCAGACATGCTTTAGGAGGTAGGCCCTTTTCACACTGAGGTGTTTTTCAGGCGTTTTAGCACTAAAAATAGCGCTGTAAAAATGCCTGAAATAATCCTGCCCCAGCATTCTCAATGTGAAAACCCTGAGGGCTTTCACACTGAGGCGTTGTGCTGGCTATGTGTTGGAAAAAATCCTGCAAACAGCTTTTTTGAAGCATCTTTGGGGCGCATTAAAATAGCGCTGTAAAAACGCCTATCCCCATTGAAATGAATGAGTACCGTGGTAAAAACGCGGTAAAAAACGCATAGGCGTTAGCGCTATTTTTAAAAATAGCGCTAACGCCTATGCGTTTTTGCCGCGTTTTTACAGAGTTAGCGCTAAAAATAGCGCTAACGCGGTAAAATCACGGTAAAATTGCGGTAAAAACGCATAGGCGTTAGCGCTATTTTTAACACTCGCGGTAAAATCGCGGTAAAACATGGTAAAAACGCTGTAAAATCGCAACGCCTCAGTGTGAAAGGGGCCTTAGACTTCTGCTCTCTAAAGCCCTCTTAAAAATTATTTGTGCCATGTTTGATATTTCTCTCAACAAGACCCATTATAAAAGATGAGAGGGGAAAAAAAAAAAAATAGGAAAGAGATTGAAGGCACAGAAAGAAGTAAGGTAAGGCTTTTTCACACTGGTGGCTGGGGTGTGGTAAAGACAGACCGCTGACATACCACCCCCCTCCTCCTCTCTAAAATTCTAAGGCCTCGTACACACGACCGATTTTCTCGGCAAGAACCAGCAAGAAACTTGCTGGCAGAGAGGTCTTGCCGAGTAAATCGGTCGTGTGTACGCTGCTAGCGGGTTTCTCGTCGAGAAAACCGACAAGAAACCTAGACGAGAAAATAGAGAACCTGCTCTCTATTTTCTCGTCGAGATTCTCCTCGGCGTGTTTCTCGACGAGAAAAGTGAGTGTGTGTACACTTACCTGTCCGCCCGGAAGCCCGCGCATGTTCGAAATGAATTCGACGCATGCGCGGTAGCTTCCTAGGCATACGTAGGGTATACCAAGATGGCAGCGACGGCATCGAATGTGACGAGCGCATGCTCGACGTAGTCGATGACGTCACCGCGTACACTCCTTTCAAAGAACCGCGGGTTCTTTGAAACGAGCGTGTGTACACTCGGCCGGGACAAGTTTCTTGTCCAAGAATCTCGTTTTTTTCAACGAGAATCTCGGCCGTGTGTACGAGGCCTCACATTACAGTCTATCAGGGCTGTACATGTGCTGTGGTAATGGCAATTTTAACTTGGGCTGCAATGTTTACAGGCAAAGCACCACCTGAGATCAATGGGGCTGCTTGCAGTCGCGAGATGAACGCTTGATTCACGGTTACTGAATGGTCCCACAATGTAAAACTGACATTCAGCAATTTAAAAAAATAAATAAAAAAAAACAGACATCATGAGGCAGCAGTAGTGCCTCCTGAACACCTGCCAGTCGCTGCTATACCACCAATAGTGAAAAAATATATAATCAGCGCAATAATTAATATAATAATGTGAAATCAATATATACCGTATTTGCCGGCGTATAAGACGACCTTTTACACCGAAATTACACAGCCAAAAACCGGGGGTTGTCTTATACGCCGGGTGAAGCAGCTGCCCGATGGATATCAGCCCACCGGGTGCTCTGTAAAGCTGTATGTATTCTGTATATTCGCCGCTCAGCCAATCCCGGCGGCGATGCACTCTGTTGATGACTAGAGCCTGCTAAGCCTGCTCGGATTGGAGTAACAACCTCTGCCAATCCTCCAAGAGGCTACATTAATGTAGCCTGCTCGGATTGGCAGAGGTTGTTACTCCAATCCGAGCAGGCTTAGCAGCCTCTGTATTCATCAACAGAGTGCATCGCCCGCTGGGATTGGCTGAGCGGTGCATATACAGAATACATACAGCTTTACATAGCACCCGGCGGGTTGCGGCCTCTTCGTTTTTGAACAACGCATTACTACCGCACAAGGGGGTCGTCTTATACGGTGAGTAGAGCACAAAACCCCCGTTTTAAGCTGAATATTAGGGGGTCGTCTTATATGCCCAGCCGCCTTATACGCCGGCAAATGTAATTAGCCTACTAATAGGAATCATGTGATTGCTGCCCACACCACTTAGAGTGTATCCACATGTGACTCTCAATATTTTAAACAAAACAAAATATTGTGTAGCACAACCATAAATAAATACTAATAAAACAAGTCCAAAAATAACAAAATTCCACCGTTGTGTAACTTTCAGTGACCTGCTGAAGAAGCTCATCAGAGAGCATAACGCATACAGGTGTGAGGTGTTACACTATATTTTGTTTTGACTGCTATACCACCCTCTGAGAAATGATCCACTGCAGAGAGGATCCATCTGCAGAGAGTCTGGATGGCAAGATGCCATCATACTTTGCTGCTTAGCTAAAGGTGTGTAAAATTACATTGGAAGTTTCCTACTCCACTTAGCATTAGTCAAACTTAGCCAGGGATAAAAATTGTCTTCCTTCTAGTTTTTCTACCATTATGAATACTTTTCTTTTGTAAGTTAAAGAGACTGAAGGAAGAGTCTCAAGGTGCTACAGGGAAAGACACCTTGCATATTGCAGTCATTTATTACAGGCTATTTGATTTGCAGTCCCTGTCAAACTGAAAGAGAATGGGGTTGTGTCCACTTGCTAACCCTAGTTTACAAAATAAGGTAAAGCTATGTTCACACTTAAATGGATATAGAAGAGTACAAGTGTTGTTGGGGTACCATACACTCCAACAGGGGAAGCAATACAAGTAATAGACAGCCAAGGCCTGGATGTCACATGCAATGTTTAGACCGCTGAGCACCGGATCATGGCACACATGCTGGATCATTGCACACATTTAAAGTAGTATTAAACCCAAAACCAAAAATGTAATATATTGCAACTTACCAATCATTAGATGTGGTGGCTGCTTTCTTTTTCTTTTCTTTTTTATGTATTTTTCCTCTGTTTGTACCTGGTGATCTGGACAGTAACACACCTCCACCACCTCCTCACCTCCTCAGTTACAGCAAAGTTTTTTTTTTCTTTTGAGATAAAGGTTTTACATGAATAAATAAAAACTGATTATTGTATGCACCCCTGCCAGTGGTAAATGGTTAGTCTGTTCTTTTGAAAAAACAGACTTACTAGCTGGATCATCAGAAAAAAATTGAAGAAAGAAAGCCTAACAAAGAAAACTAATGCAGCTGTTACATCTATGAAATGGTAAGCTGAAATATGTTAAATGTTTGCTTGTGGGTTTAACTACTTGAGGCCCGCGCTATAGCCAAATGACAGCTTCAGCGCGAACCTGAAAATCCGGGAGGCCGTCAATAGACGGCCTCCCCTTCGCGCGCTCCCCGCGCGCCCTGTGATCACCCGAGTCACTGAGACTTGGGTGATCACCGATCCCGACCCCTTACCACGTGATCAGCTGTCAGCCAATGACAGCTGATCACGTGATGTAAACAAAGAATCGGTAATCGTTTTTTTTTTCTCCTCACGCTGACAGCGTGAGGAAGAAAAAAAGCAGTTAACCGGCTCTTTCACAAGGGACATCGGTCCCGAAGAGGAAGGAGGCAGATGTGCCTCATCAGTGCCAGCTGCCAGTGCCTGCCAGTATGAACATTATTGCTACCTGCCAGTGCCCACAGTGCCACCTATCAATGCCCACAGTGCCACCTATCAATGCCCACAAGTGCCACCTATCAATGCCCGCAAGTGCCGCCAATCAGCGCCTCATCAGTGCCACCTAGTATTGCTGCCTATCAGTGTAACCTCCCAGTGCCCATTATTGCCACCCATCAGTGCCCATCACTGGTACCCATCAGTGCCTATCACTGCCACCTATCAGTGCCCATCACTGCCACCTATCAGTGCCACCTATCAATGCCACCTATTAGTGCCACTTCTCAGTGCCCACCAGTGCCACCTATCAATGCCCTTCAGTGCCACCCATCAGTGCCACCTCTCAGTGCTGCCTATCAGTGCCCACCAGTGCCGCCTATCAGTGCCCACCAGTGCTGCCTTATCGGTGCCCACCAGTGCCACCTTATCGGTGCCCA
Source organism: Rana muscosa (assembly GCA_029206835.1). NCBI lineage: Eukaryota > Metazoa > Chordata > Amphibia > Anura > Ranidae > Rana > Rana muscosa. The sequence goes on along the minus strand of CM055122.1, from coordinate 190,338,525 downwards.
TCAGTCCAGCCTATCGGTGCCCATCAGTGCCCATCAGTGCAGCCCATTAGTACAGCCTCATGAGCGTACATCAATGAAGGAGAAAAAATACCTGTTTATAAAATTTTATAACAAAATTGAAAAATATATATATATATATATTTTTTAAATCTGTCTTTTTAATTTTTTTTAACAAAAAATAAAAACCACAGAGGTTATCAAATACCACCAAAAGAAAGCTCTATTTGTGATGAAAAAATGATGAAAATGTCATTTGGTTACAGTGTTGAATGATAGCGCAATTGTCATTCAAAATGCGTCAGCGCTGAAAGCTGAAAATTGGTCTGGGCAGGAGGGGGGTTTAAGTGCCCAGTAAGCAAGTGGTTAATACTGCTGTAAGACAGTAAGCATGATAATTTGTAGGCGCACTGCTGGGGTTAGAACAGCTCTAATGTGAACAAAGTCTACAAATGAAGTGAATATCAATTCAAACACAGCTTGGACTAACATTTCATTTAGTGACTAGCTAATGACATCCCTAATCCCCTTCATAGGTAATGAGTTTTTAAAAATGGTGATCCTGCTACAACATTACTCATCTTCTATAACACGAGAGATAAAGAAGATATTCATAGGCAAACAATACCATCTGCTGTGCACCTGTTCACTTCCATTTAAACCATCATACCCAGTTACTTCACATGCAGATTTACCTATTTCACGGCCAGTGCCGTTTTTTTTTGTTTGTTTTTTGGCTTTTTGCACACGTGTTTTAAAAATCATTTTAGGCCTGAAGATTAGTTAAAACCCCCAAACTTTATATATTTTCTGAAAGCAGACACCCTGTATAATAAAATGGGGGTAGCTCCAACTTTTTATGTCACACAATATTTGTAAAAAAGTTTATCGAGAACAAAATTAGCTTTAGGGCACACAATGGAATATATGATCCAATTTAAATTTGCACTAGCCCACAAAATATTGATTAACTTCTGTACTCAAGATTTTCCAAAGGCCATGCTTTAAAAGCCTCTTTAAGTCATCGGTTTAGAGTTAACCATATATATTGGCTGTAGAATTACTGATGTCATTCTGGTGTGCGTGGGGATATGTAATCACAAGCAACATTTTTGAATGTAGGTGGGGGCAGACTAAAATGTTTTTTTTTTTGGGGGGGGGTGGCTTTAAGTGCTTGGGTGAAGCTTTCATTTTTGACTTTTTGACTTTCACTAAATCTTTACCTATATCACATATGGTACAAAAAGTCACCTATGTGATATGCCATTTTTAAAACAGGTCAACTTTAATGAGACATCAGAGGTCTTTCAGACCCATGACATCTCATCTACCCTCCACTGAGGGCAAAAGTGACCAGGCTTCTGGAAATATGAGTAGGGGAATGGGAAGATTCCCTCTCCAGAGTTAATACATGCTCGTGGTCCTCTTTGCGGGGGAGGGGGGGGGATACAAGTATAGGGGTAAAAGGGTTCCCCTTTTTTTTTCAGCAAAAGGGAAAAAGGGGGAATGAGATAGCTGTTGGTGTTGTAAGGGTGCATTAATCTGCCGTATAAAATTATGTAGTTATGAAATTAGTGAATTTGACATTTAAGTTATGGCATGTTGAACTTGATTTTGTATTCAATGGATTTTTTGCACCTCTGTATAAATAAATAAAATATTTAAAAAATAAAGTGACCGGGCGGCTGTACAGCTGTCAAATCACTTTCATTGGAAAGCCGACAGTCGCTGGGAGTGTCTGTAAAACCCGCCGCTGCCACCGCCATACTTCTGAAAATTTTAGATGTGATTTCTATATCTAAGCCCAAATCACTCATTTTACATATTTAAAAGAAAATAACATTGTGAGATAAATTCTAAAAGCATGAAAACAGAAGAAGCCCGATATTATATCAGAATTTGCATGGTTATTGAATACAATTATTCTATAACAACTACAGGACAAGTAAAATATCAGTGAGACAGCTAAAATATAGACAAAGAGGTATACAGTACATCTGCACCTGGGCTAGTTATATTTTAGTGTAGCCAATCCTGGAAATCAATGTGCTTTACCTGTAAAGTTATTATTCACACTTCAATGATGCAAAACACTATTTAAAAGGACTACATTGACTGCATAGGTAGACTATGGAGCATTTACCTTAGAACAAAATGCTGATGATAACGCCATGAGTGGACTGGTTGACATGTACACTAAGGCAAGCTGCCACCCTTTTGCCAAGCCAATGACTAGTCCTGCTACGAACGTTGAGAAGTTTTGCAAAAAATGACCAACTTTGTCTCCAATGCCATCGTTAATTTTATTGATGTCTCTGGGGAATAAGGTTCAATAAATGATGTTTAGCAAATTAATCAGGACTGTAGACTTGTAATAATGTTACAATAAACTTATACTGTTTTCCTACTCTGTAAGACGACTGTTAAGTTCTCCTGATTTGGTGACATCAAACCAACTAATCTCTTTGGACAATACTGAGTGGAAGAAGGTTTTCCTCATTCTTCGGGTCTGTCTTGCAGCAGCAAGAACCCAAAATGAGACCTGAACATATCCACATACCAAAACAGCAGCACCTATAGCAACATAGTACAAGGAGAACCTGGGGAAACAAGAGAATAAACCAAAAATAGATAGATAAGATAGATGGATAAGATTTATTGTCATTGTAGAAAACAAATTCACAATGAAATTACATTTCTACTCCACACATTATTCACACATTACAATTATCATCCATGCATTTACCACACAGGATTTAATTATACCAAAAAATATATATATAAAAGTGTCCCCCTATTTTAAAAGTATAAAAAGTGTCCTTATATTAAAAACTAAACAAGGCAATCAAATAAGACTATGTGACTTCTTTCATTTCATTCCTGCATTGATAGCCTTAATAGCCCTGGGAAAGAAGCTCTCTTTAAATCTACCGTATATACTCGAGTATAAGCCGAGTTTTTCAGCAATTTTTTTTGTGCTGAAAATGCCCCCCTTGGCTTATACTCGAGTCTGTCTCCATCTTCACTTTTGTGCACCTGATCCTGGCCAGCCGTAGGTCCCCTGGACCCCGAACTTGGCACACATGTAGCCCCACTCTTCATTTACAAGTGTGCAAAGTTTGTTGTCCGGGGGACCTACGGCCGGGGAGCATCGATTTTTCAAATCCATGCACCCCTTCAATAGACTCCAATGTTAAACGTCAGTCTAGTCACACAGTACCGGAAATCAGGTAGGGAGATTGGGCACAGTGGCATTGAGGCATGGGCACAGTGAGGCATGGGCACAGTGAGGCATGCAGATGGACACCCTAGGGTTATACTCGAGTCAATACGTTTTCCCAGTTTTTTGTGGTAAAATTAGGTGCCTCGGCTTATATTCGGGTCGGCTTATACTCGAGTACGGTATATACAGTATTTGTCCTTGTTTTTCCTTTTCCTTGTCCTTGAATCACAGTGTCATGGCAATTCAGCATTTTCAACTATCTAAACATAGATTAATTATAAACCAAATACTTGGCTAATACTGATAACCTACACATATACTTTCTGAAAAGATTAAATCAACCTATTTTTGTAATATAGTAAAAATAATAAAAAAAAAAAACACATCAGAGACTGTATCAGCAGGTGGCGCTTCACTTAAAAATGATAACTACCCATTTTAACCCCATGAAAACTCAGCATGTACTGTATATAGAGGGCTATCTGTCATATAAAACAAACAGAGACGTTACTTTTTTTCCCCAAAAGAACCCTTTAATGTAACTCAAAGATATAAACCGATATATAGTACATACTGTACTTTAGAACATTCATCATTGTACCCAGACCACAAAGTGACCATAATAGGGGCCAGAGATGATCAGTGATTACAAGGAAAGGTGCTGTTGCAGACTCTTGTTATATAACATTCAAGCCTCGTACACACGACCGAGTTTCTCGGCAAAAAACAGCAAGAAACTTGCTGGCAGAGATTTCTTGCCGAGAAATTTGTTTGTGTGTATGGTTTCTCGTCAAGAAAAGCGACAAGAATCTCGAGGAGAAAATAGAGAACCTGCTCTCTATTTTCTCTTCGAGATTCTCGTCAGCCTGTTTCTCGACGAGAAAATTGTGTGTGTGTACACTTACCTTTTTGCCGGGAAGCCCGCGCATGCTCGAAATGACTTTGACGCATGCGCGGTAGCTTCCTAGGCATAGGTAGGGTGAACAAAGATGGCGGCGACGGCATCGAATGTGACGAGCGCATGCTCGTCGTATTCGATGACGTCACCGCGTTCGCTCCATTCAAAGAACCGCGGGTTCTTTGAAAGGAGCGTGTGTACACTCGGCCGGGACAAGTTTCTTGTCCAAGAATCTCGTCGAAAAAAAACGACATGTTTTTTTCAACGAGAATCTCGGCCGTGTGTACGAGGCATGACTCACAAAAAGGGTCAAATGGGTTCTTACTGGCAAATAGCATACATGGATTAGTATAAGTAGCTAAATGAGCAGAGGAAAATTGAAAGCGCCAAGATACAACAGTATAGCATACTTGCACACATATTTTATTTATAGTAGAAATTACAAACTGTAACTTACACTGTCATCTGTTCTTGTATTGGTTTAAATTTTGCACATTCAGCTGTAAGTAGAAATTTTAACATTTAATAAAAGAAAATCAGGCAGCTGAACATTTCCAGCTCACATAATTAAAGCTCTAATCTGCTTATACTTTAATTTTTTTAGCATCATGATATGGTTGGAAAAGCAAATACAACCTTTCCATTTTTATTACATACCGTATTATAGACCACGTGGCATAATCCCTGGTTCTCTGTGCTTGTCTAGACTGCTGATGAGCTGGGATCCCCCACCCTGCACAGCCAGGCACATCAAATTTTCACAGGCACTCCAGAGACAGAGAACAGTCTGTGACTTTGTTTTTATTAATTATTAGAGGTTAATAACTTAGATGGAGATGGGAGGTTATGGGATGTTTACTTGACTTCAGCAACAAAACCTTGGCAATAGCTTCAGAGACATCTTCCAATATGCAGTCTATATACAGCCTCCTTGACACTCATCCTGCACTTCACTTGCTTGCAGTCTCCAGCTAGATCACTGTTATGCCTTGTACACACGATCGTATTTTCCGTTGGGATAAACTCTGATGGATTTTTCAGACGGAATTCCGTTCAAGCTGTCTTGCATACACACTGTCACACCAAATTCCGACCGTCAAGAACGCTGTGACGTACAACACTACGCCTAGCCAAGAAAAATTAAGTTCAATGCTTCCGAGCATGCGTCGACTTGATTCTGAGCATGCATGTTTTTTTCTCCATCGGAGTTCCATACAGACAAACAGAATTTTCGATAGAATTTGTTTTCGCCAGAAAAAAAGAGAACGTTCCCTTTCTAAATTCCGACGGAAAAAAGTCAGATGGGGCACACACGGTCGGAATATCCAATGAAAAAATTCCGTCTGACTTTTTTCATCGGAAATTCCGATCGTGTGTGTAGCGGGGTCTCTAAATTTAGGTGGGATACACCTGGGTGGTAAAGTATGGGAGTAATTGGACCATTTGTATTCGTGGAGGATTGGGCGGTGTAATAATCTCCTTGGCCAGTGGGTGGCAGGTGCCCGCAGGCTCAAGGTAGATTTGCCGCCACAGTGCTGTCCTTTTTGTCCCTTCTCGGAGATGGTACGGCAAGGGCGGGGAACCTGCCGTGTCGTCATTGGAGGGTATAAAAGGGGGAGACGCCCTGGTCACGAGGTCTTGCTCTTCTGGAGGTCGATCATCACGCGCCCAGGCACCTTAGGCCTGGGTGCGGGCGGTTCTAAATTCCGGCTCAGGTGCCCTAGGCCTGATCGGAATGGAGTTGGAGTCCATCCCAGGCACCTTCAGCCTGGGGTGAGGTACTAAATCAGGAGGTCTGGGGCCCAGTGACTTCGACTGGGTCCCGCGAGGGTGGAGAAGTCCGAGGGTCCCTGAAGTGGATGGGGCCCATGTCTAAGGTGAGGAGGCCGAGGAGGTTACCCATTCGGAGAGTCTGGAGCAGCATCAACCCAGTGACGGATGGGCCTCTGGTAACTCCCTTGGAGGGACATCTTCCCCTGACAGGGGCCGCAACGCAGCGAAGGTACTCCTATCTATGTTCTCTTGAGTCGCTGGTAGAGACTCTCAAGCTCTAAGTTCTTTCTAGCTAAGGCTATAGTAACCGCTGACGAGACCGCAGTGGTTTAGCTGACAATCAGGACAGTGCCTCGACCTGCTCATCCCCTGTATCAAACTGTTATCAAGTCGCAACCAGTTGGCTACTGAAGCACTGTTTATTGTGTGTTATGCAATAAAACAAGAGTTGGACTGTGATCGGTGTGTGGAACTCTGGTTAATGGGAGCAAAGGGAAGTGTTGGCACAGCAGGACTTGATTCTAGATAGAAGCACACAGGCCCAAGGAAATATCTGGTACTGGCCTTCACCTCACCCACAGCTATGGGGAGGACATGGGCCGTAGCGCATCTCACTCTGTCGTGTGTGATACCCCTAGAAGAAAGAGATGGGGTGAGGTCGCTACACGTGGGGGCTCGTGAGTCCGGGATGATGTGTGTTTTGACTTTGGAAGTAAGAATGGCTGTGTCTGGACTTTGCTACCCGGAGGAGTTCCGAGCAGGTCGGCCATGTGATCGGCCAAAGTGCATCCCTGCTCAAAGTCGTGGAAATGACCCTAAGACGGGAAAGGCCCATGCGGAGGAGCGAGAAGAGGGAGAAGTCCAGCCGTGTTACGTACTACATGTGGGGGCTTTTATTGCACTGCGCCATGAGGCACCCCGTGACTACACCGTTTGTGGGCGGAGTTTGATGGAAGCCCTCGAAAACGTGCAAGTCGTGGGAGGAGTCTGGCCATCTGGAGGAACTCACGTGGAGACTTCGGCGTGTTGTCAGTGCGTGATGGAGCAGCAGACAGTCGGGATGGCCTCAAGCTCCCCGTGGATTCCGGTTCCCTACCCCACGAAGATGACTATGTTTGCTGCTCCCCTTACAGACACAGGGATAAGACTCAGGCCCCGAGGACAGTTGGCTCTGTACACCTGCAGAGACACGGAGGCCCTCGGCGTGATCTGTCCCGGATGTTCGGGACTGGTGGTCCACCTGAAGCCATTCGGGCGTTGCGAGGCATGCAAAGAGTTCTTGTTCGAGGTTGAGCCATCCACAGTAAGGCCCCGGGCCCTTCGCCTCAACAGCCTCACAGGTACCGCTACTCCGGAAGGGGAGATCCAGGCCTTTGCGGAGGTCCCCGTACGCATTGACCAGGGCGATGTGACTGCCCAATCAGAGACTGAGAAAGAAAAATCCGAGGATGCTGCTTCGGTCACCACAGATTCTCTGCTCCCACCTCCGAAGAGGAAAGTCGGCCTGGTGCAGGCCTCCTATGGTCATGGAAGAGCTTCACCCCATCGCTTGCCTGGCCTGGATGGATCCGTTTGGAAGAGTCCTGGACATCCCAGTTCTGAAAAAGGTCAAGGTGAGCCAGGGGCTGGGACTGTGGTGGTGGTTGGAGGTGTCGGGGGTCCACAGTCGGTGGAGCCTGCTAGGGAGGGTAGTTCCGTGTCTACTAGAGACTACCTTCCCGCGGAGTTGTATTACACTTCCGACCTAGAATCACTGTCGGATTGTGGAGATGAAGGTGAGATCGATGAACTGTTTCACCAGAAGGGCTGGGACAAACGCCCGTTACCTGTGTTACGTTCACCGCAAGATTCGCCTATGTCTATAGGAGATAGCACGCCCCGGGCGCAGGCCCCGGAGCTTGCAAAGAAGCTGAGTCCTTTGATTGTTCTTCCACAATCCACAGCATCACCCGCCGTGTTGGCGGGAGTACAGCGAGCATCACTACGAGCACCGAGAGAAAAGCCATCAGAGGTAGTGAAAGTACCTTGGCACCCGGAGGCCATTGTTCAACCAGGAGAAGGTGAGCGGTCCACAATGCCTCCTTTGGCCCGATTGCAACGACTCTTTTCTCAGAGGGTCGCCCACGAGTACGGATGGGAATATCCTTACTTGCCCAGAGACTTGCTGTTTGAGGTTGAAGTTCTGCGACAGCGATGGTACGATGAGTTTGTTTGGGAGAAACTTAAAGTGCCTCATGCCCGGCGATACTTGTCCTGTTCGCCACCCGTGTCGAAAAAGTTTAGAGACTGCAGAGCAGACTGAATGTGGGACCGCCATATCCACGCAGACAAGGTGCGCATTTGCAGGAAGGATGGAGAGGACGCTGACTATTCGATTGAGATTTTCGATAAACATCTGAAGCCCTTGTTTTTGCCTGACCCGAAGTTTTATTTGTGAGAAGAGACTCACTTGTTTTTCCAGTGACAACTTTCCGGAAGTATTCTTGCCGGAGCATCGAACTATACCCTAGTTTTTTATTTGGGTTTTTGTTTTTCTACTTTTTGGAGGAATGAGAGCTGTTTGTTGTTCTCTCTTCTTTCACAGTTCAAAGACAGAGACTTTGGGGGTAGAATCAGAGTAGGGACGAAGGAAGACTGAAGATTTCACCAAGTGTCATCACCGTGGCATCGTCACTAGGTGGCGGTGTTGCGCAACGGCTGTTGTTTGTACATTTACCTCACTTTACTTATTGGAGCGGATGGGTTTCTCGGCTGATGGACCCATTCATTCCAAATTAATATAGAATGTCAGGATGTGGCTTTTCTTGTGTGTTGTTTTTTATTTCCCCCTCTGTAGGAGATTCGTCTGTCAAGACTACTAAGTATGGGGTGGCTCTTAGACAGCAAAGGGGGGGGGATTGTATATGTGTACATGCTTAGAGGGTTTTATGAAAAAGTTTATTGTTTTATGTTCCCCTTCCCTTTGAGCGGGTCTTGGCACGGTTAGGGTTTAAAATATTTAGGGATGCCTCTGGGGTCAGGCTTATGTCACCACTTTCTGGAGACATGGGTTTGTACCAGACGCTGGGGACCAGCATCAAATCACAGGGGGGAGTATGTAGCGGGGTCTCTAAATTTAGGTGGGATACACCTGGGTGGTAAAGTATGGGAGTAATTGGACCATTTGTATTCGTGGAGGATTGGGCGGTGTAATAATCTCCTTGGCCAGTGGGTGGCAGGTGCCCGCAGGCTCAAGGTAGATTTGCCGCCACAGTGCTGTCCTTTTTGTCCCTTCTCGGAGATGGTACGGCAAAGGCGGGGAACCTGCCGTGTCGTCATTGGAGGGGATAAAAGGGGGGGACGCCCTGGTCACGAGGTCTTGCTCTTCTGGAGGTCGATCATCCCGCGCCCAGGCACCTTAGGCCTGGGTGCGGGCGGTTCTAAATTCCGGCTCAGGTGCCCTAGGCCTGAATGGAGTTGGAGTCCATCCCAGGCACCTTCAGCCTGGGGTGAGGTACTAAACCAGGAGGCCTGGGGCCCAGTGACTTCGACTGGGTCCCGCGAGGGTGGAGAAGTCCGAGGGTCCCTGAAGTGGATGGGGCCCATGTCTGAGGTGAGGAGGCCGGGGAGGTTACCCATTCGGAGAGTCTGGAGCAGCATCAACCCAGTGACGGATGGGCCTCCTTGGGCCCCCTTGGAGGGACATCTTCCCCTGACAGGGGCCGCAACGCAGCGAAGGTACTCCTATCTATGTTCTCTTGAGTCGCTGCTAGAGACTCTCAAGCTCTAAGTTCTTTCTAGCTAAGGCTATAGTAACCGCTGGCGAGACCGCAGTGGTTTAGCTGACAATCAGGACAGTGCCTCGACCTGCTCATCCCCTGTATCAAACTGTTATCAAGTCGCAACCAGTTGGCTACTAAAGCACTGTTTATTGTGTGTTATGCAATAAAACAAGAGTTGGACTGTGATTGGTGTGTGGAACTCTGGTTAATGGGAGCAAAAGGGAAGTGTTGGCACAGCAGGACTTGATTCTAGATAGAAGCACACAGGCCCGAGGAAATATCTGGTACTGGCCTTCACCTCACCCACAGCTATGGGGAGGACATGGGCCGTAGCGCATCTCACTCTGTCGTGTGTGATACCCCTAGAAGAAAGAGATGGGGTGAGGTCGCTACATGTGTAAAAGGCATTAGTGGATCTGACAGGCACAGTCAGATTTAGAAATGGCCCTTTGCAGGCAGAAACTACTTGAAGCCCCTTGTTGTGTAGCAGAATACAGTGATCAGCTTGTACTTTCCCTCCTTTGGCTACTGGTCCCAGTACCACCTCTTCAGGCACTGCCAACCCACCTGGCTGCAGCTGCTCCTTTAAATAGCCCTCCAGGCTAACTTTCCTCCACAGTCCTCCAGACTGACTCTCACCAGCCCACCTGGCTAACTCTGCAGGAGATCTCCCAGGGAAGGGATGAAGACTTGTCACACTGCTGTCTTCAGGGAGAACAGGCTACATGTGGCAGTCTCCCCCTTGTAAGTTCCCATTAGTGTTGCTCTCACACTGTCCTTTCTTTTTCTCTTGCTCCCGCGCCTCCAGGAAGGGCTTCCTCCATGTGTTGTGGCATGATCCTTCCAGCACGCGAACCCCGGCCCAAGGTCACCCCCCAGACTAGGGGGTGCTCCAGAAGACCACCAACAGCCTCCTCAATCTTCCATCTGACTGCCCCTGCTGGCATGGCTCATGCCTATTTATGAGGTAAGCCTTGCCCCCTGCCAGCCCTTTACTGGGGATTGGCCGAGGCCCTCATAAATATTCCAGGCAGCCCCTTCTAACCTCCATCCACTAGCTCTAGAAGTTTCTACAACCTTCTAGACCAGCGGGAGGCACCAGAGGAGCTGTCAGGATGAGTCATCCAGCCCTGACTCACTGAACCCTGACCCAGATTCACAGCTCAGGCTTAGCCCTGAGCTAACTAAATTTGCCAACATTAACAAACCTTACACTACTGTAGCGGCCTCACCGCCTCTTTTTGGTCTAGGGGTATGTTGTACGTGAGGGTGAGATGCGCTACAGCCCATGTCCTCCCCATTGCAGCAGGTGAGGTGAAAGCCAGTACCAGTTATTCTTCTCGGGCCTGTGTGTTTCTATTCACAACCAAGTCTTTCTGTGCTGACACTCCCCTTCACTCCCATTAACCAGAGTTCCACACACCGATAAGGATCCAACACTTGTTTTATTGTAACACACAATAAACAGTTCTTTGTCAGCCAACTGGTTGAGATCCATAAACAGTTCAATACGGTGGGGTAAGCAGGTCGAGGCACTGTCCTAATGATAAAACTAAACCACTGTGGTTTCACCAGCGGTTGCTATAGCCATTGGCTAGAGAGAGAAACTTGAAACTTGTGAGTCTCTACCAGCGACTCTGAAGAACATGAATTGGAGTACCTTTGCTGCGTTGTGGCCCCTGTCAGGGGGAAGATGTCCCTCCAAGGGAGTTACCAGAGGCCCCTCCGTCACCGGGTTGATGCTGCTCTGGACTCTTCAGACGGGTAACCTCTCTGGCCTCCTCACCTCAGACATGGGCCCCATCCAACTCAGGGTCCCTCGGACTCATCCGCCCTTGCGGAGCCCAGTCAAAGTCACTGGGCCCCAGGCCTCTGGTGTAGTACCTCACCCCAGGCTTAAGGTGCCTGGGATGGACGCCAACTCCGCTCCGATCAGGCCTAGGGCGCCTGGGCTGGAACTCCGGATCGCCCGCACCCAGGCCTCAGGTGCCTGGGCGTGCGCTCGAGAAGAAGACCTTGTGGCGAGGGCATCTCTCCCCTTTGACAGACACACTGCCAGCAGATCCGAGAGGAGACGAGCTCGCCGCTCGTAAGGATTCAATACTCGGTTTTTACTTCCAAATGTGAGTTTTTTTACTTTAGTTTTAATAAACGTTTAGCGGTTTCAGACCCACACTATTTCTCCGTCCTTTGTTTTCTCTACATTCCAACTCTGTGATTGCCGCTGCCGACACCTGCCACCTGAGGGTTGCATCGGATGCACCATAGATGCCACACTCTTTCCCATTGGCACGAGCTCGGCGCTCGTTTGGATTGAGGTCCATGCTCACTCCATCACAAGTGAGTGTGTGAATGTATGCATCAGCTACTCCTCTTGCTGCACTCACAGAGTTGCGCTATTGATGTACCCTCTGTTTTTGTTTTCTCTTATATACTCCAATAAGTAACGGTGCCATAAAGATCAGGCCATAAGGACGTGATACCCCCCTTCACTACAGAGAACTGCTGTATACTGTCCCCCCTTCTAATAGGGAGGTAAGCCAGGTGTGATCACAGGGTGGACGCCACAGGATTTTTTCCAAGCACTTCATTGGTGACGGGACTTTATCCACATATGACTTATTCATATACCATATAGTTATTTTGGAAGGACTGGGAAGTCATCACCAGGACTTATTTGGGACTGCCTTTCCTTACTAGTACAGTTCACTCATTCACTGAGTGTGTGTTTTCATTCATCCCATCTATTTCACTTTTCTCATTCATGGATTTGTTTGTGGATTATTACTATGTTTAAGTGGTTTATCTTTATCACGTGTTGCATATCTTGACCATTTGGATATTGGTTTTATATGTCACATCTTTGTCTATTATTCACTGTGTTACATATTTTTCTGATTATTATTGATCAGTCTTTTATTAGTGTATTTTCATTTGTGTCACTGTGCACATTGCACATCACTGCTAGTTAGCCCAGTACTAGCTTATTACTCACCCACTTCGTCTCCCAGTCTCTCCCTCTTCCCCTCCCCTTCCCCCTCCTCTCCACACCTCCATACCCTACCCTTCCTTGCCACATCCCCTCCGAGTTTAATTTTTTCTCTCCCTTCCCATCATCCTATTTTTACACACTACAGCGCAGTCACCATCACGTTTTATATATATTTTATTGTTCACTTGGACCAGACCCTCCGGTGACTGCTGCAGTATCCCATCCATTCCCCTTACACCTCTCATCTGTGCCACTACTTAGCTAGCGCAAGGGTTTTCTTGTTTTACATCTCTCCCCTTTATCCCCCCCCGTGACGCCACAGCAGGTTCTCCGCCCCTGCTGTACCACCGCCGGAACGGGATAAAAAGGACAGCACTGCGGCAGTGATTCTACCTCGACCTGTGGGAACACCGCCACCCCAGGCCAAGGAGAATAGTACGCCACAAAAGTCCTCCACGACTGAAAGTGGTCTAAATCCTCTATGATTTACACACACCTGGGTCATACTACCACCCAGGTGTATCCCCCTAAATTTAGACCCCCGCTACACTCTCCCCCTAGTGATTTGACGTTGGTCCCCAGCGTCTGGTGCAAACCCATGTCTTCCAAAAAGTGGTAACATAAGCCTGACCCTAGAGGCCATCCCTCAAAATTTGAATCCTAATTGTGCCAAGACCTGCTCAAGGGAAAGGGAACATGAAATAATAAAACTTTTCAATAAAACCATCTGAACATATACACATATACAATCCCTCCCATTACTGTCTAAGAACCACCCCATACTCATCAGTCTTGACAGATGAATCTCCTGCAGAAGGGAAACAAAAACCCAACATCCTAACACATTTGTGTTAATTTGGAAGGAATGGGTCCATCAGCCGAGGGACCCATTCGCTCCAATGAGTAAGGTGATGCAAATGTAAAAAAAAATACAACAAACAGCCGTTGTGCAACACTGCCACCTGGTGACAGTGCCGCGGTAATGACACTTGGTGAAATCTTCCAGGCAACCTTCCCTCTTCCTGCGTTCCTACTCTGATTCTACCCCAAAGTCTGTGTCTCTGATGTATGAAGAAAGAGAGAACAAAACAAAACAGCTCTCATTCCTCCAAAGAGTAGAAAAGCCCAAATAAAAAACTAGGGCCCAGTTCTGATATTCTGGTAAAACACTTCCAGAAAGTTCAGCAGCAGAAGAACATACAGGAGAGTTTTTTTCCTTTTCTCTCCTCACAAATAAAATTTCGGGTGCGGCAAGAACAGGGGCTTCAGATGCTTATCAAAAGTCTCCACTGAATAATCAATGTCCTCTCCATCCTTCCGGCATATAAGCACCTTGTCTGCGTGGATATGACAGCCCCACATCCATTCCGCTCTACAGTCCCTGAATTGTTTGGACACTGATGGTGAACAGGACAAGTACCGGCGGGCATGCGGCATTTTAAGCTTCTCCCAAACAAACTCGTCATACCATCTCTGTCGCAGGACTTCGACCTCAAAAAGAAAGTCCCGAGGCAAGTAAGGATATTCCCATCCGTACTCACGGGCGACCCTCTGGCAGAAGAGCCGCTGCAGTCGGGCCAAAGGAGGCATTGTGGCCCGCTCACCTTCTCCTGGCGGAACAAGGGCCTCTGGATGCCGAGGTACTTTCACTACCTCCGTCGGTTTGAATATTGGTGCCCGTAGTGATGCGCGCTGTGTCCCCGCCACCGGAACGGGTGATGCTGCAGGTGGTGAAATGACAAGCGAAGGACTAGGCTTCCTTGTGAGCTCCGGGGCTTCCGCCCGGGGCGTGCTGTCTCCCGTGGACATAGGCAAATCCCGTGGTGCACGTAACACAGGCAATGGCATTTTGTCCCAGCCTTTGCGGTGAAAAAGTTCATCTATTTCACCGTCCTCTCCACAGTCCGACAGCGATTCTAGGTCGGAGGTGTCATACATCTCTGCGGGGAGGTAGTCCCTAGTAGACGTGGAACTACCCTCCCTAGCGGGCTCCACCGGCTGTGGACCCCCGACACCTCCAACCACCACCACAGTCCCAGCCCCTGGCTCACCTTGACCTTTCGTAGAACTGGGATGTCCAGGACTCTTCCAACCGGATCCATCCAGGCCCGTCAAGCGACGGGGTGAAGCTCGACCACGGCCACAGGACGCCTGTACCAGGCTGACTTTCCTCTTCGGAGGTGGGAGCAGGGAATCTGTGGTGACCGAAGCAGCATCCTCGGATTTTTCTTTCTCAGTCTCTGGTTGGGCAGTCACGTCGCCCTGGTCAGTGCGTACGGGGACCTCCGCAAAGGCCTGGATCTCCCCTTACGGAGTAGCGGTACCTGTAAGGCAGTTGAGGCGAAGGGCCCGGGGCCTTACTGTGGATGGCTCCACCTCGAATAGAAACTGCTTGCATGCCTCGCAACGCCCGAATGGCTTCAGGTTGACCACCAGTCCCGAGCACCCGGGACAGATCACGCCGAGGGCCTCCGTGTCTCTGCAAGTGTACAGAGCCAACTGCCTTCGGGGTCTAAGTCTTATCCCCGTGTCTGTAAGGGGAGCAGCAAAAGCAGTCATCTTCGTGGGGTAGGGAACCGGAATCCACGGTGAGCTTGAGGCCATCCCGACTATCTGCTGCTCCATCACGCACTAACCACGCGCCGAAGTCTCCACGTGTATCTCCTCACATGGCCAGACTCCTCCCACAACTTGCACGTTTTTGCGGGCTTCCATCTGTCTCCGCCCACGAACTGCGCAGCTATGGGGTGCCTCATGGCGCAGAGCAGTAAAAGCACCCACGTGTAGTACGTCACACGGCTGGACTTCTCCCTCTTCTGCATGGGCCTTTCCCGTCTTAGGGTCATGTCCACGACTTTGAGCAGGGATGCACTCTGGCCAATCACATGGCCGACCCACTCGGAACTCCTCCGGGCAGCAAAGTTCAAACACAGCCGTTCACAGTTCCATGGTTAAAACACACATCATCCCGGACGAGCCCCCACGTGTAGCGGCCTCACCCCCTCTTTTTGGTCTAGGGGTATGTTGTACGTGAGGGTGAGATGCGCTACGGCCCATGTCCTCCCCATTGCAGCAGGTGAGGTGAAAGCCAGTACCAGTTATTCTTCTCGGGCCTGTGTGTTTCTATTCACAACCAAGTCTTTCTGTGCTGACACTCCCCTTCACTCCCATTAACCAGAGTTCCATACACCGATAAGGATCCAACACTTGTTTTATTGTAACACACAATAAACAGTTTTTTGTTAGCCAACTGGTTGAGATCCATAAACAGTTCAATACGGTGGGGTGAGCAGGTCGAGGCACTGTCCTAATGATAAAACTAAACCACTGTGGTTTCACCAGCGGTTGCTATAGCCATTGGCTAGAGAGAGAAACTTGAAACTTGTGAGTCTCTACCAGCGACTCTGAAGAACATGAATTGGAGTACCTTCGCTGCGTTGTGGCCCCTGTCAGGGGGAAGATGTCCCTCCAAGGGAGTTACCAGAGGCCCCTCCGTCACCGGGTTGATGCTGCTCCGGACTCTTCAGACGGGTAACCTCTCCGGCCTCCTCACCTCAGACATGGGCCCCATCCACCTCAGGGTCCCTCGGACTCATCCGCCCTTGCGGAGCCCAGTCAAAGTCACGGGGCCCCAGGCCTCTGGTGTAGTACCTCACCCCAGGCTTAAGGTGCCTGGAATGGACGCCAACTCCGCTCCGACCAGGCCTAGGGCGCCTGGGCTGGAACTCCGGATCGCCCGCACCCAGGCCTCAGGTGCCTGGGCGCGCGCTCGAGAAGAAGACCTTGTGGCGAGGGTGTCTCTCCCCTTTATCTCCCCCTGTGACGCCACAGCAGGTTCTCCGCCCTCGCTGTACCACCGCCGGAACGGGACAAAAAAGACAGCACTGCAGCAGTGATTCTACCTCGACCTGTGGGAACACCGCCACCCCAGGCCAAGGAGAATAGTACACCACCAAAGTCCTCCACGACTGAAAGTGGTCTAAATCCTCTATGATTTACACACACCTGAGTCATACTACCACCCAGGTGTATCCCCCTAAATTTAGACCCCCGCTACACTACAAAAACCTATCCTACATCTAGCACACACTAGAAAATGCAACATATTTGCTATGGAACCGATCATGGCTGGTATGAGGGGCCAGCAGGGTATTGTAAATAACTTCCTGAACACATCATAGGCCCATGAATTAGTACTCCTCTCAAGACCTCTCAGACCTCTTTCCATACAACTTATTCTTCCTAATTCAGAAGTGCTACCTACCTTAATAGCCAAGTTGCTCTAAACGCAAATCATATAGGTCAAAACAGACTCACAAAGGTGCTATGTGATTCTGGTATTATGTAATTTGAATGTATATTATACTATTGTGAATGTTTAT
The DNA here is from genome assembly GCA_029206835.1 of Rana muscosa. NCBI lineage: Eukaryota > Metazoa > Chordata > Amphibia > Anura > Ranidae > Rana > Rana muscosa. The sequence continues at coordinate 190,321,499 of CM055122.1, read as the reverse complement.
ATCCCTCTGACATTTGATTTAAACAGGTTGACCTAATGTATGCCGATCACACTTAGGGTACAATAGCTAAGGGATCCATTATACTCGCGTGTGACTTTAACGCAGTGGTGGACCACCTTCTTCTAGATCGGCATGCTGGAAGAAAGAGGAAGTTCTTATTGGTCAGTGCAGTCTCATGGCCGGGCTGACCAATGACAGCGCTCCCTTGCAAGAATTATGATGATAATGAAGATCATCACTTTCCTAAGCACTGTCTCTGAAGTAGAAAGTGAAACTTTGTACAGCATAATGAAGCAGTATCTATCAAGCTAGAGACTGTGCTAATTATTACTTTACAGGAAGGGGAACATACCAAGGGCATAAAAATAAACAGGCTGCACATTTAGGTCAACTAATTCATGGGATGTTAGCTAGCACTTCAACCATATGGGCACTAAAACTGATAAATAAATCAGGTCCTTGATGAACTAGACCTGTACCTTACAAACAATTCAATGGATACATTGGAAGTCTGGCAGCTAATAGCATGCCTTTTTCCACGTTGTACAAATACACAAAATCTTTCACCAAAATACAAATTTCTTATTCAGCCCAGATCATTCTGGATAATATGCAGCTTGGCAACTTCTGATTGGTCCAACTACCTGTCACTCATTGGAGCAGTATCTCTCGCTTCCTGGAGGCTATATCTGTAGCCCCAGTCTGCAGCAGTGTCTAATGTTCATACTTTTTTTACTGTTCCAGTTTCTGTAGAAGCATAATGTTCAGGTTAAAATAAAAACCAGATTAAGATCAGAAAAACAGGCAGGATTACAAAAACTAGGCTGTCCAGATAGGTGTCTACCTTAATCTATGCATCATCATTGCCCTCTGTAGTTGAGTCGAAACACCCAGCATATTCTCCCATTGGAGAATCACTATGTCAGATATACTACACAATACAAAAACTGATAATACGTAAACTTACATGAATTTTGTAGGGATGAGTTATGGCAAAGAATACTGTCAGTCATTTCACCAAACACAATGTGCATTAAGGGAAGACAGAGCCCATTCCCAAGTGCTCCAAGGGAACCTATAATCATGAAGAAAATATCGAGGCCATCTGCATAGCGGAACTAAATAAAGACAGAAATAAAAAAATATATATATATACTATAGGCCTGCTATTGAAGTTGAACAATATAATTCTGCACTTCAATTAGTTAACATTTCTTCTGTATTTTTAAAGTGGCACTCCAAACAAAACATTTTTTGGATTGGAATTAGGAAGAGTTAGAACCTGTCAGGTTTTTATTGTTGAGACGCTTCCTTAAGCCTTTCCATCACTTTCTTCCCCCATGATGGTGGTCACTGAGACAGGAAGTAAGGTAATATTTCCCAATGGGTATCAAGACAGCAATACAAACTGACAGAGGTTCCTATCCACTCCAAGTCTTTCCAAACCTAAAAAAAAGTTTTTGTTAGAGTTATACTTCAAAGGAATTTATCCTTGATTGCTTTCTGTCATTTCTCTTACAAAATTATTTTTAATTAATATAATTTATGTGTTTGATACAACATTGTAAATTTATTGCCAAATGATGACAATAATAAATATGACCAACACAATAAGGATACATGATAACAGAACAGTACTGGAACAGGAAACAGAATGGATTTGTTTGTCAAATAACATTTAAATGTTCAGTTTTTCATTTTAACTCATACAGTGTCTCCAAATAAACAGGTATTAGAGATGAGCATATGAACAAATAAAGAATAGCTCTACTAAGTAAATATTAGAGTATGGTTGGAGTGGCAACTACAAATGGGGATAGGATGGAGTATGATTCATATTAGCAGCTGAGCTATTAATAAGAAAAGCCAAGGTGTGTGTCCTAGCACCTAGATTTAAAGTGTTGAATGGAATACTTCTTCTATCTATGGAAAACTCCATAAGCAGTTGAAATATATTCCACGTAAAAATGGATTTTACCAAAGAATATTACCATCAGATGACTGGACACTGTTGATATTTGTCATGCGCCTTATCATTGTAATATTAGTGTATAATTACTATGGTATTGCACTTCTTCTTACAGCCCCTTTTGGGTCGTACAATGTTATTTTCATTCTCTGTACTTTTGGAAAATCGAATAAACGGATAATAATATAAAAAAATATATATATTACTTACGATGCTAATTGCACCAACCATTTTTGTTTTCTCCTTCTTCTCTTTTTCATTTTCCTCTCTTTAAGAAAAAATTAAAACACTCAATATTATATAGACTCTTTATATCAAGAAATCCAGAAAAGCAAAAAGAAAAGCACTAATATACAGTATGTGCACTGCGCTTCTGAAATAGTGATAGATAATCTGCTACTTGACATAAAAGAAATCAAACAATAAAGATGAAATTAAATACAACAAACATTTTACAACAGCTCACCAACTGCAAACAATTCATACCCAAACCATGTGAAATGTCTAATCAATGTGCAAACCAAAAAAAGTCCATAAGATACAAAAGTCCAATAAAGTGTAAAAAAACGTGGTGTATTATTAAAAGAATTTAAAGCTATACACCATATATCCTCCACCACAGTGTTCAGTGCAGGTTTCACTCCCTTAGGAATTATGCTCACCAAATAGTAATGCCATTCACTCTCGTGTCTGGCAAATATCGCTTATGATGATCTAAAGCCACTCAGAATCACCAAACTCCATCCAGATTTTTTTTTTTTTTTTAGATCCACGGTGGTGCAAAATTCTGTAACGAAAAAACCTGTAAGTGTACAAAAAACATGCATGTGAACACACACAAAAAAGTGCACTTAATGGTGTGCTTTTGTCCACCCCCCGAAAGGGGTAGGACTTGTACACTGACCCCCATGACACAAGGCTCTTCTGACAGGGACATAGGTTAAACATGGTCTGCCTAGACCTCATGGCAGACCCCGTTCTTTTAGGACAGCCAAAGCCATCCCCGAATACTAAGTCAGGGGATCTCTCCTGAAGAGAGACCCCCCCCAGAGGCAGGGGAGGAAGGAACCAGAAGACCACACATCCTCCCCCTAGACGTCAGGGAAAGCCAGAGGACTCACCCTTCATCCAGTGAAAAACCCACACCAAAGTGAAAAGTGACAAACAGTGGGGAAAAAAAAATTGTAAAAAAAGAAAAGGGGGAATGCCCAAATTGAGCATTGGCCTAGGCCCTGAGGCCTGATAAGCAAAAATTGCCCCCAGACTTAGCCAAAAGGCCAGGCCCTAAAAGGTGCAGTGCAGAAAGAAAAGCTTTGGTGACTGTGAACATGTGCCTTTTCACAAAGTGGGGTCCCACACCCAAGTATTACTCAGAGCACCCCTAGGGCGACCACTCCAATTACTTTCAGGCGCTCCAGTTTCAGTTCCTGCCAGTACTAACCTTCCAGGTCCCCATCACTCCAGCAGATTTGCATAGTCGCCACCATAACCTTGGTCAGGTCAGGATAGTAGCTCAGTGCCTCTACTGGGTCACTGATAAAAACAGATACTACACTTGATCTTAGCCAATAGGCAGAGAAGCGTTACTCTGCCCAGATATTGCAATCAATCTCCACATGTGGGGAAAGAATCAAGACAGAGCTTCCAATAGGTTTTACACTATTGGAGGCTCTGTCTTGAGTCTTTCCCCACATGTGTGCAATATCTGGACGGAGTTTGGTGATTTGGAGTGGCTTTAGATCATCATACTCAATATTGGCCAGACAGGAGAGAGAATGGCAATACTATTTGGTGAGCATAAGGGAGTGGAACCTGCACTGAACACTGTGGTGGAGGATATATGGTGTATAACTTTGAGTTTTTTCACTGTTTTATTACACTTAATTGGACTTTTATATCTTATGGACTTTTTTGGTTTACACATTGATTATATATTTCACATGGTTTGGATATGATTTGTTTGCAGTTGGTGCGCTGCTGTGAAGTTTTTTTTGTATTTAATTTCACCTTTATTGTTTAAAAAGGAATAACATACTATAAAACAGAAAGAAATCATAGCAATGTTCTCTTTATTTTGTAAAAGGGTAAAAGAGTTTCCATTAATTTAATTTAAAATAAAATAAGTTAATATAACAAGGTAAAAACAGTTACTGTATAAATGTTAGAAGGACTGGGAATATGGTGGAATTCCTCCTTTTAGCGTAGAAGTGATGTTCTGTGGAAGGAGTAGGCGAGGGCTCACAAGCCAGGGAACCCTGCCCCAGCCTACCTGGATTTGTCCAGTAGGAAAAGCAGCATAGCATATGATTGGTGATGATATGGGTGCTTAGACTTGCAAACTTGGTTGGTGGGAAAGTGTAAGTTGGGTTGCAGACTTGGATCATTAAATTATGTGAACTTTAAAGACACAGCAACACATGTTGGTTATGTTCAGTGGCCAAAACATCAAACCTACTAGCAAGTTTAAAGGCATTTTGCAAGGGAACAAAAAATAGTTTATGAAATGAAAAAAGGCTGCAAGGAAACATTTACATTGATTTTTTAATTATACATTACTGGGCACAGGTGAAGTTGTCAGGTACATAGAGTAATGCAGTTGCCTTCAGGAGAATGGACATTGGCCAACATAGGCTGTAAGGACAGCCCAGTAAAGCCCTTCCTATCCCCAGCATGCCTTGTGTTTTTTGCTAGCGTCCTTAGGAGAATGGACATCTTCTACCTCTTTTTATCAAGATATTTTTACTAGCAAGATTTTTCAGTTACTGCAGAGCTACTGGGGCTATATTTGCAGTTTCCGGATAGACTAATCTTCAGCTTTGTCCTGGAAGCTGTATCCTGACCCTGTCTGGAAGAAGAAGCAGGGTTGTCCTGTTGTGTGCCTTTAAGCACTGGACTCTGCATTAGATGATCACCTGGGCACCATTGATGCAGTATGATGAGGTATGTGAGGACCATGGTCCACCCATCTAGGAGAGGCTCCTTAGAAAGTATGCCCACTAGGAGGGCGAAGAGTATGTCCACCAGGATGGGGCATATCCTCTGGATTCCGCCTATCTACCTGTTGGGGTTCGCAGGAGTCTTAAGACCACCACTGCCATAAGTCATGGCTTTGGCCCTTCTGGAAACCTGGATAGCTGATCTGAGTCTCCTAATGCAGCGTACACACGCTCGGAATTTCCGATAACAAATGTTCGATGGGAGCTTTTTGTCAGAAATTCCGACCGTGTGTAGGCCCCATCGGACATTTTCTTTCGGAACAAAACTTGTTGTCGGAAATTCCGAGCGTGTGTACACAATTCCGACACACAAAATTCCACGCATGCTCGGAATCAAGCAGAAGAGCCGCACTGGCTATTGAACTTCATTTTTCTTGGCTCGTCGTACTGTAATATATATATCGACTTTTAATGTAGTGGAAAAACTTACATTAGAGAAGTCAAAACAGCGCTTATTAAAGTACTTTCAGCAACAGTGGAGTCCTCCCTGAAAGTACTTTGACAAGCGCTGTTTTGACTTCTCTAATGTAAGTTTTTCCACTACATTAAAAGTCGATTTATATTACACTATTACGCTATGTGTCTTTTCTCCTTCTTCCTTATTTGTATATAATCATCCGGTTCAACCTTCTGCTACCACCTGAGTTATTGCATATAAGAACACAATACCAGGATAACCTCCCTTCACTGGTTTGGTGTGATAGGCATCTGTTTGAACTGCTGCTGAGGATCCATCTTTCCACAGAGATTTACATCATGCTCAGTTGACCCTTTGAACGTATATTCTTTAGGGTTCACTGTTTCTGGTAAGCCTCTTACCTGTTGGTGGCGGTTGACTCTATCCCATCCAGTCTTCACTCAACATTCACCATTTTTAGAGCATCATCACTTTGAACTTTCACTTGTTCATTTTTATTTTTATTTTATTTTCAATTAGTCTTTTTTAGTGCACTCTTGAGCACGGGTTACAGAGACTTTCACATTGACTATTTTCTATTGTTTTTCATATTATTATTTTTTTGGCACTGTGTTCATTCACCACCAGGTGCATTGTTATATTTTTTTTCCCTGCTGGAGAAAATAGGATTATGCTTTATTGTTTTTTTTTTCTGGACCAACTGTGGGTATAGGATTGTGAATATAGGATTGTATACATTTTTTTTCCCTTCTATTGGTTGAACTGGATGGAAATGTGTCTTTTTTCAGCCAGACTAACTATGCAACTATACACTACTGTATGTATATTGTGTACCAGGTGGATCTCCAGGCCTCAGCTGATGCCAGGATCAGTCATAGGGTTCTTTAGGTGGCTTAGTAACATGTTCAGCCCCATCTGTTTACCTGTTAGCTTTTGTTTGCTGTGTTGCCGACCCCTCAGTTGGACTGCTTTTGGATTGCCCTGTGTGCCTTAAAGGGGGTTGTAAAGGTTTGTTTTTTATTTTCTAAATAGGTTCCTTTAAGCTAGTGCATTGTTGGTTCACTTAACTTTTCCTTTGATTTCCCTTCTAAATATTTTTTTTCTTTGTTTTCTTTGTCTGAATTTCTCACTTCCTGTTCCTCCTCAGTAAGGTGTTCAGTAAGCTGTTCTGGCTGACTCCACACCACTCGGATGATGGTGTGAAGTTTAGTGAGGAGAAACAGGAAGTGAGAAATTCAGACAAAGAAAAAAAACATTTAGAAGGTAAATCAAAGGAAAAGGTAAGTGAACCAACAATGCACTAGCTTAAAGGAACCTATTTAGAAAAAAAAAAACGAACCTTTACAACCCCTTTAATACTCCTGACTTACTGTAAAATAATTTTCTTGGGGTACATTACAGGACACATGTTCCCCACCCCGTCTCCGATGATCATCTCCTAATATTTCTGAGGCATGCTGGGAGTAGGAGGGGATATACTGGACAGTCCTTACAGCTCTTGTTTGCTAATGTCCAATGTTATGAAGGCAGTTGCACAACCCTATGTGCCTGACTACTGCTACTATTTTTCAAGTTAGTGACAGGGAATCTTTAGGTGGATGATACAGAAAGGTGATGGTAATGTCTGTTTGGCTTCTGAATAGTACTTGGTACCCAGAACATTAAAATCTGGGAAGGCTGTTAATTTCGAAGATAAGTTGTCTAACACTGTACATTCTAAGAGACTGTAAGTTAACATGCTTGTATGTCTTTTAAAGTGGAACTAAGCCCAACAGTCACATTTTCCTCCTCTGCGTCCTTTGCTGATTTACGCAAAAAATATGCATAAGAGCACTGAAAAACGAACCTATCAGGTAGATTAAACTCCCTCTGGGTTTTACTGGGACACTGATTCCTCAATATTTCCAGCTAGGTTAAATTTCAGTGTGAGGCAGTCACGTGCTGCTTAGGGAGGGAAAGCCAGGGAGGAAAAGGGTGTAAATTTAATCTATGGAGTTAGGTCTGCTTTGAACATTATTTTGAAGCATTAGTCAGGAAGTTTTACTATTATGTAACCACCAAGATTCAACGAGTTTAAGATTTTGTGCACTGATAGTCATCCTGGCTGCAAAGATCATAAAATTGCCAACCTTCTTTCTTGTGTATGCCATTAATCTGGGTAGCTGCCAATTTGCAGTCCAAAGAATTTGCCTGAAGTATTAGCTATACATACTAGTATGTGTAGTTAGATTTCGGACACAACCTGTGATGTCCCTTATCCACTACCCAACATCTATTACATTAAATGTGATGGGCATCTATGGATTTCATAGACCAACACAGGTTTGAAATGCTTTTCTCCTTGAGACAGTCCAGACATGAGAAACGACGGTAATTACAATAAATCCTTCAGCAGGATAGACACTTTCCAGTTTGAGCTTCTATTATTAACCCCAGTAGGAAGACATTTTTGTACTGGAAGATTTTTCTTAAAACCAGCTTGCTACAATCTTGCTTTTAATCTGATTTTTTTTTAAGTGTTATATGAGAAAATGAACTTAGAATCAGAATACATACATCCTTTGTCTTTCTTTTTCATCCAGTAAAGTTTCTGTAGTAGGGTGAGCATTGTTAAGCTCTCCATCTGATTCGTTAATATCCGCTTTCCTTTTCCTTGAGTTGGAAAACCATGAAAACCACTATAAAAAAATATAGAAAAATAAATGTGGATATAGCAGTAAAATATTGGAACAACAGACATGTCTTAGGGTTTCATCAAATATTCCCACAACCCCCTCTTTAAACCCGCACAATAACCCTTACCTTGTGACATTATTTTAAAGATTACCGCAGCAGCCCTTTTATAAACAACACACTTAAAGAAATACCAAAGGATCCATATCAAATATTTAAAAAGTAAACATAAATAGGAACCATGACTTGATGTTCACTTGAATGATTTAAACAGAAAGGGATTTTAGAAAGCACATTAAGATGAACCACCAATATATTTTGCCCTGCCCTCAGCCACACCACACACCTTAAGGCTCTGTTCACACCTAGGCGTTTTTGGGCGTTTTTGTGCTGTAAGCCTCAGCTCTAAAAATGCCCACCAAGACAAATCCCGTTGAATTAAATGGCCCCTGTTCACATCTGAGCATTTTGTCATCTGAAGCAAAACGCCTGAAGCTCAAAAAAGTAACAGGAGCTTTTTTTTGGCAGATTACATGCGTTTTCTGCTTTTTATATTGGTGACCTTTTGACCTGTACAAAACCACAGCAAAAACGTGTCAAAAATCGCTGCAAAATCGCAGCAAAAATTGCGCGACTTTCTGCCTAAAAACAAAAAGCCTAGGTGTGAACAGAGCCAAAGGGCACCCTTTTGAGTGCTAAATTTTTACCCAGTTTCATGGGACTTAGCTCAAAGGAGCACAACCAATGTACAACACACAAAGGGTAATTCCTGTAACACCATTGGATTCCCCAGCTTTCGATGTACAACTCTATTTTCTACTACTACTATTTTCTACTACTATTTTCAATTGGTGAAAGTTCTGCAGGCAGACCAGTTAAGCACCCGGACTCTTCTACTACAAAGCCATGCTGTTGTCATAGATGCAGTTTGCGGTTTAGTATTGCTGAAGTATGCAAGGCCTTCCCTGAAAAATACATCATCTGGGTGGCATAGAGCTGGATTTATTTTTCTGCATTGATGGTGCCTTTCCAATTGTGAAAGCTGCCTATTCCATGCACACTAATGCACCCCCATGCCAACAGAGATGCAGGCTCTTGTACTGAGCGTTGATAACAAGAATAGATAACTAGAAGGTCCCTCTCCTCTTTAGTCCGAAGGACGTGTCGCCCATGGTTGCAAAAAAGAGTCACATTTCAATTTGTCTGACCACAGAACAGGTTTCCACTTTGCAACAGACCATTTTAAATGAGCTTTGGCCCAGAGAAGATGGCGGTGTTTCTGGATCATGTTCAGATATGGCTTCTTTGCATGATAGAGCTTTACCTTGGATAAGGATAGCATGGTGCACGGTGTTCCCAGACAGTGATTTTTGGAAATATTATTGAGCCCATGCAGTGATGTCCATCACAGAATCATGCCTGTTTTTAATGCAGTGTAAGATGAGGACTTGGAGATCAGGGCCACCCAATATTGCATTTCAGCCTTGTCCCTTGAGATTTATCCATATGTTCTGAATCTTTTGATATTATGTACTGCAGATGATTATATATCTAAAGTCTTTGCAATTGTTTTGTTGAGAAACATTATTCTGAAATTGTTTGGCAATTGTTAGATGCAGCTTTTCACAGATTGGTGAAGCTCTGCCCATCTTTACTTCTGAGACAATCCTACTCTCTAAGATGTCCTTTTTATACCCTATCATGTTACAGACCTGTTGCCAACTAACCTAATTTGTTGCAAAATGTTCTTCCAGCTCTTCTTTGCTAGCATAATTTTCTTTGCCAGCTTTTTGTTGCCCTGTCCCAACTTTTTTAAGATGTGTTGTTGTCATCAATTTCAAAATTACCTTATTTTTTTTTTCTTAAAATGGTACATTTTCTCAGTTTAAACATTTGATATGGTTTTTTTTTATTTTCTGTTTTGAATAAAATATGGGTTTATGAGATTTGAAAATCATTGTATTCAGTTTTTTTTGTAGATTTTACATAGCGTTTCAACTTTTTTGGAATTAGGGTCACTTTTCTTCCAAAATCCTCTTTCCACTAAGCTGCTGCAAAAATGTTCCACACACCCACCTGACTTTCCCCCCCAGTAGGTACCGTGTTTCCCCGAAAGTAAGACCTACCCTGAAAATAAGACCTACCCCGATTTTTAAGGAGGGCTGCAATATAAGCCCTACCCTGAAAATAAGCCCTAGTGTGTGTGTTTCTGTAATCTAATCTGTAGTCAAATACCTTCGGTATACAATGCCACTCGGCGCTCAGCTGGCGTTCTTCCCCTTCCTGTCAGTGGGGGATCTCGTACCCCCTCCCTCTGCAATGCTCGGATCGCCGCGGGCTATGAAAGCGCCGAGGCGCACTCAGCTGATCTCCTCTTCTGCTTGTCAGCGGGGGATCTCGGCCCCCCTCCCTCTGCAATGCTGGATCGCGGCGGGCTATGGAAGCACAGAGGGGCACACAGCTGATCTTTTCTTCTCCTGCCTGTCAGTGGGGGATCTCGGCCCCCTCCCTCTGCAATGCTCTGATCGTGGGAGAGAGCTATGGAAGCGCCGAGCGGCGCTGTAAGAAGGTATGTGACACAATTGAACAGAAACACACACCTTTTTCATTATATTCTACTGTAATAGAAAGGATTCTTGGAGTTTACAACCACTTTTGATTCACGTCACACTGGGGATTCCTGCAGGCAGGGAGGGAGAGGGGGCAAGAAGACAGCACATTAAATGGCAAGCCCTACCTCGAAAATAAGCCCTACTGTGTTTTTGATTGCCAAAATTAATATAAGACCCTGGCCTTATTTTCGGGGAAACACGGTAAGCCCCACTACTTTTCCACAACATCATTCAGTAACCCTTTCTCTGGCTTGTTCTCAAAGACATGTGGTTCTTACACCCAGCTTCACCTTGTCTCCAGGCTTAACATTAAGGTTGAACTCTGGACAGATATGAAATGAACAGATAATGCATACAACCTCCCCCCCCCCCCCATTTAGTTTAAGTCCAACTGCAAGAAGTTGATATTAAGTCAAAATTCAGGTGCATACAGTATACTGCCTGAATAGAAAGAAAAAAGAAAATACAAGCTGCATTACTTTGATTTCTAAGTCTGCCTGCAGTTCAAATTGAATTTGCTTGTGGTTTGGGCTCTTTGGTATTGTAGCACTGCAACATGATCCTTGCTAATTTTCCATGTGCTCTCAAAATAGCAGAAACCACACTAAATGCATTAAAAACTGAAACTGTTGAGAAAAAAACAATCTGCAATAGCTCACTCTTGCTAAAATCAATAATGCTTTTTCCAGTCATAAATAATTAAATAGTCATTGTCATGAATTGGGGGTACAGGAGGTACAGGGATGGGGGAGTCTGAGTTGCTGAGAATTGAAAACTTACCAGCAAGCTGATCAATTATCACATGAACCAAGCATTCCCCAATCCATACACAGAAAACAACCGAAAACAGAATGCGCACACTAAAACCCAAGTTGTCACCACTCACAATTTACAGGCTTGTCATTAACATTGCTCCTGACACCTCTAGTCAGCACACTTGGCCCTCCAGGAGATATCACTTATAGATTTAGTAAAAACACCCACTGACAGTCTGTAGGCGGGACCAAGGGCTCAGTACCTGAAGAGGGGATAACACACACACACAGGGGGAAAATGGTGCAGAAGCTTGTATTAACGTGAAAGTTCAGAGAAAGTAGTACAAAGTCTGTATACACAGCTGCAATGGCCCGGCAGCGCTTGTAGAGAACTCTGCAGAGGATACCCAAACACACTACTGACACCTGACAGCATCTGACAGAGGAGGTGGCTGAAAGGCACCTGGATCCCTACACTAGGCACTCTGTTCCTGTCCAGCAGGGTCTCTATCCCTGACCTGACCACGCAAAATGTGGGCCGACTGAGGGGGAACAGTGCTATTTATTAGCACTGCCCACACCAAAGATGGCCACAGAGGTCAATTGGGGTGGCAGCGTCCAATCGGATAACTGCTCTCCTGATGACACCTACAGAGACCTCAGGTTGAACATGGGTCCCCTTGCCTTTTGCTCTTTCTCTGTGTCTTTCTCTGTATGGTGGCTGACAAACAACACCACCTATACAGGGAGGCCGAACTACACCCGCTTACAAATCGCTTCAGATTTGTGTGCTCTTTAGAGCAAACACATCTTATTCATTTTACTTATATATTTATTATCCCTTGGCAGGCAGTGCAAGGAAAGTTACAAAAAAAGTAGTTATGAAGTAAGACACACATAAACAAAGAGGGTGAAAAATAAAATGGATAAACAAAATAAATATTATTTCTCCTGCTTCCCGGTATTGATGGAATACGCACGGCCAAGATTTAAACTGCAGATCTTTATTTTCTACCCTTGAGATCAAAGTGAGTTACCACCTACACAGACCATCCTCTGGCTTTTGTATCTTACCCAATTAGCACAGGTAGGATTTTGACATTAAAAATCTTCAGACACCCATAACTGTGCTGGGTTATGAATTGTAAGTCTGTAAGTAAGAGCAATAGTTTTGGCTTTGGTTCTGCCTTGCATAGGGGCCCAACATGGATGCTTTACACCTTGCAGAACAAGCATAAAAAGACCCAAATTATTGGAGGCGCATGTGCGGGAGCTCCTAAGATGGCGGCTTAGGACCGGAGCTCCGCTCAACGCCAGCTACACAGCAGAGATAACCGTGCATACAAGCTCTCTAAACACCCGTTATTAACGGGTAACGTTAGCGGATACTTCAGGGCACCCGTCTATGCCAGGTAAACACGTTAAAAGGGACTAGAGACATAATAAGGAGCCTGTGGAGAAACTGAACTTTTCCAAGATGGCCTCCGCACCTCAGACGCGCGCTGAGGCCTCCACAACTAGCAGGCAAGTTATGGCTCCTACGCCTATTTCTTATCTACCTCAGACACAAGGCTCTGTTACCTGTCCTAGTGTATTACGTCCTGAACACAAAGAAATGGAGAACCCTATGGAATCTATAAACTTAACCCCCCTAGAGGTCTCTACACATATTCCTGACCCCTTGCTTACAAAGGCTGAACAGGCTCTTGATGTTACTTTCAATGTGTCTGAACTGTTCACAAGAATCTCTGAAATGTTGGATAAAGGCTTAGCACAAAATGCTGACAGGATCACTGGGGAAATTAAAGCTGACTTTCAGAACCTTGGAAATAGAATTGAACATATTGAGCACAAGTTAGATATCACTGTGACAAAAACTAATCAGAACACAGACCATTTACAATTCATGCAGGACCAGCTCGAATCTGCACAAGCAAGGATTGACAATCGCGAAAATCGTTTGAGAAGAGACAATTTTAGGGCCAAAGGATTGCCAGAATCCATCATTGATGTACATAATGCTGTACAAGATATCATAAAAACCCTGATCTATTCCAGCTCACAAACTGGAACTGGACCGTGCACATAGGTCCCTGGGACCCCTTAGAAAGGATGGTTTGCCACGGGATGTAGTGGTAAAACCACACTATTATTCCATCAAGGAGGACATAATGAAAAAATCTCGCCAACAAGAACAATTACAGTACCAGGGTACCTCTATTCAAATATTTTCAGATATCTCTCCTTACACTATACAAAGAAGAAGATCCTTGAAACCTTTATTGGTAGCCCTTATCAAAAAAGACATAAAATACCGATGGGCTTTTCCTTTTGCTCTAAAATTTTCCTTTAATGGCAAACAATATGCAGTTCATATTTTCCAATTTCCAAGAGGGTGAACGATTGTTGCTAGACCTAAAGATCATCTTTATGGAACCTGACATGGATACTACACCAGCTCAACAAGGCTCTATTAAACGTCAATCTCCTATAAGTCCAACTTCTTCTAATTGGAGCAAGGTCAAACATAGGAGAGTTAAGGATAACCTCTCTACCTGAGAAGATGCGTTTCTTCTTTATTATATCTTCTCTACCTTGTTTCTCAGGAGAATTTTTTTTTGTTTTCTTTTGTCTACAAAATTCTCCAATTTTGTTTTTTTTGTAGGTAATACTGACTTTTTTTTGCCTTCAATGTGGGATGTTTTTTTTTTCCTTCCTGGGAAAAAGACTCTAGACCTATATGAATTTACAGTTTACTAATTTGTTGAATCCGCTTTCTAAACTGTTTCATGCTTTATGAGATGCTGTCACTGGCCAGTGTTGAGGCATTGGGCCTCCACCTACTTCTTAGACCGTTTTTTTACCGCTCTGGGGGGCGGGTACTTAGCCCTTTATATGGGCTATACTACTGTGATTTTTTTGAATGAGGGAATGGAGTCTTACCGTTCCCCTCATTCTGGGCCGTATTTTGGCCTTTTGCTATTCTATATTTCGCTAATAAGTTTGTATAATTTTTGTTGTTTCTTTTTTTTCTTTACTATCTTTTTCTCTCTTTTAGCCTACCGGCCAATGAGATGTTTCTATGAGGTGTACTTGAAGTTATCAAATCTAAACTTGGTGAATGATCCTATCTTGTTTAAGATTTTTCTTAGATTGAGTAAAGTATGGGACAGCGGGTTGCTTGGTATTATTCTCCTTTAGCTCCAAGGCTGGTACTAATGTTATTTCTCCTCCCCTTCATGTTGTTACTCATAACACGCAGGGGTTGAACTCACCAGTGAAGAGACGGAAGGCCTTTCAGGACTACAGTTCTCACCACATTGATGTGTTTTTTTTTACAGGAGTCCTATTTCCCACAGCGGTACACCCCCTCATTTTTACATGCACACTTCCCAGTGTTTCATTTGGCAAATGCTGAAAATAAGACTAGGGGAGTAGCAATTTTATTTTCTAAACACTGCAATTTTAATTTACAGAAGGAGTGTGGAGACCCAGAGGGAAGGTTCCTATTGGTTAAAGGTACGATAGATGGGAAGTTGTATACTTTAATATCTTATTATGCTCCTAACAGGGGACAAAAACGGTTCTTTAGTCAAATGTTTAAGACTCTTCAGCCACTTATGGAAGGTGTCATAATTATGGGAGGAGATTCCAACATAGCCTTTGATACGGGACTAGACAAATCTAAACCATTGAAGACAAAATTGATCCGACCAACCAAGGCCAGTACACAAATTGCTTGTCTATTTCACCAATCCAGATTGACTGATATATGGAAGGAATTAAATCCAAAAACAAAAGATTTTACTCACTTTTCCAATCCACACCAATCCTACTCACATATAGATCACGTAATGATATCAACACAACACATCCCTTCAGCTCTTACATCCTCTATTATAGATGTAGCTTGGTCAGACCACTCTATGGTTCTATTGTCATTGAGACGTGATAGTACTAGCCAAAGAGTATTTCATTGGACTCGTAATCAATCCGTACTAAAGGATCCTACTATAGTTACTGAAATTGAACAAGCTATAAAAGATTATTTCGATCTTAATGATAGGGAAGAAGTCACTCCAGAAACTTTATGGGCGGCTCACAAGGTAACTATTAGAGGTAAATTGATACAGATTGCAGCTAGACAAAAAAGGATAAGGAGCTTAGAGTTAGAGAGACTGGAGAGAGAATTTATTGAATTGAGTAAAAAACATAAAAAAGATCCCTCTGGTGTCCCTACCTCCAAATTAGATGCTGCTAGGGCAGCTCTGAATTTAGCTCTCACGGTGAAAGCAGATAGGTCTATTAGATGGTCTGGGGCCAAATTTTATCAAATGAGAGATAAGATAGGTCCCATGTTAGCTCACAAATTGTCCCCTAGGCTTCGATCCAGGATCCTTCCCAAGATCAAACAGGCTGACGGTTCCTTTACCCTGAACTCCCAGGGTATAATGGAAGCTTTTCAAAATTTCTATTCTAAATTATATCACTCAGAAGGACACTCTACTTCCAATAGAGTGGAGGAGTTCCTGGACTGCTTAAATTTACCCAAATTGGCTGATGCCCATAGAGAGGAAATAGAAGCTCCCATATCTAAGACGGAAGTATCAAAAGTTATAAAAGCATTAAAAAGCGATAAAGCTCCTGGACCTGATGGTTTCTCTTCACCATACTATAAAACATTTTCAGAGATCCTGACTTGCTATCTCACTCGATTCTTTAATTTCATGACTGAAGGTAATCCGATAGGTAATCAGCTTAATATGGCATATATATCTGTAATTCCGAAACCAGACAAGGACTCCAGTCAAATCGAAAATTACAGACCAATCTCTTTATTTAATAATGACCTAAAAATATTAACCAAGATCCTAGCTAATAGATTGTCCACTTTTATCGGTCAATATATCCATGAAGATCAGGTGGGATTTATCACCGGTAGACAGGGTCCAGACCAGGTGAGAAGAGCGATAATGCAATCTAAATGGGTAGATGAAAAAAAACAGGAAGGTATGCTCTTATCGTTGGACCTTCAGAAGGCCTTCGATTCAGTCTCGTGGCCGTATTTGTTTGCGGTTCTGAAACGCTGGAGTTTTTTGTTTGAAGGTTTTAGGTATCTTATCTGCCCTATATTCTGCACCTGAAGCTAAAATTAGACTGCAGGGACTATTTTCAGATTCTATCAAGATTAGTAGGGGTACACGTCAAGGGTGCCCTCTGTCTCCCCTGATATTCGCTGTTATAATGGAATCATTGGAGATAGCGATCCGGAATAATCCGAATATCAGGGGGGTCCAGTGTAATCAAGACAATCACAAATGTGCATTATTTGCAGATGATCTATTAGTATTTGTAACTTCTCCAATCTTCTTTATCTGAGATTTACTCTTTGCTTCACAAATTTTCCAAAGTATCGGATCTCAAGTTAATATGGCCAAATCTAGAGCCCTTAATGTGTCACTTCCGGACTCTATGGTTTCCTATATACAAAAAAAAATACAAATTTAGTTGGAGTACTTCCTCCATTAAATACTTGGGTATTAATCTTACCTCAAAGTTTGAAGATTACCTCAAAGTTTGAAGATTTATATCAGGTTAATTATCCTCCTATGTATAGGAAACTTGAAGCTGATATTGGTGGCTGGGAGGCACACAATATTGGTTGGATAGGCAGAATCAATTCAGTCAAGATGACCCTCCTACCTAGACTTTTGTATCTCTTTCGTTCACTCCCTATTCCGATTAAAAGAAATCACCTGAAAACCTTCCAAGGAAAAATCATCAAATTTATTTGGAACAAAAAAGGTCCACGTCTATCTTCTTTTTAATCTCCCCGAACAGGGAGGTTTAGGACTTCCAAACCTTTTATGGTATTATCAGGCTGCTAGACTAGCGCAATTGTCAGACATATACCTCAAAACAGATCAACCTGACTGGGTACATATAGAGGGTCAAGCAACCCCTATATTTTCGGAAAATGTATTATGGTGCTCTCCCAAACGCAGGCCTTCTATTATGTCTCCAGCTCTTTCACAATCTTTGGCTTTGTGGAACTCACTTCAGGGTCTTCCTTCTTTGGTCTCTAAGCTTCAACCATTGGCTGATCTGTTTCGGAACCCATTATTTACCTCAGGTGTGGATGTTGAAACCTTTAAGTGGTGGCGTGACAAGGGGGTGTACTGCATTGGGCATTTTTTCTCACGTTCGGGCCCTCTTCCTATACAATATTTTATTGATGATCTTGGTCTTCCGTCTACAGAAAGATCAAGATTTCTTCAAATCTCTAATTGGACCCATAAATTATGGGAAAACGTGTCTATGTCTGAAGGTCTTACGCCTTATGAAATTAGATGTGAACAAGCTATGGAGAGGAGGGGAGGAATTTCTGTAATTTATAAGTCACTTGCTTCTAACGCTATTAAACTACCTCATATGTTGGCTTGGGAGAAAGATCTCCAAAGTGAATGGGATCTGAAGGACTGGTATGGAAACTTCACTAGATCAATGAAAGGCATTCCTAACACGTCACTTATAGAAGCAAATGTTAAAATCTTTACTAGATGATACCTAGTTCCTACAAGATTAGCTTCTATGTATCCCTCCTCCTCCCCTTGATGTTTTAAGCTGTCAGGGATTAGGCTCTATGATTCACATATGGTGGGAGTGTCCCAAGATTCGGGGATTTTGGAATAGAGTCTTCTATATTATATGAAAAATCACAGGTTGTACCATACATCAATCTCCAGCGATTGCTTTGCTTAATGGATTTTTACCGCATATTCCCAGGGTTACCAGAAAACTGATTTTATTCATCCTTACAGGTGCTAGAATAACCATTGTCAAAGCATGGAAAAAACCGACAGTATCTCTTTTATGTATGAAGAGAAAAGTTTCATGGATAATGGAGCAGGAAAAAATGATCAGCTCATTGTTAGAGAAAACCACTCAATTTAATGCTATATGGGAACCCTGGGTTTAATTTTTGGGAGTTTCTCTACACCCTACGTAATTGGCAACACCAATCGCTGATTATTGACGTATACATTGAGCAGGTAGGCTTTCTTTCTTTCTTTCGTTCTTTCTTTCCCGTTAAATATTTTTCCTTTTCTTACCTTGGGTGATTAATTTTTTTTTCTTTTTATATTTCTTTACTTATTTCTGTCTTATTGAATATGAATAATATGAATATGTACTAGGTTATTTTAAGACTTCTCAAGTCTATATAACAATTTATAGTTTTAGGGTCAGAATATTTGACTTTGTTTTAATATATTGAGAATGGATTCTTGTTCTCCGGTTAATCTAAACATAGACTGATATGTTTGATGTTGCAAATACTCAAATTTGTGTCCTCTTGTATCTCAACCAGCAGTTTTTGAGGTAATATAGAGAGTGGGTGGGGGGTTCCTCTTGCCCACTTTTAGGCACAGTATGTTCCCTTTAGGGGCGTCTGAGGGGACCGGAGGATCTCCTTATCATCTGGTATCTAAACACATAAAATTCAAAATACTAAATATATTGTAATACTAATTTACTTACAAAGGAGGGAAAGTAAGGAAGGGGTGGAGGGGAGGCTAGAGGTTACTCCTTTTTGATACGTACATTTCAATGGCTTATGTTTTTATATTATCTATACATAGATATATCTTTACATAGAAATGTTATAATTTTTGATCCATTGTAATATGATTTAACCACATGTGCATTGTATTGTAATGCTATCTTGTATTTTTTTTTTATGTACTGACTCTATTCTAATGAAAATAAACAAAAACTTGAATGATAAAAAAAAAAAAAGACCCAAATTATTAATAACTCTCCTATATTTTACAATACAACTGGCATGTCTGGAGTCTAACAGTTTCTATTTGCATAATTAGGTTTTGGCAAAAAGCTTTATCATTGTGCACTGCATGAAATGAGTTTTGAGTTATATATATACTGTATATCCTTCCTGGATTTAAAATACATACAGTTTTCTTAGACTAGGCGCTGGGAGCTTTTACACCTAAACTTTGCTAATTTGGGATGCAGACATACAGACTAGTGTCCAGTGAGAAAACACACAGGGTATAAATGACTTCTACTGTTAAAGTGGAGCTCCACCCTATTTTACAACATTAACTTAATCATATTGCAGCAATGTATTAAGTTAAAAACTGAAGTTTTTTTTTTGTATGGTATCTGTGTTTTCCTGATGTCTCTCTCTGTTTCCTGTCTGTGTATTCTGCAGATATGGGTGGGTATTCTGCGGGTATTCCGTCATTTCCTTTCAGCCGCACTGTCTCCTGGGAGCTTGTGTCATTGTTCCAGGGAGTCATTGCGGAGGCCTGCCGCGAGTTATCTATTGAGCTATTGAGCATGCCCAGGAACGCGCAAGGAATGCTGGTAGCTCAGCACCGCTGGAATCAGGAAGTAAATGCTTGTGGGCTTCAAATGCCCACAAGCAAGATGAAAACGTCCGTCCTAATTTTATCAAACTTCATCTCTTCAATGAAACAGGACATCGGGCAAGCTAAATCACCAAAACAATGAATGTGTGATTGTGTTGCTGTTTGCAGGAAAAAAAAAACGTCAGTGGACCTCCGCTTTAAGTAAATATTAAACATTTGGCCTTCCATCCACACTGTATTGTTAAAATGTTATGTTTTTTTCCGATTGAACTCTGTCTTGGCTGGATCATGTAACTGGAAATGGAAACTGAAGTGCCACATTACTACTATTATTCTAATAAAAGTCAGAGAAACAATCTAAAAAGTATCTAATGCATTTCCAGGGTCCAACACCCCCCTTCATCAGAACTTGATGGAAAACATTGTAAAATGGGCTAGAGCAGTGGTTCTCAACTCCAGTCCTCAGGGCCCACCAACAGGCCAGGTTTGCAAGATAACTGAAATGCATCACAGGTGATATAATTTGCTGCTCAGGGATTGCAGTATTCTAGTCTGCATCTCACCAAGGTAATACTTAAAATCTGGCCTGTTAGTGGGTCCTGAGGACAGGAGTTGAGAACCACTGGGCTAGAGGATGACCTTTATTTTTATTTTGTCAGTGTGATTACAAGAACAGGCCTTGATGAAGGGGGTGATTTTGTGGCACCCTTCTAGCATAGGATGCTAGGTTAATTTAGTTTTTGACACCTTCTATAATCAAGGGGGGGGGGGAGTGATTTTTTGTCATGGTCTTTTCAGGGTTTCACAGCCTGAGAGTTTGATTGCTTCCCCTTGCCTCTAAAAGAAGCTTCCAGAGCTTAGGGAGGGAGATGCAAATAGTCAGCCTAAATTTTTATCATGCTTCACCCAATCCCTGGCGAGGAGTATCCAAAAGATGGCTAAAAATGTGATAAATAGTCTGAAGCCCTGGAGAGCTGGGTTTCTTCTCCCCAGGAGGGTTGCAGAGCCTGAGGGGCTTCTGCCCTCAGGCAGTCCATTGACTGTGCAGCTGTTCTAGAGGCTTCAACTATGTCAGGGCTGAGAGCCTGGATGGTTCTGCTTAGAAGCAGATTGCAGGACCTTGCCACAAGGGATCTGGTCTGGAAAAGGACTGTCTCATTCAACAGACAATGCCTGGATGAAGCTGTAAGGTGGCAGCTGTCCTGGGGACTTGTGAGTAAAGACCCTAAATTGATCCCTGTAACTGTGCAATGTTCTGGAATTCAAATTGGCTACCAGTATTTGTGCATAGACGCAATGTAACCATGGTCTTCAACTGTGAGGCCTTAGACTGCTCTGAAATTTACCTCATGGTCCCCAGCTGTGAGGTCTTAGCCTATTCAGAAAGTTACCTCATGGTCGCCAGCTGTGAGGTCTTAGCCTATTCAGAAAGTTACCTCATGGTCGCCAGCTGTGAGGTCTAAAGCCTCGTACACACGAACGAGTTTCTCGGCAAAACCCAGCAAGAAACTTGCTGGCAGAGATTTTTTGCCGAGAAATTCGTTCGTGTGTATGGTTTCTCGTCAAGAAAAGCGACAAGAATCTCGACGAGAAAATAGAGAACCTGCTCTCTATTTTCTCGTCGAGATTCTCGTCAGCCTGTTTCTCGACGAGAAAATTGTGTGTGTGTACACTTACCTTTTCGCCGGGAAGTCTGCGCATGCTCAAAATGACTTTGACGCATGCGCGGTAGCTTCCTAGGCATAGGTAGGGTGAACCAAGATGGTGGCGACGGCATGCTCGTCGTATTCGATGACGTCACCGCGTTCGCTCCATTCAAAGAACCGCGGGTTCTTTGAAAGGAGCGTGTGTACACTCGGCCGGGACAAGTTTCTTGTCCAAGAATCTCGTCGAAAAAAATGACATGTTTTTTTCGACGAGAATCTCGGCCGTGTGTACGAGGCTTTAGCCTATTCAGAAAGTTACCTCATGGTCTTCAGCTGTGGCGGTTTAGACTGTCCAACATTCATGATTAATCAAGGAGAAGATTGTCCTCTGATCATTTTGGAATATCACATGCCCTAATACCTTTCGGCCTCGTACACACGACCGATTTTCTCGGCAAGAACCAGCAAGAAACTTGCTGGCAGAGAGGTCTTGCCGAGAAAATCGGTCGTGTGTACGCTGCTAGCGGGTTTCTCGTCGAGAAAACCGACAAGAAACCTCGACGAGAAAATAGAGAACCTGCTCTCTATTTTCTCGTCGAGATTCTCCTCGGCATGTTTCTCGACGAGAAAAGTGAGTGTGTGTACACTTACCTGTCCGCCTGGAAGCCCGCGCATGTTCGAAATGAATTCGACGCATGCGCGGTAGCTTCCTAGACATACGTAGGGTATACCAAGATGGCGGCGACGGCATCGAATGTGACGAGCGCATGCTCGACGTAGTCGATGACGTCACCGCGTACACTCCTTTCAAAGAACCGCGGGTTCTTTGAAACGAGCGTGTGTACACTCGGCCGGGACAAGTTTCTTGTCCAAGAATCTCGTCGAAAAAAACGACATGTTTTTTTCAACGAGAATCTCGGCCGTGTGTACGAGGCCTCACTGATAAAGTTTCCTCAAGCAATACATCTTAACCCCTTAACGACCGCTCACTGTATATATACGTCGGCACAATGGCACCGACAGGCACAATCACGTAGAGTGTACGTGATTGCCTTTGTACAGTTGGGGGGTCCAATCGGACCCCCCTTCTGTACAGTGAGCGGTCGGAAGTCATTGGGGAGCGATCCGACATGAGGGGACGGCCGTTCGATTCCGGCCACCCCCCCGCGATCGCTCCCGGCGAATGGAAATGCCCCCTCTGTCTGTGTAATGTTTACACAGACAGAGGAAGCAGGAGGAAGTGATGTCATCTCCTGTGCGGCGCTCACATATACCGAGCGCCGTACAAGAGAAGACACACAGGTTAGTGCACAAACACTACACTAACACCAGTACACATAGGCACATAAATCGCCCCCCTAGATCACCCCCCAGCCCCCAGTCACAGTGTCACTGATTGCAGTGACCATTTATTTAGTGATCACTGCAATCAGTGACATTTGTGACTGTAAAAGTGTCACTACATTTAGTTTTAGGTCCAGTGTAGCCCCCTAACCCCCCCTAATAAAGGTTTAACCCCTTGATCACCCCCCAGATAACCCTTTCACCCCCTAGCACCGCCGTCGCTAAGCGATCATTTTTCTGATCGCTGTCTTAGCGTCGGTGATGCAGATCGGTAGCCAGTATTTTTTTTTTAGGTTCGCCGCAGGTTTTTATAGCGTCAGGTACCCCCATAAATTATCTAATAAAGGTTTAACCCCCTTAATCGCCCCCCAGGTAACCCTTTCACCCCCTATCACCACTGTCGCTAAGCGATCATTTTTCTGATCGCTGTCTTAGCGTCGGTGATGCAGATCGGTAGCCAGTAATTTTTTTTAGGTTCGCCGCAGGTTTTTATAGCGTCAGGTACCCCCATAAATTATCTAATAAAGGTTTAACCCCATTGATTGCCCCCCAGGTAACCCTTTCACCCCCTATCACCACTGTGTCATGGATATGCATTAATGTCTGTCTGCCATCTTACCTTCCTCCTCATGTGTTCATCTAGAGACCAGACCTCCTTCACCTGGCTTCCTTTATAATCTCCTCCCAGCCTGACTCCACCCCAGGCCCTATCACTGAACACTATATTAACCTGTGCACTGCAAGCCTGCTTTGCTGATCAACGTGTTTGTTAGGCATTGTGTGTTTGGGTTCCTGCCTGCCGTGTGCTACGTCTGTCTCTCTGTTACGTTATTGGCTTGTCCCCGACCATCCCTGTCTGCTCGTGACCCTTGACCTTCGGCTCGTTCTTCGTTATCCTTGTCTGCTTGTGGCCCCTGACCTTCGGCTTGTTATTCGGTTCTCTCTATCGTGTGCCGCTGCTTCCCCTTATCCTACGGGGCGTGAGCTAGGAAACTCCAGGGGCCGCGACCTGGTCCCAGCCTGCAGCGTAACATCCTCACCACTAGAGGCCCTGGAGAAGACCAGCTGGGTCTTAGACTCCGCGCCCTGGGGAATCTTGGCTCTCGCTTCCGTTGGGATCCCGGTTGTGCTCCTCTGGTCCCGCTTTCCACAACCACCCAGTTTCCTACCCACAGAAGCCAGCCATAGGGTTCACTACCTCGCGGTGCACTCCTGTCCCCCTACGGTGTGCATCTGTCACCTGGCCACAGGTGACCCTGACAGTTTGATCAGCCATGAACCCGGCTGACATCCCGCTTCCCGCGGATGATCCATTGCAGGGCATAGTTCGCAGACTTGAGACCCAGGAATCAAATCAGACCCAGGTGATGCGATTCCTCCAGGATCTGGCTTCTCGATTCGAGCAGCTTCAGGTCTCCTTGGGAACCCCGAATCCGCAACCCCAAGTACAACCAGCGGCTGTACCTATCGCACCAGTCGCAGCCTCACACTCACTAAGATTGCCAGCTCCGTTCCGTTTCTCTGGGGACTCCAAGGCCTGCAGGGGGTTTCTCAGCCAATGCACTATTCATTTTGAGCTTCAGCCTCAAAGCTTCCTATCTGACCGGGCTAAGGTAGCCTATATCATTTCCCTCCTCTCCGGTGAAGCTTTGGCCTGGGCTGCCCCCCTGTGGGAGAGGAACGATCCGGTGGTTTCCAGTCTGTCCGAATTCTTGAAGCTCTTTCGTAATATCTTCGAAGAGCCGGCTCGGGCTTCTTCAGCGGCTAGTGCTGTCTTACGTCTTCGCCAAGAATCTAGTTCAGTGGGGCAATATGCTCTTCAGTTCCGTATCCACACAGCTGAATTGAGCTGGAATAATGAGGCCCTGGTCGCTACCTTTTTACATGGCCTCTCTGACCGAGTGAAAGACGAATTAGCGGGAAGAGCCATTCCCGTCGGTCTGGACGATGTAATTTCATTATGCAACCAGATCGACATTCGTTTTCAAGAGAGGTCCTTAGAAAAAAGACGCCAGCACTCTCTGGGTCCTAGCCAGTCTGAGCTCCCCTCCCTTCATTCCGTGGAGCATCCTCTACCTGCTGAAGAACCTATGCAGCTGGGCCGGACCAGACTAACCCCCGAAGAACGTGCTAGACGCAGAACTCTGGGCTTGTGCCTCTATTGTGGGGGCAAGGGTCATTTTCGTGACTCCTGCTCGCTTCGTCCGGGAAACGCTCGGGTCTAATACATTTGGAAGGTGGAGTATTGGACCCAGAAACATCACCTTCTCGCCTGCTCTTGCCGGTGTCCCTTCATGTAGGCACTTCTCCTCAGTCAACCCTTGCATACCTGGATTCCGGGGCTGCCGGCAATTTCATGGATTGGAGAACTGCTTCTTCTATGAAGCTTACCCTTTCACCTCTCACTACCCCATTGGTAGTCTCGGCAATTGATGGCACTGTTCTCCCAGGGGGCCCTATTCGCTTCCAGACGCTACCCATTAGGATGTCGGTAGGGATTCTCCACCAGGAGTGGATATCCTTTCTTATTCTACCCAAGGCCTCTACCCCAGTTGTATTGGGCCTCCCTTGGCTACAGCTCCACTCTCCACATGTGGACTGGGTCTCTGGGCAGATCCTGGCCTGGGGTTCCTCATGTTTCTCGTCGTGTCTTCTCAAGGTGACCCCCAAGGAGAGTCTTCCGGTTGCTGCCACTTCTGTTTCTTCTGATCTTCCCGCCGCATACAGCGATTACCGGGATGTGTTCTGTAAAAAATCAGCTGAGGTGCTTCCTCCCCACAGGTCTTTTGACTGTGCTATTGATCTTGTCCCCGGAGCAACTCTACCCAGGGGTCGTACCTACCCTCTGTCCATCCCAGAGACCCAGGCCATGTCGGAGTATGTAGCAGAGAATCTGGAGAGAGGGTTCATCCGGAAATCCTCATCGCCTGCAGGGGCAGGGTTCTTTTTTGTTGCCAAAAAGGATGGTACCTTAAGACCCTGCATCGATTATCGGGGTTTAAATGTGGTTACTATTAAAAATCGATACCCCTTACCCTTAATATCTGAGCTATTCGATAGGTTGAAGGGTGCCTCCATTTTCACCAAGTTGGATCTCAGAGGCGCGTACAATCTCATTCGAATACGGGAGGGTGACGAATGGAAGACTGCATTTAACACTAGAGACGGGCATTACGAATATCTGGTGATGCCTTTTGGTCTGTGTAATGCTCCAGCCGTGTTTCAAAACTTTGTCAATGAAATCTTCAGAGATCTGCTGTACCAGTTTGTTGTCATCTATCTGGATGACATTCTGATCTTTTCTGAAAATCTGCTCGTCCACAGAAACCATGTCCGCACTGTACTTCAACGTCTTAGAGAGAACAATCTCTATGCCAAGCTGGAGAAATGTTCCTTTGAATGTTCTGAGGTCCTGTTTTTGGGGTGCTTTGTCTCATGTTCGGGGCTTCGTATGGACCCTGGGAAGGTCTTGGCTATCACCAACTGGCCTCTTCCTGCTAGCCTCAAGGCCACACAGCGCTTTCTTGGCTTCACTAATTATTATAGGCAGTTCATAAGGAATTACTCTTCCATTGCCGCGCCTATTATCGCTTTGACCAAGAAGGGTGTGAATGCCAGAGACTGGCCTCCCGAAGCTGTCTCTGCATTTCACAACCTGAAACAGGCCTTTGTTTCTGGCCCCCTCTTGAGGAGACCAAATCCTGGGAATGCATTTTTTATTGAAGTGGACGCTTCCTCAATGGGGGTGGGAGCTGTGCTTCTTCAAATCTTTGAGAAGAGACGCCAACCATGTGCGTTCTTCTCCAAAAAAATTTCTCAGGCAGAGAGGAATTATGCCATCGGTGATCGGGAACTTCTCGCTATTAAATTGGCGTTAGAGGAGTGGCGTCATCTCTTGGAGGGTTCCCCTCACTCCATAACGATCTTTACCGATCACAAGAATTTACAGTATCTACAGAATGCTAAACGTCTGAATCCTAGACAGGCCAGGTGGAGTCTCTTCTTTGCCCGTTTTAATTTCACGATTACCTACAAACCTGGTTCCTGCAACGGTCGGGCTGATGCGCTCTCTAGGTCATTTGACACTTTGGACGAGGAGTCCGCCCCTGAACCTGAGCCGATCATTCCCACCTCATGCATTGTTGCCCACTCTACCACCCTGAAGTCTAAAATTCCGCCTGGTAAGACCTTTGTCCCCACTGAGCTAAGAGCTAAGATCCTTCGTTGGGGACATGATTCCAAGGTGGCAGGGCATTCTGGATTCCTCCGATCCTTCCTACTCATCAGTCGTCACTACTGGTGGCCTAATCTCCGCTCAGACGTCAAAGACTACGTTAAAGCTTGTCATGTCTGTGCTCAGTCCAAATCCTCCACACAAGCTCCTGCTGGTCTCCTCATGCCCTTGCCTATTCCTAAGGAACCCTGGGCCCATATTGCCATGGATTTTATCACCGATCTCCCACTGTCTGAGAATAATACAGTCATTTGGGTGGTAATCGATCGATTCTCCAAGATGGCTCATTTTGTTCCTCTTCCTGGTCTTCCTTCTGCCCCTGCCTTGGTTCCCATTTTCATTCGAGAAATTCTCCGCCTACATGGGGTCCCTTCTCATATTGTTTCCGACAGGGGAGTCCAATTCACGTCTCGTTTTTGGAGAGCCTTTTGCAAATCCCTCAATATTGTCTTGGATTTTTCTTCTTCTTACCATCCCCAATCCAATGGACAGACTGAGAGGGTTAATCAGGAGTTAGAGGTCTTTCTTCGCACCTTTGTGTCTTCTCACCATGACGATTGGTCCTCTCTACTCCCGTGGGCAGAATTCTCCCATAACAATCATGTGAATACCAGTTCGCAGAAGACACCCTTTTTCACAGTTTATGGAAAACACCCTCAACTTCCTCTTCCTATGATCTGTTCTCCAGACATTCCAGCTTTGGCTTCGGTTCAGGAGTCTCTCAATTCCGTTTGGGGTCACGTTCATGATTCCCTCCGGGCAGCTGCTGAAAAATTCAAAGGCTTTGCAGACCGCCGCAGGCGTAAACCGCCTTCTCTTCAGCCAGGGGACAAAGTCTGGCTCTCTACCAGGAACATCAAGCTCCGAGTTCCTTCTCTGAAGTTTGCTCCACGATTCATCGGTCCATACACGGTAACTGCTAAACTGAATCCGGTTTGTTTCAAACTCCAGATTCCTAAGAGCCTTAAAATCACTAACTCCTTTCATGTTGCTCTTCTAAAGCCTTTAGTCCTCAATAAATTCTCTCGTCCTCTTCCTACCGTGGCGCCTGTCTCGGAGGATAATCAGGAGTACGAGATCAGTCAAATTCTGGACTCCCGACTCTGTAAAGGCGTTCTTCAGTACCTCGTTCATTGGAAAGGGTTTGGTCCTGAGGAGAGGTCTTGGATCACTGCATCTGAGGTCTTTGCACCTCGTCTGTTAAAGGAGTTTCATCTGAAGTTTCCCTCTAAACCTGGGCCCAGGCGGGGAAGGGGGAGGCCTCGTAAGAGGGAGGGTACTGTCATGGATATGCATTAATGTCTGTCTGCCATCTTACCTTCCTCCTCATGTGTTCATCTAGAGACCAGACCTCCTTCACCTGGCTTCCTTTATAATCTCCTCCCAGCCTGACTCCACCCCAGGCCCTATCACTGAACACTATATTAACCTGTGCACTGCAAGCCTGCTTTGCTGATCAACGTGTTTGTTAGGCATTGTGTGTTTGGGTTCCTGCCTGCCGTGTGCTACGTCTGTCTCTCTGTTACGTTATTGGCTTGTCCCCGACCATCCCTGTCTGCTCGTGACCCTTGACCTTCGGCTCGTTCTTCGTTATCCTTGTCTGCTTGTGGCCCCTGACCTTCGGCTTGTTATTCGGTTCTCTCTATCGTGTGCCGCTGCTTCCCCTTATCCTACGGGGCGTGAGCTAGGAAACTCCAGGGGCCGCGACCTGGTCCCAGCCTGCAGCGTAACATCCTCACCACTAGAGGCCCTGGAGAAGACCAGCTGGGTCTTAGACTCCGCGCCCTGGGGAATCTTGGCTCTCGCTTCCGTTGGGATCCCGGTTGTGCTCCTCTGGTCCCGCTTTCCACAACCACCCAGTTTCCTACCCACAGAAGCCAGCCATAGGGTTCACTACCTCGCGGTGCACTCCTGTCCCCCTACGGTGTGCATCTGTCACCTGGCCACAGGTGACCCTGACACACTGTCGCTAAGCGATAATTTTTCTGATTGCTGTCTTAGCGTCAGTGATGCAGATCGGTAGCCAGTATTTTTTTTTGGTTCGCCGCTGGTTTTTATAGTTTCAGGTACCACCATAAATTATCTAATAAAGGTTTAACCCCCTTGATCGCCCCCCAGGTAACCCTTTCACCCCCTATCACCACTGTCGCTAAGCGATCATTTTTCTGATCGCTGTCTTAGCGTCGGTGATGCAGATCGGTAGCCAGTAATTTTTTTTAGGTTCGCCGCAGGTTTTTATAGCGTCAGGTACCCCCATATATTATCTAATAAAGGTTTTAACCCCCTAATTGCCCCTAGTTAACCCTTTCACCAGTGATCATCATATAAGTGTTACGGGTGACGCTGGTTAGTTAGTTTGCTTTTTATAGTGTCAGGGCACCCGCCGTATATAACCCAATAAATGTTTAACCCCCTGATCGCCTGGCGGGTGATATCAATTAGGTTTTAGCGTCAGAGAGGGTCTGCATCACACCCCAGGCAGCGTCAGGTTAGTGCCAGTAACGCTAACACCCACGCGTGAAGCATACACCTCCCTTAGTGGTATAGTATCTGAACAGATCAATATCTGATCTGACCAGATCTATACTAGCGTCCCCAGCAGTTTAGGGTTCCCAAAAACGCAGTGTTAGCGGGATCAGCCCAGATACCTGCTAGCACCTGCGTTTTGCCCCTCCGTCCAGCCCAGGCCACCCAAGTGCAGTATCGATCGATCACTGTCACTTACAAAAAACAACACACATAACTGCAGCGTTCGCAGAGACAGGCCTGATCCCTGTGACTCCAGTGCTGTAGGAGGTGATTTCACCACCACAGTTTAAAAAAAAAAGCATATATGCCGAAGCATTGGGGCAGCAGGAGCAGAGGAGCGATTTTGCTCCTAATGCCACGTACATACGGTCGAAATTCCGACGGAGGCTTGCCCGTGGAAAAGTCCGACCATGTGTACGCGGCATAACTTTTTTGCGGGAGGATGCCCCCATGCTTCGGCATATATAAATGGTGCATGTATGCCCATCATTAGAAGTGGGTGGATGAAGGGCGGTATTCTAATGGTGGGCATACCCACCGATCAATCTCTTTTTTCGTTCAGCCACCTGGCTGCATGAAAAAAAAAGATTACAATACATGTCCAACAAGGACCAGCAACGTACTGGTATGTTGCTGGACTTTGAATGGTTATACCAGATTGATGCCTGCGGGTTTATGTATCATCTTGGTATCATTCTTTTCAGCCAGCGGCCGGCTTTCATGTAAAAGCAATCCTAGTGGCTAATTAGCCTCTGGACTGCTTTTACAAGCAGTGGGAGGGAATGTCCCCCCCGGATATAAAAAGCGCCATTGGGAAATTGGGAAAGCATTTTATCACACCGATCTTGGTGTGGTCAGATGCTTTGAGGGCAGAGGAAAGATCTAGGGTCTAGACCCCAGTTTTTTCAAAAAAAGAGTACCTGTCACTACCTATTGCTATCATAGGGGATATTTACATTCCCTGAGATAACAATAAAAATGATAAAAAAAAAAAATATGGAAGGAACAATTTAAAAATAAGATAAAAAAGCAAAATTAATAATAAAAAAAAAAAAAAGCACCGCTGTCCTGCCCTGCTCTTGCCCAATGGCGAACGCAAGCGTCGGTCTGGCGTCATATGTAAACAGCAATTGCACCATGCATGTGAGGTATCACCGCGAAGGTCAGATCGAGGGCAGTAATTTTAGCAGTAGACCTCCTCTGTAAATCTAACGGGGTAACCTGTAAAGGCTTTTAAAGGCTTTTAAAAATGTATGTAGTTTGTCGCCAATGCGCGTTTGTGCGAAATTTTAAAGCATGTCGTGTTTGGTATCTATGTACACGGCCTAAGATCATCTTTTTTATTTCATCAAACATTTGGGCAATATAGTGTGTTTTAGTGCATTAAAATCAAAAAAAGTGTATTTTTTCCCCAAAAAATGCGTTTGAAAAATCGCTGCGCAAATAGTGTGTAGAAAAAAAAAATGCAACACCCACCATTTTATTCTGTAGGGCCTTTGCTTTAAAAATATATATAATGTTTGGGGGTTCAACATAATTTTCCTGCAAAAAAAATATGTTTTCATGTAAACAAAAAGTGTCAAAAAGGGCTTTGTCTTCAAGTGGTTAGAAGAGTGGATGTAAGCTTCCTAATGTTGTGTATAAAATGCCTGAACAGTTCAAAACCCCCCCAAATGACCCCATTTTGGAAAGTAGACACCCCAAGCTATATACTGAGAGGCATGTCGAGTCCATGGAATATTTTATATGTTGACACAAGTTGCGGAAAAAAGACAATTATTTTTTTTTTTGCACAAAGTTGTCACTAAATGATATATTGCTCAAACATGCCATGGGCATATGTGGAATTACACCCCAAAATACATTCTGTTGCTTCTCCTGAGTACGGGGATACCACATGTGTGAGACTTTTTGGGAGCCTAGCCGCGTACGGGACCCCAAAAACCAATCACCGCCTTCAGGCTTTCTAAGGGTGTAAATTTTTGATTTCACTTCTCACTGCCTATCACAGTTTCGGAGGCCATGGAATGCCCAGATGGCACAAAACCCCCCCAAATGACCCCATTTTGGAAAGTAGACACCCCAAGCTATTTGCTGAGAGGTATTGTGAGTATTTTGCAGATCTCGCTTTTTGTCACAAAGTTTTGAAAATTGAAAAAAAATAAAAAATGTCTTTCTTCATTTTCAAAAACAAATGAGAGCTGTAAAATACTCACCATGCCTCTCAGCAAACAGCTTGGGGTGTCTACTTTCCAAAATGGGGTCATTTGGGGGGTTTTTGTGCTATTTTGGCATTTTATGGCCTTCGAAACTGTGATAGGTAGTGAGGAGTCAAATCAAAAATTTGTGCCTAGAAATCCTGAAGGCGGTGCTTGGTTTTCGGGGTCCCGTACGCGGCTAGGCTCCTAAAAAGTCCCATACATGTGGTATCCCCGTACTCAGGAGAAGCAGCAAAATGTATTTTGGGGTGCAATTCCACATATAACCATGGCATGTGTGAGCAATATATCATTTAGTGACAACTTTTTGTAATTTTTTATATTTTTTTGTCATTATTCAATCACTTGGGACAAAAAAAAAATATTCAATGGGCTCAACAGGCCTCTCAGCAATTTCCTTGGGGTGTCTACTTTCTAAAATGGGGTCATTTGGGGGGGTTTTGTGCTATTTTGGCATTTTATGGCCTTCGAAACTGTGATAGGTAGTGAGGAGTGAAATCAAAAATTTGCGCCCTTAGAAATCCTGAAGGCGGTGCTTGGTTTCGGGGTCCCGTACGCGGCTAGGCTCCTAAAAAGTCCCACACATGTGGTATCCCTGTACTCGGGAGAAGCAGCAGAATGTATTTTGTGGTGCAATTCCACATATAACCATGGCATGTGTGAGCAATATATCATTTAGTGACAACTTTTTGTAATTTTCTTTTTTTTTTTGTCATTATTCAATCACTTGGGACAAAAAAAAAAATATTCAATGGGCTCAACATGCCTCTCAGCAATTTCCTTGGGGTGTCTACTTTCCAAAATGGGGTCATTTGGGGGGGTTTGTACTGCCCTGCCATTTTAGCACCTCAAGAAATGAGATAGGCAGTCATAAATTTAAAGCTGTGTAAATTCCAGAAAATGTACCCTAGTTTGTAAACGCTATAACTTTTGCGCAAACCAATAAATATACGCTTATTGACATTTTTGTTACTAAAGACATGTGGCTGAATACATTTTGGACTAAATGTATGACTAAAATTGAGTTTATTCGATTTTTCTTATAACAAAAAGTAGAAAATATCATTTTTTTAAAAAAATTTCGGTCTTTTTCTGTTTATATCGCAAAAAATAAAAATCGCAGAGGCAATCAAATACCATTAAAAGAAAGCTCTATTTGTGGGAAGAAAAGGACGCAAATTTCGTTTGGGTACAACATTGCATGTCCGCACAATTTACAGTTAAAGCAGCGCAGTGCAAAATTCTGAATTCACCTCTGGTCCTTTAGCTACCAAATGGTCCGGGGCTTAAGTGGTTAAAAAGACATCTCCTAGTCTGTGGTATTGGAGCTGGTGTGAATAGACTGGTGCTTGCAGTGGTTGGCAGTCTTTGTACTTTTGGGTAAGAATGAGTTAATACCAGCAGCCCCTTTGGGAGTAACGCTACAGCTGGATACTTTTTGGATTGTCCTGCTGACTTTTACTGGAATAAAGTTGTATCTTAGTAGTGGTGTGGGGCTTCAATTTCCATTTCTGTTACATTACACTACAAGCCAGAAGAGACTGTGAAGATCCTCTGGGGTGTAGAAGCCGCCTGCCTGGGGACCAGTTTCTTTACATCAACATTAGTTAAACCAATAAGATAACTTTATGGGTCAAGCGCTATTTTTCCACTTTCCTCGGACTGGTTCATGATAGACCTGTACTGTGATTTTCAAAATGTTTATGAATGTTTATAAAATATGATCCAGACCTATGCACTCTTGGCTGGATGATTACAGTTCTATACACTCACTGGCCGCTTTATTAGGTACAATTGCTTGGTTACACAAATTGCTAATCAGCCAATCAAATTGCAGCAACTCAATGCATTTAGGCATCTAGAAGTGGTGAAGACGACTTGCTGAAGTTCAAACTGAGCATCAGGGAAAGAAAGGGGATTTAAGTGACTTTGAACATGGCATGGTTGTTGGTGCCAGAAGGGTTGCTCTGAGTATTTCAAAAACAGTTGATCTACTGGGATTTTCATGCACAATTATTTCTAGAGTTTACAGAGAATGGTCCAAAAAATAGAAAATATCCAGTGAGCGGCATTGTGTGGACAAAAATGCCTTGTTAAAGTCAGATGATGAGAATGGGCAGACTGGTTTGAGATGATAGAAAGGCAACAGTAACCTAAATAACCACTCGTTACAACTAAAGTATGCAGAATCTCTAAACGCACAACTAATTGGACATTGAAGCAGATGGGCTACAGCAGCAGAACATCACACAGGATGCCACTCCTATCAGCTAAGAACAGGAAACCTGTATCTACAATTCGCACAGGCTCACCAAAATTGGACAATGGAAGATTGAAAAAACGTTGCCTGGTCTGATGAGTCTCGATTTTAGTTGCGACATTCAGATGGTAGGGTCAGATTTTGACGTAAACAACATGAAAGCATGGATCCATCCTGCCTTGTATCAATGGTTCAGGCTGGTGGTGTAATGGTGCAAGGGTCATTTTCTTGGCACACTTTTGGCCCCTTAGTACCAATTGAGCATTGTTTAAAAGCCACGGCCTACCTGAGTATTGTTGCTGACCATGTCCATCCCTTTATGACCACAGTGTACACATCTTCTGATGGCTCTTCCAGCAGGATAATGCACCATGTCACAAAGCTCAAATCATCTCACCACTGGTTTCTTGAACATGACAATGAGGTCACTGTACTCCAATGGCCTCCACAGTCACCAGATCTCCATCCAATTGATAATGTGTGATGCTATCATGTCCAATAGAGCACCTTTGGGATGTGGTGGAACAGGAGATTTGCATCATGTGCAGCTGACAAATCTGCAGCATCTGCGTGATGCTCTTATGTCAATATGGACCAAAATCTCTGAGGAATGTTTCTAACACCTTGTTGAATCTATTTCACAAAGAGTTAAGGCAGTTCTAAAGGCTCTACTAGCAAGGTGTACCTAATAAAGTGGCCGGTGAGTGTAGAAAGTAGAAACATCATCTGTGCCTTGATGGAACATTTTAGCTGAGCAGTTGTTGGGCCTTTATGCCGCGTACACACGATCATTATTCACGGCGGTTAAAAAACCGCCGTGAATAATGACAGGAAAAACGAGGGAACCGCTTGGTTCCCTACACACGGTCGTTTTTCCCGTCATTTTTTCTCTTGACGAGAAAAACGTCCGTCTGTGGCCTATGGGAAAACTGCCGCGGAAAAAAATGCTGGAAAAAACGATGAGAAAATTTCTCGTCGTTTTTTATGCCGTTTTTCTAGACGAGAAAAACAACATAAAGCCCACAGACGATCGCTTTTCTCGGCGAAAAAAAAAAATGCAGTTTTTCTCGTCGAGAAAAGCGGTCGTGTGTACGCGGCATTAGACTCTTGCAGAATGGCTCAAAATATGCTGCATTCAGATCAGTAATGTATACATTTTTTTAAGGATCTGAATGCAGCTGTAAGTCATGCTATGGGTCCATGCACTTGGCTGTGCACAGCCCTATCATTTGGTATTGTGTTTAGCTGCATAAAAATATAAAATCTTTTTTCCATGGTCCTACATATGAATATATTTAATGTGTGCATGAAAATGTTTGTGCCAACATTTACATGTGTATAATGTTTAGGCTAAATGTATTCCATTGGCCCTGAATAATAAGGACACTAGGCGGTTTCTGCCACCGGCATCCTAGCAACCGAGGAAACTAGGCAGCTTAAGATAAGATAATATTTAATTGTCATTGTATAAATACAACATTTCTCAAGGTACTCTTTACAGCAGCTATATTAAAACATTTTTCAACACATACCGTATTTATCGGCGTATAACACGCACAAGCGTATAACACGCACCCTAACTTTAAGAGGGAAGTTTCAGGAAAAAAAAAAAATTCCACAGCCCCCTGCATATAACACACAGGAACAGTTTACCCTGTATTTTCAGGGTAAAAAGTGAGTGTTATACGCCAATAAATACAGTATGTATACTTCATAACACATGGTCATATATATCCATCTCTAAGCAGGGCCGCCATCAGGGGGGTACAGGCAGTACACCTGTAAGGGGCCCGGAGGTCCCCAGGGGCCCGGATGCCCCCCCCCTTTTTTTTTTTTTGTAAGGGGCCCAGAGGTCCCCAGGGGCCCGGAGTTCCCAAGGGCCCCGAATGTCAACCCCCCTTTTTTGTATTTTTTTTTATAATTTTTTTTATTATTAATTTTTTTATTACATTTTTTTTTATTTATTTATTTTAATTTTTTTTTATTTATTTTTTGTAAGGAGCCCAGAGGTCCCCAGAGGCCCGGAGGTCCCCAGGGCCCCGGATGGAAACCTCCCATTTTTATAAAAATAAATTAGTATATATTTTTTTTATTATTTTTTTTTTAATTTACTTATTTTATTTTATTTATTTTTTGTAAGGGGCCCGAAGGTCCCCAGAGGCCCGGAGGTCCCCATGGCCCCGGATGGAAACCTCCCCCTTTTTTTATATTTTTTATAAAAATGATTATTATTATTTTTTTTTTTATAATTATTATTTTTTTTTGTAAGGGGCCCAGGAGGTCCCCAGGGCCCTGGATGGCAACCCCCCTATTTTTTGTGTTCGTCAGCACCCAAACCCCCTGCTTCTCAATTCGTGGCACCCCCCCTGCTTCTCAATTTGCTCCAGGGGGGGCCATGTCTGAAGCTGTGTAAGGGGCCCCAAAATTCCTGATGGCCGCCCTGCCCCTAAGTGCCGGTTCACACAGGGGCAACCGGACTTTCAGCGCGACTTTGCAAGGCGACTTCAGCGCGACTTGGAGCAACTTACAACGCGACTTTAAGTCGCCTCCAGGACAGGCGACTTTGGCTATAGCCAATCACAGAATAATCAGCTCTGTGGGAGGGAGGGGTTTACCTGGGTTAACTATTTTCTCTTCCTGTAAAGTCGCTTCACTATGAACGGTGATCCGACTTTGGAGGCGACTTCCATTGAAATCAATGGGTACAAGTTGCCCAGAAGTCGTCTTGAAGTAGTACAGGAACCCTTTCTGAAGTTGGAGCGACTTCTGTAGTGTACATTAAGACAGCTCTCATTTACTTCAATTGAATTTCTCATGTCGCGTGACTTGGGCGACACAAGTCGGATCCCAAGTCGCGGTAGTGTGAACTGGCACTAAATAAAGCAAAAATTTTAAATATTTTTTAGAAAAGTAAATATTTTACATAGATTTCCTAAAATTCTGCACTTGGTGGACTTATAGACAACACAGCTGGGGGGGGGGGGGGGGGGGCACTATACTTCAAGCAATTAATATGCATTTTAAAGTAGAACTAAAGGCAAACTTTTTTTTACATTTTGGATAGAGTAAGGGAGGGTTATATACCCCTTGTCTGTTTTTTGCCATCTGTGTCCCATTGTGAAACTAGTGTCCTCATTGAAAGAGTTCTCCTCCATTTCTATTGTGGGGACAACCCAAAATTTGGGATTTTCTTTTGCTTTCATTTTCAGTGATCATTTAAACAGGACAAATAGAGATGGAAAATCTCCCTAATGGGGAAACAGACAGCAATAAAAACCTGACAGGCATTTTAATCCATCTAAACTAGGGGTAGGCTACCTTAAAGAGGTGGAGATCTACCTGGACAACATGGGAGAAGTCAAAGATCACCGGGCACAGTGTCCCCTACGCACACCTGATTTAATCCTCTAATTGCTGTACTACTGTGTCGCAATCGCATGGATTGCATGACAATCATGGGTTTAAATCAGATAGTGAGGAGTAGGGATGAGCCGAACCAGTGTTGCCAACCGTACGTAGATTTACGTACAGCCCGCAATTTAACCCCTTTTTCGGGCTGTACGTAAAAGTCCGTTTATGGGCACCGGCGCCCATAAAAAAGATGGCCGCGAGCCGGCCATACAACTGCGCATGCGCCGTTCCGAATGCGCCGGCCGAGCGCATTCGGAACTCGGCCGAGCGGCGGCGGCGCACACGCAGTAACGTGATGGCGCCGCTGGCGCCATTTTTGAAAAGGCCACAGTGGCTGGCGGCAGTGGCGGGACACCTGCAGTGAGTGCATGCCATGCACTCATCATAGGTGGTCTGTGGAGGACTCGGAGCACTGACAGGGCCCAGGCAGGAGTGAGGAGGACGGACTCAAGGTCAGTGAAACAGGGGGGGATACAAGGGGACAGCGTCATCAGTGTGCTGTATCCTCCTCTGGTTCCTGTGTCCCTTTCACCTCTTCACAGGTCAGGGCAGCACAGTGCTGCCCTGACCTGTGGAGTGGTGAAAGGGGCACAGGAGGAGGACACAGCACACTGATGATGTGCAGAAGTAATATGGTGGTGTCCGCAGCCTCTGTCCCCCTCCTGTAGTGTGTCCGCACCTCTGTCCCCCTCCTGTAGTGTGTCCGCAGCCTCTGTCCCCCTCCTGTAGTGTGTCCGCAGCCTCTGTCCCCCTCCTGTAGTGTGTCCGCAGCCTCTGTCCCCCTCCTGTAGTGTGTCCGCAGCCTCTGTCCCCCTCCTGTAGTATGTCCGCAGCCTCTGTCCCCCTCCTGTAGTATGTCGGCAGCCTCTGTCCCCCTCCTGTAGTATGTCGGCAGCCTCTGTCCCCCTCCTGTAGTATGTCGGCAGCCTCTGTCCCCCTCCTGTAGTATGTTGGCAGCCTCTGTCCCCCTCCTGTAGTATGTCGGCAGCCTCTGTCCCCCTCCTGTAGTATGTCGGCAGCCTCTGTCCCCCTCCTGTAGTATGTCTGCAGCCTCTGTTCCCCTCCTGTAGTATGTCCATAGCCTCTGTCCACCTCCTGTAGTGTGTCTGCAGTCTCTGTCCCCCTCCTGTATCGTGTGTCCGCAGCCTCTGACCATCTCTTGTCATGTCTACAGTCTCTGAGGGGATCCTAGAAAGGAGTCAAGAGTGGGTGTGCCGCCGGGATGGGGGTTACGGCCCAGGAAGAAACAGACGTGTGGACTGGGAAGAGGAGATCAGAGCCACCAAGCTGGAGCCGTCTGACTGAGCCCCACACTGTGCACCCGAGAGGAGGTAAGTGACAGTGCCGCCAGGCCATTCTGAGGGGGGGGGTCACTGTCTGATGTAAGGAGGTGAATGAATACAATAATGTAAGGGGGCACTGATATAAAGGTTTCCCCCTTATATTAGTACCCCCCCTTTACCTTAGTGTATTCACTCTGTGGAAGGTGGTCTCTATTCACCAGAGCCCCTCCCCCCACATCAGAGTTCCCCCTTACATCATGATCTGCAGCGTTCCCCTTTACATAAGAGTTCCCTTGCACTGTAAGGGGGCATCCTGCAGACTCTGATGTAAGAGGGAACTCTGTGCTGGCTGGGTTATAGTAACCTAACCTTCATGTGAATTGAGAAATATGTTTTTTTACTTTTGTTTAACTTAAACACATTGATATTAGCATTAGCTATGTGTTTTTAGTTCAAATATTGATATTTGCACTGTTTAGCACTAAAAACCGTAATTTTAGGTACTTTTTTGCAGCATCAGTAAAAAATGCGGCTCTGCCAGTAATCTTCATTATTTTTGCCAGTAAGAAATT
This sequence comes from Rana muscosa, assembly GCA_029206835.1. Classification (NCBI taxonomy): domain Eukaryota; kingdom Metazoa; phylum Chordata; class Amphibia; order Anura; family Ranidae; genus Rana; species Rana muscosa. The sequence goes on along the minus strand of CM055122.1, from coordinate 190,282,185 downwards.
GGTGCCGTACAGAAATTTTGGCATCCTTGCCAGTAAATTTCACTTCAGGGGGTTGGCAACACTGAGCCGAACACCCCCCCGTTCGGTTCGCACCAGAACAATCGAACGGACCGAAAGTTTGCGCGAACGTTAGAACCCTATTAAATACAATGGACGCGAAAGTTCGAAATCTAAAGTGCTAATTATAACGACTAATATGCACGTTATTGTCCTAAAAAGGGTTTGGGGACCCGGGTTCTGCCCCAGGGGACATGTATCAATGCAAAACGAAGTTTTAAAAACGGCCGTTTTTCGGGAGCAGTCATTTTAATGATGCATAAAGTGAAAAAAAAAGTAAAATATTCCATTAAATATCGTACCTGGGGGGTGTCTAAAGTATGCCTGTGAAGTGGCACGTGTTTCCTGTGTTTAGAACTGTCCCTGCACAAAATGACATTTCTAAAGGAAAAAAAGCCATTTAAAACTGCTTGCGGCTTTAATGTCATGTCTGGTCCCGGTAATATGGATGAAAATCTTTGAGAAAAATGGCATAGCTACCCCCCCACCCCAGCCCATTACCAGCCCCTTTGGGTCTTGTATGGATATTAAGGGGAACCCCGCACACAAAATAAAAAAGGCCCTATATACTCTGAACAGCAATATACAGGCGGTGCAAACAAGACAGGGACTGTAGGTTTGTTCTTAAGTAGAATCTGTTTTTTAATTTTGAACAGGTACATTGTTTAAGTGTAGTTCCAGACAAAAAATATATTTTTAAGCTTTTTGGAAAACATAGGGAAGAGTTATCACCCCTGTAACATTTGTTTTGCTGTCTGTGCCCCTGTTCAGAACATTTCACCTCACTTTCCGTGCCAATGACAACTGTTTTTGAAAAGTGGGGTTTTTATTGAAACAAGGATTGCTGATAAAGCATCAGTAGAGAGGAGACACCTTTTTTCCAATATTAACTCTTACAGGAGAGAATTTCCCTTCCTAGGGGTAGATTTCCTCTCACTTCCTGTTGTCTCCTTCCGTTTGCAAGTAGGAGTCGTTTGTAAGTTGGATAAGTTGGATGTTTGAAAGTAGGGGCCTGCCGTATATACTCTGCTGAAATTTGCCCCTTACATGTTGGTGTTGCCACAACACTGTGAGCCCTCACAGTTACTCTTAGTGGGCGCTGGAACGCCCTGCTGTGAACTATTATATCAGGAATTGTATTTACATGCCATTGTTGAACAGTGGTAGGTAGGAAAAATTGGGCCTTTGGTGGTGGTTCTGGTGCCACAACACTGTAAGCCCTCACAGTTACTCTTGGTAGGCGCATGAATGGGCCCTGCTGTGAATTATTAGATCAAGAATTGTAATTGCATGCCCCTGTTGAACAGAGGCTGAAAAATTGGGCCTTTGGTGGTGGTGGTGGTGGTGTTGCCACAACACTGTAAGCCCTCACAGTTACTTTTGGTGGGCGCAGGAATGGGCCCTGCTGTGAATTATTAAATCAATAATTGTAATTACATGCCCCTGTAGAACAGGGGCAGAAAATTGGGCCTTAGGCACTGGTGCCACAACACTGCAACCCCTCACAGATACTATACTTGGAGCACAGTAATGAGCCCTGCTGCAAAGCATTGCATCAAAAATTGTAATTACATGCCCCTGTTAAACAGGGGCTGAAAAACTGTGCCTTAGCCACTGGTGGCAGCACCCAGAAACAAAAATGTTCTTCCAAGCTATCATCATGAATCGGATCATTGAGGAGGAGGAGGATAGTCAGTCAACATAACAGGACAGTCACTCAGCATCAGCATCAGTCTTGAAGGGATGTGACATTTGAAAATAAATTCTTCTGTTATATCAGCATTAGGTGCTTGGTAGCTGGTGGTGATCCAAGACTGGATTATCTTTATGAAGGTCAGTCGATCAACCGAGTCGGTGGACAGGCGCACCCTGTGATCCATGACAAATCCTACAGCAGCACTGAATGTGCGTTCCGAAAGAACGCTGGATGCAGGACAGGCCAGTAGCTCAATTGCATACTGTGCAAGCTCTGGCCAGTGATCCATCCTCAAGACCCAGTAAGCCAGAGGATTTTCGGTGGGAAAGGTGTCCAAGTCTGACCTTGCCCCTAGGTATTCCTGCACCATGTATATCAGACGCTGGCGATGGTTGCTGGAACCGATCATACCTTGGGGCAGCGGACTAAAGAATTGTCTGAACGCATCGGTCAGACGGCCACCTTCCCCACCACTCCTTCTTTGACTGACTGAAGCCTCAGCAACTCGTTGTCCAGGACCAGGAGTTTGTAACCTCCCAGTCTCTGGGAACGCGTTGCACAGACCTTTCTGCAGGGCCTCCCGGAGTTGTCTCATCCTCTGCTCCCTCTGCGACGGTAAGATAAGGTCTGCAACCTTACCCTTGTACCGTGGATCAAGGAGAGTGGCCAGCCAGTAATGGTCCCTCTCCTTGATCCGAAGAATACGAGGATCCTTCCGCAGACTTTGCAGGATCAGGGAGGCCATGCAGCGTAGGTTAGCTGAGGCATTCGGTCCGGAGTCCTCTGGGTCACTAAGGACGACATGATCCGCAGCCACCTCCTCCCAGCCACGTACAAGTCCACGTGTTTCTTGGGACTGTAAATCATCCCTAAAAGACTGATGCTGTTGATGCTGAGTGCCAGGCTCCACCTCCATGCTGACACAATCCTCCTCCTCCGCCTCCTCTTCCTGTGGGATGGGTGGGACAGAAGGAACACTGTCTGGGTAAAGGGGGCCTTGAGAGGCAAGGAAGTCCTCCTCTTCCTGCCTCTGTTCTGCCTCAAGTGCCCTGTCCATTATTCCACGCAGCGTATGCTCCAACAGGTGGACAAGAGGTACAGTGTCACTGATGCATGCACTGTCACTGCTCACCGTCCTCGTGGCTTCCTCAAATGGTGCCAGGACAGTGCATGCATCCCTGATCATGCCCCACTGGCGTGGTGAAAAAAAAAACAAGCTCCCCTGACCCTGTCCTGGTGCCGTAGTCGCACAGGTACTCATTTATGGCCCTCTGCTGCGTGTGTAGCCGCTGCAGCATGGCCAACGTTGAGTTCCACCTGGTGGGCATGTCACATATAAGGCGGTTCTTGGGCAGGTTCAACTCCTTTTGCAGCTCAGCCAGTCAAGCACTGGCATTATATGATCTGCGGAAATGCACACAGACTTTCCTGGCCTGCCTCAGGACATCCTGTAAGCCCGGGTACCTGCCCAAGAACCGCTGCACCACCAGGTTAAGGACGTGAGCCACACAGGGCACGTGGGTCAGTTGTCCCTGTCGGAGGGCGGAGAGGAGGTTGGTGCCATTGTCGCAAACCACCATTCCTGCCTTAAGCTGGCGTGGCGTCAACCACCTCCCGGCCTGCCCCTGCAGAGCTGACAGAACCTCTGTCCCAGTGTGGCTCCTGTCCCCTAAACACACCAGCGCAAGCACGGCATGGCATCTTTTTGCCTGCGTACTTGCGTAGCCACTTGAACGCCTACGGAGCACCGCTGGTTCCGAGGACAAAGCACAGGAAGAGGCCATGGAGGAAGAAGAAGAGGAGGGGGTAGAGGAGAGAGGTGTGTCACAACCAGTAGTAGCATTTTGGAGGCGTGGCAGAGGAACAACCTCCAACACTACTGCACCTTGTCCTGCATCCTTCCCAGCTGCCAAAAGAGTGACCCAATGGGCCGTGAAAGAAAGGTAACGTCCCTGTCCATGCCTGCTGGACCATGAGTTAGTGGTAATATGCACCTTACCGCTGACCGCCCTGTCTAGCGAGGCCAAGACATTGCCTTCCACATGCCGGTAGAGAGCCGGAATCGCCTTTCGTGAGAAAAAGTGGCGTTTGGGAACCTGCCACTGAGGAACCGCACATTGCACAAACTCACGGAAGGGAGCCGAGTCTACCAACTGAAAAGGCAGCAGTTGAAGTGCTAGCAATTTAGCCAAGCTAGCATTCAACCGCTGGGCATGTGGGTGACTGGGAGTGAACTTCTTCCGACGGTCCAGCAGCTGGGGCAGGGAAATTTGCCTGCTAGAATCGGACGTCTGTGTACTACTAGCAGAGTGCCCGCAAGTACTTGGCTGTGACACACCTAATTCTACACCTTTATTCCTCTCAGTGCAGGTTTCAGAGAGGACTGAAGGTATAGTGGGGTTGGAGATCCCAGCTGATGCGGAGCAAGGAGAGGTCCGCTTTGTTCTTTGGTGTGGGTCTTTAAGGTAGGCTTGCCAACGAGCTGCATGGCAGGTCAACATATGTCTGGTCAAGCATGTGGTGCCCAAGCGGCTGATGTTTTGGCCATGCGAGATACGCTTGAGACGTATGTTGCAAACAGCAGCGGTGCGATCTGATGCACTCGACTCAAAAAAGGCCCACACCAAAGAACTTTTGGAATAACGGGCAGAGGCAGCGCCCTGCACAGGCGGAGCTCTGCGGTGTGATTCAGTCGGTGTGCTGCCCTTACGCTGGCCCCCGGAGGGCATCCTGCCTCGTTGGAGATGTGCCTCCTCCTCATCCTCCTCCTCCTCCCTCCTATCAGGCACCCATGTGGAGTCAGTGACCTCATCATCCCCTCCCTCCTCATCACTGGAACCAATCTGGCAGTATGCTGCAGCTGCTGGAACATGACTGCCAGATTGGTGTCCTTCTTGAGCATCCCCTCTCTCTGCTCTCACGCTACTGCCTTCCTCTAGCTGGGTATCATCTTCAGACCCTTCAAAACGCTGGGCATCCTCCTGGAGCATGTACCCAACACTGTGCTCAAACAGTTCGGGGGACTCCTCAGGAGGACACGGTGGGTCTAGGAAAGGAGTGACTGATGATGACATTGAGGACGCTTTGGCAGCTGCTTTGCCAGTACCCTGAGCCTGGGTGAGAGAGGATGAGGAGGATGAGGAGGGCTTGGTCATCCACTCTACCAAGTCTTCGGCATGATGCGGCTCAACACGTCCAGCTGCTGAAAATAAGGACAAGCGTGTCCCATGGCTACGTGCTGATGACGATGCACCGCGTCCACGACCGGCACTGTTGTCTCTAGACACAGAGCCTTCTTGCCCTCTTTTATTGGCTCCTGACTGTCTGCCTCTCCTTGTTTGCCTTCCAGACTTTCTAAAGGCCTGCAGGGAGATGGGAAAACCAGCAATAAGGGGTAGCTTCAGGTGAATATTTTGCAAGAAGCACACTATGCCTGCTGTAAGTGCTGCAGATGCCTGCCTGTGTTACACAACAGGAAAACACAGCAATAAGGGCTAGCTTCTGGTGTATATTTTGCAAGAAGCACACAACGCCCGCTGTAAGTGCTGCAGATGCCTGTTAGTGTAACACAAAAGAAAAAAAACTACGAGCAATAAGGTGTAGCTTCAGGTGTATAATGTGCAGGAGGCACACTACGCACACTGTAAGTGCTGCAGATGCCTGCCTGTGTTACACAACAGGAAAAAACAGCAATAAGGGCTAGCTTCAGGTGTATATTTTGCAGGAGGCACACTACGCCTGCTGTAAGTGCTGCAGATGCCTGCCTGTGTTACACAACAGGAAAACACAGCAATAAGGGCTAGCTTCTGGTGTATATTTTGCAAGAAGCACACTACGCCCGCTGTAAGTGCTGCAGATGCCTGTTAGTGTAACGCAAAAGAAAAAAAACTACGAGCAATAAGGAGTAGCTTCAGGTGTATAATGTGCAGGAGGCACACTACGCCCGCTGTAAGTGCTGTAGATGCCTGCCTGTGTTACACAACAGGAAAACACAGCAATAAGGCCTAGCTTCAGGTGTATATTTTGCAGGAAGCACACTACACCTGCTATAACTGCTGCAGATGCCTGCCTGTGTTACACAACAGGAAAACACAGCAATTAGGCCTAGCTTCAGGTGTATATTTTGCAGGAAGCACACTACGCCTGCTGTAAGTGCTGCAGATGCCTGCCTGTGTTACACAACAGGAAAACACAGCAATAAGGGCTAGCTTCAGGTGTATATTTTGCAGGAAGCACACTACGCCTGCTATAACTGCTGCAGATGCCTGCCTGTGTTACACAACAGGAAAACACAGCAATAAGGGCTAGCTTCAGGTGTATACTGTGCAGGAGGCTTAGCAAAAATATCACTGACGCTGTCCCCTGCTTATCCTTCTCTCTCCCTGCACACAAGGTTTAGCAGAATATCACTGACACTGTCCCTGCCTATCCTTCTCTCTCCCTACACACAAGGTAAATGAACTAATATCCCTAACACTGTCCCTGCCTATCCTTCTCTCTCCCTGAACCGGAACACACTACACAAGGTGTGGGGCATGTACTAAACCCCACTGAGCAATAATTGGCCACAGGCATCCTGCCTGTGGCCAATTATGGCTCTCCTCGCTGCCGGCGCTGTGATTGGGGGCACAGTGCATGCTTGGCCAATCACAGCGCCAGGATTGCCCTGCGATGGCGCAGTGTATTGTGGGCCATTCGCGTCATTCAAATTTGGCGCAAACGGCCCAAAATGTTCGATCTTCGTCGACGATCGAACAGCCGATGTTCGAGTCGAACGTATGTTCGACTCGAACAACGAGCTCATCCCTAGTGAGGAGGGAAATACATTATAAACTAGATGGGTTGGATCAATATTAATTGCTTTTGCCTTCTATTTTTAATCAACTGGCATATGCAGTGTCCAATTTCAGTGGATCAGTTTTTTTTAATCCTATGATACCTATAAGCCAGGGTGCAGTTCCACCAGCAAGTCCCCAATAAAAAGGAGAAAACTCAGAAAAAAGCTAATAAAATGAATGTCGATGTAAAAATATGAACTTAAAAGTTAGCTTCAGTGAGAAACTCGGCATTCACTTTCATTCACAATTTTTTCAGTTCTTTGGAATAATTAGTCACCCTACAAGGCTGATGCCGGAGTCCACCATGAAACCAAAACATCTAGTACTGCAGGCTGACTTGATCGATTAGTTCAGGCCTGGCTGGCTGCTTTGGCCAGTGTAAGTACTACGTAGGACAGTGTCTAAAGGTCAGTAGTATGTAGAGCAGTGTACAGTGGTCAGTAATTTGTAGGGCAGTGTACAACGGTCATTAATATGTAGGGCAGTGTACAGAGGTCATTAATATGTAGGGCAGTGTACAGAGGTCAGTAGTATGTAGGGCAATGTACAGAGGTCAGTAGTATGTAGGGCAGTGTACAGAGGTCAGTAGTATGTAGAGCAGTGTACATAGGTCATTAATATGTAGGGCAGTGTACATAGGTCAGTAGTATGTAGAGCAGTGTACAGAGGTCATTAAAGACCCTGCAAGACAAAGGCATAATAAGCTAGTATGCATAGCATACTAGCTGATTATGTATTACCTACCTCAGATCGAAGCCCCCGCAGCGGTCCACGTCTCCCCCTCCGGCCGCCGACATGTTGTCCTGCAGTGACTTCCGTGTATCGCGGCTCCGGCGCTGTGATTGGCCGGAGCCATGATGACGTCACCCGTGCATGCGCGCGGGAACGGCACAGTACAAATGCAGCAACGGCACATGCCATTGCTTCAGTTGGCTTAAGTGCGCATGTGCCGCATGACGTTGACACATGCAAATACAGGGATATCTCCTAAACCGTGCAGGTTTAAGAGATATCCTTGTTAGCTACAGGTAAGCCTTAATATAGGCTTACCTGTAGCATAAAGTTGTAAACGAGGGTTTACAACCATTTTAATATGTAGGGCAGTGTACAGAGGTCAGTAGTATGTAGGGCAGTGTACAGAGGTCAGTAGTATGTAGGGCAGTGTACAGAGGTCAGTAGTATGTAGGGCAGTGTACAGAGGTCAGTAGTATGTAGAGCAGTGTACATAGGTCATTAATATGTAGGGCAGTGTACAGAGGTCAGTAGTATGTAGGGCAGTGTACAGAGGTCATTAATATGTAGGGCAGTGTACAGAGGTCATTAATATGTAGGGCAGTGTACAGAGGTCAGTAATATGTAGGGCAGTGTACAGAGGTCAGTAATATGTAGGGCAGTGTACAGAGGTCAGTAATATGTAGGGCAGTGTACAGAGGTCAGTAATAGGTAGGGCAGTGTACAGAGGTCAGTAATAGGTAGGGCAGAGTACAGAGGCCATTAATAGGTAGGACATTGTACAGAGGTCAATAGTAAACAGGAGGGTGTACAGAGTTCAGTAGTAGGTAGGGCTGTGTACAGAAGTCAGTAAAGTTTAGTAGTAGGTAGGACAGTGTATGGAAATCAGTAGCATGTAGGGCAGTGTACAGAGGTTAGTAGTAGGTAGGACATTGTACAGAGGTCAATAGTAAACAAGGCAGTGTACAGAGTTCAGTAGTAGGTAGGGCAGTGTACAAAGGTCAGTAGTAGTAAGGACAGTGTATACAAGTCAATAGCAGGTAAGGCAGTGTACAGAGGTTAGCAGTACAGAAAGCTGTGTACAGAAAAAGTAGAACAGTGAATAGGGTGAGCAAGAAAGGGGGTCAGCAGGGCAAAATACAGGGGGCAAGCAGGTCAAAGTATAGGGGGGTCAGGAGGGCACTTACTGGGCGATATCCATGAACAAAAAATAAAAAAGCCACCACAGCAATACCTAGATCATAAATGATTTTAGAAGTAACTATAGTACAACGAGCGCCACTAAAACCTGTGTCACCCACAGACAAAATAAATATCTGTGGCGTGATCCTCTAGACCAGTGGTTCTCAACCCTGTCCTCAAGTACCCCCAACAGCCCATGTTTGCAGGTTTTCCTTTGTCTTGCACAGGTGCAAGGACCGAGCCTCTTTCTGAGATTTGATGTTTACAAGTTAAAAACTTTTTTTTTGCTAGGAAATTACTTAGAACCCCCAAACATTATATATTTTTTTCTAACACCTGTGACAGCAGGAAGGTAAAGTCACCTGGTTGCATCCAGGGGGGTAGATATATTTCGCCCAGATTCAGGCTTTACGCCGACTTATACAACTAGGTGGAGAGTTGTATAAGCCCAGCTGGGGCTAGTGGGCTCATGGATGACTCATACCTCTAGGGAGAGTGTGGGGCGTCGTGCAGACAGGGAGTTGATGAGACCAGCTGAAGCTTGTCAGCTCATTTAGGCCTCTATAAGAACTCCCAGCTTCATTAGATGTTTGCTCATGCCTGGACCCAGACCTGTGTGGACTGTCTAGGGAGAGTGAACCCCTGTGCGGTGAGACAAAGCCTGTGTGGCTATTTGCTTGGACATTTAAAACCAGGGACTTAGGGACTAGGACAGCACTAGGCTGATCCCAGTTGTTAGTTAGGAAACCTGTATGTTTAGTCAGAGGTCAAGTTGACCAGGATTTATTTTGTTTATGTTTCTTTTGCTTTGCTGTGTTTTGTCACTGTAAATAGAAAATAAACCGCACCTTTTTGATTTTGAAAACCACAACCTCCGTTTGCTGGGCCTGTTTTTGTGTGGGGAGCCCATCCCGGGGGTCACACACACCCGCTGCCGAGCTAACCCCCTCACAGTTGGTGGAGAACCAGTGGCAGTTTTTTTTTAAGCCAGCATGGAGGAGATACTGAAACAGCTGGCTCTAGCAAATGCCAATCAACAGCAGACAAATGCAGGTTTGCAAAAGAGCCTTGCAGCTCAACAACAGAACTTCGCAGCCCAGCAGCAAGCTCATCAACAGAGCCTTGCAGCCCAGCAGCAAGCTCATCAACAGAGCCTTGCAGCCCAGCAGCAGACAAACGCAACTTTGCAACAGAGTCTGGAGGCTCAGCAACAAGCCCAGCAGCAATCTGAGGCCCGCTTCATAGACCTGTTGCAGAAGCAAGAGCAGAGACTACAACAACAGATGGAAGCAGTAATGCAGCAACGTCCGCAGACCAGTGAGGAAAGCCGTCCCACTAATACCGCGTCCTTTGGGGTGAGTCGTTTATTGACAAAAATGACTGGAGAGGATGATCCAGAGGTATTTTTGACCACATTTGAAAGGACCGCTGAAAGAGAAAAGTGGCCTGAGGAGCAGTGGGCTGGACTGGTGGCTCCTCTGTTAACTGGTGAATCACAGAAAGCTTACTATGACCTAGAGCCTAACCAAGCAAAAGACTATGTGATGCTAAAAGCTGAAATATTGGCAAGGCTGGGTGTCACCCTGGCTGTCCGGGCTCAGCGTGTGCATAACTGGACTTTCCAGCTTGGAAAACCCCCCAGGTCTCAAATGTATGATCTCATTCACCTGAGCAGAAAGTGGCTACAGCCAGAGACTTTGTCCGCACCAAAGATTGTGGAACGTGTTGTAATGGATCGGTTTTTGAGAGCTCTTCCTACTGCCATCCAAAAGTGGGTAAGCCATGGAGACCCAGAGACGGCCGATGGTCTTGTGGATCGTGTGGAGAAATACTTGGCTACAGAGAACCTGACGGCCTCTTCCAGAGACACTCGGACTTTCCACCCTAAGACCAGACCATCCCCAGGGGCGGATAAGAGGATTCCAAGGGGTGAGGGTGGAGAGAGTGAGAGGGTGGGAGCTCTACCCCAAGTTTGGCGAGAACAGCCTGGGAAATCAGCGGCTCAAGAGGCGGCAAGAAGGATCGTTTGCTACCGCTGCCGGCAAGCGGGACATATTGCAGCCAATTGCCCGGTTGTGGAGGAACCCATGCAGTGTGACTTTCTGACGGGCAGACGTCAGTCGCTGTGTGCGACAGTCGCATGCACTGCCATTCGAGGAACTGAGAAACATTTATGCAAAATGTGTGTTAATGGTAGAAATGTTGTGGTATTGCTGGATTCAGGTAGCCTTGTGACCCTGATAAAGGCTGAGTTAGTTAAAACAGAGGTCTCTGGGAATAGCAAGGTAGCTGTTATTTGTGTGCATGGGGACACCCGAGAGTATCCAGTGACTACAGTGTGTTTCGAGACCCCCAAAGGTACCCTCTTTCATCCAGTGGGCTTAGTATCTCAGTTACCGCATGACGCCATTGTGGGAAGGGATTTTCCGAAGTTCTGGGAACTGTGGGATGATCCTGAGCCCCCCACTGGTGCCCCTATGTACCAGGAATGTGATAGCCAGAACTCCCCTGAGAGTGGTGAGGACTCTCCGGAATTTCCCTTATCAGTATTGGCAGGGGAGACTCAAGAAACTGGAGAGGAGCCCACCTCCTCAGATGAAAACCTACCGTCTGTGGAGTTTTCTGATCTTGAGGTTCACAGGGAAAACTTTGCCACAGAACAGTTGAAAGACCCCGCCCTAATAAAGGCACGGGAAAACGTAGTGAAAATAGATGGCGAGTTAGTGAACCCAGATAATACCTGCACTTACCCATACTTCAGCGTAGAGAAGGACCTACTGTATCGGGTGGCAAAAAGGGCAGAAGAAACCGTTGAGCAGCTTGTGGTGCCCAAACCTTACAGGAAGTTGGTGTTGGAGTTGGCCCATGGGCACATTCTTGGAGGTCATCTGGGGACAGAGAAAACCCGAGAGAGGGTATTACAGAGATTCTATTGGCCGGGGGTGATGAAGGACATAGAAAATTATTGTTCCTCCTGCCCTGTGTGTCAGAGGTCGGCCCCGATGCCACATTTCCGTAGCCCGCTGGTCCCTCTACCCATCATTGAGGTCCCGTTTGAGAGGATCGCCATGGATTTGGTAGGTCCTATAATCAAGTCCGCTAGGGGGCACCAGTACATATTAGTTATAATGGACTATGCCACCCGTTATCCAGAAGCGATCCCTCTCCGAAATACCTCGGCCAAAACCATAGCCAAAGAGCTATCTCTTGTGTTTAGCCGGGTGGGTATTTGTAAAGAACTGCTTACGGACCAAGGTACACCCTTTATGTCCCGGGTTATGAAGGAGCTGTGTAAATTGTTCAAAGTGACGCAATTACGTACATCTGTGTATCACCCCCAAACCGATGGGCTGGTTGAAAGATTCAACAAAACCCTAAAACAAATGTTGAAGAAAGTGGTGGATAGAGATGGAAAGGATTGGGACTCTCTACTTCCTTATCTGATGTTTGCTATTAGGGAGGTGCCCCAATCCTCTACGGGATTCTCCCCCTTTGAGTTACTGTATGGGAGACACCCAAGAGGGCTGTTGGATATTGCCAAGGAAACTTGGGAAAGTGAGAGTTCTCCCCACAGGAGTGTGATTGAGCATGTCGCCCTGATGCAAGACCGAATTGCACAGGTAATGCCCATCGTGAAGGAACATTTGGCCCAAGCGCAGTTAGCACAGCAGAGAGTGTACAACCGTGGAGCCAAGACCCGTACCTTTTCCCCGGGGGATAGGATACTGGTACTTGTCCCTACGGTTGAAAGTAAATTCCTTGCCAAATGGCAAGGCCCCTACGAGATAATGGAAAAAGTGAGCGAAGTGAATTACAAGGTCAGACAACCAGGAAGGCGAAAGCCCGAACAGATCTATCACGTTAATCTGTTGAAAGCCTGGAGGGATAGAGAGTCCCTAGTCGCAGACACTTGGTCACCAGCTCAAACTGGTTGCGTGATTCCTGAGGTTGGAATAGCAGCCACCTTGTCACAACCCCAACAACAGGAGGTTAAGGAGTTTGTGCTTCGCAACAAGGAGGTATTCTCTGAGCTGCCGGGACAAACATCTGGGGTAGAGCATGACATCATTACCCCGCCCGGTGAAAGGGTGAAGTTAAAACCCTATCGGATCCCAGAGGCCCGACGGGAGGCAATACGGGAGGAAGTACAGAAAATGCTGAACTTAGGGGTGATAGAGGAGTCCCAAAGTGATTGGTCTAGTCCCATTGTGTTGGTGCCTAAACCGGATGGGAGCTGGCGATTTTGTAACGATTTTCGTCAGTTGAACAAAGTTACAAAATTTGACACCTACCCCATGCCACGTATAGATGAGTTGATCGACCGGCTGGGAACAGCCCGATACATGACGACTCTTGACCTCACAAAAGGGTATTGGCAAATCCCCCTGGCCAAGTCGGCCAAAGAGAAAACCGCATTTGTAACCCCAGACGGGGCGTTCCAATATAAAAGAATGCCGTTCGGGTTACAGAATGCGCCGGCCACATTCCAGCGGAAAATGGACCAGATGCTGAGGCCCCATCGGAAGTATGCTGCGGCTTACCTGGATGACGTAATTGTCCATAGCACAGATTGGGCCTCACATCTGCCAAAAGTGCAAGCAGTCCTGGACTCTGTTCGGGAAGCGGGGTTTACGGCTAACCCCAAGAAGTGTACCATTGGGCAGGAAGAGGCCAAATATCTTGGGTACACCATTGGGAGGGGAGTAATAAAACCCCAACTCAACAAAGTCGAGGCCATCCAGAGTTGGCCACGTCCCAACAGCAAGAAGCAGGTACGAGCCTTTCTGGGAATCGCTGGGTATTATCGGCGATTCATTCCCCACTTTGCTTCTAAGGCTGTGCCCCTAACCAACCTGACGAAGGGGAAAGGGTCGGTCATGATTAAATGGACCCCCGAGGCTGAGGCAGCATTCCAATTCTTGAAACAAGCCTTATGTAGCCAGCCAGTGTTGTACTCACCCGACTTCTCTAAAGACTTTGTCGTACAAAGTGATGCGTCAGATGTGGGGTTAGGAGCAGTATTGTCCCAGGTCTGGAACGGGGAAGAGCACCCAGTCATTTACCTCAGCAGGAAGTTGAAGTCCCATGAGGTAAATTACGCCACCGTTGAAAAGGAGTGTTTAGCGGTGAAGTGGGCTCTAGATTCCCTTCGGTACTACCTGCTAGGTAGGCACTTTGACTTGGTTACGGATCACGCTCCGTTAAAGTGGATGGCTCAAAACAAGGAAACAAATAGAAGAGTGAATAGGTGGTTCCTGGCCCTCCAGGAATTCAACTTCACAGTAAAGCATCGCCCTGGCGTTCAAATGGGGAATGTGGATGCTTTGTCTCGAGTACATGAATGCCTGATTGCTGGTGTTCCAACCCCGAGGTTAAAACAAGAGGGGGGGTATGTGACAGCAGGAAGGTAAAGTCACCTGGTTGCATCCAGGGGGGTAGATATATTTCGCCCAGATTCAGGCTTTACGCCGACTTATACAACTAGGTGGAGAGTTGTATAAGCCCAGCTGGGGCTAGTGGGCTCATGGATGACTCATACCTCTAGGGAGAGTGTGGGGCGTCGTGCAGACAGGGAGTTGATGAGACCAGCTGAAGCTTGTCAGCTCATTTAGGCCTCTATAAGAACTCCCAGCTTCATTAGATGTTTGCTCATGCCTGGACCCAGACCTGTGTGGACTGTCTAGGGAGAGTGAACCCCTGTGCGGTGAGACAAAGCCTGTGTGGCTATTTGCTTGGACATTTAAAACCAGGGACTTAGGGACTAGGACAGCACTAGGCTGATCCCAGTTGTTAGTTAGGAAACCTGTATGTTTAGTCAGAGGTCAAGTTGACCAGGATTTATTTTGTTTATGTTTCTTTTGCTTTGCTGTGTTTTGTCACTGTAAATAGAAAATAAACCGCACCTTTTTGATTTTGAAAACCACAACCTCTGTTTGCTGGGCCTGTTTTTGTGTGGGGAGCCCATCCCGGGGGTCACACACACCCGCTGCCGAGCTAACCCCCTCACACACCCTAGAGAATAAATTGGAGGTCTTTGCAATTCTTTTTGTGACACCGTATTTGCGCACTTTTTTTGGAGAAAAAACACTTTTTTTTAATTAAAAAATAAGACAACAGTAAAGTTAGTCCAATTTTTTTTATATTGTGAAAGATAATGTTACGCTAAGTTAATTGATACCCAACATGTCATACTTTAAAGTTACGCCCGCTTGTGGAATGGCGACAAACTTTCACCCTTAAAAATCTCCATAGGCGACGTTTAAAAAATTATACAGGTTGCATGTTTTGAGTTACAGAGGAGGTCTAGAATAATTGCTCTCTTTCTAACAATTGCGGCGATATCTCACATGTGTGGTTTGAACACTGTTTTCATATGTGGGCGCTGCTCAAGTATGCGTTTGCTTCTGCGCGCGAGCTCGTCGGGACGGGGGCGCTTTAAAAAAAAAAAATCGTATTTATTTTACTTATTTTGACACTCTTTTTTTTGGGTCACTTTTATTCCTATTACAAGAAATGTAAACACCCCTTGTAATAGAAAAAAGCATGACAGGTCCACTTAAATATGAGATCTGGGGTCAAAAATACCTCATATTTTGACTAAAATGCAATAAAAAAAAAAAAAATTATGTCATTCTAAAAAAAAATTTAAAAAATAAAAACGCCCTTCAAAAGCTATAGGCGGAAGTGACGTTTTGACGTCTCTTTCGCCCTGCAGTGATATGGAGATCACTCGTCTCACTCGTCTCCATAAACAGCAAGGGAGCAGACCTGATCGCCTCCGCCGCTACCGACGGCTCCGGTAAGCAGCAGAGGGCACCGCGGGAGGGGAGGGCCCCTCTCCCGCCGCCGATAAAAGTGATCTTGCGACGTATCTGCCGCAGAGACCACTTTTATCTTGTAGCAGACCACCTGCTGAAGAAGAGGATACCGGGTTATGGTAGCTAGTTGCAACCATAACAATGGTATTCCTCTTCAAACAGCCGATGGCAGGCGGTCCATAAGTGGTTAAATCAGAGTCAATGGCTTGGTATTTTGGAACGCTATTTTATCGAAGAGAAATTCTCAAAACATGCCTGTTGGGGGTACTTGAGGAAAGGGTTGCGAATTACTGCTCTAGACTACACAGACACACACATCAGAAGATTAAAGATCCACAAGTTTGTCTTCAGTAAGGAACCAAACGGTATTAAATAACACAGCTTTATTAATAAATACAAGAACAAGTATAAAAATACCTCCACCATTTCAAAAAAGGATTAAAATGACAATGTTACCATTACAGGCATAGCAGCTGCTGCAATCTTCCCTCTGTACAAACACACACCACACGAGGGAAAATGATTCCAATTAGAGAAGTTGCTTAGAGATTACAAGTGATAGGGATACAACTCCAGGCATGAATAATACTGACCACGGATAATAATCACTTGAACCGGAGCCTTATTTTCAAATAACTCTATAGCCAGTTCATAACCCTGATTAGGCAGACTATATCGTAGGAAGGAGTATACACTGTGTTAGGAGTAGCTTGGTGTTAATATAAAGAGCCAACCTGTCGGTCTGTGTGTGAGCAGTCAAAACAATCTCTATGGAACGATGGTTGGACTGAACCCAGATAGTCTCCCAAAACAGTATTGCATGAGTCTGAAGGCAAGTGCAGACAAGTGCAGGCAGGTGGGGTGTATGTATCATGATGCTGTTGGGAACCGCGCTGCATGTGGGTAGGGCGTAGGCAAACATGTGGTGTAGGTAAGTATGACTGAGTATATCAAGGGCCTCTCAACACTCCATGGCAGCATTCACATTGTCCAGAAGTTGTCCCAGTTAGAGCCGGCTTTCAATGTACAGTATATGGTCTCCAATACCCCACTTATCGCCTGGTTTTCCACACAGTTGCCATTCACTGGCTATATCCTATGGCACATGCATGTAGCAGCAGCAGCAGCAAGCAGCCTGTGAGATGGGGTCATGGGCGCAATGATGCCACACTGGCGCGTTTTACTCGTCAAGCGAGTTTCTTTAAAGCACAGTACTGGGGGGGGGTCAGGAAAGCACAGTACAAGGGGGTCATAAAGGCATGGTACAGGAGGTCAGGAAGGTATGGTACTGGGGGGTCAGGAGGGCACACCCCGGGGGGGTCAGGACTACACACCACAAGGGGTCAGGAGGGTATACCACAGGGAGGTCAGGAGGGCACACCACTGCCGGCGTCAGGAGAGAACACCACTCGTGGGGTCAGGAGGACACACCACTGGCGGAGTCAGGAGGGCACACTATACATGGGGTCAGAAGGGCACACCACTGGCAAAGTCAGTAAGGCACACCACAGGGGCTCAGGGGGGCACACTACTGGGGCATCAGGAGGGCACACAACTAGGGGAAGGTCAGGAGTGCACACCACTGGGGAGGGGCACACCTGTGGGGGTTTAGGAGGGCACAGAAGTGGTTTCCAACACAGGGAAGCTACTGTGGCAGATATGCCTGTTTTAGTGCTGATCTTAGCCGGCCCTCCTCATCCATTCCACATGATGTAATTGTTCCTTGGATAGACTGAAAAGGACAGCCGGTGGGGATCAGCACAGTACACTCTGGGGATGAGCTCAGGTGAGTTAGGACAAGCTGTCATAGATTGCAAAATTATTACCCACCCGCAGCCGCATGTATGTATGTAGGATTGGCTTTGGCAGCTTCCCAGCAGCTCACTGCTTTTCTGCACAGTTCTGCCAGTTGACGGTCAGCAAGGCAAGGATGATATCGCAATCTACCTATTGCCTGCCCTTGGTGTACCGGTAGATCATAATTAATGGGTTTCCAACCCTCAAAATATCAAAATATATCTTCAAACATGGTTTTACTGGAATTAGCTCTCCTTCTCAGATGAAGATAAGGTCCTACTGCTCGACTGTGCTTCAGTACGACTCTCTTCTCCATTGAGGTACCAGGGAGTACCTGTTCTCTCTCTTGTTCTTCCTGTTACCCACTTTCCTAGCAGTTTTTCTATCCTACCAGCTCCCCCATATATTTGGCCTGTAACCCTATGTAACTTCCACTTACCTCCCCGTGAGCCCCCATCCCCCCGCCCCAAACACATACACTCGCGTCTCCCTCTCCTGTTCATGACTTAACCTTCTCTACTCCCATCTATTTTAACTGTAGCAAGAAAATTCACATGCATAGCTCCCAACTGTCTCTCATTTGGAGAGACTGTTCCTCTTTTGAGATCACATCTATCTGTGGGTCGTGCAGCCTCAGTTGTCCCTCTTTGTGGTCTGGTATGTACATCTCTATGCAAAATGTACTATTTTACTACCAATAGTTTTATGCGTCACTAAACTTTTTTTTTTATCCAACTTCTAAATTAATGCAGTTGTTAATTTGAAGAGCTAATATAAGAAAAATCAAGGTCAAAAAAGCACTTTTTCTGCATATTAGATCTTTGTTGTCTGTGCAACTGGAGCCATGCAGGGACATGTCTTTTGTCTACATACTGTGTCCCTCCTATCATTTCAGAGAGTTGAGAGGTATGTTCATACCCTTTTCTAAAAGCCATTATAAAGTTGACCAAAGATGGATCAAAATATAGCTGGTTCAGCAGGGACTGGCCGAATTTTGATCAATCTATGGCCATTTAAAATTAGATCAATTGATCTAATTTCGATACCTTTTAGAATGATGCATAGTTAATGTACTTAACCTACAGTATATATTTGTCCTTCATTTATACTTGGAAAATAAATAAATATATACACGGCACTGCTCACTACCCAAATCCTTCTCATACACAAAAACATATATCAACAAAAGTCCATATATATCCAAGTGTCCATCAACTCAACTTGTGTAGGTTAAAACTAAAAAACAAAAACAAAAAACTGAAAACAACTTGATAAACTTGAAAAAAACTTAATGAAATGAATAAGAGGTTTTCCACTGTTCAGACTTTAAATCATCAAATGTGATCCCTCATATGTTCCCAAACTCACCAAGTGTTGTTGACCCCAACAAGCCCAGGATATCTGCAATCTAAAACGCATCTCACTTCTGACAGTGAAGTTGAAGAGATATTTTTTTTTATCTTATTACTTTTTTTAAGTCAGTGTAAACCAATTTTGTAGAAGTCTTTAGTAAATGGAGTCACGCTATGGCGGTCCTTTTTGCTATTTGTTCTATATATGAGCAATAATAACCATGAGGAGATGAGACCAAGTGGCGAAGAGCTACAAAGCCCAGCAGTTCCAATTGGTTGATACTGTGCAGCACACAAGCACCAGTGTTTTCTTTAATCCTATATGCCTGGAGAAGTAAACTGAGAAAACTTCATAGAGAGGAGGATTGTAAACCCCAGCAAGCCCAGGAAGACTGCAATCTAAAGTGCAATTAACGTCTAGCATTTATTTGTTGGAGTCACCAACACTTGGTGAGTGTAGGACCATATGAGGGCGCATATTTAATGATTTAAAGCCTGAAAAGTGGAAGAACTCTTATTCATTATGTTTTTTTTTTTTTGCGTTTTTCACGTATTTTTCTAGTTTTCTTAATTCTAACCTACACAAGTTGATTTGGTGGACACATAGTTATATATGGACTTTTGTTGATATACACTATATTGTCAAAAATATCGAGATGCCTGCCTTTACATGCACATGAACTTTAATGGCATCTCAGTCTTAGTCCGTAGGGTTCAATAATGAGTTGGCCCACCCTTTTCAGCTATAACAGCTTCTACTCTTCTGGGAAAGCTGTCCACAAGGTTTAGGGCTGTGTCTATGGAGATGATTGACCATTCTTCCAGAAGTGCATTTGTGAGGTCAGGCACTGATGTTGGACAAGAAGGCCTGGCTCACAGTCTCTGCTCAAATTCATCCCAAAGGTTTTCTACTGGATTGAGGTCAGGACTCTATGCAGGCCAGTAAAGTTCCGCCACCCCAATCTCACTCATCAATATCTTAATGGACCTTGCTTCGTGCACTGGTGCGCAGTCATATTGGAAGCGGAGGGGGCCATCCCCTAACTGTTCCCACAAAGTTGGGAGCATGAAATTGTCCAAAATGTCTTGGTGTGCTGACACCTTAAGAGTTCACTTTCACTGGAACTAAGGGGCTAATCCCAACCCCTGAAAAACAACCCCACACCATAATCCCCCGCCACCAAATGATTTGGAGGTGGCCCAATACTTTTGGCAATATAGTGTGAATTGGGGTGGAGGAACTTGACTGGTCTGCACAGAGTCCTGACCTCAACCCGATAGAACATCTTTGGGATAAATTAGAGCGGAGACTGAGAGCCAGGCCTTCTCGTCCAACATCAGTGCCTGACCTCACAAATGCGCTTCTGGAAGAATGGTCAAACATTCCCATAGACACACTCCTAAACCTTGTGGACAGCCTTCCCAGAAGAGTTGAAGCGGTTATAGCTGCAAAGGGTGGGCCAAGTCAATATTGAACTCTACGGACTAAGCCTAATGCTGCATACACACGACCGTTTTTCATGACGTTAAAAATGCCATTTTTTAAATTGGTCATTAAAAACGATCGTGTGTGGGCTCCAGAGCATTTTTAACGACGTGAAAAATGGCCTAAAAAAAATTAGAACCTGCTCTATTTTTTCACGTCGTTTTTTACGTCATTCTTTTTAACGTCGTGAAAAACGGTAGTGTGTATGCTTTTACGAGGGGAAAAAAAACGCGCATGCTCGGAAGTAAGTATGAGACGGGAGCGCTCGTTCTGGTAAAACTAGCGTTCGTAATGGAGATAGCACATTCGTCACGCTGTAACAGACTGAAGAGCATGAGGTTGAAAAGCGCGAATCGTCTCTCACCAAACTTTACTAACACGAGGATCAGCAAAAGCAGCCCAAAGGGTGGCGCCATCCGAATGGAACTTCCCCTTTATAGTGCCGTCGTACATTTCGTACGTCACCGCGCTTTGCTCTAGCATTTTTTTTTCATGATCGTGTGTATTGAGAGGAAACAAGAAAAATCACGTCGAGAAAAACGTCGTTTTTTTCAATGACATTAAAAACAACCGTGTGTACGCGGCATTAGATGCCATTAAAGTTCATGTGCATGTAAAGGCAGGTGTCACAATACTTTTGATAATATAGTGTATGTTTTTTGTGTGTGAGAAGGATTTGGGTAGTGAGCAGCATTCTGTATATACTAATTTCCTTGACTCAGATGCAGCTCATAAAGAGGTGGTATTTACTGTATGTTTTATACACACTAATGCAGGGGTTTAAAACTGGCGGCCCTCCAGCTGCTGTGAAACTACAAGTCCCATGAGGCATTGCAAGGCTGACAGTTACAAGCATGACTCCCAAAGGCAGAGGCATAATGGGACTTTTCGTTTCGCAACAGCTGGAGGGCCGCCAGTTTTAGACCGCTGCACTAATGTGTCTAATTTTTTTAGAAACACATTTATTTAGATCAATAACACACAAAATTTTTCCACAGCACGGAATTTTGTATATTTTTTTAGTTTTATACTTGGAAATGGTTTCATCATATCTACTGTACTTGTACTGCTTTGTAATGCCAGGAATGCTTAATAAAATTTTACTCAAATTTTACTCATCTCTGGCCATTGCCAGTAGAGAGAAGTCAACCTAAAGCCTCATACACACGATCAGATTTTCCGACGGGAATTGTGTGATGACAGGCTGTTGTCGGATAATCCGACCATTTGTACGCTCCATCGGACAATTGTTGTCGGATTTTCCGCCAACAAATGTGGGATAGCATGCTATAAAATTGTCTGCCAACAAATGTGCGTTGTTGGATTATCCGATCATATGTACACAAGTCCAACGGACAAAACTCCAAAGTACAAACACGCATGCTCAGAAGCAATGCTAACCATAACACAACATTAGAAGAAGTTGCCTAACAGGTGGCGCTGAAGAGCTGAAAAACCACGTAGTTTTGTGTTTGTTGGCCGACAATTCTTTGCCGTTTGTATGCAACACAAGTTCCTGGCCAACACCCTTCGGACAAAAGTCCTACGCTTTGTCCGCTGCAAATCCGATCGTGTATATGAGGCTTAAGGATTGAATTCTCTCTCTCTCAGAATGTTGGAAATTTTTCATCTGATCGGTGCATGCAGTCAACTGGCTGCAGCACTGATCAGTGTATTATGACAGCGGAGGAGTCCTGCTGTCAGAATACAATAGCACAGCGGGGAGGATTCCTCCATCCATCTCGAATGTGTGGATGGGGGAATCTGATTGTTTTTTTGATCAGCCGGATGGCTGTAAAAAAAAGAAAAAAAAAAAAGATTCATCTATAGCCATCTAAAGCAATACTTACCTAGTTGGACCTCCAACTAATTGCCTGGTTATTTGTGGAGGGATTGATGTGTTTTTACGATACCGCGGTTAATGTGAACCCACTGACTGATATGCCTATTGCTGTCATATCTTAAAAATAAAAATTGCTGATACCCAGAGTTGTTTGGTAGAAAAGATTTTGTATGTCTCTTCTACCAGAAAATAGTGTTTACTCGTGTGCTCGCAATTTGTTCCCGTGTGTCCCATGTGCACTCCAGAGATGTGCTTCCGCCAGCAAACACCCCCCCCCCCCCCTCTCTGCCCTCCGGCTTAAGTTCCACCTTATAGTAAATCTGTTAGCTGTTTCACATTCTTAAAGTAAAAATCCTGTCCGACAACAGGCAATATAATACGTGTGCTTTACAGTTGTTAGCCAATTATGATTTTTTACTAGGGCTGCAACTAACGATTATTTTCATAATCGATTAGTTGGCCGATTATTGTTTCGATTAATTGACTAATCGGTTAATGACCAAAAAAAAAAGGTAATTTTGCTGCGATTTGCATTTTTACATATTTTTTGGCCAATTTGTTGTTGGGCAGATTACAAAACACAAATTGCCGCAAAAACACATTACATGCTTTTCTGCAGCTTCTCCATTGAAGTATATTAAACCAAAAAACTAAAATAGCACCGTTTTGCGTTTAAAAAAAGTCCTTGCCCTTTCCAAATACACAGCAGCTGAAAAAATCCTGGATGTGAACGTGTCCCATAGGAAACCATGTAAATGAACTGTAGTGTGTTTCTGCAAAAAGCACCAAAAAACACGGAGGTGTGACCCAGGCCTCAGATGTTTAGTAACATGGGGTTAAAAAAAACTAAAATTAGTACAAAAAGAGCAAATAATCACTACTGTAAGGGGTTAATTTTTTTACTGTGGGACAGTGAAAGTAATATTTACAGTAGCAATTTGCTCTTTTTGTACTATAAAGGATTAATTTTCGTGTTTTTTTTTTTACCTCATTATGTTACTGGCCGATTAATCGATTATGAAAATTGTAATCGAATAATTTCATAATCGATTAGTTGTCGATTAATCGATTAGTTGTTTCGGCCCTAATTTTTACAAAGGGGGGGTTAATTGTTTCTCTTTGTCTAGTCCCGTCCCGGGCCCTGAGGACCTCTTCTAAAATCTGAAGCTGAATGTGAGTGAATCTGCAATAATAGATCATACAAATATAACCGCCTGCACCTTAACGCTCCCTCTTTCTCCAGATGACATCATGCCATGGTTCTGTCTCTTCAGCTATATCTGCTGTGATTTCAGTGAGTATTTCCAGCATTGTGAATCTGCATTTTCTTACCCCTGGGCGCACCACACTTCTTCTCCTTCTGTTCGATGCCATCCTGTCTCCTGAACTTCCCAGAAGTGATTAAGCTGTACGCTGCCAGGCTGGGGAGAAGGGAGGAGCCCTCCAGGATGCTGTTCTCATGCAGATCCCTTTCATTGGAGAGAGCTCTGCTTCCTGAATGTGTACGTCCAGATACCTGCGACATGATCAGTGACATCCCAGCAACAGGTATCATGCGTCATGTGGCAACAAGAGACCCTGTCCTTCTATAAAACCGAAATATACTTTAATATAGTATACCACTGTATACAGAAAAAGAAGTATAACAAGGATTTCTGCATGCAAAAACTCTTTACTTAATCATACCAGGCATGTGAAAAATATTTTTTTTTTTGCTAGAAAATTAGTTAGAGCTCCCAAACATTTTATATATATATTTTTAAAGCAGAGGCCCTAGAGAATGAATTGGTAGGTTCTGCAATTTTTATATATATATATATGTATATTTGCGCCGCAGTGTTTCAAATGCAATTTGTGGAAAAAAAATACACTTTTTTATTTTATTTTAATGCAAAAAGAACACAATACACAACCCAATTTTTATGTAAAATATAAAAGATGATGTCACACCAAGTAAATAGATACCAAACATGTCACCCTTTAAAATTGCACACGCCCGCACAACGGCAACAAACAACATAAGTTTTACTATCTATAGGCGACGCTTTAAAAGCCTTTACAGGTTACCACTTCAGTTAGGCCCCTTTCACACTGGGGCGGTTTGCAGGCGCTAATTTGCTAAAAATAGCGCCTGCAAACCGAGCCTAAACAGCGGCTCCTGTCTCTCCAATGTGAAAGCCCCGAGGGGCTGGAGCGGTGCGCTAACAGGACTTAAAAATAAGTCCTGCTAGCCGCATCTTTGGAGCGGTGAGAGGAGCGGTGTGTTTACCGCTCCTGCACCGCTCCTTCCCATTGAAATGAATGGGATACCGCGGTAATACCGCCCGCAAACCGCGGCTGTAGCCGCGGTTTGCGGGTGGTATTAACCCTTTTTCGGCCGCTAGCAGGGGTTAAAACCGCACCGCTAGCGGCCGAATACCTCTGCAATCCCGACGGTATAGCGCCGCTAAAAATAGCGGCGCTATACCGCCACCGCCCCCACTGCCCCAGTGTGAAACTGGCCTGACACAGAGGAGGTCTAGTGATAGAATTACTGCCCCTGATATGACATTTGTGGCGATATCTCACATGTGTGGGACGATTACGGTTTGCGTGCGTGCGTGCGGGACCGACGCGTGTGTTCGCCTTTGCGTGCTAGCACAGGGGGATGGGGTCACTTTACTTTTGTTTTATTAATACATTTTTTTTATTTTTTTTGTTTTACACTCCCAAACGGACAACACTGTTATACAGGAAATAACAGTAATATTATTAACCACTAGCCAACCAGCTCACACAGATATACTGCGGCAGGTCGGCTCTCTTGCGTGAATCACCATACAGGTACGGCAGCTCATGCAGGCGCAGTTGCGGCCATTAGCGCTGCGGCACGCTCCCGCTGTACGCTGCTGGAGCGTGCCCGTGGTTCGGGCGGACTCAGTGTCCGCCGGCGACCCGCGATCGCCTAGTAGAGAGGCAGAATGGGGATCTGCCAGTATAAACAAGGTGGATCCCTGTTCTGACAGGGGACATGTCAGAGATCTACTGTTCCCAGTGATTGGGAACAGTGATCTCTGTCATGTCCCAGTGAGCCCATCCCCCCTACAGTTAGAACACGCTGAGGGAACACACTTAACCCCTTGATCGCCCCCTAGTGTTAACCTCTTCCCTGCCAGTGTCATTTTTACATTGATCAGTGCATTTTTACTGTCACTGGCCCCAAAAAAGTGTCATTTGGGGTCAGATTTGTCCACCACAATGTCGCAGTCCTGCTAAAAATCGCAGATCATCGCCATTACCAGTAAAAACAATAAAAATAAAAAAAAGTCCCTAAATCAATCCCATAGTTTGTAGATGCGATAACTTTTGCGCAAACCAATCAATATACGCCTATCGCGTTTTTGTTTACCAAAAATATGTAGAAGAATATATATCGGCCTAAACTGATGAATAAATTATTATTTTTTATTTGTTTTTTGGATATGTATTATAGCAAAAAGTAAAATTTTTTTTTTTTTTTAAATGGTCGCTGTTTGTTTGTTTATAGCGCAAAAAATTAAAACCGCAGAGGTGATCAAATACCACCAAAAGAAATCTCTACTTGTGGGAATAAAAGGACGTACATTTTGTTTGGGTACAGCATCACACGACCACGCAATTGTCAGTTAAAGCGATGCAGTGCCGTATCGCAAAAAAAGGCCTGGTCATGAAGGGGGCAAATCCTTCCGTGGCTGAAGTGGTTACTATCTCCTATTACAACCTATATTCCTTTAGGGAACCAAGAAAAAGGGACCAATGGTATATACAGTATCTCACAAAAGTAAGTACACCCCTCACATTTTTGTAAATATTTTATTATATCTTTTTATGTGACAACACTAAAGAAATTACACTTTGCTAAAATGTAAAGTAGTGAGTGTACAGCTTGTATAACAGGGTACATTTGCTGTCCCCTCAAAATAACTCAACACACAGCCATTAACCACTTAAGCCCCGGACCATTTTGTAGCTAAAGGACCAGAGGTGTTTTCAGAATTTGGCACTGCGCTGCTTTAACAGAAAATTGTGCGGACATGCAATGTTGTACCCAAACAAAATTTGCGTCCTTTTCTTGCCACAAATAGAGCTTTCTTTTAATGGTATTTGATTGCCTCTGCGATTTTTATTTTTTGCGATATAAACGGAAAAAGACTGAAAATTTTGAAAAAAATGATATTTTCTACTTTTTGTTATAAGAAAAATCAAAAAAACAAAATTTTAGTCATACGTTTAGGCCAAAATGTATTCAGCCACATGTCTTTAGTAAAAAAAAATGTCAATAAGCGTATATTTATTGGTTTGCGCAAAAGTTATAGCGTCTACAAACTAGGGTACATTTTCTGGAATTTACACAGCTTTTAATTTATGACTGCCTATCTCATTTCTTGAGGTGCTAAAATGGCAGGGCAGTACAAAACCCCCCCAAATGACCCCATTTTGGAAAGTAGTCATCCCAAAGAAATTTCTGAGAGGCATGTTGAGCCCATTGAATATTTTTTTTTGTCTCAAGTGATTAAATAATGACAAAAATAAATAAAAAATACAAAAAGTTGTCACCAAATGATATATTGCTCACACATGCCATGGTTATATGTGGAATTGCACCCCAAAATACATTTTGCTGCTTCTCCTGAGTACGGGGATACCACATGTGTGGGACTTTTTAGGAGCCTAGTCGCGTACGGGACCCCGAAAACCAAGCACCGCCTTCAGGATTTCTAAGGGCACAAATTTTTGATTTCTCTCCTCACTACCTATCAGGCCTCGTACACACGACCGAGTTTCTCGTCTTAAAAAACACGTTGTTTTTTTCGACGAGATTCTTGTTAAGCTTGTCGATTTTCTCGTCAAGCTTTCTATGCGTACACACTGTCATTTCCCAATTTCCTCGTTGTACTCCGCGCTCACGTCCAGCACGTACGACGGCACTATAAAGGGGAAGATCTTTTTTCTTGGCGCCACCCCTTGGGCTGCTTTTGCTGATCTCGTGTTACCGCGTGTGAAGTAAAAGTTTGGGAAGAGACGATTCGCGCTTTTCAGTCTTCGTACTTTTCAGATCATTTTCTGCGGTTCAGTTTGTGCTTGTGGGTTCGTATCTTGACTTTCAGGGCATCTAGGCAGGTCGTATCTGTTTTACAGTGCGTTCTTGCCTGTTCGTTTCTGTTTTTCAGTTCGTTATTCATAGGCCTTGCTGTTCTAAAGTGCGTTCTGTTCTGTACGTTCTGATTAGACGACCGTTTCCTAGCCATGTCGCCTGGACGTTCTCGTCGTTGAGTTCGTGCTGTGCGTGCGCTTGGTGTTGGTCTGCTTGTTTTGGACCAAGACCAGTCCATGAATGGTGTGAGGAGGAGTTCATGGACCAAGAATTGGTTGCTCCAGCGGGACCAATTCTGCCACATGCCTCTGCTGCGGGAGATCGTCGAGAATAATCCTGAGGACTACAGGAATTTTCTGCGGATGTCTGACCCCGTTTTTCAGGAACTGTTGGCTTTGGTGTCCCCCTATATTACCAGGAAGGACACCGTTATGCGGGAAGCCATCAGTGCTGAGCAGAGGCTCATCGCCACGTTATGTTATCTGGCGACAGGGAGAAGTCTTCAGGACTTGAAGTTCACCACAGGCATCTCCCCCCAGGCTCTGGGCCTCATAATCCCAGACACCTGTTCTGCCATTATACAAGTCCTGCAGGAGGACTATATTAGGGTAAGTTTTCTCCCTTAACATCACATTTTATGTATTACATGTATGCTAATGTATTGTATTTCTTTCATCCTTCCCTAATTACCATGATTGTAATATGCTGAGAATGTCCCCCTTGTCCCCATGCATGTTGGAAGCTTTAGATTGCCCCTTTTTTCTCCTCCATAAATATTTCCCTTCACTAACTTTTCCAGCAGGGGCGCCTGTTGCTCCAAATGTTTGGGGGTTCAAACCCCAATTTAGGAAATAAACTTCCTCCTTTTTTGCTCTGGTGCCTATTAAACGCCCCCAGTTGTCCCCTCCAATGCAGCCATTTTGTTCCCTCAAATGCAGCCATTTAGTCCCCTCTAATGCAGCCAGTTTCCCCCCAGCCCTGCACTTACCTTCTTGTGGTCAGCGCCATCCTTCTTCTGTCCTTGATGTCTTCTCCTTCCCTTCATGTTGCATCAGCCAATCATGTTACCATTAAACAGACTTGGTGAACATGATTGGCAGAGCAGCCTGTCAGTGTTTACCCAAGGAATGCCCCCCCCCCTGCGTCCCCGATTTTACTTTTAGGAAGCCAATTACATCCCTCAGGTTGTAATGTGCAAGACTATTTTACTACCTGTTTCTGCTATGCAATTTTAACCCCCTAAATGCCGCAATGATTCATATGTCGGTCGCTTTACAAGAGGCCATCCACCTGAATAGTGTGCGGCATAGACAATACATAGGTTCATGCAACGCATGAACCTATGTATTGTTCTGAGTGATGGGCACAGGAGAGAGGGGGCAGTGCTCCAGCGCCCACTCTGGACGCACCGCCACTGCAATGCTATCCTGTGGCCAAACACATCTCCCCCCCCCCAAAATAATTTAGTAATGGACCATCAGAGGGGGTGATGAATATGATAAATGAGCCTTCCATTATACTTTTTTTAAACACCTTAATAAACGTATAAGTTGATTGATGTTGGCCTCTAATTTTTTGGGATAGAATTTCCTTGTAATGTATGACTTTGTTTTTCTAATATTATTTCATCTTGTTTCACTCCACAGCTTCCTTCCACGCCACAGGAATGGCAGACTGTGGCATAGGAGTTTGCCACGCGGTGGGACTTCCCCAACTGCGGTGGTGCCATAGACGGGAAGCACGTCCGCATCGTGCCGCCACCCCGTTCTCGGTCCTACTACTACAATTACAAGGGGTTTCATAGCATTGTGCTGATGGCGGTGGTGTCAGCACGGTATGAATTCCTCTATGTTGATGTAGGGAAAAATGGCCGGATGTCCGATGGGGGATCCTTCATCCAGACGGAGTTTGCCCTCCGTCTCCAGAGTGATGACCTTGCATTGCCACCGGATGCAGGGAATATTGAAGGACTCCCCTTTGTTTTTTTGGCTGATGAAGCCTTCGGACTCGGACGGCATCTTATGAGGCCATTTCCATAGAGGAACCTGACCCCAGAGAAGAGGGTGTTCAATTACCGGCTGGCCAGGGGCCGAAGAGTCGTTGAAAATGCCTTCGGCATAATGGCCAGCCGGTTCCGCCTTTTTATGACTTCTATCCACTTGGCGGACTACAAAATAAACGATGTAGTGTTATGCTGCTGTGTGCTACACAATTTTCTTTGCCGCAAATCTAATTCATATATGGCCTCAGTTTTGCCAGAGGCTGGACTTTCCCCTGCAAATCCCCTGCCGGGCCTGGAATCTGCCCGTCTTGGCTTGCCCCCCCAAAATGCCCGTGAGGTTCGGGACAAATACATGGAGTATTTCACGGGTAGGGGGGCAATTCCTATGCCAGCCTATGTCTAAGTATCCCAATAAAAAGCTTGTTTAAACCTTTAATTATTTGTTCTTTCCTGTCTCCTAGTTTGTCTTTGTGCATTTGTAGTGGCAAGTGTATTTTACTTTAGTAAATAACAACCATTTCACTATGTAACCTTACAAAAGACCCAAATAAGCTTAGAGGGTATTATAAAAAGAAGCTACACGTTGTTTGTGGTCAAATATTTTACTCTGTGCACATTCTCTTCATTTATTTTTTTATTTTTTATTTTGGGTTGGCCTGGCCCCAACCCGGCAATTTTTTGCTTATGAAAATACAAAAATAACAGTTGCATTTCAAAAATTAGAACATTGGATACCTCTGAGCAATCGGAGACATTCACTTACACAAACTATGTCTCTATGTGCCCGTTCTAATATGGGGTCCTGCCACCCCTTGGCCAGCCAAAAATTGAATATGCACACATTTTGGATTTTTTTCATCTAGGAAGTTTACAATCCTGATCCCTATTGTCAACATGTGCTATCTGCCATCAGGGGTGATCAATGGACGTGTTTTGGGGGTGCATCCACTTCCTCAGTTCACCGACTTTAGATACGAGGAAGGGGTTGCACCCACAAAAGACGTACATGGATATCCCCTGATGGCAGATAGCACATGTTGACACACTGTGTGCATATTCAATTTTTGGCTGGTTTTATAGTCAAAAAAATTTAAAAAATTACAAAAACAAACATGTAAAAACAAATGTGTTTGGATGGCTTATTGAATTCTCCCCAAAACATCGAGAATGTCTTTAAATGTTTGTTCCATCACATGGATTCTTTGTTTAATAAGGTCCAGTTCTGTGCTACATTCCATCACTTGCTGGATGAGGCGGAGGGCACTGTCAGCAGAGAACCGTGTACTATCCTTCACAACATTTACATCCCCTAAAAACCAAAACAAATATGTATTATAACTCTGCAGGCCTACCTCTCTTACCTGAAGCTGTGGTGACAGATACTGACCTGTTGTGGTGACCAGATCCACAACGTCATCCACCTCTCCTTCCTGCACTTCTCCTTCCTCCACCTCAACTTCCTGCACATCTTTCGGCTGTGGGTCTTTGGGAGTTTGGGGTTGCTTGGAAGTTGTGGGGTGCATGTGCTCCCTGGAGTGTCCTCCTCCCAGTCTTCTCTCCCCTATGAGAATAAAACAAAAGGTCTATTTATCACACTGTAAATCTCATTGTTAAAATAAAAACAGGCTAAATTGCTTGGAAGTGGGGTACAAGTGTGTGTTTGTGCGGAATTTAAAGAAGAATGCATTATTTATGACCCAAAATATGTTTAGTATTCACATTTGGATGTAATTTTTTTGACATGGAGGCACCACAAAAATTCTCTGATGCACCTGTGTGGGACACCCAAAAAAGGCGGGTCTGGTGGCCCACACTTTAGTGCTCCAAAGTACAGATGTGGAAGCAGCTGCTGGGTGTCCTCTCCTTTACACTGATAAAAGTTTGCATTTCATTCTCTTTACAAACACATCATCTAGACTAAAAAATTATCAACAATATTTGTACAAAAATGGCAGATGTCTAATTACTTTTGTGGTTCTAAAATAAGCCAAAACCGCGGATAGTGGCCGAACGAAGTGTCGGTAACGTAACAAACGATTACTGTGCCCAACCAAGTTCAAAA
Source organism: Rana muscosa (assembly GCA_029206835.1). Taxonomy (NCBI): domain Eukaryota; kingdom Metazoa; phylum Chordata; class Amphibia; order Anura; family Ranidae; genus Rana; species Rana muscosa. The sequence goes on along the minus strand of CM055122.1, from coordinate 190,251,207 downwards.
TATTACATTTTGGAAGGGAGTCCAATATGAGAAAAAAAAAAAAACATGTCAGTTTATAAAAAGATTAATAGCAGAAAAGTCTACATTTTACTTACTTTTAGCGAGCATTCTCTTTATGCTCCTCAACTGGTCTGGCTCCCTCAGTTTGAGGTCTGACCACCTCTTTCTGAGCTGCTCATTTGAGCGTTTCACCCCGAACTTCGCCTTCAGACTCTTCACAACTTTAGTGAGGATTTTGGCCTTCCTTCTATTTGGTTTGCTATACGGCCCGTGCTTGGCATCATAATCAGCCTTGAGCAAGATGTCCACCATCTCCGCCATCTCCACCAAAGACATATTCGATGCCTTGAATCTCCTCCTTGATCGTGACGTGTCCTCGGTCTCCGGGCTTGTCTCCTCGTTAGTTGCGGAATTATCAGACACCTGCTGTAACTCCGCCATATCTGTCTGCGCGCCGAAAGAGAAGGGGCGGGGAAAAGATGTTAGTTAGAACGTTATGGGCGGGCGACGTGTGCGGAGCGACGTGTTCGAATTTTGACGCATGCGTGGTGTGTATATAGCAAACACACATGTGACTATAGTACGTTCGGTGTGTGGAGAGAGGAGTTCAAGTGACGGACGTGCGAACGAAGGTATGTGATTTTGTGACTTGTAAAAATTGTTGGCCTATACTGTCTTGAGATTGTTGGAGGATATATATGGTGACTAGGATGTTAAGGAGGTTAGACTGTTTGCCTCACATTAGTTAAATATAATTTATTTAACTTGCAGATACAATATGAATGTCTTTATTAGCGACAAAGAGTTCCTGGCGGAATTTATTGACCGTGTAAGGGAGCTGCCGGCTCTGTGGGAGACGAAAAACCCCATCCATAAAAAAAGAGGGGTGAGAAAAGCAGAGCTGGAGAAGCTGCTCCCATTTGTGCATACCAAGGTGCCCACAGCCACAGCAAAACAAGTGGACACTAAAATTGGGAGCTTGAGAGGTACCTACAGGACTGAACGCTCTAAGGTGCTGGCTTCTCAGAGGTCAGGAGCAGCAGCAGATGATGTTTATGTCCCGATTTTGTGGTACTACAACAGGATGTCCGTCCTGGATGACCACATTGAGACAAGGCCGTCACTCTCCACTCTTCCCCCCAGACTTCCCTGCAGCCAACCTGAGCCTTCTCTGGAGCAAGAGGAGGCAGCCATCCTGGATGATCCTGATTTGGCCATCTGGAGCCAGGTATAGTATTAACTGAAAATGTATTGGGATAAAATTAATGTTTGACAAATATGTCAAGATGAGAAACATACATTATTTTGGATTCCACAAGTGAAATCAAGATCTGTAGACATTATTATGCACTTAATTGTGTGCTAAATAGTCAATCTGATGTAGTGGTAAATTTAAAGCAAGGATTTATGCATTTACATTCTAATTGCTTCAATCAGGATTACAAAGTTTGATGCAAAGATTAAACCAACATATTAAACTATGTTCCTTTTTCATACACAGGATGAAATCAGCCAGGAGGAGGGTCTGGAAACTGTCAGGCAGGAGGAGGAAGGGCCCAGTGGCAGCCAGGAGGTGGCAAGGACCAGTGCCACCAGGAGGTGGCAGGGCCCAGTGCCAGCCAGGAGGTGGCAGGGCCCAGTGGCAGCCAGGAGGTGGCAGGGCCCAGTGGCAGACAGGAGGTGGCAGGGCCCAGTGGCAGACAGGAGGTGGCAGGGCAAAGGAGAAGCACCAGATCCCAGGTGCCTCCCATCCGGCTTCACAAAAGAGGCAGGAGGGACAGGACCACCAGTGAGGCAGCAATGGCCCTTATTAAAGAGGCCCATGCCACCCTCAAGGAGCCCACATCCCCTGAAGAGGCCATTGCCGGCCTAGTGGAGGCTAAGTTCAAGGTGATGAGCATGGAGCAACGCCTCCTATGCGAGCCCCTGCTCATCACCTTGCTCAACAAGGGGGTGATGGAGAAAATTACACCCAATACCGCCATATGTGAGGTGGCCCAACTGACCCAACCTCAACCTCCACCTCCACCTTCTTCTTCTGCCCCACCCCCTTCTGCTACACCTCCACCTTCTTCTGCCCCACCCCCTTCTGCTACACCTCCACCTTCTTCTTCTGCCCCACCCCCTTCTGCTACACCTCCACCTTCTGCCCCACCCCCTTCTGCTACACCTCCACCTTCTTCTTCTGCCCCACCCCCTTCTGCTACACCTCCACCTTCTGCCCCACCCCCTTCTGCTACACCTCCACCTTCTGCCCCACCCCCTTCTGCTACACCTCCACCTTCTTCTGCCCCACCCCCTTCTGCTACACCTCCACCTTCTTCTTCTGCCCCACCCCCTTCTGCTACACCTCCTCCTCCTCCTCCTGACAGGAGTACCCCTCCAGTGGGCCAGCCTCCAGCCAAACGAAGAAGGAAGGCTGCAGGGAAGGCTTCAGGAAAGGCTGCAGGGAAGGCTTCAGGAAAGGCTGCAGGGAAGGTTGCCAGGAAGAAGAGGAAGTGATGGCCTTGCTTCATTGTGGTCGGACAGAAGGCAGCCTGTTGTAGTACCACACACTTGGGACATATATATCACCTGCTGCTGTTCCTGACCTCTGGGAGGCCAGCATCAGATTGTGTTCAGAAATGTTGGCCTTCTCAAGCTCCCAATTTTAGTGTCCACACAGCGTTGCTGTGTGCTCTGGGGTCCCTGGGATGCACAAATGGCAGCAGCTTCTCCAGCGCTGCCTTCTCTTTATTTAATTTATAAACATGAATAAATGTGATTTTTGTTTAAGTTCATACTTGACTATGTGTATTTTTAAATAAACAAAATCAAGCTTTGGAGTAAGCAGATACATTTGACTGACAATAAAAGGGACAGATATCACCCCCCCAAAAGAATAACTAAATCTGATTATCACAAAAACATGGTGGGAAATTTAAATAATATAGATTCCAAAATTAAATGGGAGATCACTATCAAAACATTGTGAAATTATAATTAACATCATTTTGAAAAATCTAACCATTTAAATTATTCCTAAAAACTTGCACGATATAATACACATAAATCTTATAAAGAGCAGCATGAAAAAGGTTAAAAATAAGGCATAACTCTGAGTGAATATCAGCAGCAAAAGAAGGTCACTCGTTTTGATTAATGTAACATTCTAACGAAGATTTCAATGCAGAACATTTAAACGAGGAAATATTTTTGAGCGTGACGAATATGCTCTCTCCATTACGAAGGCTTGTTTTACCAGAAGATGCGCTCCCGTCTCATAGTTGCTTGTGAGCATGCGCGCTTTTGGAAGAGTCGTAAAAGCATACACACGAACCATTTTCTCGTCACAAAACAGGCCGACGAGAAACACGACGAGGAAATCTGGAATCCTGACGAGAAAATAGAGAGCAGGTTCTCTATTTTCTCGTCGAGATTCTCGTCAATTTTCTCGTCGTAAAACCATACACACGAACGTTTTTCTAGACAAAAAAACTCTTGCGGCACTTTTCTTGACTGTTTTGGACGAGAAACTCGGTCGTGTGTACGAGGCTTCACAGTTTCGAAGGCCATAAAATGCCAAGATAGCACAAACCCCCCCCCCAAATGACACCATTTTGGAAAGTAGACACCCCAAGCTATTTGCTGAGAGGCATGGTGAGTATTTTACAGCTCTCATTTGTTTTTGAAAATGAAGAAAGAAAATATATATATATTTTTTTTTCAATTTTCAAAACTTTGTGACAAAAAGCGAGATCTTCAAAATACTCACCATACCTCTCAGCAAATAGCTTGGGGTGTCTACTTTCCAAAATGGGGTCATTTGGGGGGGTTTGTGCCATCTGGGCATTCCATGGCCTCCGAAACTGTGATAGGCAGTGAGGAGTGAAATCAAAAATTTACACCCTTAGAAAGCCTGAAGGCGGTGCTTGGTTTTTGGGGTCCCGTATGCGGCTAGGCTCCCAAAAAGTCTCACATGTGGTATCCCCGTACTCAGGAGAAGTAACAGAATGTATTTTGGGGTGTAATTCCACATATGCCTATGGCATGTTTGAGCAATATATCATTTAGTGACAACTTTGTGCAAAAAAAATAAAAATAAATTGTCTTTTTTCCGCAACTTGTGTCAACATAAAATATTCAATGGACTCGACATGCCTCTCAGTATATAGCTTGGGGTGTCTAATTTCCAAAATGGGGTCATTTGGGGGGGTTTTGAACTGTTCTGGCATTTTATACACAACATTAGGAAGCTTACATCCACTCTTCTAAGCACTTGAAGACAAAGCCCTTTCTGACACTTTTTGTTTACATGAAAACATTTTTATTTTTTTTGCAAGAAAATTATGTTGAATCCCCAAACATTATATATTTTTTTAAAGCAAAGGCCCTACAGATTAAAATGGTGGGTGTTGCATTTTTTTTTTCACACAGTATTTGCGCAGCGATTTTTCAAACGCATTTTTGGGGGAAAAAATTATTATTTTTTTAATTTTAATGCACTAAAACACACTATATTGCCCAAATGTTTGATGAAATAAAAAAGATGATCTTAGGCCGAGTACATGGATACCAAACACGACATGGTTTGAAATTTCGCACAAACGCGCATTGGCGACAAACTACATACATTTTTAAAAGCCTTTAAAAGCCTTTACAGGTTACCACGTTAGATTTACAGAGGAGGTCTACTACTAAAATGACTGCCCTCGATCTGACCTTTGCGGTGATACCTCACATGCATGGTGCAATTGCTGTTTACATATGACGCCAGACCGACGCTTGCGTTCGCCATTGCGCAAGAGCAGGGCAGGACAGGGGTGTTTTTTTTTTGTTTTTTTTTATTATTAATTTTGCTTTTTTATTTTATTTTTAAACTGTTCCTTCCATATTTGTTTTTTTTTAATCATTTTTATTGTTATCTCAGGGAATGTAAATATCCCCTATGATAGCAATAGGTAGTGACAGGTACTCTTTTTTTGAAAAAACTGGTGTCTATTAGACCTTAGATCTTTCCTCTGCCCTCAAAGCATCTGACCAGTGACCACACCAAGATCGGTGTGATAAAATGCTTTCCCAATTTCCCAATGGCGCTTTTTATATCCGGGGGGGGACATTCCCTCCCACTGCTTGTAAAAGCAGTCCAGAGGCTAATTAGCCACTAGGATTGCTTTTACATGAAAGCCGGCCGCTGGCTGAAAAGAATGATACCAAGATGATACCTAAACCCGCAGGCATCAATCTGGTATAACCATTCAAAGTCCAGCAACATACCAGTACGTTGCTGGTCCTTGTTGGACATGTATTGTAAGCTTTTTTTTCATGCAGCCTGTTGGCTGAACGAAAAAAAGAGATTGATCGGTGGGTATGCCCACCATTAGAATACCTCCCTTCATTCACCCACTTCTAATGATGGGCATACATGCACCATTTATATATGCCGAAGCATGGGGGCATCCTCCCGCAAAAGTTATGCCGCGTACACACGGTCAGACTTTTCCACGGGCAAGCCTCCGTCGGAATTTCGACTGTATGTACGCGGCATTAGGAGCAAAATCGCTCCTCCGCCCCTGCTGCCCCAATGCTTTGGCATATATGCTTTTTTTTTTAACTGTGGTGGTGAAATCACCTCCTACAGCACTGGAGTCGCAGGGATCAGGCCTGTCTCTGCGAACGCTGCAGTTATGTGTGTTGTGTTTTGTAAGTGACAGTGATCGATCGATACTGCACTTGGGTGGCCTGGGCTGGACGGAGGGGCAAAACGCAGGTGCTAGCAGGTATCTGGGCTGATCCCGCTAACACCGCGTTTTTGGGAACCCTAAATTGCTGGGGACGCTAGTATAGATCTGATCAGATCAGATATTGATCTGTTCAGATACTATACCACTAAGGGAGGTGTATGCTTCACGCGTGGGTGTTAGCGTTACTGGCACTAACCTGACACTGCCTGGGGCGACGCAGACCCTCTCTGACGCTAAAACCTAATTGATATCACCCGCCGGGCGATCAGGGGGTTAAACCTTTATTGGATTATATACAGCGTCACCCGTAACACTTATATGGTGATCACTGGTGAAAGGGTTAACTAGGGGCAATCAGGGAGTTAAACCTTTATTAGGTAATATATGGGAGTACCCGACGCTATAAAAACCTGCGGTGAACCTAAAAAAAATAACTGGCTACCTATCGGCATCACCGACACTAAGACAGCGATCAGAAAAACGATCGCTTAGTGACACTGGCAAAAGGGGGTGAAAGGGTTACCTGGGGGGCGATCAAGGGGTTAAACCTTTATTAGGTAATATATGGGGGTACCCGACGCTATAAAAACCTGCGGCGAACCTAAAAAAAAAAACTGGCTACCTATCGGCATCACCAACACTAAGACAGCGATCAGAAAAACAATCACTTAGTGACACGGGTGCTAAGGGGTGAAAGGGTTACCTGGGGGGGGGGGCGATCAAGGGGTTAAACTTTTATTGGGTAATATATGGGGATACCCGACGCTATAAAAACCTGCGGCGAACCTAAAAAAAAGAACTGGCTACCTATCGGCATCACCGACACTAGGACAGCGATCAGAAAAACGATCGCTTAGTGACACTGGCAAAATGGGGTGAAAGGGCTACCTGGGGGGGTGATCAAAGGGTTAAACCTTTATTAGGTAATATATGGGGGTACCCGACGCTATAAAAACCCTGCGGCGAACCTAAAAAAAATAACTGGCTACCTATCGGCATCACCGACACTAAAACAGCGATCAGAAAAACGATTGCTTAGTGACGGCGGTGCTAGGGGGTGAAAGGGTTACCTGGGGGGCGATCAAGGGGTTAAACCTTTATTAGGGGGGGTTAGGGGGCTACACTGGACCTAAAACTAACTGCCCTGACACTTTTACAGTCACAAATGTCACTGATTGCAGTGATCAGTAAATAAATGGTCACTGCAATCAGTGACACTGTGACTGGGGGCTGGGGGGGCCTGGGGGGGCTATTTATGTACCTATATGTCCTGGTGTTAGTGTAGTGTTTGTGCACTAACCTGTGTGTCTTCTCTCATGCGGCGCTCGGTATATGTGAGCGCCGCATGAGGGATGACATCACTTCCTCCTGCCTGTGTAAACATTACACAGGCAGAGGAAGCATTTGATTCGCCGGGAGCGATCGTGAGGGGGTGGCCAGAATCGAATGGTGGCCCCCTCATCACGGATCGCTCCCGAAGCGATCCCGGCCGCTCACTGTACCGGAGGGGGGTCCGATTGGACCCCCCACCCATACGAAGGCAGGCACGTACAGGTACGTGATTGTGCCTGTCCGTGCCATTCTCCCGATGTATATTTACAGTGGGCGGTCGTTAAGTGGTTAATGTCTAAACCGCTGCCAACAAAAGAGAGTACACCCCTAAGTGAAAATGTCCAAATTGGGCCCAATTAGCCATTTTCCCTCCCCGGTGCCATGTGACTCGTTATTGTTACACGGTCTCAGGTGTGAATGGGGAGCAGGTGTGTTAAATTTAGTGTTATTGCTCTCACTCTCCCATACTGGTCACTGGAAGTTCAACATGGCACCTCATGGCAAAGAACTCCCTGAGGACTTGGAAAAAAGAATTGTTGCTCTACATAAAGATGGCTTAGGCTATAAGAAGATTGCCAAGACCCTGAAACTGAGCTGCAGCACGGTGACCAAGACCATACAGCAGTTTAACAGGACAGGTTCCACTCAGAACAGGCCTCGCCATGGTCGACCAAAGAAGCTGAGTAGGGATGAGCTTCGAGTTCCAGTCGAACTCATGTTCGACTCGAACATTGCCTGTTCGCATGTTCGCCGAACAGCGAACAATTTGGGGTGTTTGCGGCAAATTGGAAAAGCCGCAGAACACCCTGTAAAAGTCTATGGGAGAAATCTAAAGTGCTAATTTTAAAGGCTTATATGCAAGTTATTGTCATAAAAAGTGTTTGGGGACCCAGGTCCTGCCCGAGGGGACATATATCAATGCAAAAAAAAGTTTTAAAAACGTCAGTTTTTTCGGGAGCAGTGATTTTAATAATGCTTAAAGTGAAACAATAAAAGTGAAATATTCCTTTAAATTTCGTACCTGGGGGGGGGGGGGTATAGTATGCCTGTAAAGCAGCGCTTGTTTCCCATGCTTAGAACTGTCCGTGCACAAAATGTCATTTCTGAAGGAAAAAAAGTCATTTAAAAGCACTCGCGGCTATAATGAATTGTCGGCTCCCGGCAATACACAGAAAAGTCATTAATAAAAAATAAAAAAAGTGCCTGGGGGTCCCCCCAAATACAATTACCAGGCCCTTCAGGTCTGGTATGGATCTTAAGGGGAACTCCACGCCAGATGTAAAAAAAAATGGTGTGGAGTTCTCCCCAAATATCCATACCAGACCCTTTATCCGAGCACGCAACCTGGCAGGCCGCAGGAAAAAAGGGGGGACGAGAGAGCGCCCCCCCCTCCTGAACCGTACCAGGCCACATGCCCTCAACATGGGTAGGATGCTTTGGGGGTCTGTGACCTCTCAAAGCACCATGTCCCCATGTTGATGGGGACAAGGGCCTCATCCCCACAACCCTTGCCCGGTGGTTGTGGGGGTCTGCGGACAGGGGCTTAACAGAATCTGGAAGACCCCTTTAACAAAGGGGACCCCCAGATCCCGGCCCCCCCCTATGTGAATTGGTAAGGGGATTCATTGTACCCCTACCATTTCACAAAGAAAGTGTAAAAAAAACACACAGACACCGTTGGGAAAAGTCCTTTATTAAAAATAAAAAAATAAAAAACCAATTCCAGCGATGTAATCCAGTGTCCCACGGTGATCCGATGTCCAGCACTGCAGTCTCCACTCCACACGAAAAGTCATTGGCTGAGCGGACCCACACTGGTCCGCTCAGCCAATGACGTAGGTGTAAGGCTGAGCGGACCTGATGGGGAACGTGAGAAGGGGCGGGTCTATTCATTTTTTACACTGCGGAGGAAGTTCCCCATCAGGTCCGCTCAGCTAATGATGTAGGCGGGGTCTGAGATACGAGGGTGCCCCCGCCCCCTCGTACCTCAGACCCCGCCTACGTCATTGGCTGAGCGGACCTGATGGGGAACTTCCTCCGCAGTGTAGGTCCGCTCAGTCAATGACGTTTCGTGTGGAGTGGAGACTGCATCGCTGGACATCGGATCACCGCAGGACACTGGATTACATCACTGGAATGTTTTTTTTATTTTTAATAAAGGACTTTTCCCAACGGTGTCTGTGTGTTTTTTTTACATTTTTTTACACTTTCTTTGTGAAATGGTAGGTGTACAATGTACCCCTTACCAATTCACATAGGGGGGGGCCGGGATCTGGGGGTCCCCTTTGTTAAAGGGGTCTTCCAGATTCCGATAAGCCCCCTGCCCGCAGACCCCCACAACCACCGGGCAAGGGTTGTGGGGATGAGGCCCTTGTCCCCATTAACATGGGGACATGGTGCTTTGAGGGGTCATAGACCCCCAAAGCATCCTCTCCATGTTGAGGGCATGTGGCCTGGTATGGTTCAGGAGGGGGGTGCTCTCTCGTCCCCCCCTCTTTTCCTGCGGCCTGCCAGGTTGCGTGCTCGGAGAAAGGGTCTGGTATGGATTTTTGGAGGGAACTCCACGCCATTTTTTTTTTAAATTTGGGGTGGAGTTCCCCTTAAAATCCATACCAGACCTGAAGGGTCTAGTATGGATATTTGGGGGGAACCCCACGTCATTTTTTTTTATCAATGACTTTTCTGTGTATTGCCGGGAGCCGACAATTCATTATAGCCGCGAGTGCTTTAAAATGACTTTTTTTCCTTCAGAAATGACATTTTGTGCAGGGACAGTTCTAAGCATGGGAAACAAGCGCTGCTTTACAGGCATACTATACCCCCCCCCCCCCCCAGGTACGAAATTTAAAGGAATATTTCACTTTTATTGTTTCACTTTAAGCATTATTAAAATCACTGCTCCTGAAAAAACGGCCATTTTTAAAACTTTTTTTTGCATTGAAACATGTCCCCTGGGGCAGGACCCGGGTCCCCAAACCCTTTTTAGGACAATAACTTGCATATTAGCCTTGATAATTAGCACTTTTGATTTTGAACGTTCGAGTCCATTGTATTTCATATGGTTCTAAAGTTCGCGCAAACTTTAGGTCTGTTCGCAGGTTCTGGTGCAAACCGAACAGGGGGGTGTTCGGCTCATCCCTAAAGCTGAGTGCACGTGCTCAGCATCATATCCAGAAGTTGTCTTTGGGGTTGTCTTTGGGAAATAGATGTATGAGATGTATAAGATCTCCAGCCACCCCCGCTATGACCAATGAATAGATCCATGCATAGCATAAATCTATCCATGGCAGCCGCTGCCATCCCCTATTCAGGTGCCTGTCCCCTTTTCGGGTGCCGGGCGCCTGAATTACAGTGGCGGGGGTTGTTTTTGAAGCACCTGATTAGAGCCTTAAGCTCTAATAGGCTTCAAATTAGGAGAACTGCTAGCGTCATGCTTGGCGCTCGTAGTCCTCCCAGGTGTGTTAGAAAGGCAAATGAATATTCGCTTTCCTAACACTGAACCGCCTCTCCGCCAATCAGGTGCTCGGGTCTGTTACCCGTCAAATGATTGGCTAAAACGACAGGCGCTGTGATTGGGCTCCTATCACGAGCAGAGGACGGGAAGAGGCGCATCATAGAGGACACCGCTTGCCACCATCACCCGCTGCCCCACCGAGACATGGTAAAGTCCCGGGCAGATGGCGAGCGGGCGGGGGGTCACAGTGGCGGCATTCAATGGCACAGTGGCAGCATTTGATGAGCACAGTGGCAGCATTTGATGGCACATTGGCAGCATTTGATGGGCACAGTGGCAGCATTTGATGGCACAGTGGGAGCGTTTGATGGGTACAGTGGCTGCATTTGATGGGCACAGTGGCTGCATTTGATGGGCACAGTGGAAACCTGTGAAGCTCTGGTGAACTCCATGCCCAAGAGGGTTAAGACAGTGCTGGAAAATAATGGTGGCCACACAAAATATTGACATTTTGGGCCCAATTTGGACATTTTCACTTAGGGGTGTACTCACTTTTGTTGCCAGCGGTTTAGACATTAATGGCTGTGTGTTGAGTTATTTTGAGGGGATAGCAAATTTACACTGTTATACAAGCTGTTCACTCACTACTTTACATTGTAGCAAAGTGTCATTTTTCAGTGTTGTCACATAAAAAGATATAATAAAATATTTACAAAAATGTGAGGGGTGTACTCACTTTTGTGAGATACTGAATCATAATAGCTTTCAAATATAAAATGTAATACCATTATTACTCAGAAAAATAAGAAATGCCCCATTCGTGGTTCAGCCCTTGTGGAATTCAGGTTTTCAAGTGGAATATCCAAAATACCTCTCTTTTGCAGAGAAGCTGAAATATATCACCACCCCTTTTGGGAGTTTTTTTTATATAGTCTTTATTTGTATGTAGCGGGTATGTACTTTTGAAACTGGTGAGGACACCAGTGATGCATAGTTCCCTGCGGCCCAGCAGGTGGCGCTGTCACTTTGGGCCGGGGTTGAACCATCGCTGCAGTGCCGTACCCTTTGTGACCTCTTGCAGCGGTTGTACGTCGGGGCGGGGAACCCGCCGTGCTTGCTGGGGGAGGGTGTAAAGGGGGCAGACATCTTCACCACGAGGTTCGAGTCCCGGGCACCTTCAGCCTGAGGGCTGTTGTTGCAGTCGGTGTCCAGGCGGCCTAGGCCTGGACACTTGGAGTTCGTGTTCCATCCCAGACACCTTCAGTCTGGGGTGAGGTACTCAGCCGGAGGCCTGGGGCCCAGTACCTTCCGCTGGGTCCCGCGAGGGAGGGATCGTCCTAGGGGGCCCCGGGAGTGGGGCACCCGAATCCAGAGGCGTAAGGGACCGGAGGAGGGACTCACCCGAAGACCTGGTGCAGCAGATTGCCAGTGCCGGGTGAACCTCTGGAGACCGCCCGGAGGGATATCTTTCCCGAACAGGGGCCAAGTTCAGAGAGGAAGTTCAGTCCACGTTCAGAGACCTGCTATTAGGCCTGTGGCAGGGGCCTCAACAGTTCATCCGGTGGGTGGCAGCGACCAAAACTCACGGTCAGTGGCAGAGACCGTGCGCCAGGCCTATTCGCTAGCAAAGGAATAGGTGAGTTTAGTTGTGCCTGGGCCTACTCGTTCCCACACCCCCATGTTCGTCTGTTATTGGAAGTTCAACTAATTGTGTTCACCCTATTGTACGGGAAATAAAGGAGTGTTGGACTTTCGATTGGTGTGGGGCTCTATTATTGGCAGACACGTCTCCATGGAACAACTGAGGCTTCGTATGCAGTGGACAGACCTGGAGGTAAATAAACTAACTTTGCTCAACCCTCCTATACACACGAAGGGAGAGCTTGGCGTAGTGTTCCTGCACTCTCCTCTCCCATGTACCCCTAGACACAAGCCATGCACAATAGGTGAGAGGGAGAGTGAGGCTCCGCTACACGTGGGGGCTCTGGCCCGGGATGTGTTCGTGCTACAATGGAGCTGGAGTTGTTGAAATTTGAAAGTGTCTGCCCGAAAGAGTTCCGAGTAACTCGGCCATATTGGCCACTGTGCCATCAGGCACACCCTCCCTGCTCAGTTCGTGGGCGTGACCCAGGGAAGGAGAAAGCCCGCGAACTGGAGTGCAAGAAGGGAGGAGTCCAATCGTGTGAAGGATTACACGTGGGGACTTTGGCGCCAACAAGGCAGTGCGCAATGGATCAGCAGAGAGTCGCCATGTTCACAAATGCATCGTGGATTCCTATTCATCCCACTACCACGAGTCTGACTACCGCTGCTCCAATAATGGATACGGGGATTCGGCTAAAGCGCCGGGGACGATTCGCCCTGTACTCATGCATGGACGTTGAGGCCCTGGGTTTGATTTGTCCCGGCTGTACGGTACTGGTGTGTAGGGATGAGCTCGGTGTTCGAGTCGAACATACGTTCGACTCGAACATCGGCTGTTCGATCGTTCGACGAAGATCGAACGATTTGGGCCGTTCGCGCCTAATTCGAGTGACGCGAACGGCCCACAATGCACTACGCCATCGCAGTGTCATCCAGGCGCTGTGATTGGCCAAGCATGCACTGTGACCCCGCATGCTTGGCCAATCACAGCGCCGGCAGCGAGGAGAGCAATGATTGGCCACAGGCAGGATGCCTGTGGCCAATTATTGCTGAGGGTGTTTAGTACACGCCCCACACTATAAAAGGCCGCCATCACGGCGGCCTAGTGTAGTGTGTTCCGGAGCAGGGAAAGAGAGGCATAGGCAGGGACAGTGACATTTTTTTTTTCTTGCTTAACCTGGATTCCTTTAGTTTAGGGAAAGAGAAGGATAGGTAGGGAGAGTGTCAGTGTGTTTTACTGTGCTAATCCTTGTTTGTAGGGACAGGGAAGGACAGTGAGGGAAATTCTCCTTGTGCTATACTGTGCTAAAGCATTGATCATCAACCATCTTTAAAAAAACATTTTTTATAGGGACAGAAAACTATAGGTAGGGAGAGTGTCAGTGTGTTTTACTGTGCTAATCCTTGTTTGTAGGGACAGGGAAGGACAGTGAGGGAAATTCTCCTTGTGCTATAGTGTGCTAAAGCATTGATCATCAACCATCTTTAAAAAAACATTTTCTATAGGGACAGAAAACTATAGGTAGGGAGAGTGTCAGTGTGTTTTACTGTGCTAATCCTTGTTTGTAGGGACAGGGAAGGACAGTGAGGGAAATTCTCCTTGTGCTATAGTGTGCTAAAGCATTGATCATCAACCATCTTTAAAAAAACATTTTTTATAGGGACAGAAAACTATAGGTAGGGAGAGTGTCAGTGTGTTTTACTGTGCTAATCCTTGTTTGTAGGGACAGGGAAGGACAGTGAGGGAAATTCTCCTTGTGCTATAGTGTGCTAAAGCATTGATCATCAACCATCTTTAAAAAAACTTTTTTTATAGGGACAGAAAACTATAGGTAGGGAGAGTGTCAGTGTGTTTTACTGTGCTAATCCTTGTTTGTAGGGACAGGGAAGGACAGTGAGGGAAATTCTCCTTGTGCTATAGTGTGCTAAAGCATTGATCATCAACCATCTTTAAAAAAACATTTTTTATAGGGACAGAAAACTATAGGTAGGGAGAGTGTCAGTGTGTTTTACTGTGCTAATCCTTGTTTGTAGGGACAGGGAAGGACAGTGAGGGAAATTCTCCTTGTGCTATAGTGTGCTAAAGCATTGATCATCAACCATCTTTAAAAAAACATTTTTTATAGGGACAGAAAACTATAGGTAGGGAGAGTGTCAGTGTGTTTTACTGTGCTAATCCTTGTTTGTAGGGACAGGGAAGGACAGTGAGGGAAATTCTCCTTGTGCTATACTGTGCTAAAGCATTGATCATCAACCATCTTTAAAAAAACATTTTTTATAGGGACAGAAAACTATAGGTAGGGAGAGTGTCAGTGTGTTTTACTGTGCTAATCCTTGTTTGTAGGGACAGGGAAGGACAGTGAGGGAAATTCTCCTTGTGCTATACTGTGCTAAAGCATTGATCATCAACCATCTTTAAAAAAACATTTTTTATAGGGACAGAAAACTATAGGTAGGGAGAGTGTCAGTGTGTTTTACTGTGCTAATCCTTGTTTGTAGGGACAGGGAAGGACAGTGAGGGAAATTCTCCTTGTGCTATAGTGTGCTAAAGCATTGATCATCAACCATCTTTAAAAAAACATTTTTTATAGGGACAGAAAACTATAGGTAGGGAGAGTGTCAGTGTGTTTTACTGTGCTAATCCTTGTTTGTAGGGACAGGGAAGGACAGTGAGGGAAATTCTCCTTGTGCTATAGTGTGCTAAAGCATTGATCATCAACCATCTTTAAAAAAACATTTTTTATAGGGACAGAAAACTATAGGTAGGGAGAGTGTCAGTGTGTTTTACTGTGCTAATCCTTGTTTGTAGGGACAGGGAAGGACAGTGAGGGAAATTCTCCTTGTGCTATACTGTGCTAAAGCATTGATCATCAACCATCTTTAAAAAAAATGTTTTTATAGGGACAGAAAACTATAGGTAGGGAGAGTGTCAGTGTGTTTTACTGTGCTAATCCTTGTTTGTAGGGACAGGGAAGGACAGTGAGGGAAATTCTCCTTGTGCTATAGTGTGCTAAAGCATTGATCATCAACCATCTTTAAAAAAACATTTTTTATAGGGACAGAAAACTATAGGTAGGGAGAGTGTCAGTGTGTTTTACTGTGCTAATCCTTGTTTGTAGGGACAGGGAAGGACAGTGAGGGAAATTCTCCTTGTGCTATAGTGTGCTAAAGCATTGATCATCAACCATCTTTAAAAAAACATTTTTTATAGGGACAGAAAACTATAGGTAGGGAGCAGGGATGAGCCGAACACCCCCCTGTTCCGTTCGCACCAGAACCTGCGAACAGACAAAATGTTCGTGTAAACTTTAGAACCCTATTAAATACAATGGACTCGAACGTTCGAAATCTAAAGTGTTAATTATAAAGGCTAATATGCAAGTTATTGTCCTAAAAAGTGTTTGGGGACCGGGGTCCTGCCCCAGGGGACATGTATCAATGCAAAAAGAAGTTTTAAAAACGGCCGTTTTTTCGGGAGCAGTGATTTTAATAATGCTTAAAATGAAAAAATAAAAGTGAAATATTCCTTTAAATTTCGTACCTGGGGGGTGTGTATGATATGCATGTAAAGTGGCGCATGTTTCCCGTGCTTAGAACTGTCCCTGCAAAAAATGTCATTTTTGAAAGAAAAAAAAATGCATTTAAAACTGACTCGCGGCTATTAATGAATTGTCGGCTCTCGGCAATACATACAAAAGTCATTGAGAAAAAAAAAAAAAAAAGCGTGGGGGTTCCCCAGAATTCAATTACCAGGCCCTTCAGGTCTGGAATGGATATTAAGGGGAACCCCGCCGCAAATAAAAAAAAAATTGACGTGGGGTTCCCCCAAATATCCATTCCAGGCCCTTCAGATCTGGCATGGATTTTAAGGGGAACTCCACCCCGAATTAAAAAAAAAATGGCGTGGAGTCCCCCCAAAAATCCATACCAGACCCCTTATCCGAGCATGCAACCTGGCCGGCCGCAGGGGAAAAGGGGGGGACGAGAGAGCGGCCCCCCCTCCCTCCTGAACCGTACCAAGCCACATGCCCTCAACATGGGGAGGATGTCCCCATGTTGATGGGGACAAGGGCCTCATCCCCACAACCCTTGCCCGGTGGTTGTGGGGGTCTGCGGGCGGGGGGCTTATCGGAATCTGGAAGACCCCTTTAACAAAGAGGACCCCCAGATCCCGGCCCCCCCCATGTGAATTGGTAAGGGGTACATTGTACCCCTACCATTTCACGAAGAAAGCGTAAAAAAATGTTTAAAAAAACACACAAACACCTTGAAAAAGTCCTTTATTTAAAAAAAAAAAAAAAAAACATTCCAGCGGTGAAATCCAGTGTCCCGCGGCGATCCCGATGTCCAGCGCTGTCCGTCATTGGTTGTGCCTGAGCGGACCTGATGGGGAACTCCCTCTCAGTATTTTAAATGTATAGACCCGCCCCTTCTAAAGTTCCCCATCAGGTCCGCTCAGCGGACGAGATGCGGAACATGAGAAGGGGCGGGTCTATACATGTATTACCAAAGTGAGAGCAGTTCCCCATCAGGTCCGCCCCCTCGGTATGTCAGACCCGCCTACATCATTGGCTTGAGCGGGGAACTTCCTTCACTGTGTAATTTAAATTTACATAGTGAAGGAAGTTCCCCGCTCAAGCCAATGACGTAGGCGGGTCCGACATACCGAGGAGGCGGACCTGATGGGGAACTGCTCTCACTTTGGTAATACATGTATAGACCCGCCCCTTCTCATGTTCCGCATCTGGTCCGCTGAGCGGACCTGATGGGGAACTTTAGAAGGGGCGGGTCTATACATTTAAAATACTGAGAGGGAGTTCCCCATCAGGTCCGCTCAGGCACAACCAATGACGGACAGCGCTGGACATCGGGATCGCCGCGGGACACTGGATTTCACCGCTGGAATGTTTTTTTTTTTTTTTTTTTAAATAAAGGACTTTTTCAAGGTGTTTGTGTGTTTTTTTAAACATTTTTTTACGCTTTCTTCGTGAAATGGTAGGGGTACAATGTACCCCTTACCAATTCACATGGGGGGGGGGCCAGGATCTGGGGGTCCTCTTTGTTAAAGGGGTCTTCCAGATTCCGATAAGCCCCCCGCCCGCAGACCCCCACAACCACCGGGCAAGGGTTGTGGGGATGAGGCCCTTGTCCCCATCAACATGGGGACATCCTCCCCATGTTGAGGGCATGTGGCTTGGTACGGTTCAGGAGGGAGGGGGGGCCGCTCTCTCGTCCCCCCCTTTTCCCCTGCGGCCGGCCAGGTTGCATGCTCGGATAAGGGGTCTGGTATGGATTTTTAGGGGGACTCCACGCCATTTTTTTTTTAATTTGGGGTGGAGTTCCCCTTAAAATCCATGCCAGATCTGAAGGGCCTGGAATGGATATTTGGGGGAACCCCACGTCAATTTTTTTTTTATTTGCGGCGGGGTTCCCCTTAATATCCATTCCAGACCTGAAGGGCCTGGTAATTGAATTCTGGGGAACCCCCACGCTTTTTTTTTTTTTTTCTCAATGACTTTTGTATGTATTGCCGGGAGCCGACAATTCATTAATAGCCGCAAGTCAGTTTTAAATGCATTTTTTTCTTTCAAAAATGACACTTTTTGCAGGGACAGTTCTAAGCACGGGAAACATGCGCCACTTTACATGCATATCATACACACCCCCCAGGTACGAAATTTAAAGGAATATTTCACTTTTATTTTTTCATTTTAAGCATTATTAAAATCACTGCTCCCGAAAAAACGGCCGTTTTTAAAACTTATTTTTGCATTGATACATGTCCCCTGGGGCAGAACCCGGGTCCCCAAACACTTTTTAGGACAATAACTTGCATATAAGCCTTTATAATTAGCACTTTAGATTTCTCCCATAGATTTTTCGAATTTGCCGCGAACACCCCAATTTGTTCGCTGTTCGGCGAACGGGCGAACAGGCAATGTTCGAGTCGAACATGAGTTCGACTCGAACTCGAAGCTCATCCCTAGTAGGGAGAGTGTCAGTGTGTTTTACTGTGCTAATCCTTGTTTGTAGGGACAGGGAAGGACAGTGAGGGAAATTCTCCTTGTGCTATAGTGTGCTAAAGCATTGATCATCAACCATCTTTAAAAAAACATTTTTTATAGGGACAGAAAACTATAGGTAGGGAGAGTGTCAGTGTGTTTTACTGTGCTAATCCTTGTTTGTAGGGACAGGGAAGGACAGTGAGGGAAATTCTCCTTGTGCTATAGTGTGCTAAAGCATTGATCATCAACCATCTTTAAAAAAACATTTTTTATAGGGACAGAAAACTATAGGTAGGGAGAGTGTCAGTGTGTTTTACTGTGCTAATCCTTGTTTGTAGGGACAGG
Organism: Rana muscosa; assembly: GCA_029206835.1. Classification (NCBI taxonomy): domain Eukaryota; kingdom Metazoa; phylum Chordata; class Amphibia; order Anura; family Ranidae; genus Rana; species Rana muscosa. Next base: position 190,232,704 of record CM055122.1, on the reverse strand, counting down.
GAAGGACAGTGAGGGAAATTCTCCTTGTGCTATAGTGTGCTAAAGCATTGATCATCAACCATCTTTAAAAAAACATTTTTTATAGGGACAGAAAACTATAGGTAGGGAGAGTGTCAGTGTGTTTTACTGTGCTAATCCTTGTTTGTAGGGACAGGGAAGGACAGTGAGGGAAATTCTCCTTGTGCTATACTGTGCTAAAGCATTGATCATCAACCATCTTTAAAAAAACATTTTTTATATGGACAGAAAACTATAGGTAGGGAGAGTGTCAGTGTGTTTTACTGTGCTAATCCTTGTTTGTAGGGACAGTGAGGGAAATTCTCCTTGTGCTATACTGTGCTAAAGCATTCCTCATCAACCATCTTTGAAATCCTTGTTTTTTGGACAGTCAGGGAAATTGTCGTTGTGCTATTCTGTGCGAAAGCAATCATCCTCAACCATATTTAGAAATCCTTAAGTAAAGGGACAGAGAAGGACACCTGAAGGTAGCCCTTATTGCTTTTTTCCCATCTCCCTGCAGGCCATCCAATAGAATGTCTGGAAGGCAAACAAGGAGAGGCAGACAGTCAGGAGGCAATAAAAGAGGGCAAGCAGGCTCTGTGTCTGGGGGCAACAGTGCTGGTCGTGGACGCGGTGCATTGTCATCAGCACATGGCCATGGGACACGCTTGTCCTTCTTTTCGGCAGCTGGACATGTTGAGCCACATCATGCCGAAGACTTGGTAGAGTGGATGACCAAGCCCTCCTCCTCCTCCTCATCCTCTCTCACACAGGCTCAGGGTACTGGCAAAGCAGCTGCCAAAGCGTCCTCTTCCCTGGTATCAATGTCAGACTCATCATCAGTCACTCCTTCCCTAGACCCACCATGTCCTCCTCCTGAGGAGTCCCCCGAACTGTTTGAGCACAGTGTTGGGTACATGCTCCAGGAGGATGCCCAGCGTTTCGAAGGGTCTGATGATGAAACCCAGCTACAGGAAGGCAGTAGCGTGAGAGCAGACAGAGGGGATGCTCAAGAAGGACACCAATCTGGCAGTCATGTTCCAGCAGCTGCAGCATACTGCCAGATTGGCTCCAGTGATGAGGAGGGAGGGGATGATGAGGTCACTGACTCCACGTGGGTGCCTAATAGGAGAGAGGAGGAGGAGGAGGATGAGGAGGAGGCACATCTCCAACGAGGCAGGATGCCCTTTGGTGGCCAGCGTAAGGGCAGTACACCGACGGAATCACACCGCAGAGCTCCGCCTGTGCAGGGCGCTGCCTCTGCCCGTCATTCAAAAAGTTCTTTGGTGTGGGCCTTTTTTGAGGCTAGTGCATCAGATCGCACAGCTGCTGTTTGCAACATATGTCTCAAGCGTATATCGCGTGGCCAAAACATCAGCCGCTTGGGTACCACATGCCTGACCAGACATATGTTGACCTGCCATGCAGCTCGTTGGCAAGCCTACCTCAAAGACCCACACCAAAGAACAAAGCGGACCTCTCCTTGCACCGCATCAGCTGGGATCTCCAACCCCACTATAACTTCAGTCCTCTCTGAAACATGCACTGAGAGGAATGAAGGTGTAGAATTAGGTGTGTCACAGCCAAGTACTTGCGGCCACTCTGCTAGCAGTACACCGACGTCCGATTCTAGCAGGCAAATTTCCCTGCCCCAGCTGCTGGACCGTCGAAAGAAGTTCACTCCCAGCCATCCACATGCCCAGCGGTTGAATGCTAGCTTGGCTAAATTGCTAGCGCTTCAACTGCTGCCTTTTCAGTTGGTAGACTCGGCCCCCTTCCGTGAGTTTGTGCAATGTGCGGTTCCTCAGTGGCAGGTTCCCAAACGCCACTTTTTCTCACGGAAGGCTATTCCGGCTCTCTACCGGCATGTGGAAGGCAATGTCTTGGCCTCGCTGGACAGGGCGGTCAGCGGTAAGGTGCATATTACCGCTGACTCATGGTCCAGCAGGCATGGACAGGGACGTTACCTTTCTTTCACGGCCCATTGGGTCACTCTTTTGGCAGCTGGGAAGGATGCAGGACAAGGTGCAGTAGTGTTGGAGGTTGTTCCACCGCCACGCCTCCAAAATGCTACTACTGGTTGTGACACACCTCTCTCCTCCACCCCCTCCTCTTCTTCTTCCTCCATGGCCTCTTCCTGTGCTTTGTCCTCTGAACCAGCGGTGCTCCGTAGCCGTTCAAGGGGCTACGCAAGTACGCAGGCAAAAAGATGCCATGCCGTGCTTGCGCTGGTGTGTTTGGGGGACAGAAGCCACACTGGGGCAGAGATCCTGTCTGCTCTGCAGGGCCAGGCCGAGAGGTGGTTGACGCCATGCCAGCTTAAGCCAGGAATCGTGGTTTGCGACAATGGCACCAACCTCCTCTCTGCCCTCCGACAGGGACAACTGACCCATGTGCCCTGTGTGGCTCACGTCCTTAACCTGGTGGTGCAGCGGTTCTTGGGCAGGTACCCGGGCTTACAGGATGTCCTGAGGCAGGCAAGGAAAGTCTGTGTGCATTTCCGCAGATCTTATAATGCCAGTGCTCGCCTGGCTGAGCTGCAAAAGGAGTTGAACCTGCCCAAGAACCGCCTTATACGTGACATCTCCACCAGGTGGAACTCAACGTTGGCCATGCTGCAGCGGCTGCACACGCAGCAGAGGGCCATCAATGAGTACCTGTGCGACTACGGCACCAGGACAGGGTCAGGGGAGCTTGGTTTTTTTTCTCCACGCCAGTGGGGCATGATCAGGGATGCATGCACTGTCCTGGCACCATTTGAGGAGGCCACGAGGATGGTGAGCAGTGACAGTGCATGCATCAGTGACACTGTACCTCTTGTCCACCTGTTGGAGCACACGCTGCGTGGAATAATGGACAGGGCACTTGAGGCAGAACAGAGGCAGGAAGAGGAGGACTTAATTGCCTCTCAAGGCCCCCTTTACCCAGACAGTGTTCCTTCTGTCCCACCCATCGCACAGGAAGAGGAGGAGGAGGAGGAGGAGGATTGTGTCAGCATGGAGGTGGAGGCTGGCACTCAGCATCATCAGCAGCAGTCTTTTAGGGATGATTTACAGTCCCAAGAAACCAGTGGACTTGTACGTGGCTGGGAGGAGGTGGCTGCGGATCATGTCGTCCTTAGTGACCCAGAGGACTCCGGACCGAATGCCTCAGCTAACCTACGCTGCATGGCCTCCCTGATCCTGCAAAGTCTGCGGAAGGATCCTCGTATTCTTCGGATCAAGGAGAGGGACCATTACTGGCTGGCCACTCTCCTTGATCCACGGTACAAGGGTAAGGTTGCGGACCTTATGTTACCGTCGCAGAGGGAGCAGAGGATGAGACAACTCCGGGAGGCCTTGCAGAAAGGTCTGTGCAACGCGTTCCCAGAGACTGGGAGGTTACAAACTCCTGGTCCTGGACAACGAGTTGCTGAGGTTTCGGCCAGTCAAAGAAGGAGCGGTGGGGAAGGTGGCCGTCTGACCGATGCGTTCAGACAATTCTTTAGTCCGCAGCCCCAAAGTATGATCGGTTCCAGCAACCATCGCCAGCGTCTGATAAACATGGTGCAGGAATATCTAGGGGCAAGGTCAGACTTGGACACCTTCCCCACCGAAAATCCTCTGGCTTACTGGGTCTTGAGGATGGATCACTGGCCAGAGCTTGCACAGTATGCAATTGAGCTACTGGCCTGTCCTGCATCCAGCGTTCTTTCGGAACGCACATTCAGTGCTGCTGGAGGATTTGTCACGGATCACAGGGTGCGCCTGTCCACCGACTCGGTTGATCGACTGACTTTCATCAAGATGAACCAGTCTTGGATCACCACCAGCTACCACACTCCGGATGCTGATATAACAGACTAATTGATTTTAACATGTCACATCCCTTCAAGACTGATGCTGATGCTGAGTGCCTGTGCTGTTATGTTGACTGGCTATCCTCCTCCTCCGAGTCCTCAATGATACGATTGATGATGATAGCTTGGAAGATCATTTTTGTTTATGGGTGCCGCCACCAGTGGCTAAGGCCCAATTTTTCAGCCCCTGTTTAACAGGGGCGTGTAATTACAATTTTTGAAGCAATACTTTGCAACAGGGCTCATTGCTGTGCTCCAAGTACAGTATCTGTGAGGGGTTGGAGTGTTGTGCCACCAGTGCCTAAGGCCCAATTTTTCAGCCCCTGTTTAACAGGGGCGTGTCATTACAATTTTTGAAGCAATACTTTGCAACAGGGCTCATTGCTGTGCTCCAAGTACAGTATCTGTGAGGGGTTGGAGTGTTGTGCCACCAGTGCCTAAGGCCCAATTTTTCAGCCCCTGTTTAACAGGGGCGTGTCATTACAATTTTTGAAGCAATACTTTGCAACAGGGCTCATTGCTGTGCTCCAAGTACAGTATCTGTGAGGGGTTGCAGTGTTGTGCCACCAGTGCCTAAGGCCCAATTTTTCAGCCCCTGTTCAACAGGGGCATGTAATTACAATTCTTGATCTAATAATTCACAGCAGGGCCCATTGCTGCACCCACCAAGAGTAACTCTGAGGGCTTACAGTGTTGTGGCAACACCACCACCACCACGAAAGGCCCAATTTTTCAGCCCCTGTTCAACAGGGGCATGCAATTACAATTCTTGATCTAATAATTCACAGCAGGGCCCATTGCTGCACCCACCAAGAGTAACTGTCAGGGCTTACAGTGTTGTGGCACCAGCACCACCATCAAAGGCCCAATTTTTACTACCACTGTTCAACAATTATATGTAATTACAATTCCTGATATAATAGTTGACAGCAGGGCGTTCCAGCACCAACCAAGAGTAACTGTGAGTGCTTACAGTGTTGTGCCAACACCAACAACTAAGGGGCCTATTTCTGCAGAGTATATACGGCAGGTCCCTACTTTCAAACATCCAACTTACAAACGACTCATACTTGCAAACGCAAGAAGACAACAGGAAGTGAGAGGAAATCTACCCCTAGGAAGGAAAATTCTCTCCTGTAAGAATTAATATGGGAGAAAGGTGTCTCCTCTGTACTGATGCTTTATCACCAATCCTTGTTTCAAGAAAAACACCACATTTCAAAAACAGTTGTCATTGGGACGGAAAGTGAGGTGAAATGTTCTGAACAGGGGCACAGACAGCAAAACAAATGTTACAGGGGTGATAACCCTTACCTATGTTTTCCAAAAAGTTTAAAAATAGATTTTTGGGCTGGAGCTACACTTAAACAATGTACCTGTTCAAAATTACAAACACATTCTACATAAGAACAAACCTACAGTCCCTGTCTTGTATGCACCGCCTGTATACGGCTGTTCAGAGTATATAGGGCCTTTTTTATTTTGTGTGCGGTGTTCCCCTTAATATCCATACAAGACCCAAAGGGGCTGGTAATGGGCTGGGGTAGGGGGGGGGGGGGTCATGGGGTAGCTATGCCATTTTTCTTAAAGATTTTCATCCATATTACCGGGACCAGACATGACATTAAAGCCGCAAGCAGTTTTAAATGTTTTTTTTTTCCTTTAGAAGTGTCATTTTGTGCAGGGACAGTTCTAAACACGGGAAACACGTGGCACTTCACAGGCATACTTTAGACACCCCCCAGGTACGATATTTAAAGGAATATTTGACTTTTTTTTTTTCACTTTATGCATCATTAAAATGACTGCTCCCGAAAAACGACCGTTTTTAAAACTTCTTTTTGCATTGATACATGTCCCCTGGTGCAGAACCCGGGTTCCCAAACCCTTTTTAGGACAATAACATGCATAATAGTCGTTATAATTAGCACTTTAGAATTCGAACGTTCGCATCCATTGTATTTAATAGGGTTCTAATGTTCGTACGAACGTTCGGTCCGTTCGCGGGTTCTGGTGCGAATCGAACCCGGGGGTGTTCGGCTCATCACTACTGGTGTGTCAGCTAAAGCCATTTGGGCGCTGCGAGGCCTGTGGAGAGTTCCTATTTGAGGTGGAACCAACCATTGAAAAACCCAGAACCATCCACCTCAACCGCGCTACAGGCCATACCACTCAAGAAAGAGGAATCGCTGCTTTTACAGCCATCCCTGTGCGCACTGCAGCGACCGCAGGGGAGGTCGCAATCACTGAGGTACGGGGGAAATCCGAGGATGCTGACTTGGTCGCCACTGTTTCCCAGCATCCACCACCAAAGAGGAAGACCGGCTTGGTTGCCCCGTCCAGAGGTGGCGGTGGATCACCCTGCTCGCCTACGCCCGCCCCGGATGGATCCGGTCGGAAGAGTCCCGGACATCCCTTCTCTACCTTGGGCTGAGGTAAGCCGGGCAAAGGGACTTGGTGTTGGGGCGGAGGTGTCGGGGAGTCACGGGAAACACGTGGCACTTCACAGGCATACTTTAGACACCCCCCAGGTACGATATTTAAAGGAATATTTGACTTTTTTTTTTTCACTTTATGCATCATTAAAATGACTGCTCCCGAAAAACGACCGTTTTTAAAACTTCTTTTTGCATTGATACATGTCCCCTGGTGCAGAACCCGGGTTCCCAAACCCTTTTTAGGACAATAACATGCATAATAGTCGTTATAATTAGCACTTTAGAATTCGAACGTTCGCATCCATTGTATTTAATAGGGTTCTAATGTTCGTACGAACGTTCGGTCCGTTCGCGGGTTCTGGTGCGAATCGAACCCGGGGGTGTTCGGCTCATCACTACTGGTGTGTCAGCTAAAGCCATTTGGGCGCTGCGAGGCCTGTGGAGAGTTCCTATTTGAGGTGGAACCAACCATTGAAAAACCCAGAACCATCCACCTCAACCGCGCTACAGGCCATACCACTCAAGAAAGAGGAATCGCTGCTTTTACAGCCATCCCTGTGCGCACTGCAGCGACCGCAGGGGAGGTCGCAATCACTGAGGTACGGGGGAAATCCGAGGATGCTGACTTGGTCGCCACTGTTTCCCAGCATCCACCACCAAAGAGGAAGACCGGCTTGGTTGCCCCGTCCAGAGGTGGCGGTGGATCACCCTGCTCGCCTACGCCCGCCCCGGATGGATCCGGTCGGAAGAGTCCCGGACATCCCTTCTCTACCTTGGGCTGAGGTAAGCCGGGCAAAGGGACTTGGTGTTGGGGCGGAGGTGTCGGGGAGTCACGGCCCTGTGTGCCCGCGGGAGGTAGCAATTCAGCCTCCACTACAGGCTACTTGCCCGTGGAGGAGTGTGACTCCTCCGACCTAGAATCGCTCTCCGATCCGGGAGACAATGTCATCATAGATGAACTTTTCGCTAAGAAGGGCTGGGACAAGATGCCTCTCTCCTCGTCCCACAGAGTCAGGGATCCACCCATGTCTACAGGGGATAGTACACCCCGGGTGGAGGCACCAGCGCCTGAGGAGGGATCCCGTCCCCAGTCTGCCCTTCTACCTCCGGTGCCTCCTGCATCTGGCACCTGGGAAAAGAGAATGTTGTTGCGGCCGCCTATGCCTAGAGTGGAGGTGGTCAAGGCACCTCGTCATCCAGACGCCATCGTCCAACCGGGTGAGGGGGACCGGGCCACTATGCCTCTGCTGGCGAGACTTCAGCGTCTCTTCGGGCCAAAAAGTTGCTACCGAGTACGGGTGGAAGTACCCGTATTTACCTAAGGAGCTTCTGTATGAAGTGGAAGTCTGCCGGGAACGCTGGTACAATGAATTTGTGTGGACGCACCTTCAGGTCCCACATGCCAGCAGGTACCTCGCGTGTTCCCCTAAAGCCTCTCAGCGGTTCAAGGACTGTAAAGCAGAGTGGATGTTGGGTCGGCACATCCACGCTGACAAAGTGTTGATTCGACGGAAAGAAGGGGAGGATGTTGAATATCACATAGAGACTGTGGATAAGCATTTCAAGCCTTGTCTTGCAGCATCCCAGATTCTACTTGTAGGAGAAAAGACTCCTTGCCTAGTGCTTTGTTGCTGCTGAACTTTCCGGGGTTGTTTCCCGGGAAAACCCAGTGACTGTACCCGTGCTATGGGTGTTTGTGCTCTCTAGAGGAATTGAAGGACTGTTGCCGTTGTTTGTTCTTCATTCTTCCATCCCACAAAGTGATTATGGACTTTGGGGTAGTTAGAAAAAAAAAGCGAAGAAGATCTTCAACCAGTGCAGTTACCGTGACACTGTCACCAGGTGGCAGTGTTGCGCATCGATATTCACTATTCACTCACACACTTATGCTGCGTACACACGATCATTTTTCCCGTCTGGAAAAATAAAAAATTTTCCTTTGGACGAGAAAAACGATCGTCTGTGGGCTTTTTGTCATTTTTCCCGACAGGAAAAACGGCATTAATCACGACGAGAAAAATTAGAACATGCTCTAATTTTTCTCGTCGTGATTCCCGTCGTTTTTTTCTGCTGCAGTTTTCCCATAGGGAAACACTGCCGGGGAGCCCACACACGGTCGTTTTTTTCGACCCAAAAAAAATGTCATTTAAAACGGCCGTGTGTGGGGGGAACAAGCTGTTCCTCGTTTTTCACATCGATTTTCTCAACGGTGTTTTCACCGTCGAAAAAATCGATCGTGTGTACGCGGCATTAGAGAGGGAAAGGGTTTCTCTGCGGAGAGGTTCTTTCATTCTTACACAAACATATGTGTCAGGGATATGTGTGTTTAACGTTTCTTTTCCCCTCTGCAGGAGAACATCTTATCAAGACCACTGAGAATGGGGTGGGTCTTAGTCAGGGTGGGTGTAAGGGAATGTTGATGTGAACATGTGATTCTGATAATGTGGTTATGTGTTGTTTGTTTCCTTCCCTTCCTTTTCATGTCAGGTTCAGGCACAACTGTTTGGTTAGCTTTCAAAAACTTTTGTATTTTTGAAATTCGTTAGTCGGTTTCTGGATCAGGCTCCGATGGCCCTTTTGGGCATGGTTTGCTCCAGACACTGGGGACCAGTGTCAAATAACAGGAGGGAGAGTGTAGCGGGTATGTACTTTTGAAACTGGTGAGGACACCAGTGATGCATAGATCCTTGCGGCCCAGCAGGTGGCGCTGTCACTTTGGGCCGGGGTTGAACCATCGCTGCAGTGCCGTACCCTTTGTGACCTCTCGCAGCGGTTGTACAGCGGGGCGGGGAACCCGCCATGCTTGCTGGGGGAGGGTATAAAGGGGGCGGGCATCTTCGCCACGAGGTTCAAGTCCTGGGCACCTTCAGCCTGAGGGCTGTTGTTGCGGTCGGTGTCCAGGCGGCCTAGGCCTGGACACTTGGAGTTCATGTTCCATCCCAGACACCTTCAGTCTGGGGTGAGGTATTCAGCCGGAGGCCTGGGGCCCAGTACCTTCCGCTGGGTCCCGCGAGGGAAGGATCATCCTAGGGGGCCCCGGGAGTGGGGCACCCGAATCCAGAGGCGTAAGGGACCGGAGGAGGGACTCACCCGAAGACCTGGTGCAGCAGATTGCCAGTGCCGGGTGAACCTCTGGAGACCGCCCGGAGGGATATCTTTCCCGAACAGGGGCCAAGTTCAGAGAGGAAGTTCAGTCCACGTTCAACGACCGGTGGCAGCGGTCCAACTATTCCAATCAGGTCAGTGGCAGAGACCTGCTATTAGGCCTGTGGCAGGGGCCTCAACAGTTCATCCGGTCTGTGGCAGCGACCAAAACTCATGGTCAGTGGCAGAGAACATATGAATCATAGCACTATTAAGTTGTCCTCAAACCTTCTACTAGACACAGGTTGTGGGCAGACACCACCGAGTCGGACAGGTAAACAAAGCCAAGTGGCTGATACAGTCAAGAAATACCGATCTCTAGGATCAAAAACAAAAATAACAAGGAAATAAACAAAGAAAAGAGCACTTGTGCAAATTATGTGAGCAAACCTGCAGCGATTAGTTCAGATGCTGAAACTTGGCTTCATTCCTCACATGACTGGGCTATTAATATTCCTGGTTATGTACTCTTTCGGAAAGACAGGGTAAAAAGGAAAAGGTGGAGCGGTCTGTCTCTATGTGAGAAGTGATCTCAAAGCGAGTGTGAAAGAGGACCTGGTGGATGGAGAGTGTGATGAGTCTGAAGCATTATGGGTGGAACTGCATACAGATGTGCGTAGTTCAAAGTTAATCATTGGAGTTTGTTATAGACCACCCAATGTTAACAATGAGGTGGAGACTCAGCTCCTTGCACAGATGGAAATGGCTGCAAGGGCTGGGACGGTGATAATAATAGGGGATTTTAACTACCCAGAAATTGACTGGAGTAATGGCACTGCTGGGACAGTTAAAGGGCAAACATTTATAAACCTATTACAGGACAATTTTATGGTCCAGTTTATTGAGGCCCCAACTAGGAGTGATGCTCTGTTAGACCTGGTAATCTCAAACCATGCAGAGTGTATTACTAATGTTCAGATTAAGGAACACCTGGGTAGCAGTGACCATAATGTTATTATGTTATTATGTTATTACCCAGTGGGGCAAAAAAGTATTTAGTCAGCCACCAATTGTGCAAGTTCTCCCACTTAAAAAGATGAGAGAGGTCTGTAATTGTCATCATAGGTATACCTCAACTATGAGAGACAAAATGTGGAAACAAATCCAGACAATCACATTGTCTGATTTGGAAAGAATTTATTTGCAAATTATGGTGGAAAAAAGGTATTTGGTCAATATCAAAAGTTCATGATCTCAATACTTTGTTATATATCCTTTGTTGGCAATGACAGAGGTCAAACTTTTTCTGTAAGTCTTCACAAGGCTGTCACACACTGTTGCTGATATGTTGGCCCATTCCTTCATGCAGATCTCCTCTAATAAGAGTGGTTTAATATTTATCAACCAGCTGTGCACCTGCAGGGCTATAATGAGGAAAATTGCAGGGCCTTACCAGATCCCTGCTTTCCATCCTATCTTCCTGTGCCCTGCAGCAGCTGGCGGGAGAGGAAAGAAAGGTAGCCGGCACTGCTGCAGGGGAAGGGCACACATGGTGATCAAAATAGTGGTGGGGGGGGTTCACAGGGGGATGGTATTTCGAGCCACGGGGGCCTTTGGGTGCAGCCTGAAGGCACAGGCACTGTAGATTACCCTGGGGGGTTAAAGGAGGTGGAGCCCAGAACTTGGCTGGGTGACAGATGCAGCTGCTTCCTCCATCCCTCTCCCACTGTCTGCTTCATTGCACATTGCTCAGCCACACAGAGAGAAGGAGCACAGCTGCTTGCTAGGCCACTCCACGGGATCACAGCTACCAAACAAAAAAACAGAATCCCCAGCTAGAGGCTGGGGATTAGAATTCCCCCCCCCCCCCAGCCTGTGTTGCCCTAAGGTGGGTGGCGAGGCTGCCTATTGCTGGCATCAGCCTTGGCTGCAGCTAACAGGGACAGAAGTGGCTGAAGTAAGACACTTTCACTATGGGGTTGTGAATAACCCAATTTAAGCACTGCCCACCACCAGGCATAGTTGCCAACATTGCAAAAAAAACATCTGGGACACTTTTTTTGTATTGAGGCGGAGCCTTGCTATAATCAGGGGGCGGGGCATTCGTTTGTAGGCGTGTCATGCTGGAGTGAAAAATGGGGCGCGAAGCGCGCCGCGTCGAAAAATGGGCGTGGTTTACGCACGATAGTGGGTGTGGTTTAAATGGGCGTGGTTCAAAGGGGTGTGGCTAGAGTCCGAGGTGAGAGAAAGAGAGAGAAAGAAATAGAAAGAAAGAAGCCAGATCCTACACCACAATAGTAATGTGTAACAAAATTGGCAGATAAGGATACTCCAAAACACCTGTTGGCGCTTCAATCATCCCGGCACCATGGTTGTTACGGTGTCAGGATGATTGAAGTGCATTATTTCTATTTTTACATTGTAATATAAAATGAAATCATTCAACTCACCATAATGCCGAATCAGTGGAAGCCCTGAGCGTGTTACCTGCCACGTCGCCTGCCACCAGATGGCCTCCCCAGCAGTCCGTCCTTGCATCAGGTGCCTCCCCAGCAGTCCGTCCTTGCATCAGGTGCCTCCCCAGCAGTCCGTCCTTGCATCAGGTGCCTCCCCAGCAGTCCGTCCTTGCATCAGGTGCCTCCCCAGCAGTCCGTCCTTGCATCAGGTGCCTCCCCAGCAGAGCCCCCTCCACACTTGTGGACAAGGGTTCAAAAATCATGATTGTCCCGGGAAATTCGGGACTGTTGGTAACTATGCAGGCGTCCCCAGTGGAGTCCCCCCTTACATCAGGCGTCCCCAGTGGAGTCCCCCCTTACATCAAGTGTCCCCAGAGGAGTCCCTCCTTACATCAGGCGTCCCCAGCGGAGTCCCTCCTTACATCAGGCGTCCCCAGAGGAGTCCCTCCTTACCTCAGGCGTACCCAGCGGAGTCCTTCCTTACATCAGGTGTACCCAGAGGAGTCCCCCTTACATCAGGCGTCCCCAGCAGAGTCCCCCCTTACATCAGGCGTCCCCAGCGGTGTCCCCCCTTACATCAGGCGTCCCCAGCGGAGTCCCCCCTTACATCAGGCGTCCCCAGTGGAGTCCCCCTTACATCAAGTGTCCCCAGCGGAGTCCCCCCTTACCTCAGGCGTCCCCAGCGGAGTCCCCCCTTACCTCAGGCGTCCCCAGCGGAGTCCCCCCTTACCTCAGGCGTCCCCAGCGGAGTCCCCCCTTACATCAGGCGTCCCCAGCGGAGTCCCCCCTTACCTCAGGCATCCCCAGTGGAGTCCCCCCTTACATCAGGCGTCCCCATCGGAGTCCCCCCTTACATCAGGCGTCCCCAGCGGAGTCCCCCCTTACATCAGGCGTCCCCAGTGGAGTCCCCCTTACATCAGGCGTCCCCAGCGGAGTCCCCCCTTACCTCAGCCGTCCCCAGCGGAGTCCTCCCTTACCACAGGCGTTCCCAGCGGAGTCCCCCCTTACCACAGGCGTCCCCAGCGGAGTCCCCCCTTAACCACAGGCGTCTCCTGTCTCGGCCGCCATTATTGTTTCCCCTTCCCCGAAGGGGAACAAAATAGAGGCGGAGCCGACAGTGTGGCTGAAAAAAGAAAAAAAATTAAGCTGTGGCACTGCCGACCCCCGCCCCTTTCCATTACAGACAGACCTGCAGCGGGGCGGGGCGGGGCGGGGGGTGGCCTGCCGGCCAGCCAAAACACAGATGTAGTACAATAGAAGATAAAGCTGCTGCGGCGCCGCCCACCCCCGGGGAGGTGCGGGGGTGTGGGCGGCGCCGCAGCGGCTTTATTTTCTATTGTACTACATCCGTGTTTTGGTCTTCTTGAACATGGCGGCCGGCCGAGACATTGTCTCCGCCAGCCGTGGACCTCTAGCGGCGGCGGCCTGCGGCGTCCGAATTCGGGGAAAACGGGAAAAATCGGATTGGCTGGGACATTGGCCGGGACAAAATAAATCCGGGAAAAGGGTTTGAATCCCGGGAATGTCCCGGCCAATCCGTGACTGTTGGCAACTATGACCAGGGAGAAACATGAAGAGGATATGGATTGTTATGCCAGCTGGGAGGAACTGTGGCTGATGGGGGATGTAGTCCCCACACTGTGACATAGCCCTGTGGGAAGGAGCAGCAAAAGAGCAGAAAACGTTATCTCCCAGGGTGCTAAGGGAGAGCATGCAGAGCAAGGAGGAAGAGAAAAAGAACCAAGCTCCCAGGTGGTGAAAAAGGCAAATGTGGAGGGACAGATGTTGCAGGCAGGTTGTGGAGTGTGCTGCAGACTGAGGCAAAAAGCAGAGCAGAATCTCTGTATTGGCTGCTACTGGAGAGAAAGGATCCAGAGAGAGGAAACAGTGAGTACTGAGACCTGTTTGAGGACTGAGGAGCAACCAACATTGCCTGGGAGTGCCCTCAGAACCTGTGTGGGGAAAAGCTGCTGTGAACTTTAAGTAAAGTTATTGGTGCTACTGCTATGGATTCCGGAGAGAGAGAAGGCTGCAGTTTCATCCAACACAGCTTGAGGGGGAGGACCTGTGTGTGCAGCATAATCCACTTGCCGGGCCTCAAGAAGACGCATTGCGATCATTGAGAATGGTGAGAGGCCCTTTGCTCACTTGTTTAAACCTGACCCCACTGCTGTTATTGCTATTTAGAGTTGCTGCTTGTGAAGAGTCAGCCTTGTACTCTTTACTTTTTTGCTTTTTACTAATATATGAACACCATCATGAGAGAGCAAGCACCCCCTCCTGAACCATACCAGGCCACATGCTCTCAACATGGGGGGGTACTCCAGTACCTTGCCAGATGGGACCCCCTGGCAAAGCACCATGTCCCCATGTTGATGGGGGAAAGGGCTTCTTCCCCATCCTAACCCGGTGGTTGTGATAGTCTGTGGGTGGGGCCTTATCAGAATCTGGAATCCCCCTTTAAAAATAAAGGAAATCCAAGATTCCACAACTACCCACATAAATGAGTAAAGAGTACTCATAGTAAATAAACATGCACACAATAATTAAAAAGAAAAAAAGTCCTGCAATGTAAATCCACGTCAATCACAATGCACAATATGAATATATATGAATATGACCATATTTGGACTATGTCTTCACCAGGATCCCAAATGGGTGAAGAGGAAGTGGGGGGCAGGGCTGTGCATCCCTGACATACAAAGCCCAGCTCAGGATCGAGCCTGCACAAGTACCCTATAGCAAGCAGCTTGGTATTGGGGCAACTGTAATGGGAGAGGAGCCAGGAGCACCAGCAAGGGAACCCATAAGAGGAGGACCAGGGCTAACCTGTGCAAAACCATTCTACAGAGTTGGTAAGTATAACATATTTCTTATTTTAAAAGTAATTTGTATTCCTTTAAAATCAATTTAAACTACTGCCCTCTATATATATGATATACAGTAAATAGTCATTAAAGTTTTGTTTTAAGGTTTTTAGGTTACAGTATGTTTGCCAATTTTAAAACACTAATACAAAATCTCTAGAACAGCCTTTTTCAACCAGGGCGCCTTCTGGGTTCTTCAGGGGTGCCTTGGCAAAATGTAAAAAAAATTGGACAAAATTTGTGTGCAAGAGTGGGTGGACCAAGACTGCTTTTTTTGTTCCACAAAGCCACAGATTTCCATTGTGCAACTTTACAACATTGAGAGCTGTGTAGGCCAGCCTCCAGCATCCTAACAACCACTGACATCATTGGTTCATAAGGAGGACATCAGACAACTGCACAGCATCCTTGTTTGACCCCTGCCCCTCTTTTTTAGCAATGGGGTCACATTAGCTGTGTGGGGAAGAGAAAATGAGTTAGAGGAAATGCTGCAATACCAGTCAGTGACAGTGTGCAAAAGTACATTTTACTTTGAAAGAATAAATCACCTTTAATTTTGGATGTCTGACGTGTGTGGATGCTGCTGCAATATGTAATTGCATATTTTTTATGTAGCGGGTATTTGAATTTAGGGGAGGCATCTGGGTGGTAGTGTAACCCAGATGCACGGATTGTTAGGAAATTTGGGACCATTTGTTGTTTCTGGAGGACTCTGGTGGTGTGGGGTTCCCTTTGGCCTGTGGGTGGCGCTGTCGCACTGGGCCGGGGTTGAACCCTCACTGCAGTACTGTACCCTTTTTGTCCTCTTCCGGTGGTTGTACCACAGGGCGGGGAACCTGTGGTGACGCTGAGGGAGAGGAGATAAAAGGGGGCGGACGCCCTGACCACTGGGTTCAGAGTTGGAGGTCAGAGTCGCGCCCAGGCACCTTCAGCCTGGGTGCCGGCGTTCCGGGCCCAGGTGCCCTTGACCTGGCGGGAGCGGGAGATGGAGTCCATCCCAGGCACCTTTAGCCTGGGGTGAGGTACTATTGAGGAGGCCTGGGGCCCGGTACCTTCGACTGGGTCCCGCAAGGGTGGAGGAATCCGAGGGGGCCCTAAAGCCTTGGGTGCCCGAGTCTGAGACGAGGAGGCCAGGGAGCGTAACCCCTCCGAACAGTCTGGTGCAGCATTGCCGGTGACGGCGGGGCCTCTGGTAACTCTCTTGGACGGATGTCTTCCCTCTGACAGGGGCTGCGCTTAGCGAAGGTAATTCACTTTCTGTTCTACACAGTCGGTGGCAGCGACTGTACGCCATAACCGTTGGTGACACTACAATGGTTGATTCTGACTAAGGATTGTGCCTTGACCTACTCCCCACCTATACTGAACTGTTCTTTGGTCCCAACCTGTCTGTGCTAAATGACGATTTATTGCTGTGGAAAAAAAAAATACGAGTTGGACCTTATCAGTGGTGTGGAACTCCAGTTACTGGGAGCAGAGGGGGTCATTTACAGAAAGGACTTGGCTCTGGGTTATGCACACGACCCGATGGTAAAATAGGTTCTGGCCTTCACCTCTATCTAAAAGAGGAAACGGGCCGTGGTGTATCGCATCCCTCCTCCCATACTCCCCCCTAGACGAGACAACAAGCCGAGAAGAAGAAGGGGTGAGAGGGGTGAGGTCGCTACACGTGGGTGCATCGTCTTGGGATGTGTGTTGTACATATGGAGCTGAGAATGTCTGAATTTGAACTTTGCTGCCCGGAGGAGTTCCGAGTAGGTCGGCCATATTGGCTAGCGCGCCACGAGGCACACCATAGCTGCGCAGTTCGTGGGCGGGGAGAAAAGAAAGCCCGCGAACAAGTGCAGAGTAAAGGAGGAGTCTGGCCATGTGGAAGGACACACGTGGAGATTCCGGCGCGAATTGGTCAGTGCGCAATGAAGCAGCAGACAGTCGGGATGACCTCAAGTACCCCGTGGATTCCTGTTCCTTCTACCATGAAAATGACTTCTTTTGCTGCTCCGATCACGGACACAGGAATAAGGCTAAGGCCCCGAGGACGTTTGGCTCTGTACACATGCAGAGACATAGAGGCCCTCAGTGTGATCTGTCCCGGCTGTTCGGGACTGGTGGTCCACTTGAAGCCGTTCGGGCGATGTGAGGCCTGCAAGGAATTCCTCTTTGAGGTGGAGCCATCCACAGAAAGGCCTCGTGCCTTCCACCTCAACTGCCTCACAGGTACTGCCACTCCGGAGGGAGAGATCAAAGCCTATGCGGACATTCCTGCGCACACTGACCGGGGCGAGGAGAAGGCCCCAGCGGAGACTGAGAAAAATAAATCAGAGGATGCTGCCTCGGTCACCACAAGTTCCCTGCTCCCACCGCCGAAGAGGAAAGTTGGCCTGGTGGAGGCATCCTATGGACGTGGAAGAGCTTCGCTCCGTTGCTTGCCTGGCCTGGACGGATCCGGAGGGAAGAGCCCTGGACGTCCCTGTTCTACTAAAGGCCCAGGTAAGCTAGGGGTTGGGACTGTGTGTGCGGTTGGAGGTGTCGGCAGCCCACAGTCGGTGGGGGCCGTTCAGGGGAGTGATTCCGTGTCCACTGGGAATTACCTGCCTGTGGAGTTTTATGACACCTCCGACCTGGA
Source organism: Rana muscosa (assembly GCA_029206835.1). Taxonomy (NCBI): domain Eukaryota; kingdom Metazoa; phylum Chordata; class Amphibia; order Anura; family Ranidae; genus Rana; species Rana muscosa. The sequence goes on along the minus strand of CM055122.1, from coordinate 190,215,395 downwards.
GTCATTATCTGATGCTGGTGATGACGGGGAAATAGATGAGCTATTTCACCGGAAAGGTTGGGACAAGATGCCGCTACCCTCGTCCCATGCAACAAGGGACCCACCCATGTCTATTGGGGATAGTACACCCCGGGTGGAGGCCCCGGAGCCTGAGGAGGAATCTGGTCCCCTGTCTGCCTTTCAACCCCCTGAATCATCTGATGTTTCACTGGCTCCTGTTGCGGGAGTGCAACGCAAATCACTGCGGGCTCCTAAGCCCAAGTCTATGGAGGTAGTGAAAGTACCTCGTCACCCTGAATCCATTGTCCTGCCTGGAGAGGGAGATCGTGCCACAATGCCATCTTTGGCCAGGCTGCAGCGACTCTTTTGCCAGAAGGTTGCCTGTGAATATGGATGGGAATACCCATATTTACCCCGAGACTTGCTCTATGAGGTGGAGGTCTTGCGGCAGCAGTGGTATGATGAGTTCGTCTGGACAAAACTTAAGGTACCTCACGCTCGCAGATACCTCTCGTGCTCACCTACAGTTTCCAAGAAATTCAGAGACTGTAAGGCAGAGTGGATGTTGGGTCGGCACATCCATGCGGACAGGGTGCTTATCTGTCGCAAGGATGGAGAGAATGTAGAATATAATGTGGAGACCTTTGATAAGCACTTAAAGCCCCTGTTCCTGCCGCACCCAAAGTTCTATCTCTAGGAGGAAAAGACTCCCTGTTGTTTTTTTTCATTGCTGGACTTTCCGGAGTGCCTTTGCCGGAACCCAGGGACTGTGCCCTAGTTTTTGGGTGGGTTACTCTTTGGAGAGTGGGAGCTGTTGCTGTTGTTTGTTCTCCCTTCTTCTCCTCTCACCGCAAAAGATTACAGTGACTTTGGGTTATAGTCAGCATAGGGCCACAGCACAGAGAAGAAGAGTTTCATCTGGATTTTTTTGACCAAGTGTCTTTACCGTGGCACTGTCACTGGGTGGCAGTGCTGCGCAAAGATTGTTTGTTTTTACACTTGCACCATACTTATTGGAATGAGTGGGTTTCTTTTCGGATAGACCCATTCATTCCAAAGGAAACACACATTGTGATAGGACGTGTTTTTTTTTCTCTTCTTCCCCTCTGCAGGAGACTCATCTATCAAGGCTGCTGGGAATGGGGTGGTCCTTAGATAGCAGAAAGGGGGGGAATGTCAATGTGTAAAATACCTAGAGTATTTAAAAAGAAAAAAAAAAAAGTTCATTGTTTTATATTCCTGTTTCCCTTTCCCATTTTAGGTCCTGGCACAATTCATGGCTAAGTTGTAGGGTTTGGTTCTACGTGTAGTTTGGTCTCTGGGGTGAACTTATGTTACCACTCTTTGGGAGACATGGGTTTGCACCAGACACTGGGGACCAGTGTCAAATCACCAGGGGGAGAGTGTAGCGGGTATTTGAATTTAGGGGAGGCATCTGGGTGGTAGTGTAACCCAGATGCACGGATTGTTAGGGAATTTGGGACCATTTGTTGTTTCTGGAGGACTCTGGTGGTGTGGGGTTCCCTTCGGCCTGTGGGTGGCGCTGTCGCACTGGGCCGGGGTTGAACCCACACTGCAGTAATGTACCCTTTTTGTCCTCTTCCGGTGGTTGTACCGCAGGGCGGGGAACCTGCAGTGACGCTGAGGGAGAGGACATAAAAGGAGGCGGACGCCCTGACCACGGGGTTCAGAGTTGGAGGTCAGAGTTGCGCCCAGACACCTTCAGCCTGGGTGCCGGCGTTCCGGAGTTCTGGGCCCAGGTGCCCTTGACCTGGCCGGAGTGGGAGATGGAGTCCATCCCAGGCACCTTTAGCCTGGGGTGAGGTACTATTGAGGAGGCCTGGGGCCCGGTACCTTCGACTGGGTCCCGCAAGGGTGGAGGAATCCGAGGGGGCCCTAAAGCCTTGGGTGCCCGAGTCTGAGACGAGGAGGCCAGGGAGCGTAACCCCTCCGAACAGTCCGGTGCAGCATTGCCGGTGATGGCGGGGCCTCTGGTAACTCTCTTGGACGGATGTCTTCCCTCTGACAGGGGCTGTGCTTAGCGAAGGTAATTCACTTTCTGTTCTACACAGTCGGTGGCAGCGACTGTACGCCAAAACCGTTGGTGACACCACAATGGTTGATTCTGACTAAGGATTGTGCCTCGACCTACTCCCCACCTATACTGAACTGTTCTTTGGTCCCAACCTGTCTGTGCTAAATGACGATTCATTGCTGTGGAAAAATAAATACGAGTTGGACCTTATCAGTGGTGTGGAACTCCAATTACTGGGAGCAGAGGGGGTCATTTACAGAAAGGACTTGGCTCTGGGTTATGCACACGACCCGATGGTAAAATTGGTTTTGGCCTTCACCTCTATCTAAAAGAGGACACGGGCTGTGGTGTATCGCATCCCTCCTCCCATACTCCCCCATAGACGAGACAACAAGCCGAGAAGAAGAAGGGGTGAGAGGGGTGAGGTCGCTACATTTAATTTATATTTTTACAGTTTTTTTATATTTTAGAAGGGGTGCCTCAAGATTGTCTATAATTTTAAAGGGTGCCTTGACAGGGAAAAGGTTGAGAAACACTGCTCTAGAATGTATTTTATTGGCCTGAAACAACTATTGTTTCTGTTCACAGTGAGGCACATTTGTTTCTGATTGTTGAATTCTTCATATCCTGCCCAAAAGCCATTTTGCTTTGATGCCATTTCCTGGAATATGCTCACAAAAGGCTTTGCTTTTTTGTTGTAGGATTTTCGTTATCTTTGGACTTGGTAACAACAGAAATCTGTATACAAAGGAAGTCAAATTATACTGGAGATTGTAAAAGGGCTCATACACATAAGATGATCATTGCCCCAGGCTGTACAATTAAATTGGCAGATTATTATATCTGTAGCCAGGTTTGCAGTAGTTACAAATGTTTTCCCTCTTTGTAAGTGTAGCGGGTGGTTACATTTAGGGGGAAGCATCTGAGTGGTAACTAGGCTCAGATGCACTAATTGTTAGGTCTCATGGACCATTTCTATCCCTGGGAGATGGTACTGGTGTGTAAGTTCCCTGGGGCCTAAAGGGTGGCGCTGTTGTCATGGGCTCGGGTTGAACCGCAGTACAAGGTTGTGTCCTTGTTTGTCCCCTCTCGGCAGCAGTACGGTGGGGTGGGGAATCTACTGTGCCTGTCGAGAGAGGATATAAAAGGGGGCGGCCATCTTCCAGAGGGGTCGATTCCGCGCTCAGGCACATTAGGCCTGGGTGCGTGTGTGTCGCCTCCGGGTGCCCTAGGCCCGGAGGCCTGGTCGGGTTGTCTCTGGGTGGCCTAGGCCCAGAGACGGAGCTGCTGTTACATCTCAGACACCTTCAGTCTGGGGTGAGGTACTTTGGAGAAAGGCCCGGAGCCCAGCAGCCTTAGGCTGGGATCCGCCAGGGACCGAGACTCCCAGGGATCTGCCTTGCGAGGGGACCCGTATCCAGGACGAGGAGGCCAGGGAGGTGACCCTTTCTGAAGACCCAGCACAGAGTCGTGGTGACAGATGGGGCCTCTGGTAACTCTCCGCAGAGATGTTCTTGTCCTATAAGGGCTAGTTCACTAACGGAAGGAAGTGCGTGTTCTTTAAGTCACAGTGGCAGTGATACTACGCACCCAAGGTCAGTAGCAGTGACTTTCATCCTTTTTCACCCAGTCAGTGGCAGTGACCAACCTCATGCTCTGTGGCAGAGACCGTGCACCAAGCCTGTTCGTGCTAATCAGAGCAGGAGAAAACCCAATTCAAGTTTGTGCCTGGACCTCCTCCCACCTTATCTGACCTGTGTCTTGTCCCAACCTGTCTGCTCTCAAAGAGACTGCTTATTGTGCAAAAAGGAATAAATAAATGTTGGACCTTTCAGTTGGTGTGGACAGTTGCTTACTGGGGAGAACTAAAGACTTGTTTCTGACTACCGCAGAAACGAGGTCAGCACTGGAGGCTTTTTAACACTGGCTGCAAGCAGGCCCGAGAAACTAACACCGCTTGTGGTGCGGTGTGCCTCATTCTTTCCTGCAGAGGAGCCAAGCAGAAGAAAAGCAGGTAAAGACTGGGGTTGGTGCGCTACATAAGCTTTGCTCCTTGCCTGTAGCACAAGGGTAGATTAACCACTTAAGACCCGGACCAATATGCAGCATAAGGACCAGGCCCCTTTTTGCGATTCGGCACTGCATCGCTTTAACTGACAATTGCGCGGTCGTGGCTCCCAAACAAAATTGGCGTCTTTTTTTTCCCACAAATAGAGCTTTCTTTTGGTGGTATTTGATCACCTCTGCGGTTTTTATTTTTTGCGCTATAAACAAAAATAGAGCGACAATTTTGAAAAAAATTCAATATTTTTTACTTTTTGCTATAATAAATATCCCCAAAAAATATATAAAAAATTTTTTTTTCCTCAGTTTAGGCCGATACGTATTCTTCTACATATTTTTGGTAAAAAAATCACAATAAGCGTTTATTGATTGGTATGCGCAAAAGTTATAGCGTTTACAAAATAGGGGGTAGTTTTATGGCATTTTTATTATTTTATTTTTTTTACTAGTAATGCCGGCGATCAGTGATTTTTTTCGTGACTGCGACATTATGGCGGACACATCGGACACTTTTGACACTATTTTGGAACCATTGTCATTTTTACAGCGACCAGTGCTATAAAAATGCACTGGTTACTGTAAAAATGACACTGGCAGTGAAGGGGTTAACCAGGAGGGGGCGCTGTAGGGTTTAAGTGTGCCCTGATTTGTGTTTCTTATTGTGGGGGGGGGCGTGGCTTAGCTTGTGACGTCACTGATTGTCGTTCCCAATTACAGGGAACAGACGCTCAGTGACAGGCTCACTAGGAGGCACCTCTCTGTGACCCGATCGCGGGACACCAGCGGCGATCGGGTCCGCTGTTCCCGCGGGGACGGTCACGGAGAAGAGGAGCGGGTCGCGAGCGCGCTCGAGACCCACGGCTGGGCTCTTAAAGGGGACGTACATGTACGTCCATGTGCCCAGCCGCGCCATTCTGCCGACGTACATCGGCGTGTGGCGGTCCTCAAGCGGTTAAATGTATTGCCTGTGTTTCGTCACATTTGGCTACCCGCTGGAGTGCGCATGCACGACGCCGCCATATGCGTTCCAACACTTTTACGACAAAACAGCTCACTAAAACCGTGATGGGTAGCTGAATGTGACATCTTTGTACACTCCCCGGAGTTTTACATTTTACACTTATTTATAACAGTAAACTGAGGTTATATAGTGAAATACAGTACTTGGAACTCCGTCTGACTGTTTAGATGTTGAATTTTAAACGCATCGGACTTCTGTCAGATTAGCAAACCTGTGAGATCAGTAGGCTTGCCGCTGCTTTTAAAATTCAACATCTAAACAGTCAGACGGAGTTCTAAGCACTGTATTTCACTATATAATCTCAGTTTACTGTTATAAATAAGTGTAAAATGTAAAACTCCTGGGGGTGTACAAAGATGTCCGCTTGTCCCCTTCTCACTGTATCCTTAGTGTGGAGGAGTGCGGATTGTAGCAAGATGGCGGTGTTTCGTCACATTCGGCTACCCATCACGGTTTTAGTGTGCTGTTTAGTCGTAAAAGTGTTGGAACGCATATGGCGGCGTCGCGCATGCGCAACCCAGTGGGTAGCCAAATGTGATGGGTCGCCATATGTGACGAAACACCTGCAATGCCAAGCTGCAGTGACCATTTTGGTGAAGACTATGAACAATGCTTGGCTACAGAGTTTCTTCAACCCTGGGGGTGGCCAAATTGTGTGAGCAATATGTATGCGGATTATGATTGGCTAAAGAAGAACACAGAGGGAGAGGATGTGGACTGATGTGGATGTGTGAAGGACAGAGAATGTTGGGAGAAATGATGACTTGCGGGCGATGTATTCCCCAGGCAGACTGAGCCTTTGTTTTTGCCAGATTAGTTGGGAGAACACCACTGTCGCTGACTGGTGTTGCCTCCTGATTGTTGGGGAGAATGCCATTGTGGCTAACTGCTGCTGCTGTCTGATCATTTGGGACAATGCTAATTTCCCAGACTGATGCTGCTGACTGATCATTGGGGAGAATGCCACTTCCACTGACTTCGTTGGGCTGCCCCAGGAGAACAGAGGGAAACCACCCCAGGAGTAGGTGAGAGGCCGCTGGCCAAACCCCACTGCATTCTTTTAAAGAAGAACAGTGTTTGCTTGGGACACAATGCAGGTGACTATACCTAGACTAGGAGAAATTTATCTTGAGTGCCTCAAAGCCAGATTTGGGCCCCAAGATGTTGGCCAGCAGGGAAAGGTTTAAATACAAACTGACAACCTGTTGTTGTAACATTGTCCCTTAGGCAGGACCCTCCCTAATATAGCTTTAGGAGACATTCTCTTGATCACTGGCTTACTACCAACTGTATACCCTAATTGCTGTTTATATATATTGGTTATCCAACTACATATTCTATTTGCTAGTATTTTATACAGTTGTTTGGGGGTTGTTGTCATTTCCATTTTTCTGGGTGCTACATACTGCATATATACTATATATAGCCACAGTAAGTGGTACCTCTTCAGCCCAGGTGCTGCTTACAGAGTCATGGGTACTGGGAACAGGAGACCTGAAAAAATATTGGCTCCTTCGGGGGTAAGTGCTACATTAATCTATGAGAACTTTGTGACTCCTCTAGATATCCCCTAGTGAGAAGAACTGGTTGTCCATTTGATTTTCTTGGCCATTGTTTTTTTCCAGTGTAAGCTGGCCTTGTGCCCTCCCTATCCTTCCTTCTTTGGGTCATTCTACACCTGTTTACTATTAACCCTTTAGCTGCCAGATCCATATGTTGTAGATTGTGTGTACGTGGATTGTGTGTATATCTGACAAGCAGACTCCTGCCTGTCGGATGGAAGCATTGGGGCTGAGTTGCAGATCTTTGTCATTGCGTCTATTAGGATCATTAGCTACTTCGTTTTATGCTGAATTTTATTTTGGATCATGTAAGTACATTACTAATAAATAAACCTAATAAATAAACCAACTCATAAGAGGTTTTACACTATTTTACACTATTTGGAACCTATTTTTTGTTATGACATACTATCGGCGATAACGACCTGAGGCTGGAGGTTTGCCAACATATCTGGTGAGCACCCGGGTGACTCCTTTCCATTAATGGGATTGAACTGAGGATAAACTGAGGATAAAACACACAGGCTTGCTTTGGCCTTCTGTAATAGGAGGTCTATGCTCTCTGGTAAGGGCACATCTATTCATGTGGTAGTGGGCTCAAGGTGGAGGAAGTCTGTTCACTGGGATACAAGAGAGATTTTTTGCTCTTTAAGAGACTTTGAACATTTAAGAGACTTTATTTATATTTGTTTTTTTGATTGGTATTAGCGCAACACACCAGGTTCCTTAGGAAGCATTCAGGCGGCTGCGCTGCCATCCGATTGCTTCCACACACCCCTGGTAGTGGCGCATCACCCACGCATGCGTGCGCCCCCACCATGTATCTTGAGCCCTCCCCTCCACATCTGCTGTGATGCGGTCCGCCGCCCGTGGGACAGCTCAGCAACAGGCCGCAGCAGCACACACTCCACAGGCAGCTCAAGTGAGCCCTCAGCCCAGACTCAGTGTGCTGTCACTGAGGCCCGCCGGACAGCACTGGAACAGGCCACAGCCCAGCCAGACAGCAACCAGCAAGTGAGCCTAAACCCCCCCCCCCCCTAATGATGATGGGCTTGGGCTGGACTTACTTTGAAATGTGGGTTTGGTTATGAAATTAACTCCTGGTCTTTTTCCCACCTAGCAACATCCCAGAACATCACTGTGTCCTGCAGTCACTAGAAGTCAGCAGGTGGAACCACAGAGGCCAGGGGGGACATGCTATTCAACCAGTCCTAGGAACTCTGCTACAGAGTGAATTTCCTTCAATCCAGCCGTGGAACAGGTAAGTGTGAAGCTGTACTCTTCACAGGGAACTGTTTTTGGACTATTTCTAAACCTCTGATGGGGTCACCTAAAAAAAAAACCTGACTATTGCCTATTTTTTGGTCCATATATCCTGTTGTCTTTATTATAAGCATTTATTGCATTGATGTATTGTTTTGACATCAGATACAACACATTTAGGCCTCATGCACATAGGGCCATTGTCCAGCTCTACCATATGAAAACAAAAGAAAGAAAAAAAGACGAGTCCTGTGGAATCAACCAATCATCGATTTGATGATTCAAATCGTAATGCCACTTACTAAGTGTGGTACTGTCGCTATAGCCGAACACTCTATGCATACAAAAAAGAAAAGAAAAAAACAGAGTATTGCTACTGAGGTAAAAAAGCGACTACTGTTGCAACAGAGGGTCTAAAGATAGATTGGGATTCCAAAAGAAATACAAATTTATTAATATCAAGGAGCGCACATAGACTTAAGCCGTGTACACACGATGGACTGTTTTCATCGGACAAACCGATCGTGTATGGGCCCCATCGGTCTTTTTTCCATCGGTGTTTAAAAATAGAACATGTTTTAAATTTATCCGATGGTTAAAAAACCGATAGCAAATTACTATCGTCTGTGGGGAACTCCATCGGATAAAAAACCCACGCATGCTCAGAATCAAGTTGACGCATGCTCAGAAGCATTGAACTTCATTTTTCTCGGCTCATCGGAGTGTTTTACGTCACAGCGTTTGAAACGGTCGGTTTTTTGACTGATAGTGTGTGGGCAAGACTGATGGAAGACAGTTTCATCGGATTTCCGATGGAAAAAACCATCGGATTAGAATCCATAGGATATCCGATCGTGTGTACAGGGCTTAAATGTTAAATAGTACAATAAGATGGTAGTAACAGCTTCAATCAAAGATTATTATTGACGATCTCCTTCCAGGAAGGAAGGGACCCCAATAATAGAGTTTAAATCAAACAAGAAATGGAGAGGACTAACAAGACAAATACAGCAAGTACAAAAAACAAACCACAGTGAGGTCCTGACACCAGCATACAATTCAGAGTGAAGTTGTAAAGCGATACAAATTGCTTATGATCAAATATAATTATTGAATAAATCAAAATTGGGGTAATTAATTACATACAATTTCACTGTGAATGACCCTGGGGATTCAGGTTCAGAAATAGATGATACTATTGTATAATGATGTTATTGGCCCTGGATCTGATTTTACATAAGATTGCTTAAAATTTGGGATGGTTCCAAATATCATTTCAGATGGAATGATGCCTATAAAACAAATGGTAATCCATTTTAGTTCATGAGTATCTTGCCTCCGTGGAGTGATTGTTAATATATTAACTGCTGTGTGATCACTTGGTTTTGGCTCAACACGAGAAATTTGCTGGGATTAGATAAGAATCATTTTGACACTTGCATCAATGGCAGCACTTTGTATATAGGATACCGGTATCACTGCAATAAGGGAACAAAGTTCACTTCCATATAAATACAGGAAACGTAAAGTTCAAGTGTAGACCGGTAATAAAATCAATCCTGGTTGTAAACCAAACGCAAACAGGGTTTAACAGTAGAAAGCGCATCCATACTTTACCATACTGGCATGGCCGACTAACACAGCGTCCTGCTGGACCCTGATTTGGATTTTGAACCGGGCTCCGTAAGGTACGCAATCTTCAAGGTCAACAGAGACCATTCGGCTATTACAGAGTCTTCGCTGTGCAGGACCTGCAGGTCCGCTTTGCCCTCTGTAATCACTGGGTGTTCGCCATGTTGGTCAGTGCTGTATAAGTATGGGTAATAAGCGCTGAGTTCAGATCCGCGGCTAGATTTGAACAGGGTTTTCTGTAACTGGCGTCACGTGACTGCTGTGACGTCAACGCGTTTCACTAGAAGGTAGCGTAGCTTCGTCTGGACTAGGGGGGGGGGTGGGTGGGTACTGGCAGTTCCTTATATAGACACATTTGTACCGGCAGTCCATCCCTGATTTTAAAGGAAAAACAAGCAAGCCGTCCTCCCGTTTTTTGAAAGATGTGATTCACACACGATAAGGAGATTGTAGTCCTTAAATAAACAGCTTGACTTGGCTTCTATAGAATTAACAGCAAAGTCCCGCTGTCTCCCTCTCTCATCGGTACATTCTCATCCAGTTACATGGAATCAGCACACAGACTAATTCCAATGCTACCAATGAAATAGATAACTCGTACTGATAGTACCTTAATAATGGGAATCTTTTCAATCTAGCAGAAACATAAATAGAAGGCAGGAGAGAAGGAGATGGAAGGGGACAAGTAGACAATAAATAGGAGAGAAGTATGAGGGCAAATGGACTAATTAGCCACAACTTAGGGACCAGAACTATTGATACCAAGGCCCATGCGGGCACAACCCATCAATAGAGGTGGCCCATTTAGGGATTTTCATAGGCAAAACAGCAAAGGAAGGAAGGAATAGGAGCAGGGGAAGAGGGAAGCTATTTGTGTTGGCCGGTGCTAGGGCATAATAGCTTTAAACAAAATAAATTAAAAAACAAACACAAAAAGCAATAGGAGGGGTACAGCATCAAAAGATACTAGTGTATAATATGTACCATTTGTGAAAATTCTATTGTTGTAATAGAGGAGAGCAGAAGAACACACACAATCTAGTAGGTAAGTGGCCTAAAGGAGGGAATAGATCACCTATCTAGGAATACCTGGAGATTAAGTTCGGTGTTGAGTCCTAGAGGTACTAAAGACCCCAAACGGAATATCCACCACTTCTCCTTTTGGAGAAGGATGCAATTAAAGTCACCCCTTCTCTTGGGCAATTTAAGCACATAAATGCCTTTAACCTTTAAACCATCGGGTTTCCCATCATGACATAGAGCAAAGTGTTTGGCCAATGGTTTCTCCTGGCCTTTCTCTGGATCCCTCTCCTTTTCTTTCTTAATGTCACGTAAGTGCTCTCCAATCCTGACTTTTAAAGGTCTTTTTGTTTTGCCTATGTACATTTTTGGGCAAGGGCAAGTAATCATAAATACTACCCTGCTTGTAGAGCAATTGATAAGATCTTGGATCTCAAAAAATTCTTGTCCATGTACATCAGTAAAGGTGGCCGTTCAGTCCACAAAGGGACACACTTGACATTTGTTGCATGGGAACATTGCCTTGCTTCTGGGATATTCTGATAACCAGTTAGAACTGGGTTCCCTGACAAATTCGGAATGTATCAAGATATCAGCTCTACCATATGCCTTTCCTCATGGCAGTGGCATTTTGGCAGAATAAAAGCATGATTCTTGTAAACGCATGTAGGCGCCTCAAGCATTTGGGCATTACTTCATTTTATTGGCCAGAATATTAATTTATTCTGGCCATTGAAAATAATTAATGCTCAGGCACTAAATGCGCCTACATGCGTTTAGACACATTTACACATGCCAAGCATTTTCTCCACCAAAACGCTGCTGCTCCTGGATGCCCTGGCAGTGGGTTTTTCCTACTTCCAACCCCCCCTGCCTCTAAACTCCTATAAACACCTATGTGTGCATGGACACAAAAGGGGATGATTTACTAAAACGCAAGTAAACTGTGCATTTTGCAAAGTGCAGTGGCGCTCTGTAAGTGCAGTTGCTCCAGAGCTTAGTAAATGAGGTAAAGTTTCACTTTGTAAATTTTCACTCCCCGCCCCCTAGGCATCCAATAGGATTACCTGTCCTTTCAGCCAATCGGGTGACGGGTCTCTAAACTCACTTCCTGATTGGCCGGGAGGAAGATCAGTGTTAGAATAGCGAATATTAATTTGCTGTTGTAACACACCTGGTTGGGCTCCATTTGAATTCTCTGTGCCCACCCTTTTTTGAGGCCTATTAGAGCCTCTGGCTCTAATCAGGTGCTTCAAAAAAACGTCCTCCGCCATTGTAATTCATGCATGGATGGGGTGGGGGGGTGGCAAACGATATGTGGGGGGGGGGATTGTGGCACCCGTGCATCCTTAATGGATGAGCCACCCTGCCTAGGAGCAGCATTAAAAACGTCCAGTGTGTATAAGCCCTTACATAATACTGGTGCCTCATTACTATGTCTAGCTTTAAAAGATATTACAAGCAATAAAAGTGACCATGAAGTGTCATGCATCATATACAGCTCACGTCATGAGGACCTAAAGGTTGCTACTTTCTGTTATTTTCAGCAGGATCACTGGAGCTTTCTTGAAATCAACTTCATCTGAAATGTGAGCTATGTGTTAGAGAAAACAAACTAATCCCTGTCATACCAAAGGGGATAAAAATTATTTGCATGCCAAAAGGGTAGATTATTTCTCAATAGTTATGCCCAGGTCTTGTCACCAGACTTGTGACAACTGAAATAAGCATGCTGAAAACTGATTTAGCAAAAGTGTTTACAGTTGACTTCACTTAAAAAAACATAGCAGAGCCTGGAATTTGAAAAATATTTAACCACTTTTGACACTATTTTGGGACCATTCACATTTATACAGCGATCCGTGCTATAAAAATGCATTGATTACTGTAAAAATGTGACTAGCAGGGAAGGGGTTAACACTAGGGGGCGATCAAGGGGTTAAATATGTTACCTAGGGAGTGATTCTAATTGTAGGGGGAGGGTACTCACAAGGGGAGGAGACCGATCGGTGTTCCTCTGTAATGGGAACACACGGATCGGTCTCCTCTCACCTGACAGGACATGGATCTGTGTGTTTACACACACAGATCCACGTCCCTGCTCTGTGACGAGCAGTGACGTTGCAGCCGCCGGGCACGAGCATCGGGCCCCAGTGATGCGGCGAGTGCGCGCGCCGCCGCTGGCGGTGCACGTTCTCTCCACACTACAGGGAATCCCAGAACGTCATATGACGGCCGCCCTGAGGGTCAAGGGGTTCCTGCAGCCGTCATTTGACTATACGCCGAGCGGGAAGTGGTTAAAGGAGATCTATGGTTCACACTGTGGTAGGGCCCAGTGAGGTCAAGATGGCTGAGCTTGGACAGGATGGACATTGCAACAAAATGGAGAATTTTTGCAAGGTCAAATAGAGAACACTAATACGTGTCTCTAGACAGCCACCCACACAGTATAGGAAGTTTAAGACATCGGTCTGCAAAGCAGCCAACACCTCGCTATCTGATGCATAAAGCAGATAAATATGTAAATTAAGGAAACAACAAAAGTTACAGGAAATGTGTGATGTTATATGTTTACTGTCAAAACCTATAGACGGGGCATTTTGGCTCTGGCATGAGTCGGGCTGATTGCCACGTTAACCAATGTGAAATCAAGATGGCTTTCCTAAAAGTTTGGTGTCCCGGAGTCGTTCCTGGCTATCTCTCACTTTAACACCATACACCTTCATTCCATAACATCAGCATTGTAATAGCAATACATCAAACAATAGTTATGTAGCGGGGTGTTGCTTTAAGTAACAGAAACATTGTGAACTAAGTAGTTAGGCCTGACTGTATAGAGTAGAGACATTGCTGGGCGCCATTTTGCCCACGAGGGGGAAGCTTGCAAGCGGGGTTTATAAATTGATGCGCATAGGATTGAGGGGATTGTATACCTGTTTTATATGCTGACTAAATCTTATTGCAGGGCTCTGCATTAATAGATGTACTGATGCTTAATCTGATCTTTTATTTTATTCAGTAAACGCATTAGTGATTAAGCAGACACGTTGTGTGGTGTGATTACTGTGTATGTTATCTGCAGTATTGTGATACCCATAGCCTACGGGTCTCACAATCCTATAGTCTCACTAGCTCTGCCAAGGGAGGGTAGAGTCAGTTACTGGGGGTTGACAGGAGAGTGTTACAGGCCCGAAAATAATACCAGCAGCCCTTTTAACTGGGGGTATTGCTACATGTGGGGGCTCAGAGTCCGGGATCCTGTACGCTGCAGTCAAGCCTGCCAGAAGTATCGGCATGCATCCGTCAGTGGTGACACAGTGGTGCATAACAGCCGGAGCTTGTCCGGACATGGCAGTAGTCATTGAACTCCCCGGGGAAGACTGGCAGGAGGACAATGTGGAGCGGCTCATGGTGCTGCTGTCTCCGAGTCAGAAGGCATGGATTATGGATCTAAAGCCGGATCCGGAGGCCTCCTTTACTTACGCATTGGTGGAATGGCATGAAGGGATGCCAGAGCGCTTTAGAGGTCAGAGTGTACAGGCGATAGACCAAAAGATATACAGTCTATCGCATGCAAAGCCCATGAAGAAAGAACCACCCGAACTAACAGTAAAAGAGGCAGCACCTATAGGCCCTGAACTCCTTAATGCTTTAGGGGACCTAGTTGCCAAATGTCAGAAGAGCAACACGGTGTGTGTGGAGACTGGTTACCGAAAACTCAGAATATTTTCAGGTAAACAGCCTGTGCCACTCGGGGAGGAAGACTTTGACACATGGATAGAGTAATCAATGCAGGCTGTAGAAGGATGGGAAGTGACACAAACCCAGAAGAAACAATGCATTAATGAAAGTTTAAAGGGGGCCGCTGCAGAAGCGGTGAAGAACCTCAGATTCAGCAACACTTCTTGCACTGCTTATGATTACCTAACCATGTTGCAGGAAGAGTTTGGCCAACTGGAGAAAGTTACTGACTTAATGTACAAGTTTGAACATACTCTTCAACAGCCAGGGGAGCAGTTTTCAAAATATGTGAGAAGACTGAACAAAATGCTTTGCCAAATAGTGCTGAAGAAAGGAATGGTGCCTCAAGCTATAGATGCAGCCAGGATGCGGCAGGTCATGAAGGGAGCGCTACGCTCTGATCCAGTCTGGCTCCACCTGAAGTGAACTGGGGGAGTCATGTCTTTGAACTACCCAGATCTCATGCGAATAGTAAGGGATGAAGAGGCATTGCTCAAAGACCAGCAGACACCGGAGAAGCCCATTTTTCCTCCCATAGCTGAGGTTAGAGCTGTCATAGCTACAGAACGGGATTCTGAGGTGGCGGTTTTGAAGTCACAAATGACTCAAGGTCTAGAAATGCTGACTTCCTTAATGACTAAGAGTCCAGGGATCGTACAAACAGAGGAACCGAAGAAGGATGAGTATCAGAGTGCCTCAACGCCGGTTTTCCCACAAGCCAGAAGAGATGAGGTTTGCTTCAACTGTGGAGGGGTTGGACATTACAGCCGAGAGTGTCCCAGCCAGAGGAAAAAGCAAGGTTCATACCGCAAGCCGGCGGAAAACTTCAGAGGGCCCCGGTGAAGGAGTCAACCGGGTGCCTGTCAGTTCCAGTAAACTCCAACGGAATCAAGAAACTAGAGAAGCCAAGAAGAGAGGGGAACAATGTCACAACTCATGAAATTAATACTCCTCACTCTAAATCAAAACCTAAAACTTGGCAAGAAATCAATGCATACCAGGCCCAACAAGGACTCAGATCCAGGAAAAGAGTAAAAAGGAAGAAACTACAGAAGGCCAAACCAGCGGAATCCAGGAAGGAGACTTCTCTGAAGGAATTCCCAGTCAAACTAGTGGGACCCTCCCCCGTGGTCCCCATTCAAGTGGAGGGGATCTATACAAAGGCCATTCTCGACAAAGGGGCTCAAGTGACCCTGCTGTACCGGGACTTCTATCAGAAACATCTGAAGCATTTGCCCCTGCAGAAACTGGAAGACTTGCAAATATGGGGAATTGGAACCCAAAGTTTCCCATATGACGGATACCTCCCAATTAGGTTGGCCTTCGACCCATAGGTAGCCGGAGACACAGAAGTTTTCGACACATTGGCGGTAGTCTACCCTCGCCCTCCAGGAGCCAACAAGAGTTCCCTCATAATAGAGACAAACACTGACTTAGTCAGGAGATTACTGGCCCCTATAGCACAGGAACAGGATGCCCCAGCGACCAGAGTCCATCCTATGTTGCGGCAGGCCTACCAGCATCTGGTACTGGAGCAGAGAGCTCCCGAAGAAGGAGTGGGGAAGGTCTGGAAGTTGGATAAAAAGCAGAAGGTATTACAGCCCAGTGAGGTTACCAGTCTGAAGGCTACTGTGAAACTTACCTGGGAACAACCTGGCCCTTTCATAGTCCTAGAACCAGACCCCTTGGACGCCCACCTAGGGTTGGAAGTCATCCCTAAGGTGATCCCACTAAGAGCCTTGAAGAAGTCAAATGGAAGGGTGTCCGTGAGCCTCAGAAACACTACTGACACCCCTGTGAAGATCCCAGCCCAAATGTTGCTAGGTCAGGCGAATCCTGCCACTCCGGTAGCCGTATCTGACTTGGAGAATGAGGAAGGAGGGAGAGCTACTGTGGAGAAATTCTGCTTGGAGGAAATGGCCTTGCCACTGGCATGGAGAGAGAGAGCCCGAGCCCAGTTGACTAGATGGCAGAAAATCTTCTCTAAAGATGAATTCGATGTGGGGTGTGCGAAGAGTGCCACCCACTGGATCCGCCTACAGGAGGACAAGCCATTCAGAGAAAGGGTTCGGCGGGTCCCCTTGGCTGACCTAGAGGATCTGCGAGAGCAACTGACAGAGCTCAAGAGAACCGGTGTCATCCGGGAGTCTAGAAGCCCATATGCATCCCCCATAGTGGTGGTGAGGAAGAAGAATGGGTCGTTGAGGCTATGCATCGATTATCGGACTCTCAACAGAAGAACAATACCTGACCAATACACTACCCCCCGAATAGAGGATGCCCTACAGAGTCTGTCTGGAGCAAAATGGTTCAGTGTAATGGACTTGAAGAGTGGGTATTACCAAATCCCCATGCATCCTGAGGAAAAGGAGAAAACTGCCGGCTGAGTTCAATCACATGCCCCAAGGCTTGTCGGGAGCCCCAGCCACCTTCCAGCGATTCATGGAGAAGACAGTAGGAGACATGAATCTCATTGAAGTACTAGTGTATCTAGATGATATTATTGTGTTTGGGAGGACTCTAGAGGAGCATGAAGAGATGAAGGACTCAAACTCTTGCTAGAAAAATTTCAGTTTTACCAATCTTCAGTCCACTATCTGGGGCACATTGTGTCCGAAGAAGGAGTGTCCACTGATCCGGAAAAATTGGAGGCTGTCACCTCCTGGCCCCGGCCCACTACAGTGACTGAGCTTCGATCGTTCTTGGGGTTTTGCTCCCATTACCGAAGGTTTGTGGAGGGATTTGCCAAGATTGCCAAGCCTTTAAATGAACTTTTGAAGACAGAAGGAGAGGAGGATGACTCTGGCCCTAGGAAGCCAGGGGAGTCTGTGGAAGATCAGTGGACTGTGAGGTGTGAAGAAGCGTTCAAGAGATTAAAAGAGAGTTTGACCACTGCCCCTGTCTTGGCCTATGCAGACACTAAGAAGCCATATGAGTTGCATGTGGATGCCAGTCATGACGGTCTGGGAGGAGTACTGTACCAGGAATACGATGGCCAGCTGAGACCAATTGCTTATGTGAGCAGAAGCTTGACCCCAGCTGAAAGGAATTACCCCACCCACAATTTGGAGTTTCTGGCCTTGAAGTGGGCTGCGGTGGACAAGTTGAAGGACTACCTATATGGCGCAGAATTTGTGGTAAAAACAGACAATAACCCACTCACTTACCTTCTGGCCACCGCCAAGCTGGATACCACCGGCCACCGCTGGCTAGCAGCTCTCTCTGGGTTCACCTTTAGTTTGAAATACAGACCTGGGGCTGGAAACAGAGATGCAGATGCCCTGTCGAGAAGGGCCCATGCTGCCGCTAACCATGCTGAGGACTGGACTCGACTGATCCCAGAGGGAGTGCGAGCCTTGTGTCAAGGGGCAGAACTTCAAGCCAATGGAGGGTCAAGGGCCGAAGAAATTGGGGTCTCAGTAGTGGGGGTACCCAAGTATTATTATGATGTAACGCAGATTGGAGAAGAGAACCTACCCAGACTCTCGAAGAGAGATCTGCGAAGAGATCAACTGGAAGACCCGTTGGGAAAACTGGCCCTGGAAGCATTAGAGAACCAAACCCCAGACTCACTTCTGAAGGACCCGTCAAAAGGGGCTCGCCTACTGAGGAAGGAATGGGATTGGTTACAGATGCATCAAGGGGTGGTCTACCGAAGGGGCTCCTCTGATGATCTGGATGATAAGTGGCAACTGTTTCTGCCTGAGAAGTATCAGAAGACTGTCCTGACTGCCTTACATGACGATCATGGTCACTTAGGATCGTAAAGAACTTTTCAACTAGTGAGGAACCGGTTTTACTGGCCCTGCATGCGGGCTGAAGTGGAGGAATATTGCCATTCATGTGCAAGTTGCATACAAAGGAAGACTCTGCCTCATCAGGCCGCCCCAATGGGCCACCGACAAAGCCAAGGGCCCTTGGATCTGGTATGCATTGATATTCTTTGTATAGAACCTGATTTAAATGGAAATGGGAATGTTCTGGTGATAACCGATCATTTCACTCGTTACGCCCAGGCGTTTCCAACCAAAGACCAGAATGCCTCCACAGTGGCCAAGGTACTTGTAGAGAAGTTCTTTGTACATTATGACCACCTCACGCAGATATACTGTGGCAGGTTGGCTCTTCTGCGCGAATCGGCGTACCTGTACGTCAGTCCGTGTAAGGTGTATAGCAGGCGCATGCCGCGCTCTGCGGGAGCGTGCCCACAGGTCCCGCGGACTCGATGTCTGCCGGCGATCGCAGTTAAAAGAGGCAGGACAGGGAGCTGCCTATGTAAACAAGGCGATTCCCCGTTCTGCCTAGTGACATGACAGAGACCTTCTGTTCCCAGTGATCGAAAAACAGTGATCTCTGTCATGTTCCTGGCAGCCCATCCCCCCTATAGTTAGAACACACCCAGGGAACACACTTAACCCCTTGATCGCCCCCTAGTGTTAACCCCTTCCCTGCCAGTGTAATTTTTACATTGATCAGTGCATTTTTATAGCACTGTTATCAATGTAATACTGTCACTGGTCACCAAAAAGTGTAATTTGTCCGATTTGTCTGCCGCAATGTCGCAGTCCTGCAAAAAAAAAATACAAATCGACGCCATTACCAGTAAAAACAATAAAAAAAAATTAAAGTCCCTAAATCTATTCCATAGTTTGTAGATGCGATGACTTTTGCGCAAACCAATCAATATACACCTATTGCATTTTTTTTACCAAAAATATGCAGAAGAATATATATTGGCCTAAACTAATGAATAGCAGTTTTTTTTTTGGATAGGTATTATGGCAGAAAGTAAAATTAATTGTTTTTTTCCCCAAATTGGCGGTCTTTTTTTGTTTATAGCGCAAAAAATAATCGCAGAGGTGATCAAATACCACCAAAAGAAAGCTCTATTTGTGGGTACAGCATCGTATGACCGTGCAATTGTCAGTTAAATCAACGCAGTGCCGTATCGCAAAAAATGGCCTGGTCATTAAGGGGGGAAATCTTTCCGGGGCGGAAGTGGTTAATATAAAAAGATTTATATTCCCCCCACCATTCATGTAGCTTTATGTCTGACTTCCAGTTAAAATACTCTTTATATCCTACTTCTGGGGGTATATTTATTATCATATATATGTAAAAACACACACAAGAGGGCGCAACTACATTACTACCATACAATTTATTGAGTCCCAAAAGACAAATGGTTACTCAAAAGCGATTAAAAAAAGCAGGCATATAACAAACAAACTTCTATCTTGGGTGATCATCCCCATGTTTAGACCATCTGGTAGGAAAGCTATCGGGTTTCGGGAGTCAAGCCCCTTTCTTCAGTATAAATTAACCCCTTATAGTAGTGATTATCTGCAGATAGTTGTTTTTGTGCGATAAAGGGCAATTTTTTTGGTTTTACAGAATGGTGATACAAAAAGCATGCTACAGGCAGAGGAAAATTTCATCAAGCTATCTGCCTATGACAAGGAAGTCTGTCATGCATAATATTATACTACAGTCCTGTCTGAAAACCTGCAAAACAGTGTATTTTGGTAAGTTCACCTTTACAGAAAAATCTGTAAGGTGAACATCCCCCCAGTCCCCCTGACCTGGAGCGTGGCGATCACCCGTTCTGAGCCCTGCTATAGCCGCCGTCAGGAGGTACGTTTAGGAGCATTCTAATTGGTCGGCGTCGTCACATGGATGGCACCGACCAATCAGAACGCGCGTAGCCCATCCTGTCAGCTGGGAAGAAAAAAAGAGAAAGCTGCAGGGATTTCTAAGCCCCGGACCCATGGGTCTCAGAATGGGAGATCGCCACGCTCTAGGTCAGCGGTACTGGGGGGGGGGGGGGGTTTCGAGGAGGGGGTCCTGTTTAAGTTCACCTTACAGCAGATTTTTCTGTAAAGGGGAACTTACCCTTTGAATAAAAATTTTGATCTCTGAGCCTGATGATATGTGCCAGGTTCAACCTCTTCTGTTATTCTGAGAGTGGATTCTATGTTTTGTTACCTAACCATATAGATGGGTGTTTATATTTACTACTACATAAAGGTATTCAAGAATATTTTTTATTTTTTTTAACTTTACATATTAACCAAATTGCACACCACTTTTTTTGTTTTTGTTTTTCTGAGGTTTTTGTCTGATTAATCGATTAATCAAAACAATAATGAAAATATGAAAATAAGCATTCTTTGCAGCCCTAAGGCTAGGTTCACACTGCTGCGAATTCTGTTGCGAATTTGAGCTGTTGCGATTGCTCAAATTCGCAAGTCATTTAAATAACATTGTTTTACATTAGTGCCGTTCACATCAATGCGTTGCGAATCTAAGCTGCGGGAAAAAAGGGTCCTGTGTGAGTTTGATCCGTGTGCGATGCGAATTCAGCTCTATAGACAGGCATTCCCGGCAATCGCAGTAAAATCACGCGATTTTGAAGTCGCAGCAGTGTGAACCTAGCCTAAAATAAACGGAAATGTGACTGATTGTTATCACTCACCAAACACATTGCCTTTACAGTCTGCATGGCCTTTTTAATACAATAGCCCTTTTGTGTTTGATAGATATATGAAACAAATGCTACTTTAAATTACATCAGTGCCACCCAGTGGCCAAATAAAGGTAACACATTGATGGTTGTTAGTATGAAGGATATTTAATAGCATATTTTATAGCATTAAAGGAAAAGTTCATCTTTACAAAAAAATAATCATAAATGCACATGTTTTTGCAGGTAAAAAAATATGCATTTTTTTTTATTTTTTTTTGTTAGAGACCTCTGTGCCTGTTTTCAGCAGATTGTGGGTGTAATGCCAGACTACCTCCAATATGGACAGGCAGTTATACTCTGACAGGAATCTCAATGAACTACCTAGAGTGATCAACAGTGTCGTTGTAGTTCATTGAGAACTAGAAGCCAACAGCCGCAAAGGCTGCCGGTACTTGTAGATTTCCCATTCACAGAACACTATAAATGAATGACAGGGCCAGGCAAGCTTAGCTTTTTATTTAGATTGTGACAGCGTGCAGGGGGAGAAGTCAAAACGTGGCTTGGTGCATTTGTAACATATTAGTGTAACATGTTACAAAAATTGAACTTATTCTTTAAAGGAAATCCCCATGGAGGCAACCATTGCTAATCACTTTATGGGTCCATGCACACTAGGCAGTAGAAAAAATGCCAGAACTCCTGGCAACAAAAGGCAGCATAAAAACCACTCCTATGAAGTATATTGTACACGTGTTCAGGGGCGTTTTCGCATGTTTGCATTTAAAGGCATTTTTCCGCACAACACTAGCAAAAATGTACACCTAAAAATGCTTGACAAGCCTAGCACCGCATTTGAGTACGTTTAGGCGCATCCAGCAATTTTTCTGCCCAAAAGCTCCTCTCAGAAATACACTTGTGATGTTTGTTTGTTTTTTTCAGCCTGTAAACGCTCCTCTACAAATATACCTGTAAGTGCCCAAATGTGCATCGACACATAGGCTTATGTGGAATTGCTTCTACGGGCTGAAAGAAAAAAAGGACAAACGCATTTTTTTATGCCCAGTGTGCATAAGGCCTTATTTAATATGTAGCTATGTTGCCCAAAGCATGAGTGACTATTTAAATTTAGTGTTGCGTAACTGTATATAGACTAAGTTGAGACTGATAGTTCTGCATTCACCGGTTGTTCCCAAGCCCAGTGTTATCATATGACTTTGCATGCTGCAGAGGATCCAATAATGCTGCTTTATAAATATTTATGTTCCCCCTGGCCAACCACTAGGAGGTTTATTGCCAATGGTGCAGACTGGGACATAAATATTTGGGTGTGACCTTGTAACGTTCTCTTTTTGTTAGGGAAGGCAACCATGTGCTCAGGAGACTAGGCCAGAGTCTGGGACCGAGGTTCACACTGCCCTACTGGAAGCAGTCTTCAAAGGTGGAAGTGGAACTGTTCCATGTCCTCCAAGGAACCCCATGGAGGAACTTTGGATGGGATAACTTAGACCCCATACACTATTAGATTTTCTGCAGATTTTTGTCTTCAAATTTACCGAGACCATGTAGTGCAAGGGCCTGCCTGATCATACAAATTGAAACTCTAATGCCGCGTACACACAATCGGATTTTCCGTCGGAAAAACTTTGGATGGTTTTTTCAACGGAATTCCGCTAAAGCTTGGCTTGCATACACACAGTCACCCAAAAGTTCTCTGAACTTTCAACCATCAAGAACGCGGTGACGTACAACACGTACGACGAGCCAAAATCAATAATGTTAAATAGGCAGTTTGGCTCTTCTGCTTGATTCTGAGCATGCATGTTTTTTTGCGCGTCGGAATTGCATACAGATGAATGGAATTTCCGATAGGATGTTTTTCCGTGGAAAAAATAGAGAATCTGCTCTCAATCTTTTGCTGGCGGAAATTCCGACAGCAAAAGTCTGATGGAGCATACACACGGTCGGAATTTCCAACCAAAAGCTCGCATCGGACTTTTGCTGGCGGAATTTTCAACCGTGTGTACGCGGCATTAAGGTTTAACTCAGGTTTAACTCAAAGGACGCTCAGAGGACGCTGGGTTGGCTTAAAGGCTTAAAGGTTTTTTCCTGTGAAAGCAGAGATTGTGGAGTTGATTTACTAAATTTGGAGAGTGCAAAATCAGGTGCAGCTCTACTGCCAAGTTTTTTGAACAATTGAACAAGCTGAAGTTGGAAGCTGATTGGCTTTCATGCAGAGCTGCACCAGATTTTGCAATCTTCAGTTTTAGTAATATAACCCTTATGTGTTTTTGTCCAAGAGCCAAGTTTGCAGTGATCTCAGGAGTATTCTGTGCCCTAGACCTCTCTACCTAAAAGTTGGTGATACATTTCCTGCAAGAAAAACATCAACAGGGTGGAAATCAATTAATGGGTCACCACTTGTGAGTTGGTAAGTGCTTATGTGTTACTATGGAACTGACTATGGAACTGTTTAACCCTAGAAAGACCACGGGGGCCCAATACAATCAGAGCAGCTACATTGATCTGAGTTTTACATAAAAACTATAGTTGTTTATCGGTTGTTCATATTTAATTGTCACTGACCTGGAGCATGTTTCAAGTGAAGCCACACTTGCTAATCTGTATACTAGTTCCCAGTCAGTGTCTTGGATGGTGTTGAAGTTGGAAGATCAGCAACTGGCATGTTCCTAATAAGGTCAGCAATGGTTTTTATGGAATGTTTTATTATGGTCCTTTTTCTTTTTACATCTCTTTTACTGCATCGTTCCTTGTCACTCCTTGTCTCCATTTTCTTTCTGTGAGTTCTAGCAGATCCTCCCATCCCACCCTAAACCACATCATAAGTCCAACCAACGTCATAGAGATGAACTGAATTCTGCCCTCTAATGTTCTTCGAAAACTGATCACTCCTGTGGGAGCCATGTTATTTCTCTACTAAATTAAAATTTTTATTAAAACTGAAAAAAACATGTACAGTTCGTGACCAGGAATGCAGATCAGTATAACATTTATTTAATCTGGTTTCCGACCCAAATAAGAAAGAAACATTTTTTGTCCCCTTTAGAGTTATTGCTGCCAATATAAAGATTCTATGTATAAGTAGAGCAACTTTCTGAGATGGGAAAGAGGAACACCATTTAGCACAAAATAATTTAGGCAAAGGATTCACCAGTACCATCGTCCATGAAGAAATCCTGGAACAATGAGCACTACACTATATTTGTTGCCAAGATTACCCAATCAGGCCTTGGCTTTCATTTCATGGATAAAATAAACAATAATTATTAGGCCTCATGCCCACAGACGTTTTTTACAGCTTAAAAAACGCCTGTCCATGTTATTGTATAATTTATTTTTTTCTGCGTTTTCGCACGTTTTTTTACGCTTCACGTTTTTTATGCCTAACGCCGACGCTGAGGAACGCACTGGTCCTGTTTTTTTTTTACAGCTTAAAAACGTCTATGCTATTTGCAGCTCAAAAACGTCTAGGTGGGCATGAAGCTATAGACTAACATGGACAGGCGTTTTTAAGCTGTAAAAAACACTCAAAAACGCGTCTGTAAAAACGTCCGTGGGCATGAGGCCTTATTGGTCACCTTGGGCATGGACGCCGGTGTTACTTATATTTTCCCCTCTCCAGTTTTAATGAATCATCCCCTATATGCTTTAAAAAGGCAAAATTTGTATCTTTTACAAGTGCATGTCTGCTAAGTTGAGCTGAATGGCTTCTAATTCTTTGTTCCTCAAGTCAAAAGGTGGCAAACAGGAATTTTTTTCAGAGCTATTTTGTTCACTAACTTCCATTGATGTGGTATATGCACCTTTTTTGTTTTGCCTATTTGCCGTCCTCCTACCTGATATTACATTCAAATGATGCAATGTAGTACTTCCATACGGCAGTGTATGGAGGTTTTCATGTGAGCACAGGTCCACTGATGAAATTAAAGCCCAGCCGTGAGAAAATAATTTGTGTAGCATAGCCAATATAAAGACTGCTAAATTGAGTGTAACTAGAGGCTCAATGTACACAAAATGTAGGAAATTTTTGTTTGTTTCGGATAGAGTGGGAAAGGATTAGACTCTCTGTCAACTTTTTATTGCTGTCTGTGCCCCCAGTGAAGAGATTTACCCTTCTATTTGTGACCATTGCTACAGAGAAAGTAAGTAAAGGGCTATTCTAAATTGTCCTCGGAACAAGAAGTAAGGGGTTCTCTTCCAAATAGTGGCACCTGTTCCAGGGACAACTGTTGATCTATGTTTTTCCTTCTTACCAACTGCCTACACAACTCAGGTTTGTTCACATACCACAGACACAATGCTTCACTTTATGGTGTAGCAAATGTAATTTGGCACCTGTTTGGCAGATGGTGCTGATTGTCAAATGCTCATTGATGTCAAAGGGACCGCATCACAGTCATGATGTAAAAAAAGGAAAGTGGGCCCCAAAAGGGGAATTCCTCTAACTTCCTTTTGTCTCTGGGACAGGAAGTAAAGGAAATTTACCCAATGATACAGACAGCAAAAAAATAAATCTGCCTGCGTTTTTAACCTCTCCTATTCTATTAAAAAAAGTTTTGGCTACATATACAGTTCAATTTATATTTTGCAGATTCTTAAGAACTTTTACTCCACAAGTGAGCAGGCGGATGGCTGGTCCATGTGTGCTTCACTTATGCAGAGCGGATACGGACACAGCCTGCTCTCCTCTCCTCTTTGGGCTGTTGGATGTAAACAGACCGCCTGTTTATTTACACCTGACTACCACCCAATCTGCCAGGTGGATGGGGAACAAATCAATTTTTAGCGGATATGATCGGATGTCGGCAGGTGTCAACAGACACATGTCTGTTGGCACCCACCGCTCCATAGAGGAGTCTGAAGGGTTTGATCGGGTCTGCCTCAAAAACTGACAGGCGGATCCAATCAGTTCACCCCAACTGTGAATCCAGCCTTGATTGTACTCAGATGAAGAGATCAAGATTTCTGTATAACAGTATGATGATCACAATGCCAGTCCTCACAACATTCAGCAGATAAATGGGTGATTGCTTATGCTAAACATTTCCAAAAAGTTTAACCAGATTTGTAAGGATCTCCATGTGGAGGTCAGTCAGGAAACATGTAAAATAATGTTGACAATGCTGAAATAATTGTATTTATTAAAATCATACATTTTAGTTACCTTAAAGTGGAAATAACCCCTCCTATCCATTACAGCCAAGGATGTTGCCATCTTAGTCTCTGTGTGATCTGCAGTTGCCGTGGTACTCCACATGTGATCAGCTATGACACCAGCCATTTAATAGGCTTGACAATTTGGTTGAGAGCAAAAGCAACTGTGACAGTTATCATTTACTACATGCCTTGAAAGTAACAGGGAAACAGTTAAATCATAGTTACATCAATCAGGTTGAAAAAAGATACAAGTTCATTTAGTTCAACCAATAGAAAGAAACATAAAAATAGAAAACCTCCATAAACACAACCCTATACCCACAGTTGACCCAAGAGGAAGGAGTGACAGAACCCACTGTCACTGTGTGTTTTGGAAGGGGCTGTGGGCTGGCCTCCTACCCACAGACTATGGTCCAGCAGAGAATGGGAGATATGGAGGGCTATTTGCCGTCTCCTACCACCTGGAGAAGATGCCACCTCCAGACATTTGTGTCTGCGGTCGCCGGTTCATTGGAACCGGGTGAACGCGGTATCTGTGGCTGGGCTCGTGGAGTCGTTTCCGGCTACCTAAACCTATTGGCCCGGCTGGGCTAAATACTGTATATACTTTTATTCCACAAACAATGTACTTTTAGCTGATAAAGGCATATACAAGATGGCGGTATTCCCAAAGCATGGGGCTACAAGACTTGGAGACAAAATGGCATTGAGATAATGTAATGTAATGTAATGCTACATCCCTTCTCCCCCATCCATCCTCTTGTTGCTGCGTTTAACTGTGTTGGGTCATGGCACATAGACAAAGGTCTGGAGACACCCCCCAGCAGGGGATGTGTAATGAGGGGCTGCCTGCTTATCATAATACCTTTATGTGTTTCAACTGTAGTTGTTTGAATATACAAGTGTTGAGTTTTCATTGGTTCTTCCTTGTCCCCTGCCCCCTCTATGACAAGGCTAAGGGAAGTGTCCCTAACTGTGTTTAAAAGTGTATGTTTGGTACTTATTAGAGAGTTTTATGCTCTGCATGTTTAACCCTCAACACATGTGTGGCTGGTCTCGTGATTGAGGGGTTAATGGCTGGTTCTGGGGAGTCTGCAGGCTGCGGGTTCGTTTGGAGGACAGGAGACACAGGTCTGGCGGACGTTCCCATACGGGGTATCCGAGATCTGTCACAGAAGGCAAAAATAACAAACACAATAAAGTATTATTCTATCGGCTCCAGCCAGGGAAAAACAAATTCCTCCCTGATCCCCCAGTAAGCAATCAATTTTCCCTTGATTAACTAGTCCTGGTGTTATTACCTATACAGTAAATGGTAATATCCAGTTATAGTTTGTGCATTTAGGAATGGTTCCAGCTTGTATGCAAAACAATCTACTGAGCCCATGATTAAATTGTTTAAGATCACTTACCGCTACTGGAAGCCGGGAATCTGGAGTGTGGTGAGCTTATTTCCATCAAGCACACACCTCAGGCCTGCCGTGGCCGCTTAGCACCGCAAAGCCAATTTAACATTTGATGTTTGCTGTGGATTTTTTAATGCTGATTTTTAATGGTTCACATGTGAGTTCAATGAATGAAGTGTGATTGTGTTTTTTTAAATTAAACTGGTGATACAATTTTACACTATTGGAGCACTTATTTTTGTTTTCATGTGAAAATCTGAGAATCATCACAGTAATCACGGTAATCCAGCAGAGAGTCGTATTTCCATCTATGGGATCATACACAAGCGATTCAGCCTAACACGAGAGTGAAAGGTAAATCTATTTGGTGAGTGTGTTTTTCAGAGGGGAGGTTTCACAGCACGGTGGTGTGGTGGAAAATACACAGAATCAAGATCTTTTTCATCAATATTTTCTCTATCAGTTTCATCACATTATGGACTTTATTTCAATTATCACATGGTGTTATTGAGTTTATATGTTATTGTTTTTTATATTTTTAGCACCATTTTGTAGCGCTGCTATTGTCTTATCTCATTTAGGTGTTTTGGGTTAAGATTTTTCTGCTTTCGAGATTTACACATTAAGCGGCAGCTTTAGTTATTTTTATTTTTTATTTTATTGTTTATTCTTTGGCGCAGCGGTGATAGAGGTTACTCAGGGCATTTGTATCCTATATCAGCAACATATAATCTACTGAGCTGGCCAAAACAAATTCTTTAGGGAGTCTATTCCACATTTTCACAGCTTTTACTGTAAAGAAGGCTTTCCGTATATGGAGGTTAAATATTATTTTCTCCAGACATAGCAAGTAACGTCCCCTGTATAATGACCTGAAAGTGAATAACTACACCAAGTTCAGTATATAGACCACTTACTGTATGTATTCATACATGGTGATCATATCCCCCCTCAGTCTTCTCTTCTCAATAGAGAATATATTCAGTTCAGCTAATCTTTCCTCAATGCTGAGCTCCTCCATGCCTCTTATCAGTCTGGTTGCTCTTCTCTGCGCTTTCTCCAGTTCTCTGATTTCCTTTATGTCAACGGGTGCCCAAAACTGAACTGCATATTCCAGATGAGGTCTTACTAATGATTTGTATAAAATAAAATGATATCTCTCTCTCTTTGCATACCATACCTCTTTTTAATACAAGAAAGTATTTTGCTAGCTTTAGAAGCTTCAACTTGGCCTGACATTCTATTATTTAGTCTTTGATCTACCAGAACAGCCAGATTCTTCTCTATCATTGACTCCCCCGGCTGTTTAAACCATATTTGTTCCAGAGTTGCCCAGTTAAATAGCGCATTAAAGTGAAATTCCAGCTTATACTTAAAAAATATGCATATACTTCCCTTTTTTTCAGCCCGTTCTGGTTTGGTGATGTGATGCAACTCCCCTCTGTCAGTCGGTTGTGACTGCAGGGGAGGGAGGAAGCGGTAGCAGGGGACTATAGGAGCATATGGGTGATGTTACCGCACCCAGGCATTCCCACCTGGATTCAGCACTCTTTCCTCTCCCCTGCAGCAGCATTTGGCTGATATAGGGAATCATGTGACTGGACTGGAACACACTGAGTATTTAAGTTTGTAGATCTTTTTCACACAGGTCAGTTAGCATAGGTGTTAGGAGGAGGGAGAGGACATTTTTGGGACCATACACAGTGCAATTTTCTTTCCTGCAGCCACGGTTTGCAGGAAAGAAATTTGCATGACTCCCCATCAACACAGACAGTGTTGACAGGGGAATCCCTCCTGCCGAGCAATTGTCTTCTCCCGGCAGGGGGCTGATGGAAGCCGTTCCCGCTGGGAGAAGAGAATATATATATCTATCTATATATATATATATATATATATAGCAGCTGCTAGCAATAATCGTATGAGAATACAGCAGGCTGGTTGTACCCAAGTTGATCGATCGTTCAACTTGGTACATTCTGCCTGCCCATTAACTGTTTGAATCTGAGCCGGTTCCTGCTGAACCTGCCGAGATTCGAACCGTGTATGGCCAGCCTAAGACTGTAATTCTACTTTAAGGTCGGCTTGTAAATTGGAGACATCCTGTTGGAATGTTATTCCACTATACAGCTTGGTGTATTATGGAAACACGGAGATGGTGTTATTAGTAGGTTAAGAAGTAAGGAATGTTTAGTTACACTTTAAGCCTCGCTTCACACTATGAACTGCATGTGAATCATACAGGAACTGCACTGCATTCCTGTTCAATTCACATGCAATTCAGTGCAGTGCAATTTGAGCCCATTCATTTTGAATAGGTCCAATTGCACCGTATCGCACCAAAGTTGTGCATGCACCAATTTTGGAACTTCACTGTAACCGGATTGCAGGGTACTTTGGAACCATGTGATCCGGTGTGGGCAAACACACTGCGTTTGTGACCTACATTTGGGGTGTCATTAAGATTGCGCTGAAAGATCGCAAGGGCAGTGCAATTTATATGTGCATGGATTGCGGGGTTTCTTGCACCTATGCTTAGAAGAAGCTTAAAAAATAATGTTATGATAATAATACAAATGTTGGTATTAACAAAGAAAATAGAAGTGAACCAGTGAAACTTTTTTCTTAGTTGATCTGAACAAACTCTAGGAGTCCTGAACCTGCCTCTTGACAACTCTGACCTCTGCATGGTCTCTGTGTGCTTTTTAATAATCAAATCCACTCAAAACCAGTGTATTTTATATGAGTGATATTTATAACACTGCCTGTAGTGATATGAAACAGTCTGTTAGTGTGAGATCTGGGAGTTCACAAGGGCATAATATTCTTCTTGTTTATTCAGCAGTTGGTTGTGACTGCCTTGTTCTACCACCTTCCCGTTCTTTACGACTGCGATGATATCAGCATTCTGCACTGTGGTGAGTCGGTGAGCAATCACTATGCATGTCCGCCCTTGCCTGGCATCATCCAGCGCTTGCTGTACAACCTGTTTACAATGAAATCAGATTTCATAATAGAGGATTAAAACATTCAAGACAATCAAGTTTCTAGTTAAGTTAAAATGAAAGATCTGCAGCATTTTAAATAGTGCACCAGTTTATATGTACTGTATTTATCGGCATATAACACGCACAGGCATATAACACGCACAGGCGTATAACACGCACCTTCATTTTAAGAGGGAAGTTTCAGGAAAAAAAAACTTACATTTTAAATAAAGAACTTTGAAGCAAAATAAGGGTCAGTGCCCATCAATGCAGCTTGATCAATGCCCATCTGCAGCCTAAAAATTGCCCATTAATGCAGCTTGATCAATGCCCTTCTGCAGCTTCACAATTGCCCATCAATGCAGCTTGATCAATGCCCATCCGTAGCCTCACAATTGCCCATCAATGCAGCTTGATTAATGCCCATCTGCAGCCAGGGATGGACTGGCCATTGGGATTACCGGGAGATTCCCAGTGGGCCGATTGGCTTAGTGGGCCGGTTGTCAGTGTCACTCTGACCCGGACAGGACCCGCAAGGCTACCAGCAGCGGGTGGTAGCCTTGAGGAGTGGTGTGCGGCTTCCAGCCGCCCCTCTCCCTCCCATCGGCTTTGACATGCTGGAGGGAGAGGGACATCTGTGTGTAACAGGGCAGGCAGCCAATAGCGCAGCTCTTCTGAGTGGGAGGGCGTGACTGCTAAGTTGCTCCGCCTCCCACTACCTCCTTAGCCAATCAGATTGTCCACCCCGCCACATTTGACCAGAAGAGGCTAGTGGCCAGAGCAGGGTGGGATGCAGGGGATCCGACATACCACCTGAACATGAAGAAGGTACTAGATCAAACATGTTACAATGCTGACTATAGAAATCTAATCAACCTTTTTCTGTTCTGTGTTCACTGTAAAAAAAAACAGATAAGAAGCAGTGTGAGAAGACGGAGGGGATCAGTGTGATCACTGCATATTCTACACACAGCACAGGAGAAGGAGAACACACCGATCGATCCAGGAAGTCCGTCTTCTCACACTACTTCTTATCTGTTTTTATTTACACTGAACACAGGATGGGAGAATGCTGATTAGCTTTCTGCAAGAAGCTGAAACTTCAGCTGTTTCTATATAGCTATTTGTGCCAGAGTCCTGTGCCAGCCATCCCTGATTTGTTTGACATTTTCCTTGTTATCTTTTGAAGGCATTAGCTGGTCAGGCTGGGAGCTTCACAGACCTGTTAACCATTTACTGTCCTCCTGTGCTTGAGAAATGACTGTTAGCAAAGTTTTTAGTTTTTTTGGCACTTTGTTATATCTTGTAATCTCCTGTTTACACAGTGCAGCAATCAATGTTTTTCCACACTGTTCAGTGCTAGCCTAGGATACACTTGTACAATGTCTGCCGTCTATGACCATCTCCTGTATCATGTCAGCAGTCTCTGACCCTCACCTGTAGTACGTTTTGCAGTATCTGACCCTCTCCTGTACTATGTCTGCAGTCTCTGACCCTCTCCTGTACTATGTCTGCAGTCTCTGACCCTCGCCTGTAGTACGTTTTGCAGTCTCTGACCCTCTCCTGTAGTACATTTTGCAGTCTCTGACCCTCTCCTGTAGTATTTCTGCAATAAAGAAGGGCTACAGGCATGAATGAATTAATGTACTGCCACTGCTGGTCATGGTCACTGATGAATTAATGTTTTTGTGCGTGTTTGCAAAATTAAAGTGGGCCGGTCTGGATGAAGTCCAGGGCCAAATTGTTGTCCCAGTCCAACCCTGTCTGCAGCCTCCCCATTGCCATGAATTCAGGATGATCAATGCCCATCTCAGGGAGGGGGACGGGATGAGCACCATCAGATTACATACAGCGAGAATCTCCTATTTACTCGGCGGCCTCTTTAATACAAAGTCCCGCCTCCTGGACTGGCTTCTGTGATAGACAGAACACTGGTCCAATGCCAGTCCAGGAGACGCAACTTCCTATTATAGAGGCGTTAACTAAACAGGAGCTTCTCGCTGTATGTAATCTGACGGTGCTCGTCCCGCCCCCCTCCCCGTTCTCTCCGAGGCAGCCCAAATTGCAGTATCGGCGTATAACACACACACACTAATTAGAACCGATTTTCAGGGTGAAAAAGTGAGTGTTATACACCAATAAATACAGTATATAACCTACCAGTACATATATTTATTTTTAAAAGAGAAGTATGGACTTTCTTTTTATTTTATAATCGTACTTACCTAGGTGGATTCAGAATTTGTTCCCCGCTGGCTCTAACTCTGAGAACAGAGCGATCTAACACCGCAGATTGCTCAGTTCTCACAGCTTCCAGAGCAGAGAGCTGGTGACTGTCAGTCACAGCTCTCTGCTCTGCTCTTCTCGCTCACTGGAGTGCTGGGCTGTGGAGGGGGTAATAACGCCCAGTTTAGCCTCTCAGCGGCTCGCTGAGAGGCTGAGCCAGGTACCTTCCAGGCATATGGGTGGATCTCGACTAAATGGCAGCAATCTTGCCTTGAGCCTGGAGCGGCTCTGTGACATCAGCAGCCCACTGTCTGCTGAAAACGGGTCACAGGAGTGCAGAACGAACTTCACTCCTGTGATCCACAAGAGAAGTACAGCCAAATAAGCTTTGGCTGTACTTCTCCTATTAAAGGATAAGTTCAACTTTGGCAACATGTAACATGTTCCCACTGCTACAGCCGTTCCCCGACCACGCCGCCTCTAATGACAGCGAGCCAGGGATCTTCTCCTTGAACTCGCTGCCACAATTAAAAAAAAAAAAAACACTTTCCACTGATCCAGCCGCATCATTCATTCACAGAGTTCTATAAATGTAAGAACTACAAGTACCAACATCCTTTGTGGCTGTCAGCTATGTAATTCTCAATGAACTACCAGGGAGCTGTTGAGCATTCTAGGTAGTGCATTGTTTCTTCCTGTCAATGTGTAACTGCCTGCTAGTATGAGGTACGATCCAGGGATGTGCGGTAGATTATGCATGAGAAACTAATATACATAGACCTTCAATTATTATAGCATATTATCTATTACCTTTTCACTTTCAGTGTCAAGAGCAGAAGTAGCTTCATCCAGCAGTAAGATTTTAGGCTTCCGAACAAGAGCGCGGGCAATGGCAATCCTTTGTTTTTGTCCACCTGAAAGCTGGGCTCCCTTATCACCGACCCGTGTGTTATAACCCTGTGTTGTTAGACAAGCACAAAAGTTTACTTATAAAATATTAATAGGAAAAAGTTAATGTAACTAGCAAGGACTAAATTATTTACTTCTGGTAGGCTCTTGATGAAGGTGTGAATGTTGGCTGCTTTGGCTGCTTCTTCAATCTCCTCCTGGGGAACAAGTCTACTATTGTCTCCATATTGAATATTCTCGCGGATGGAGAAGTCAAAGAGAACTGGCTCCTGCAACACTATGCCAAGCTGAGACCTCAACCATTTCAAATTAAGAGATTTAGTATCGATTCCATCAGCAAACTGAAACACAGAAATCTGGATTATCATGGAAGGCTAAACTATAGGAAATAAGCAAACCATTGAATGCCAAAGCATGCATGGTAAGTTGTATCATTAGGACATCAGTGGTAGTACCCCAACTTTTAGCATGCACAGGCCAGTTATGTCCACATGCTTTAACTGTGTGCCAAAAGTTCTGGTTTGTTATGTTATGCAGTGGTGCATTTTGGTTTTGTGCTGCCCTAGGCAAGACTAAAATTGGGCACCCCCATCTAAATTTGTCCCATCCCTTCCTGTTTAAGATCCACCTCTTCATCTGTAAGAACTCCCTTACAGTACATCAGGGTTCCCAGCGTTCTCCCTTACACTGCCATTCCTCAGTCCCCCGCAGTGTAGGGCACTACAAGTCCCAGCAAAGCAGGCTGCCATTACTCACTAAGGCAGCCCACTATGCTGGGACTTTAAGTGTCCTCTTTAGGGGACTGAGGAATGGCAGTCCACTATGTTGGGACTTGTAGTGCCCTCTGTAGGGCACTGAGCAATGACAAGCCACTATGCTGTGACTTGTTGTGCCCTCTGTGGGGTACTGAGGATTCCTTACTCCCCTACAGTCTAGGGCACTACAAGTCCAAGCATAGCAGGCTGCCATATCTCAGTTCTGGCACTCCAAATGCCTGCATTGTGCTGCCATCAGTACCCCAGACCCCCCACACACACCACGAGGAGACCACAGCGGCAGCCTAACTCTCTTGCTGCCTTACACTGATCCTTCCCCACTCTTCCCTTACATGATCAGTGTCCTGCAGACAGGTCCCCCTCCAGAGTCCGGGCAGCATGTCTCTTTTCCGGGCTGGCAGAAGGGAGGCAGAGCAAATCGGGACAAGAGGAAGAGGGTACGTCCTCCTCTGATGTGGGGCCTGTGTGAGCACAGGATGGGCATCAGGCAGGATTTCCACATGTAAAACGCTGATTTTACTGCCCTCCCCCTTATGGCGCCATCAGGCAGCTGCTTAAGCTGTCTATGGCTTGTACCGGTCCTGCTTGTAGTATCCCTTCTGCCTGGGAGTGGTGCTGACCCCCTGAAAAATGCCACCCAAGGCAAACATCTGATTGCTTTGTGGTAAATACACCCCTGACTGAGGGCAGGGTGTAATTTTTAATGAGAGAAGACAACCTATCCATAGCTGTAATGAACTCAGACCTCTCTCTTTAAATTCAGTGATTTAGTTATAGCCCATTTCTCTAAAAATACACTTGTCTATCCTGAAATGGCCTGGAGCCACTAAACACATCAAATTACTTCTTTGACCATTACATAGAGATTTTCCAAGTGTAGCCCTAAATGACTTGATCCTCATTTCACTGCCAAACTGGACCATAAATCAAGGTTGAATTGGGCCATTTATGACCACTCTGAGTTCATTTTGGGTATATCTATTTGTGATGGTCAACATGGGTTGCCTGGCTGTCTGTTGAGATCACGTGGCAAAATTTGAGTTTCGGAAAATTGCTTTTTCTAAATCATTATGCTTGATAAGCTCCTAAAAACGTTTATGGGTCTAGCTGTAAATACTCATTTTTAATATAAACTGAGTCATGGTTTAGTTTAACTAGTTGTTTTAATAAGAAAAAAAGGAATATGATTGTTTCAGTGATTCCTTAAACACATGTTATGAATGTGATTATGAATGTGAATATGAATGTCCATGGCTTCACTCCTGAGCAGGGCCACGAGCAGTTTTAATATATCAGTGATTATATGTACTGTATGCTTGTACATGCATCTTAGAATATAGAGAAACAGAACTAAAAATGATCATACAAAATATAGTTACTTTACACATATAGCCTACTAACATTGTTATAATTGATGGAACTAACACTATTTACACAGATAAGAATAAACATGTCTATATAGGCAAACCTCTAAATACAAAGTTGAAATTCAAATTTTTAAAGTGTAATTCTGTTCAGTCAGTCCTCTATACTAGACAGGTGCACTGCCGAAAAATGTGTTTGTTTTCGTCATATTCGTTTTTTTGCATTTTTTGGAAATTCGGTAAATTCGAAAATTCGGAATTCTGAAATCCGAAAATTCGGAATTCAAATTTTCCGAATTCTGAATATTTGACTTTCCGAATTTCGAATTTCCGAATTTCGAACTTCCGAACTTTTCGAATTTCCGAATTTTCGGATTTTCGGATTTTGGAATTTTCAAATTTTGCAATTTCTGATTTTATAATCTCCGATTTTCGAATTTAGAATTTTAGAATTTAGAATTTTCAACATTTTTAAATTTCCCCATTTCGAATTTTCAAATTTACAACTTTCCGAAATGTAAATATTTCGAAATTCGAAAATTCGAAAACTCGAAAATTCCGAAATTTTGGAATTAACGAATTTGGCAAAATAAAAATGAATAAATTCGGAACTAAACTAATTGCACATGTCTACTCTATACCAAACACCCCTGCCATACACTATACAAGGTCCTGATTATATACTTCTCTCCACTGCATTCAAACAATACAAATTGGCCAAGAATGATTGGAAGGAGCAGCATTCTCTTTAATTAGATAATCTGTGTTCTCTTCCAATCAAAAAGTGCCATTTGTTTGATTTTCAGTACTGGTAAATTCAGTAACTGCTGCATTGCAAATTCCTCTCCTTGTATGAAAGTAAAAGTAGTTAAATTTTTGGATAAATTAATGACTGTAATAAATTGGGGTGGTTTTATCTGCCTAAACTTACACTTGAAGAATGCAAGCCTCCAAGTCAGACATGGGGTGGCTAGGATAAATGTCTACCTGTATATATTTTGTAGAAGATGTGTAATAAAATATTTTACCACTTGTCCTTCTATGGGGTCATAAAACCTCTCCAGTAGCTGAATCAAAGTACTTTTTCCACAGCCGCTGCTCCCCACTAATGCCAGTGTCTGGCCTTTAGACACTTTAATACTGAGTCCTTGGAGAACATGAACATTTGGTCTTGTTGGATATACAAATCTAAGCTTGTTAAATTCAAGATTTCCATCCATCTCATCCTTAAAAAACAAAGACAAAAAATCTACAGTGTTATCAGCAAAGTTTAATATCTCAGCAGACTTCAGTTATACAAAAATAAAAGACAAAGTGAAAACTTATTTTTTTTCTTGACAACCCAAACGGATGGCAATACAGTGGAATCTTGGTTTACGAGTAACGCGGTTAACGAGCGTTTTAAAAGAAGAGCAACTTTTTTTTTAAATCATGTTGTGTCGCAAAACGAGCAGGATTCAAGCCAATGGGGTGTGCAGTACCGCATTTGGCCAGAGGTGCAGGGGCGCCGGTGACATTTGGACCGGTTCAGAGCCTTTCGAAAAAATTTGGAATCACTCAGAAATACTCGAAAACACACCAAAATACTCAGTTCCCGAGTGTTTCTGAGCCTTTCCAAGGGTTTCCGAGTTCAGCCGGGCTGTCCCCGAGTATTTCCAAGGCTCTCCGGCGCCCCCCACCTCTGGCAACATGCGGTATTGCGTGCAACAGGAGTCAATGCGGAAATAAATATCTTCGTTTCCATTGACTTCTATGGGGAAACTCGCTTTGAGATGCGAGTGCTTTGGATTACAAGCATTCTCTTGGAATGGATTATGCTCGTAATCCAAGGTTCCACTGTATTCATTCCCAAACAGAATAATATACCTCTCAGTGCTATCTTTTTCAATCTATTTTATTCATCATTAAAGAAGCCCTTTGATAAATATTATTAAGGAGCAAAGTTAGGCTAGGTTCACACAGGTGGGAGTGATCGGCGGTGGATTTGCCTCCTCTTAAATGCCTGTCGATCTTTGCTTTTTAAAAATAAAATTTTGCCCAGTGGTGTGTTTGGCTCACATCATGGTCATATGAACTATAATGGGGGAGTTCAACAGGTGGTGCAGCCTGTCAAACTTAGCAATCCAGTTCAATTTTCCATGGCTGCCATGCTTTTCTTTGCATGTGTGTGACCCCTTCCAGCTGCCTTGTTAGGCTTTCGGTGAGTGGTCAGGGGCAATAGAAATGCAGCTGAACTGCCCGTTTTTTCTGTCTGTGTAAACAAGGCCTAAAAGTAAGACTAGGATTACTTAGTCATTTTCTCTTAGGCCTCCTCAGTTTACCTCTGAGTTTCCCATGAAGTCCCATGAAGAACAAATGACAGAAGGTCAAATGATCGTACTACATTTTCTTTAGTGCTGCCAAAAATTGCAAGTAAATTGTTAGGGTCCTTTCAAACAGACGGCCAGGGGGGAGTAAAAACTGGAGGCAATTGATCCACATTTGTGGTGTTGCTCGGGTGTGTACACATTGCTATGGCTGCATGCCATATTTAAAGACAATTCTTTGCTAATGGAGACTAGTAAGGTCTATCTCTAGAGTTTCTACAGGCCCAAGTCTATGTGATGCTACAATATGGTCTACTAAAACAAGGTAAAGTTACTGACCCCTAAATAACCAAACAAATCATTATTCCCATCCTTTTCTGCTGGTGGTGCAATTGATAAAAAGCTCAGGTTGTTAAATGATTACATTTAATAACATTTTTAGATTCATTTTGTCCTCTCTAGTATACTCTCTCAGGGCAGAGGGACGTGACCTTTTAGATGAGAAGCCATGAGAATTGATGTTTTTATGAAGATTGAAATGTTGTTTCCTGGCTGAGCTGACAGTAAACCACAAGCACCACCACAGGACATGAATGGAGAGGATTTGATTTCATATTTCGAGTCCTATTCATTTATATTATTTACTATTTCTGTCATGAGGAATCACTGTCACATTCTTATTTAAAATTGCTGCATTTCCCTGTGATGGCCTCATAGGCTTTCTCAAGATTGTCTTTAGTAATCATTTATATGTTAGCTTGTAAAATCCATAAGAAATTACATCTATTATGCTTTTCTATCCATTCTCCACAAGTTAAATTCATTTTTTAGGAAGTATTCTAATTACTATTGCATAAAGGAACACATACATCTAAATTTTGTTTAGAAATAAATCCAACTCCCTTAACAATGTTGCAACTGAGTGAGGATAAGTTTAAGAAGCAGTATCATAAATATCTTTAATGGAAACCACACATGAGTATTTCTGTTTAACAGCTAAATATGATTTATAAAATTAGGAAGTCAGATTCAGACCATGTTTCCCAAAGGCTCACAAAGCCTTAGAACAGTGGTCTTCAAACTTTGTAAACAAAGGGCCGATTGACTGTCAGTCAAACTTAAGGGGGGCCAGAGTAGCCAGTATTAGTAGAAAATGCCACAGTGGGATTAAAACATTTTTTAGTGGAGGGAGGAATAGTACCCCATTATTGGTATTAGTGGGAGGAATAGTGCCCCATCATTGATATTAGTATGAGGGATAGTGCCTAATTGTTTAAATCAGTAGGAGGAATTATGCCCCATTGTTGTTGTCAGTGGAAGGAATGGTGCCTCCCTGTTGGCGTCAGTGGGAGGCATACTGTAGTGCCCCAAGGGCCAGGTAAAGGCAGGCAAAGGGCTGCACTTTGGAGACCATTGCCTTAGAAGGTAGTTGAACATGAAGCCACAATCTACCCAATACATTATTTTTCTGCACCAGATATGTGGGAGCTATGGACAGTTGGACACATTAAATTAAGCTGTAAACACTCATACCCCAACACCTCTGTTCTCACTTAACCTGTCTCTCCCTCCTCTTAACCTCCCTGGCAGTATGATTATGTCAGATTTTTGATGCTGAAAGCGGTACAATTATTTTGCATGGAAATTTGGCGTTTTATATTGTAGGCCTGTAATTCTTAGGAATAACACACTTAAATCTGTCCAAACAAGAGTCTAGTAGACATCCCGGGTATGATAAAGTTTGAAACACAAAATCATAAATTATAATATAATAAATAACTATAAATAATTATAACAAATAATAATATAATAATAACAATTATTCAATAATATAATCAAATCAAAAACACTGAAATTTGCTCAGTTTCCAGAATTGTCGCTGTCATTACTTTGTGTTTGATGACGAATTTCCCCACAAATTACTATCGCTCAATTCTGCAAGTGATTCTAATTTATTATCGCTGTTTTCTAGCTGGTCTAAAAGCACTTTTGACGTAAAGGGACATTTTTTGGTTGCTATGGACAATCTCCAGTTTCCAGGCAGAAAGAACAGTATTTATAATATAAACGTGCATGCAGGGCACTGGACAGACCCCTAGGGACAAAGGGGATGTGTAATTATTTTATACAGTACTGTAATCTGTAAGATTACAGTGTACTGTATGTATTGTGTGTTTTTAATTTTTTGAATTTGGTGCCGTGCTCCGTCCCCGTGCGTCGCAACGCTTGCAGAGAACAGGGCTTGGCACTGTGAATCAAGCGAGGAGACAGCTCGCAGACACAGCGGGGAGACATCACAGGATCCAGGGGACAAGGTAAGTAACTTTCCCTGGATACTGCGATCCGATCCCGAGTCTGGCTCGGGGTTACCTCTTTTGGTAGTGAAAACTCACCTCGAACCAGACTCGGGAATACCGCCAGGGAGGTTCAGCACTTTTCCACCAGAGGCATTTTTTAATTTTTGCACACATATTAACCACTTGCTTACTGGGCACTAAAACACCCTTCCTGCCCAGACCAATTTTCAGCTTTCAGTGCTCTCACACTTTGAATGACAATTACTCAGTAATGCAACACTGTACCCAAAAGATTTTTTTGTAATTTTTTTTCATACAAATAGAGCTTTCTTTTGGTGGTATTTGATCACCTCTGAGTTTTTTATTTTTTGCGCTATAAATGAAAAAAGACCGAAAATTTCGAAAAAAGATGCATTTTTCTTCGTTTCTGTGATAAAATTTTGCAAATTATAAATTTTTCTTCATAAATTTTGGCCACAATTTATGCTGCTACATATCTTTGGTAAAAATAGCCCACATTAGTGGATTTCATGTGGTCTGTGTGAAAGTTATATAGTCTACAAGCTGTGGTGCAAATCATAACAAATTGATCACATCTGATGTACTGACGGCCTATCTCATTTCTTGAAACCCTAACAAGCCAGGGAAGTACAAATGAC
This sequence comes from Rana muscosa, assembly GCA_029206835.1. NCBI lineage: Eukaryota > Metazoa > Chordata > Amphibia > Anura > Ranidae > Rana > Rana muscosa. Next base: position 190,174,489 of record CM055122.1, on the reverse strand, counting down.
CCCAAATGACACCTTTTTGGAAAGTAGACATTCCAAGATATTTAGTAAGAAGCATGGTGAGTTATTTATAGTTGTAATTTTTTCCCACAATTCTTTGCAAAATTACGATTTTTTTTTTCTTTTCACAAAATTGTCATTGTGATAGCTTATTTCTCTGACATGGCATGTGCATACCACAAATGACACCCCAAAATACATTCTGCAACTCCTCCTGAGTATAACGATACCACATGTGTGGGACTTTTTCACTGCCTGGCCACATACAGAGGCCCAACATGCAGGGAGCACCTTTAGGTGTTCTAGGACCATAAATTACACATCTAACTTGTTGACTACCCATTACACTTTTGAAGGCCCTGGAGCACCAGGACAATGGAAACGCCCACAAAATGACCCCATTTTGGAAAGCTAACACCCCAACGTATAATCTACGAGGCATAATGAGTCTTTTGAATGGTTCGTTTTTTTTCTAACGTTTTTGGAAAATGTGGAAAAAAATTAAAACGCATTTTTTTTTACACAAAGTTGTCCATTTATAAGATATTTCCAACACATAGCATGTACATAGCAAAAATTACACCCCAAAATACATTCTGCTACTCCTCCTAAGTATAATGATACCACATGTGTGAGACTTTTAAACAGCCTGTCCATATACAGAGGCCCAACGCTGAAGTAGCACCGTCAGGCGTTCTAGGAGCATAAATTACACATCTCATTTCTCAACCACCTATTACAATTTTGAAGGCCCTGGAGCACCAGGACAATGGAAACGCCCACAAAGTGACCCCATTTTGGAAAGCTAACACCCCAATGTATAATCTTTGAGGCATAATGAGTCTTTTGAACGGTTAATTTTTTACCAGAAGTTTTTGGAAACTGTGGAAAAAAATGAAAACGCATTTTTTTTTACACAAAGTTGTCCATTTATAAGATATTTCCAACACATAGCATGCACATAGCAAAAATTACACCCCAAAATACATTCTGCTACTCCTCCTGAGTATAACGATACCACATGTGTGAGACTTTTACACAGCCTGGCCACAAAAAGAGGCCCAACATGCAAGGAACACCATCAGGTGTTCTAGGGACTCATAACATGCACATACCAAGAATTACACCCCAAAATACATTCTGCTGAGCAAAGGGTAAACAAAAGATTACCTGTGGTTTTAGAAGCGCAGTTGTCCACAGGAGGATAGCACTGGTTCAGGCAGCAGGCAGGGACTTGGTCAGCAAAAGTGAATGCAATTGTCCAGGCAACAGGCAGGAATACTGTCCATAGATAGTACAGGCAGCAGGCAGGGATACTGTCCATATACAGTCCAGGGTCAGTGCAAGCAGAGATTGTCAGTGCCAAAATATTGGTCCTGGTAGCAGGCAGATCCATGTGGTGTGGTCAGTTCATGCAACAGGCAGAGGCATGATGGCATAGGTCCTACAGGCAGCAGACAGAAGTAGGGCCTCGTTCAGGACTGAATGGGGACAGGGGTAGAGGCTTCTCCCACCCAAATCTCTTTGAAGCCCCCGAGTCTCCAGACCGTAATCTAGGAATGAGAAAACAAAAACAATTGTTTTCTTCATCCAGAAAAACAATTCTGGAGCCCCTCACATATGTGAGACCCCTGTGTTATGAATCCCACTAGTCCACTGGCAGGGTAAAAGATCAGTCCAAGAGGCAGGCAAAAAGCATGGTCAAACATTCCAGGGTCAGTTCCAGATCAGGCAGAGGTATGTACAGAATTGGTAGGCAGAAGCGTGGTCAAATAACAGTCCAGGGTCAGTTCCAGATCAGGCAGAGGTATAAACAGAATCGGTAGGCAGAAGCGTAGTCGAATAGCAAGCCAGGGTCAGTTACAGAGCAAGCAGAGGCATAAGGGGTGTGAAGATAAATGGCAGGAAGTGAACTAATAATTTAGTTTGGTATAGTAACGGCGGAAACAATCAATCATGCAGAGGCCTGGTTCTGATGGACATTGGGCACAATAATAAATGGTGTTTCTTCTCCCTCCTCTTTTGGTGCACACCCGGCATTTTTATCTGGCGTTTTTGGCCTGTTGGTCTGGGAGGGATTTTATCTGGGAAGTGGCGCTCGGAGAGTCGGCTAATTACATCGGATCTAATGTTTACTGGTGGGCTGTTCGGGTATATAAGGGCAGTGGTGATTTCCTCCTGGTAGAAAAATCAAGGGTTTGGGTCTTTCAGTGGATTTCCCATAGATGACATAGGAGTTGTACATGGCCAAATTAAACAAATAAATTGAAACTTTTTTATACCACTGGTATGTTCTTCTTGTGGAAAGATAGGGTTTGAGCATCTGGTCGTTGAAGTCGACACCCCCCATGAACTTATTGTATTCATAGATGCATGCTGGTTTTTGGATCCGGCCATTCCTTCTGGTGATCTCAACAAATTCATTGTTGTGGATGGAAGAAAGCACATACACATCCCTTCTGTCCCTCCACTTCACAGACAGAATTTTCTCATTGCGTAAACTCGCCATCTCCCCTCTTCTTAATTTTTTGTTGACCAGGCTTTGAGGAAAGCCCTTCCGGTTCGTCCGTACGGTGCCGCATGCTGGAGTGTTCTTTCTGTAAAGGTTTTGGAACAGGGGCAAACTTGTATAAAGGTTGTCCACATACAAGTGGTAGCCTTTCTCCAGACGTGGGTTTATGAGCTCCCAAACGACTTTCCCACTGGTTCCTATATAGTCTGGGCAATTAGGGGGGTGCAGTTGGGTGTCCTTCCCTTCATATACAATGAATTCATACACATACCCTGTGGCTCGGTCACACAATTTATAGAGCTTCACCCTATAGCGGGCCCTTTTGCTGGGTATAAATTGTTTTATGCCCAGCCTGCCAGAAAATTTTATAAGGGACACATCCACGCATATGTGTTGGTCTGGGGTAAACAACTGGGGAAAGGTTTCAGAAAAATAATTTAGTAGCGGCCAAATTTTATAAAGCTTATTAAAATTTGGGTCATTTCGGGGAGGGCACTGGGTATTGTCATTGTAGTGTAGGAATCTCATAATCATGAGATATCTGGTCCTGGGCATTACTGAGGAAAAGATGGGCATGTGGTAGATGGGGCGGGTTGACCAATATGAACGTAATTAATTTTTTCCGTTTAGTCCCATGCAGAATGTGAGGCCCAAAAAAATTCTAAACTCCTCCACTGTAAGGGCTCTCCACTCGTAGGGATGGGCATAATAGGATGTTGGGTTGCTTGCTATGAACTGTTGGGCATAAAGGTTGCACTGGGCTACAATCGATGCAAGCATGTCGTCAGTGAAAATTAAATTGAAAAAGTCAATCGGGGCAAAATTTTCTGTGTCCTGGACTCCTGGCTGGGCAGTGAAAGGGGGAATGTTGGCTTCTCCTGAATTAGGAGGAAGCCACAATGGGTTCTGAACGGAATAGGGAAGGCTGGCATGGGACCTAACCCTTTGGGACTGAGATGACACCCCACTGGTACGTGGCCTTGCTTGCCTGGTGGATGGCACTGCAGGGCTGGTGGATGGCACTGCCTTCTCAGCAGAACGCCTTCGTCTGGCGGGCCCTCCTCCTCCTCTTCTGAGGTTGTCAGTGTTCCACTGCTTAGGACAGGCTCGTAGTCCACGTCAGACTCATAGTCTGAACTTGCGGAGGAATCCGAATCGGAGAGCTCCCTGTTGCTCTCGTCGGCCGCAAGAATATTGTATGCCTCCTCGGCTGAATATAATCTTCTAGCCATTGTTGGCACTGAAGACACATGGCACTGATACGTGGCACTGATGACACTGATCCGTGGCACTTATACGTGGCACTGATGACACCGATACGTGGCACTGATGACACTGATACGTGGCACTGATACGTGGCACTGGTGGCAGATGGCACTGGCAGATAGGACTGGCAGGTGGCACTGTGTTTTTTACTGTGTGTGTGTGTTTTCACTCACTAGCTGCAGAACAGATCTCTCTCCCTCCTCACACGCGGTCTCTGTGTGAGGAGAGAAAGCCAGGAATGAGAGATGATCTCATATGTTTACATTTGAGATCATCTCTCATTGGACAGGAGGATCGAGTGCTAAATGGCCTCTCTGATTGGCCATTCAGCACGATCTGTGATTGGCTGTGTCCAAGGGACACGGCCAACACAGTTTTTCCCCGATGCGCGCTCGCGAGAATAATGTAAACAGAAGAGGACGTCCTCCCGGCAGTTCAGGTCCACGCTGCAGCCGTCTTTCGGCTATAGCGCGGATCTGAAGTGGTTAAAATGTTTTTGTATGTATAATGCATTTGTTTAAGTTTTTTGTGCATGGGGACCGAGGAATTTAAAAACACTTTGCGGTTGATTTGCTAAAGGCAAAAATACTGTGCACTTGCTCCAGAGCTTAGTAAATGAGGTAAGGTTTCACTTTGCAAAGAATACTAAATCACATGCAAGAAAAAAAAATCAGCATTATTGCACATGATCAGATGATAGAAATCAGCAGAGCTTCCCTTCAGATCTAGAGAAAATGCACTTAAAGGGCTGCTGTTAGAAATCATGGGGCCTCGTGTTTTTTTTTTTACTTTTTTTTACATGCTGTTGGGGGGGGGGGGGGGGGGTGATGAGATATCAGGGGTCTGTATACCCTTGACATCTCACCTTTGAAACAGAGAAAGGAATAGAGGACACAATTCTTCAATCCCTTTCACTGCAGCCTCAACTGCACTGAAGATGCAGAGGCTCCCGTTCATTCATAAACTGAAGCATAGTACTCACAGTTTACTATGCTCTGTTTTCATTGGACACACGAGTGATCAATCGGTAATGATCACTCACTTTGTCCATTCAAAAAGCAAGGGGCCTCTTCCTCCGCTCTCCATCCTGATAATTGCCCTGTACCTGGGGCAGCCGGCAGTGCTGTGGGAAGGGGCAGGGGAGCACAGTGACGGGGGGCACATTGGGGGAAAAAGAAGCAGGCAGAACAGGAAGGGGGATCAGTGCGGGGGAAGCATTTACAGGAATGATGTATCTGTGTCTCTTCCTGCAGCAGCTGAAAGCCAGCAGGAGGGCAAAAAACAGCTTTCAGCTGCTGCAGAGAGCCTCACAGGGCATTCTTCTGTAATTGCCTATCCGCCCAGCTGCACTGATTCCCCCTGCTGTTCGGGCCCCCTGTGTGCCCAGGCCCCCTACAGGAGGACCGGTGGTCCCCCTCTATCGGCTGCCCTGCTTGCAGTGCACTTGCAGTACATAGTATATTTGCCTTTAGTACATCAACTTCCCAGTGTTTTGCTATCACATTGAAGGTTGATGTTTAATAATGTTTGGCTATTATAGCAGCTAGGAATGTGTTTAAAACCCCTTGCTATCAGCTGCAGTTTACGGTATAAACAGCTCTGATAGACAAGTGGTTAAAGCGTTCTTTTTGTTTTGTTTTTTTAAGGCAAAATTTTAATAATAATTTTCAGTACATCTCTGCAGTTCATGCACATTTCCCATATTTTGTCCAATGGTGGCTTCTTGTGGCTCATTCCTCCGCACCCTTCCCTGATGCATTTTACTCAAGAGCTTAATCGTAGACTTTACCATTAAACTTTTTAGAGTGAAAAGTGTGAAAGATAGGAGTCTGTGTGGATTGCGCCATGACTAAAAAAATAAAATGATCATGAAACCAGAACTTGAAGTGCGGAATCTATTTTCCAGAAATCTAAGTAAAAACCCAAGCAGTGTTGTCAGACTTGCCTGAGTTCTTCTCTGCTGTACTTCAACACATCCCTGCCATGGTAAATTTCACCCAGTGCGTTCAGAATAAAGTTAATCACCTACTGCTTTTAAAGAGAAATACTTTTTGTATTTATGATAACTGGTAGTGTTTACTTTAATAGAAGTATACATTCTATAGGAATAGAATAAAATCAATATTGTTTACCAAAGTTTTTCCTTCTTCGCTGTAGATGTCTATAGCTGGTTTTCTGTCCAGAAGTTGAAAAATACGATGAGCTGATGCCTTTGCTTTTCCAAAATCTGGTGCAAAAGAATTTGATTGTCCCACGCTTACAGCTGCAAACATGATAGCTGAAAATACTCTAAAAAAAACATATGAAAAAGAAAACATAATTTAATAGTCAACCTTAAATAGATCCATTCTGTATGGCAACATCAATCATAGATCTTGGAGTTTTGTTCAGCCAGCATGCGTAATCCAACCACCCACTGTGACCACCTTAGCTTGTCTTGTCCATAAAAACACAATAGAACAGAGATGGGGGGAGGAGATGGGACACTACAACAGGGAGACAACATTAATTAGGAGAGATCTGTGAAAACCATCAATAGGAAGATGGAAAAGGATCTGGAACAGGGCTTGGATACTTTGTGCAACAACAAACAACTAGTTATACGCCCTGCTGACAAGGGTGGAGGGATAATTGTCCTAGATAGAGATGACTATCTCCGTGAATTATCTAGGATTGTGGGAGATCAGAAAACCTACACCCTCTTAATGGGAAACCCAATCATAAAATACAAAAAGACCTTGGAAGATCTTGTGTCAAGGGGTGCTGAACTGGGAATCTTGAGTGAAAAGGAACAGCTCTTTTTGGTTCCAAAGGCACCAAGGGTTCCCATTTTGTACTGTTTGCCCAAGATCCATAAAAGTCTAACTTGCCCCCCGGGACGTCCTATCATCAGTGGAATTGATTCCATCACCTCCCGGGTGGGCAAGTATATAGATTTTTTTCTACAACCGCTTGTAATGAAAATGCCATCCTATTTGAAAGACACCAGACACATTATTAATCTGCTAGCTGATCAAGAAACAAGTGAGCATATGTGGATGGTTACAGCTGACGTGACATCTCTTTATACTATAATCACACATTCCTTGGGATTATCAGCTGTCAGGTACTATTTAAATCTCCTTTCAACAACCTCCGAGGAACATCAAAATTTCATCATGGAACTTTTAGATTATGCGGCAAAACACAATTATTTTTGGTTTAGTCATAATTTTTACAAGCAGGAACGCGGCGTAGCCATGGGGGCGAAATACGCCCCCAGTTTGGCTAATCTTTTTATGGCCAAATGGGAGGAGGACGTCATCTATAAGGACCGACACCCACACCTCAAATTTTGGGCTAAGTACATTGATGACGTCCTCCTCCTATGGGATGGCACAGCATCTCAGTTGGACGATTTCTTTCTGGACATCAACAACAACGAAAGAGGTATACGTTTTGTCCATGAGGCAAGCCAGACTCAAATAAATTTTTTGAACCTCACAATCACTAAGGGAGAAACCAGTTTCAAAACTATATCTTATTTCAAACAAACAGATCGCAATGCCTACATTCCCAATGATAGTTGTCATAAAGATTCTTGGCTTAATTCTGTGCCAAAGAGCCAATTCATCAGAATGCGGAGGAATTGTTCTGATTTATCTGATTACTGGCTTCAAGCCAATATTTTAAAGGATAGGCTGATTGAAAAGGGCTATGATGACAATTCCTTGGAGGATACACTGAAGGAAGTGGGAAATATGGAAAGATCATCTCTGTTGAAGAATGGTCTTAAAAAGAAACAGGAACAACCATGTATACCATTCATCACAACATACTCTACTTAGCATTACATAAGGAAAATTATACGGAAACACTGGCACCTGTTGGAGAGTGACCGTATTATCAGTAAGTTCCTTCCAATTGTTTTTAGGGGTGCACCTTCTCTTAGAGATAGAGTAGCACCTAATGTGGTTGACCCACCACCTAAGAAAGTTTCCTTCTTTCAAAAATTATCTGGATATCATCAATGCTGACGATGTCAGGTATGCTCCTTAAATAAAATCAGGTCGAAAAAAACGGAGTCTTTCATATCTAGTAGCACTCTAATAAATCACAAGATTGATACTTTCGTTACATGCAGCTCCACGGGCGTTGTTTACCTCCTACAATGTCCCTGTGGGATGCAGTATATAGGGAGAACCAAGCGTACCATGCAAATAAGACTTGGAGAGCATATAGCCAATATCAAAAGTGGTTTTCAATATCATTCAGTTTCCAAGCACTATGATCTATACCACCAGCGTAACCCAGCTGGTACCTCCTTTATTGGAATAGATAGATATAGCCCACACTGGAGGGGGGGTTCTCTTGTTAGGGAAATATCGCGTATGGAAATGGGCTGGATCCATCGGGTCCGTTGTTACACCCCATATGGCCTTAACGTTGACATCGATGTCAACGCATTTATTGATAACAGCTAGGGAGGCATATTTCTGCATGGTATGATCTTAATGTAAACTAGATCTGAGTTCTCGGGACATCTTTAGCCCTTTTTTTCTTTTTTTCATTTATTCCAAATCAATTTGGAGTAAGTTTAGATGCTATTTTCATAGGTGTTTAATCATGATGTTTTCTTTAATAACACACATAAAAATGAGTTTTTGAACTTTAAGGCTTCTTATAGCTGTTGTCTTTTGAAACAGCTACAGATAAAAATATATACACAAAAAAACGGTAAAATACAATTTTTGCCTTTTTGGTTTTTTCTATTAAGCATCTTTTTTATATATTTTTTATATATTTTTTATTTTTATTTTTTCCGCATAACAGTATGGTATACACATATTTGTTTAATAATCTGCCCAGATGGGCATTGTGATTTTCTGGAGGTAATTTTCTCCACAATGATTTCTCATAGTTCCTTCTCTTACAAAAATATATTTTATTATATGTCAGCTGTTGCAATTTTCTACATCCTGTGATGCTCACATAGGGTCTGTGATTGCAATACTGAAGTTGTCCACAGGTGGCCACTGCTTTTCAATCACAAGATAAAGTGATGGTCATTTTTTAAATTGTATAGTCATAAAATAATTTAGACATTGTATTGTGTGCCTTACATGCAGTATATGTGTGGAAGCGTTTAATTAATAATTTTTTTAGTATTTTATCATGTTAAGTTTTTTCTCGTTTATACAATAAAAGAGCTTAACGAACTGGCAGTATGCATGCTTGTATAGGTTAGCGGCATACATGCAGGTTGGGACTGTCTCTTATGAAGTCAGTTCTACTCACAGCTGAATGATTTTTTAATCTATTACTCTGTGTCTACACATCGAAATAACATTCGTTCTCTGACCAGAGAAATGTTCGTTCTTGGAAAGAGGGCAGTTTGCCCATATCCAAGATGGCGACACACGCAGCGTGGATGCTGAGAGCTCAGATCTGGGCGGACCTCGTTTGTGTACATTCAATATAAATTGGTGGTGAGTCAGCACGCCGCCTGTGCCCCTGGAAGACGACAGTTTGTGTCGAAACGACGTAGGGAGGAGCGGCGTGCTGACGTCACCACATACGTATCCCGGAAGCAACGGGTAGCGAGAGCCGGCCGGCTTTACATATAACCACTGCCAATTTTTTCTTCATATGCTGTAAGTGCAATTTTTTACTTTCAAATAAACGTTTTAAATTGGATTACGCTATGGGGCTTTCTTTCTCACCCTAATATGGTTTGCTGAGACTTTGGGGAAACACTGATTCGGATGTGGAGGAAACCAGGACGACATAGGAAGCTAATCAGAGACCCTAGCAGGGATAGCAGCTAACAGCTTTGTCTGATCTCTCTCAGGGATCAGTTTTTCTGGTAAGCGGCTTGTGAATACTGCGGTGGTGGATTCCCTTTCTAGTACACTGGCACCCTTCTATGATGGTTTATGCCTAAAGTCACGATCATTTGGAGAAATTTAACCTCTTCACTTCACTTTTTTTCTGAGGATCGTTTTTGGTGTTTCTTTGAAAACTGTCATTTGAGTTTTTTATACACTGATCAGGACAATGGGTGATATTATTTAAAGTCAGTGTTGAGAGCATATGATTTTTGTAAATTTTCACTACATTTCATGTTTTCATGTTGTATACACTAATGCACTGAGATTGGAAGTTTATGGTCTTCTAACATTTCATGTTTTTATGCTGTATGCGATAATACACTGAGACTAGATACTTTGATCATCGATATAGTTCTTTAATAGTTTATATATTTTAGACACATTGTTGCGCAGCTTATAGTTCTTTATATTATTCGTTTTGTGGGTGTCTCACATTTTTTAGTTGCAGCACAGGTATTTATTTACCCACTTCAGATATTTCTAGGACAGCGCAGTATACCTTTTCCACTATTAGGAGAGATCATATAACTTGCCCAGTCAATTGGACGTGTATAGGGTGAAATGTTACAGAGGGAAAGTCCTAGGTGGGACTGTAATGTGCTTTGTCTGACTTGTGCAACCTCCTGTTGAGTTAGTTGAGGGCTGGTTGGACTCATTTGGTCAGCACCCAGAATTTGAGAGGCAAAGCATTGTTATACAGGCTTTGAGCAGTGGCATTCTCTACATGTCTACCAGGGGCATACGAATAGGGGTTTGCCATTGCGACCTGGCCCCATGCTCCAGGGGCATAAAGGAAAGAGAAGGGCACCTCTAAGTGCAGTGGTTAAAAGATTTATTACAGGCACAATGGGATTAAAAACTCCTACAAGATAGTAAGAGGTCCTAGGCATATAATGATTAGTCTGTTCAGCCAGTCTTGTGATTCACACTCATACATACACTTCATATGTAAGATGCCTATATTTTGTGATGCAATTTTACAGCTTCATATATCGCTGTCTGTTCGAAGATAATGGTGCTCATTCTTTTTGCCATTAAGCAGGCTGGAGGTGTAGAGGTGGCATAGGATTCTGAAAAGCTCAACCAGGTACGAGTAATGTCAACCATTGCAAAGCAAAAAACGTATATAAATCAAAAGACTGGCTTAACAGAAACACAGAAACAGAAAATTGTTAATATTTACGAATTTAACTATTGGCAGATAACCATGATGCTCTCCACTAAACAAATTGTATTTTGGTCTAGTGGACCTTTCTTAACAGTTACTACATATAATATACATTAAAAACGTGTTCTACATAAGATGAATTTTTGATTTCCTAATGTTTTGGCTCTAAATAAGCAAATAATGGCATCCAGATTCTATTAGGCAGCTCTGGCCGCTGTCCACAAATCCAGGACTGAATGGCATAGCAGGTATCTGCTGGTCAATATTTCAGCATAACTATTTACTGTTTGCTAGGCTGATACAAACACCTGTAAATCAAATACTTACATAAAAACGTTTTCAAATTGCATGTAGCAGTGTACTATGAGCCAGGCCCCGAATCTGAAAACTGCTGCATTCACAAAGTAATTCATGGACTGTGCAATGGCGTATGTTATTCCATAGAGAGGAGCTTTCTTAAGAGAATCTCTATCAGAATAAAAACAAAGAATAATCAAAATATCAGTGACACTTTATATTTTTCTATTGGACAATAATAATTAATGGGCACCTGTGGCTATACTATGGACATTAATCTATTTACATATTTTAAAGCGCAGGTCCACCCTATTTTAAAACATATTCTCAATCACATTGCAGCAATGTCTTCAATTACAAATGGCATTTTTTTTTCTCAAGTGTACCTGCTTTTTCCTGTTGTTCTTCTCTGTTTCCTGTCTGTTGCCACTGCGGATATGGGTGGGAATTGTGCGGGTATTGTGTCATTTCCTTTCCGGCGCACTGACTCCTGGGAGCTTGTGTCATTGTTCCCAGGAGTCATTGCGGATGCCTGCCGTGAGTTGTCGTGGGAGTTAGAAAGTGGAACGCCCGTTGTGATGGCAACCATGTACTGTACGGCGCTCCACGTATTTACTAGTGAGCGTGCACGGGAACGAGCAAGGGATGCTGGTAGATCAGCAATCCCTGGAATCGGGAAGTAAATGCTTATGGGCTTCAAATGCCCACAAGCAAGATGAGAACGGCCGTTCTGATTTGATATAACTTCATCTTTTCAATGAAAATGGACATCGGGCAAGCTGTTGATCCTAAACAGTGAGTTTGAAAGTGTTAATGTTATGGTTGGCAAAAAAAAAACGTGAGTGGAGCTCCGCTTTAAACAGGCAATAAAATACCTTTAAAAAAAGCCATCCCTAAGCTCTTTAGCTGCGTTTAATGTGAAGCTATTCATTCTAAGTGCCTTTTCACAACAGCCATTCTGTAAACAGATCTTCTGCTGAATCTTCTGCAAACTGCATGAGAGCAATGGCTCTCCTGGGTCTCGTTCTCCTCATTGGCTCACACAGCAGTCTGAGTCATTGGCTCTCGCTGCTGTCAATCACAGCCATTGAGCCAATGGGGGGGGGGTGAGCTGTATGTGAATGAACAATGACGGGAGTGAGCCTGCTTGAGTGCCCCCACTCAGCATGGGGGAGGAGTCAGGACTGCTGACACAGGACCCAAAAAGAGGAGGATCTGGGCTGCTTTGTGCGAAACCACTGCACAGTGCAGGTAATTATAACATGTTTGTTATTTTGTTTTTTAATTACAACCTATAGAATCACTTTGTTAATAAATTCTTTAACCTGTATGGTCTTTGCAAACTGTCATTATACTTTTCATAAAAAGCATCTTCTTTTGTCAGTGACACCAACGTCCGTATATTTTCCACAGCTTCAGTTGATATCTAAATAAGATGAGAAAAAGAGATGTAAATATAACTAGTCTAAATTTAGATTGTGCTTCGATAATAAAAGAGCCGAAAGTTTACTGGGCACTTTCTCGCCCTTCCTGCCCAGGCCAATTTTCAGCTTACAGCGCTGTCACTCTTTGAAAGACTATTGCGTGGTCATGCAACACTTGGCCCAAATGAAATTTTTATAATTTTTTTTTCACACAAATAGAGCTTTCTTTTGGTGGTGGGTTTTAAATTTTTTGCTAAAGAAACTAAAAAAGACCGGAAATTTTGTGTTAGATGGACTAGCAGAATTGGATACACTGATAAACTGAATAACTTTTGAATAACAACAGACTTACTGGTTAGTTCACCAGGTGAAAATAAAAGAGAAAGCCAAGAAAAGAAAGTGAATGCAGCCATCACAGCTAAGAACCGCTAATCAGCAAAATAATACTGTAAACTGTATGTTTGCTTTTGGGTTTAATACTGCTTTAAGGTAGACCTTTTTAATTAAATAAAAAGACAAAGCCTTCTTATGTAAATATGATTGCTCCATTGTGCATATATATTTTCATAATTACAAATGATACAAAAAAAATGTAAACAATAAAGTTAGGTACACACAGGAAGTTTTTTTAATAAATCCAATGTTAGTGCGGTGATCTCCCCGCCATTGGCTGCGAGCGCTGATTGGATTCTGGTTTTCCAGTATGCTCATTTGACAGAAGGCAGATGTGAGACCGACAATTAGTTGTGCACATGAGAAGACTGTCAGCCAGTTTCTGTTGAACCCAGGAGACACCGGCTGATATTTGGCCCGTGTGTACCAGCCTTTAGGACTTGTCCACATTCATGGTGGATTGTTTTCAAAGGGCAGTGTCTGCCAGGCATTCAAAAGGCAAATACTGCCGCCCCCTGAATACCCTTTTTTTGTTTTGTTTTTTGCAGCTGAAGGGGGATTCTATATGGGAATATTGCACAGCAGCTATGAGCCAACAGGGACTTATACATTCTGATAACTTGCATCTGGGTTAATTAAGAGTGGCACCCTACACAGTGGCTGCACTGCAGTACAACATAACACACATGCCTTGCTTTATGAAGTTCTGCATTAGAAAAAAAAAATGTGCCATGTCCAATTTTGGCTGCATTGTGATGCGTTGACTGTTATAACACAATGCACATTAATATGCAAACAAGAACGTGTTTGTTAACTTGCTATTACAGCACTTGGGCCTATAGGCTGCTGCTGGGAAGCAGAGAAATATAAAACTAGTGCTACATGCATGGTTTTCTTTTTCTGCTAATAATTTAACCACTCGTTAACAATCATTGTCACATATATAAAATAAGTAGCTCATTCATTGCAGTGTGCAGCAAATGAGGTGACAGGTGACAAGCGGCTAAATCTTTCAGTAGGAAGAGAACAAAATTGCCAATCCAGCTCTAGCTTAACTTTTACAGCATATTTTATGGTAACTTTCACAGACGTGTAATCAATATTGTGGCCAGAAATTTTATAGCTTTAAAACATTTTATACTACAAAGGAAAAAGGTTATGTTAGGGAAAGCTGTATAGAATTGGGCACAAAGGCTGGTTATACTTAAAGGATACTGTACTTTAACCCTAAGGGCCCATTCAGATCCCGCTGTACACTGAACTGTACTCCATTTTGTGAGATACTGTATGAAATCTAAAAGAGTGGGTAAATAATGACTGGAATGGAAAAGGATATAAATACAATCCATGAGTATGTGTGATAACCAGGTGAGATATAGAACTTGTGATTTAAATGATGCTATGTATTTCAATCTCTTCATTGAGGCCATTCGGTGACAGGGAACCCAACATATAAATCCAAATAGTTTCCCTTCTACAAAGAAGGGAACATTTCTTGCTCTCGGTGAGTGTGCCCCTACGGAGTGTTTGTCAGCTGCACTGGGCTTGGTCCACCACTAACAACGGATTGCCATACACTATTTTTCCATATGACCCACAGTTTTTGTAGCACTTCAGGACTCTTTTGTATATTTTTGACCTTGATCCTGCCTACAATTTGGTGCATTCCTGTTTGACTATTACATGGCTTGTAACCCAACACTGCTCAAAGCTGAACATGGTGCATTCTGGGTGCCCTACCTGCTGTTCTTCTACTTGCTGATACCAGCGCTTCCAAATTTCAGTCTTCTGTTGCAGCTTACTGGCACCTGTGCCTTCCATCACCCTTGCAGGCCCTGTCTCAACTTCCAGGGGTGATTGGATGGGAATTGTGCAAATCCTACAGCAGTCTGCATTCAGGAACGATTACTTGCACCTGAACACTTCATGAGTGATTACATGCAAGTGGCTGCTATTAGCTGTGGGAGCTGGCAGCCTCCTGTGTCTAATGTGAGAACCCCAACTGGGGTATTCACATATAATTGGAGTGTGGGTGCATTCACAGGTATGAATGCACCCTTAGACCTAATTGGCTGCTATCTTACCAGAAATTGAATGGGATATACTTTGTCATTTTTTTGTTGGTTTGATATATAAACAAATATATGGGAGGTTGGATATGCACGTTTAATCATTTATAGTTTATTTTATGTATATGCTCATTTCTTTAGATGGAATAAGATTATCTTGAGGACCCATAGGAGAATGCATGAAGAAGCGGAACACTTGCAAAACGTTCAGACTATTAATAAATAACATTATGCTGGGATGTTTCTTTTATATGTATGATTGTATGACTTTTTTACACTGCTCAAGAAAATTAAAGAAACACTTTGAAAACACATTAGATCTCAATGGGGAAAAATATCATGCTGGATATCTATATCGATATGGACTGGGTAATGTGTTAGGAACTAAAGGATCCCACGTTGCTGGTGATGGAAATGAAAATTATCAAGCTACAGAGGGCTGAATTCAAAGACACCCCAAAAATCAAAGTGAAAAAATTATGCAGCAGGATAGTCCATTTTGCTGAAATTTCATTGCTGCAACTCAAAATGGTACTCAGTAGTTTGTATGGCCCCCACGTGCTTGTATGCATGCCTGACAATGTCGGGGCATGCTCCTAAAGAGATGACAAATGAACAGAATGAGGTGCAACCTGGCTGCGTCGGATGAACCGAAACATAATATCCCAGAGGTGTTCTATTGGATTTAGGTCAGGCGAGTGTGGGGACCATTCAATGGTATCAATTCCTTAATCGTCCAGGAACTGGCTGCATACTCTCGCCACATGAGGCCGGGCATTGTCGTGAACCATGAAGAACCCAGGACCCACTGCACCAGCGTATGGTCTGACAATGGGTCCAGGGATATCATCCCCATACCTAATGTCAGTCAGGGTGCCATTGTCTAGCCTGTGGAGGTCTGTGTGTCTCTCCATGGACCTTCAGACCATCACTAAACCGGTCATGCTGAACGATGTTACAAGCAGCATAACGTTCTCCGCGGTTTCTTCAGAACCTTTCACATCTGCCACTTGTGCTCAGAGTGAACCTGCTCCCATCTGTGAAAAGCACAGCGCACCAGTGGTTGACCTGCCAATTCTAGTGTTTAATGGCAAATGCCAATCGAGCTCCACGGTGCCAGGCAGTGAGCACAGGGCCCACTAGAGGAGGTCGGGCCCTCAGGCCACCCTCATGAAGTCTGTTTCTGATTGTTTTGTCAGAGACATTCACACCAGTGGCCTGCTGGAGGTTATTTTGTAGGGCTTTGGCAGTGCTCATCCTGTTACTCCTTGCACAAAGGAGCAGATGCCAATCCCGCTGATGGGAAGGACATTCTACGGCCCTGTCTCGCTCTCCTTGAGTAACTGCATGTCTCCTGGAATCTCCTCCATGCCCTTGAGACTGTGATGGGAGACACAGCAAACCTGGCAATGGCACATATTGATGTGACAACCTGGAGGATTTGGACTGCCTGTGCAACCTCTATAGCAGTGTTTCTCAACTCCAGTCCTCAAGGCGCCCCAACAGGTCATGTTTTCAGGCTCTCCATTATTTTTCACAGGTGATTTAATCAGTTTCACTGACTTAGCAATTACCACAGCTGTTTCATTTGAGAGAATTCCTGAAAACATGACCTGTTGGGGGGCCTTGAGGACTGGAGTTGAGAAACACTGCTCTATAGGGTCCAGGTACGGCCTCATGCTACCAGTAGTGACACTGACCCTAGCCAAATGCAAAACTGGTGAAAAACAGTCAGAAAAGATGAGTAGGGGAAAAAAATGTCAGTGTCCTTCACCTATAAAACCATTCCTGTTTTGGAGGTTGTCTCATTGTTGCCCATCTAGTGCCCCTGTTGTTAATTTCATTAACACCAAAGTAGCTAAAACTGATTAACAACTCCCTCTGCTACGTAACTGATCAAATCAATATCCCAGGAGTTTAATTGACTTGATGCTATACTCTGATTAAAAAGTGTTCCTTTATTTTTTATGAGCAGTGTAGCTTTAAGTATAGGGGATTTGTAATAAAAATAATAATAGTAATATATTTGTTTTCATGTTAGTTCAATATCTTTGTGGGGTGCATATTTGAAAGTCACTTTTTGCCATTTGGAACAATTTCTCAGTTTATTTGGGATGATGTGCTTGTGAAATTATCTATACGTATTTGGTGACTCCACAAATATTTTTGCTGCTTAACCTGTTTCAAGGGATACATTTAATTCACTAATGGGAAATGCAGTGAGCTAATTACAGAATCAGAAAATAAGATTTCTGGGGATGATTTGTATTGTTACAATGAAGTGACATTTAAATTTTTTGCATTTTAGGAAAATGTAGCTGCAGTGAAAAGGCCAATATATTAACTTTATATACAAAATGGCTTGTGTAATAATCACATATGCTATATAATGTTTGCTTTTAAGTTGTAAACGCTCACAAGCAGGCCCCCCTGGACCCTTCTGTACTTAATTTTGTAAAGTGCCCTTCAAAATTGTGTCTCAATGAAAGTCCTGTATTAAAATAATAATACAAACACACAAACGCATATTAATCACAATGTGAGCATTGTGTCCCATTTGTGTTGTTTTAAAATAATATAGCTAAATATATGTAGCCAGGTGCTTGGCTAAGAATGGAGAGTGAAAGAAACACTGGCTGCAACTGCCACCCTTTAGGAACTGACCAAACTGACCATCTAGTAGCCTTATTGCTGCCTGCAGGCTTGTTTGGAACTAATCCCATGTGCTTCCAACGATACAACTGGGTCCAAATGCTATCCGGCTGAAGAGTGAGAACTAAAGACTTTCTCTTTACAGCTGCTACACAGAGACCTTCACTTCTTGCTTATGCTAAGAGGTATCTCTCACCTCAGGCAAAATTGCACCATATCCTAGCCAATCTCCTAGAGTGTGCTCTAGAATAGATATAATATTATTATTCACATTCCAGATCATTTCTTATATGCACTGTGTATTGTTGACTTTGCTGATTCCTGAGTTAATTCCTGTTTAGTGGTAGAGAACTCTATTCTAAGCTATCTTAGCATAGTGAATATACGGTCTAGCTTACTGTGTCTGAGCTTACCTTCTGTATGTTTATTTATGCTCAAACCACCATTTATTCTAACCTGTATCAATACATTGAGTTAATTTACCATTAAACAATCTTGTGCCTATTTCCTGGTACTAATTCATAACCGAGTTTAAGGTATCTATACTGCTTGCATGCAGTAGCTTTCATTCAATCAGGTGTGTCAGAGGGGCTGAGGTTGATCTTGGAGTTGAGGTGCAGAACAAAGAGCTCAAATTACCAAGTGGTTCCTTCGGGAGACTAGTAATAGAGGCACACATGCACAAACACACATTCAATAACACTTTCAGAGATGATATCATTGTCTGCAATGTGAAATTGAAAAAAACATACTCTCCCAGCTTCTTCCAAGGCCTTTTGATCTTTTGATGCGTGTCCTGCTATAGACTTCAGCCTAATGATGTTGGCTCCAATCAAGAATGGAACACAGGCCAAAATAAGCAGTGTCAGCTGCCAGCCATGTACAAAAGCAATGAGGATTGCGGCAAGCAGAGTGCACACTGTCATTGTGAGTAATCCCAGTCGGCTCCCAGTAGCCTACAAGGCGGAAAGACAAACTCTTTAAAAGTAAATAAATCTCCAGGCAGCACATTACTATTTTTCTATTAGTATTCAACATAAGAAGTAATACCACCCTATTTAAGCCAATAATTGATATCGCTATTTATGTCTGGAAGAGCAATACATGTCATTTGAGTTAAAATGTAATCATTAAATGAATTGTATCAAGTTTGTGAAAAACAGACAATTGTATTTTTAAATAAAAATAAATTTTTTCACATTTCCATTCTTTTTTTTACATCTTAAGCCTCGTACACACGGCCGAGAATCTCGTCGTTAAAAACATGTCGTTTTTTACGACGAGATCCTTGGACAAGAAACTTGTTCCGGCCGAGTGTACACATGCTCATTTCAAAGAACCCGCGGTTCTTTGAATGGAGCGTACGCGGTGACGTCATCGAATACGACGAGCATGCGCTCGTCACATTCGATGCCGTCGCCGCCATCTTGGTTCACCCTACCTATGCCTAGGAAGCTACCGCGCATGCGTCGAAGTCATTTCGAGCATGTGCGGGGGGCTTCTCGGCGAACAGGTAAGTGTACACACACTCAATTTTCTCGTCGAGAAACAGGCTGACGAGAATCTCGATGAGAAAATAGAGAGCAGGTTCTCTATTTTCTCGTTGAGATTCTTGTCGCTTTTCTTGACGAGAAACCATACACAAGAACGAATTTCTCGGCAAGAAATCTCTGCCAGCAAGTTTCTTGCTGGTTCTTGCCGAGAAACTCGGTCGTGTGTACGAGGCTTCAGGGTTACTGATTTCCTACAGTCTCTTTACAGACACTTCCTGTCTACATGTACTCTAGTGGTGGCTGCATAAAATTTCTAAGGGCAGGTTGACAGGTGACAACAATGGATCATGTCTTTGCAATGTGTGTTGAAACGGCCACATGGTATCTCCATGAGAAGCATGTGGGACAGGGTGACAATGCAGGAGCACAACTAGAAGACAAGGAAAGACCATTGTCACCCTATACCAAAAAAGGGCCTCACCAAAGACCTTCATGGCTGAATCACTATTATTTTAAAGAAAGTTGCAGATTTAGAAGTATTAAAGATAACTTTTGAATTTATATCAACATTATTTTACCAAAATCTTTATTGGAAGGAAAACAACATGGGACGTACATGAATAAAGCCTTACATATAGCATACCAATGAAGCCATTGGATGGTCAAAAGACAGACACAACACACCCACCCAGAGGTGATTAAAAACATTCCGAGACAAATGAGCATAAGAATGTAGGAGGGACCCGATCAACAGAAAAATAAGGCAAACATATAATATAGAAAAATCTACAATGTCCCATTGTGGTCGACCAAAGGAAGTAGACAAGAAACATTAATTAACAGGCCCAGCAGGCAGTTGAAAAACATGTATTGTAAAGGGGAAGGGGCCTGGTGGCTCAAAATTTGCAGTAAAAAAAGGGGGAAAAATAGTGACCCTCAAGCAAGAGGGAGAAAGACCCCTAGAGCCAAGAGAGAAAAGATGGGGGAGGGGAGAGAGGGGAGGGAAAGGAGTAACCTTACCACGGGAGACAACAACCATCATTCCCAAAACCAAGGACAAAGAATGGGGGACTACAAGCATAAACTCTCGGATCACAAGTGGAGAAACCACTTATTAAAATGGGAGACTAGTTGGTAATCAACATTCTAAAGCTGATATGAGACTCTAATGATGTGGTCTACATATATTTTAAATATAAAGAATGATTTTAAGTTACAGCTGGAGGCAAAATAACACAAGTCTAATGTGTCAAATACATTTTAGCAGTTTTGGCTCACTTATATAATCCATGGCCCATACAGAAGCTAGGTTTGATTGATGGAACTATGGAGATTCCTTTAATGCCCTGTACACACGATCGGATTTCCGATGGAATAAAATCCGTTGGAATTTTCAGTCGGAATTCCGATGAAGCTGACTTTCATCAGTCTTGCCTACACACCATCAGACAAAATTCTGACCGTCCAAAACGCAGTGACGTAAACCACTCAGACGAGCCGAGAAAAATTAAGTTCAATGCTTCTGAGCATGCGTTGACTTGATTCTGAGCATGCGTGGGTTTTTTCTCCGCTGGAGTTCCACACAGACGATCAGAATTTCCTATTGATTTTTTTTCCATCGGAAAAATTTAAAACATGTTCTATTTTTTAACACTGATGGAAAAAAAGTCAGATGGGGCCAACACACTATCGTTTTTTCATCGGAAAAACGGACCATGTGTACAGGGCATAAGACTACCTTGTATGACAATTGTGAAGGGATGCTCAAATAATTTGATAACCTGTCTTGCACCATTTCCATCATGCTAGAAAAGCTCTGGGACCAATGCGATATCATTAAATTCTCTTAAAATAAGAAAAACAGCCTTTTCACTGTAGGGAGGGGGGAAAGTCACAGCAAGACTGATGGTACAGTCATTCAAATAATATTTTGCAACAGTAAGAACAATGCTGATGTACAGAAACTTGAATGTGCCTACTATAGATGGCTTTTGTCACTTTTAGCAATTTTAGATGCCAGTGTCTGCTTTTCACTGCTTTTCTGTTTTTTGACAGTATAATCACACATGGTGAGGCTTGGTGTAAGAGGGTCTGTCCTTAAAGTAGAACTAAAGGCGAACTTGTTTTTGTTTATTTTTTGGATAGCTTAAGGGAGACTTCTAATCCCTGTCAGGATTTTCTTTTCTCCATCTGTGTCCCATTGGGGAGATTTCCCTTCACTTCCTGTCCCATAGCTAAACAGAAAGTGAGAAGAAATCCCTGCAAAGTGAGGGAATCTCTAGTTGTCATCAGGGTAACCAGACCCAGTGTGCCCATTTAACCACTTAAGGACTGCCGCCTGTACATATACGTCATCAGAATGGCACGGCTGGGCATAAGCACATACAGGTACGTCCCCTTTAAGATGCCCAGCCGTGGGTTGCGCGCGCCACCGCAGCCGCGCTCGCGACTCGGTCTTGAGCTCCGTGACCGCGCCCGTGGGACCCGATCACCGCCAGTGTCCCGCGATCGGGTCACAGAGCTGAAGAAGGGGAGAGGTAAGTGTAAACAAACTTTTCCCCGTTCTTCCTAGTGAGAGTGTCACTGATCGTCTGTTCCCCGTCATAGGGAACAACGATCAGTGACTTCACACGCCAAGCCACGCCCCCACACATTAGGTCACACTTAACCCCTTCAGCACCCCCTACAGTTTAACCCCTTCACTGCCAGTGCAATTTTCACAGTAATCAGTGCATTTTTATAGCACTGATCGCTGTAAAATTACAATGGTCCCAAAATGGTGTCAAATGTGTCTGATGTGTTCGCCATAATGTCGCAGTCATGATAAAAATCGCTGATCAGCGCCATTGCTAGTAAAAGAAAAATTATTATTAAAAATGCCATAAAACAGTCCCCTATTTTGTTTATAGCGCAAAAAATAAAAACCGCAGAGGTGATCGAATACCACCAAAAGAAAGCTCTATTTGTGGGGAAAAAAGGACATCAATTTTGTTTGGGAGTCACGTCGCACGACCACGCAATTGTCAGGTAAAGTGACGCAGTGCTGAATCACAAAAAGTGGCCTGGTCTTTAACCAGCCAAAATGGTCCGGGGCTGAAGTGGTTAAAAATTTCCGCTCTATTACTGTTCTGGGAATAACCCATTTTTTTTTACTTTAATTTATTTGAAGATAATGGTAATAATAATGGATGACAAATGGAGAGAGTGAAATTCCCTAATGGGGGCACAGACAGCAATAAAAAAAAACTGTCAAGTCTAATCCACTCTATCCAAAGCTAAAAAAAATGGGCAGGCAGATGACAGGTCCATGTCTGCTCCGCTATGCAGAGCTGACACGGACACAGTCCCGCTCTCCTCTATGGGGCAATAGGACGGAAACACAACCTCCTCCTCCTCCTCCTCCCTTGGCCAATCACAGTGCCGGCAATGCAGTGCGATGGCGCAATGCATTGTGGGCCGTTCGCGTCACACGAATTTGGCGCGAACGGCCCACAAAGTTCTGGTTTCGCCGAACAGGCGATGTTCGAGTTGAACACTGAGCTCAACCCTAGTTATGAGCAGATGCTGGTGACTAAATTACCCAATGGCTTCTTCTACAATTAAAACATTTCTGAGTTTCCAGCTCTCCTGTGTTTACTATGAAGTCTGACTTTCCCTGCTGCCATAATGTAAAATAATGTAATGAGAAAAAGTGAGACAGAGAAGCTTCAGCCACACTAGGAAGGTGCAGAGATCTCTTCACCTGAGCTATAAGTATAAAAGCTGGTGGTCTATTCAGTGCCACTGCATCCACCCAGACCTGAGTTAAAGTATATGTATAGTCAAAACTTTTTTAGTTTTATTTAGATGAGGGGAATGTTAGAATCCTTGTCATATTTTATTGCCACCCCTGCTTGGTAAGATTTCCCCTTACTATCCCTGGTGACCATTATTAATATTATACAGGATTTATATAGCGCCAACAGTTTACGCGGCACTTTGCAATAAAAGGGGGACAGTATAATTTACAATACATTTCAATACAGAAGGAATGGGAGGGCCCTGCTCATGGAGCTTACAATCTTAAGGGACCATTATCACCAGGACTACAAATAAGGGAAAATCCTAAATTTTGAGTGGTCACCTGAAAAAGGAAAAGAGGGGAAATCCTCCACTGGGGACACCTGTTCCAGTGACAACTAAGAGGAACGAGAAATTCCTGGTAAATCTCAAGGACACAATGTGAATAGAAGTGGGTCACAGGCAGCAAAAAAATAAATAAAAGGGGTTTTAACTCTTACCTACAAAAGTTTTTGTTATACATACACATACCTCCCAACTTTTTGAGATGGGAATGAGGGACACCTATCAGCAAAAGTATGCAGGCATAGGCCACACCCCCTTAAATGAGAATTTTCCAAAAAACAAGATTGGTTAAACCGACAAGTGCTTTTTTACCACTACTATTCTTTTATATTAGCTTTAGGAATTTATAAATGCAGCCATTTAGAAATCAGATGAAAGGTTTAGTGCTGGAAAGCACTTGTTGATAGATAAAAAGTGCATTTTATATACATCTATATAGATCAGACCAAAATGAGGGACAAATGAGGAGGAATGAGGGACAGAGGGACATTGCTCCAAATCAGGGACAGTTGGGAGCTATGCATACACTTAACAATTGAATGGGGAATGACCATTTAAAATAGTCTGACAAATGTAATGAATACCAAATATATAAAAAGTCTCTTATACTTACTCCTTTAATTTGAGAAGCATCTGTTGCAAGCCTTGTCAGTAGTACACCAACAGCATTTTTATGGTCATCATAATATCCCATTTCCTGTAAGATTATTACTTGGTTAGAGGTATGGTTACTCAGAATGACAAAGCCTTGTCTTTTTTGGATTATGTATTTAACTTTTATGTACTTTCACTTTTTGAATACCATTAAGTGTTTACATACAGCAAAATAAAAGTTTGAATCCACTCTAGTGTATTTTACAGCGGTTGTAAACTCTTACATACATTATCCCCACTAAAGTGACTAGTCCCAGGTAATACTAAAAGGTTAAACAAATCCTCCTTCATAAATTGTACCTGTTTATTTGCAGCCCTCTCTTCTCTATCGCCTCCTAAAGCACACATTTGATACAGCATCTCTGAGCTCCAGAGGGCAGGGATCTGACATCACACACTGCACAGAATAAAGCAGGGAGCCGAGTGTAATCTGGTACCTGAATGGAGGGAATGGACCCCCCCCCACCCCGTCTAATAGGGAAACACATGAGAAAAACAGCAGTGTGCAATCTGAGTGTAGTATGTGAATAGATTTATTGTGGTGAAAAGACAAATGGCAACTCACATTGTGACAGGTAAAATCAAGCTGGTCACATAGTAAGGGCTTCCAATGGACAGATCCACAACAGCAGGGAACCTCAGATCAAGATTGGAGTGCTGGGTGGATACACCTGCAGAACCAAGAGAACACACTGGGGGGCACTAAACTAAGTGCAGCTTTAATAGTATTGAAAAATACTTGTAAATTAGCCACTCACATGGGAAGAAGAAATGGCACTTTTTAATTGTAATCCGTGAGCGGCTTTAGAAGCTTTCCGCCATCTTGTTGGTTTGCACTCCCTCATCCAGGATGCAAGTTGTAGGAAGAGGCTCCTCATCCCAGATGCATGAGCCGATCGCTTACGGATTACATACAAAAATTGCCATTTCCTCTTCCCATGTGAGATGCTAATTTACAAGTATTTTTCTTTACTATTAAAGCGGAGCTCCACCCAAAATGGGAAGCTCCGCTTGTTTGCCTCCTCCCCCCGCTGCCACATTTGGAACCTTTCGGGGGGAGGTGGGAGCAGGTACCTGGTTTTGATGCTGCCAGTAAATCTGTTGTTTTCACTTTCCTTTAACAAGCTGTCCAGCCAACGAGCCATTTGGAGGGATGAGACAAACCATTTAACTCTGACAGGTATGTTTATATTTAGCTAGAGAGCTGGAGATGGGCTTTAATTTGTTCTTTATGTAAAGTCCATCTAAATCTATTAATAAGTCTATACCTCTCCGTAGGTTGACAATGCTACTGTCCAAGGGTGGTATGTTACTACTCCATAAATACAATGGAGGAGTGAAAATAGCTACCCTAAGTTTTTATTGAAAACAATTGCAGCTACCACATCTAAGGACTTCTAAGCTGCAATATTTACGATTTTTGTTTTTGGGTTAGATATGCTTTAACAACAATGACTCAAAGTCAGGGTTCAATTGTCTTCTTAAAGCTTAGAAACACCTGCTGGTTGTTTACATTAGAGGGTTGGTATAGGAAATAGCTGAGATTTTAGTGCCTGTGTTGTGAACTTAGAAGACGAATTTCTCCTACATACTATAGCTACAGAGGTAAATGAGGACTTGTTTTAAAGTGCTTTCATTGCATGTTCAGAATATGCAAATATTTTAGTGTGCATAGTCTGGGCACAGGTTCACTTTAAAGTCAATCTGTTACTAATACAAAAAGCTGGTACATATTTTACTCTTCTTTAAAGGGTGGCTTATTTTATTTTTTGCTTTTGTTCAGTCTTACAGTCACTTTAACACACAACTACACACTAACTACAAGAAAATATTACTTAAAATAATATTGCACAAGACTACAATTCTGTAGGGAAGTTCTGTATATTTTTAGTGTGTAAAGTGTCATATAACAGCTCCCCATTACCCACTGCAGTGTATTCACCTGTCCGAGCAATGCTTTAAATGACAAGGATCGCAGCCTCATGGTTAGATTCTCTCCAGATTTTCCAAACATAAAACCCTAAAACAAAAAAATACATGAAAATATTATTATTAATATTATATTATGACTTTTGTTCAGATGTCAGCTCTCCTTTAAGACTCCTGTCACACTGAAGGCGCTTTACAGGCTTTTTAGCGCTAAAAATAGTGCCTGTAAAGTGCCCGTAAACTGTCTCCCCTGTGTGAAAACCTGAGTGCTTTCACACTGGGGCAGTGCGCTTGCAGGACGGAAAAAAAAGTCCGGCAAGCAGCGTCTTTGGGATGGTGCGGGAGCAGTGTATACACCGCACCTAAACAGCCCCTGCCATTGAAATTAATGGGCAGCGCTGCCGAAGAGCCTGCAAAGCGGCGCTTTTCCGAGGCGGCGCTTTTCGAGCCCCAGTGTAAAAGGGCTCTTAGACATAAAATTATATTTTACTGTATTTTAAAAATGTAAACGTTGCTACAATTTTTTTTTTTATAACTCTTGAATGTGCCTTATACATAATTTTTTTTTTTTTTTTTACAGATTTGATATTAATTTAGCTCATTAGGTATCTCCCTAGTATGACTTGAAGAAGTGCCTTTTTTGAGTTTCATTTCTAAGTTAGCTGGGCAAACACTGATTAAAATCTGGCCGATTCAGCAGGGGCTGGCCACATTTTGATCAGTGTGTGGCTGTCCCTGCATAATAGAACAGTTGAGGAGAGTGGAAAAAAAGCACTGGGACTTTAGGGTTATCTTACTGGTACTGCTATCTTAGGGTACTGATGTTGGTGTAAATAATCTGGTTCCCGGCAGTCAAGTTCTACACCCCAGAGCATCTCCATGGTCTCCTTGGCTTGTGTAATAAAAGAAGAATATAAATTAAAGAGCTACACTTCTGTTAAAAGGTCAGTTAGGGCGACAATCCAAAGAGTATCCAATGCATTTCAGGGGTCAAAGAGTGCCCCCCTTCAGCTTGATTGACAACAATGTGAATAGACTAAAGGTGAACTGGAATTTTAGGCTGGGTTCACACTAGTGCAAATTGGATGCGGTTTCCCCGCATCCAATTCCCCATGGAGCCGGTTCACATATCTTCGCTGCGGCTCTGGTGAAAATTTGCACCGGGTCCTGTGCATCTTTTGGTCCATTTCAGGTCTGAATTCAGCCAAAAATTCAGGCTGAAATCGGACCTGAAACAGTGACACACCAGACCCTGCTGTGAGCCGAATGCGGCTTAGCTGCGAACCCAGCCTTAATGTTATTTTTCCAGCAGCTGATTTGGCAGCCTTAAATCATTTTAGGGTTCCTGCTAACCTATGCATACTTCTGTGACAACACTCCTTCATCTAAAAAACGAATTATCGGGATACCTTGGGAGTGGGACACTAAACCAGCCAGCAGAGCATCAGTAAAAAAATGAGATATGCCAAATAAATGATAAAATACCATGAAACTTTAAACCAAAAAAAACTGTTAAAGAAAACCTGGAGGCCGCGACTGCTGACCTCTCCTTTAAATCACTTGGCTGTTATACCAACTGTTTATTTGTCCAACATGGTGACTATTTTTAATTTCCAAATTTTCTTTAAATTATTTGATCTGTTGCTGTTTGACTAATTTTGAACTACAAGAGCATAGTTGGTCATTCATTAATGAAATCAATGACTAGCGCGCCCCAGGTACACAAGCACATAACTTAGTAAATCGGACTATGCTTTATGAAATGCATATATGTTTAATGTTTTCCCTGGCAAAAGATTCATTGTTTTGTTTAATTCTGGGATTTTATCGCACCTCTGCCACATTGCACAGCCAGCAAGAGCACACTATTACATCCTCCTTTAATTTGACTACTTCCTGGGTTAGCTTTACTGGTTTTTGGGAATCATCTCCCTGCTGATTGGACAGAAGTGATACTTGTACATTCTCCAATAAGCAGGCTGGAGGTAAAGAAGTGATATAGGATGATGGAAAGTTAAACCAGGAAAAAGTGAGTGGCTATGCGGTATGGCAATGTATGGCAATTACAAGACAGGCTGAATGGAACTACAAATATTTTGACAGGTACACCAGTTTGCATATACATGGGTTAAAATACATATTTATTGGTTTTCCTGGAGATAAGATTTGGATTTTCAAATTAAGGGAAAGAGTTCTCCAGGTTTAAAAATAGGCAGAGGATAACATTAAACAAGTGTAAGGGTTTTAAAAAAGGAAAATAAAGAAAATAAATTAGAATATATATATATCTATATATCACTTTTGCTTACCATTGCAAGATAAACTATAAAGCTAATCACTCCTAGCAGAAGAAACATTAATGATAATAAAGCAGTTTTTTCATTTCTTTTGTCCGGGTCCTGCTCCTGAAACGTCTGCAAAAGCAACAAGTCAAAATGCTTGAATCTCAACACCGACAAACTTCCCATTTTTTATAGGTAAAGTGACATTTAGGACCCATTCACACTTTTTTTGTTGTTGTAATGCATCCTAAAATGCACACAGCAACACACCTTGCCACAACACATAGTATTGCACCTGCTCTATGTGTGGTGCATTATGGAGCCATTTATTGTAACAGCCCAACACACAACTCACCATAGCGTGCTACAACATACTGTATATACCATGTGCTGTAGTGTACTGCATTGTTAAAAGAGGGTCATGCACATTTTTTCACCTTTTGTGGTGGTTTGGCAGCCCATTCAAAATGAAAGGGTTGCCTTAACGCAGCGCACAATAACACACTAGTATATGCAATAATGCGTGCGCCATAACGCCAGTGAATGCTTATGTGTGAACGAGCCCTCAATCTTTTCCGCTTTTTCTTACCACATACTGTACCTTAAACAAAGACATGAGACTAAAGCAAGCTAACAGATCTGAGTTTTTTTTTACAAAATTCTAACAAGATTTTTACATATTTAAGACATGCCAGGTAACTCATTCTTAAGCCCATGTCATAGAAAAATGTTAAATAAATAAATATACGACACTGATCGCTGCTCCCGATTACAGGGAGCAGACGATCAGTGTCCTGTCACTAGGCAGAACAGGGAAATGCCTTGTTTACACAAGCATCCCCCCGTTCTGCAGCTCCGTGACACAATCGCGGGACACCGGCGGACATCGAGTCCACGGGTCCCGCGGGCACGGTCACGAAGCTTGCGGGAGCACGTTACTTTGCGCAGCCGTGCCATTCTGCCGACCTAAAAGTACAGGAGGCGGTTGGCAAGCGGTTAAACATGCTGCAAGGACAGAAAAATAACTGTGCCAGAAATATATTGTGCTCCAACCTTCCTCTTTGACATGACAGCCCAGTATTTTTGGCTCTAAATATCAAAGCATGTGGTGTCAGCCATGCCTACTTCATTTCTGATACATTACAAAGAACATTGCAAAGAACACAGACTTCTCCTCATCCCTCCACCCTCCATCTAACCCCTTGTACATAGGCAGAAAACATAGAAAGCTCACAAAACTTCTGGCACACAGATATTTTTACACTTATAAAACAGGTATAACAAAACACTTTCAATAATACATTTAGCAGGTCAAAAGGAAGTAAATATTAAAAGTTAAGAATTAGTGTTTGCATATACTTTAAAAAATAATCGAAATGCTATTACATGATGTAGTGAATCTTTGTTTAGTGATCACTACCCTGATAATGTTGTCCTCTATCACTGTTTTGGATCAGCAATACTTGTCTTAACAGTCCAATATCATTTCACCCTACAGATTGTCAGTTATGGAAGTCTAAATAATGAATTTCCTTTGATACATAAAAAAACAGCATGGTGATTGTTACATTACATTGGAATTGTCACCTACACCAATAACTTTTCCAAAAATGACAGCAAATGTTGGGTATATTCCCCCGTTGATTGAAGCTGCTGCAATTCCAATCATGATGTATAACCATTCTGGTTTATTTAGCTCTAGAATTCTTCTAAGAGGTACATCTGTGTTCTAGAAGAAGATAAATTATTAAATAGTAAATATATTTTAAAATATATATTCCACATTTAATATACAGTAGGCTCCTTTCTAAATTATGTTAGAAATTACCATTGGAACTTGTTTTGTAAATCACCACGAGATGGCAGCATTTACCAAGTACGTAAAACAGAGCATTCAGACTTTTTCTATTTGTTCGGTCATAGCAATTACAACTTTACTTTATTTGATGGAAATCTCTGAGTATCAAATTTGTGAAATGGGACCTTGTGAATTAGTTTTTTTTTTTTTTAATTTAGCCCTCTTATTGTTTTTTCATCCAAAACTAGTGGGTTAGGGTAGCCTTTTTCACCCTGGTGTGGCTTCAGGTTTCTCCAGAAGCGTCTTTGCAAACTTTCTAAAAAATTGCCCCAAAATTGTATACAATCCAGCTGGTGGATCAAGCCTGTTTTTTAGTTGTACAAAGGTGCAGGTTTTTATTGTACAATATTATAACGTTCCAGATGCTGGTGTTCTAACAACCAATGATTGCATTGGTTGAGAGGAAGGACATTGGGTGCCTGCATAGCATCCTTGTTAGACCCTCCCCTGCCCCTCTTCATCAGTACTGGGGTCACACTAGCCGAGTGAGGGAGAGAAACATTACAGTACTAGTCAGTACCAATATGCAAAGATGAATTTGCTTTGTAAGAATAAATCACCTCTTATGTTGGGTGACCTACGTTTATAGATGTTGCTGCATTATGTAGAACAATTTTTTATTTTTTTTTACATTTTAGAATGGGGTGCCTCAAGATTGTACATCACTTTAAAGTATGTCTTGAATGAAAAGATGTTAAGAAACACTGGGTTAGGGTATGCTCCTTCTAAATACATTTTATTGCCCATGCAGAACAAAGCAACATATACATTTAAAACAATTCTATTGCCATAGTAAATAATTTAATCCAAATAGTGCCTTTGCCTGTACTTACCTTTCTTGCTGCCTGTTCCACCAAATGCCTCTCCATTCAGGAAAAACCTCTGTTTAAGTCTGAAGAGAAATTGACAATTACAAGGGTGTCAACCCTCTGGGTCCTCTGCAATTCCCACTGGTTAACCTCCATAACACTACTATATCCAGTAATGGGTGAAGGACAGGCAAAGAAGCCAGTGGAAGTTGCGAGGAACTGTATGGATTGACACTCCTGGAAGTGTCAGTTTCCCTTCTGATTTCAGGAGAAGATTTCTCAGCAACAGAGCAGTGTTTTGGTAGCAGCAGGAAAGGTAAATATTTCCAGAGTAAATTTACAGGTATGCCCTGGATAAAACTACTTACTATAAAGACGGGGATTGATTTACTAATGGCAACTTTCCAAAGGAAGTTGAACTTTGCAAGAGAAATCTTCCCCAGAGCTTAGTGAATGAGGTGAAGCTCTGCTATTTTTTACCAAAATTGGAGAATGCCTTGAAACGCTAGTGGTTGTATATCCATATTGGTAATCCTAAAGCAGAGTTACGCCGATTATTTTTTTTTTGCAGCTGCTGACTTTTAAAATAAGAACACTTACCTGTCCAGGGCGCCCGCGATATCGGCACCCGAAGCCGATCTGTCCCTCGGCTCTCGGGTGGAGGCGCCGCCATCTTCGGTAAGGGAATCAGGAAGTGAAGCCTTGCGGCTTCACAGCCTGGTCCCCTACTGCTCATGTGCGACTCACGCTGCGCGATCTCACGGGTCCCTGCTGTCTTCTGAGACCTGTGTGTCTCCCAGAAGACAGCGGGGGGGACGGAGGAGGCACCGGACGTGGCGTAGGCAGCCGCGGGTGGCTCGGCTATCTATGTCTGGAAGTGAGAGCAAAATACCTGTATTAGACAGGTATCTGCTCCCCCTCCCCCCTGAAAGATGCCAAATGTGACACCGGAGGGGGGGATTCCGAAAAGCGGAAGTTCCATTTTTGGGTGTAACTCCGCTTTAAATACAGCATTTCTGAACCTTTTGAACACAGAGGAACCTTTGACCTTAATGGTCTCAGGGAACCCCTGCTAAAATAATTTACTAACTCATGATACATTAGTGTGATGGTCAGTAGGAAGAATGATCCTTAGACTTGTGGCAATTGGGAAAAAATTACCCCCTTATAGATAGCTAAAAAGATCATTGGTGTTAAGTGGGAACTGAAAGGCAGAAATTGCTCATTAATTTATGAACCCATAGCAACATCTGGAGGAACTCTATGGTTTCATGGGACTCTGATTGAAAAACCCTGCTTTAATGCTTGCTAAGATATATTGATAGTCTGTGATGCCAGCATAATAAAGATTTCATGGCCTCACAGGGTCCCACCTTAAACACAGCATGCATCAATGCAAGTGACAATAGTGACCTATGCCTGCACAGATTATGTTAGCACTGCCATTTGTAGTCCTACATGTGACTAGACCACAATTGGGAGGCAGTTGGCACTCCATAACAGGAAGTGCCTGTAAAAAGACATCCATGGCAGAATCAATTGGTATGTTAAAAGCTGCAGATTTCAACAACCTTTAAATACATTTACATGGCAAAGAGATTTTTCTGATTAGGTTTAGATTTTCTTTAGAAATGCTAAAGCAAGTATTCCATATTCAGCCCCCACTAAATACATTTTCTAAAATAATAAAAATTCTGTCCCTACATTATCTCGATTTTTAGGCTTTTCCTTGTCGGAATCACTTTTTGATGGGGTTTGACTTTTTTTCCTTCCAGATCCTGTTTTAAAACTTTCACGTTTGATAGGAGCCAGCACATTTTCAACATCTTGCACGGTTTCTGTTTTTTCTGCATCTTTTTTTTCATCTTCCTTACAGTCTTCATTTGAACTTTTTGTTTCCAAAGAGCTTATATCACACCCATTCTTTTCTTCTTCCTTATCCTGGTTCTGAAAAATCAAACAGAACTCATGATGTGCTGAGTAAGGGCCAACGCATCTCTACATCATCTATCTTATTTGTCACAATTGTGCTGATTTAGTTAGGCCAGTGATGGTGAGCTAAGCACAGTAGTTTAAAACAACTTTGTAACAATCGCCTCTCATTTCAAGTTACTGATTACCTGTTTCGATGCCCATGCCACTTCTCTTAAAGAGCTAAACTTTCTAAAACGTTTGCAGCATCTGACACTTTCAGGAGTTTCTGATGCAATGGACTCCGTGTACGCAATGTGGTTCTTTCTGCCAGGTCCCTACAGCACTTCAGTATTTTTATTAATTAACAGCAAAATAAGTGCTATAAGTTAAATAGGTGTCAGGTATTGAGTAGATATGGGTCCAAGTACAAGTGGGGAGAGCCAGAGTAATCCAATTTGTATATCATTTTTAATTAACAACCGAACAAAATGTTCAGTTTTATTTATTAGGAGACAACCTTCCTACAGGGGAACTAGCTTGAAATAGTAACAAATAGAGATGACCTGAACACCCCGTGGTTCGGTTCGCGCCAGAACTCTGTAACATCACAAAAGTTCGAACCCGAACCGCAAACTCTATTAAAGTCTATGGGACCCGAACTTAAAAAATCAAAAGTTCCCATTTTGAAGGCTTATATACAAGTTATTGCCCTTAAAAATGGTATGGGGACCCGGGAACTGCCCTGGGGAACATGTACTAATACATTTTGTTTTTAGAAGATCATTTTTAACCACTTCCTGGTCAGTTGTAGCAGAAAAATTGTTGGGACTTTGTGTGAGGCCATGACTAACAAGTACATAGGTCTCTATCCCTAATAGTAGATAAGAACAGGGAAAAGGGAAAATAAAAAAATATTGGGACTTTACATGAAACACAACATTTGGGTAGATTGAATCATACAGGAGGTAGAAATAATAATATTTATTTAAAAAACAACAACTGAGCACAGTGCAATACATGGCATCAATTATAAAACAATGTATAATACAGACTTCAAATAGATATGATTGGTACATCACATAATATACAATTAATAACATAATAGACACTGTAAAGTTCGGGTTCGTACCGGACTTTTGGATTTTTGGGTCCCGGAACCAAACCCGAACAATTGACTGTATGTTCGGGTCCGGAGTTCGGCGATGTAATGGCGCATTTCTAAAAGCTACAGGGCAGCCAATAAACTTTTGTTTAACTGGTGTGCCCCTAGAAGCCATCACAGCCATGCCTACTAATGGCATGGCTGTGATTGGCCAGTGCAGCATGTGACCCAGCCTCTATATAAGTTAGAGGCACACAGCACAGCACGTCACTCTGCTTTAGATAGTATAGGGAAGGGATCCTGGCTGCTGTTGCTGTGAGGGAGAGAATGAAATGATAGGAGTTAGTCCTGATTCTGCAATCTACTGGGAGAAAAGATAGAGACAGTGTAGGGCAAGGTTCCTGTTGTTGCTTTCAGGGAGAGAGATTTATCTAGGAGTCCAGATTCAGAGATCTAATAACTCAGCGATCTGCATAGATTTACCTGGTTGGGTTGCAGTGCACAGTCTTTTTACACTGCCATGAGCCCAGTGCCAGAGAAAATCTGACTTTTATCTGCAAGATCAGTGCACCAGCACTGCATATGTTACGTTGAGATACACCCTGTACATACTGTGGGTGTATTCTGCTCTTCCAAAAACACCCATTTAGGGCAAAAAAATAAAAAAATTGCAGTATTTTCTGCATATATGCAGGTGTGAGATTTACAATTTATATGTTTTTCTTCTATTGTGCTATTCAAAAAAATTTTTTTTAGGGTAAAAACATTTTTTTGGAATAGCATTTTCTGCAGTTCTGTAGGTGTGAGATACACAGTTTACATACTGTGGGTGTATTCTGCTCTTCCAAAAACACCCATTTAGGGCCACAAAAAATATTTTGCAGTGTTTTCTGCATATCTGGAGGTGTGTGAGATAAACATTTTATATCATTTTCTTCTATTGTGCTATTCTAAAAAAATAATTTTAGGACAAAAACATTTTTTTTTAATAGCATTTTCTGCATTTCTGTAGGTGTGAGATACATCGTTTACATACTCTGGGTGTATTCTGCTATTGCAAAAACATACATTTAGTGCAAAAAAAAACTGTTTGCAGTGTTTTCTGCATATCTGCAGGTGTGAGATACACAATTTATATATATTTCTTCTATTGTGCTATTCAAATATTTTTTTTTTAGGGCAAAAACATTTTTTTTAAATAGCATTTTCTGCATTTCTGTAGGTTTTGAGATACACCGTTTACATACTCTGGGTGTATTCTGCTATTGCAAAAACACACATTTAGTGCAAAAAAATAATAATTTTGCAGTGTTTTCTGCATATCTGCAGGTGTGAGATACACAATGTATATATTTTTCTTCTATTGTGCTATTCAAATTAAAAAAATTTAGGGCAAAAATATTTTTTTTGAATAGCATTTTCTGCATTTCTGTAGGTTTTGACATACACCGTTTACACACTCTGGGTGTATTCTGCTATTGCAAAAACACACATTTAGTGCAAAAAAAAAAAAAATTCCAGAAAGGGTGTATTCTGGGGCATTCCCACCATATGTGTGGCATTGTGCCGTTGAGTTTCTGAGGTTCTTAATGATTTTCTGTACCTCTTCTGCTGAGAAGGGGGCCTCCAGCATATTATTATTATTCTTTATTTTTTTATGTTATTTTAAGTTATTTCCCTATCCACATTTGTTTGCAGAGCACTTGCCATGCTCTTAACAACATTTTGCTGCCACTTGCAGCCCTCTAGCCCTTTCCGTTACCTTTTTAGAGCCATTTTAGTCCTCAAAAGTTCGGGTCCCCATTGACTTCAATGGGGTTCGGGTTCGGGGTCAAGTTCGGGTCAAGTTCGGTCCCGAACTCAAACTTTTTTCCGAAGTTCGGCCGAACCCGTCGAACCCGAACATCCAGGTGTCCGCTCAACTCTAGTCAGCAGTATACTCAAAAAAATGTTTATAAAAAACCATGATAGGTAGTATATATATAATTAATTGATGATTCAAGCGAGTCAACCCCATAGTGGACACACATTGCCTACTTTATTTACCCCATTATTGTCTGTGGACATGTATCTAGTGCCAGCTTAGGTAGATACTATTTTTGGGTTAGCCTCTTTTCTGTTTTATTCTTTGTGAGGATATCTGTTGGGGGTGGTTTTTCATTCATTCCCTCACAGCGTACGTGTGACATCACTCACAGGTTTGCCGCGAGTCGGCGTGATTCTTCCTTCAGCGTGCAGCATGAGGGAGGATAAACCCCTATTTAATGACCGCTAGTTGCTCGGACATGGTCGCCCACCTCTCCTCGCACACCAGCGTGACGTTGGTGGGGCTTGGCTGGCAGGCGGGCCGCCCTTCATCATAACATCACTTGGCTACACTTACCTTGCTCTTTCACATCCAGCCTGGCACACGCAGCCATCACTTCCTGACATCACGCTTCAGCAGAAGCTCCAGGTATATTCATTGCCATGGCTTCCTCCTGTGGCCCTATGGTGGTTTGTTATCTTACTTTGTATACTCTCTACACTGCTTTCCTATTTTCTTTTTCCCTTTTAGCACACTTGGGGGTCCTTTTTGATTCACCTCACTTTCCACTCCAACACTTTTATTTTCCTTGTAGCTTTCATTAGCCAATCGCCCCTTGATCACTATACCAATTTTATTAACAATATTTGTTTCAGAAGCCTTATTGGCCCCACCAATCACCCTACCTTGGAAGAGTGATTCCCTCACATGAGAAGTTCATTCACTTACCACTTTGGCCTTCCTGTCATTACATCGCCATCACCTCAACTCTCGGGGGGGATGTTCCTCACCCCCCGCTGCCTCTCATTATCATTACCAGGATCCACGCTCTTTTTAAATTCTACCCATAGGTAGGAGTGATAGGATCAAAGTTATTTTGTCCCCTCTTTCCCTATTATAATCAATTACTATTGATTATTAATCTTTATTCATTATAAAGGTACCCTATTGCATAGCTGCTCCTGATGAGTGGAAACAGTCCACGAAACGCGTCGAACCTTTCTTATTTGATGCTATGCCACAGCAATCATGTGTGCACTATGGGTTTGACTCGCTTGAATCATCAATTAATTATATATATACTACCTATCATGTTTTTTTATAAACATTTTTTTGAGTATACTGCTGGCCCTTTACCAATCATGTGCAACAATGTCTATTATGTTATAAATTTTATATTATGTGATGTACCAATCATATCTATGATAAGTCTGTATTATACATTGATTTATCATTGATGCCATGTATTTCACTGTGCTCAATTGTTGTTTTTTAAATAAATATTATTTCTACCTCCTGTATGATTCAATCTACCCAAATGTTGTGTTTCATGTAAAGTCCCTATATTTTTTATTTTCCTTTTTCCCTGTTTTTATTTAACCACTTCCTGCCCGGCCTATAGCAGATTGATGGCCTGGCGGTGGTTCTGTTATCCTGACTGGCCGTCATATGATGTCCAGCAGGATAACATGCCAGCGCGTGGCGATCAGGGGTGCTGTGTGTCAATCTGACACACCGCATCTCCGATAGTGATATGTAACCTCTGACAGAGGCTTCTTACCACATGATCAGCTGTGACCAATCACAGCTGCATAGCACATGAACCAGGAAGTGGCAGTAAACGGCATTCCTCCGTTCGTGCTAACAGGGAGAGCCGATTGGCGGCTCTCCCTGTCAGAGGTGGGGTATGTGCTGATAATCAGCACATTGATTATTAGCACAGCCCCCATCAGATGTGCCCATCAGCTGCAATCAGTGCTCCATTAATAACATCTGTCAGTGCCAATTAAAGTGCCAATCAGTGCCAAAGTGCCAATCAGTGCCCACCACGGTGCCAGGGCCCACCACAGTGCCAATCAGTGCCAATCACAGTGACAATCAGTTCCCAGCAGTAACACCTGTCAGTACCTCATCATCAGTGCTGCCCATCAGTGCCATCTATTAGTGTCCATCAGTGCCACCTGTCAATTCCAATCAGTGCCGCCTATCAGTGCCACCTATCAGTGCCCATCAGTACAGCCTGTCAGTGCCCATTAGTGCCACCTGTCAGTGCCCATTAGTGCCACCCATCAGTGCCTATCAGTGCCGCCTATCAGTGCCCATCAGTGCTGCATATCAGTGTCGCCTATAGGTGCCCATCAGTGCTGCATATCAGTGCTGTATATCAGCACTAGTGGTTAGCACTTCCACCTAGCAGCAAAAGGGTCGCTGGTTCGAATCCCGACCACGACACCATCTGCCTGGAGTTTGCATGTTCTCCCTGTGTCTGCGTGGGTTTCTTCCGGGTACTCCGGTTTCCTCCCACACGCCAAAGACATGCTGGTAGGTTAATTGGATCTTTTCCAAATTGGCCCAGTATATATGTATATACGACTGTGTGTCCCAAGCGTCTCGAGATCCTACGGAGTAAATGACCGCACCAGCCAGGCAGACACTGGCTGCAAATAGCACAATAGAGGCGATTCAGTTCGCATGTGAGTGCTATACAAGTCATTCATTCATTCATCAGTGCTGCATATCAGTGCCACCTATCAGTGCCCATCAATTCTACATATCAGTACCTCCTCATTAGTGCCCATCAGTGCCACCTTATCACTGTCAACTCATAAGTGCCCATCATTGCCGCCTCATCTTAGCCCATTTCATACATTTCTGTCTTTTTTAGTTTGTTTAGCAAAATATAAAAACCCCAGAGGTGATCAAATACCACCAAAAGAAAGCTCTATTTGTGGGAATAAAATTATCAAAATTTAGTTTGGGTACAGTATTGCATGACCGTGCAATTGTCATTCAAAGTGCGACAGCACTGAAAACTGAAAATTGTCCTGGGCAGGAAGGGGCGAAAGTGCTGGTATTGAAGTGGTTAAAGAAGCAGTGATTTTAATGATGCTTAAAGTGAAATAATAAAAAATAAAAAATTCCTTTAAATATAGTGCATGGGGGGCCCCCTTAGTCTGCCTGTTGTAAAGTAGCACATTTGTACGTGTATAGAACCTGCTGCAGCAAAACTGACTTTTATAAAGAAAAAAAAATGACATTTAAATTGATTTTCCCTGCAAGCTTTCTTTATTTAGAAAACAACAGCTTGGATGAGCCAGTCTGTATGATAAGGCCACAATTTAGTGCACTTGGAACAAGATTAGAGATTTTTTTGTCTCTTTGGCAGACTTTGGAAGGAAATAACAAAGATTTG
Organism: Rana muscosa; assembly: GCA_029206835.1. Classification (NCBI taxonomy): domain Eukaryota; kingdom Metazoa; phylum Chordata; class Amphibia; order Anura; family Ranidae; genus Rana; species Rana muscosa. The sequence continues at coordinate 190,135,456 of CM055122.1, read as the reverse complement.
CACCAAAGTGAACAAGCCTTATGTGAAGAAGCCAAATTATAGTACACTCAGGCCAAGTCTTGATAAAGTCTGGTGTCTCTTTTGCAGACTTTGGATAGAAGTAACAGGTGCGGAAAAATTGGGCTTTGGGTGTTGGTGGTGCCTTCACACCGTAACCCTAAAGAGGTACTCTTGATGAAAGGAAGAATTGGCCTTGCTGTTAAAATGTTTTGTTTTTTTTCCAGAAAAAAAGTTTATTAAAGAACATAGAAAATACATACATCAAGGCTACATAAACAATCCGGTACAGTACAGGCAATATAAATCAGGTCTGCATAGTCTACATGCTTATTCTATTTGAGAATGGCTCCCTCCCAGCGCCGCGTTGAGCAGCCAGTACCTTCGAAGAAGGCCCGTCCATCTAGAATAAACCCTGTCAGGTACCCATGCCCAGCAGTCTTCCCGTGACCAGGTCCACCGGGGCAAGGCCCGGTACATCCAACCACGGTCCCCACAACCTCTCAAATTTCTGTGTGCTACCTCTATGCTGGTATATTATTTTTTCCTTCCGGAGCATATCACCCATTACAGCAATCCATTGCCTAAGAGTAGTGGGGTCCTCCGATATCCAATGGGTCATTACAAGCTTATGTGCCATAAACAGAGATCTAATAACAACCACCCTAGTACATTCCTCCCATTCCAGCTCCTCCAGTATATGGAGTAGGCAGTGTTTTGGGTCTGTGGGCAGCGAGACCCGGAATACCCTGTCTATAGTGTCCACCACCCAGTATGGGTGAAGTTTTGGGCATCTCCACAGTAGGTGGATCAAGTCTCCATGGTCCCTCTTGCACCTGGTGCATAATGGAGTGGGCCGTAAGCCCATAGCAAAACAACCTGTGGGGGGTATAGTACACTCTCAGCAATAAGTACAGTTGCGACACTCTATGGGATACATTCAAGGAGCAAGTGGGTACCGCCTGTAGGGCTTCCTCCCACTGATCTCCATCAATCGGTCCCACCTCCCCCTCCCATTTGGTCAGCATTCGCAAAGGGTGTTTAGTCAGAAACGTTTGTAATAGCATATTATAACATTGCGATATAAACCCCTTAGTATTATCTGCTCTAGCGATCAGGTTAAACAATGGGGTTGGGGAAGGGATCCAATCCGAGGATTTGGCCTGGGCAGTTATAGCATGGTGTAATTGCATATAGTAAAATGTCATAGAGTGCGGCAAACCAAAAAGACCCTGTAGTGCTTCAAATGTGTGCAATTTCCCATTGCAAAAAATCTGGCTAAGGTACAGTGGGTACGGAAAGTATTCAGACCCCCTTAAAGTTTTCACTCTTTGTTATATTGCAGCCATTTGCTAAAATCATTTAAGTTCATTTTTTTCCTCATTAATGTACACACAGCACCCCATATTGACAGAAAAACACAGAATTGTTGACATTTTTGCAGATTTATTAAAAAATAAAAACTGAAATAGCACATGGTCCTAAGTATTCAGACCCTTTGCTCGGTATTTAGTAGAAGCACCCTTTTGATCTAATACAGCCATGAGTCTTTTTGGAAAAGATGCAACAAGTTTTTCACACCTGGATTTGGGGATCCTCTGCCATTCCTCCTTGCAGATCCTCTCCAGTTCTGTCAGATTGGATGGTAAACGTTGGTGGACAGCCATTTTTAGGTCTCTCCAGAGATGCTCAATTGGGTTTAAGTCAGGGCTCTGGCTTGGCCATTCAAGAACAGTCACGGAGTTGTTGTGAAGCCACTCCTTCATTATTTTAGCTGTGTGCTTAGGGTCATTGTCTTGTTGGAAGGTAAACCTTCGGCCCAGTCTGAGGTCCTGAGCACTCTGGAGAAGGTTTTCATCCAGGATATCCCTGTACTTGGCCGCATTCATCTTTCCCTCGATTGCAACCAGTCGCCCTGTCCCTGCAGCTGAAAACACCCCCACAGCATGATGCTGCCACCACCATGCTTCACTGTTGGGACTGTATTGGACAGGTGATGAGCAGTGCCTGGTTTTCTTCACACATACCGCTTAGAATTAAGGCCAAAAAAGTTCTATCTTGGTCTCATCAGACCAGAGAATCTTATTTCTCACCATCTTGGAGTCCTTCAGTTGTTTATTAGCAAACTCCATGCAGGCTTTCATGTGTCTTCCACTGAGGAGATGCTTCCGTCGGGCCAATCTGCCGTAAAGCCCCGACTGGTGGAGGGCTGCAGTGATAGTTGACTTTCTACAACTTTCTGCCATCTCCCGACTGCATCTCTGGAGCTCAGCCATAGTGATCTTTGGGTTCTTCTTTACCTCTCTCACCAAGGCTCTTCTTCCCCGATAGCTCAGATTGGCCGGATGGCTAGCTCTAGGAAGGGTTCTGGTCATCCCAAACGTCTTCCATTTAAGGATTATGGAGGCCACTGTGCTCTTAGGAACCTTAAGTGCAGCAGAATTTTTTTGTAACCTTGGCCAGATCTGTGCCTTGCCACAATTGTGTCTCTGAGCTCTTCAGTCAGTTCCTTTGACCTCATGATTCTCATTTGCTCTGACATGCACTGTGAGCAGTAAGGTCTTATATAGACAGGTGTGTGGCTTTCCTAATCAAGTCCAATCAGTATAATCAAACACAGCTGGACTCAAATGAATGTGTAGAACCATCTCAAGAAATGGACAGCACCTGAGTTAAATATATGAGTGTCACAGCAAAGGGTCTGAATACTTAGGACCATGTGATATTTCAGTTTTTCTTTTTTAATAAATCTGCAAAAATTTCAACAATGCTGTGTTTTTCTGTCAATATGGAGTGCTGTGTGTACATTAATGAGGGGAAAAAAATGAACTTAAATGATTTTAGCAAATGGCTGCAATATAACAAAGAGTGAAAAATTTAAGGGGGTCTGAATTCTTTCCGTACCCACTGTATACCACCCCATATCTCCTCCAAAGTGCACCATGCTGCAGTTTAGCCAATTCAGGGTATGAATCATTTGACCATATAGGGCTATAGTCCATGTATCCTACCACTCCCTGTAAATACCTAGTTTTGTTCCAGATTTTTTGGATAAGGTTATAGGTCGGGAATTGTTTATTTAGTTTCCCGAATGCCAGCGACTCCAGGGATGTCGGTATCAAAGCTTTCTGTACAGTGTGTAACATCACTAGTTCGGAGGAGCCACCACTCCCTCCCTCCCCATCCACACTTGTGCGTATTGTACCTATCAATTGCTGCAATTGCGCAGCAATGTAGTACAACCAAGGATTAGGGAGGGCAAGCCCCCCCTCATCCTTCGGGCGTTGGAGGTGTTCAAGTTTAATTCTGGGTGTGCGCTTCTTCCATATAAGTGTACGGAACAGGGAATTGACAATTTTAAATACTTTTAAGGTCACTACCGTTGGAGCATTATGAAGCACATACAGCAATTGGGGCATGAGGATCATTTTGATCAGATTCACCCTACCCGCTACAGACAGGCAGAGTGAATTCCACGTCTTGATCCGGTCACAAAATTTTTGTAGCAGGGGGGACACATTCAATTTACCATAGTCACAGATCTTGGGCGTCACCTGGATACCCAAGTATTTGAATGAGCCAGCCAGTGGCACAGTAGAAGAGGTTGAGGGAGTCCCCCCCTCGTCAATAAGCATCAAGGAGGATTTAGTCCAGTTAATCCGGAGCCCAGAAAATCTACCAAATTCCCCTATGGTGGCCATAGCTTCTGTAAGGGAGCCCTCTACGTCCCCAAGCAACACCATAGTGTCATCAGCGTAAAGCATTATTTTCTCCTGCTTGTCCCCGTACTTAAATCCCACAATCTTCGGGCTGGCTCTTACCTTAATCTCTAGGGGTTCTATGGCCAGTGCGAAAAGCAGGGGTGATAAGGGGCACCCCTGTCGCGTCCCTCTCCCCAAGTTGAAAGTGTGTGACATAGCCCCAGAAGATCTAATGGCCGCCTTCGGACTATGGTATAGCAGACGAACCCAGGAAATATACGAGTCCCCGAAGCCGAATCGCCTAAGAATTTCCCACAAATATTCCCACTCAACGCTATCAAAGGCCTTCATAGCGTCCAATGAGAGCAAGGACCTCTGCCCTATATTATCCACCGGGGATTGCATGTTGAGATATAGCCTCCGTAAATTGACAGCCGTCGATTTGTTAGGCATGAAGCCAGCTTGATCAGGGTGAATAATGCTAGTAATGGCGCCATTCAGCCTAATCGCCAGCATTTTGGCCAGTTGCTTAATGTTGCTCTGTAACAGAGATATTGGTCTGTAGGAGCCTGTCTATAGGGTCTTTTCCGGGTTTCAATATTAGAACAATATTGGCCGTGGCCATGAAAGAGGGCAGAACCTGTTGTCCCCTGGCCGCGTTAAACACCATCAATAGTTTTGGTAAAAGGATACCTGCATATTGCCTGTACACCTCCACAGGTAGTCCGTCCGCCCCTGGGGCCTTACAGTTGGGGAATGCAGCCAATGCCATCTGCAGCTCCTCCAAGGTAAAGGGGGCATCCAAGGCCCTCCTCTGGTCAGTCGTGAGTTGTGGGAAGTCAATGCCCTGTAAGTAGGTCAGAAGTTCCTGCTGGGTGAATTGTTCCGTCGGGAGATAGAGGGTCTCATAAAATCTGGCCAGTTCTGCCAAGATTAGGTCAGGGGAGTTCGCTATCTTACCCTCTGGTGTTTTAACAGCCCCAATAGTGGGGGCACGTTGTTGAGAGTTAGCTATCTTAGCCAATAGGTGCCCTGTGCTCTCTCCCTCCTCAAAGAAAGCCAACTTAGAAAAAAACAGTTTTTTTTCTGCCGTGGAGGACAACAGCCACTCATAGGCTGATTGAGCCGACTGCCATGCCTCCCTGGCAGAATCCGTGGGGGTTTGAACAAATGCCTCCTCTAGGGCCATTACCTGTTTTTCAAGGTCCTCTCTGAGCCCAGAGGAGTTCTTTTTTACCTTATTAATTTCGGAGATAAGCAACCCCCTCAGATATGTTTTAAAGGCATCCCACTGTGACACCGGAGAGAAAGCAAAATCCCTGTCATCAAGAAATTCCCCCATGCTCCGCTCCACCTCCTCGTGAGTCAAAAATAGTTTGAGCCAAAAGGCATTCAATTTCCACGGGGCCCTCGGAAGGGTGGAAGGTGGGGAGATAATCAAAGTGATCACTAAATGTGAGTGATCCGACACACTGCGGGGCTTAAACATCACGCCAGAGACAGATGGGAGCATGGCAGGGTTACCAACAGCTAGGTCAATTCTGGACAGCATCCCATGTGTTTTGGAGAAGCAGGAAAACTGTTTATCCAAAGGGTGTCTGTACCTCCATATATCCACCCAACCCACCTCATTGAGCAGTCTCAACAATGGAGACTCCCTTGATGCAGCAGAGACCCCAGTGCTGGGGAGTCTGTCCATAGAGGGACTCAACCAGCAATTAAAGTCACCCGCGATCAGTAGCGGGAGATCCGACCGGCCTTCCAAATAGGCCAGCAGTCGCCGGAGCACCGCCACCGTAAACGGTGGGGGTATATACAAACAAGCCAATATACAGTACACCTTACACACCCGACAATGTAAAAATATTAATCGACCCTCAGCATCAATACACACATCAATTTCCTGGAAATCTACAGAGGTATGTATCATAACACTCACACCCCTAGAGTACGAGGTGTGTGTGGAATGATAGGCTTTACCCACCCATGCATATTTAAGACAGCATTGTGTTTCAGTGGTTAGATGCGTTTCTTGCATCCATAAAATCATAGGGTGATATTTCTTTAGACAGGAGGATACCATCATGCGTTTAAGTGGGGAGCCTAAGCCCCTCACGTTCCAAGAAACAATGGGCCTCTCAAGCAACTGGGGGCAGCCTATCTTCTATCTCACTCATCCGGCTTTCCATCGCTGTCGTGCGTTCACGGATCTTTTGTAAATCCTGTCTCAGCAGGGATACATTCTCTCTCACTGAGGCAGTGCAAACATGCACCGCCCTGAGTATCTCAGCCAGGGTCGGTTGCTCAGTGTCCTGTGTCAGTGTGCAGGGTGACAGACTGCTCCACTGTACTGGCCTGGTCTCCATGGCTCCCCGCCCCTCCTGCATGCTGCTCCTGTGAGGCCTGTGCTATCGCATGGGGGTGCTCTGCGGTCCCCCCCTCGGTCTGATCTTGGGGACCCTCCAGCTTTTGGGTGTAGTATGTCATGTCCCTCGGGTAGTCCTTACTCTGAGCCTGCAATGCTTTCTTGCTGGTCCCCTCCTCAGCGTGCGCTGAGTTAGGGCCGCGGTGGCACCATCTTGTATTTCGGGCCCCGGGAAATCATCTTTTTTCTTAGCCATACCGCGTGTGCAGAGAGCTGGCGGTTGGACCGGGAGGGTGAGCGGGATGGTAGCCAGCGGGATAGCCGTTTGGAGACGTTGGATCGCTGCTGTGAGAGGATCAATAGACTGTGCTGTGGAGGAGCTGTGAGACACACGTCTTTTCACATGCCGGCCTTGGCCACGCCCCCTTGCTGTTAAAAATTTAAATTTGATACCCCGGTCAAACATTCGCAGAAAAATTGGGCTTTGGATGTTGGTGGTGCCTTCAACCTGTAACCTTCTTAAGGTACTCTTGATGAAAGCAAGAATTGGCCTTGCTGTAAAAAATTGAAATTTGACGCCCGGTCAAACAGGTGGGGAGTAAGTTGTTGGATGGGTATATTAAAAGGTGGAATATGCTATGTGTAAAATGTTTAACTGCATTTCCATCCAGATTTCATTAGGGTTAACTTTCCAAATAGAACCACATCCAATTTGCATTAAATGCTCTGCCTCCTCTATTAACTTAAGCTCTCTAGTGCATTTTAAAATACATTTAGGAGCATGATTTTTAGTAATCTGATATTGTCTTAAAGAATATATAGCAGAGGTAGATTTTGTTTTGTAGTATATAGCTAACTGCCAGCATAGGTGGATTTCCCCCCCCCCCCCCAATCTTAAAGGAACACTAAAGGCACAATTTTTTTTTCTATAACAAACATGTTATACTTACCTCCACTGTGCAGCTTGTTTTGCACAAAGTGGCCCCAAACCTGGTCTTCTGGGGTCCCTCGGCGGCTGTATCTGCTCCTCCCCGCAAGAACTTTCCACCTTCATGCGAGCGAGCTTGCATAGTGGTGAGTTCTTGCCGTCACGCTCCCGTGATACAGAAGGCGGCTATAGCAGCTCACTGTATCACACGGCCCCGCCCCCCTGGCGCGCCGCATCATTGGATGCGATTAACAGCAGCACAAAACCAATGGCTGCGCTGCTTTCAATCAACCAATGAATGAGCCGAGAAGCCTGCCCGAGAAGCAAGCGCGTTCACGGCGTGGGACTTTCGAGGGGTCAGCTAAGTAAATGGGGGGGCTTGGGGGCCGCTAAGCTGCAGATGTTTTTTCACCTTAATGCATAGAATGCATTAAGGTGAAAAAACTTTTACCTTTACAACCCCTTTAATCTGTTTTTGAAGGAATGCATGCACTTGCATATAAGAGAATGAACAGGTCCATAAAGACACGGATGAGCGAGTTTGGGGTGGAGGAACTTGACTGGCCTGCACAGAGTCCTGACCTCAACCTGACAGAACACCTTTGGGATGAATTAGAGCGGAGACTGCAAAACAGACTCTCACGTCCAAATCCGTGCCTGACCTCACAAATGCGCTTCTGGAAGAATGATCAAATATTCTCATAGACGCACTGCTAAACCTTGTGAACAGCCTTCCCAGAAGAGTTGAAGCTGTTATAGCTGCAAAGGGTGTGCCAACTCAATATTGAACCCTACAGACTAAGACTGGGATGCCATTAAAGTTCATGTGCATGTAAAGGCATAGCAGAGAGTAGTATCAATAATACACAGTATAACTGAAGATTAGGGAAATTAAGACCCCTCACATATGTAGGCCGAGATAGATTTACAATGTTATTTTCAATCTTTTGTTTCACCATAAAACTTTACAAAGGCTCTATTTAATCTGCACGCGTGCGGACAAAACCCCTGTTTTTAACGCATACTGTTAGACAGGTTAATTGGGTGTCTGCAAGCTGGTCGGTAAGTAGGCTTGGGTTTTTCCTGGGCATTCCCCAGGCTTTTGTTGTTATCTGTTTCAGCCTTCCAATGCTGCTTACTGCAATGGCCAGCTATAGATGAGGGCGGTGGACAAGTTTGTTTTTCATACACATTGGTGTTTGTATTGCTCCAGCAACGCACCAATACCTTTGCAGCCATTGTGCTACATGCTGGGTGTTTGGTGTGCTCCTGTACCTTTAAGAAGGGGCGGGCTCCCCTTCAGTCCACCTGTCCTCATCTATCCATCAGAATGCATGTGCCCCCATTGTGGGGACACTCATAGTTTAGTGTAGGACCACAGACTCTATGGTGCGGTGACGTGGCTCTGTGGCTCACTCATGCGTTTGCAAATGCGTGCGGACAAAACACCTGTTTTTAACGCATACTGTTAGACAGGTTAATTGGGTGTCTGCGAGCTGGTCGGTAAGTAGACTTGTTTTTTTCCTGGGCATTCCCAGGGCTTTTGTTGTTATCTATTTAATCTGATTGCATGGAGGGTGTGAAGAGGATACAACAGTCTTGGAAGGCTAATCATTGCAATATGATGACATTTACCCGTTAAAGAAAGTGGCAACACTATTGACAAGTTTAATGGGGTAACTGGAGGAAAATTCAGATGATATAAATGTAATGCATTCCTAGAGGATTTTATGCCCAAATAAATAAACTAATCCTCTGTTCTTTTCAGACCTATTGATCTCAACTATTCAGAATCTGTATGGAGATTATATTTACTCAGAAATAACATTTAATTCTTAGAAAAATGTATTTTTATTCCCAAAAAAGATCCAAACTCATCTACTGTATATATCTCATGGTGCAATCTAGGTGGTCCTTTGGTAACAATTTGTATCAAAGTAGCGACTAAAGGTTCAACAGCCAAATTAAACAATAATGAAGACAAGAATCACCCTTGGCACATATTACATTGTAAGGAGATCGCCAAAGAGAATTCCCCTAAACCTTAGCAAATAATGAGAAATAGATAGATTGCATAAGACAAAGAAAATGTCCATGTAAACCAAAATGGATACAACATGTAAAAGTCCCTTCTATTGAAACCTATCAAAGGCTTTCTCTGCTTTGACTCCTAGATTTTTAAATGCTGTAGATGGTACAAAGAAGTTTATTTCAAATTCACAAATCAACATCTACTTGCAACCTGGTAAAATATGTTTTAACTCATCAGTTGCCCTATCGCAGAAGATATAAGCCTACATACAAAACGGTATCATTCAAAACTCCTTAAATATTGTTTATATTAATAGAGATTATTAGAATTACATTCAGTATATGTTATCGTCTATTGCTCTCTTAGATATCATTGTGTATAATAGTCTGGCATAGTGGTTGAGATATAATTTACCTGAAGCATCACAAGTGAATAATAGACTCCTTTTTTACACATAAGATCATCATGTGACCCCTGCTCCACCACAATACCACCATGGAATCCAGCAATGATGTCTGCAGTTCGGACAGTAGACAGTCGATGAGCTATGACTATTGTTGTGCGACCTGCTCTAGCCTAAAAAACACAGCAAAAATAGAGATCAAAAGCAAAAAAAATAATTCAAAATTAGGCCAGGAATAAATACAAAAATAGACAAGGAAAAATATATTGTCAAAATGATTCCTTTTAGTGACAAATAATATTAAAAATACACACTTTTACTAGGTTCCTTCACAAGGGTTCTTCAAAACGTTTCTGCACTTTTTTTGTTTTGCAGCTATCTTCACCATAGCATGACAACTCTTATACTAAACTGCAAGGTCAGCCGGCTTGTCAGGCAGACTAGTCACATGGCACTCTCAGACAAGACCAATTACTACTCCTGCCGCCCTCACTGTTTTTAAAGAAAATAAAAAGTGCGGAAACACAAAAAGAATTTGTGAAAAAAATGGCGTGGGGTCCCTCCCAAATTCATACCAGGCCCTTTCGGTCTGGTATGGATTTGGAGGGGAACCCCAACCCAAAATGAAAAAAACCTGGCGTGGGCCCCCCCAATCCATTCCAGACCCTTATCCAAGCATGCAGCCTGGCAGGTCAGGAAATGGAGGGGACGAGCGAGCACCCCCCTCCTTAACCATATCAGGCCGCATACCCTCAACATGTGAAGGTGCTCTGGGGCGGGGGGGGTCTGCCCATGTTGATGGAGACAAGGGCCTCTTCCCCAGAATCCTGGGCTGTGGTTGTGGAGGTTTGCAGGCAGGGGACTTATCAGAATCTAGAAGCCCCCTTTAATAAGGGGGCCCTCAGATCCCGCCCCCCATGTGAATGAGTACGGGGTAAAAAAGTGTCAATAAGAAAAAAAACCACAAAAAACACCTTTTTTAAAAATCTAAAAACAATGTCCCCCGATGTAGATCAATCATGCAGCCCGCCGCCCCCCTGGGCTAAAAAAAAACGTCAACGGGTGGCCCCGCCCTTTACCTATTTAAGAACTTTTAGACAGAGGAGTGTTTTTTAGAAACCAGCTATATACTGTGTTTTTAAAGCGCAAAATGCATCAAAAACGCATCACAAATCCAACACTTGCGTTTTTGGTGTGACTCCATAGGTAACCATTTTGAATGTACTGTAGTGCATTTCTGCAAAATGCACCAAAAAGTGCATAGGTGTTAATGTAGGGGTATACCTCTTATATGGCTAACTACTTTGCAATGCTTCTCTAAAGCCAGCCGTTTTGATTCTCACAATGCAGTACTAATAATTTACATTTTATCTGTATATTGTGTCTTTTCTCTGAAAATCAATCTATTTAGTGCTCTGCCATTTCAACTTTCATCTCAGTACACCCAGAGAAGGAACCTGGTATTTGGAAAACTCACATTTTGCATATTTGCAAGGCACTAAGGCTCCATTCTCATTTGTACGATTTCAAAGTTGCGCCGACTTTGGAGTGAAACTTTGATGCAACTTTGACGCAACTTTGGATGGGTGCAACTTGGAAACGACTTTGGTTTTGTCCAGTGATAATGGAAAACTGTATAACATTCAGGTACGACTTTCATGCAGCTTCTGAGGTTACGGCCCTCAAATTGCATGAAAGTCGGACCAAAGTAGTGCACTTTAAGTCGTGCATATATGAATGGTTATTATTGGAAAACATGGGGAACGACTTGTCATGCAACTTTGATGTCCAAAGTTGCATGACAAGTCACACAAGTGTAAATGGAGCAAAGGTATCATTTTAACCATAGTTTTGTTTTCTCTGTTGAAAAATAAAGAACACTCAATCGAGAAACATATACAGTTTTTCTTTACACAATGTATCAATCAAGTCACCTTATCTAATGCAGCTTGTACAACAGCCTCACTCTGTGTGTCCAGAGCTGATGTTGCTTCATCAAGTAGCAGAATTTTTGGATTTCGTACAAGAGCACGTGCTATGGCTATTCTCTGCTTCTGTCCTCCACTCAGCTGGGCTCCTCTCTCCCCCACCAATGTATTGAATTGCTGCAGAAAGAACATGAATAAACTTAGATTTCCTTCTGGAATTCCTGTTTCCCATTGATCTCACAAAGGATTATAAACAGACAGATTCGATGGGCAGGTTTCATGTCATTTATAGTGAAGTTCCAAGAAGGAAAATAAACCAGCCACATCTAATTCATTTACAGACTAATGTGCTAGGGCTACTGTGATAACATTCAGACAGCATAGAGTGCAATAAAGTGCATTTAAATCCCAAATTAAAATTTGAATATGCACCGCAGCTTACCAGTCCTTATATGTGGTGACTGTATTCATTTACATGTAGGACTTTTTTTTCCTTTTTTGTAGCTGGTGATCTTGCCAATAATACACTTCCTGTTTTAGGATTCCAATGCCCATTTATTAATAGAGAAGCAGCGTTGTCACCCTAGCACAAGACTACAGAACCCCTCCCCTCTCATTTTTTCCATAACATAGAGGGGAGGGGTTCAGCAATTCTCAGATATACAGTACCTGGGAACAATATAACTGACTAAGTCAACAAGAAAGCCAAGGAATTTATCAACTGAGAAGATTTCTGGCAGGATCAATTTGTATTTTTGCACTTATTAAACAGATAAAACAAAACACTTTCAATAGTCTATTTAACAGAAAGAAATGGGGCTTAAAGGGAAATGTTGTTTGTTAGAGTTTACATACCGGTACTCTTTAAAGAACATTCCAAAGTGAATGGCATGTGCCATATTATTATTAATTGTTTTAAATGTTGTGAAAACTTACATTAAAATGCCCATCAATGCAGCCTTATCAGTGTCCATCTGCAGCCTTGTCCATCATTGCAGCCTTGCCCAGTGTCCATCTGCAGCCTTGCCCAGTGTCCATCTGCAGCCTTGCCCAGTGTCCATCTGCAGCCTTGCCCAGTGTCTTTGCATTTGCAGCCTTGCCCTGGCCTGATTTAAATTTGGTGCCGATTTCCGCCTACTGTGAGCGGAGCCGAGATACAGAAAGCCGAGTGTACTTCGGCTAGACTCGGCTCTGCTCACAGTCCCGCCCATCTCCACTGATTGCGAGAGGAGCCGAGATACACAAAGCCGAAGTACACTCGGCTTTACTCAGCTCCTCTTGCAGTCACGCCCACCTCCACTGATTGGGAGCGCCGCTGACATACAGAAAGCTGAGTGTACTTTGGCTAGACTCGGCTCTGCTCACAGTCAGGGGCGGGACTGCGAGAGGAGCCGAGACTAGCCGAAGTACACTCGGCTTTCTGTATGTCAGCGACACTCGCAAACAGTGGAGGTGGGCGTGACTGCGAGAGGAGCCGAGTAAACCGAGTGTACTTCGGCTTTGTGTATCTCGGCTCCGCTCGCTCACAATCAGCGGGGGATCGACGGGGATCGGCGTATAACACGCACCCACGATTTTCCCCTGATTTTAAAGGGGAAAAAAAGTGAGTGTTATACGCCGATAAATACGGTAGTTATATGTACTTATGCTAATTAGCTCAAAACTTCAAAGGAAAGTATACTACTAGGTCATAGATCCTATGCCTTCCTGGGGAGTAAGGGCTGTAAAAATTTAACAAGGGCCATCCCAAAAAAGCCAGAGACTACAATAAAATTGGACCTAGGCTCGACCTCCTCCACTTAATGCATTTTGCTATAATAAAAGGAGTTATTTTAACTGATGCTTTTCTAAAAACTGATTCCTGACAGATACCATTACAAAATACTTTATTCATACTTATTATTCAACCTTATTACAAACTATATTAAAAAAACTTCACCCTTCATGTGCCTTAAAAATTCCCAACATTATATTATCATATTATCAAAAATACAAAATACTGTACTGTAGATCATATATGTATGTATATATATTTAGACCAACTACTGATTTGGGGCAAATTAACAAGCGGATGTGGATAGGCTGATGGGGAGTCTATTGTATTTCCATGTAGATATCATGGTAGAAAGGTAATCACTCACTGTAGGCAAATGATGTTCATTAAGTCTAAAAGGACCTAGGTAGTCCTCATTCTATAATGTTGTTATAAAGCCCCATTCAGACTCCCTTGATCCTTAAAACGTGAGTGGCCACACAAGGAAGTGCATCCCTCAAGTTTTGAAAGTAGTGAACCGCAGCTTATAGGTTCCATATCTTGACATACAGACATCCAAGCTCTGTGGTCCAGAGGAGGAGATATGGCCAAAATTGCATATTACATGTTGTCTAGAAGGTAGCCACCATATATTCCTGCTTCTGGCTCCAATCAATCTCTCTCAGACATTTATAAAAAATTCCTTTGCAGTATAGCAGATAAAGTTTCAGGATTCTCCACTTAATCAAAGTCTCTCATGTGTCCTCAACTCAGCCAAATCCACATAAAGTATCCACAAATATGAATACTTATCAGTTCCCCATGGTGGTTGTCCAGAATTAAAGGCACATGGCAGTAAAGAGTAGGCCAGTTTCGCTGGCTCCAACTGGCTACATTAGTGACAATAGTATTGGGCATATCTCCTTCTCTGGACCACAGAGCTTTGATGTCTGTATGTCAAAATATAGAACCTAAAAGCTGCAGTTCACTTTTGAAAATATGTTAGAAACCAACTTAAACCCAACTTCAGAGTCTCTGTTAATATCTTTGAGGATGAATTACTTTATAATACCTGCTGCTACAGAGGGCAGTGATGTTTTGTTTTCTCTATTACTGAATATGTAGCTTTAATGTAGCACAGGTGCACTTATAATTTAGGTAAAAGATCTTCAGGTTTCAATAAAGGGTTATAAATAAAAAATTAAAATGGAAAGAAGCCAGCAATTTCACAAGACCAGAGACTGCATGGTTTCTTTATGTTACATTGTGCATTATAGACATTATGACTTTTAATTCCCTGAGTCAATTGTTTGTTATACTTTGATATTTGACAATAAACTATGCATTAAAATGTTTGCATCACTTTGAACTAAAAAATGTGTACCCATTATAAAATAAAGGTTTAGTCATAAAAAGGGATGTCATAAGATATATTAGACAGATATTGTTAACCTTATTCAGTAAAACAGTGTGAAGTTTTTTGTCTTATTGAAGAGCAGGATTCAGGTTCGAGTGAGGGGGAATGCAGGGTTTGCCCTGAACTCTAGCTGTTCTTGCTTGGAGGAACCGGTGAACTAAATGGCCTGTTCACCAATCCACAGCAGCAAACCTTCAACTATGCAGTAAGTCATTCATTAGTGGCGGTACCTACTACCTCCACCAATGAATGATAGCTTCCTGTTCAGGGCTGCAGCTACCGGTGTGCATAGGGTAGAGGATGTGTCATTGGTTTTGAGAACACCAGTGGCCACTGGTGTTGAAGCTTTGCTGTCATTCATGGCAAGAAGATCGGTGGGAAAGGATTGTTATCTAAATTTTACTTTATGGGGCATTCTTTTTTAGACATCTTGGGACATTCTTTTTGAACATCATGGTACAATATTTTTTGGACTTCATGCAACTTTTTTTTTTTTTTATAAATTGTATTTTTATTAAAGAAATTTTCACAAAATACAAAAGCAGGCATAACTGACAAAGCATAGGGAATGTCTGAGGTACATCATACTAGGCAAATGGAATGACTCTGGGGAGGCTGACAATGGAAATAATAATAATAACCAAACAAAATATTGAGAAAACAAAAAAAAAAAAAAAAGCCAGTGATCATCATACAATACATAATGTTGGACTTAGGGTATGAGTTTACAGATTCAGGGACATGATCAAGTGTGGACCGGAGGTGCACCTAGGGCACAGAGATAGAGGATAAGAAGCCGAGAGAGTATCGAATGGTTTCTAGGCCAAGGGCGGCAGCCCGTACGTCGAAACATCCCAGGCCTCCCAGATCTCGTCAAATCTATCAACTCCATCCTCCACCATAGCTGTCATATATTCCATCTGTCGTATGCCCCTGACGCTTTGTATCAACTGAGTTTGGGTAGGCACTAGGGTGGATAACCAGTTAGAGGGAATGGCTCTTCTGGCTGCAAGCAGAATAAAAGCGGCTAGTCTGTTTGCTGCCTTTCCTATCCCCGGGAAGGGAAGACCTAGGAGACAATGAATCGGGTCTAGGGGGATAGAGGCGGGGAGAACCTGTTGAAGCACTTGTGCCACCATGGACCAAAAGGGTACTATCCGCTCGCATTGCCAAAAGATATGGAAATGTGATCCTTTTTCTTTCCCGCATCTACAACACAGAGGAGAGAGAGAGGAGTCATACCGGTGAATAACCTCAGGGGTCTTGTACTAAAATAGTAGAACTTTGTATGCTGTCTCTCTCTGTGCCACACATCTTGAAATTTTAGAGGTCGAGGACCAAATTCTTGACCACTCCGAGACTGAAATTTGTCGCTGGGTGAGCTGCGACCATTTGTACATGTAGGAGTGGGTGTTTTCAGAAATTGTTGTCTGTTCCTGGAGGATGCGGTATATACTTGAAATGAGCTGTGCTTGATAGGGACCTTGGGAGCAGAGAAGTTCAAAGGGTGTTGGCTTGGTGAGGATGAGAGATGGGGAAAGTGTCGAGAAATAATGGACTATCTGGAGGTACGAATACCTCAAATATTCTGGGATTTGGCTCTCAGTCTGGAGGGTCAGGAAGGGTTTAACCTTACGTGTGACCGGATGTACGAAGTGTCGAAGTTGGAACAGCCCCTCTTTTTCCCAGGAAAACACACGTGTATGTGAGAGGCTATCAGGGATCAAGGGATTGAAGAGCACATTAGATAAGGGGGGGCAGATGGAAGATAATGCAAACTTGGAAAGGCATGAGCGCCACAATCTGAGCACAAATACCATGGGACTCAGGCAGAGATCGTGAAGTTTGGGGTCCCCCAATGTCCCAGGGGACCATACCAGGGAACAGGGGTGAGTTGGATAGAGGGAGCCCATTTCTATCTCCGACCAACGGTTAGGGGGCCTGAGGCTAGACCAAGACACCAAGGTTCGCAAATGGGAGGCCAGGTAATATTTGTATATGTCCGGGGCTCCCATGCCCCCCTGATCTCTGGGGGAGAAAATAACCGAGCTTGCCACTCTATGGGCCCTGCCACTCCAAATGAACTTAAGAAACCACTGCTTAAGGATCTTAATCTGTGTCATCGGGATGGGGACTGGAAGGGTTTCAAAAAAGTACAATAATTTCGGCATTATTGACATTTTTAGCACATTTATCCTGCCTATCCAGGACAGGGGGAGGGAGGTCCAACGGGATAACATAGTTTTGATTGATTGAAATAGCGGGAGATAGTTGATGGAATAGAGGGACGAATAGGATGGCGTGATCTGGACCCCAAGGTATCTAAGGGACGAAGTGCACCAGCGATAAGAAAATGTACCTTTCAAGTTCAAGAGCTCATCCGAGGGTATGTGGAGGGGGAGGGCTTCTGTTTTTGCAGTATTGACCTTATAACCCGACAAGGAGCTAAATTGAGAAAGAAGGGCATGCAGGGAAGGGAGTGAGGTATGAGGTTTGGTTAGGGTAAGAAGGACATCATCGGCAAATAAGGATATTTTATATTCCCTCTGCCGCATGGGGACCCCCGTGATGTCAGGATGGGATCTGATAGCCTCCGCCAGGGGTTCTAAGCATAATATGAAAAGGAGTGGGGAGAGAGGGCATCCCTGCCTAGTGCCATTTGTCATTGGAAAAGGTTGGGAAGTGAAAGATGCTAGACGTACCTGAGAGGAGGGAGTGGAGTATAGGGAGGTCAGGGCGGAAAGGAAGGGTCCGTGTATGCCAAATTTTGTAAGGGTTGCAAACATATAGGGCCAACTCAATCTGTCAAACGCCTTTTGGGCGTCTAAGCTAAGAATTAGGGCAGGGCGTTTGACTCTGTTCAACATGTCGATAAGGTCTATAGTCCGTCGAGTATTATCTCCAGCATGTCTGGTGGGAACAAAACCCACCTGATCTCGATCTATTAGTTTCGTCAGGAATTGGGAAAGACGATTGGCGAGGATTTTCGTGAATAGTTTGTAATCGGAGTTTAAAAGTGCTATGGGTCTGTAATTGTCCGGTAGGGTCGGGTCCTTGTCCTGTTTTGGAATTACTGTGATGTAGGAATGGAGAAATTGTTGGTGAGGGATGTTGCCCTGCAAGAGCGAATTGTAGAGGGACACCAGATGGGGAGAGAGAATTGGGAGGAAATTCTTGTAGTAAGAATAAGAAAGTTCGTCTGGACCGGGGGCCTTATGAGAAGGTAGAGACTTGACAGTGTGGGTTAATTCCTCTCCCGTAATGGGCGCATTGAGCATTTGCACTTCCGAGTCTGAGAGCTTGGGGAGTTTCAAATCTGACATGAACTCCTCGAAGGTCTCCGAGTCAAATGAAGGGTGATGAGTGGGTGCGAGACAGTTATAAAGTTTTTTATAGAATTCACCAAACACCTGAGTCATGGTCTGTGGGCAAAAGGTAGGGGACCCGTCGGGAAGTTTAAGATGTTCCGGGAAAGCGTGAAAGGGTCTTGGATTGAGTCTAGAGATCAGCATCTTGTGGGGCTTGTTTGAAAACTCGTAAAACTTCTGTTTAGCCCACAGGATCGTTTTATCTATGGAAGACATATCTAATGCTTTTATGCGATTTCTTAGCCCCGTGACCGTGCGCAGACGACCCACTGTGGGAGAGCGAAGCAAGGCTCTTTCTGCATCCAGTAGGTCTGATAATAGAGAGGACTTCAGAAAAGCTGCATCCTTCTTTTTTTGTGAGCTGAGAGCAATACATTGTCCCCTAAAAAAGGCCTTGTGGGCCTCCCAGAGGGTGGACACGCTGGGCACTGAGCCCTCGTTTAGGAGGAAATATTCCGTCAGGGCTGCCTCTAATTTAGTGTTGGTCTCGGGGTGTTTAAGGAGAGATTCATTAAGTCTCCAATGACACTTTCTGGGGAATGCGGCTGAGAAGCTTAAGTCTAGTGTCAAAGGAGCGTGGTCCGACCAGGTGATTGCACCCAGTTCAGAGGCCACTGTGTGGGAAATCAAGGGGGCGGTGACAAAGAAGTAATCCAATCTGGAGAACATCTTGTGGGGAGGGGAGTAGAACGAAAATTGCCTACCTGAAGGATGTTTTATCCGCCAAGTATCAAAGAGATGATGCGTTCGGATCAGTTTTCGGAAGGAGGTAGCCAGGGAGTGTGAGGCCGGTGGGGGAGAGGTGGCGAACAAGGATTTCCTGTCACGTGTGGGAGAGAGCACAGCATTAAAGTCACCCCCTAGAACTGTAAAAGGAGAAGAGCACTTCTGTAGGCGCTCCAAAGCGTCTGTAATAAACTTACCTGACCTGAGTTAGGAACATAGATATTCATGACCGTTATAAGGTTGGACAAATATGTTCCCTGCAAAATTATATATCTACCCTGTGGGTCTAGGTGAGTCTTCTCAATTTGAATAGGACACGAGCGTCTTATCAAGATAGCTACTCCTGCTTTACCAGAGGGGTCAGATGATACGTAGGACAGGGGGAAATGTTTAGAAGCAAACCTGAAGGTACCTCCGGCCCGGAAGTGCGTCTCCTGGACGAGAACCACATCCGCACCGGAGGCCCGGAACTCCCGAAGAGCAAGCCATCTCTTCTTTATAGAGTTCAATCCCTTAACATTATAGGAAACCAGTTTTAAAGCCATATCACGTCCGAACAGTCAGGCCAATGTATATGCAGTTCAAATGGCAGAGGTTCGGACACGACCCGGCCCAGGAGGGGCCCAAAGAGAGACCTAGACCCCGAAAACATACTAGTTATATAACAGTCAACAAAAGAGATGAGATTTAGCGTAATGTGGAATATACCATCTAGCAACCAATACAGACATAAAATACATATGAGAGCACCAGACTGTGAATTAGGAAAAAAAAAAACCCCAGAGGAGTTGAAAAATAAAAATAAAAATAAAAGTAAAAATAGAACAAAAAAAGATGGAAAGGAAAATAGGGGAGATTTCAGCCCCCAAAAAAACAGGGGTGTATGATGGACCAAAAAAGGGACCATTAGGTACCGCGTAGCAGCACAACCACAAGGCCTACCAGGCCTAAAAAAAGAAACAATATGTAAAAAAAACAACAACATGTAAAAACCTGAGGGTATCATACCACTCAGGGGTCCTTGGCCATAGCTCAAGGACTTGGTGGAGAGCATAGCAGTCACCAACATAGGGAGTGGTCCGTGACAACCCGCCACGACGATCCGGAAAGTCGATAGTGTAGTTGAAAAAGCTCCTCAGGGCCCTCCCATCAAGTATAAATGGTGTGTGAGGGGACCATGTTCGTTGAGGGTGTTATATCTGAAACGTGAACTTCAACTGAGAGCACAAAAAAAAAAAACAAAAAAAAAAAACACATAGCTGCCAAACGTGGCCCAAAGCTAATTGAAAGACCAGCTCCATAAAAACGGGGAGCTGGTGTAAAGATCACAATCTCCTGCGAGGGAGAGCAAGGGAGAAACACAAGCCCGAGGGGGAATCCCTCAGGAAATCAAGTAGGTAGCCTGGCACGTTGAGAGCGTTGGGGTGTAGAGTAGGCCCTGGATCCTCTTCCTCTCACTGGGGTCCAGATTCTGGAGGTGGCTGATCCATGTCTCGGAGTGGCTAGTGGGCCTTGGTCCAACTCAGCAGGGAGCGGGGGCAGGCCCAACCGTTGTAGAAAAGCTTCACCTTCCTGGGGGTCCCGCAAAGTATGCTGGACCCCCTCCATGGTAACACTCAGGCGGAAGGGAAATCCCCAGTAGTAAGGAACCTTGTGTTCTTGAAGGTGGCATGTAACTGGTCTCAGAGAGCGACGTTTGGCCAGCGTAATAGGAGATAGGTCACTGAAGAGCTGTATTCTATCCCCCTTGTACTCAATGGCAGACCTGTTGCGTGTAGCCTTAGTCAGAGCCTCCTTACTTTCATAGTAGTGGAAACGTACCACTATGTCACGGGGCCTGGCCCCCGAAGGGGGTTTGGGAGCCAGGGATCTGTGTGCCCTGTCAAGGCGCCAATCAATGTCCACTATTTCAGGTGCCAGGGTGTTGAAGAGGCCAAGAAGATAGGGCCTGATGTTATTGTCAGCTATTTGTTCAGAGACACCGCGCACTCTGAGGTTCTGGCGCCTTTCCCTATTTTCAAGGTCTTCCTGCTGTAGCTGTAATTGTGATACAGAGGATTTTAGGGTAGCGTTTTCCTCTTCAAGAGCCTGCACATATTGTATAGTGTCGTCAAATTTCGTCTCCAGGGTCGCTGTACGTTCCCCCAGAGCGTCTATCTCGCCCCTAAACTCCCTGGAGATCCTTCCCATCTCCTGGGCTATGTCTCTGGTGACTTGCTGGGCTAGGGCCTGGAGTTTAAGATCCATCAGCTCTGATGTGAGGATCTGCTGAGAGGGGAGAAGGACGGGAGGGTGGGGAGGCCGCTGTGAGGAATCCTCCGCCATCTGAGCGCTAATATTATCTTCCGGCTCCCCCTGTGTAATCGAGGCCGGGGATGCGGGCCTAGTGAGGAAGCGATCCATCGTGGAGGGAGGCCGCGGAGGTTGTGGGGCACGATATATTGCTCGCTGGTCCCCAATTTTTCCCATGTAGTGCCTGGGAGGTGTGAGGAGGCTTTGAGGCTTACCCCTGTGGTGATGTAAGCCCGTGTTAGCTCGTTAGGGGACTCGGATCGCGGGACGGGACCGGAGCTCACGGATCACACATCCGCCATCTTGGAAAGCCGCGCATGCGCCCCTCTTCATGCAACTTTTTTAGTATATTGTGGGACATTATTTTTCTTTCCCATGTCACACCTTCCATCCTTGGTGAACCAGTGAGTATTTGTGGATGGGTTATATAGAGCAGATACTATGTAATTAATATCTTTTTGAATCAAATATGCACATAGATGATTTGATACATATCAATTATGTTATTATATTATTTTGTTTCCTTGCTGTTTACGGATATCTTTTTTGTGTATATATACATATATATATATATATATATATATATATATATATATATATATATATATATTAGGGCTGTTACTGATTAAAATTTTTGTGTTCGATTAATCGATTTCTTTTTAATCGATTAATCGACTCATTTCGATTAATTATAACGCACATAGATCCAACTACTTTTAGCTGATCTCCTTGCAGGCCGATTCCCAGTGCAGCTACCAACCACTGGAAAAATGGATAGCAGGATACAAAAAACACACAAAGGCAGTGCTCGATGGGAATAGCATGAAAACTTTTATAGTCTTCAAGTAGGTAACAAAATAAATATTGCACTGGAGATAAAATTGATGTAGCTACATAAACTGTAAAAATGGTGCGAGTAATACTAAACGGTAGCAAAAGCAGTCATAAAAACATGTAGCTAAGTTGGATACTGGTATAAAAATGTGTACAACGATACCACTGCTGAATCCAGATAAGGAGGGGTTAACATCAGTCTGTCGGCATGTAGATGTCCCGTGAAGGGAACTATCACAACTCCCAGTGGATGGCTGTAGAATCCCAGGTTGATAGAGGGAAGTGATAGAGGGAAGTGTAACAGCCCTTGCGTGTGGCAGATAGTAAGGTCCTGCCGGCATGCAGATATGAAGGCACAGCAAAGGAGCCCTTCAGATGGACACGGCAAGCCCCGCCGGTGTCCGTGACGTCACTGGATCTCCCTGAAGACCCGGAAGCCGGGGGAGAGGTGCGTACCAATCAAAAGAATTTTAATCGATCAAAAGAATTAATCGATTAATCAAGGAATTAATAGTTAATTTCCACAGCCCTAATATATATATATATATATATATATATATATATATATATATATAATTTATTTTTTTATTTTTTTGTTATAGTTGGTTGACTGTTAGTGATCTTCTATTAATTCCCTGAGGAAGCCAACTTTGGCAAAACATGTTGGGATTAGACACTACACTTCTACGATATGTGTAAAGTGAACACCTACTGTAACATTCCTTTGGATATGTGTAAAACAAATACTGTATATCAAATTTTTATACCCTTTAATCATGTATTGAATAAACTTTGTTAAGTTTTAACCATTTTTTTTTGTTTATTGGCACCGCTATAATCCCACTGGTTACCTTCTGTGCTATTTACATATTTAAAGGGATGAGGTGAAATTGTAAAATTATCACCTAGCTACATCACCCAAATTGTGGGACATTATGTTTGTACATTGTGGAACATGTGTGTAACTTTGTGGGTAATTACTATTATATTTTTAATAAATAACCTAATGCACAGCGTTTTTATTTCCTTTTTTTTTTTTGGGAATGAGTAACAAGGGGGGCTATGTACACCTAACTCATTCATGTGAGAGAAGTGGATACCTGAGGGCCTCCTTTTTTTAAAAGAGGGTTTCCAGATTCTGATAAGTCCACCCCCCTGCACCTGTTCCACAACACTGCATCCAGGGGGCCAGGGATGTAGGGATAAGGCTTTTGTCTTCATCAACAGAGGGACAAGATGCTTATGGTTTGAGAGAGGGCACATGCAGTGCTTCCCAGGCTGCTATCTAGGCCGCATTCATGTTTAAGGGTCTGGTATGGAGTTTGAGGGGGGAGCCACAATTTTTTGTATAGGTTTTTTTGTGGAATTTCCCCCTAATATCCATAACAGACCTGAAAGGGATGCCACGCCTTTTTTTTTTTTTTGCATGGGGTCCCCCTTACACTTCATAGTAAGCCCTTATCCTGGACAAGGGTTTGATATAGATGTGCAAAGAAAATCCCTAGCCACTTGCTTACTGACAGAACAAAGTGGGCAGGAACTGTCAATTACTGGCAATTTACATGCCATTTTTTCTTTGTAAATGTTACTTTTGATTTAGTATATCGTACAGGTGTGCCACTTTACAGGCAGGTTTAGGCCATCCCCCAAGGATGTTATCTGAAAGAATTGTGCATTGTTAATATTGCCCTTTAACCTTCTCTCTGGAAGAAGCCGGCTCCAAATGCCTTTTTTGGCAATCCTTTTACTATTAGCCTTAACCTCTTAAGGACCAATTTTCTGACACTTCTTGTTTACAAGTTAAAGTCAGTATTTAGTGCTAGAAAATTACTTAGAATCTACAAACATTATATATATTTTTTTAGCAAAGACTCAGGAGAATAAAATGGCAGTCATTGCAATATTTTATGTCACGCGGTATTTGCGCAGCAGTCTTTCAAACACAATTTTTGGGGGAAAAATACACTTCACTGAATTAAAAAATAAATAAACAGTAAAGTTAGCCCAATTTTTTTGTATATTGTGAAAGATGATGTTACGCCAAGTAAATAGATACCTATTTAAGGGTCTGGTATGGACACACTCGTGGAATAGTGAGAAAATACAGTACTTAAAAATCTCTATAGACGACACTTTCAAAAATGTCACTGGTTACTAGACATGCGCACACTGAAATATTTTGTTTCAGAATTTTGTTTTCGTCCGAAAAATACATTTATTTAGTTACTCCAGAAATTTGTTTTTATTTATTTTGTTTCGTTAAAAAATGCATTCATCTGAAAATCCGAATTAATTAAGGTTGAATCCGTCATTAAAGGCTTATGGTGTCCATCGAATGTTCTAAGAAGATTCGACGAAGCAGCTAAACTGTATGATGCCGCAATCGTACATTTCCGGTCGAATGCTCCGCCCACAAGCTATAGTAGAATTCTAATGTTGTATGACTAGTAATAATTATATTTATTAATTATTATTACTAGTCAACCAACATTAGAATTCTTCTATAGCTTATGGGCGGAGCATTTGACCATAAATGTCCGTTTGTGGTGATCGTATGTTTTTAGCGGCTTCGTCGAATCTTCATGTCTTTATAATGTCGAATCTTTTCTCTCTATGTCGAATAATCTTGGACTAATAGAGTTGGGTTAGGCACATTCGATCGCAGGTTTGATAGACACAGATCGCTATTGTCACCGTCATGTCGAAACTTCTATCTATATGGAACTGTTGTCGCAACGAAACGAAACGAAAATAAAGCAATTGTTTATGTCGGATCTTTCGGATTTCGGATTCTGCACGTTCGTTTTCGTTTGTTAAAATTAACGCAAAAATCCCCGAAATTCAGACAAAATGCATTTGGACGAAAACGAATGCACACATCTACTGGTTACCAGTTTAGAGTTACAGAGGAGGTCTTTTGCTAGAATTATTGCTCTTGCTCTGACGATCACGGCGATATCATGTGTGATTTGAACACATTTGCGGGTGCAACTTTTGTATACGTTTTCTTTGGCGCATAATCACGCGGGGATGTGGGCACTTTAAAAAAAAATGTTTTCTTTTTACACTGTCTCTTAAAAAAAAAAATATGATCACTTCTATTGCTGTCACAAGGAATGTAAACATCCCTTGTGATAGTAATGGACGTACACGTACTCTTTATGGAGGGATCTAGGGTCTAAAAGACCCCCCCAACTCCCTCCTTTGCACTTAAAAATATTCAAAATGCCAAAATCGGCATATTGAAATACTTTGGGTTCTTTAAAATTGGCGCCAGTGGCAGCCGAGTAAACCGGAAGTGACGTTACTACATTGGGGACCCGATCAAAGTCGATTCCGGCTATGTTCGGGACTCTGGCCAGCCGGCTTTTCATTCAGGTCTCTCAGTGGGATGGGAGACCCAAGAGGAGAGGCGGAAGATGCTCCTTGTGATAATGGCTGAGCGGCTGCTGAGCTGCATCGGTTGTTATCAGAAAGCCGACTGCCAGCTCTAAAAAACTGTACCGGGGTGAAGGCTGTACAACCACTGCCCTAAAAACGCAGTACAGGTACATTGTTTCACGTGAAGTGGTTAAAAAGGGACAAAATTGATTTGCAGGATTTGACCACAGTAGACTTCAATGGGAGTTAGAGGATGTTTTCAATTTCCATATTTTTTTAACTGTTCAGTCAACATCCCTCAACATCTCTCAAACTGAACCCAGGCTTTTTTTTCCTGATTGACTTTGCTGGCTAAAGAGTTTCCCAAATTGAACTGACCATTATATATTCTCTTTATATACAGTACATATATTCTCTACAGAACTGGAGAAACTGAAGGTAAAGGCAGCATGTAGTTGGTCAAATAACTCATTAAGCCGGGTTCAGCTTGTGCATCAAAAATTTCTTACATCAGGCAGTTTGGAAATAAAGTCATACGCATTGGCTTCTCTGGCTGCTTGTTCAATTTCTTGCTCAGTTACTCCATCTCTTCCAAACTGAATGTTTTCACCAATGGTTGTTCCAAACAAGACTGGTTCCTGACTGACGACCCCAATGTTGTCTCTCAGCCACTTAACATTAAGTGATCGAATATCTTGTCCATCCACCATGACCTGCACAAGAAAGATTTTTATACAACTTAAAATCAATATGTAGGAGGTTCAAGTATTTCTGGCCTAGAAAGTTTCAAAGATCAGCTTGTAAAGTCTGCAAGTACCTATAATGGTCCTAAAAGTTACCCTTGCGTCCCTGTGAAGCCACTTGGAATTTAAGCCCAGGCTGTACATGAGGTCAATACTTGTCTCCAAGTTATGAACCCACCCATATTTTCCTGTGCTAGGACATTTTACAGTTTCTACATGCAACATTTAAAGGATTGCTGTACTTTTAATACAGCTATGCTTTAAACGTTGGCTTTATTTTCACAACCTGCATTCTTTCATTATTTTTCTAAGAGTGCCCGAAGATGAGGGTCAGGATCCTTGCTATGAATGGAGATTTTCTGCACATATACAGAGCCTAAATATGGACTTTTAGTGTAGAGCCTCTGTGGCTCCCAACATACAGTCAGGTACAGTAAGTTGAAGACTTGGGGTGGGGGCTTGCTTGGATTTCATATATGTGTATGTAATTGCATTAAAAAGTACAGTTATTCGTTAAAATTTGTTTGGTGCAGTATTAAATTCAGTATTTTCCTAAATCATTTACTCATGTTTAGACACTGCTTAATTTAGCAAAGTACAGTTCCTTGCAACTGTAAAGTTATCCCAAAAGTATTAAAGGCCACCCCATCTATTTTTATTTTGCAGGCTCTAAAATACATAAAAGAGAGATTTGGAATTCCATAATAAGACATGTCATACCTCCCCCTCTTGTGGATCATAGAATCTCTGTAATAACTGAATAGTTGTGCTTTTCCCACAGCCACTCATGCCAACTAGAGCCATGGTCTTTCCAGCTGGTATCTTAAGGTTCAGACCAGTAAGGATCTATAAGAATATGTCATATAGGGAGTAATTGGAAATATAATATTTTAGCTTTTAATATGATAAACAATATAAATATATTTTCGGTCATACCTGTACATCTGGGCGACTAGGGTAGGTAAAGTGAATATTTTTAAAGTCGATGTGTCCAGTTAATTTGTCTGGCTTGTGGCCCTCAGGGGAGTCACTATCTATCTGACGAGGCTGAAAAAACAAAACAAAAACAATTTTACGTTACTTGTGTTTATTGATCATGTGTTCTAATGAAAATTAATTATTTCTTACATCTGAATTTAATGGTATCAGTTCCTACAATTAAGTGTATTGGCAAAAACTGAAAACTGAAATCGGCTGTTCAGAGTATATAGGGCCTTTTTTATTTTGTGTGCGGGGTTCCCCTTAATATCCATACAAGACCCAAAGGGGCTGGTAATGGGCTGGGGTAAGGGGGGGGGGGGTGTGATGGGGTAGCTATGTCATTTTTCTTAAAGATTTTCATCCATATTACCGGGACCAGACATTACATTAAAGCCGCAAGCAGTTTTAAATGGCTTTTTTTCCTTTAGAAATGTAATTTTGTGCAGGGACAGTTCTAAATAAGGGAAACACGTGGCACTTCACAGGCATACTTTAGACACCCCCCAGGTACGATATTTAAAGGAATATTTGACTTTTTTTTTTCACTTTATGCATAATTAAAATGACTGCTCCAGAAAAACGGCCGTTTTTAAAACTTCTTTTTGCATTGATACATGTCCCCTGGTGCAGAACCCGGGTTCCCAAACCCTTTTTAGGACAATAACATGCATAATAGTCGTTATAATTAGCACTTTAGATTTTGAATGTTTGCATCCATTGTATTTAATAGGGTTCTAAAGTTTGTGCGAACTTTCGGTCCGTTCGCGGGTTCTGGTGCGAACCGAACCCGGGGGTGTTCGGCTCATCACTATAGGAGACCAGCCAAGTAGATTATACATCAGATTGGACGTTTTACAGCTAGAGCTCCTCATCATTTGTTGGTTTATTGATCTATGTTTTCTTTTTATGTTTTGTGATTTCCCCAAATAGTATAGGACTACTGATTACATTGACAATAAATGCATATCATTTATTTTCCCTTCAATGTACCAAGAAAATCTAAACTAATCAATATGCATATAACAATTTTTTAACTTGCTGTTACCTTGTTTATAATCTTGTATATCTCAAAAGCTGCCCCTCGTGCACTACTAATACTTTCTAGATTTGGTGAAACTTGTCCAAGTGTGAATGTACCGACCAACACTGAGAAAAATACCTTAGAGGAAAAAAAAGGCTTATGTAACACATATGTCACATCAGATGGCATAAAATATACAGCAAATGTATCATAACACACTTATATACATATTATAGGTTTTTAATTCTTATGTTGGCCATAATGAGCAATGCTCAGTTCACATCAGAAATCCTGGTTATGCTATGAACAAGGGAGACATGGGCCTCGCTCTGCAAACAGTATCAGCACTGGAATATCTCAACAAGCCAATAGCAATCAGATTAGCTTTTCCAACCTGTCCAATCACATTCTTCTTCAAAATCTATTGGGCAGGACTGTCTGAAGCTGCATTATAGGCATAATATTGTTCTGAATCAGGCTGTAAGTATAATCACCATTGGCTACTGGAATCTATTTAGTGAGATCATAGCAAGATGTCCTTACTAAAAAGTTTTGCTTTAGTTAACTCTGTCCCCTCAATAGAATCTTACTATTACTGATCGTAGTAAGGATCATTATTTGCATTCATTTTATGAATATTTTATATCACATTGGAACCGACTGTATTCCCCCAAGCAAAGATAACAACAACTGGATTCCCAGTTGGGAGTGTGTAGTCTGTGGAGGGTGGACTATACCATCTTACTTGCTAAGGAGTCAGAAACAGATAGGTATTTCCTCTCAAACTAGACATTGCCATTAAATCAGCTGTACGCTTGGTTAGATGCCCTTTCTGGAAAACAGACAGACAGTCATTAAACCTGCTTACAGTTTCCTCTTGATATTTACTTGTTATAATACATCATACCAGAGACATTCTTTGAAAGATATAAAGATATATATGTATCAATTCTTGATATTTATGTGTTCAGAATTGCCAGTGTAAGATAAATGCATATGTCCTTGGTGAATGATTGTGTTCCTCACCCATTCATATACACCAAGTTCAAGGTCAGTGTCAATATTTTTTCTGAGTGTTCTTATGTCCCATCCTTCTCTAACAAGACATTCACTCTGTTTAAAAAGCAGGTCACACAAATTCAAAGCAGGGAAGGCTCACACTATTTCACTGGAACTTTTTACATTTTTTATTTAATTTATTATATGCTGAAGAAGAGGAGTGACAATAACAAGGAACTAAGTTTAACCTTTCTTAGCATGCACAAACATTGCAAACTTTTGTTTTTCTAAAATTGTCATGTTATGGTTATTATCAAAACAAATAGTGCTTAGCTGGGCTCCTCTTTAATTGAACCAAATTATGAACTATTTTACTTTTTGGTATCAAATATAAATCTTGCTTGAATAACAAATAATGGATCATGTAGGAATAATAACTTGTATTGCATTTGGAAATGTGCCATGGATGATTCCCAATGATGATATTTATATGACCAAGGCCCTGGTAGTGTGTTTCTTTTACTATATGTTTTTTATGCATGTTATTTTTGTGTTTGTGATTTAGTGGAGTGACCATCCATCTATTTTAAGCTACACTCTCAAGGCCTGTTTTTAACAATTTACAATCTTTACAACCTTTAACAATTCCCATGCATCCGCTTTGTATGTGATGTATCTATGGACACCTTTAGTTGAAAACTGGGGCTTAATATACTATAGGAACACAGAATATTCACTTTGAATACCCAAACCAACACCAAGGGAAATAATAATAAAAAAAAAACATGGGGGTTGAATTACTAAAACTGGAGAGTGCAAAATCTGGTACTGCTCCACAGGGAAACCAATCAGATTTCAGTTTAAAAAAAAAAAAAAACACTTATCCATTACTTCTGCCTTACTTCCTGGACAGACTTTAGGTCATGACACAGGAAGAAGTTGACCTGCTGATCTCATTAGCACACACCCTGCATCATCTACCCTCAGCTGGTCAACTCCTTCCTGTTTCATGACCTAAAGTCTGTCCAAGAAATAACCCAGAAATAATAGATACCGTATTTTTCGCTCCATAAGGCGCACTTCCCCCCCCCCCAAAATACGGGGGGGAAATGTCTGTGCGTCTTATGAAGCGAATACTGACCAGCAGAGCCGCTAATAGGGGAATCGTTTCGGTGGCAGAACAATGCCCTATGTATCCCTCTGTCCCAGCTAAATCCTGTTTCTCCCCTGCCTTCAGCTGCTATAGGGAGAGAAACAAAAAAGGCACTGTTCTTTAATTAACATCTGCATTCACATGTAAATCGCCGCAGGCATTGTTATGTAAATTAGATCAGCCACCGCGATTCATATGAAAATCACGCCCCATCCTCTGCATGCCGCCCACCTAGACAGCATACGGGTGAGCATAGGGGGCATGTAGAGGTTATCAAAAAGGGGGACTTGAGGTGCAGAGGTAAGCAGAGGAGGTGTGCAGTCAGAGGTGAGCAGAGGTGGGTTGCAGAGGTGCAGAGTTAAATGGTAAGGAAGGGTTGGAGCAGAGTAGGGGTTTGGGGGACAGAGGTTAGCAGATGATGAGTTAGAAGGGCAGAATTGTACTGAGAGGGAGATACGAATGCAGAGATTAGTAGAGAGATGGGGGGGGGGTTACTGTAAATACATCTGTTACATGGCTAGTCAATGTAAATGTCTCAATTACATTGGTGGTTGATGTAAATACTCCTGTTGTGTTGGTGTCAGTGTAAATGTGCCAGTTACATAGGGGATCAGTGTAGGGTGCCCCCTTACATTGGTTGTCAGTGTAAAAATATTATTTGGTTATATTTTATTAAATATTTTAGTCCACCATTTGGTTCAGATTTGTTTTTTCATATTTTCCTCCTCTAAAACCTAGGTGCGTCTTATGGTCAGGTACGTCTTATGGAGCGAAAAATACAGTAAGTGTTTTTAAACAACCATGAAGAGAGTGAGGTAAGCGCATGTAGAATAAATGGAAAGATGTTTTATTTTTGAAAAAGAAGTACATAAATGCTATATTGGTACATAGGGAAACTGGAATAAAAAAAATAAAAAAAAAGTGAACAAAGGTGAACTTAGCCTTTAATTGAAGAAGCTGAAGTTAGAAGCTGATTGGCTATCATGCAGAGCTGCACCAGATTTTGCACTCTCCAATTTTAGTAAACCAACCACATGAATTTGCTTGCACTTGATCGGATGTCTGAAGTGAGCACAGTTTCACCCTATTTACTAAGTGAAAACTGACTTTACAAAGTGAAAATTCTGCATTCATTTTGTAAATGAAGCCCTCAATGTGCCACCTTCTGTAATCCAACAAACAATGACATTGCAGTTCACATTGATACTTACAATTAATACTTTGCCAATGCTGTAATTTTCAGGTTCTTCCACTGTCAGTCTTGTTCCATACCAAAATGCTAGGGCATACGCTCCAAATATGAGAAACTGTGCCAGTCCCATTGATACATTTAAGGTTACAGACTTTTTCACTCCAACATTCCTTGCATCAATCAAGTTGGCATCATACCTAAAATTGAAGTGTAAATATAAGACCACATACAGATTGGTGATTGTGATGTACTTCTTAGTGTGGCAGCTTCGTTGTAGTGTGTGCATGTGGTTAGAGTACATGTAAACTCTAACAATGGCCTTCTCTTGTTTGGTCCTTTTAAGTCTGTGAAATACTGTATATCACTTAATGTTTTTGGTTATATCTGTTGATAAGAGCAAAAAAATATATATATACGAGTTGATCCTTGCATCAATCTTGCTAGCTGATCACTATGCTCTCTGCATGTTCTACACTGTATCCGGAACATTGTTCCTGGCAATTCGCGAGGACTACAGAAACCTGCCCCTCTATGATATGGAAAAGATGAGTGGGGAGGTTAATATAGTCCAGTCCTAAAGCGATAATGCTTCTACTTTATAATTACATTATTTATAATACAATTCAGATCTACCGGCAGAGATCTCCTCTACATCTCGTTGCCCAAGGCTTCTCCCACCAGGGTGCCGTATTATGGAATAGCCTCCCTGTCAAGCTCCAGGAGGCCCCTACTATCCCGGTCTTCCGCGGGTTACTGAAGACTCAGCTTTTCACGCAAGCCTTTCCTGTGTAGCCTCTTTCTTCCACCCTTTCTGCCGCTCTGTGCTGCTCTTGGTTCCTGGGTCCTCTTTTCCCAGGAACTCTGCTATGCGCATCAGGACCCTTCGGGGTAAGACCGCGCTATATTAAGATACCTCTCAACCCAACTCATAGTGAGTTAACTTTGTTACCCTAGAACGTGAACTATGTTACTGGCAAGATCACCACAAGGCACAAAATTAAGGTGAAAACGAATACCACCAAAACATATAAGCAGCAATATATTAATTGTTTTGTTTCTGGGTTTGGATACACTTTAGTAAGCATAGCCATTGCAGCAGAAACCAATAGTGACTTTAGTTCCAGTGTTAATTTTGACTTAAAATTTCAATTTTGCTTTAGTCACAGTCTTTTAACTAAAATGCCATTTTAGTTTTAGTCGTATTTTAACCGCTTGCCGACCGGCTCACGCCGATATACGAATGATTAATTTAAACTCAGCGCTGCTCCTATAATGCAGTGAAACTACTAACATATATAGATCTATGTAAATATCTATATCGATATTAGGAATGAGCTTCGTGTTCGAGTCGAACACACGTTTGACTCGAACATCAGCTGTTCGATCGTTCAACGAAGATAGAATGTTATGGGCCGCTCGCGCCAAAATTCGAGTGGCGCGTCACGGGCCATAATTCACTGTGGCATCGCAGTGCATTGCTGGCTGATGATTGGCCAAGCATGCACTATGACCCTGCATGCTTGGCCAATCACAGCGCCGGCAGCGAGGAGAGACATAATTGGCCACAGTCAGGATGCCTGTGGCCAATCATAGCTCAGGGGGGTTTAGTACACGCCCCACACTATAAAAGGCAGCCAGCGGGGCGGCCATGTGTAGTGTGTTGGCGTGCAGGGACAGAGAAGGATAGGCAGGGACAGTGTTTTTGACATCCTTTGAAACCTTGTGCATTTACAGTCTGTTGGCATGCAGTGACAGAGAAGGATAGGCAGGGAGAGTGTCAGTGACATCCTTTGAAACCTTGTGCATTTACAGTCTGTTGGCGTGCAGGGACAGAGAGGGATAGGCAGGGAGAGTGTCAGTGACATCCTTTGAAACCATGTGAATTTACAGTGTGTTGGCGTGCAGGGACAGAGAAGGATAGGCAGGGAGAGTGTCAGTGACATCCTTTGAAACCTTGTGCATTTACAGTGTGTTGGCGTGCAGGGACAGAGAAGGATAGGCAGGGAGAGTGTCAGTGGCATCCTTTGAAACCTTGTGCATTTACACTGTGTTGGCGTGCAGGGACAGAGAAGGATAGGCAGGGACAGTGTCAGTGATATTCTTTGCTAGATCTCCTGCACAGTATACACCTGAAGCTACCCCTTATTGCTCGTCGTGGTGTTGTTCTGTTGTGTAACACAGACAGGCATCTGCAAGCAGTTACAGTGGGTGTAGGTGCCTCCTGCACAGTATACGCTACCCCTTATTGCTCGTTGTGGTGTTGTTCTGTTGTGTAACACAGACAGGCATCTGCAAGCAGTTACAGTGGGTGTAGGTGCCTCCTGCACAGTATACGCTACCCCTTATTGCTCGTCGTGGTGTTGTTCTGTTGTGTAACACAGACAGGCATCTGCAAGTAGTTACAGTGGGTGTAGGTGCCTCCTGCACAGTATACACCTGAAGCTACCCCGTATTGCTAGTTTTACCATCTCCCTGCAGGCCATTAGAATGTCTGGAAGGCCAACAAAGAGAGGCAGACAGTCACGAGCCAATAAAAGAGGGCAAGCAGGCTCTGTGTCTGGGGGCAACAGTGCTGGTCGTGGACGCGGTGCATTGTCATCAGCACATGGCCATGGGACACGCTTGTCCTTATTTTCGGCAGCTGGACGTGTTGAGCCGCATCATGCCGAAGACTTGGTAGAGTGGATGACCAAGCCCTCCTCATCCTCCTCATCCTCTTTCACCCAGGCTCAGGGTACTGGCAAAGCAGCTGCCAATGCGTCATCTTCCCTCGTATCAATGTCATCATCAGTCACTCCTTCCTTAGACCCACCATGTCCTCCTGAGGAGTCCCCCGAACTGTTTGAGCACAGTGTTTGGTACATGCTCCAGGAGGATGCCCAGCGTTTTGAAGGGTCTGATGATGATACCCAGCTAGAGGAAGGCAGTAGCGTGAGCGCAGAGAGAGGGGATGCTCAAGAAGGACAGCAATCTGGCAGTCATGTTCCAGCAGCATCCGCATACTGCCAGATTGGCTCCAGTGATGAGGATGGAGGGGATGATGAAGTCACTGACTCCACGTGGGTGCCTGATAGGAGAGAGGAGGAGGATGAGGAGGAGGCACATCTCCAACGAGGCAGGATGCCCTCCGGGGGCCAGCGTAAGGGCAGCACACCGAATGAATCACACCACAGAGCTACGCCTGTGCAGGGCGCTGCCTCTGCCCGTTATTCCAAAAGTTCTTTGGTGTGGGCCTTTTTTGAGTCGAGTGCATCAGATCGCACCGCTGCTATTTGCAACATATGTCTCAAGCGTATCTCGCGTGGCCAAAACATCAGCCACTTGGGCACCATATGCTTGACCAGACATATGTTGACCTGCCATGCAGCTCATTGGCAAGCGTACCTTAAAGACCCACACCAAAGAACAAAGCGGACCTCTCCTTGCTCCTCATCAGCTGGGATCTCCAACCCCACTATACCTTCAGTCCTCTCTGAAACCTGCACTGAGAGGAATGAAGGTGTAGAATTAGGTGTGTCACAGCCAAGTACTTGCAGGCACTCTGCTAGCAGTACACCGACGTCCAATTGTAGCAGGCAAATTTCCCTGCCCCAGCTGCTGGACCGTCGAAAGAAGTTCACTCCCAGCCATCCACATGCCCAGCGGTTGAATGCTAGCTTGGCTAAATTGCTAGCACTTCAACTACTGCCTTTTCAGTTGGTAGACTCGGCCCCCTTCCGTGAGTTTGTGCAATGTGCGGTTCCTTAGTGGCAGGTTTTTCTCACGGAAGGCGATTCCGCCTCTCTACCGGCATGTGGAAGGCAGAGTCTATGCCTCGCTGGACAGGGCGGTCAGTGGTAAGGTGCATATTACCGCTGACTCATGGTCCAGCAGGCATGGACAGGGACGTTACCCTTCTTTCACGGCCCATTGGGTCACTCTTTTGGCAGCTGGGAAGGATGCAGGACAAGGTGCAGTAGTGTTGGAGGTTGTTCCGCCGCCACGCCTCCAAAATGCTACTACTGGTTGTGACACACCTCTCTCCTCCACCCCCTCCTCTTCTTCTTCCTCCATGGCCTATTCCTGTGCTTTGTCCTCAGAACCAGCGGTGCTCCGTAGGCATTCAAGGGACTACGCAAGTACGCAGGCAAAAAGATGCCATGCCGTGCTTGCGCTGGTGTGTTTGGGGGACAGGAGCCACACTGGGGCAGAGGTTCTGTCAGCTCTGCAGGGGCAGGCCGAGAGGTGGTTGACGCTACGCCAGCTTAAGCCAGGAATGGTGGTTTGCGACAATGGCACCAACCTCCTCTCCGCCCTCCAACAGGGACAACTGACCCATGTGCCCTGTGTGGCTCAGGTCCTTAACCTGGTGGTGCAGCGATTCTTGGGCAGTTACCCGGGCTTAC
Organism: Rana muscosa; assembly: GCA_029206835.1. Lineage (NCBI taxonomy): Eukaryota > Metazoa > Chordata > Amphibia > Anura > Ranidae > Rana > Rana muscosa. Next base: position 190,099,857 of record CM055122.1, on the reverse strand, counting down.
AGGATGTCCTGAGGCAGGCCAGGAAAGTCTGTGTGCATTTCCGCAGATCATATAATGCCAGTGCTTGGCTGGCTGAGCTGCAAAAAGGAGTTGAACCTGCCCAAGAACCGCCTTATATGTGACATGCCCACCAGGTGGAACTTAACGTTGGCCATGCTGCAGCGGCTGCAGACGCAGCAGAGGGCCATCAATGAGTACCTGTGCGACTATGGCACTAGGACAGGGTCAGGGGAGCTCGGGTTTTTTTCACCACGCCAGTGGGGCATGATCAGGGATGCATGCACTGTCCTGGCACCATTTGAGGAGGCCACAAGGATGGTGAGCAGTGACAGTGCATGCATCAGTGACACTGTACCTCTTGTCCACCTGTTGGAGCATACGCTGCGTGGAATAATGGACAGGGCACTTGAGGCAGAACAGAGGCAGGAAGAGGAGGACTTCCTTGCCTCTCAAGGCCCCCTTTACCCAGACAGTGTTCCTTCTGCCCCACCCATAGCACAGGAGGAGGAGGAGGAGGATTGTGTCAGCATGGAGGTGGAGCCTGGCACTAAGCATCAACAGCAGCAGTCTTTTAGGGATAAAGAAGAAGGGGGTTATTCCTGCGCTACCAGGGAGGAGGAAATAAATGAATAAAATAAATGAACTGCTGCAGTCACCGAAAGAGTCAAACCGAACCCATAGATAATGAAAAGACGTTCCACAAGAAAATGGCCGCCAAAGGTAGTTTACATTGGACCACAAGAAAATGGCCGCCACATTTATTAGTATAGGATCTCTATTTAAAGACAACAATCATGCCTTTCCATCATCCCCTGATGAAGTCACGTGATCGTGACGCCACGCATAGGGACGGAAAAGGCATAGAGACAGACGGAGGCTAACGAGCTCGCCGCTCGTATGAGATAAGTTTTTTGCACTTAAATGTTAATGTGAGTACCTAGTATATGCGCCGAATAAAACGTACCCTGCTGGTTTTTACATACTTCACTATCGAGATATCCCTTGTTTCCTTTTTGCTTTTGCAAACCCTGGTGCCATTTGAGAGCTATCCTAGCACTTAGGACCCAGTGATTGACCCAGGACCCCATGCGAGATATCCCAGCACTTAGGATCCAGTGACTGACCCAGGACCCCATGCAAAGGAACCAACATTCCCATTGCTTTTATATGCGGTTACCTTGCTACCGCAAGGTAAGAGGCCACCCTCACTTCATATTGTGTGCTGCACAGAAAAAGAGATTTTATTTCTATACCACCCTGCATGAAAAACGGGACACTTATTTTTGAAGAGAGCATTTCTGTTGCTACTAGCACCATCAGCGGATGCATTTTGAATTCTTTGAACTGTTGCTGTTTTAGTTCACATTGGACACTTATGCGTTTAGCACATTGTGCACATTGCTTCAGACACATGCACAGGAACTGTGTGATTAACGGCTGTTGCAATTTACAGCCGTTTATGCATTTAATTTCTATTTTTGCACTTTAGTGTTGTCTTTTTTGTCACTTCATTGACTTATTGACAGTCTGCACATTGCACTTTGGCAGTTCACATTGCGACTTGGTCTTATATTTTTTAAGTTTATGTGTATACCCCAAGTTGCATCACTATTTTAAGCTACACCATATTTACATATTATTTTCATTCCCAATTGGATTAATTCTCTACCATTATTTTATTCTGTGTATTTATTTTATTCATCTTTAGCTTTTATGCACTTTTGGATATAATATTATAATATATTCTTTTACCAAGCATAGAGGTTACCCCGCACGTAGCATATAGTTTGAACAGCGCAACACCACATTTTTACCCTTAGTCTTTTAGGGATGATTTACAGTCCCAAGAAACCCGTGGACTTGTACGTGGCTGGGAGGAGGTGGCTGCGGATCATGTCGTCCTTAGTGACCCAGAGGACTCCGGACCAAATGCCTCAGCTAACCTACGTTGCATGGCCTCCCTGATCCTGCAAAGTCTGCGGAAGGATCCTCGTATTCTTCGGATCAAGAAGAGGGACCATTACTGGCTGGCCACTCTCCTTGATCCACTGTACAAGGGTAAGGTTGCGGACCTCATCTTACCGAGAGGGAGCAGAGGATGAGACATCTCCGGGAGGCTTTGCAGAAAGGTCTGTGCAACGCGTTCCCAGAGACTGGGAGGTTACAAACTCCTGGTCCAGGACAACGAGTTGCTGAGACTTCGGTCAGTCAAAGAAGGAGCGGTGGGGAAGGTGGCCGTCTGACCGATGCGTTCAGACAATTTTTTAGTCCGCAGCCCCAAGGTATGATCGGTTCCAGCAACCATCGCCAGCGTCTGATATACATGGTGCAGGAATACCTAGGGGCAAGGTCAGATTTGGACACCTTTCCCATCGAAAATCCTCTGGCTTACTGGGTCTTGAGGATGGATCACTGGCCAGAGCTTGCACAGTATGCAATTGAGCTACTGGCCTGTCCTGCATCCAGCGTTCTTTCGGAATGCACATTCAGTGCTGCTGGAGGCTTTGTCACGGATCACAGGGTGCGCCTGTCCACCGACTCGGTTGATCGACTGACCTTCATAAAGATGAACCAGTCTTGGATCACCACCAGCTACCAAGCACCTGAAGCTGATGTAACAGAATAATTTATTTTGAAATGTCACATCCCTTCAAGACTGCCTATCCTATGCCGATGCTGAGTGACTGTCCTGTTATGTTGACTGACTATCCTCCTCCTCCTCAATGATCCGATTCCTGATGATAGCTTGGAAGAACATTTTTGTTTCTGGGTGCCGCCACCAGTGGCTAAGGCCCAATTTTTTAGCCCCTGTTTAACAGGGGCGTGTAATTAAAAATTTTGATGCAATACTTTGCAACAGGGCTCATTGCTGTGCTCAAAGTACAGTATCTGTGAGGGGTTGCAGTGTTGTGGCACCAGTGCCTAAGGCCCAATTTTTCTGCCCATGTTCAACAGGGGCATGTAATTACAATTCTTGATCTAATAATTCACAGCAGGGCCTATTCCTGCGCCCACCAAGAGTAACTGTGAGGGCTTACAGTGTTGTGGCAACACCACCAAAGGCCCAATTTTTTTTAGCCATGCCATTTTTCTCAAAGATTTTCATCCGTATTGCCAGGACAAGACATGACATTAAAGCCGCAAGCAGTATTAAATGGCTTTTTTTCCTTTAGAAATGTCATTTTGTGCAGGGACAGTTCTAAACACGGGAAACACATTCCACTTCACAGGCATACTTCAGACACCCCCCAGGTACGATATTTAAAGGAATATTTCACTTTTTTTTTTCACTTCATGCATCATTAAAATGACTGCTCCCGAAAAACGGCCATTTTTAAAACTTCGTTTTGCATTGATACATGTCCCCTGGGGCAGAACCCGGGTCCCCGAACCCTTTTTAGGACAATAAAATGCATATTAGTCGTTATAATTAGCACTTTAGATTTCAAACTTTCGCGTCCATTGTATTTATTAGGGTTCTAACGTTTGCGTGAACTTTCGGTCTGTTCGCAGGTTCTGGTGCGAACCGAACCGGGGGGGGTGTTCGGCTCATCCCTAATCGATATATATGACATTAAAAAGTGCTCAGTGCTAGTATTGTACAAAATAGAGGCAATCAATAAAAGTCCATCCAATGTGGTATACTGGGCTGGTGACAAGTTGAAATATTTCTCAGGTGATTTATCGTGCTCCCCTCCTGGTTCTCCACTCACCAGAAAGAGGTTTTAAATACGCCTGTATCAATACGGTATCCCCCATCCACAGAAGAGGTTGGTGTTGTTGGTCATCCCATTAAAGTCAATGCAGAACAAATTATTTTCGTTTCCATTGACTTCAATAGGGAAACTTGCTTTGATATGCGAGTACTTTGGATTACGAGCATTCTCCTGGAACGGATTATGCTCGTAATCCAAGGTTCCACTGTACGTCACTTTGAATTTCACGCATGCGCGCCCCTGCCGCGAGCTTCGTTACCGTGGCCGCAGGACCCGCAGACTCGATGTCCGCCGGTGTTCCGCGATCGTGACATGGAGCGGCAGAACATTGTTAACAAGGCATCTCCCCGTCTGCTCCCTGTAATTAGGGGCAGCGATCAGTGTCATGTCACAGTAAGCCCAGCCCCCACACAGTTAGGATCACTCCCTAGGACACACTTAACCCCTTCCTCGCCCCCTAGTGGTTAACCCCTTCACTGCCAGTGTCATTTATACTGTAATCAGTGCATTTTTATAGCACTGATCGCTGTATAAATGACAATGGTCCCAAAATAGCGTCAAATGTGTCCGATGTGTCCGCCATAATGTCGCAATCATGATAAAAAAATCGCTGATCGCCGCCATTACTAGTAAAAAACAATTTATTAATAAAAATGCTATAAAACTATCCCCTATTTTGTAGACGCTATAACTTTTGCAAACCAATAAATAAGCGCAAAAAATAAAAAACGCAGAGGTGATCAACTACCACCAAAAGAAAGCTCTATTTGTGGGAAAAAAGGGACGTCCATTTTGTTTGGGAGCCACGTCGCACGACCGCGCAATTGTCAGTTAAAGCGTCGCAGTGCCGAATCGCAAAAAGTGGCCTGGTCATTTGGCAGCCAAATCATCCGGGGCTGAAGTGGTTAATCATCTGAATTGAAACAGAATGTTATATTTGTTTAGTTTTTGTCAATGAAAACATGCAAACTATGATCTAAATATTTTCACAGATTAAATTAACACTGCGTACCTGTACATTTAAAGCGGAGGTTCACCCAAAAAATCATATATAGTTACCGTATATTAGCATGACTTCTGGGATTCGGCTCCCGCGGGAGTAGGCGTTTTTAAGCCTTTCTCCGGCGCCACAATGCAGTGTGGGTCTTTGCTGCAATGTGTTCTGGGATGTGTTCTGTGTTCTATGTGTTTCTGCATACCATCACAACGGGGCGTGCTATTTCTATGACGCCGTCCGTTGTGATGGCAACCAATATGTTTACGGCGCTACTCGCTGTGAACAATGCTCGCTTACAGGAAGTGATTGCTTGTGGGCTTCACAATGCCAACAAGCAAAATGGAAACGGCAAGGAAATAGTTGTTCTATATAACGAAAACCGAGAGGGTTTATATGAAGACACCAAAAATGTGAGTACACATTAGTATGCTAAAACCACATTGAATGCTAAAAAAAAAAAAGAAAAATTGCAGCGGAACCTCCGCTTTAACTCATGAACCAACATGCTGCAAGTTTTATTTGGATGTGTGTTATTAAAGTATCTGACTTTCTTTGTTTAGTTGCTTTATATGTTAAATATGGGGCTAGGGTGGGGAAAGAAATTACAAGGGGGGGGGGGAAGAAAAGGGGAAAGGAATTATTATATGTATATGGATCATAGTTTTAAAGGATTTATATATGAATGGATGATTTCCTCCATTCATATATAAATCCTTTAAAACTATGATCCATATACATATAATAATTCCTTTCCCCTTTTCTTCTCCCTTTGTAATTTCTCTCCCCACCCCACCCTAGCCCCAACCCCATTGATCATGTGTACTGACTGATCCATTCATTCACCTCCATTGTCCCATTTCATTCATATAACCATATATTCATATATATGTGTAGCGGGTACTCCAAATTTAGGGGGTCTTTATGTCCAAATTTAGGGGGATGACCCGAGCACTAGAATGGCTCGGGCCTTCTTATTCGAGCTGGACTCTGCTTTGTTGCTGTGTGCCTATGTAGAGTTCCCTGTGGCCTGCAGATGGCGCTGCCATGTTGGCTCAGGGTTGAACCATAGGTTGCATTGGCGCGATTGGATGTCCTCTCTTGGCTACCATGCAGTGGGCTGGTTCGGACTGCTGTGCATGCCGGGAGAGGATATAAAAGAGGCAGACGCCATTATTCAGGGAGAGACCCGGGGAGAAGTACCCAGAGGAGTGTGCCCCCTAAGAAGGGGGGAACGTACACCTACTGAAGAGTCTTGGGCACCTTCGGCCCGAGACCGCAACATTCCGGGTAGGCCCAGTACCTTCAACTGGGTCTACAGGCAGAACTTTGGAGTCCTAGGATGCCCGGGTGAGGGTATCCACTCTGACCAAGAGGAAGCCAGGGGAGGATCGGTCCCATAACAGGAGATGAGTGATAGTTAGATTGCTGTCTCGGGAAAGGCCTGGTGACCTGTCGGAGGGAAGGATCCTATGCTCCGCAGAACTGACCCTGCGGAGTGCTGCTGCTCTTCGAGGACATACTGAACTTGTCCTTGGAGGATTTAAATTGCTTGTTCGAGCTCCACATCGGCTGCTAGGACCATTGAGGGACTATCCGGGTGAGCTGTACCCACTCGGGACCGAGTGGTGATAAATCTGGGAGTTCTGTGCCTGAATCTGCTTTAGTTCAACTATCATCTCTCATCTACTCTCTCTTACCTATCAAGCAATGATACAAAATAAACTCAACGTTGGAGTTTAAGTGGTTTGGACATTGACTTTATTAAAGAGGGGAAAGTACAGACTCGTCTCTACATTCTGGAGACGGGAACCAGTGGAAGGAGGTAACTTGCTGCGGGACCCAGGTACATATACACCGCCTGACCTCTAAACTAGAGGACACAGGCTTGTGGCATGGGTGCCTTTTCTTTCCCCTAAGAGGAGAGGGTAGTGCTACATATATAATCCCTTTTATCCTCACCCATCCTTGTCATCATCATTCTGTTATATTTATTATTTTTATAAATTTTCCTTTTCCCCTTTCTCCACCATATAGTTAAATCCTCATAATCTTTTACTCCTATTCGTCATCCCCCTTGCTTCCATTTCCATTTAACTATTGGTGTCCATCACAGTGTTCATGCCCAGTGTATCCCGCTCTGGTGCCATATATATCTATATATACGTTTTTTGGCCATGTATCTTCCTCTGTTATTGAGCAGTTTGCATTGTTTACGTCTTGTCCTGTGGTTACATGCTCCAACCAATCACCGTGCTCCTCTGGCCCTGGCCCCTCCCTCCCCCTCCCCCTCCATTTGCAATAATATCCTAGCTCCACATCCCTTACCCTGTAGCTTGATGAAGGAGTGCGGCTGCCATGTCATTCACAGCCTGTACCTCACGAAACGCGTCGCATTTCCAGTGACGTCATTACCCCTCGCCTGCCACACCAACCGCGCTCCAAGCCTCGCTCTGAGGTCCCTTCTCCATCGCAGTCGCCTTCGCCTCCATCTGTCAGCGGTGTGAGTGGATCTTCAGCAGCACAGCGCCCCAGCTGGACCAGGAATCTGACGGACCTGCCGACCTCCCTCCCCTCATTTGGGAATTGTTTAGTGCCTAACCCTTACTACTTAAATGTGAGTGGCCTATGATTACTACTCTATTAAAATTGTTTAAAACTTCTACACCCAGAGGCACTTCTCTCCTTGTGCTTCAATATTGAGTTGGCACACCCTTTAAAGCTTTAACAGCTTCAACTCTTCTGGGAAGGCTGTCCACAAGGTTTAGGAATGTGTCTATGGGAATATTTGAACATTCTTCCAGAAGCGCATTTGTGAGGTCAGGCACTGATGTAAACGAGAAGGCCTGGCTTGCAGTGTCCACTGTAGTTCATCCCAAAGGTGTTCTATCGGGTTGTGGTCAGGACTCTGTGAAGGCCAGTCAATTTCCTCCACCCCAAATTTGCTCATCCATGTCTTTGTGGACCTTGCTTTGTCATTGCGATTTGAGCCACCACTCCTCACCAAAGATAAAAGTATTAGTTTGGGGTAAACATGGTCTTTGTACATCCAATAAAAAAAAATATATACATAGGTAGCAACAAGCCAAAACAGTTTAATAAGCCCCCAATACAATGAACATACTTATCTATAGCTTTCTGTTGTCCATTAAAAGCAATGACTGTCCGTATAGTTGTCAGAATTTCCTCTGCTACTGCACCGGCCTTTGCGTAGGCTTGTAACTCCTTTGATGTAAATGATGCAACAAGCTGGAAAGATGTAAGAAATAAAAATAGTAATACATTCAATACATGAAAAAGATAAAAGCAAAGATCTGATTAAATACACACATACCTTGGTCCAGATTGCTGCTGACACACCAAGTAGTGGACTAACTGACAAGATGACCAGTGTTAGCTTCCAGCCATACACAAATCCAATGATAATTCCAGATAGAAAAGTACTAAGAAACTGCACAAATATGCACATCTTATCAGCGAGACCTTCATGGATGGTATTTATGTCACTAGAAATAAAAAAAGCTGTCTGAGCAAAGTAGTCAAAACCTTGACTTCAAAGGTTTTTGGAAAGGGGGTTGTTCTTTTTAAATGAAAATTATATGTAAAGGTGTTTCGTCACATATGGCGACCCATCACATTTGGCTACCCGCTGGAGTGCGCATGCGCGACGCCGCCATATGCGTTCCAACACTTTTACGACAAAACAGCACATTAAAACCGTCAGATAGTGTGACGGAAGTGACGTCAAACACAATAAAATGCGTTCCACTTGTATTGTATTGTTGCATTGCCGGAGCGTGCCCAGCCTCAACCAATCATAGAACCTATGCCACAAATATCAACCAATTATACAGCAGCTCTAGTAAACAGCCAATCCCACCCCATGCTGCTGCAAACTTTAACCAATGATACAGGTCCTCTAGTAAACAGCCCACCCCATCCCATGCCTATTAAAGAGACCATCCAATCATCAAATTACACAAAATTTCTCAGTTTGTTGGATGTGCTGTTTCAGTGTGTTGGACTTGCTGCACAGTTTGTTCACAGTGTTGGAAGTGCTTCATATCTAATACTCTCTATTTCTACGTTGGTAAGTATCATTTACTGTATGCGATGCAGTGTTTGTATTGTCTGTAACGTCACTTCCGTGACATTATCTGACGGTTTCACTGCTCCGTATTGTTGCAAAACTTTTGGAAAGCATATCGGCAAGTTACGCATGTGCAGTGCGAAATTTCTCAGCGGAACGTCACTTCCGTAGCCAAATGTGATGGGTCGCCGAATGTGACGAAACAAAGGCAAAACTTTTTTCTTTTGGATAGAGTGGGGAAAATTCTGACCATCTTTTCAGGTTCTTTTTGATGTGTGTCTCTAGTGGGGGGGTTCCGCTTTTTATATGCCCTCATGAATATTTTCAGAAACTGAGAGGAAATACAAAATCTTCCCAGAACAAGAATTAAAGCTCAAGCCTCGTACACATGACCAGTTTTCTCGGCAAGAATACTGCTGGGAGAGCTTTTTGCCGAGACAGCCGTTCGTGTGTATGGTTTCTCGGCAGGAAAACTGCCGGGAATCTTGACGAGAAAAATAGAGAACCTGCTCTCTATTTTTCTCGTCCGGATTCTCGGCAGAGTTTTCCTGCCGAGAAACCCAGTCGTCTGTATGCTTACCTTGTCCAGGTAAACCCGCGCATGCTCAAAAAGACTTTGACGCATGCGTGGTAGCATACATGGGTAGTGTAGGGTGTAGCAAGATGGCGGCGACGACATTGAATGTGACGAGCGCAGGCTAGTTGTAGTTGATGACGTCACCGCGTTCTTGCCATTCAAAAGAACGGCGGTTATTTTGAATGGCCATGTGTACACTCGGCGAGCAAGGCAAGCTTGCTGGGAAACCCGTCGGCAAAACCAACGTTTTTTTCCCAACGGGATTCCCGCCCGTGTGTACGAGGCTTAAGTCTTCAAATTGGGACATCTGTTATGGTGACAACTATATAAGAGAGTAATTCCTCTCACTTCAGGGAGATTTCCTCTCATGTCCTAAGATAGGAAGTAAATAGAAATCTCCCCATGGGGCCATATAAGACAAACCATGCTCCTGCTCCTTTGTGCTACTAACACAGGATCAACTTGAACTTGCATCTGTGTGTCATCCCCATTTTGATGAATAACTTCTGTTGTCCCTGGTCTATCCTCATTATTGCATCCTCTTCCATATTGCATGGTCATTTCCTTTAATATATACAATATTCAATTTTGCTGGGAAATTACAAAAGCTATTCCATCACATTATTTTCCTTTTTTCTGCAGGCTATATTTAGATGATGGAATGTGCCTAGTAAAGATCTATAGGTTCACAGCTATTAGCCCCTGGGCCAAGAGTCCTATTATAATGCACTACTGTTAGCATTTGATTATTTTTACTGTATTAAATATGTAGAACTGTTTACTCAGTAAGTCTTGAGTTCAAGGTCCCAATCTGAGTGGAATCAAACCAAGACATGTCTTGATGAAGAACCGCTCTGAAAAACTTCTGCCGAATTCTCACAATTTGGCGAGCAGCCGAGACCAAAAATGTCCAAATCTGGAAAACACTTAAGATAAAAACAGCACAGCCTAACCCGACATAGTAATAGGAAAACCTGAAAATGAAAAAAAAAGACTTAAGTGTTTGTTTTGTCTCAGTAGTACAGACAAACTGTTAACATGTCACCATCCTTATTAGTCACACACATTTTCTGCTCCAACATTTTTTACTATCCCTTAAAGTTTCTAAAGCAGAAATGCCATAACATTTTCTTTAAATGGCAATACAGAGAACAGAACAAATACTCAAAATTATTGAGGCATTCTATGACCCCAGATGATGTGAGATCTGGGCTGACGAATAAGTCATTTCCGGTCAGCTGGAATGCAGGTGGAGTGCAAACCGGAGTTCTTTATACTCACATGCTGATCTTAAGTGCCGGTTCACACTGGGACGGCACGACTTGCCGCGCGACTCGGCAAGGCGATCTGCAGACGACTTCAGAGGCAACTTGCAAAATGACTTCTGTATTGAAGTCAATGGAAGTCTCCCTGAAGTCACCCCCCAAGTAGTACAGGAACATTTTTCTAAGTCGGAGAGACTTGAGTCGCTCCTATTAGAACAGTTCCATTGTACAGAATGGGACGCGACTTGTCAGGCGGCTGAGTCGCCTGACGAGTTGCCCCTGTGTGAACCGGCTCTTTGTCTTACCTGATGTAAGTGCAGTACTTTTTAATTTTACAATAAATATTTTAAATGCTACACTATGAGAGCCCTTTTTACTCTCCCTATATGGCACCATTGGAGTTTAAAGTACAGCCTTTATCTTTTAGAATGGATGTCAGCAGTGACTTGGATTCCACTTCTGAGACCTTACGTGGGATATGCTTGAGATCCTTTTTTCCCCTATGCGCATCTGACCCCCTATAATAGGGGGTCTACTGTTTCTGGTGAGTGTGTAGTGTGTCTGCATGCTGGTGGGGAGAAGAATTTCCTATACTCACTGAGGATCCTATTTGCACTTGGGGCCACAGGATTTTATATGGACTTCCCATATATATATTCACTTTTTCAAAATTTTGAGTTGTTTTATGGATTTATATTTGCCACAGTGTTGATACTATATATGATATACATACTTACAGTATATATTCACAGGAGCGTGGTTATTTTAAATTTGTTTATACTGAGAGGTGTTTATACACTTTACAAAGTGCCGCTCCATACACATTTACTTGATTTTTTATATATATTTTCTGTTTGTGCAAGTTTGGAACCTCTATTGGTTTTATTGTTTGGTTTTTTTTTATTTTACTGTATTTATTGGCGTATAACACTCGCTTTTTTACCCTGAAAATAGAAGGTAAACTGTGCCTGCGTGTTATACGCAGGGGGCTGTGGAACGTTTTTTTTCCTGAAACTTCCCTCTTAAAGTTAGGGTGCGTGTTATACGCCTGCGCATGTTATACGCCGATAAATACGGTAGTTATTATTTACTCTAACTGAATTGTTTAAAGTAAACCTGCACTGCTCCAATTCCTTCAATGCTTCCTGGGTCACTGATGTAAAACAAGCAAGAATTTCAGTATATAGAATTTTACTCTAACTTCACTTAAAACTTGTTCCGGATTTGTGAGTCAATTGGAACTAAAGCCAGAAATAGCCAGTGAACTAGCATTTTCAGAAGGAAGTCAGCAATGGTGACCTCCCCTTTAATAAGACAATTGTACCTTCCTTATGTAGACTTAAAACTGACATGATTTGTGTTCACTCTTAGGGTATGATTTAATAAAGCAGTGGAAAATGTTCACACAGTTTATAGTATTTGTGGTGAATCTATGTTCACTTAACACTCATTACATGCAAGGTAAACCATGTTTTTTTGTTTTTTATTGCACATTATTGAATGACTGAAAATAACCATTCTGTCTGCAAAATGAACAGTTACTACTTTAGTAAATCAACCATTTAGAACAGAAAATATGCAAATGATTGCTCTGCATGTTCCTATTGTTCTGCAAATTCTTATATTGATAGTTTTGGAACAACCAAAAATGCATAAAGTAATGAATGAAAATAACAGCTTGTTGGATATCAATGTAATAGCATAAGATAATGTTACCTACTTAGTCATTTCACCTTCTATGTCAATTGTAAGGAATTCTGAACAACCAGAAGTATTAAGCGATGCTGCAAGAAATCATATACATTACAATCAATTCTTTAAAAAGGTACAATAACTTAGTGTTGGGTGAGCCATGGTGGATCATTCATAGGCTAAATCAGGGATATGCAATTAGCGGACCTCCAGCTGTTGCAGAACTACAATTCCCATGAGGCAGAGCAAGACTCTGACAACCACAAGCATGACACCCAGAGGCAGAGGCATGATGGGACTTGTAGTTTTGCAACAGCTGGAGGTCCGCTAATTGCATATCCCTGGGCTAAATGATTTATGGATGGAGTAACTGCTAAAACGTCAGGTGCTGAAGTCTTTCTTATAAGTGGCCTTTTTTTTTTTTTCCTGATTACAATCTACCCAGTCTTTAGAAATCTTTATTCGCGAATCGCCATCTATCTTGACTTGGTTTATGAAAGCTGCCTGCCCTGATCCCAGCCGGACATTCTTGTCTCATGCGTTGTAATTTATAGGAGTTATCTACCTGCAGGTCTGCCACCAACAGGGCAAAACTGGGGGGCGTGACCTGGATGCACCTCTTAGTACTTCCTTTTGGGATTTACTCATGAAGATCATAAGGGGCTTATACCTCAGGGGAGTCTACAATACCTATTGATGACACCCAGGGTTCTTAACCCATGCTGGTGTCTTTATACCCCAATACTGTAATGAAAGGATGCTTATCGGTCCTACCAGGGACCACTAGACTGTATTCTGGATTTTTTGCAGTTCATAAACAGTTTTTTTCCACTGTATATACTTACACTTACCATTCACATTCATTCCACTCAGGACAAAGCTGTCTGTCATGTCTCCAAATACAATTATGAGAATAGGCAGACCTGTCCCATTGGCTGCAGCACAGATAAGGCCGATGACCATGAGGAATATATCAAAGGCATCTGCATAACGCAGCTGGAAAACAGTATACAGCAAGTACAAGAGAACAAATATTAATAACGGTCCACATTTATAACATTTTCTGGGAAAGAAACTGTGCCTTCTAAAAGTGCCTTATTAGATTCGGCTTTTTTATCATTTACTACAGAGAAGGAAAGTAATTGGTATCTGTGGCTAAACTGTACCTGGATGGGGAGTTAAAAAAAAAATCTGCATGAATGGCTGCATAAATGAATAGGACAAAAGCTTTATATAGCTTCTGAAGCAAGCTGGTTGCCATTCTGAATAATAATAATTTTGCTTTAATTTCTGTGAAGGTCTAAATAAAATGTTAATGATTTGACCTCCTAAAGCATTTACTTTTTACATTTGCATTTAATTTTACTTTTTACACAGAAAAAAAGAGTTTTGCTTTACGGTATACCTAGACTTAAGCAAACATATGAGACAAGTAATTTGTGAATGATATAAAACTTAGCTGCTCTTTCGTCTGTGACCAATTTTCCACCTTTTTCATAGCGTTCCTTTAACAAAATAGGTAATCAGCCGAATGATCAGAGAGTAACTGTAACTTGCAGTTTATTACACAGGTCCAAAGATAAAAGTAATGGAAAGAAGTGGCATTACTATCGTTGGTGTCACCTGGTGCGGTAAAACATGGTGTCAGTGTCACACTCCCCTTCCCCAATCACTTTTACCCCTTTTCTGAAAGTATGCCAAAGATGCAGCATGCGGGACCCCTTCACATCACAGCCCCCTGCAGCTCTGCCACCCCTTCACATTACACAGCCCCCTGCAGCTCTGCCACCCCTTCACAATACACAGCCCCCTGCAGCTCTGGCACCCCTTTACACTACACAGCGCCCTGCACCTCTGGCACCCTATTACATTACACAGCCCCCTGCATCTCTGGCACCCCTTTACATTAAAAAGCCCTCTGCACCTCTGACACACCTTCATATTACACAGCCCCCTGCACCACTGGCCTCCTTTACATTACACAACCCCCTGCACCTCTGATCCCCCTTACATTACACAGCCCCTGCACCTCTGACCCCCCTTACATTACACAGCCCCCTGCACCTCTGGCATCCTTTTACATTACACACCCCCCTGCACCCCTTTACATTACACAGCCCTCTTGCACCTCTGGCATCCTTTTTAGATTACACAGCCCCCTGCACCTCTGATCCCCCTTACATTACACAGCCCCTGCACCTTCAACCCCCCACCTTCAACCCCCCCTTACAGTACACACCCATCTGCACCTCTGGCAGCCTTTTACATTACACAGCCTCTTGCACCTCTGAACCCCTTTACATTACCCAGACCCCTGTATCTCTTGCATCCCTTTTACATTACACAGTCCCCTGCACCTCTGAACCCCTTGACATTACACAGCTCCTGCTCCTCTGGACCCCTTTACATTACGCAGCCCCATGGACATTACGCAGCCCCATGGACATTACGCATCCCCATGGACATTACACAGCCCCCTGCACATTACACAGCCTCTTGCAGCTTTTCCTACTCCTTCACATTACACAAAAGCTCTGCAGCTCTGCCCCTTCCTACCTTACTCGAGCACACAATGCGGGAGACACAGCAATGCAGAATAGAGAGTGGGAGCTGCTGGAGTCATTTTTCATATTAACCACCTAGCAACCAATCACCTGCTGGTTAACTTGGAAAGTTAACTCCAGCAGCTCCAGCTCCTGACTACTTTTCAGCACTGTTGTCTCCCGCTGTGTGTACAGAAGTGTTTTCCCTTCTACACTCCGTTCTGCTGTGTTAGTGACAGCGGCGGAGGCAATCCAGCTATGGTTGTCACCCTTCTGGCGGGTGTCACCTGGGTGCTGTTCGCACCCCCATAGCGATTCCACTGATGCTAAACACTTTCAAGATGGCAAAAAAAAATGCGTACACTGCATAATAATGAAAGCTGCACAAACATGGACTCTTCACAGCAATGTCTCTGCGACTCAGGGTAACGTGTAGCTCCATTGCATAATCGCTGCAAGAATCTATAGCAACAGAGAGTAAAGCTGAAAATCACTACTTCAGTTAAACAGTTCAGAACACAAACAGCTACTGTGATTATCCTCATGGACACTGTCCTTCTCAAGGAAGTCCAGGGTAGCTCTGGTAACACAGGTGAACAGCTGGATGGATCCAAGGCCCAAGGACAAAAGGCCATCTGAAATACTCTTGGGAGGGTCTCTCCACAGTGGCTGGAGAAGCTGCATGCTTTTAAGCAGCTGCCTGACTGCCTTCATGCTGGTTCTGACAATGGTGGGCCTTTCACCTATCACTTGCCCATATACCTCTGCCTCAAGTGGGGTGTCTATAAGCTGCTAAGGGAGGGAAGCTGAGAAATGTACACTCCCTGGGCATGTCCATGAACCTAGTGAGTTGTGGGAAATTAAGTTATAGGGGCTTGCGTCTGCCTTTATAGCACGGTGAGTAAATGGGCACTGCACTATACTAAGGGCACTCCGGTACACACTATATTATGGGCACTCCACTACACACTGTACTATGGTCACTCTACTGTCACCAGAAAGCAATTCTGCCCCCTGAGAACATCATCAATGTAACCAACTAATCAGAAGCAGGAGTGGTAGGATAAGCCTTTAATTATAGGTTATAATTAGGGTTGTCCCGATACCGATACTAGTATCAGTATCGGTACCGATACAAAGCATTTGCGCGAGTACTTGTACTCGCGCAAATGCTCCTGATGCCCAGTCCGATACTTTTTTTTTCTTAGAGCGGGGGGCGGAGAGTGGGATGGAGAGTGTGCGGCGGGGGGCGGATACCAGGGCAGAGAGCGTGGCGGGGGCGGAGACCAGGGCCGAGAGCAGGACGGAAAGTGTGCGGCGGGGGGCGGAGACCGGGGCGGAGAGCGGGGCGGGGGGCGGAGACCAAGGCGGAGAGCGTGGCAGAGACCAGAGCGAGTCTTCAGGCAGGTAAGTAAAATGAATCTGATGCAATTGCCTGTCTGCTGCTCAAATGCTCCTGGAGCTGTTCCCCCTTCACCTCCATGCCGCTGTGCCCCCATCACCTCCATGCCGCTGTGCCCCCTTCACCTCCGTGCCGCTGTGCCCCCTTCACCTCCGTGCCGCTGTGCCCCCTTCACCTCCGTGCCGCTGTGCCCCCTTCACCTCAATGCCGCCGTGCCCCTCCTCCACCCCCTCGGTATCTCAGGATGGAGAGCGGAGGTAGGAGCCGGTAAATCCGGCTCCTTACTTGTCGTGATGTACAGAGTCATCACTGACTCTGTCCATTCACATAACTGAAACATTGTAAACTGTGTTTACAATGTTTCAGTTTATGAATGGAGAGGAGCCGCTGTCTTCTCTCCATTCATTTTCAGCACAGCTGAGGCTGCTGAGAGAGGGACTGGGGAATCTGTGTCCCTAGACCCTTTCCCTGTCTCAAAGGGGAGATGTCAGAGGTCTGTTAAGACCCCTGATATCTCACCAAAACCCCCCACAACAAGGCTGATAAAAAAAAAAAAAAAAATTTATTGTAAAAAAAAAATTAAAAAAAAAAAAAAAACACACACACTGACACTGACCCCCCCTTAAAAAAACAAAGCATTGTAAAAAATAAATAAATAAAATAAATTGTAAAAAAATAAAAATGTAAAAAAAAATAAAATACTGACACATGAGATTAAAAAAAAAGTATCGGTATTCGGTATCGGCGAGTACTTGAAAAAAAGTATCGGTACTTGTACTCGGTCTTAAAAAAGTGGTATCGGGACAACCCTAGTTATAATGAAGCCATAAGAACAAAAGGATGCATTGGCACTGTCACATATGCTTCTGGGGAATTTTATGCTATGGGTACTTTTACTGATTTAATTGTCACAATGACTATGCTAAAAGATTTCCTGCTAGACAAAGAAAAAGTGTGTGTATATGGACAGCTATAGCACACTGAGGAGAAAGAAAAGAATCCTTCACAGTCCCTACTTTTCAGACTGTTCATATGTTACTCATTGTTATTTTGTTTTGTTTTTAAACATTATTAGATTTGTACAAGCATACATGTTCCAGAACTAGACAGATATCCAACTACCACCATTGTATATGATTACAGCAATAAAAAAATACTCTACCGGTTGCATTCCAGTTCACAATGAATAAGGTTGATACCCACCAATCCAATGTCCACATCACCTCCAAAGTATAAAGCAACCAACTGCAAAAATTGGCATACACAATTCCATTGACTTGGTGAACACAAGCAGTTTGACAAATAATGTGCTGAAACAAGCAACACATTACCCCAGCAACCTATCCATAACCAGTTCCCACGGGAGCCAGACCAGGAATATATAACCACCTCCCACATACTTTTTCAAATTTGAATGGGCATCCCCTATGTTGGTATAGCCCGTTCATATCTGGGGGTGGTACCCATATGTGTTCCCCATTCTCTGTGGGTGGGAGGGGAAGCACCTTTTCCAGTGAACCAAAATACTGTATGGGGCTGAAACAGGGCCCTAAAAAAGGCTTCCTTACCAAAAGCATCAGAGATTACATCATCTAGAACAGTGTTTCTCAACTCCAGTCCTCAAGGCGCCCCAACAGGTCATGTTTTCAGGATTTCCCTCAGGTGAAACAGCTGGGGTAATTACAAAGGCAGTGAAACTGATAAAATCACCTGTGCAAAATAATGGAAAGCCTGAAAACATGACCTGTTGGGGCGTCTTGAGGACTGGAGTTGAGAAACACTTATCTAGAATACCCAGTAAACAGCATTTGTGTTCCAGGGGCATGGTTTGGAGGTGGATCATCATTTGCTTAATTTCTACCATTACCTTTCCCTATAGATTGGTAGCATCCTCTTTATCTTGTTGATTGGACTCTCCTTGGTTTGTGCAAGATTTATTAAAACTGAGCACTCTTTTTTATGATTTATTGGTTGAAGGATTTGAATGATTAAGATCCAATGGATCATTTATTTTAGTAAGTGATCACATTAATCATCCATATATGAGGTAGCGCCATACCTTTTTGCATACACCCATATCATTGTTAAGTGGTCTACTCACTTTTAATGGGGCAGCTTCACTCGATTATTATTTAGTCACTTTATATCACACAAATATAGTTTAGCATAGTTCTAAAAAACCTGTGTTCCTTTTATGAGATACTATGTCCACTGACCTGAGCTCCTTGTACATTACAGACTATAATTACCATCGTATATACTGTACAATACTGAAGACACAAACATCTATCTGCAGCAGAGGAAACAGGTGGGAGAATAATCTACAAAGCATCCCAAATGTTTGTGTCCAAAAGGGCTTTAGAGTTATTTTAAGAAATACATAAGACATACTGACCAGTTCAAAGAATCCCACCATTTCCTTGGGAGACTTTCTACAAGACAATTTTGAGTCTCTAATAGAAAAAGCCAAAATAGTTGAAGATGAACATATATTCCAGCATATTTAATATTAATATAATTAAATATAAGTATCTTGATAGCTGTCACATTCAGTTGTAATACAATGGATAAAGCATCATTGTCATGTATCTACAGTTTATATATGTTAGTAATAAATAGTATTAATGCGTAGCCAACCTGAAAAAAACAAAATGTTTTATATTGCATCTACCAGTCTTTAGATATGGCAGCTGCATTTGTTTTCTTTTTTTTCAGGATTTTTTATTTAATTTTTATTTGGTGATCCTGCCAATAACACACTTCCTGTCTTAGGGTGACAGCACTACTCCTTTATAAACATAGCGTTTAATAACTATCCTTCAAAAAACTCCACACCTTTGGTCTCTGTGACTGTACTCTTCGCTGGTTCTCTACCTACTTATCCAACCGCACCTTTAGCGTTACTTACAATTCTACTGCCTCCTCTCCTCTTCCTTTTTCTGTTGGGGTCCCCCAAGGTTCTGTTCTTGGACCCCTCCTATTTTCAATCTACACCTCCTCCCTGGGTCAGCTTATAGCCTCCCACGGCTTTCAATACCATCTCTACGCTGACGACACTCAAATCTATTTCTCTGCCCCTCAACTCGCTCCTTCATCCTCCTCACGTATCACAAATTTACTATCAGATATATCAGTTTGGATGTCACACCACTTCCTCAAACTCAATCTATCCAAAACCGAACTTATAATTTTTCCTCCCCCACGTGCCTCTTCCCCTGATCTCTCTGTCAAAATTGATGGCACAACCATAAGCCCATCCCCACATGCCAAGGTCCTAGGAGTAGTCCTGGACTCTGAACTCTCCTTTAAGCCCCACGTCCAATCACTGTCCAAATCTTGCCGCCTCAACCTCCGCAACATCTACAAAATACGCCCCTTTCTAACCAATGACACCACAAAGCTCTTAATTCACTCCCTAGTCATCTCTCGCCTTGATTACTGCAACTCCCTCCTCATTGGCTTACTTCGGCATACTCTATCCCCCCTTCAGTCCATCATGAATGCTGCTGCCAGACTCATCCACCTTACCAACCGCTCTGTCTCTGCTACTCCTCACTGTCAATCTCTCCACTGGCTTCCGCTCGCCCAATGAATTAAATTCAAAATACTAACAACTACCTACAAAGCCATCCACAACTCTGCCCCAGCTACATCACTGACCTAGTCTCTAAATACCAACCTAATCGTTCTCTTCGTTCTTCTTAAGACCTCCTGCTCTCTAGCTCTCTCATCACCTCCTCCCATACTCGTCTCCAGGACTTTTCCAGAGCCTCTCCAAGCCTATGGAACTCCTTACCCCAATCTGTCCGTCTATTTCCTTCTCTATTAGCTTTTAGAGGATCCCTGAAAACCATCCTCTTCAGAGAAGCCTATCCTACTCACACCTAACAACTGTATTCTCATTTTGTCCATCTGATCATCCCCCCACAGCTACTACCCTTTGTTCCACTTAACCCTCCCTTCTAGACTGTAAGCTGTAATGAGCAGGACCCTCTGATCCCTCCTGTATTGAATTGTATTGTAACTGTACTATCTTCCCTGATGTTGTAAAGCGCTGCGCAAACTGTTGGCGCTATATAAATCCTGTATAATAATAATAATAGCGCAGTAAGTGAGCATTGAAACCTTAGCACAGGAGATGTTTTAGGACTACAGAACACTTGCCCCTCTCTTCATCTCCATAACATAGAGGGGGAGTATTCTGTAGTCCACAGAGAGAGCTAGAAGCACTGCTAATAGTCAGCAAAGATAGAGAGCATAGCAAGTTATGCTTTCATGCAATTTCCAGCAATATTAACAGATATATCTCTTCGTAAGCGTAATGATAATAACAAAACACTTCCCCAGCATTGGATTTAATTGGCAAAAAGGGAGCAAAACAGAAAAATTAAATGATAGGGTTTACATATAGCATAGTTTACGTGGGAGCTTTCCAAACAGTTATTCCCTCAAATTAGATAGTATTCATTCTCACTATAATGCACCAAAATACAACTACGGCAAATTTTGCTTCTGTGTCAAGTATCTTCTTTTTGGCAGAAAAAAGGCAAACACATATAAATAAATATAATCCACTATACACATGACATAATCACGTACCCTTCATTCTTTTCATCCATTTCATGGTCACTTCTTGTTTTTTCATAATACTGAAAACATGGACTATTGACATCTTCAGCACTTGGACTTTCAACTGCAAGGCATATACAGAAAGCACTGAGTCTATATATGCATTCTTTTTTCAGAGTCCTTATAACTTACTAGGGTTAGTTTATGTATATTTTATAGGCTGTCCATACACTCTTAGATTTCCCACAGGGCTGAACAAGAGAAAACTATCCCCCCATCCACTCTAGACAGTGTGGATGAATGAATCTTCCACTGCTGGGTATTGTATTATGACAGCCACCACCTGCCAGAATACCTGAACGTTGGCTGCAGTCACTATTTGGCTGACAGCTTTCCACCTGACATGGCCACCCATGGTGCAAATTGGGGCAGGTTTGCCAGGAACCAGCAGAAATGTGCTCTGTGTATGGCCAGCTTTATAACTCTATATTACTGTTCACTTTCTTCACTTCTTTTACACATGGAAAAGTCCTCTTGTAACACATGGAAATAGCATAAGCAATTAAAACAACTATTCTTAACAAAAAACTTCACTCAGAATTGGTATTTTAATTTTCCATGGTAGACAAGACAAAATAGGGGTTGATTTACTAAAGGCAAATAAATGTTCACTTTGCATCATAATTTTTCCTTAACGTGGATGTAAACCCTTCATATGCCCAGTGAAGTGAACAGCCTCAGATAACACACAGAGATGAAACCAATCTCCCTACATAAGTTTTACTTATATATCTGCAGTCTTCACCTTTATATACTGTTTAGAAAGTGCACGTCCTGTTAGCATTTTCTCTTCCTGATTCATCTGTAGGAGTGGATTATTGCTATAGACTGTGAGACAGCTGATTGGAGGAAAGGCACCCCCCCACACACATGCCATTCATTTGCCATCCATTTCATCTGGTGAGTGGGGACACATAAGGGGTGTGTGCCACATCATGGAGTGAAAGTTTGTAGCACTACTGCACTTTATAAGGATTGGAGCACTTAAAGCGGAGGTCCGCCCACCGCTGCAGAAATGAAAAGACAGCAGCTGCACATACTGCAGCTGCTGACTTTTAATAATCAGACACTTACCTGTCCTGGAGTCCAGCGATGTCCGCACCTGATGTTTCCATCAGCTGTCGGGTGCATGCCGGCTCCATTGCGAGTAAGGGAACCCGGTAGTAGGGATGAGCCGAACACTCCCCTGTTCGGTTCGCACCAGAACCTGCGAACAGACCTAAAGTTTGCGTAAACTTTGGAACCCTATTAAATACAATGGACTCGAACGTTCGAAATCAAAAGTGCTAATTATAAAGGCAAATATGCAAGTTATTGTCCTAAAAAGTGTTTGGGGACCTGGGTCCTGCCCTAGGGGACATGTATCAATGCAAAAAAAAAGTTTTAAAAAACGGCAGTTTTTTCGGTAGCAGTGATTTTATTAATGCTTAAAGTGAAACAATAAAAGTTAAATATTCCTTTAAATTTCGTACCTGGGGGGGTGTATAATCTGCCTGTAAAGCAGCGCTTGTTTCCCGTGCTTAGAACTGTCCCTCCACAAAATGTAATTTCTGAAGGAAAAAAATCATTTAAAAGCACTCGCGGCTATAATGAATTGTCGGCTCCCGGCAATACAGAGAAAAGTCATTGATAAATAAAAAAATGCGTGGGGGTCCCCCCAAATTCAATTACCAGGCCCTTCAGGTCTGGTATGGATATTAATGGGAACCCTGCGTCAGATTAAAAAAAAAAATTACGTGGGGTTCCCCCCAAATATCCATACTAGACCCTTCAGGTCTGGTATGGATTTTAAGGGGAACTCCACCCCAAATAAAAAAAAATGGCATGGAGTTCCCCCAAAAATCCATACCAGAACATGAGTTTGACTTGAACTCGAAGTTCATCCCTACCAGGCAGTGTAGCCTTACGGCTTCACGCCGGGAACCCTATTGAGCATGCGCAAGGCTCCACTTCTCTCTCCTACTGGCCTGGCGGCTGGGGAAGGAGGAGGGAGCCCCAGCAATGACGCAATTAGCAGCGGCTGAGGCTCCCAGAAGTGGGGACAGGATACCTGTGAAAGACAGGTATCCTACCCCCCCTTCCCTTCTGAAAGGTGCCAAATGTGGTACCGGAGGGGGAAAGAGTACAATGAGTGGAAGTTCCACTTTTGGGTGGAACTCCGCTTTAAGCACCTTTATTTGGGATGTTTTGCAATATTTCAACATGATTATTTGATTGATGTTTTTTTCAATGGAATGATCCATGCACTTTTGCGAGCGATGTAATTATTTTATTATAATCTATTTATAGCAACCTCCCCCGACACAAACACCAGGCTCCCGTCTCGGAGAGCTTGTCAAAAGTTATCAGGCTGATAACAGAAGAACAGGACAGGACAAAGCTACGGGACATAGTGCTTTGAAGAGAGAAATAAAAAAAAAAAACACTGCAGATAGATGTGCCCAGCTCAAATTGCATGAATCAGGTTTACATCCACTTTAACTTATTGCCCGTACACACGGTCCTAAAATCGGACAAAAAAATACCAGTTTGAAGCGATCGTAGGATAATCGGATCGTTAGTACAGAGCTTTCGAGAGCCGATCACGATTGGACAAACACGAAAAAAAATTCTGGTATGATACAAGATCGTGCAATGTTTGTTTAATCAGTACAGTTGTCATCCAAAAATACAATAGAAATACACTACAACACATGACATCACTTCCGATTTTTTATTCTGTCGTACAATATTTTTTTGTAACTTTAGTAACCTCTCCATTTTTGATATGGAACTAGCATGCAAAAAAAAAAAAAAAAACGGACGATCTGTCATCCAATCATGTGCAAGCAAATTTGATTTTTTTTTGTTGATTTTCCTAGCATGTGGGTATTCTTTACACAGTGAGATATCACAACATTCCCTAAGTTCTGGGGCAAAATCCCTTTCAAAATCCCTTTCAAGATAAACAACCTATTAGCTTTTAGAAAATTAACCCCATAATGCGCTGGCTTCTTACCTTTTTAAAGGACTCCTGCACAAGGTTCCCCACAAGAAATTTATCTTTCACCTAACTACTATCCAACTTCCAGTTTCCACTTGAGTCATTGTGCTTTCAAGTGACCTTAAAGTGTATCTAACTCCAAAAACCACCAAAGTATTGACAATACAACCTAGAAATTGATTGTTTACTATGCCCAGCTGCACCAGATTCTGCATACCTCCCATCCGTCACGGATTGCGCGGGACTTTCCCGCATTGACACCTTTTTCCCGCACTCCCGCCATACAGGAAATTTTCACGAATAATGCAGCACGGGAGGAGGAAGAGGTAGGAATTACCCGCCCCCTCTCCCTCTTCACTTATCAACTTGCACGAGTAAGTGTCAACAAGTGTCCCGCAGTCTGACATTCACAAGTTGGGAGGTATGGATTCTGTGTGCTCTGTTTTTAGTAAATCCCCCTCCAAGTTTACCTGAGAATGACATTTGCCCCCGAGCCTCTGGTTAGGCATTGCGCTACTCAAGAAATCCATAATGCCTTAGTACTAATTTGATATAAAATAACAGCACTGTATGCTTACCAGTATTATCTGAATGCTCTGCTATATTTGTTTCACTGTCAGTCATGTTTGTCAAATGTTACTCCAAACTGTAAAAGTGAAATAACAACATCTTTATTAGCAAATAGCAGACATTTTTCTTTAAATAGTTTTTAAAGGAATCATTTTTATAGGCTTGGTGTCACCATTTCAGAGATTCATCCCTTCTGGGGGTTTTTTTTGGGGGCAATTCTCACAAGGAGAGCAGGGGATTGGAAATCTTGCAAATGGGATATCTGTTCTAGTGATAGCTGTCTACCACGGCCGTCATCAGGGGGGTACAGGCAGTACACCTGTAAGGGGCCCGGATGGCCCCCCTTTTTTTTTGTAAGGGGCCCAGAGGTCTCCAGGGGCCCAGAGTTCCCCAGGGCCCCGAATGTCAACCCCCCTTTTTTAATTTTTTTTTATAATTTTTTTTTATTATCAATTTTTTGTTTTATTTTATTTAATTAATTATTATTAATATTTTTTTTGTAAGGGACCCAGAGGTCCCCAGAGGCCCGGAGGTCCCCAGGGCCCCGGATGGAAACCTCCCTTTTTTTAATTTATTTTTTATTAAAAAAAAAATATTATTAATTTTTTTATTTAATTTTTTTTATTTATTTAATTTTTTTTTTTGTAAGGGGCCCAGAGGCCCGGAGGTCCCCAGGGCCCCGGATGGAAACCTCCCCTTTTTTTTATAATTTTTTTTTGTAAGGGGCCCAGAGGTCCCCAGAGCAACTGAGATCCCCAGGGCACTGGATGGCAACCCCCCTTTTTTTTGTTCTTCTGTTTTTTTTGTGTTCGTCAGCACCCAAACCCCCTGCTTCTCAATTCGTGGCACCCCCCTGCTTCTGAATTTGCGGCAGCCCCCCCCCCCCGCTACTCAATTTGTGGTGGCAGCCCCCCCTGGTTCTCCTCGGCTCCAGGGGGCCCATGCCTGGAGCTGTGTAAGGGGCCCCAAAATTCCTGATGGCGGCCCTGCTGTCTACCCCTCACTTTGGAAAGATGTCCTCTCACTTCCAGTTGTGCCTCCATGACAGAAGGTAAATGGAAATTTCCCAGCTGGAACATGGACTGCTAAAATAAACCCAATTGCAGCCTACCCACCACCTACTGTATCCAAAAATCATATTTAAAAAAAAAAAAAAACGTTTTAGATTTACTTTGCATTGGATGGCTTTAAATGCCTCTCATAACTACTGAGAAAAAATATTCTGGATATTGCAAATGTTTACCATAGGAGCTGGATTAGGCTCTATAAGCTCTTCTGCTCTGATCTTGCCTGTTACCAGCCACCCTTTGAGGACACTTCATGTTTTTACACTGATATTTAGGAAGCAAAATTTAGAGCCTAGGTAGTATGACCTAGTATGCTGTCCCCCCCATCCATGCGTCCGGCCCCCTGATCTACATACAGGGACATCGGATGCATGAATTTCAATGGGGGGGGGGGGGAAGTGTGTTTATTAAGCACGTGATTAGAGCCAGAGGCTCTAATTGGCTTCAAAAAGGGGTGGGCTCCGGGTGCAGAGCACTGCATCCGAAGCCCACCCAGTTGTGTGACGATAACAAATTAATATTCGTTATTGCCGCACTAATCCTCCTCCTGGCCAATCAGGAAGCGGGTCTGACACCCAACACCCGAATGGCTAAAATGACAGGTGATCCTATTGGACGCCTAGGAGGAGGAGAGAAGAGACGCACAGCCTCTCTATGAGAGGACACAGGAGCCGCTGCCTGGGACACAGCTTGCCGCCCGTCAACCACTACCTGACCCGCAGCCCCTTCATTAAGATGGGGTAAGTGCTGGAAAGACAGCGGGCAGGCGGGGGTGCCGTTAAGTGCCGCTGGCCACCGGGGGGGGGGGGTGCGGGGTGCTAGATTGCTGCCCTGCCGCTGGCCCAGGGGGTGATGGAAAAGGGCTGTGCCGCTGGCCACCCCAGGGGTTGGTTGATTGCCACCCCCCCCCCCCCCCCCAAAAAAAAAAACACGAGTCGCCACTGGTTAGACCCATAAGGCAGGCTAAGTCTAGCAAGTGAAACATCATCTTCAATGTGACAAATGTTCTGTTTATTATATAAATACACATAAATTCAACATCTGCTCCTTTTTCAACCACATCCCTTTCATTATACACTGCTCAAAAAAATTAAAGGAACACTTTGAAAACACATCAGATCTCAATGAGGAAATATATCAAGCTGGATATCTATAATGACATGGACTGGGTAATGTGTTAGGAACAAAAGGATGCCACATCGTTTGATGGAAATTAAAATGATCTACCTACAGAGGGCTGAATTCAAAGACACCCCTGAAAATCAAAGTGAAAAAATGATGCAGCGGGCTAATCCATTTTGCTAAAATTTAATTGCAGCAACTCAAAAATGGTACTCAGTCGTTTGTATGGCCCCCATGCGCTTGTATGCATGCCTGACAATGTTGGGGCATTGTAACGCCGAACGCTCCGGGTGTCCCATCCATCCCGGAGCGCCCGCGGCGTCTGTCTCCCTGCAGCGCTCCGGTCGGCTCCTCTGACCGTGAGCGCTGCTCTGATGCTGGCGGGGATGCGATCCTTGCGGCAGCACCTGTCCGCCCGCGGATCGCATCCCATTCTGCTCACCGGCCTCCTCCCCCTGCTCAGTCCCGGCGCGCGGTCCCGCTGCTCTCTAGGGCGCGCGCGCGCCGGTCTTCTTAAATTTAAAGGGCCAGTGCACCATTGATTGGTGCCTGGTCCAATTACTGTGTCACACTCCAAAACACTTAAAAACCCACTCCCCCTTCCTGTCCTTGCCGGATCTTTTTGCCTTAGTGCCCTGAGAAAGCGTTTTGTACTTGCCTTTCCAGTGTATCTGACCTTCTGCCGTTGCCCCTGACTACGTACCTTTGCCGCCTGCCCTGACCTTCCGCTACGTCTGACCTTGCCTCTGCCTAGTCCCAGTGTACCGTGCCTATCTCAGCTGCCAGAGAAGTCGAGCCGCTACTGGGGGACACGACCTGGTTGCTACCGCCGCAGCAAGTCCATCCCGCCTTGCGGCGGGCTCTGGTGAAAACCGGTAGCTGCTTAGAACCGGTCTTCCAGTGCGACCCGTGCCTTGGCCTCTCTGGCACAGAGGATCCACCTCCTGTGTCCTCACTAGCCGCCAGTCCGGGCCCTGACAGTAGATCCGGCCATGGATCCCGCTGAGGTACCGCTGCCAAATCTCGCTGACCTCACTACCGTGGTTGCCCAGCAGTCGCAACAGATCGCACAACAAGGACAGCAGCTGTCGCAGTTGACCGCCATGGTCCAGCAGCTTCTGCCGCCGCAGCCTCCAGCATCTTCCCCTCTCCGAGTTGCCGCTACTACCTCGAGAATTCGCCTGTCTCTTCCGGAGAAATTTGACGGGGATTCTAGGATGTGCCGGGGATTGTTGTCCCAATGTTCCCTGCATCTTGAGATGATGTCTGACCAGTTTTCCACAGAACGGTCTAAAGTGGCATTCGTGGTCTCTCTGTTGTCTGGAAAGGCCTTGGCCTGGGCCACGCCACTCTGGGACCGCAACGACCCTGCTACAGCCACCGTTCAGTCCTTCTTTGCTGAGGTTCGCAGCGTTTTTGAGGAACCAGCCCGAGCCTCATCCGCTGAAACCGCCCTGCTTAACCTTGTCCAAGGAAACTCTTCTGTGGGCGAATATGCCATACAGTTCCGCACACTGGCCTCAGAGTTAGCTTGGAATAATGAGGCTCTCTGCGCGACCTTCAAGAAGGGTTTATCCGGCCACATCAAGGATTGTCTGGCCGCACGAGAGATACCCTCTTCCTTGACAGAACTCATCCATTTAGCTACCCGCATCGATATGCGTTACGTCGAAAGACGTCAAGAGCTTCGCCAGGAGAAATATCTTGTTCGCACCAGGCGTTATCCGCGCCTGGCTCCTCTCTTTCTGAATCCAATGCATCCTGTTACCGTGCCTCCCGCCGAGGAGGCCATGCAAGTGGACCGGTCTCGCCTGACCCTACAAGAGAGGTCTCGCCGTAGGAACGAGAACTTATGCCTTTATTGTGCGAGCTCTGATCACTTCCTAAAAGACTGCCCTACTCGTCCTCCGCGTCAGGGAAACGCCCGCACCTAGTGAACGTGGGAGAGGCGTTACTGGGTGTGAATTCTTCCTCTCCACGTCTGACTATTCCTGTGCGGATTTCTCCTTCTGCTGGCTCCCTCTTCCCTGCGGTGGCCTTCCTGGACTCTGGTTCTGCAGGAAACTTTATTGAAGCCTCTTTCATCAACAGGTTCAACATTCCTGTTACCCGTCTCATCAAACCCTTCTTCATTTCCTCTGTAAATGGAGAGAATTTGGATTGCACCGTGCGTTACCGCACTGAACCCCTGCTCATGTCCGTTGGTGTTCTTCACCAAGAAAAGATTGAATTCTTTGTTTTGCCGAACTGTACTTCTGACATCCTTCTTGGCCTACCCTGGCTCCAGCGTCACACTCCTACCCTCGACTGGACCACTGGGGACATCAAATCCTGGGATGACTCCTGTCACAAGCATTGCCTTAAGTCTGTACCCACCTGTCAAGTCCCCATCACTACTCATTTGCCTGGCCTTCCAAAGGCCTATCAGGACTTTTCTGATGTCTTTTGCAAAAAACAGGCGGAGGTCTTACCACCACATAGACCCTACGACTGCCCCATTGACTTGCTCCCAGGTACTACACCACCCCGTGGCAGAATTTACCCTCTCTCCTCTCCTGAAACCAAGGCTATGACTGAATACATTCAGGAGAACCTCAAGAGAGGTTTTATTAGGAAATCATCTTCTCCAGCCGGAGCGGGCTTCTTCTTCGTGGCCAAGAAGGACGGATCTCTACGCCCTTGCATAGACTATCGTGGTCTCAATAAAATCACTATTAAAAACCGCTACCCTCTGCCTCTCATCTCGGAGCTCTTTGACCGTCTGCGCGGAGCAAAAGTTTTTTCTAAATTAGACCTCAGGGGCGCTTATAACCTCATCAGAATCCGTAAGGGAGATGAATGGAAAACCGCATTTAACACCAGAGACGGTCACTTTGAATATCTCGTCATGCCGTTCGGACTTTGCAACGCCCCTGCAGTCTTTCAAGATTTTGTCAACGAAATCTTTCGGGACCTACTGTATACCTGTGTGGTTGTCTATCTTGACGACATCCTAATCTTCTCTGCCAACCTTAAGGAACATCGGCTCCATGTCCGTCAAGTGCTCCAGCGCCTCCGCGTAAATCATCTTTACGCTAAATTTGAAAAATGCCTTTTTGAGCGCAGCAGTCTTCCTTTCCTAGGATATCTGGTCTCTGGACAAGGTCTTCAAATGGACCCTGACAAACTCTCCGCAGTCTTGGGTTGGCCACGCCCCTCTGGACTTCGTGCTATCCAACGCTTCCTTGGTTTCGCCAACTACTATCGTCAGTTCATACCCCACTTCTCCACCATCGTTGCTCCTATAGGGGCACTGACCAAAAAAGACGCGAATCCTAGGTCCTGGCTGCCTCAAGCGGAGAAAGCCTTTACTCGCCTTAAGACCGCCTTCTCCTCTGCACCTGTCCTGTCTCGGCCAGATCCTCTAAAGCCGTTCTTCCTTGAAGTCGACGCCTCCTCGGTAGGAGCCGGAGCTGTGCTTCTTCAAAAAAACGCTAAAGGGAAAAACGTCACTTGTGGTTTTTTCTCTAAAACTTTCTCCCCTCCGGAAAAAAACTATTCCATAGGTGACCGTGAACTGTTGGCCCTCAAGTTGGCATTAGAAGAGTGGAGACATCTCCTGGAAGGATCCCTTCACCCTATCTCCATCTACACTGACCATAAAAATTTGTCCTACCTTCAGTCCGCTCAGCGCCTAAATCCTCGCCAGGCCAGGTGGTCATTGTTCTTTGCCCGCTTCAACTTCCAGATCCATTTTCGGCCCGCAGACTTAAATGTCAGGGCTGATGCTTTGTCCCGTCTCTCCGATACCTCTGAAACCGAGACTCCTCCTCAACACATCATACCCCCTGAGTGTCTGATTTCCTCTGCTCCCGCTTCTCTCATGCCAATTCCTCCAGGAAAGACTTTCGTTCCTCCACGCCTTCGGCTTCAGATACTCAAGTGGGGCCATTCCTCCCATCTAGCCGGTCACGCTGGGATCAAAAAATCCATACAATTGATTGCCAGACACTATTGGTGGCCTACCCAGGAGGAAGATGTGACTGACTTTGTACGGGCCTGCACTATCTGTGCACGTGACAAGACGCCTCGCCAGAAGCCTGCAGGTCTTCTCCTTCCCCTACCTGTGCCTGAACAACCATGGTCCCACATCGCCATGGATTTCATCACGGACCTCCCTTTGTCTCGTAGTAACACTGTCATCTGGGTGGTCGTTGACCGCTTTTCTAAAATGGCTCATTTTGTCCCGCTCCCTGGTCTGCCTACTGCACCTCAGTTGGTGAAGCATTTTTTTCTTCAAATTTCCGCCTCCATGGGCTGCCCTCACATATCGTCTCGGATAGAGGTGTTCAATTCATTTCAAAATTTTGGAGAGCTCTCTGTACTCAACTAAAAATTAAGTTGAATTTTTCTTCCGCTTATCACCCGCAGTCCAATGGACAGGTGGAGAGAGTTAACCAGGTCCTTGGCGACTACCTACGACATTTTGTCTCCGCCCGTCAAGACGATTGGGTCGACCTATTGCCCTGGGCAGAATTCTCATACAATTTCAAGAACTCTGAATCTTCCTCCAAGTCGCCTTTCTTTGTGGTCTACGGCCGTCACCCATTGCCCCCCCTCCCCATTCCCACGTCTTCTGGAGTTCCGGCCGTGGATGAATTTACTCAGGACTTTGCCTCTATCTGGAAAGAGACTCAAAAGTCGCTCTCACTGGCCTCTGCCCGCATGAAGAGACATGCAGATAAAAAGAGAAGAATTCCCCCTGTCTATCTCCCTGGTGACAAAGTGTGGCTCTCCTCCAAATATGTTCGGTTTCGGGTACCTAGCTACAAGCTGGGCCCTCGTTACCTCGGGCCATTTAAAATCAAAAACCAAATCAATTCGGTTTCTTACAAGCTCCACCTTCCTCCTTCTCTTCGTATTCCCAACTCTTTTCATGTGTCTCTTCTTAAACCCCTCATTCTTAACCGATTTTCCCCTAAGGTCACTGCTCCTGCTCCTGTCTCTGGTTCTTCTGATGTCTTCTCAGTGAAAGAGATCCTTGCCTTTAAGGTCATCCGAGGTAAAAGATGTTTTTTAGTGGATTGGGAGAACTGTGGTCCTGAGGAAAAGTCCTGGGAACCTGAGGCCAACATTTTAGATAAAGAGCTCATCCGAAGATTCTTGGGTTCCAAGAAGAGGGGGAGACCTAAGGGGGGGGTACTGTAACGCTGAACGCTCCGGGTGTCCCATCCATCCCGGAGCGCCCGCGGCGTCTGTCTCCCTGCAGCGCTCCGGTCGGCTCCTCTGACCGTGAGCGCTGCTCTGATGCTGGCGGGGATGCGATCCTTGCGGCGGCGCCTGTCCGCCCGCGGATCGCATCCCATTCCGTTTACCGGCCTCCTCCCCCTGCTCCGTCCCGGCGCTCGCGGTCCCGCTGCTCTCTAGGGCGCGCGCGCGCGCCGGTCTTCTTAAATTTAAAGGGCCAGTGCACCATTGATTGGTGCCTGGTCCAATTACTGTGTCACACTCCAAAACACTTAAAAACCCACTCCCCCTTCCTGTCCTTGCCGGATCTTGTTGCCTTAGTGCCCTGAGAAAGCGTTTTGTACTTGCCTTTCCAGTGTATCTGACCTTCTGCCGTTGCCCCTGACTACGTACCTTTGCCGCCTGCCCTGACCTTCCGCTACGTCTGACCTTGCCTCTGCCTAGTCCCAGTGTACCGTGCCTATCTCAGCTGCCAGAGAAGTCGAGCCGCTACTGGGGGACACGACCTGGTTGCTACCACCGCAGCAAGTCCATCCCGCCTTGCGGCGGGCTCTGGTGAAAACCGGTAGCTGCTTAGAACCGGTCCTCCAGTGCGACCCGTGCCTTCGCCTCTCTGGCACAGAGGATCCACCTCCTGTGTCCTCACTAGCCGCCAGTCCGGGCCCTGACAGGCATGCTCCTAACTAGATGACAGATGTTGTCATGGGGTATTTCCTCCCAGATCTGGGAGAAACCTGAGGTGCAACCTGGCAGGGGCGGATGGACCGAAACATAATGTCCCAGAGGTGTTCTATTGGATTTAGGTCAGGCGAGCATGGGGGCCATTCAATGGTATCAATTCCTTCATCCTCCAGGAACTGGCTGCATGCTCTCGCCACATAAGGCCAGGCATCGTCGTACACCAAGAGGAACCCAGGACCCATTGCACCAGCGTAGGGTCTGACAATGGGTCCAAGAATTTCATCCCCATACCTAATGGCAGTCAGGGTGCCATTGTCTAGCCTGTAGAGGTCTGTGTGTCCCTCCATGGATATGCCTTCCCAGACCATCACCGACCCACCACCAAACCGGTCATGCTGAACGATGTTACAGGCAGCATAACGTTCTCCACAGCTTTTCCAGACCCTTTCACGTCTTTTACATGTGCTCAGGGTGAACCTGCTCTCATCTGTGAAAGGCATGGGGCGCCAGTGGTGGACCTGCCAATTCTGGGCCCTCTAGTGGGCCAATTCAGGGCCCATTAGAGGACATCGGAGGCCTCAGGTCACCTTCATGAAGTCTGTTTCTGATTGTCTGATCAGAGACATTCACACCAGTGAACCTGCTGGAGGTCATTTTGTAGTTTTCTGGCAGTGCTCATCCTGTTCCTCCTTGCACAAAGGAGCAGATACTGGTCCTGCTGATGGGTTAAGGACCTTGTTTGGCCCTGTCCAGCTATCCTTGAGTAACTGCTTGTCTCCTGGTATCTGCTCCATGCTCTTGAGACTGTGCTGGGAAACACAGCATACCTTCTGGCATTGGCACATGTTGATGTGCCATCCTGGAGGAGTTGGACTGCCTGTGCAAACTCTATAGGGTCTAGGTATTGCCTCATACTACCAGTAGTGACACTGACCCTAGCCAAATGCAAAACTAGTGAAAAACAGTAAAAAAAGATGAGATGGGGAAAAAATGTCAGTGGCCTCCACCTGTAAAACCATTCCTGTTTTGAAGGTTGTCTCCCTGTTACCCATCTAGTGCAAACATACAAAAGAAAAGAACGCAAAGCTGCCCTAGTGTAACTCGGCTTTAATATGGTAAAGTTAAAAACACTACAATGGTCCAACTCACATTATGTGAAGATAGATGCAGCATAAGGATTCCACTGTGGCTGCACTCCTAAAACCACCTCAAGATCCGGACAGGGGAGGGAGGGGAGAGCCGTGAATGTTCAACCTAGCTGCCCGGATCCCGGCAGCACACCCGAGGCTATCCACTACCACACTCGAAGTGCAGATCCTAATATGCAAGCGCCGGTTCAGCCAGCGCTGCTCTCTGTGGACACACAAACCCACACGAGCAGGATACAGGGGGGGGGAGAGTGTGGACATCACACAGTTGCCATGACAATGCGTTTCTGAGGCATGGCTTCCTTCCTCCTTTTTGTCTAGATGTATTCCTGCCACCCAGAGGATCCATGGAGAGCAGCAGCACCATTTGACTTGTCTTATTATCACCAATAGCCAGCTGGAGGGCTATACTAAGCTGTTGATCAGCGCACCTGCTAGTTTTTTCTTGTGTGTGTATTTTTTGCCCATCTAGTGCACCTGTTGTTAATTTCATTAACACCAAAGCAGCTAAAACTGATTAACAACCCCTCTGCTACTTAACCTCCCTGGCGGTTTTCCCGAGTGTGGCTCAGGGTTAAATTTCAGTACCATTAGCGGTAACCCCGAGCCACACTCGGGATTGCATTGCAGGATCCTGGTACAGTGTACTTACCTTGTCCCCAGGATCCTGCAATGTCCCCCCGCTGTGTCCGCTGGCTGTGTCCTCCGCCCGATGCCTCTGTTTGCGAGACTCCGTTCCCTGCAAGTGTCGCGATGCACGGGGGCGGAGCCTGGCGGCAAATTCAAAAATGACAAAATTCATAATACATACGGTACACTGTAATCTTACAGATTACATTACTGTATGAAATTATTTTATATCCCTTTTGTCCCTAGTGGTCTGTCCAGTGCCCTGCATGCAATTTTATATTATATATACTGTTCTTTCTGCCTGGAAACTTGAGATTGTTCATAGCAACCAAAAAGTGTCCCTTTATGTCAAAAATGGTTTGAGACCAGCTAGAAAACAGCGATAGTAAATAAGAACACAAGAATTAAGCGGTAGTGAATCGTGGGGAAATTCATTTTATTATAATTATTATAATATTATTTTTTTAAATTATTTATAGTTATTATATTATAATTTATGATTTTGTGTTTCAAACTTTATCATACCCGGGATGTCTACTAGACTCTTGTTTGGACAGATTTAAGTGAGTTATTACTAAGAATTACAGGCCTAAACGATAAAACGCCAAATTTCCATGCAAAATAATGGTACCGCTTTCAGCATAAAAAATCTGACATAATCATACTGACAGGGAGGTTACCTGACCAGATCAATATCACAGGGGCTTAGATTGACTATACTCTGATTAAAAAGTGTTCCTTTATTTATTTTTTAACAGTGTATTTCATAGCTCAAGGCTGGCCTGGAAAAACATGGTTTTAAGACACAAGAAAATTGCCAACCTATCACAAAGGTTAGACAGTTTCTTTAAAAGCAATGGTATGGAGAGCCCAGTAAGCTTATTACGTAGTGACAAATCAGATATCCAATGGCAATTAAAGTGTAGATCTCTAAATTGTAGATGTAAAGTTGCCATTGCTGTCAGTGTCCCCCTATATATGCACTGATAACAATTCTCATTGAGAAAGAAAAATGAGGGAAATCCACAATTTTAAAGTTGTCCCCAGACCAAGAGTAAAAAATTGCTCCGGGGTCAACTAATAGGGCAATTTCCCTCAGTTTGGGAGATTTCTTCTGCATCTCTGGGTCAGAAAGTGAAGGGAAATATTCCCAATGGTACACAAAAAAACAAAACAAATAAAACAGTTGTTTATAACAGAAGGAGGATTTTCATGGTGCCACCAATGAACCAAACAATTACATCAATTAAAATTACAATCTTTTTATTGCATTGCATAATAAAATCTTGCATAAAAGCTGAATTTTCTGGTCACAAAAATACAAAATGGACAGTACAATTCCAAATCAGTGTTCTTAAGCTAAATCAGCTTAGGTACTTGTTTCTACAGTGGGGAAAACAATATTTTGATCCCCTGCATATTTTGTAAGTTTGCCCACTTACAAAGAAATGAAGGGTCTATATTTTTTATCATAGGTGTATTTAAATGATAGAGCCAGAATATAAACCAAAAATCCAGAAAAAACACACAATACAAATGTTAAAAATTGAGTTGCAGTTCAGTGACTAAAATATGTATTTGATCCCCAAGCAAAACATGACTTAGTCCTTAGTGGATAAACCCTTGTTGGCAAGCACAGAGGTAAGACATTTCTTGTAGATGGTTACCAGGTTTGCACACATCTCAGGAGGGATTTTGGTCCACTCTTCTCTAAATTTTAAAACAATCTAAATGTTTCTTGGCTGCCACTTGGCAACTCAAAGTTTCAGCTCCCTTTATAAAATCTCTATATGATTTAAGTCTGGAGACTGGCTAGGCCACTCCATGACCTTAATGTGCTTCTTCTTGAGCCACTCCTTTGTTGCGGTATGTTTTGGCTCATTGTCATGCTGGAAGACCCATCAATGACCCATCTTCAGTGTTCTGGCTGAGGGAAGAAGGTTCTCATCCAAGATTTTACAATACATGGCCCCATCCATTGGCCCCTCAATGCGGCAAAGTCGGCCTGTACCTTTACCAGAGAAACAGCCCCAAAGCATAATGTTTCCACCTCTGTGCTTGACTGTAGGGATGGTGTTCTTAGGGTCATAGTCAGCATTTTTCTTCCACCAAACACAGTGAGTCGAGTTAATGCCAAAGAGCTCAATTTTGGTCTCATCTGACCACAGCAGTTTCTCCCAATCCTTCTCTGAATCATTTAGATGTTCATTGGCAAACTTCAGACGGGCCTAAACATATGCTTTTTTGAGGAAGGGGGCCTTGCAGGCGCTACAGGATTTCAATCAATGGCTGAGTATTCTGTTACCAATGGTTTGTTTTGGTGACTGTGGTCCCAACTGCCCTGAGATCATTCATAAGCTCCTCCCGTGTAGTTCTGGGCTGATCCCTCTGTTTTTTCATGATTATCCTTACCCCATGAGGAGAAATCTTGCAGACCAAGGGCAATTGATAGTTTGTTTTTTGCATTTCTTCTATTTACTAATAATCATAATAATCTGGTGGTCTTGTAGCCCATTTCAGCCTTGTACAGGTTTGCAATCTTGTCCCTGATGTCCATTGACAGCGTTGTCATTGGGAGCACCTTCCTAACTTGACAGGACTAATCTGTATCACATGAGCACATACTGTAACCAGTCTGTGGGAGCCAGAATTATTGCTGTTTGGTAGGGCATCAAATACTTATTTTACCCACTGAATCGCAACTCAATTTATAACATTTGTATAATGGTTTTTTTTGATAGATATTCTGTATCTATTATTTAAAATACACCTATGATAACAATTATAGATCGTTCATTTCTTTGTAAGTGGGCAAACTTACAAAATCAGCAGGGGATCAAATAATTATTTTTCCCACTGTACATGTATTGCCTGGTTTGGCTTTGTCAGCAAATGAATAGTACCAGGGGTATAACTGTATTAGAAAAAACACAAAACACATAAATAGATGAATAAAGATGATATAAGCTCTCACATGTTCATGTTCTGGGTTGCAAATGTATTTTTACCACAACCAAACAGTAGCCTCCCTTATCTAGGACCAACACATAAGCAGAATTCCGTAAGGTGAAATTTTCTGCAGACAACAATAGGTAGGTCCCGGGCAGTGCAAAGTAGGCCACAGAGGTGGCACAAAGACTCAATTACAAAATAAATACCTTGGCGGTGTTTAACCACTTAACGACCACTCACTGTATATATACGTCGGCACAATGGCACCGACAGGCACAATCACGTAGAGT
Source organism: Rana muscosa (assembly GCA_029206835.1). NCBI lineage: Eukaryota > Metazoa > Chordata > Amphibia > Anura > Ranidae > Rana > Rana muscosa. Next base: position 190,062,280 of record CM055122.1, on the reverse strand, counting down.
GTACGTGATTGCCTTTGTACAGTTGGGGGGTCCGATCGGACCCCCCTTCTGTACAGTGAGTGGTCGGAATTCGTTGGGGAGCGATCCGACATGAGGGGACGGCCGTTCGATTACGGCCACCCCCCCGCGATCGCTCCCGGCGAATAGAAATGCCCCCTCTGTCTGTCGAATGTACACACAGACAGAGAAAGCAGGAGGAAGTGATGTCATCTCCTGTGCGGCGCTCACATAAACCGAGCGCCATACAAGAGAAGACACACAGGTTAGTGCACAAACACTACACTAACACCAGCACACATAGGCACATAAATCGCCCCCCCAGGCCCCCCCAGATCACCCCCCAGTCACAGTGTCACTGATTGCAGTGACCATTTATTTACTGATCACTGCAATCAGTGACATTTGTGACTGTAAAAGTGTCACTACATTTAGTTTTAGGTCCAGTGTAGCCCCCTAACCCCCCCTAATAAAGGTTTAACCCCTTGATCACCCCCCAGATAACCCTTTCACCCCCTAGCACCGCCGTCGCTAAGCGATCATTTTTCTGATCGCTGTCTTAGCGTCGGTGATGCAGATCGGTACCCAGTAATTTTTTTTTTAGGTTCGCCGCAGGTTTTTATAGCGTCGGGTACCCCCATAAATTATCTAATAAAGGTTTAACCCCCTTGATCGCCCCCCAGGTAACCCTTTCACCCCCTATTACCACTGTCGCTAAGCGATAATTTTTCTGATCGATGTCTTAGCGTCGGTGATGCAGATCGGTAGCCAGTAATTTTTTTTTAGGTTCGCCGCAGGTTTTTATAGCGTCAGGTACCCCCATAAATTATCTAATAAAGGTTTAACCCCCTTGATCGCCCCCCAGGTAACCCTTTCACCCCCTATCACCACTGTCGCTAAGCGATAATTTTTCTGATCGCTGTCTTAGCGTCGGTGATGCAGATCAGTAGCCAGTATTTTTTTTTTAGGTTCGCCGCAGGTTTTTATAGCGTCAGGTACCCCCATATATTATCTAATAAAGGTTTTAACCCCCTAATTGCCCCTAGTTAACCCTTTCACCAGTGATCATCATATAAGTGTTACGGGTGACGCTGGTTAGTTAGTTTGCTTTTTATAGTGTCAGGGCACCCGCCGTATATATAACCCAATAAAGGTTCAACCCCCTGATCGCCCGGCGAGTGATATCAATTAGGCGTCAGAGAGGATCTGCGTCACACCCCAGGCAGCGTCAGGTTAGTGCCAGTAACGCTAACACCCATGCGTGAAGCGTACACCTCCCTTAGTGGTATAGTATCTGAACAGATCAATATCTGATCTGATCAGATCTATACTAGCATCCCCAGCAGTTTAGGGTTCCCAAAAACGCAGTGTTAGCGGGATCAGCCCAGATACCTGCTAGCACCTGCGTTTTGCCCCTCCGTCCAGCCCAGGCCACCCAAGTGCAGTATCGATCGATCACTGTCACTTACAAAACACAACACACATAACTGCAGCGTTCGCAGAGACAGGCCTGATCCCTGCGACTCCAGTGCTGTAGGAGGTGATTTCACCACCACAGTTAAAAAAAAAAGAGCAAATATGCCGAAGCATTGGGGCAGCAGGGGCGGGGGAGTGATTTTGCTCCTAATGCCGCGTACATACGGTCGAAATTCCGACGGAGGCTTGCCCGTGGAAAAGTCCGACCATGTGTGTGCGGCATAACTTTTTTGCGGGAGGATGCCCCCATGCTTCGGCATATATAAATGGCGCATGTATGCCCATCATTAGAAGTGGGTGGATGAAGGGCGGTATTCTAATGGTGGGCATACCCACCGATCAATCTCTTTTTTCGTTCAGCCACCTGGCTGCATGAAAAAAAAAAAGATTACAATACATGTCCAACAAGGACCAGCAACGTACTGGTATGTTGCTGGACTTTGAATGGTTATACCAGATTGATGCCTGCGGGTTTAGGTATCATCTTGGTATCATTCTTTTCAGCCAGCGGCCGGCTTTCATGTAAAAGCAATCCTAGTGGCTAATTAGCCTCTGGACTGCTTTTACAAGCAGTGGGAGGGAATGTCCCCCCCCGGATATAAAAAGCGCCATTGGGAAATTGGGAAAGCATTTTATCACACCGATCTTGGTGTGGTCAGATGCTTTGAGGGCAGAGGAAAGATCTAGGGTCTAGACCCCAGTTTTTTCAAAAAAAGAGTACCTGTCACTACCTATTGCTATCATAGGGGATATTTACATTCCCTGAGATAACAATAAAAATGATAAAAAAAAAAAAAAAAATATGGAAGGAACAATTTAAAAATAAAATAAAAAAGCAAAATTAATAATAAAAAAAAAAAAAAAAAGCACCCCTGTCCTGCCCTGCTCTTGCCCAATGGCGAACGCAAGCGTCGGTCTGGCGTCATATGTAAACAGCAATTGCACCATGCATGTGAGGTATCACCGCGAAGGTCAGATCGAGGGCAATAATTTTAGCAGTAGACCTCCTCTGTAAATCTAACGGGGTAACCTGTAAAGGCTTTTAAAGGCTTTTAAAAATGTATGTAGTTTGTCGCCAATGCGCGTTTGTGCGAAATTTTAAAGCATGTCGTGTTTGGTATCTATGTACTCGGCCTAAGATCATCTTTTTTATTTCATCAAACATTTGGGCAATATAGTGTGTTTTAGTGCATTAAAATTAAAAAAGGTGTATTTTTTCCCCAAAAAATGCATTTGAAAAATCGCTGCGCAAATACTGTGTAGAAAAAAAAAATGCAACACCCACCATTTTATTCTGTAGGGCCTTTGCTTTAAAAATATATATAATGTTTGGGGGTTCAACATAATTTTCCTGCAAAAAAAATATGTTTCATGTAAACAAAAAGTGTCAAAAAGGGCTTTGTCTTCAAGTGGTTAGAAGAGTGGATGTAAGCTTCCTAATGTTGTGTATAAAATGCCAGAACAGTTCAAAACCCCCCCAAATGACCCCATTTTGGAAAGTAGACACCCCAAGCTATATACTGAGAGGCATGTCCAGTCCATGGAATATTTTATATGTTGACACAAGTTGCGGAAAAAAGACAATTTTTTTTTTTTTTTTTTGCACAAAGTTGTCACTAAATGATACATTGCTCAAACATGCCATGGGCATATGTGGAATTACACCCCAAAATACATTCTGTTGCTTCTCCTGAGTACGGGGATGCCACATGTGTGAGACTTTTTGGGAGCCTAGCCGCGTACGGGACCCCAAAAACCAATCACCGCCTTCAGGCTTTCTAAGGGTGTAAATTTTTGATTTCACTTCTCACTGCCTATCACAGTTTCGGAGGCCATGGAATGCCCAGATGGCACAAAACCCCCCCAAATGACCCCATTTTGGAAAGTAGACACCCCAAGCTATTTGCTGAGAGGTATTGTGAGTATTTTGCAGATCTCGCTTTTTGTCACAAAGTTTTGAAAATTGAAAAAAAAAAAAGAAAAAAAAAAATTTCTTTCTTCATTTTCAAAAACAAATGAGAGCTGTAAAATACTCACCATGCCTCTCAGCAAACAGCTTGGGGTGTCTACTTTCCAAAATGGGGTCATTTGGGGGGGTTTTGTGCTATTTTGGCATTTTATGGCCTTCGAAACTGTGATAGGTAGTGAGGAGTCAAATCAAAAATTTGTGCCTAGAAATCCTGAAGGCGGTGATTGGTTTTCGGGGTCCCGTATGCGGCTAGGCTCCTAAAAAGTCCCACACATGTGGTATCCCCGTACTCAGGAGAAGCAGCAAAATGTATTTTGGGGTGCAATTCCACATATAACCATGGCATGTGTGAGCAATATATCATTTAGTGACAACTTTTTGTAATTTTTTTTTTTGTCATTATTCAATCACTTGGGACAAAAAATAATAATATTCAATGGGCTCAACAGGCCTCTCAGCAATTTCCTTGGGGTGTCTACTTTTTCAAAATGGGGTCATTTGGGGGGGGTTTGTGCTATTTTGGCATTTTATGGCCTTCAAAACTGTGATAGGTAGTGAGGAGTGAAATCAAAAATTTGCGCCCTTAGAAATCCTGAAGGCGGTGCTTGGTTTCCGGGGTCCCGTACGTGGCTAGGCTCCTAAAAAGCCCCACACATGTGGTATTCCCGTACTCAGGAGAAGCAGCAGAATGTATTTTGGGGTGCAATTCCACATATAACCATGGCATGTGTGAGCAATATATCATTTAGTGACAACTTTTTGTAATTTTTTTTTTTTTGTCATTATTCAATCACTTGGGACAAAAAAAAAAAATATTCAATGGACTCAACATGCCTCTCAGCAATTTCCTTGGGGTGTCTACTTTCCAAAATGGGGTCATTTGGGGGGGTTTTGTACTGCCCTGCCATTTTAGCACCTCAAGAAATGAGATAGGCAGTCATAAATTTAAAGCTGTGTAAATTCCAGAAAATGTACCCTAGTTTGTAAACGCTATAACTTTTGCGCAAACCAATAAATATACACTTATTGACATTTTTTTTACTAAAGACATGTGGCTGAATACATTTTGGCCTAAATGTATGACTGAAATTGAGTTTATTTGATTTTTCTTATAACAAAAAGTAGAAAATATCATTTTTTTTCAAAATTTTCGGTCTTTTTCCATTTATATCGCAAAAAATAAAAATCGCAGAGGCAATCAAATACCATTAAAAGAAAGCTCTATTTGTGGGAAGAAAAGGACACAAATTTCGTTTGGGTACAACATTGCATGTCCGCACAATTTACAGTTAAAGCAGTGCAGTGCAAAATTATGAATTCACCTCTGGTCCTTTAGCTACCAAATGGTCCGGGGCTTAAGTGGTTAACTGTTCTCTACTATCCAAAACTAAAAACAAATGGCTATGTAAACACTTCAAGCATTTATGGGGAAAACAGTCTGAGGCATAAATATATCTTATGGAGCCCCAGTTAAAAAATGTTTATAGAGCTCCCCATACACAGTACAATCTGATTGAACAGTCTCCTTTCGGTATGCCAGTGTCAAAGGCATTCCTGACTGCTGTCGCAACTTTTGTACCTTTTCCTGTATGTCTTTGAAAATGAAAAAAAAAAAATTAAAAAAAAAGGCATGCCCAACTGGACACAGCTTGTTTAGTAGGCCTTACATTTTTTTTTTTTTTAAAGCTGAAGGAAATGGTACAGAGATTGTACAATCATATTGTAATGGGTGTCCAGCTTAAGGCCCCCAGGCTTTTTCAACTTCCACCATATGGGAGTCTTTTAAAAAGCAAAACATTTGTGTCACTTACCTTGTGAAAAATGAATTAATGTGTCTTGTGCCCCGTACACACGACCGGTGTTCCCGGCGAGAAAACTGCCATTTTTTAGATTGGTCGGGAAAACCGGTCGTGTGTATGCTCCATAGCATTTTTCCCGACGAGAAAACTGCCCGCAAAAAATTTAGAACCTGCTCTATTTTTTCCCATCGTGTTTCTCGTCAGTCTTTTTGTCGTTGCGAAAACCGGTCGTGTGTATGCTTTTCCGAGGGGAAAAAAAACGTGCATGCTCAGAATCAAGTATGAGATAGGAGTGCTCGTTCTGGTAAAACTAGCGTTCGTAATGGAGATATCATATTCGTCGTAACGGACTGAAAAGCACGAGGCTGAAAAGCGGGAATCGTCTCTCACCAAACTTTTACTAACACAATATCAGCAAAAGCAAGCCCAAAGGGTGGCGCCATTTGAATGGAATGTCCCCTTTATAGTGCCGTCGTACGTGTTGGACGTCACTGCGCTTTGGTCGAGCTTTTTTTTTTTTTAATGAACGTGTGTATGCAAGGCAGGCTTAAGAGGAATCACGTCGGGAAAAACGTCGGTTTTTGGCATGTCAGGAAAACCGGACGTGTGTACGGGGCATTAGCCTGCTCGTGACAATTTTCTACTGACACCTTAACATTATTCAATTTACACTAAATACGTTATAGAAGAATAAACTTACTGGTACTTATTTAATGTTACCTTTCTTTTAAATAACATTGAATTTATTACACTGTGAGCAGACCGGGGATTACAAACAATTTTAAAAATTACTGTTAAAGGTACTATTAATATACATAGAGCTTTACAATACAACAAAACACTATTGAGTAATTTTTTAAAGGGTTTGAAAAAGTATGTTGACTTTGTAGAGTGTATGTTTACTGAGTGCAAATGAGTTTAAACTGTGTTCACTTTGATCATATGCAGTATATCACTTTTTTGAAGAATATATGCTTTGCTATGGGAAAAGGATCTACTCCTTTAGTTATTTTAAAATGTGAGAGACTGATACATAGATAGATAGATACATACATAGATTGCCATGCAAAATTTATTTTTCCAATTTGTAAAGCAAAATTACATAAAGAAAAAAACACATTAATGTCATGTGTGCAAATGTGGCAACACAGTGTTCTGATAAATAGAAATGAGAATTTAAATTACAGAGATTTTGCTAAAGAATGAAAGCAATTTTTTTCAATGAAAAAGATAGGACAGGATAGCAAAAACATTTTTTTTTGGGCTTTTGGATAGTGGTTAAATTTTTTCCATAAATTGACAAAATATTGATGTGGAATATATTGTAAATCATGTTAGATATAGAACTGCTGAGAGAAATGTAGGGAAAGAAATCAACCACCCCTTAACAAATGACAAATGAGAATATGAACAATGTGACATTTACTAAAGAAATAGACAATGATCATTTCAATAATTTAATTATGTATAGGCACTAATCTATTATTATTATTTTTTACTTGAACATTATTCAATATGCGAAAATTCACTTTACATAGTGAAAATTCTCGAATGCTTTACTAATTCAACCTCATTACAGCTTTAGCATTGGGCTTTAAACTAGGAAAAATATTATTATTCATAATATAGATACTGTCAGTCATTCTGCATATGTGAACAACAGCCACCAATTTGAAGTATGTCTCCTAAGAAATATACCAACCTTATTCCTTACTACCTCTTCACTCTTCATGAACTAGACAGCCAAGGTCAGTGTTTCCACTCCTCTCAAATGTGAAGTATTTTGTATTCCAAGCTATAGATATAAGGTTAAAATTTGAAATCTCTTGGTCTTCTGTCCTGGTCTGTGATCTTAAGGATTGCCACAAACCTTTGTGTACATTCTGGAATGTATTGGAATAATATTATGAAAATGTTCATAAACTGCAGCAAATCAGTGATTATTTTGTCTATATGACTTTTAGAATTTTTTTCTATTTTCAGTGTGTCTTCCTGTGTCACAGTTGGAAAGCTTTGATCGTTCCGCCCTTTGTACATACTGATAAAAAAGCCATAGTCCCTGTTTATTTTTATGCCAGTAGGTCTTTATTCTTGAAACAAGTGAAACAGGAAATGGTAAAAATTTGTTTTGCGCATACATTTTGGTTCAGCCAAGTAAAACAGAATTAACATTTACCTCTCATAAAATATTCTATTGACGGAAGCTAAGATATATGCTTGAGTGGAGGTGCTTCAATATTTTTAGGATTTGGCCCAAGTGTCCATATAATCAAAAATATACTGTACATAAAAAAAGACAACATACTTGCTCACTAAATAAAATCATTGATTCTGAGACCTCAGAAGAAATACTTATCTATGGAATGCATATTCCTGTCTCAGTATAGTAGCCAATATCTTACTTCATGGAACCTAAGACAACCAGGTAAAAAGCAGTCTTGAAATGGAGAGGTAAGCTGAATTGTTGCACCAGGAAGATAAACTGCATAATTCATGACAACTGAAAAATACACAAAAATATACACTAGACCTCTTGAACCAAGAGCCAAAAAGAACTTTATTGCTGGAGTCTTGCTGTGTCTGTGTCTGTCCCCACCATTGACAGTTACGCCACACGCATGCTATTTTTCAGAATTTTTCCATATGTGTGTCATAAGTCATATGTGTTTCACTAATCCCCTTATGCCCTGTACACATGATCGGAATTTCCAATGGGATAAAATCTGATGGAATTTTCTGGTGGAATTCCGTTCAAGCTGTCTTGCATACACACTGTCAGACCAAATTGCGAACTTCAAGAACGGGGTGACATACAACACTACGACGAGCCAAGAAAAATTAAGTTCAATGCTTCCGAGCATGCGTCTAATTGATTCTGAGCATGCGTGTTTTTTTCTCCGTCGGAGTTCCACACAGACGATCTGAATTTCCGATAGGATTTTTTTCCATCCTAAAAAAATAAAACATGTTCTATTTCTAAACTCCGACGAAAAAAAGTCAGATGGGGCCCACACACGGTCGGAACATCCGATGAAAAAATTCTGTCAGACTTTTTTCATCGGAAATTCCGATCGTCTGTCCAAGGCATAAGAAGTAGCTTTTTCCACATAAAGGGTTGGCAATTTTTTTATTTCATGGAACTCTTGCTGTTACCCATTTAGTTCAGTACTTGCTTGTACTGTGACCTAATTCACCCTCAAAGATCACCATATCTGAAGTTTGATTTCAGTCTTCTGCTTAGAAACACCTGTTTTTTTTTTGTTTTTTTTAACACTATAAGCCTGGCAGGCTGCCAAGATTCAGATGCCATAGAAAATAACAAGAGAATAGCTGTAATTTCAATCTAGGTGTAAATTTTGAGGATATATATTTGAACAATGCCTAAAGAAGACCAAATGCACAGTTCTCCACAGGGATATAATCGATGTATAATGTTGTCTCCAGAACATGAATGGTACAGTACTTGCATCAGAAACTTCTTATTGGTGGCGGTGAGTGTATCCCATACACTTATCAATCAGTGGTTAACATGAAAAAGCCAATAGGACAAGACATAGTGCTCTCTGTATCACAGTTTTTATGTCACATTTATTTAAAATAGAAACATTTTCACTCACATAAAAAGCACTTTGCCCAGTGCTAGGGGTAAAAGGCCTCTGATCGGCACAGACCGCAGCTGAGTACTAGTATCGGTTTTGTTTGAGCTTGCTGCTCCGGATTCAAAAACCTGTTATGTGACCCATTTTTTACCCAGGATTAGGGATGAGCTTCGTGTTCGAGTCGAACATACGTTCGACTCGAACATCGGCTGTTCGATCGTTCGACGAAGATCGAACGATTTGGGCCGTTCGCGCCAAATTCGAGTGACGCGAACGACCCACAATGCACTACGCCATCGCAGTGTCATCCAGGCGCTGTGATTGGCCAAGCATGCACTGTGACCCCGCATGCTTGGCCAATCACAGCGCCGGCAGCGAGGAGAGCAATGATTGGCCACAGGCAGGATGCCTGTGGCCAATTATTGCTGAGGGGGTTTAGTACACACCCCACACTATAAAAGGCCGCCAGCGCGGCGGCCTTGTGTAGTGTGTTCCGGAGCAGGGAAAGAGAAGCATAGGCAGGGACAGTGTCATTTTTTTTCCTTTACTAATCCTGGATTCCTTGTGTTTAGGGACAAATAAGGATAGGTAGGGAGAGTGTCAGTGACAGTGTGTTATTCTGTGCTAAACCTTGTTTGTAGGGACAGAGAGGTACAGTGAGGGAAAGTGGCAGTGTGCTATTCTGTGCTAATCCTTGTTTGTAGGGACAGAGAGGTACAGTGAGGGAAAGTGTCAGTGTGCTATTCTGTGCTAAATCTTGTTTGTAGGGAGGGACAGAGTAGGACAGTGAGGGAAAGTGTCAGTGTGCTATTCTGTTCTAAACCAATTTTGCTGTTCCATATTTTCAATCCTTGAGTTTAGGGACAGAGAAGGACACTCGTGGAAATTATCAGTGTGCTATTCTGTGCTAAATCTTGTTTGTAGGGAGGGACAGAGTAGGACAGTGAGGAAAAGTGTCAGTGTGCTATTCTGTTCTAAACCAATTTTGCTGTTCCATATTTTCAATCCTTGAGTTTAGGGACAGAGAGGTACAGTGAGTGAAACTGACAGTGTGCTATTCTGTTCTAAACCAATTTTGCTGTTCCATATTTCAAATCCTTGAGTTTAGGGACAGAGAAGGACACTCATGGAAATTATCAGTGTGCTATTCTGTGCTAAATCTTGTTTGTAGGGAGGGACAGAGTAGGACAGTGAGGGAAAGTTTCAGTGTGCTATTCTGTTCTAAACCAATTTTGCTGTTCCATATTTTCAATCCTTGAGTTTAGGGACAGAGAAGGACACTCGTGGAAATTATCAGTGTGCTATTCTGTGCTAAATCTTGTTTGTAGGGAGGGACAGAGTAGGACATTGAGGGAAAGTTTCAGTGTGCTATTCTGTTCTAAACCAATTTTGCTGTTCCATATTTCAAATCCTTGAGTTTAGGGACAGAGAAGGACACTCCTGGAAATTATCAGTGTGCTATTCTGTGCTAAATCTTGTTTGTAGGGAGGGACAGAGTAGGACAGTGAGGGAAAGTGTCAGTGTGCTATTCTGTTCTAAACCAATTTTGCTGTTCCATATTTTCAATCCTTGAGTTTAGGGACAGAGAAGGACACTCGTGGAAATTATCAGTGTGCTATTCTGTGCTAAATCTTGTTTGTAGGGAGGGACAGAGTAGGACAGTGAGGAAAAGTGTCAGTGTGCTATTCTGTTCTAAACCAATTTTGCTGTTCCATATTTTCAATCCTTGAGTTTAGGGACAGAGAGGTACAGTGAGTGAAACTGACAGTGTGCTATTCTGTTCTAAACCAATTTTGCTGTTCCATATTTCAAATCCTTGAGTTTAGGGACAGAGAAGGACACTCATGGAAATTATCAGTGTGCTATTCTGTGCTAAATCTTGTTTGTAGGGAGGGACAGAGTAGGACAGTGAGGGAAAGTTTCAGTGTGCTATTCTGTTCTAAACCAATTTTGCTGTTCCATATTTTCAATCCTTGAGTTTAGGGACAGAGAAGGACACTCGTGGAAATTATCAGTGTGCTATTCTGTGCTAAATCTTGTTTGTAGGGAGGGACAGAGTAGGACATTGAGGGAAAGTTTCAGTGTGCTATTCTGTTCTAAACCAATTTTGCTGTTCCATATTTCAAATCCTTGAGTTTAGGGACAGAGAAGGACACTCGTGGAAATTATCAGTGTGCTATTCTGTGCTAAATCTTGTTTGTAGGGAGGGACAGAGTAGGACAGTGAGGGAAAGTGTCAGTGTGCTATTCTGTTCTAAACCAATTTTGATGTTCCATATTTCAAATCCTTGAGTTTAGGGACAGAGAAGGACACTCGTGGAAATTATCAGTGTGCTATTCTGTGCTAAATCTTGTTTGTAGGGAGGGACAGAGTAGGACAGTGAGGGAAAGTTTCAGTGTGCTATTCTGTTCTAAACCAATTTTGCTGTTCCATATTTTCAATCCTTGAGTTTAGGGACAGAGAAGGACACTCGTGGAAATTATCAGTGTGCTATTCTGTGCTAAATCTTGTTTGTAGGGAGGGACAGAGTAGGACAGCGAGGGAAAGTTTCAGAGTGCTATTCTGTTCTAAACCAATTTTGCTGTTCCATATTTTCAATCCTTGTGTTTAGGGACAGAGAAGGATAGGCAGGGGACAGTGTCAGTGTCATTGTTGCTAAGCCTCCTGCACAGTATACACCTGAAGGTAGCCCTTATTGCTCTTTTTCCCATCTCCCTGCAGGCCATCCATTAAAATGTCTGGAAGGCAAACAAGGAGAGGCAGACAGTCAGGAGGCAAAAAAAGAGGGCAAGCAGGCTCTGTGTCTGGGGGCAACAGTGCTGGTCGTGGACGCGGTGCATTGTCATCAGCACATGGCCATGGGACACGCTTGTCCTTTTCGGCAGCTGGACATGTTGAGCCACATCATGCCGAAGACTTGGTAGAGTGGATGACCAAGCCCACCTCATCCTCTCTCACCCAGGCTCAGGGTACTGGCAAAGCAGCTGCCAAAGCGTCCTCTTCTCTGGTATCATTATCTTCATTAGTCAATCCTTCCCTAGACCCACCATGTCCTCCTCCTGAGGAGTCCCCCGAACTGTTTGAGCACAGTGTTGGGTACATGCTCCAGGAGGATGCCCAGCGTTTGGAAGGATCTGATGATGATACCCAGCTAGAGGAAGGCAGCAGCGTGAGAGCAGAGAGAGGGGATGCTCAAGAAGGACACCAATCTGGCAGTCATGCTCCAGCAGCTGCAGCATACTGCCAGATTGGCTCCAGTGATGAGGAGGGAGGGGATGATGAGGTCACTGACTCCACGTGGATGCCTAATAGGAGAGAGGAGGAGGAGGAGGATGAGGAGGAGGCACATCTCCAACGAGGCAGGATGCCCTTGAGTGGCCACCGTATGGGCAGCACACCGACGGAATCACACCGCAGAGCTCCGCCTGTGCAGGGCGCTGCCTCTGCCCGTCATTCAAAAAGTTCTTTGGTGTGGGCCTTTTTTGAGGCGAGTGCATCAGATCGCACAGCTGCTGTTTGCAACATATGTCTCAAGCGTATATCGCGTGGCCAAAACATCAGCCGCTTGGGCACCACATGCTTGATCAGACATATGTTGACCTGCCATGCAGCTCGTTGGCAAGCCTACCTTAAAGACCCACACCAAAGAACAAAGCTGACCTCTTCTTGCACCGCATCAGCTGGGATCTCCAACCCCACTATACCTTCACTCCTCTCTGAAACCTGCTCTGAGAGGAATGAAGGTGTAGAATTAGGTGTGTCACAGGCAAGTACTTGCTAGCAGTACACCAACGTCCGATTCTAGCAGGCAAATTTCCCTGCCCCAGCTGCTGGACCATCAAAAGAAGTTCACTCCCAGCCATCCACATGCCCAGCGGTTGAATGCTAGCTTGGCTAAATTGCTAGCGCTTCAACTGCTGCCTTTTCAGTTGGTAGACTCGGCCCCCTTCCGTGAGTTTGTGCAATGTGCGGTTCCTCAGTGGCAGGTTCCCAAACGCCACTTTTTTGCACGGAAGGCGATTCCGGCTCTCTACAGGCATGTGGAAGGCAATGTCTTGGCCTCGCTGGACAGGGCGGTCAGCGGTAAGGTGCATATTACCGCTGACTCATGGTCCAGCAGGCATGGACAGGGACGTTACCTTTCTTTCACGGCCCATTGGGTCACTCTTTTGGCAGCTGGGAAGGATGCAGGACAAGGTGCAGTAGTGTTGGAGGTTGTTCCACCGCCACGCCTCCAAAATGCTACTACTGGTTGTGACACACCTCTCTCCTCCACCCCCTCCTCTTCTTCTTCCTCCATGGCCTCTTCCTGTGGTTTGTCCTCGGAACCAGCGGTGCTCCGTAGGCGTTCAAGGGGCTACGCAAGTACGCAGGCAAAAAGATGCCATGCCGTGCTTGCGCTGGTGTGTTTGGGGAACAGGAGCCACACTGGGGCAGAGGTCCTGTCTGCTCTGCAGGGGCAGGCCGAGAGGTGGTTGACGCCACGCCAGCTTAAGCCAGGAATGGTGGTTTGCGACAATGGCACCAACCTCCTCTCCGCCCTCCGACAGGGACAACTGACCCATGTGCCCTGTATGGCTCACATCCTTAACCTGGTGGTGCAGCGGTTCTTGGGCAGGTACCCGGGCTTACAGGATGTCCTGAGGCAGGCCAGGAAAGTCTGTGTGCATTTCCGCAGATCTTATAATGCCAGTGCTCGCCTGGCTGAGCTGCAAAAGGAGTTGAACCTGCCCAAGAACCGCCTTATATGTGACATGCCCACCAGGTGGAACTCAACGTTGGCCATGCTGCAGCGGCTGCACACGCAGCAGAGGGCCATCAATGAGTACCTGTGCGACTACGGCACCAGGACAGGGTCAGGGGAGCTCGGGTTTTTTTCACCACGCCAGTGGGGCATGATCAGGGATGCATGCACTGTCCTGGCACCATTTGAGGAGGCCACGAGGATGGTGAGCAGTGACAGTGCATGCATCAGTGACACTGTACCTCTTGTCCACCTGTTGGAGCACACGCTGCGTGGAATAATGGACAGGGCACTTGAGGCAGAACAGAGGCAGGAAGAGGAGGACTTCCTTGCCTCTCAAGGTCCCCTTTACCCAGACAGTGTTCCTTCTGTCCCACCCATCGCACAGGAAGAGGAGGAGGAGGAGGAGGAGGAGGATTGTGTCAGCATGGAGGTGGAGGCTGGCACTCAGCATCATCAGCAGCAGTCTTTTAGGGATGATTTACAGTCCCAAGAAACCAGTGGACTTGTACGTGGCTGGGAGGAGGTGGCTGTGGATCATGTCGTCCTTAGTGACCCAGAGGACTCCGGACTGAATGCCTCAGCTAACCTACGCTGCATGGCCTCCCTGATCCTGCAAAGTCTGCGGAAGGATCCTCGTATTCTGCGGATCAAGGAGAGGGACCATTACTGGCTGGCCACTCTCCTTGATCCACGGTACAAGGGTAAGGTTGCGGACCTTATCGTACCGTCGCAGAGGGAGCAGAGGATGAGACAACTCCGGGAGGCCTTGCAGAAAGGTCTGTGCAACGCGTTCCCAGAGACTGGGAGGTTACAAACTCCTGGTCCTGGACAACGAGTTGCTGAGGCTTCGGTCAGTCAAAGAAGGAGCGGTGGGGAAGGTGGCCGTCTGACCGATGCGTTCAGACAATTCTTTAGTCCGCAGCCCCAAAAGTATGATCGGTTCCAGCAACCATCGCCAGCGTCTGATATACATGGTCCAGGAATACCTAGGGGCAAGGTCAGACTTGGACACCTTCCCCACCGAAAATCCTCTGGCTTACTGGGTCTTGAGGATGGATCACTGGCCAGAGCTTGCACAGTATGCAATTGAGCTACTGGCCTGTCCTGCATCCAGCGTTCTTTCAGAACGCACATTCAGTGCTGCTGGAGGATTTGTCACGGATCACAGGGTGCGCCTGTCCACCGACTCGGTTGATCGACTGACTTTCATCAAGATGAACCAGTCTTGGATCACCACCAGCTACCACACACCAGATGCTGATATAACAGACTAATTGATTTTAAAATGTCACATCCCTTCAAGACTGATAAAGATGCTGAGTGCCTGTGCTGTTATGTTGACTGGCTATCCTCCTCCTCCTCCTCAATGATACGATTAATGATGATAGCTTGGAAGATCATTTTGGTTTATGGGTGACGCCACCAGTGGCTAAGGCCCAATTTTTCAGCCCCTGTTTAACAGGGGCGTGTAATTAAAAATTTTGATGCAATACTTTGCAACAGGCCTCATTGCTGTGCTCCAAGTACAGTATCTGTGAGGGGTTGCAGTGTTGTGCCACCAGTGCCTAAGGCCCAATTTTTCAGCCCCTGTTCAACAGGGGCATGCAATTATAATTATTGATCTAATAATTCACAGCAGGGCCCATTGCTGCGCCCACCAAGAGTAACTGTCAGGCCTTACAGTGTTGTGGCACCAGCACCACCATCACCACCACCACCACCACCACCAAAGGCCCAATTTTTCAGCCCCTATTCAACAGGGGCATGCAATTATAATTATTGATCTAATAATTCACAGCAGGGCCCATTGCTGCGCCCACCAAGAGTAACTGTCAGGCCTTACAGTGTTGTGGCACCAGCACCACCATCAAAGGCCCAATTTTTACTACCACTGATCAACAATTATATGTTATTACAATTCCTGATATAATAGTTGACAGCAGGGCGTTCCAGCACCCACCAAGAATAACTGTGAGTGCTTTCAGTGTTGTGCCAACACCAACACCTAAGGGGCCAATTTCTGCAGAGTATATACGGCAGGTCCCTACTTTCAAACATCCAACTTACAAACTACTACTACTTGCAAACGGAAGAAGACAACAGGAAGTGAGAGGAAATCTACCCCTTGGAAGGAAAATTCTCTCCTGTAAGAATTAATATGGGAGAAAGGTGTCTCCTCTCTACTGATGCTTTATCACCAATCCTTGTTTCAATAAAAACACCACATTTCAAAAACAGTTGTCATTGGGACGCAAAGTGAGGTGAAATGTTCTGAACAGGGGCACAGTCAGCAAAAAAAATGTGACAGGGGTGATAACCGTTCCCTATGTTTTACAAAAAGCTAAAAAAAAGGAATTTGGCATGGAGCTCCACTTAAACAATGCAGCTGTTCAAATTTACAAACAGATTCTACATAAGAACAAACCTACAGTCCCTGTCTTGTATGCACCGCCTGTATACGGCTGTTCAGAGTATATAGGTCCTTTTTTATTTTGTGTGCGGGGTTCCCCTTAATATCCATACAAGACCCAAAGGGGATGGTAATGGGCTGGGGTGGGGGGGGAGTTGATGGAGTAGCTATGCCATTTTTCCTAAAGATTTTCATCCATATTACCGGGACCAGACATTGCATTAAAGCCGCAAGCAGTTTTAAATGGCTTTTTTTCCTTTAGAAATGTTATTTTGTGCAGGGACAGTTCTAAACACGGGAAACACGTGGCACTTAACAGGCATACTTTAGACACCCCCCAGGTACAATATTTAAAGGAATATTTGACTTTTTTTTTTTCACTTTATGCATCATTAAAATGACTGCTCCCGGAAAACGTCCGTTTTTAAAACTTATTTTTGCATTGATACATGTCCCCTGGTGCAGAACCCGGGTTCCCAAACTCTGTTTCGGACAATAACATGGATAATAGTCGTTATAATTAGCACTTTAGAATCCGAATGTTCGCATCCATTGTATTTAATAGGGTTCTAATGTTCGTGCGAACTTTCGGTCCGTTCGCGGGTTCTGGTGCGAACCGAACCCGGGGGTGTTCGGCTCATCACTACCCAGGATAAATAAAGGGTATCCTATTTTAAAGGATTACTGCACCATGAGGTTTTTATTTTCTTTCTTCCCTTTTCATCACAACTCATTACGCTGCATGAGCCAATTGCTTCAGCTGATACCTGGAGGGAAATTCCTTTTCCTACCTTGGAAGAAAACCCAGGAGGGGGAAGTTATTATCTGTTTCCAGTGTCTCTTGGCTGACTTATCGGTGGGATTAATATACGAGTTGAGCCCCTATAGATCTTCGTAATAGAGATCCGTTTGATCCGGTAAGCTGCCATTTCTTCTATATATTATCTGAACAATTTGGATGTGGAGGTTTTCGCCTACAAACGCATAGAAGATTGCACTACACATATACCAGCAGATGTGGTTGCTCAATTTTTTATATGAACTAATCTCATTGATATTTCGATTTTTTCTGTGTGTATATATATTTTTCTTTTTGCACAGGTGTCACTATTGAAATTTTTAAGCACAGGACTTTGGTGTGTGTTTTTTTTATATAATATATATTTTTTTTTAAAAACTTTTTTTTATTATTTTTTGTATTTTCTATGTATGTGAACACATTTGAATTATCAGCACTGTGTTTGCTTTTTTTACGGGTAGCGCATTGTTATTTTTACTTTTTTGCATATTTATAGTTATTATTCCAGCTATTATCACCTTTGCAGCACCCATCAATTTATTTAATCATACAGACTATTATCATATATTTGAATAGTCCGACCTTCTCTACTCATTTTTTTAATCACGGTTAGCTTGGATTTTTCTTCTTTTACACATATCTACCTGATAGACCTTAATATTGTAGCGCTGGTTTCCTCCAGTTTTTTTTGTGCATTCTTGGGCTAGGCTCAGAGACGTTGCAAGGGGAGGGCGGGGGGTGCGGCCCGCACCGGGTGACACCCGCCAGAGGGGTGACACCTGTAGGCATGAGCACCGCCAACAGCGCTTGCAGGATGAGGGGGGGTGGAAATCCCCCAGCCAGGCAGTCTCTTGGGAAGGGCGATATATGTAAATCCCTCTCTGCTTGCAGCCCGCCCATTGGGAGGGAAGTAGTAACAGTGAGCGTCTGCTACTGTAAGCAGCGCCACGGTCGGTGCCTGACTCTGTTAACAGAGCAAGGGAAGAGTGACTCCTTTCTTCCTGGAGGAATGAGAGCCAATAAGAGAGCCGCTTCCTTTGCCATCCAATGCCAGAGAGCAGGCAGGTCTCCAAGGGGCTTGGGCGCTGAAGCATGAACAGGTGGAGGATTGCAGGGAAAATTGTATAGGCAGCTATGGAAGCGTCCCTGGATTCTGGAAGCAAACTGAGGGTGGCAAGTCCTGGAAACAAGTTAGTGTATTTACAGAACTACAGTGTCAGCAGGGTACAGACTGGTCATATACCCTGTAACCCATTTTGTACATTATATACAGACTAGTCTGTACCCTGATACCGTGCTGTACATTGTATACACTGGTCTGTATATAATGTACAATATGATTTACAGGGTATATGACCAGTCTGTACCCTGCTGACACCGTATTGTACATTATATACAGACCTGTCTATACAATGTACAGCAAAGTCTATACAATGTACAGCACAGTCTATACAATGTACAGCAGTGTATATAACGTACAGCACAGTGTGTATATAACGTACAGCACAGTGTATACAATGTACAGCACAGTGTATCGGAGCCTGGTGACAGATTGGAGCTGAGCCCAGCCATGTGTTGAGGTGGTGGGGTCCCCAGAACTATTACCAGAGGAGGGATACCTGCGTTGAACTGGGGTGGGGGAGTCAAGATAAGTGCGGGGGGGATTAAGACCCCCCCCAGGATATGTGCTGGGGGACACTTTGGCAGAAGAAAGGACCTATGCTAGAAGTGGAGGTTGGTTTTAAAAATCCAACCTCCCACAAGAGCATAAGCCCTCTCACCTCCCAAAGCACCCCCCAGCACATCTGACCCCCCACCTCCTTACAAGCACAAGTTGAGAGGGGTGTGTGTACTGAGGGAGGGGATCTTTATGGAGGGAGGGGGGTCTGTACTTAGTGGAGGGGGGTCTTGACTGAGGGAGGCGGGTCTGTACTGAGGGGGGGGTGACACCATGTTTTCCCGCACCGGGTGGCACCAAACCTAGTGACGCCACTGGCTAGGCTGACTATGAAAAACAAGTCAAGAAATGTATAAGTAGTCTCAGACTGTACTCCTTTAAATTATCTGATGCTGAGAGCTGATTCATGGAACACTTAAGAGAGCCAGTTCAACAGTTCCCATAGTCATTCATTAGAGCCAAGTAAAAAAATATAGAGATAGTAGACTACACAAGTGGTGAAATAAACCAAAGAAGTTTAGTTGTGAAAACCAGCTGCAGGCACACTAAGTGATATCAACTTAGTAACAAATAACTAAAAATACTGTGCTGCACTAAATAAAGTAATTAGTGCAAACATTAGTGAATTACCAAAGAAGCCATTTAACATTTAAAGTTACAAACCATATAAAAGTGAAAAAAATGTCCACTTGTAACTCAAACGTCCATTTGACGATTCCATTCTTCACTGAGAAATCAAATAAATGAGTGCATCCTCCACCAGTGTGAAAAACCGTCACCAAAAATGAATGTATATAATGAAAAAATTATCAGAACACTCCCTAAGGTGCCCAAATTCCAGTGCTCAAATAGATAAATAAATGATCTGCATTAAAAGCTGCTATTATATAAAAATGAAGGTCATAAAATATATATGCGTCTTAAAAATATAAATGCATTAACAGCGCTATAAATGGAATACAAATTTCCACAAACTACACGTTTCCATATATTGCAGTATAAAACACGGTAAAAAATATTCCACTACACAGTTCATAATAACAGAAGGCTGGAATATGCTGTGTGCAACTTATCCATTCTATCCCTTTCTTGCTTCCTTGCTTGCACTTGTGCACTCCCTTATGGGAATCTACTCACCAGATGATGAGTTGGTAAAGGCCTGTAGCAAGATCTCTCTAGTCTAGATGCTGTGGTAGAAAACTCCCTGGATAGGCGATGATCCTGTTGTCAGCCTGATTGCATGCAGCCGTGCAGGTCAGAGGATTTTTGAGTGTAGCAGTGCAGGCATGTGAAAATAAAAAGGGGTATGCACTACATAGTGTAAATCCGTTTATTTAAATAAACGGATTTACACTATGTAGTGCATACCCCAAACAAATTTACACTATGTAGTGCATACCCCTTTTTATTTTCACATGCCTGCACTGCTACACTCAAAAATCCTCTGACCTGCACGGCTGCATGCAATCAGGCTGACAACAGGATCATCGCCTATCCAGGGAGTTTTCTACCACAGCATCTAGACTAGAGAGATCTTGCTACAGGCCTTTACCAACTCATCATCTGTTGAGTAGATTCCCATTAGGATCCATGTACACAGAAGCTCAAAAACGGTCGTTTTTAACCTCCCTGGCGGTATGATTCTTTCTGGAATTATGTACCAAAAGCGGTACAATTATTTTGCATGAAAATTTGGTGTTATGTATTATAGGCCTGCGATTCTTAGTAATTACTTACTTAAACCTAAGCAAACCAGAGTCAAGTAGACATCCCGGGTATGATAAATATGAAACACAAAATTATAAATTATAATATAATAAATAACTATAAATAATTATAAAAAATAGTAATCTAATTATAATAAAAATTATTCAATAATGTAATCAAATCAAAAACACTGAAATTTGCTCAGTTGCAGAATTGTCGCTGTCATTAGATTTAGTGTTTGATGACGAATTTCCCCACAAATCGCTATCGCTCAATTCTGCGAGTGATTCTAATTTATTATCGCTGCTTTCTAGTTGGTCTAAAACCACTTTTGACATAAAGGGACACTTTTTGGTTGCTATGGACAATCTCCATTTTCCAGGCAGAAAGAACGATTTTTATTATATAAAAGTGCATGCAGGACACTGGGCAGACCACTAGGGACCAAGGGGGTGTGTAATTATTACATACAGTACTGTAATCTGTAAGATTACAGTATACTGTATGTATACTATGTGTTTCACTTTTTGAATTTGGCGCCCAGTTCCGCTCCCTTGCGACGCTGCGGCTCGCAGGGAACGGAACTAGGAAGTCAGATGGGGACGAAAGTGCCGACACTCGCCGGAGATCTCGCTGGCGATCACAGCAGAGGACATCATCGCTGGATCGCCAGGAGAAGGTAGGGAAACTCCGCTGCGAGCTCTGCAATGTCTACCCCGAGCGTGACTCGGGGTTACCGATCCTAGCATAAAAAAACAACCCCGAGTCACGCTCGGGATTACCGCTAGGGAGGTTAAAGCAGCAGAAAAAGCTGGCTTTTATCAGCGTTTTTTTACTAGCGTTTATTAGCGTTTTTCAGTGTAGCGTTTTTTAGCTTTTTTTTTTTTTTTTTTCAATGGATCAAAAAACGCTAAAAATGCTCGCGACCAGCCTTTTTGAGCGTTTATTCGCGTTTTTCTGCGTTTTGCGTTTCTGAGCGTTTTTTTCCGCCGAAAAACTGCACTTTGAACGCAAATTTCTTGCGTTCAGAAAAAAAAAACCTATTAACTCCACTGCTCATTAACGCTAAAAAACGTTATGTGTATGTAGCGACCTCACCCCTCTCACCCCTTCTCATTCTCGGCTTGTTGGTCTTGTCTAGGGGTTTAGTACTGGGGGGAGGGATGCGATACACCACAGCCCATGTCCTCCAGAGAGACTGGAGGTGAAAGCCAGAACTATCGGGTTTTGTGTGTGTGTCCTAGAGTCAAATCCTTTCTTCGAAATGACTCCCTTTGCTCCTAGTAACCAGAGTTCCACACACTGAAAAAGGTCCAACTCGCATTTATTCTCTTCCAGCAATAAATAGTCATACAGCACAGACAGATTGAGACCCATAGAACACTTCAGTATTTGTAAGTAGTAGGTCAAGACACAATTCTTTAAGTAGAGCTAACCACTGTGGTGTCACCAATGGTTATGATGTATAGTCACTGCCACCGACTATATAGAACAAGAGCATGAATTACCTTCGCTATCACAGCCCCTGTCAGAGGGAAGACATCCGTCCAAGAGAGTTACCGGAGGCCTCTCCGTCACCGGCAAATGCTGGGCCAGACTTTCCGGAGAAGTTCCGCTCACCGGCCTCCTCAATCTCAGACATGGGCACCCAAGGCGTTAGGGCCCCCTCGGATTCCTCCACCCTTGCGGAACTCAGTCGAAGGTACTGAGTCCCAGGCCTCCACATTAGTACCTCACCCCAGGCTAAAGGTGCCTGGGATGGACTCCATCTCCCGCTCCGGCCAGGTCAAGGGCACCTGGGCCCGGAACTCCGGAACGCCAGCACTCAGGCTGAAGGGGCCTGGGCGCGGCTGCGTCCTCCGACTCTGAACCCCAAGGTCAGGGCGTCCGCCCCTTTTATCTCCTCTCCCTTTGCGTCACAGCAGGTTCCCCGCCCCGCTGTACCAGCGCCAGGAAAGGACAAAAAGGGATACAGTCTTGCGGTGAGTGTTCAGCTCCGGCCCAGGGCAACAGCGCCACCTGCAGGCCGCAGGGAACCTCACACCACCAGAGTCCTCCAAGAACCACAAAAGGGTCTCAGATTCCCTAACAATCAGTGCATCTGGGTTACACTACCACCCAGATGCCTCCCCTAAATTCAAATACCCGCTACACTCTCCCCCTGGTGATTTGACACTGGTCCCCAGTGTCTGGTGCAAACCCATGTCTCCCAAGGAGTGGTAACATAAGTTCGACCCAGAGACCAAACTACACATATCTTCCAACCTCACAATTTAGTCATGAATTGTGCCAGGACCTAAAACGGGAAAGGGAAACAGGAATATAAAACAATGAACTTGGTATATAAAAACTTTAAATGATTCTACACATTGAAATCCCCCCCTCGCTATCTAAGAACCACCCCATTCTCAGCAGCCTTGACAGACGAGTCTCCTGCAAAGGGAAAAGAAAAGAAAACACACATCCTAACACAATGTATATGTTTTCTTGGAAGGAATGGGTCTATCCAAGGAGAAACCCACTCGCTCCAATGATCATGGTGTATAGTGTACAGAAAAACACAATCGTTGCGCAACACCGCCACCTGGTGGCAATGCCCCAATCAAGACACTTAGCAAATCCAGATGAACTTTTCTCTCTTCTTTTTTTTCTTTCTCTGTACTATGACCCTATACTAGCTATGCCCCAAAGTCACTGATTTATTTTCTTGATGAAAGGAGAAAAAAAAAGGAGAACAAAACAACCATAACAGCTCCCATTTCTCCAAAGAGCAAAATACCCAAAATGTAGGCCACAGTCCCTGTGTTCCAGCAAATACTCTGGAAAGTTCAGCAGCAAAAAAGAAAAAAAAAGAATATAAAGAAGTCTTTTTCTCCTATAAATAAAACTTTGGATGTGGCAGGAACAAAGGCTTCAAATGCTTGTCAAAAGCCTCCACATTGTACTCAATGTTCCCTCCATCCTTCCGACAGATAACCACCCTATCAGCATAGATGTGCCTTCCCAACATCCACTCTGCCTTACAGTCCTTGAATTCTCTGGTAACTGTAGGGGAACACGAGAGGTATCGGCGTGCGTGAGGTACCTTAAGCTTTGTCCATACGAAATCATCGTACCATAGCTGCCGAAAAACTTCCACCTCATAAAACAATTCTCGGGGTAGATATGGGTATTCCCACCCATATTCTCGGGCAACCTTCTGACAAAAGAGATGCTGCAGCCTTGCCAAGGGTGGCATTGTGGCACGGTCTCCTTCTCCATGCAGAACGATTGACTCAGGATGTCGAGGTACTCCAACCACCTCGGCAGACTTGGGCCTAGGAGCCCGCAGTGATGCGCGTTGCACTCCCGCAACAGGAGCAGGTGAAACACTCGATAATTCAAGAAGCGAGGGTGTAGGCAGGGGACCAGATTCTTCCCTAGGCTCAGGGGCCTCCACCCGGGGTGTACTATCCCCAATGGACATAGGTGGGTCCCTTGTAACACGGGACGAGGGTAACTTCATATTGTCCCATCCCTTCTTGTGGAAGATTTCATCTATCTCCCCATCATCACCGGCATCAGATAGTGACTCTAGGTCGGAGGTGTCATAACACTCTGCGGGCAGGTAATTCCCCGTAGACACGGAATCACCCCCCTCGATGGGTTCCACCGACCGTGGGCTCCCGACACCTCCAACCACACACATCGGATCCATCCAGGCCAGGCAAGCGATGGGGCGAAGCTCTTGCACGACCACAGGATGCCATTACCAGGCCAACTTTCCTCTTCGGCGGTGGGAGCAGGGAGCTTGTGGTGACCGAGGCAGCATCCTCTGATTTTTCTCTCTCAATCTCCTTTGGGGCAGTCACTTCGCCCTGGTCAGTGCGCACAGGAAACGCATAGGCATCGATCTCTCCCTCCGGAGTGGCAGTACCCGTGAGGTAGTTGAGGTGGAAGGCGCGAGGCCTTTCTGTGGATGGCTCCACCTCGAAGAGGAACTCTTTGGAGACCTCACATCGCCCGAATGGCTTCAACTGCACCACCAGTCCCGAACAGCCGGGACAGATCACACCGATGGCCTCTATGTCTCTGCAGGTATACAGAGCCAACCGCTCCCGGGGCCTTAGTCTTATTCCTGTATCCGTGATCGGAGCAGCAAAGGAAGTCATCTCCGCTGTGGAAGGAACAGAAATCCACGGAGTACTTGAGGTCATCCTGACTGGCTGCTGCTCCAATGCACACTGACCCCTTTGCGCCGGAATCCCCACGTGTGTCCTTCCACATGGACAGACTCCTCCGACACTCTGCATTTGTTCGCTGGCTTTCTCTTCTTCCCGCCCACGAACTGCGCAGCTATGGTGTGCCTCGTGACGCGTTGGCCAATATGGCTGACCTACTCGGAACTCCTCCGGGCAGCAAAGTTCAAATTCAGACACTTCCCGGACACGATGCCCCCACGTGTAGCGACCTCACCCCTCTCAACCCTTCTCATTCTCGGCTTGTTGGTCGTGTCTAGGGGTTTAGTACTGGGGGAGGGATGCGATACCCCACGGCCCATGTCCTCCAGAGAGACTTGAGGTGAAAGCCAGAACTATCGGGTTTTGTGTGTGTGTCCCAGAGTGTCCCAGAGTCAAATCCTTTCTTCAAAATGCTCCTAGTAACCAGAGTTCCACACACTGAAAAGGTCATACTCGTATTTATTCTCTTCCAGCAATAAATAGTCATACAGCACAGACAGGTTGAGACCCATAGAACACTTCAGTATTTGTGGGTAGTAGGTCAAGGCACAATTCTTTAAGTAGAGCTAACCACTGTGGTGTCACCAATGGTTATGATGTATAGTCACTGCCACCGACTATATAGAACAAGAGCATGAATTACCTTCACTATTACAGCCCCTGTCAGAGGGAAGACATCCGTCCAAGAGAGTTACCGGAGGCCTCTCCGTCACCGACAAATGCTGCGCCAGACTTTCCGGAGAAGTTCTGCTCACCGGCCTCCTCAATCTCAGACACGGGCACCCAAGGCGTTAGGGCCCCCTCTGATTCCTCCACCCTCGTGGAACTCAGTCGAAGGTACTGAGTCCCAGGCCTCCGCATTAGTACCTCACCCCAGGCTAAAGGTGCCTGGGATGGACTCCATCTCCCGCTCCGGCCAGTTCAAGGGCACCTGGGCCCGGAACTCCGGAACGCCAGCACCCAGGCTGAAGGTGCCTGGGCGCGGCTGCGTCTTCCGACTCTGAACCCCAAGGTCAGGGCGTCCACCCTTTTATCTCCTCTCCCTTTGCGTCACAGCAGGTTCCCCGCCCCGCTGTACCAGCGCCAGGAAAGGACAAAAAGGGATGCAGTCTTGCGGTGAGTGTTTAGCTCCGGCCCAGGGCGACAGCGCCACCTGCAGGCCGCAGGGAACCTCACACCACCAGAGTCCTCCAAGAACCACAAAAGGGTCTCAGATTCCCTAACAATCAGTGCATCTGAGTTACACTACCACCCAGATGCCTCCCCTAAATTCAAATACCCGCTACATGTACATGAACACATAGGCTAACATAGAGTGCAGTTAATGGGCTTTTTAAAAAAACGCCAAAAAGCCAATAAACTGCAGTTTATCAGCTTCTGTGTACATGGAGCCTAAGGGAGTGCACAAGTGTAAGCAAGGAAGGGATAGAATGGATAAGTTGCACACAGCATATTCCAGCCTTCTGTTATTATGAACTGTGTAGTGTGTTGCACAAGATTTGGATGAACATTTATTTTGCTTACTCAGTTTCAAGACCAGAAAGGGACTTTTTGATATCTCCTTTTTTTTCCTTTACTGGCCTATACGGTTATTGTTATTTATCTCCTCTTTTTTTAGATTTAGAGGAATATTAATATTTTTTACCGTGTTTTATACTGCAATATATGGAAACGTGTAGTTTGTGGAAATTTGTATTCCATTTATAGCGCTGTTAATGCATTTTATATTTTTAAGACGCATATATTAAAAATTAATGTATGGTGGCTTATCAGAGTTCCATAATCTCCTAAATTGATAGAAAGGTCATAACTGGCATGTATAGAAGCTTCCTGGCACACTGTGGGACACACAATTTGATAGTAGTAGAACAAATTTTAAATCCACCCAAAAGATGTCAGATTGTTCTCACACTAGGGGTAGAGAGGACCCCCAGGGCCAATTGACAGGACTTGCTCTAATGCCAAGCTCCCTTGAACTTGCCACTCAAAATAAGCATAAAAGAAGACATATGCTCCACATAGTGTGAAGCAAATACCACAATTTTATTAAAAACTAGGAACTGCACTTACACAGAAAAAAGGCAGATACAGTGCTGTATAATTACATCAAGATGAAGGGTACATCCAGATCGTGATGACATCACGTGACACACTTTGTACACTAGAAATAAGATATACATGTGCTCAAATCCCAATAGCTTGTTCATGTATATAATTTATCAGGTGCTAAAGGGGTGTGACCACATGTTAACACTATAAATTCTGAATAAACTCTCTGCACACTGATATATACCCTTTCTAACAATACAAAACAGGGATTTTTAGTTTACATATATGGAAATAAATGTTAAAGCTGGCCAACTGCATCAAAGTAATCCCTCTATGGCCAGTCCTGCTCTGCTCTGCAAACACAAATGCTACTGTGGACACAATGCCAACCTGGGGCAAACAGACAAGGGTATATAGCGGTGTGCAGAGGGTTTATCCAGAAAGACTAGTGTTTGCTAGAAAAGGTATATAGCAGCATCCAGAATTTCTAGTGTTAACACTTTGTACACTTGCACAAAGTCAGGGATTTTGTAGGATTAGCGTCAGGTGTTTGATTAATCAATTATACTAAGCAGGTGCTAATGATCATCAATTTCATATGTAGGTTCAGGCCGGGTTCACACTTGTGCGACACGACAGCCGTCTTACTTTGGATCCGACTTTGCCCTGCGACCTGAAGCCGACATATGTCCGACTTTCAATGAACAGGGATCCGACTTGGATCCCCGCCAATACCAGGCACTGTGTTTGGTATGAATCCTGAGCGGGAACTCCATGCCAAATTTTAAATAAAAAACCGGCATGGGTTCCCCCTCCAGGAGCATACCAGGCCCTTGGGTCTGGTATGGATTTTAAGGAGAACCCCTACGCCGAAAAAACGGCGTGGGGGTCCCCCCAAAATCCAAGCCAGACCCTTATCCGAGCACGCAACCTGGCAGGCCGCAGGGGAAGAGGGGGGGCTGAGAGAGCGGCCCCCCTCCCTCCTGAACCGTACCAGGCCGCATGCCCTCAAGATGGGGGGGTTTGGTGCTTTGGGGCAGGGGGGCGACCTGCGGCCCCCCCACCCCAAAGCACCCTGCCCCCATGTTGATGAGGACAGGGCCTCTTCCCGACAACCCTGGCCGTTGGTTGTCGGGGTCTGTGGGCGGGGGGCTTATCGGAATCTGGGAGCCCCCCTTAAATAAGGGGCCCCCCAGATCCCGACCCCCCACCCTATGTGGATGAGTATGGGGTACATCGTACCCCTACCCATTCACCTGGTGGAAAAAAATGTCAATAAAAACACACACACAGCTTTTTAAAGTAATTTATTTCACAGCTCCGGGGGTCTTCTTCTGACTTCGGGGGTCTCCTCACTCTCCTGGTCTTTCTTCCTTCTGCCGGGCCTCCGCTATCTTCTTCCAGCTCTTTTGCTAGCGGGGCCCGGTCTTCTCCATCGCCTCCTTCTACTTTTCTCGCTCTCCGGTTCATCTCTCCCCTCTTCCCGACAACCAACGGCCAGGGTTGTCGGGAAGAGGCCCTATCCTCATCAACATGGGGGCAGGGTGATTTGGGGTGGGGGGGCCGCAGGTCGCCCCCTGCCCCAAAGCACCAAACCCCCCCATGTTGAGGGCATGCGGCCTGGTACGGTTCAGGAGGGAGGGGGCCACTCTCTCGTCCCCCCTCTTCCCCTGCGGCCTGCCAGGTTGCGTGCTCGGATAAGGGTCTGGTTTGGATTTTGGGGGGACCCCCACGCCGTTTTTTTTGGCGTAGGGGTTCCCCTTAAAATCCATACCAGACCCAAGGGCCTGGTATGCTCCTGGAGGGGGAACCCATGTCGGTTTTTTATTTAAAATTTGGCGTGGAGTTCCCCCTCAAGAGCAGCAGAGCACAAGTCGCATGCCAAAGTCGGATCATGCAAGACTGCGGTCCGACTTTGATCCGACTTCAATGATAGTCAATGGGCTGAAGTCGGATCAAAGTCGGACCAAAATAGTACAGGGAGCATTTTCAAAGTCGGACCGACATGTGTCGGACCAGTTAAGACGGCTCCCATAGGGAAACATTGATTTTCACACGTCATGCGACATGAGCTCCCAATGTCGGAGCGTTTGTCGCCCCAGTGTGAACCCGGCCTGAAACACAGTCATTAACTAAAACAGTAACAGCTGTGTAGAAGGCTTAGCACGGGGTGAGGAACAGCAAAACTGCTACTAAGGTGAGGTTGTGGAAGACAATTTCATGCTACAGATCATATACCATGGCAATACTGAGCACATCACCAAGACACAAGGAAGTTATATTGCATCATCACTTCAAACCAGACTGGAGTTTCAGGATGTTCTGTTCATGCTGCTTTGAAAAAGCACAAAAAAGGGCAGCGTTGAGGCCTGTAAACGCAGAGGTCGGCCAAGGAAACGCAATGCAGCAGATGAAAGTCACATCATGCTTACTTTCCTTCGACATCAGAAGAAGTCCAGCAGTGCCATCAGCACAGAACTGGTGGAAACCAGTGGGACCCAGGTATAGCCATCTATTGTCTGGAGAACTCTGGCCAGAAGTGGTTTTCATGGAAGAATTGCAGCCAAAAAAGCCATACCTCCAACGTGGAAACAAGACTAAGCGACTAAACTATGCATGAAAACATAGGACATGGCAGCAGGTGCTCTGGACTGATGAGTAAAAATTTTAATTATTTGGCTGTCGCAAGAGGCAGTTTGTTCACTAAAGGGCTGGAGAGTGATACAATAATGAGTGTCTGCAGGCAACAGTGAAGCATGGTGGAGGTTCCTTTCAGGTTTGGGGCTGCATTACTGCAAATGGAGTTGGAGATTTGGTCAGGATTAATGGGGGTGGAGAAATACAGGCAGATACTTATCCATCATGTCATATCATCAGGGCAGATTTATTCTGCAGCTGGACGACCATCTAAAATATACAGCCAATGTCATTAGGAACTAACTTCAGCGTAAAGAAAAATGAGGAGTCCTGGTTGGTGATGATTTGTCCCCCGACAAAGATCTCAACATCATCAAATCTGTCTGGGATTACATGAAGAGACAGAAGGATTTGAAGCAGCCTACATCCACAGAAGGTGTGGGGTTAGTTCTCCAAGATGTTTGGAGCAAGCTACCTGCCGAGTGCCTTTAAAAACTGTGTGAAAATGTACCTAGAAATTATGCTGTTTTGAAGGCAAAGTGTGGTCACACCAAATATTGAATTAATTTGGGTTTCTCTCCTGTTCATTTACTTTTCATTTAATTAATTCATAACAATAAACTATTAACTTAACTTCTATTTCTAAAAGCATTCTTTATTTACAGCATTTTTCACGCCTTCCTAAAACTTTTGCACAGCAGTGTATATCTCAAGAGAAACATTATTTTAGAAAATGAGCATAAAACATAAAGCTGCACAACTACACAATGAACATGACAGCGTAATATTTTATTTGGTGAATCAAATCTGTGAAATGTGAAAAACAACAAAATACTCCTAATTTTCAGAGCTTCCTGCAATTCTTCACTTTTCTCTGCAAATGAATCGCAGGAAACTATGAGAACAGATATCTCGCTGTCAGCAGAACATCAGAAAACAAGCCTGTACTGTACTGGCACAAAGCATTGAAAAGTTAATTGAAATGTTTCACATATGATATTTGTCATGTACCATAATGTGCATTTTTATTTTATTGGCACTGATGGAAATGAAAATTGCAGCACGTACTGTATAAGGATATTATAGTTATTAATTAATCTTTGCAAAAAAATATATATTTAAATAAGGGAGATTATATACAGTAGGTAGTTCAGTGCTTAAACCTGCTTATAAATTCCACACTGCATTAAACTAACATAATAATACCAGGAGACACTACATGCCACAATGCAACCTGAGTGGTCTTTGTAATCAAGTCAGATGCACTGTATATCTTTTATGCACAGAAATAACTGTTCAAGACATATTGGGGTTGATTTACTAAATGCAAATAGACTGTGCACTTAGCAAAGCGCAGTTGCACTCTACAAGTGTAGTGGCTCCAGAGCTTAGTAATTGAGGTAGTTTCACTTTGAAAAAAAATACATAATCACATGCAAGCAAAACGAAAAAAAAAAAAAGCTTTTTTGCTTGCACATGATTGGATGATGGAAGTCAGCAGAGCTTCTGCTCAATTACTAAGCTCTGGAGCAACTGCTGTTGCAGAGTGCAACAGCACTTTGCAAAGTGCACAGTCTGTTTGTCTTTAGTGAATCAACCCCATTGTATTTTTTATGTTGATTTTATGTTGAGTTGCATATTTACATTTTATATTGCAATTTCTATATATTTTTTAAATATTGCAATTTATGTATATTTTTTAGCCCTCATGAACGGGGTGCATTACCCCCAAAAAATCCATGCTTCATGTAATTTTTCATGTAACCTATTACAGTTTTTCAGTGTATCCAAATGCACAAGTGTTTAGCATTTGGATTAAAGCAAGTCATATTTCAGGTGTAAGAAATCGATGCCATTTCAGGCATTGTGTTTGGCAGCCTGACTGTTAAATTTGGGTGTAAGTAGGAAAAATTTGTGGCGATAGCTGCATGTCAAAAATGTAGGGTAAGTGCTAAGCATAAATTTAGGTATATCAGTTTTTAATCACATATTGTACTGTATATGTGAACATAGTACAAACATGTCATGAACATATACAGTACCTACAAAATTTCAAATGTCTAATGTGAATTGCTTTAATGCCCAGCCAATTTATTTTTCCTTAGATAAAGTGGGAAAAGATCAGGTTCTTATTTGTGATTTCCACCAAATAAACTTCCCCATACCTTCTGTTAGTAGGGAAAATGATGGGAAATCTCTCCAGAGGGGTCACCGAATCCAAGAAAAAACACATTTTTCAGTAAAATGAGGAGAGGCTAAAGCATGTTAGGTCCTTCTTGCTGTGTCTTCCTGTTAAAGTCACAACTGCTTTTTTTAAAGTGTATCTAAAGTCAAACTTTTAAAATATTCTCTGCCACATTGAATTTCAATAATTTATAGCCTACTCCTATTGATCGTGAAACATACCTTTTAAAAAATCTGACACATTCATTTCCTGAAATGCAGTGACACATATTCACTATGTGGATATAGCTTTATACACCTACGCTCTATAAATAAAATGAAAGACACCCAGCAGTTATTCAGAGATGTCTCCCAAGACATCCACAAAAATGCACAGTACTGCACAAAATTGTTAGGCAGGTGTGAAGAAATGCTGTAAAGTAAGATTGCTTTCAAAAAAAATTTTTTTTTTAAATCAATTTACAAAATGCAAAGTGAGCAAACAGAAGAAAAATCAAAATCAAATTAATCTTTGATGTGACTTCTGTTTGGCTTTAAACAAGCATTGGTTCTTACACTTGCACACTTTGTACACTTGCACAAAGTCAAGGATTTTGTAAGATTAGGGTCAGGTGTATGATTCACCAATCATAGCAAGCAGGTACTGATGATCAAACATTTCATATGTAAGTTGAAACACAGTCATTTACTGAAACAGCTGTATAGGAGGCTTTAAACTGGGTGAAGAACAGCCAAACTCTGCTACGAAGGTGAGGTTGTGGAAGACAGTTTTATGTAACAGGTCATACCCCATGGCAAGACTAGGCACTGCAACAAAACACAAGGTAGTTTTACTGCATCAGCAAGGTCTCTCCCAGGCAAAGACTTCAAAGCAGACTGAGGTTTCAAGAAATGCTGTTCAAGGTGTTTTGAAAAAGCGCAAAGAAACGCGCAACGTTGTGGACCATAGACGCAGTGGTCAGCCAAGGAAACTTAATGCAGCAGATGAAAGACACATCGTGCTTACTTCTTTTCAACATTGGAAGATGTCCAGCAGTGCCATTAGCACAGAACTTTTGGAAACCAGTGTGCCCAGGTTTCACCCATGTACTATCTGGAGAAGTCTGGCCAGAAGTTGTCTTTATAGAAGAATTGTAGCCAGAAAGCCATGTGGAAACAAGGCTAAGTGACTCAACTTTGCATAAAAACATAGGAATCGGGGTGCAGAAAATGGCAGCAGGTGCTCTGTACTTATGAGCCAACATTTGAAATATTTGGCTGTAGCAGGAGGCAGTTTGTTCCTGAAGGGTTGGAGAGTGATACAATAATGAGTATCTGCAGGCTACAGTGAAGCATAGTGGAGGTTCCTTGCAAGTTTGGGGCTGCATTTCTGCAAATGAAGTTGGAGATTTGGTCAGGATCAATGGTGTCCTCAATGCTGAGAAATACAAGCATCAGGGAGGTGTGTGATTGGCCCCAAATGTATTCTGCAGCAGGGCAACAACCCCAAATCTCATTAAGAACTATCTTTAGCGTAAAGAGGGACAAGGAGTCCTGGAAGTGATGGGTTGCCCCCCACAGAGCCCTGATCTCAACATCATTAAGTTTGTCTGGAATTACATGAAGAGACATAAGGATTTCAGTTAGCCTACATCCACAAAAGATGTGTGCAAGTGTGCCTAGAAGAACTGATGCTGTTTTGATGGCAAAGGGAGGTCACACCAAAAATGTATTTGATTTGGGTCCCTCTTCTGTTTATTCACTTTCCATTTTGTTCATTGATAAAAATAAACAATTAACGCTTCTGTTTCTGAATACATTCTTAATTTACACTTGCGCAGCGGTGTATATGATATAATAAGCAAGAACAGCGCTAAAATATGTTATGGAAAAATATGTTTTAAACAGAAATATTACCTCAAGATATAAACCTTATATACCTGTTTGGCTCCCCTGTACACCTGGATAGGAGGGGTGGCGGACACGACTTAAAGAGGAACCATTCCCCTACCATTTTCCTCCTGCAGCTGCTGAAAGCCATCTTCTCCTCATCTCCCTCCCACAGACATTCAGAGGTTGCAGGAGGTTAAGAGAGGGGATCAGTTCCTCTATATGCTGCTCCTGCCACCCCTCCTATCTAGGTTCTGCTGCCCCAGGGCCCATGTGTACTCTCCTGGCCTCCCTCATCCCCCACAGCTCTGCTGGCTTCCCTTCTGTCCTCTCCTGCTGGGTGTTGTGGGGGAAGCCTTTAGGTCGGAGAGCAGGGAAGGGGCCAGTAAATATGTAATTTACTGGCCCCTTTCTTTTCTAAAGAGACAAGGTCAGTGAGTGGTACC
Organism: Rana muscosa; assembly: GCA_029206835.1. Lineage (NCBI taxonomy): Eukaryota > Metazoa > Chordata > Amphibia > Anura > Ranidae > Rana > Rana muscosa. Next base: position 190,028,694 of record CM055122.1, on the reverse strand, counting down.
GACTCTGTTCATACATAACTGAAGCATAGTAAAGTGTATTTACTATACATCCGCTTGTGAATGAATTGGCAGCTTTTCCTGTTTATTCATTCTGGAGATGGAGATGGAGGGCTGTGTCCTTAATCTCCTTTCTCTGTCTCAAATGTGGAACATCAGAGGTCTGTTTACACCCCTGATATTTAACCAAAGCCCCCCAACAGGGCTCATAAAGAAATTGTAAAAAATAATATTGTAAAAAAAAAAAAAAAAATTAAAAAAATGTTTAAAAAAATAAACAAAAATAAAAAAAAATACTGACACCAGTGGCGGAATTACAAGGGTTACAAAGGTCCTGGCCCTGGCATTCTGCCACTGTGGGGGGACCCTAAGACGGAGGAAAGGGGGCCTGCTGTAGAACATGTGAAAGGATCCTGCTGCAGGACCATAATAAAGGGCCCTGTGACAGGAGTAAGAGAATCAGTGGGATGGGCTCTGGGCCCAGAGGGAAGGGCCCCAGCTGGGGGTCAGGTCGGCCCTTCATAGTTTCTTGCATCAGGGCCTTGAAGGTTCTAGTTATGCATCTGCATTAAGGCATACACTTAAGTGCAAACAAGTGTATAATGACAGGATATCCCACTCATCAATGTGATGTCCTATATACAGTAAAACCTTATTGAAAGATGAATCAACCTTAATGTTTAAACATAATTATTAATAAAGTGCTATATAATAAAATTACTAGAAACCCCAGAATTGTGCTATAATAAAAAAATATTGAAAAATGACCGAGCACCCACCTCAATATGCTCAGTAAGTAAATATATGTGTAGCTGCCAATATGTGTCCCCACACCTCATTTAAAAATAAAAAATAAATGATGCAGCGTTACCATACCAGTAATAACTAATATACATGCCATTACATAAATGCCACCTGTGGATATAACCCCTCTGGCAACCTAGTGAATATTGAATCTAAAAATATAAAACTTTTTTTTTTTTAAATAGCTAAATTATTTACCAGTAAAGAATAATGGTGGCACCCTCCATTAAAAGGCTTTCCAAATCCTTTCATGAATATATCCCTAGGTGACCAACATGCTAATATAAGGAAAAACCAAGGATTTTTTCACCAACATAAATATCTTTAAAACAAAGATAGCATCACCCTCTATGAATGTGTAAATATGCCTAAATATCCATCTCTATATGAACAATCCGGAAACAAAAATATGAAGTCTGTTGCAACACTTTAATTATATATATATAAGCACAATAGTGGTGTCACCCTCCTGTTAAAATTAACACATGTGCTTAAGTGACAACTCAAAACGAATAATCCTAAAATAATCTTCAATGTGCAGTCCTTTGTGGCTACTTTGCTACGTGCATATATTCACACAGCAAGTCCTTTTTTAATGCAATTCTCCTTTTAATTGTGCTCTGCAATATTATGCAATGACTAGACATATGCTTTACCATGTGAATCCTCCACCGGTAAAATTAGCAGCTCACTTTTGTATATGGACCTATATTACCATGGGTCAAAAGCACATTGCCCTTTAAGTTGGGACCAACATATACACTGGCTGTCTTTCCTTTAGAGATCTAACTTAGAGATAATAACCAGAAATTGACCAGCCCTCTTTCTGGGACCACTCCTTATAATGTGGGATGCAAGGTACTCAAAGAAACAACAAATGGAACCATCACTGCGCAAATGGTAGACAAAAAAAGACTCCAAATGTATTAAAAATAAAAACAACAAAAAACAAATAAAATGCACTCACATTTAAATGTGCACTTGTGCATACAGATAAAAGCATATCAGGTGGACACTAGCCCCTTAAGGAGCATAACACTTTGGCTTCACCTCTCCGATTATGGATGATGTCACTTCTGGTGACATGATGACATCATTGGCTCTGTATTGACGTGTTTCGTTAGTGTCATGTGACTTTATCAAGAGACCCTCTCACCAACCCCATACTGCTGGAAATCCCGAAGGGGGGTATGTGTGTATGTAAAAGGAAGACATCTTTAATAAATGAGAAACACAGCGAGTTCTGAGCTGGAGTGGAGCCAGGAGATCAGAATTGGTGGCACAGGAAGACGGAGGTGGCATAGCCACATAAAAAGCATTTGGACACCCATAATTGATTCATAGACGAGGTGAGTGCATGGTGTGAAGGGGGTGTGAGTCACTATTACTTGTTTTGTTTGGAAATCCAGAATCCACACTGAAAAGTGCCAGAGTTTATGGTGCTCACCCCATCACATCCCACATTTGAATACACATAACAGAACTGTTAATCCCTTAACTTAAATAAGTGGGTCAACATGCGCTTGTAGTTATTGCCAGGAAGTGTTAATCCCTCGTTTGTATGCTCCTCTCCTCCTCCACACTGTTACATGTACAGTACAAACAGAGACAAGGAGAACTCTCATTGCATAACAATATTTATTAAAATGATTAAAAACATAAATAAAATATATTAATAAATAAAATTTTTGTATTAGAACCCCGCTCCACTGTCTTATTATGGCGTGCAAATGAGCAGAAATTTTGTAATAGGCTCCGCTCAACGCATTTTGGCATCCTGGAAGTCATCAGGGGCAGTATGGCTGCTAAGTCCTCTGCTCTCTATATTGGAATTTTGATTTTAGCCCTATTTTGCATAATTCAATCTACTGTCCTATCTATGTATCCTATGGGCTCTATCTAATCTCATTTATGCATATACTGTATGTACTATATACATGTAGCACCCTCCTGGAGTCAGTGGCCCTCTGGAGTGCCCCCTATTTTTGGGGGGTGTCCTGCCTTGGGCCAGGGCTCAAGTGCTGGAAAGAGCCTGCCAAAAACACACGGGAGCAAGCTTTCCTGGAGGCAAGGGAGCAAGATAGACAGTGAGTAGTCCAACACTGTTGGGGACTAACAAAGAGGGGAGACTTAAATCTCCATCCCTTCCCTGAAAGATCTCCTGAGAGTAACTGGGTAGGCTGGTGAAGAGTCAGTCTGGAAGACTGGTGTGGAGAGGCAGCCAAGAGGGGCTGGTGAAAGGGGCAGCTGCAGCCAAGTGGGTTGGCAGTGCCTGAAGAGGTGGTACTGGGATCAGTGGCCACAGAAGTTACAAGCTGTTTCACTACATCTTTGCTACACAAAAAAAACAGGCTACGAGTCCCTGCCTGTGAAGGGCTATTGCTAATCAGACTGGGAGCCTTAAGATCATTCAAAGTGATTTCTCTGGAGCAAGCCATACCTCCCAACTTTTGAACTTCAGAATGAGAGACACTGGAGGAGTAAAAAGACCCAAATTGTGGCAGTGGGAGGAATGTAGGTAAAAAAAAACTGTGCTTCCTTGTACCATTAAAATATGCTTTGATTGCTTTGTCTGAGCCTGACTTAAAGAATGTCATTAAAATGGTCAAAGACTGCATAGCAGAGGTATGGACACAATACAGAAGATGGTCCGAGACTGCAAACATGATACAAGATATGGTCAGAAACTGCAGACATACTACAGGAGATGGTCAAAGACTGCAGACATGATACAGGAGAGGGTCAGAGACTGCAAACATGATACAGGATATGGTCAGAGACTGCAGACATACTACAGGAGATGGCCAGAGACTGCAGACATGATACAGGAGATGGTCAGAAACTGCAGACATACTACAGGAGATGGTCATAGACCGCAGACATACTACAGGAGACGGTCACAGACTGCAGACATACTACAGGAGATGGTCAGAAACTGCAGACATAGTACAGGAGATAGTCAGAAACTGCAGACATACTACAGGAGATGGTCAGAGACTGCAGACATAGTCCAGGAGATGGTCAGAGACTGCAGACATAGTCCAGGAGATGGTCAGAGACTGCAGACATGATACAGGAGATGGTCAGAGACTGCAGACATAATACAATAGGTGGTGTGAGGGTGCGACTTTGTGCGACCTTCAAGAGGGTTGGTTATTGCCACATTTGGTAAAGAAAGACACGCTGATGGAACAGCTGTGTCTTGGGCTATTTAGTTCAGAGGTGACTATGGATCAGGGCTCCACCCAACAGAGAGGAAGTCTGTGTGCATGAGAGCCAGGTGGGCTCTCTTCCTCTGAAGTGGAGTCAGAGGCGGTGCATGTCTGCAGGAGGCAGACATCGTTAGTGATATAGCAACAAAGGTGCTGACCAGGAGAAGCTAGGAGAAAGCTGAAACTCTTGGACACTGTGTGGGTCTGAGGAACAGACCGTCAGGCCTAGGCTAAAGGCCTGGGTCGCTAGAAGGTAAAGCTACGAGGCTACTGTTAGTATGAAAGATACAGGAATGGTGGAACCCCCCTGTGAATACTACAGATGTGTTTGTGAACTTTCGTGCTTTTTAAAAAAAATGAGCTACCATGCCCTTAAACAGAGTTGCTGACTGGCTTGCATCACTGAAAAAGCGCATCTACTACGAGAGCTAACAACCCCCAATCTTACAAGTGGTGGAGAATGCGGGCAGTTTTTGGAAGAGTTCCAGATCCTCGCATACCAAAAACAGTAAGTAAAAAGAAACTGTGTGTTTAACAGCAATACTGTGATGAACAGCCAATCTGAATGAAAAGTTAAAGTTTTCTGCGGTGAACTGCTGCTAGCTGTGTGTGGCAGCCAGGCGAACTGCATTGCACAGGAGTTCAATTAATGGACTGTGTTGTATACAGGTGATGTGCCTGTGGAAGTAAGCTCAAGCAGAGTGTGAAGTCTGCATGTGAAAGTGTGCTGTTTGCAAAGTCTTGGAGACAGTACTTTAAAATTTTCCTGTGTGAAAAGGAAGCAAGGTTTGCTGAAATGAGAGACAGACCGGGTGTTGGTCCTAGCAACACTGGTGCAAGGAGTGCACAGGTGACTGCAAGTATGGAGAGTTCGCCAGAGTCTGAGTCTGCAGTGGATTGGTGCAGGTGACACTTGGCCAAACTGAAACAAGTTAAAGGGGAAGGACATGTTGCCCCTGGCAACGCTGGTGCAAGATGGCCAGCTATCAATGTGCAAAGGGTTAAGAACCAAGTGCGCTGTTTGCGGTGCAGTGAGTGGGGGCATGAAGTTTCTAAATGCCCTTTGTCCCAGGCTTCACCAAAGCAAAGGTATGAGAAGCCTGCTCTGAGTGTAAAGAGTGAGCAGATGGGTGTGGTTGCCCATGGCAACAAAGCAGAAATCCGTACAGCTGACTTCATTCGGCCTATGTTGCCTTCGGAATGTGTTGAGGACTTTTTGGATGAGTTTGCGATGATTGCTTCTTACAGAAGATAGCCCAGAAATCGCTGGGTTGAGTTGGTGCAACCTTTTCTGATGGAGGAGTACCAGGAGGTGTACCGTGGGATGTATAGTAACCGAGATGACTACGATAATTTTCTAGGAGCAGTCCAGTCTAGAGAGCGCTACAAGAGATCAGCGGGGAGAAGGTGGTCTCCCATAGCAACAGGAGAAAGTCGCCAAGTGCCATGCCTGGAATGTGGTCAGCTGGGCCACGGGATCTTTTCTTGTCCAATCTTGTGGAATACAGCTGCTGATCGTGTTGTTGGGCTTAATGCTTTGCCTGCAGGCGATGATGGAAAATCCAAGATGGATGTAATGTTACCCTGTTTCCAGGAGGGGGCGTCATCTTGTGAGAGCATGGCAAAGAAGGGACAGCGCCCTCAATTGAAATCTTCAACCCATGCTAAAGATAATGGTAAGACTGTTCCTGTTAAAATCATGGGAAAGGCTGACTGTGTGGTTCCTCACAATGAAGGTGAAAAAATGAACTTGCTGCAGTGTGCTACCCAGATGAGTGGGGAGACACAGGTTAAAACCCTGCTTGCAGCGAGGTCAAAAATTGAAAGGGACATATGGACTCTGGGTACAGCTAAGGTAATCCAGCGGAGTGCTGGAAAGGATGTGTTAGGGGTGACCAAAGCAGTTGGTATGCCATGTTCCCTAGTGACAGGTGCTGTGCAGTTGTCAAGGGAAACCACCAAGGAGCCTGCAGTGGTGAGGCAAGTGGTTTCCCAGGACAACTGTGAAGACGCCCTAGTGAGCAAAATAATTCCTATGGAGAGGAAGGGTGGTGTGCTGAGTGGCACGCAGGGTGCCATGCGTTTTGACAAAGGACCGTTTGATAGAGTTTATAAAACTGCTATGTTTATGAATGCTGATGACACATGTGCTGATGGTAATGTGATGCTTAATGAGGTAGGGGTGATCGCTAAGCAGGATATGAGATTCCCCTTGGCAACAGTATCTAAGGCTGCAGAGTTGTCCTTGGAAACCTCCAGGGAGCTCTGTGTGTTGGAGCCAGAGGTTGCCTGGGACAACTGTGGTGCCGCTCTGATAGATAAGAGGGTACTTGTCCTTGGTGATGAGAAAAATGGTAAAACTCAAATGTTTGAAATTGCTTGTACTGATAATGAGTTGTTACGGTCTGTCACTGCTGACAGTCCTCATGGGTTTAGTGAAGCGCCACCCAATCAAAGTGGTGAAGTTATGTTATTGCAGCCTGTTGTGTTTGAAAATGTTTTGCCACAAGTGCATTTAAACAAGGAAGGCTTAGTGGGTAACAGTGGAGTGGACACAATTTCTGCTATGCTAAATAGAGAGGCTGCAGGGCCGGTAGACATGGGTGCGTTGGCTTTTGCAGAAATTAACCCTCTCCAGTTGAAAGGATCTGAAAAGGGCGCATACATAGCAGAGGTTTTGTCCACAGCAAAAGAGATGAGTAATGTTGAATGTCAGATTGATGAGGTAGTGGATAGCGATTTGGAAGGGCTCAGTGTTGCTGAAGGTAAGAGGATGAGTGTGACACATGCGATTGGCAGTGCTCGGCGGGAGCCACAAATTTTGTTAGTTGCCTCTGAAGTAGAGGTCTCTTTAAGTGTCCCGGCCTCTCACGCCTTAGCAAATGAGTCCCTCCACATTGTTGGTAAAGGAAATGTTCCTAGAGTTCTGTGTTTAGATACGGCATGTCTAAAAATGTTGTGGGAATTGGTGAGAATCTTTCCAATATACACCTGCGTGTATCTACAGCAGAGGGGCGACATGGTACTGCATAATACCAATCGGACGCAGGTGATACATGCTTTGTTAAGCAATGTTGATGAGAATTGGTTGCTACACTGTTGGTTGCTTTTGTGGAAAGTTGTCTCGCAGTTCTCCGCGAGAGTGCTTCCAGCGGCGGTTATGTGCGGAAGGCGCTCAGGGGAAATGTTTGAGAAATTATAGATATTAGACATAGTGGAAGTCTCTCCGTATGCGGATGTGATGGGGTGTATTCCTGCTGGTGCGGTCCGAGGTGCGGCCGAGCAGTGGTTGGTACGTGGCGCGCGTACTGTCTCACCCGCTACACCTCATGTAAAAGAAGGGCCCGGAACGGACGAGGCGGTAGTGGGAATTCAGTCCATCACGCTCAGAGAGGTGCAGTTTGAGGTATCCGGAGACACTTTGACAGGAAATAACAGTGATGGTAACTGTAACGGAAATATGTATGAGAAGCACTGTGGAGCACTGTCAGACAACTCTGAGCTATTGGTTGAGGTACCAATGGACACAGAAATGGTTAAAGAGATTGGTGTGGGAAAATGTGGTGGAACATGTGCGTTGGTAGGACAATTGTTGTTGGAGTGTTGGACAACAGGGGGCGATGTGAAACTACAGGACTGTCCCATAGGGAGTAACTGCTTGCCTGTAGATGGTCCCTCCATAGACACTGTCCTAGCAAACAGGACAAGAGGTCCGAATGACAATATTGTGTTGAATAACCCCTTGTGGAACATTGCTATTGAGGATATGGTATTAATCACAGATGGTTTGGTGGCCAAGAGTGACCACACAGGGGTTGGTGAACCTGAGAAACAAATGTTGATGGTTAATGTTGCGTCAGGTAGTGAGAGTGGCCAGTCCCTGACAGATGTCATGAAAGGGGGTCCCCAACAGTCCCGGGAGAGTAGGTCTGTGGGAGGAAAAAGAAGGGTCCTGAGGCCAAAAGGTAGAAGGGATAGAGAGATTAGTGGGAGCCCATGGTTCAGGAAGAAGGGCTGGTGGAAGTACACCCGGAAGAAGATGTGGGTGGAGTGCCCCTTTAGAGAAAAGGTTGGGCAGATTAGGACTACTGCTACGGATAGTTGGCACAGAGGCGCCAAGGTGAAGTGCTGGTGGACACATACCCCGAAAAAGAAATAGGCCTATGCAGCCAATGGCTGGCACAGAGGTGTCTCGTTTATGGTGACAGGATCATGTGTTCCTCCCTCCTGTTCGAAACAAGGGGGGAGGGTATGTGAGGGTGCGACTTTGTGCGACCTTCAAGAGGGTTGGTTATTGCCACATTTGGTAAAGAAAGACACGCTGATGGAACAGCTGTGTCTTGGGCTATTTAGTTCAGAGGTGACTATGGATCAGGGCTCCACCCAACAGAGAGGAAGTCTGTGTGCATGAGAGCCAGGTGGGCTCTCTTCCTCTGAAGTGGAGTCAGAGGCGGTGCATGTCTGCAGGAGGCAGACATCGTTAGTGATATAGCAACAAAGGTGCTGACCAGGAGAAGCTAGGAGAAAGCTGAAACTCTTGGACACTGTGTGGGTCTGAGGAACAGACCGTCAGGCCTAACGGGCCTGACGGGCCTAGGCTAAAGACCTGGGTCGCTAGAAGGTAAAGCTACGAGGCTACTGTTAGTATGAAAGATACAGGAATGGTGGAACTCCCCTGTGAATACTACAGATGTGTTTGTGAACTTTCGTGCTTTTAAATAAAAATGGGCTACCATGCCCTTAAACAGAGTTGCTGACTGGCTTGCATCACCGAAAAAACGCATCTACTACGAGAGCTAACAACCCCCAATCTTACAGTGGTCAGAGTCTGCGAACATGATACAAGAGACATGATACAGGAGATGGTCAGAGACTGTAGACATGCTCCAAGAGACTGTCAGAGACTGCGGACATGCTCCAAGAGACTTCAGACTGCGGACATGCTCCAAGAGACTTCAGACTGCGGATATGCTCCAAGAGACTGTCAGAGACTGAAGACAGGCTCCAAGAGACTGTCAGGGACAGCGGACATGCTCCAAGAGACTGTCAGAGACCGTGGACATGCTGCAAGAGACTTCAGAGACTGCGGACTTGATACAAGAGACATGATACAGGAGATGGTCAGAGACTGCAGACATGCTCCAAGAGACTGTCAGAGAATGCAGATATGCTTCAAGAGACTGTCAGAGACTGCAGACATGCTCCAAGAGACTGTCAGAGACTATGAACATGCTACAGGGGTTGTTGGAGACTGGGGGCATGCTTCAGAAGTCAGTAATAGACTGGAGACATGGTACATGACATATTACAGATAAGTGTCTACAGGGGATCAATGGGCCACACAAAAAGTGGCAAAGGCGTACATGCGGCCCCAAGCACTAAGCACTGCATTGTACATTTGGAGGGAAGTGCACATGCTTTTTCCAAAACCCCAAGAGCTAGCACTCTTCTCCAACTCTGGCAACACTGCCAGGATGTTGGCTATGATACATAAAATTCAATCTACTGCTGGAGATTGGGGACATACATGGGCCAGTCTTCACACAGCAACAATTCTACAACCTGGCAAACCTGAAGACTGGTACAATATAACCTGAAACCCCTCAGCACTCTCCTAAAATGTAAAATGCTGTTAAAGTCCAGCTGAACTTGAAAATGATCCCTTGTAGTGATGATGTGCCAGCAGTGCAAGGGTTACCTGCATTGTAACTGTAGCACTTACCCCCATTTAAGGGACCGGCTGTTTTTTTTTGTTTTGGGCCTGTGGCAATTACCTCTCTAGAGTGGATCCCTTCTATCCGTTGTCTAGGCACAAAATCGCTTGCAATAAGGCCAATGTCCACACAGGAGTAAAACCTAATCAGCAAGGCTTTATTCTTTTTCTTTTCTTTGAGTTAAACTTGAAGAGAGAGAGTAGGAAGTTGTGAGAAGTAGGGGAAGGTTCAGGCACGCAACACTTAAAGCTCAGTGTCTATCTCTCGTCGCCACTTAAGCCTGAGTGGGTATTGCTCACCCGGATAGTCCCTATGAGAGCGGTCCTAGCAGCCGGTATGAAGCACGGATTTCAGAGATGATTAATCCCTCTTTAGACGAGTTTCCAGGCCTCTCCCAGAGACAGCAGTACCGTCGCTAATCTCCTGGAACTGATCCTCCCTTGGACTCCTTTCCCAAAGGTGGGCCCCCTACAAGTGGGCGGCCTGGGATTCTTCTCTGAAGCGTAGGCCCTTGCCAGCGGAGCTGGGCCTACATTGCAGCAATGAAATCCCGGGCTGAAGGTGCCGAGACCTAAACACACTCGCGCACCTCGTGCCATGCGGGCCACGAGGCACACTTACAGGCCCAAAGTTTCCCTGGAACGCCTCACATCTAATGGCGTCTGCCCCTTATGAACCCTCTCCCAGCATGCACAGCGGGTAGACCACGCCCACTGTACAGCTGCCGAGAGAGGACACCCAAGGTGTTGCGATACCCCCTGTAGTTCAACCTATGCCAGTGGTGACAGTGCCACCTACAGGCAAAGGAGAACACTACAGCCAGGCAGTATAACACCCAGAGCAGAAGCAATACTGAACCATTGATTGGTCTGAGCCCAACTACCGGCTCAGACTACCCCTAAATTTCCACATACCGCCCCCAAATATTGGGGGGGCGCTACACACACCCCCTCCTAGAAGAGACACTGTCCCCAGTGGCTAGGAAAATCAAAAACCCTTCAATCCTGAACGCTGTCGATTTACTCAACGAACTACAAAAAAAAAACTTTGAACCGGTGCCTGAACCAATATTTTTGGGAAGGAAGAAAGAAGAGAAGAAAGCACACAGATAGCATTACATCTCCAGATACTGACATTTCTTTACAGTATACATTCCACCCATCACTAACTATCTATCCCACCCCATTCTCCGGTGGTGTTGATAGTTGCTCCAATACCTGCAAGAAATCACAAACATGCATAGAAAAACAACATCCTATCGCTAATATCTACACAAATTTAGAAGTAGACTGCCTCCCCGGGTAAAGCAATTTCCTTCTATAAAGTTTTGTTATGCTAAGCCTAGCATAGAATAAAAAAAAAAATCTAATCCTGAGTAATGCAGTTTTTTTTTTCTTTCGCAGACCACTGCCACCTAGTGTTGGCAGAGCTTCAACATTCTGTAGTAGTTACGCATGGGACTGCAACATAACATTCTGAACATCCCACATCTTGACCACGGCGTCTTCCCACCATGACACACTGACTAACTACCCCAAGTTCAGTTAGAGGAAACTGTTCTTTGTTTGGAGAGAGAAGAAAAAAAAAAACTCTCCGCCTTTCCTCTTAATGAGCAGACATCCCCTTTACAGCAGGGCAAAGTCATCTTGATCCAGGGCACGGTTTATCCGTGCAAAGACAGGATACAAAGGCAAAAACAAGTTCCTGTCTTTAAGTGTTTAGAGATAAAACCTTGGATCCAGAAGGGTAACTGACTTCCATTGTTTGTCCAGAGTCTCTATGAAATAAGTGACATCCTCTCTCCCTGGACAACAAATCACAATGCGATCGGCGTGAATATGCTGACCATAGCTCCAGTCCCAGCGGCAACACTTGAAGTGGTTGGTCATGGCAGCTGAGTGAGCAAAGTTCCTGTATGCAAAAAAATGACAAAATAGAAAATGACACCATGTGGTATTATTCAAATTATCATATGCGGCGCTCCTATCAATATTTAAATTGATACGGTTCACTATTGTCCCAAAGACAACAGTGTTTAAAGGTACACCAGGTGTATGTAATAAATCCTCAGGGCAAAGTTCGAATTATCACATGTAAAAATGATCACAATAAAGTCTACGGAATGTGCACCTTCCTCCAGATCACTTCAAACAGGTGTTTCAAAACTCCCCATAGGGATTGCACTCACCAGAAATCAGAAGGTAACAGGCTCATACGAAATCCAAAAGGAAATCCAAACAAGAGATGTCTCCTGCGTGTGTCATTTTCATATAGATATTCAAGCTTTCTTCAAAGATTGTGTTATGAGGAGAGAGAGAAAACTCCACATAGTATAGTCCTGTTTAAAAAAAAACTTTATTTAAAAAAAAAAATTAAATATATATCTCTTTACTCAGCTTATTTCCATAAAAAAGACAATTTAAAAACGTCTTTAGCCAACAGCAGCCTAGGTTCTTGCTAATCTGATAGCTTGATGTTTCACAAGCCAAAATCAGTGAGTAGCTGGGGAGAAGATGGTTTGTCCCGTGTTGTATCTGCCTTAACTCACCGCTCTTCAGTTCGTCAGGTGATACTTCCGGTTTCTCAACCCAGTAGCTTGGAACGCACGGCGTCAATCGTCACTTCCGGTTGCCGTAAAATCACGGCCGGACGCGTTTCGTCATTACGACTTTGTCACAGGGCATGATCTTACAGCGCAGCATGTCCAGATTTATTATGCGGTCAATTAAGGCCGTTTAACTCATTGAGTGCTACCTGCCTTGAGTTGAAACAACTCATGGTGCACACGGCAAGGAACAGCAATAGAGGACATATAGAATATATCAATGTTAAAATAAACTGGCGTTAGCTAACATCAAGTTATGATCATTACAATCTTAAAATTTCCATATATCACCTCATAAAAATTCAAAATATATATATATATATATATATATAATGTAAGAACAGCATTTTTTTTTTAAATGTGTCTTATTTTCAATGGTCAGCAGACCTGATGGTCGAAATATGCTAATTAGCAATCTATCAAATTCCAAAACAACCACTAGCACCGTAAAAAAGGAAAAGGGAAAATAGATAATATATGATAATTACCATATGCAAATAAGGACAACTGTCCAAATAGCTGGCAAATAACTCATAATACTAAAGGAAAGGGAACGGGGGGTTGCAACCTTAGGGGCCGGATTATAAATCCCATGTTATATGCCTCACAGCTCATCCTATCAAACAGTAAACATACACAGTCAATAATTAATATGCACACATCTCTGTGTGCATTCCATGTGCATAATCCTCATGCTTACTGCGAGTGCGTCTGTGGAATGAATTCAAGCTGTCAATCACATACAGCACCTTTGTACCATGAAGGGACCCAGGATAAAAAGACATTACCCCCTTGGGGGAGAGCGTATCGGCTAAAAAGATCCACTGGGTTTTTCTTTGCGATAACTCCCGCACTATATTGGAACCTCTCCAGGATGGCTTAATGTGGTCTACTCCCCAAAACACCAGACCTGAAGGGTCTTGGTTGTGAAATAACTTAAAGTGGAGGGATACATTATGGTCTTTACAGCCTATGAGGATATTATTGATATGTTCTGCTATCCTAATCCGCAGCATCTTCTTAGTTCTCCCAATGTACATTAACCCACAAGGACACTTTAAAGCATAAACTACGTGAGTAGTATTGCAAGTTATAAATTCCCTAATCTGAATATCATTATTATTAGAAGTAGATATGAATCTCTCTAGACCCCTCATTAGGCAGGAAACTTCTCTACATGGTTTACACTTTCTGAAGGAGAAAAATCCATCTCTGTCCCAAAAGGTTGGATGACGGCTGGGAGGGTCCAGTACTTTTTTACCTATAAGGTCACCAAAATTTTGGGCTTTCCTATAAAGAAATCTCGGATTGGGTGGTAATTCCTTTTGTAGAGTTTTGTCCAAACACAATATGTGCCAGTGGTTTTTAAACACTGACTCCACTTCTTTATGAAAGTCTGAGATGAAGCCCCATTCCACATTTTTCCCAACTTCTAAAGTTTTTTTCTTTCAGACATTCCTCTCTGGGGATAACTGCTATCTTCCACTATTTTATCCAAATGATGAGATTTATAGCCTTTTTCCAAAAATCTGCTCTTTAAAATCTGGGACTGTTCTAAAAAAAATTCTACAGAAGTGCAGTGTCAGTGTTTAAAAACCACTGGCACATATTGTGTTTGGACAAAACTCTACAAAAGGAATTACCACCCAATCCGAGATTTATTTATAGGAAAGCCCAAAATTTTGGTGACCTTATATATCAATAATATCCTCATAGGCTATAAAGACCATAATGTATCCCTCCACTTTAAGTTATTTCACAACCAAGACCCTTCAGGTCTGGTGTTTTGGGGAGTAGACCACATTAAGCCATCCTGGAGAGGTTCCAATATAGTGCGGGAGTTATCGCAAAGAGAAACCCAGTGGATCTTTATAGCCAATACGCTCTCCCCCAAGGGGTTAAATATAGAATTAGACATAAATTGTTTCATTAGTGATCTTTAAATCACCCCAGCTCAGTTATAACAATTTCGGTGTCTTATGGAAACAGTTTTTCCATTTAGATACACATCAGAGATTATCCAGCGTGCTGGTGTAGACTTTATTCATTACTTTATGTAATCTGTTCTAATGTCTTTTTATCCTGGGTCCCTTCATGGTACAAAGGTGCTGTATGTGATTGACAGCTTGAATTCATTCCACAGACACACTCGCAGTAAGCATGAGGATCATGCACACGGAATGCACACAGAGATGTGTGCATATTAATTATTGACTGTGTATGTTTACTGTTTGATAGGATGAGCTGTGAGGCATATAACATGGGATTTATAATCCGCCCCCCTCGTTCCCTTTCCTTTAGTATTATGAGTTATTTGCCAGCTATTTGGACAGTTGTCCTTATTTGCATATGGTAATTATCATATATTATCTATTTTCCCTTTTCCTTTTTTACGGTGCTAGTGGTTATTTTGGAATTTGATAGATTGCTAATTAGCATATTTCGACCATCAGGTCTGCTGACCATTGAAAATAAGACACATATAAAAAAAAATTGCTGTTTATATATATATATATATAATGTAGTTTGAATTTTTATGAATTTTTATGAGGTGATATATGGAAATTTTAACATTGTATTGATCATAACTTGATGTTAGCTAACGCCAGTTTATTTTAACATTGATATATTCTATATGTCCTCTATTGCTGTTCCTTGCCGTGTGCACCATGAGTTGTTTCAACTCAAGGCAGGCAGCACTCAATGAGTTAAACGGCCTTAATTGACTGCATAATAAATCTGGACATGCCGCGCCATAAGATCATGCCCTTTGACAAAGGCGTAATGAAGAAACGCGTCAGTGCGTGATTTTACGGCAACCAGAAGTGACGATTGACGCCATGCGTTCTAAGCTACTGGGTTGAGAAACCGGAAGTATCACCTGACAAACTGAAGAGCGGTGAGTTAAGGCAGATATAACACAGGACAAACCATCTTCTCCCCAGCTACTCACTGATTTTGGCCTGTGAAACATCAAGTTATCAGATTAGCAAGAACCTAGGCTGCTGTTGGCTAAAGACGTTTTTAAATTGTCTTTTTTATGGAAATAAGCTGAGTAAAGAGATATATATTGAATTTTTTTATTTAAATAAAGTTTTTTTTAAACTGGACTATACTATGTGGAGTTTTCACTCTCTCCTCATAACACCATCTTTGGAGAAAGCTTGAATATCTCCATGAAAAGGACACACGCAGGAGACATCTCTTGTTTGGATTTCCTTTTGGATTTCATATGAGCTTGTTACCTTCTGATTTCTGGTGAGTGCAATCCCTATGGGGAGTTTTGAAACACCTGTTTGAATTGATCTGGAGGAAGGTGCACATTCCGTAGACGTTATTGTGATCATTTTTACATGTGATAATTCGAACTTTGCCCTGAGGATTTATCGCATACACCTGGTGTACCTTTAAACACCGTTGTCTTTGGGACAATAGTGAACCGTATCAATTTAAATATTGATAGGAGCGCCGCATATGATAATTTGAATAATACCACATGGTGTCATTTTCTATTTTGTCATTTTTTTGAATATAAGTTTATTTGTGAATGTGGCTGCTGATGTAGAATATGTTGTAAAGAGTGAGGTTTATCAGCATCTCTACTGTGATAGGATCTAGACTCTTGTTTTACCAAAATTGAACACCATAGCGCTGGGATAAAAGAAAAATAGGTACCAGTTGCAGCAGTTTTTTAATTTTCTTTTTTTTGTTTATATTAAAGTTCCTGTATGGCTTGGGCACTTTGAGATAGTTCCATATAGCTTCCGCGTACCACCTTTCACGATAGGCCTCTATTTCAAACAGCAGTTCTTTGGGTACGTAGGGGTACTCCAAGCCATACTCATCAGCCACTCTCTTATGAAGAACCCGCTGCAGACGAGCCATTTTAGGCAAGGTTGCAGGGTCTTCTGTTCCAGGCAACACAATAGCATCCGGCGACCTCCGGACTGAAACCGTATCAGACCCTGGTAGAGGTTTTCCACTTGAGGCAGATATAGCTTTCTCTTTTATGGCCGGGACCTCCACATGGGGTGTAGAGCTCCCCAAACTCATAGACGATCCCTCTTTAAAGCTGCGGGCCGGGGCAACAGTCTTTGCATTGTCCCATCCCTTCTTGAGAAAGATCTCATCTATTTCAACATCATCCCCACATCGGACGATGAGTCCAGGTCTGAGGTGTCATACTCCTCAGCAGGCAAGTCATTTTGGGTGGATTTGGACACATTTTTCCCAGCCTCCTTACCATCACCTGTCGTAGACTTCTCGGGCATCCTACTGGTTCGGTTCCGGTAGGCACTGGGGCAGGCTTTGACCGTGGCCGCGGGAGGCCTTAACATATCCCACCTTCCGTTTCACTGGCGGGACATGAATACTGGCAGAGGCAGCATCCGCTTAGGTGTCCGCCGATAGCTCTGCAGTCTCAGGGGCATCCTTCCCTAAAAACACTCGCAGTAGGAGAGGCGATGCGCGTGGGCTCGGCTGTAGGAGCGTAGGCATTTTCCTCCGGAGCCACAACGCCCATGACACAATTCACCCGGTAGACCCGGGGTGATTCAGTGGGTTGGTCCACCTTGAAGCGGAACATCTTCCAAACGGGCGCAGCTGCACGGCCAGTCCATGGCATTTGGGACAGAGCATGCCAAGGGCCTCCGCATCTCGGCAAGTGTACAAAGCGTAGCGGCCCCGGGGCTTGAGCTGGATCCCGTATCCGTGAGCGGGGCTGTGAGTGGGGTAATGTCCATAGTAGAAGGCATCGAGAACATCCGGGGTCCCGATAAAACTGAGGTACATGGGAATGCAGACATGTTGCTCGCTCTCACTTGATCCAACTCTCTCTGTCTCTTGGCGCCAATTCACCCACGTGTAACTCGCGGGTGGCAGGAACTCCTCCCGATTTTCTCTTCCTGCATGTAGCTCGCTGGCTTTTCTTTTTCTGGACAGGCTCACGAACTACGCAGTTGGAAAAAACACAGTTCTGTGCCCCTTAACCCCTTCTTCTCGCTCAAAGTTCAGTAACGCAGTCCAACTCCTCCAATGGCTGACTTTCCAATCCACATAGAAAATAATCCACTCGTGCAAGAGGTAGCCACAAATCCCGGACGAGCCCCACATGTAGCACTTAACCCCATTTAAGGGGCCGGCTGTTTTTTTTGTTTTGGGCCTGTGGCAGTTACCTTTCTAGAGTGGATCCCTTCTCTCCGTTGTCTAGGCACAAAATCGCTCGGAATAAGGCCAATGTCCACACAGGAGTAAAACCTAATCAGCAAGGCTTTATTCTTTTTCTTTTCTTTGAGTTAAACTTGAAGAGAGAGAGTAGGAAGTTGTGAGAAGTAGGGGAAGGTTCAGGCACGCAACACTTAAAGCTCAGTGTCTATCTCTCGTCGCCACTCAAGCCTGAGTGGGTATTGCTCACCCAGATAGTCCCTATGAGAGCGGTCCTAGCAGCTTGGATGAAGAACGGATGTCAGAGACGATAAATCCCTCTTTAGGCGAGTTTCCAGGCCTCTCCCCGAGGCAGCAGTACCGTCGCTAATCTTCTGGGACTGATCCTCCCCTGGACTCCTTTCCTAAAGGTGGGCCCCCTACAAGTGGGCGGCCTGGGATTCTTCTCTGAAGCGCAGGCCCTTGCCAGCGGAGCTGGGCCTACATTGCAGCAATGAAGCCCTGGGCTGAAGGTGCCCGAGGCCTAAACACACTTGTGCACCTCGTGCCATGCGGGCCACGAGGCACACTTACAGGACCAAAGGTCCCCTGGAATGCCTCACATCTAATGGTTTCTGCCCCTTATGTACCCTCTCTCAGCATGCACAGCAGGTAGACCACGGCCACTGTACAGCTGCTGAGAGAGGACACCCAAGGTGTTGCGATAACCCCCGTAGTTCAACCTATGTCGGCGGTGACAGTGCCACCTACAGGCAAAGGAGAACACTACAGCCAGGCAGTATCACACCCAGAGCAGAAGCAATACTGAACCATTGATTGGTCTGAGCCAAACTACCGGCTCAGACTACCCCTAAATTTCCACATAGCGCCCCCAAATATGGGGGGGCGCTACATAACTTTTGTCCGATCTTTTGCTATCCAATGCCATTCAGGCACAAGAGGAGGAGGGGCGGGTTCCTGCACTGTGTGTGTGTGTGTTTAAGAGGCAGAGGGGAGTGATGTGGCTGTCATGTAAGTGTAGCTTGCGGTGTGCGGAAACCATGGCAACCCACACACGCCGCAGCCATTCCGGGACTCAGCCCTGATTCACTGGGACTCCGGGAGAGGGTTCAATTTGCGGGACAATCCTGGCGAATCAGGAACGGTTGGGAAGTATGAGCAAGCAAGTTAATGTGCGGGAGGAAGGTAAAGGAGACTGTATATAGGTGTATATAGGAAGATGTTCCTGAAGTTTTGCTGAAGTCAAGTAGGCATCTTCTAACCTCCCCATCCCTATCCAAGTTATTCATCCTTAAATAAACAAAAAAACAAACTCACAAACTGTTCTCTGTCTCTGGGTGCTTGTGAAAATTTGGTGTGCCTGGCTGTGCAGAAGTGGGGGATCCATGTTCATCGGCAATCCCTACAGGATTACATAATGCAGAATACATAAAGCCTGAGTATTACTTGCCACTACATTATAAACAGCACAGAATAACCTCATATTAAGCCATCTTACAACCACCTGTGACTAATGCCTGAATGTGCATTATTGTGAAACTTTGTAAAATCAATATTACTGAGAAAAAGGAAGATGTCCGAATGTTAAGTTGGTAATTGTTATGACCTACATTTGCATTGACATTTAATACCAAAATAAAAAAGTAGAATGTTATTTCAAGTTTCTATTGCTTGGATTGTCCATTCTTCCGAATTCTGAGTATGTTTTTCTTAAGCATGTGTGGCCTTCCAATAATGTGTGGCCTTCCCTTAATTTTCCTGACAATGTTGTAATATGGCATGCTAGCCTTAGACAAGTTAACTATTAAGCCCCTCAGACACTTAGATTTAGTAGTGATGATATGGGACACTTTGCTGTATTCAAGATATTTCAGGCGCAAATAAACTCTCTCAATCAATATGAACTATTTTAACTCTTATGCTGCCAGCCTTAGTAAATAGATCACTCGTGTGATGGTGGCACAATTAGAAGCCTCAGTATAGCAACAACCTGGGAGTATTTCAGTCAGGCTTTGGGAGTTATGTAAATGACCTACACCTATAGTAGCAAGGATATTATTCAACTTTATTCAGAGCTGCACAGTTTATGTACAAACAACCCTTACCTTCATAGGCAGTTTTATGTTTAGGTGTACTAGGTAGGTGGGCCCATTCAAATCATTAACATGCACCTGCTGTCAATCACAAATGCATAGCACAACTGTTTCATAAAAATACAGCTCACATATGGTCATTTATCCAACCTCCTTACAATTGTTAATTCATCACATCAAAGTACAGAGTAGAGCTATGCTAGTAACAAGGGAAACCTTAAGATGAGGTGGACACTATACTCTACAGCAGGGCTCAAATTTTCAAGTCCTCCTGAGCTACTAGCCAGGCCTCAAGGGTTACTCACCACCAGTTATCCCACCCAACCCCTACCCTGCCCCGCCCCTAAACACGCCCTCATGAATGATCTCATGTAATGACACTTAATATTTATTTTTATAACTTTATTATGCATAAAACATTTAACAACAACTTTATCAGTGCCCATCAGTGCAGCCTCACCTGTGCTCATCAATGCAGCCTCATCTGTGCCCAACAATGCAGCCTTACTTGTGCTCATCAGTGCAGCCTCACCTGTGCTCATCAGTGCAGCCTCACCTGTGCCCATCAATGCAGTCTCACCTGTGCCCATCAATGCAGCCTCACCTGTGCCCAACAATGCCGCCTACCTGTATCCATCAATGCCGCTTCACCTGTGCCCAACAATGCAGCCTACCTGTTGTTGTAATATTAATATGTACGTGTATGTATTTTATATATATTGTGTTATATGTATGGCACGGTATATATGTGTTACATACAGGCATTCTAGGACACATCAAAACTGTGCTCAGGCCACATTTGCTATCTGTAATCTAATTGCACATATAAAAGGGGACTTGTTGATGTTAATATGCAAGAATCCAGGACAAGTCCATTTTACACATGAAAAGGGTGTTAAAGGTTGTACAGGTTACATTGGTACCTGTTATTATAATTGCACATATCAAAGGGGACTTGTTGATGTTGATATGCAAGAATGCAAATTAGGACAGTTGATGACTGCAGCTGTCTCCGGCTGGGGGTCATTATCTGTCACTCTGAAAGACAGAATGTAGATCAAAGACGGCCAATCAAATTGCTCAGCAATTCAGTGGATAGGCAATATAATTATGGAGGTCAGTCTTGTCATTTACTCTCTATGTTTATGAAGGCACAGATCTAGAAACTCTAAAAGCTACTATTCTGGGTCATTTTTACTCTGTTGGATTCTTTGTCATCTGTTGCAAGTATTGAACTTTGTTTTGTGTTGGAAGTCAAAATAAAGTGTCTCTCTCTGGAGAACTTGTGTTGCTGCGGAACATAACTTATATCATCATTATAATAACTAAATATCAATTATCTACTGCCCTATACTAGTTCACTACACCTGTGTCCACCAATGCCGCTTCACCTGTGCCCAACCATGCAGCCTACCTGTGTTCATCAATGCCGCTTCATCTGTGCCCAACAATGCAGCCTACCTGTGTCCATAAATGCCACTTCACCTGTGCCCAACAATGCAGTCTATCTGTGTCCATCAATGCCGCTTCATCTGTGTCCATCAATGCCGCTTCATCTGTGCCCAACAATGCAGCCTACCTGTGTCCATCAATGCCGCTTCTCCTGTGTCCATCAATGCTGCCTCACCTGTGTCCAACAATGCAGCCTACCTGTGTCCATCAATGCTGCTTCACCTATGTCCATCAATGCAGCCTACCTGTGCCCAACATTGCAGCCTACCTGTGTCCATTAATGCAGCCTCACCTGTGCCCAACAATGCAGACTACTTGTGTCCATCAATGTTGCTTCACCTGTGCCCATCAATGCAGCCTACCTGTGTCCATCAATACTGCTTCACATGTGCCCATCAATGCAGCGTACCTCTGTCCATCAATGCAGCCTACCTGTGTCCATCAATGCAGCCTACCTGTGTCTATCAATGCAGCCTCACCTGTGCCCAACAATGCAGCTTACCTGTGTCCATCAATGCAGCCTACATGTGTCCATCAATGCTGCTTCACCTGTGCCCATCAATGCAGCCTACCTGTGTCCATCAATGCAGCCTACCTGTGTCCATCAATGCAGCCTTACCTGTGCCCAACAATGCAACCTACCTGTGCCCATCAATGCTGCTTCACTTGTGCCCAACAATGCATCCTATCTGTGTCCATCAATGCAGTCTACCTGTGGCCAACAATGCAGCCTACCTGTGTCCATCAATGAAGCCTACCTGTGTCCATCAATGCTGCTTCACCTGTGCCCATACATGCAGCCTACCTGTGTCCATCA
Source organism: Rana muscosa (assembly GCA_029206835.1). Classification (NCBI taxonomy): domain Eukaryota; kingdom Metazoa; phylum Chordata; class Amphibia; order Anura; family Ranidae; genus Rana; species Rana muscosa. The sequence goes on along the minus strand of CM055122.1, from coordinate 190,006,837 downwards.
ATGCTGCTATACCTGTGCCCATCAATGCCGCTTCCTTTGTGCAGGGGAAGAAAAGAGAGGAAGAGGGTTCCCGGCTGGATCATCACAGAGCAGGGATTATCGCTGTAACAGCTTTCATTTAAATTGCTGTGTATTCCCCATGCTCGCTGTCACATACAGCCCCGCCTCCAGCCCGGTACTTTGATATATGTCACACATCCCGGGATTGAAAGGGTGTTCTATCTATCAAAGTACCGGGGGCCAGGAGGCGGGGCTGTATGTGACAGCGAGTGCGGAGAACACATGGCAATTCAAATTAAAGCTGTTACAGCGATGTTCCCCGCTCTCTGATGATCTGGCCGCCTCTCTCTTCTCTCTTCCCCTCAGCGATCACTGGGAGAACGGCTCCCTTTCAACCCCGCCTGATGGTCCACGCAGCCATCATTTTCTACTCGCAAAATGTGAGTAGTCGAGTGGAAAATTTGAGGGCTGCTCTACAGTACAATGTGTAAATAATACTTTGCCGAAACCAATTGTGCGGTCGTGTGACGCTGTACCCAAACAAAATTGACGTCCTTTTTTTCCCACAAATAGGGCTTTCTTTTGGTGGTATTTGATCCCCTTTGCGGTTTTAATGTTTTGTGCTATAAACAAAAAAAGAGCATCAATTGTGAAAAAAGACTTACTTAAATTTTTGCTATAATAAATATCCCAGTCGGCAGAGATTTCTTCTCACTCTCTTCTATGAGGAATTTGTCTTATCATTATCCAATGGGACATTTGAATATCTGTTTTATTTGATTGGACTGTCACATTTTATTTTGTTTTATCTTAGCTATTGCGCTGCACATACCATTTATTTTACAGACTATAATAAATATCCCCTCCCCCCAAAAAAAATGTCTTCATCAGTTTAGGCCAATATGTATTCTTCTACATATTATTGGTAAAAAAAATCGCAATAAGCGAATATTGATTTGTGCAAAAGTTATAGCGTCTACAAAATAGGGGATATATTTATGGCATTTTTATTATTTATTTATTTTTACTAGTAATGGCAGCGATCTGCGATTTTTAGCAGGAATGCGACATTGCGGCGGACAGATCGGACACTTTTGACACTTTTTTTAGGACCATTGACAATTATACAGCGATCAGTGTTGGAAAAATGCACTGATTACTGTGTAAATGTCACTGGCAGGGTAGGGGATAACACTGGGGGGACAATCAAGGGGTAAAATGTGTTTCCTGGGAGGTGTTTATAACTGTTCGGGGAATAAGACTGACTGGAGGAGGAGAGAGATCGCTGTTCCTAATCACTAGGAACAGCAGTGCTCTCTCTCCTCCCTTGTCAGAACAGGAATCTATCTGTTTACATACACAGATCCCAGTTCTGGCTCTTTTCCGCAATCGCTGGTGGCGTGCACGTGCCTGCTATGGCTTTTAAAGGAGCAGATGTACCAGTATGGCTATTTGTGGAAACGAGCCTACCTGCCGCCGTATAATGACGACGGCTGGTCGGCAAGTGGTTAAAGTAAAAAAACTTTCTATGATTAGCTCCCCTCAGCCCCCCACCCCCAAATGCTCTCTCTCCCTCCCTCCACCCCCAGGACATGGAGGCAGCAGCAGGAGCCATTGGCTGCTGTCAATTAAATCCTGAAAGGAGGGAGCTTGGGGGATGATTGAGCCATGTTCCGTGTTTCTATGGATGCACACAGCCTGGCTTTGTAGTAAGCCCACATGTGCGCCCCCATAGCAAGCAACTTGCTATGGCAGCAAACGCAAAAGAGGAGGAACCTAGAGTGCCTAAAGTGCTGGGACCTCAGAAGAAGAGGTACTGGATTACTCTGTGCAATACCATTGCACAGAGCAGATAAGTATACCATGTTTATTATTTTAAGAAAAAAAATCGAAGCCTTTACAACTGCTTTAACCTTTTTCTTTTAATCTGTGTAACCAGGGCCGGTGCTACCACTAGGCGGATAAGGCAGCCGCCTAGGGCGCACTGTCACCAAGGGCGCAACTACGGCTGCTGTGTACAAAGCTTTCTGGGGGGAAGATGACACAGCCTTGCCCTTGTGTGTAGAGCCGGGTGTCAGTCTGAGAGTACTGACAAACACAAGGAGGGGGGGGAGGAGTGCGGAGACGGCCTGGCTCAGTCACTGGGGAAAGCAGAAGATTTTTGGTGGAGCCGCTCCGCACTGTATGGGAGCGAACTGCGCTCCCCTCCTACCAACAATACACACAGCAGCCTGGAAGTGTCTTCACCAGCTCCCGACACTCCTACTGGGCACTGACACACACACTGATAAAGTCCTAGCTGGGGAGCCGCACATCCTGTGTATAGGGAGACATTAGAGGATACAATGACTGGTGTTTGAAAATGCCACCAATTACACACCTCTGTCTGACTGCTCTGCAAACTGCACTCTGTTCTCTCTCAGCCCGCCCCCATTATAGGACAGCAAAAAGTTCCTTCGGAATGACACACACCAGCGTTCAACTCAGCTCTTCCTCCTGATAACCCCCAAGCTCCCTGGAATGTCCCCCCCCTCCCTCACATTGCACAGGTCACGTGGCAGATTGGAAGCAGAGAATGTAGGTGAGTGCTCGGTCCTCCTGGTACACATGCTGTTACTGGAGCTGGTATCACTGATCAGTGCTGTGCAGGGCGGTCAGTGTATCTGCTCTCTTTGTTTCTTTCTTCTGCTGGTGACCACCCATAGAAAACACTGCCTACAGGTCAGGCTGCTGCCCACTAGTCCCTATGTATTCTAGTTACTGCTGATACTAGTGCAGCTGGGGGTGCAGCATTTACTAGAACTGGGCTGTATTTTTCTCCACTTGTAGCATCTAAAAGGGGTCTTCTCCTCATCTCCCTTCCACCAGCAGTCAGCGGCTGCAGGAAGAAAATGCAGCCAATCAGTTCTAGTAAATGCTGCCCTCCCTGTCCAGAGGTCTGTACACCCGCTGTGCCCATTATAAAGGTTCCCACCATCCCTGTGCTGAGTTCCTGGGTCTGTACACCCGCTGTGCCCATAATGAGGTTCCCACCATCCCTGTGCTGAGTTCCTGGGTCTGTACACCCGCTGTGCCCATTATGAGGTTCCCACCATCCCTGTGCTGAGTTCCCCTGGTCTGTACAACTGCTGTGGCATTATGAGGGGTTCCTTCCCACCATCCCTGTACTGAGTCCCCGGGTCTGTACACCTGCTTTGCCATTATGAGGGGTTCCCACCATCCCTGTACTGAGTCCCCGGGTCTGTACACCTGCTTTGCCATTATGAGGGGTTCCCACCATCCCTGTGCTGAGTTCCCGGGGTTTGTACACCCACTGCGCCCATTATGAGGGGTTCCCACCATCCCTGTGATGAGTTCCCAGGTCTGTACACCTGCTGTGCCCATTTTGAGGGATTCCCCACTAATGGGCACTGATGGGCACTAATAGGTGGCACTGATGAGGCTGCACTGATAAGTGGCACTGATGGAGACTTATAGGTGGCACTCAGTGCCCATGGGCACTGATAGGTGGCACTGATGGGCCTGCACTGATCAACAGTGCCCTGATTATCTGTGTACATATCCCCTGTACAGGGCCGTCACTACCTATAGACAAGGTAGGCACCAGCCTAGAGCACACATTAGTCAAGGGCGCCGTGCCGGTGCCCCTCCTCCAGGCTTCTACATACGCTGCATGCGTATCATGCACTGGGCCAGTGACTGACTCCCCCCCCCCCCCAAAATGGTAGCAGTCTATAAAAAGGTGGGGGTATACATGGACAGTGCAAAGGGGGTGGAGCCAAAGGGGGCGGCAAAATGAGGTTTCGCCTAGGGTGTCAAAAATCCTTGCACCAGCCCTGTGTGTAACCTTAAAAAATAAGCAAATCATTCTTCATAGATCCATGTCCCCACATACTAATGCATCAATTCTTTTTAAACACTAATACATTCCTCTCCTCCCACACATCTTCCATCCCACATGTCACAAGAAACCAGAGAAGTGTTATGTTTCCCTCCCACACAGGCTGCTGTGAAAACATGAAGATGAATAAGTAAATATCAATTAAAGTGCTCAATGTTAAGTAATAAAATTCACTGTGCAAATATTTTATTGTAAATTGCTGCTCAGTACTTGATGAACGGGTAAATTTCAATAAGTTTTTTGCTTGAATGTATTTTTATTAGAACATTTGAGGAGTACAAAACAGTAAAGTGTTTGTCATTTTACTCTTATGCTGCGTACACACGACCGGTTTTAATGACGAGAAAAATGTAATTTTTTAAAATGGTCATTAAAAATGATCGTGTGTGAGCTTCAGAGCATTTTTCACGACGTGAAAAACAGCCATGAAAAAATTGAAACATGCTCTAATTTTTCACGTCTTTTTTTACATCGTCGTTTTTCTCGTCATGAAAAACGGTCGTGTGTGGACTTTAACGACGTAAAAAAAAATGCGCATGCTCAGAATCAAGTATGAGACGGGAGCGCTCGTTCTGTTAAAACTAGCGTTCGTAATGGAGATAGCACATTCGTCACGCTGTAACGGACTGAAAAGCACAAGGCTAAAAAGCGCGAATCGTCGCTCAACAAACTTTAGTAACATGAAGGGTGGCGCCATCCGAATGGAACTTCCCCTTTATAGTGCCGTTGTACGTGTTGTACGTCACCGCGCTTTACTCGAGCATTTTTTTCCACGATAGTGTGTAGGCAAGGCAGGCTTGAGAAGAATTACGTCGAGAAAAATGCAGTTTTTTTCAATGACATTAAAAACGGTCGTGTGTACGCGGCATTACACACAAAATGAATAAATACATAGTCAACTGATAGACACCCTCAAAAATATAGGTTAACACCGGTGTGATAGAAAGTATTAAGAATGGCCTATAACACTATATGAGGTTTTAGCAATATTCTGGTAGTATACAGTCCATTGATATGTAAAGAGTAATCAAGATCTCATGTTATATACTACAGCAAGATCAATCCACCAAGGTCACTGGCCTAGTGGGTAAGAGTGCAGCATCAAGGTCTTGGCACCCTACACAAGGTAGGGACTGTAGCCCATCAGGGTTAGAGGGAAAACAGAATATGAAGAATGGAGAAAGGAAAGTGTGTTTCACCCAAGTAGGCAGAGGAAAGAGGGGGAAAAGAAAGAAAGAAGGTGAGTTGGCATGGGAAGGGATATAGGAGAACTGGAGAGAACAGGACAACATCTGGGCATTCCTACAAGATGCATCTTGCAAGGTGGTCTTAAACCAAAGCAAAGCCAGGGGTCCTTCACTCATTTATAGGTAGTTAGAGCGTTTTTCACCCTGGCTGTGAGGGATTCCATAAGGCTAACTTCTCAAATATGAGAATGTAAGTCAGGGGTCTCAAACTGGCGGCTCTGCAGCTGTTACAAAACTACAAGTCCCATCATGCCTCTGCCTGTGGGAGTCATGCTTGTAACTGTCAGCCTTGCAATGCCTCATGGGACTTGTAGTTCTGCAACAGCTGGAGGGACAACAGTTTGAGACCCCGGATGTAAGTCAATTGTGGATGGCCCATGTGTCCACCGCCAGTGAGAGGCAATTGGGCATCTTATGGCCGTTAATATGTCAGGAGTAATTTTATGGTAACTTTAGACACACTGGGATTTATTTGCAAAGAATATCCAATCACATGCAAGGCAAAACAAAAAAAAACACAGCATTTTTGCTTGCACATGAATGGATGATGGATGTCAGCAGTGCTTCTTCTCATTAACTAAGTTCTGGGGAAATTTCCCCATGCAAAAAATAACTTCTCTTTGAAAAGTGAACAGTCTTTCACTAAATCAACCCCATTGGGTGATGGGAGACTGAGTAAGTATGTGGCTGCACACCGAATGTATCTGCCCCAACGGTGTTTAATCCTAGACATGTGCAGAACAAAAAAAATTGTTTTGATTCGTTATTTACATAAATTAATTTGACCCGTTAAATTCATTTTAGGAACTAGTTTAAATTATTCGTATTCAAATCGATTCAAATTTTCGGAATTCCAATTCGCATTGATTCAAATCGTTTTTTAATCAATTTTGAATAGTTTTCAAATTCTAATAGTTTTCAAATTCAAATAGTTTTTAAATTCGTATAGTTTTCTAATTCAAATAGTTTTCAAATTCAAATAGTTTTCAAATCAAATAGTTTTTGAATTTAAATAGTTTTTCAATTTCCAAAGAGAATAAAATAGAATAGAAAATAAAGGAATAGAATATAAAAAAATATAATAGAGAAGAAAAGAATATAACAGAAAAAAAATAAAAGAATATAATAGAGTAAAACAGAACAAGATAGAATAGAAAATAAAATAACAGAATATAATGGAATAGAATAGAATAGAAACAAATAGAATGGAATAAAAAAAAGAATAGAATGAAATAGAAAGAATGTAACCATCTTCTGAAATTTAAATATAAAAGAATAGAATAGAAATAGAATAGAAAATAATATACTTAAAAAAACAATAGAATATAATAGAAATTCGAATTTGAATAGAATAGAAAAGAATAGATTAGAATAGAAGAGAAAATAACAGAATAGTATAGAAAAAACAACAACAGAATAGAATAAAAAGAATGTAACTATCTTGCTATACTAATCTATTCTTTTCTATTCTATTCAAATTGATTTTATTTGAAGTTTGGGAAATGGTTATATTCTTTCTATTCTATTGTTTTTTAATTCTATTCTTTTTCTATTTGTTTATTCTATTCTTTTCTATTTTATTATTTTAATTTCTATTCTATTCTATTATTTTCTATTCAAATTCAAATTTATTCTAATTGAAATTCGAATTTCAGAAGATAGTTCTATTTGTTCTATTCTATTCTGTTGTTTTGTTTTATACTATTCTGTTATTTTCTATTCTATTCTAATTTAATATTTTCTATTCTATTCAAATTGATTCTATTTGAATTTTGGGAAATGGTTATATTCTATTTAATTCTATTCTATTTTTATTCTTATATCAATTCTATTATAGTCTATTCTATACTATTCTTTTTTTCTATTCTTTTATTTTCTATTTTGTTTTGTTTTACTCTATTATATTCTATTCTTTTAATTTCTGTTATATTCTTTTCTATCCTAAAATATATTTTTCTATTATATATTTTTTTTCTATTCTATTTTAATCTGTTTGGAAACTGGAAAACTATCCAAATTTGAAAACTATTCGAATTAGAAAACTTTTCAAATTTAAAAACTATTCGAATTAGAAAACTTTTCGAATTTGAAAACTATTCGAAATTTTTAAAAAATATTCGAAAAATGTCAAATTTATTTTTTGTTATTTCGGATTAGTTTAAATTTGGTACTACGAATTTCCAAAAAACGAAAATTTGTCAGAATTTCAATTTGGAACGAAACAAACTGCACATGTCTATTTAACTACTTCAATACCATGCACTTATGCACCTTCCCGCCCAGACCAATTTTCAGCTTTCAGTACTCTCACACTTTGAATGACAATTACTTAGTCATGCTACACTGTATCCAAACCAAATTTTTATCATTTTCTTCTCACAAATAGAGCTTTCTTTTGGTGGTATTTAATCGCCACTGGGTTTTTTATTTTTTGCGATATAAGCAAAAAAACAGCAATTTTTTTTAAAAAAAAACACTTTTTTTTAGTTTCTATTGTAAAATTTTGCAAATAAGTAATTTTTCTTCATAAATTTGTGCCAAAATGTATACTGCTACATATCTATGGTAAAATGAACCCAAATTAGTGTATATTATTTGGTCTTTGTGAAAGTTATAGAGTCTACAAACTATGGTGGCAATCACTGAAAATTTATCACATCTGATCACGCCTGATGTACTGAAGGCCTATCTCATTTCTTGAGACACTAACAAGCGAGGAAAGTACAAATACCCCAAAATTACTCCTTTTTGGAAAGTAGACAGTCCAAGGTATTTACTAAGAGGCGTGGTGAGTTTTTTGAAGTTGTATTTTTTTCCCACAATTCTTGGGAAAATTTAATTTTTTTTTTTTTTTTTTTTTTTTTTTTACACAAACTGGTCATATTAACAGTTTTTTTCTCTCACACAGCATATGCATAATTGCAACTACACCCCAAAATACATTCTGCTACTCCTCCTGAGTGTAGCGATACCACATGTGTGAGACTTTTACACAGCCTGGCCATATACAGAGGCCCAACATTGAAGTAGCACTTTCAGGCGTTCTACAAGCATAAATCGCACATATCCTTTCTCAACCACCTATTACACTTGTGAAGGCCCTGGAGCACCAGGACAATGGAATTTTCCACAAAATTACCCCATTTTGGAAAGCACACACCCCAACGTATAATCTATGAAGCATTATGAGTCTTTTGAACGGTTCATTTTTTTCCAGAAGGTTTTGGAAAATGTGGAGAAAAAATGAAAATGCATTTTTTTTTACACAAAGTTGTCCATTTATAAGATATTTCTAACGCATAGCATATACATAGAAAAAATGACACCCCAAAATGCATTCTGCTACTCCTCCTGAGTATAGCGATACCACATGTGTGAGACTTTTACACAGCCTGGCCATATACAGAGGCCCAACATTGAAGTAGCACTTTCAGGCGTTCTACAAGCATAAATCGCACATATCCTTTCTCAACCACCTATTACAATTTTAAAGGCCCTGGAGCACCAGGACAATAGAATTTTCCACAAAATGACCCCATTTTGGAAAGCACACACCCCAACGTATAATCTATGAAGCATTATGAGTCTTTTGAACGGTTCATTTTTTTCCAGAAGGTTTTGGAAAATGTGGAGAAAAAATGAAAATGCATTTTTTTTACACAAAGTTGTCAATTTATAAGATATTTCTAACGCATAGCATATACATAGCAAAAATAACACCCCAAAATGCATTCTGCTACTCCTCCTGAGTATAGCGATACCACATGTGTGAGACTTTTACACAGCCTGGCCATATACAGAGGCCCAACATTGAAGTAGCACTTTCAGGCGTTCTACAAGCATAAATCGCACATATCCTTTCTCAACCACCTATTACAATTTTGAAGGCCCTGGAGCACCAGGACAATAGAATTTTCCACAAAATGACCCCATTTTTGAAAGCACACACCCCAACGTATAATCTATGAGGCATTATGAGTCTTTTGAACGGTTCATTTTTTTCCAGAAGGTTTTGGAAAATGTGGAGAAAAAATTAAAATGCATTTTTTTTACACAAAGTTGTCAATTTATAAGATATTTCTAACACATAATATGTACATAGCAAAAATTACACCCCAAAATGCATTCTGCTACTCCTCCTGAGTATGGCGATACCACATGTTTGAGACTTTTACACAGCCTGGCCACATACAGAGGCCCAACATCCAGGTAGCACCTCCAGGCATTCTAGCAGCATTAATTGCACATATCATTTTCTGACTACCGATCACATTTTTGAAGGCCCTTCATATATCTAACACATAGCAGGTACATACCAAATAACAAAAGATTACCTGTGGTTTTAGAAGTGCAGTGGTCCACAGAGGAGAGCATCGGTCCAGGCAGCAGGCAGGGATGAGGTCAGCGACAGCAAAAGCAATCATCCAGGCAGCAGGCAGGAATACTGTCCATAGTTCGCACAGGCAGAGATACTGTCAGCACAGCCAGAGCACAGCCAAAGCACAGGTCCAGGTAGCAGGCAGAGGTGTCCCGGCAGAAATGCTGTCCAAAGTCAGTAGAGGCAGCAGGCAGATATATGGTCAACACAGCCAAAGTATTGGTCCAAGCAGCAGGAAGAAACATGGTCCATTATGTCATGGGTCATTACAGGCAGTAATATGGTCAGCACAGCCAAATTATTGGTCCAGGCAGCAGGAAGGACCATCAAGCTTAGGGCCAGGGGGACAGGGGTAGAGGCTTCTCCCACCCAAATCGCTTTGAAGCCTCCGGGCAACCAGACCCTGTTCTTGGAGCACAGAAAATGAAAAACTGGTTTTCTCTACTCAGAACGCTATTCTGAAGCCCCTCACATATGTGAGACCCCTGTGTACTAAAAGTAGATGGCCAAAAGATCAGTCCAAGTGGCAGGCAAAAACATGGTCGATTAACAGGCCAAGGTCGGTACACGTGGAAGTCAGAAACGTGGTTTAAATCGGCAGGCAGAGGCATCGTCGATAAACAGGCCAGGGTCAGTTAATTAACATGGAAGGTAGTTAGTAACATGGTAGCAGGCAAATAGGGAAGTGGCAGTCTGTTAATAATAAGGGGAACTAATGGATGTATGATAATTTTTGAAGCAATTTCCGATGCACAGGCCAGGTTGGGAGGGACAATCGGGACAATAATAGCTGGTGTCTCTTCTTACTCCTCCTCTGCTGCATACACGGCATTTCTTTTGGCGTCTTCTTCCAGATTCTGTGGGGGGGATGCTAAAGGGATAGTGTCGCTCGTGAAGCCGACTCACACTATCAGAGCGAATGCTTCCTGGGGCGGGATCTTGTTGGTAAATGAGGGCATCGATGATATCTTCGATATATTGGAGGTAGTGGAGTCAGTGATTTTGAGTTGCTTTTTGGTAGCAGACAAACAAATTAAAAAGGGCCATGTGAAACAGGTGAAACGCAACTTTTTTGTGCCAATAATGGGACTTTCTGGTTGATAAGTAGGGCTGTAGCATCTGGTCGTTTAAATCCACCCCCCCCATGTACAAATTGTAGTCGTGGACACATTCAGGCTTTACAATGGAGCCGCGTCTTCTTGGGATCTCCACCATGGTGTCATTGTGGATCGTAGAGAGGATGTGGACATCTTTCTTGTCCCTCCACTTCATGGCCAACACCTCCTCGTTCCTCATGGATGCCGATTCTCCAGGTCGCAATTTTTTTGTCAATAAATTTTGTGGGAATCCCTTCCGTTTTTTTTTTAAGGTACCGCAGGCCGGGGTTTGTTTACTGTAAAGGTGGTGAAAAAGGGGCAGGCTGGTATAATAATTATCAACATATAAATGGTAACCTTTTCCGAACAGGGGGTATGCCAACTCCCAGACAATTTTCCCACTGGTTCCAATATATGTGGGGCAATCACGGGGCTGGAGCTGGGAGTCTTTGCCTTCGTAGATCCTGAATTTGCAGACGTATCCAGTGGCTCGATCACATAATTTATTTAATTTTAACCCATACCTGGCTCTCTTGCTTGGTATGTACTGCTTGAACTGCAGTCGGCCGGTGAAATGTACGAGGGACTCGTCCACACAAATTTTTTGGTCTGGGATGAAAACTTCTTCAAATCGCTGGGAAAAGGCATTGATTAGGGGGCGTATCTTGTACAATTTGTCGTAGTTGGGATGATCTCGGGGAGGGCACTGTGAATTGTCATTGAAGTGGAGAAAGCGCATAATCATGTCGTATCTTTTCCTGGACATGACAACGGAATATATGGGCATGTGTTGGATGGGGCGTTTGGACCAATATGAATGGACTTCGTTCTTTTTTGTAAGCCCCATATTGAACATAAGGCCCAAAAATAATTTAAATTCCTCCAATGTTAGACGCCGCCACTGGAACATGCGGGCGTAGGAAGAATCGGGGTTGGCAGCAATAAATTGGGATGCATACAGATTCGTTTGATCCACTATATTTTGCAGCAAATCTTGTGGGAAAAATAAACAAAAATAATCAAATTTAGAAAAATTTGTAGTGTCGGGCTGCACACCTGGCTGTGCGGTGAAAGGGGGGATGATAGCGGATCCTGAGTTGGCAAGCAACCATAAGGGATTTGCCAGGGCATCGGGAAGGTAAGATTGGGGCTGGATTCTTCGGGTTGGGCGTGCATTTCCATTGCTTGTACTGGGCTCCTCTTCCTGGGGTATGGCGCTGCTGGTGGTGGGCAGTTCTCCTGATCTTGGTGCTGATCTTGGTGCTGATCTTGGTGCCGATCGCATTCTTTTGGGAGGGATGGTTTCCTCCGGGGTCTCAGACTCTGAGCCACTATCCTCCACTGGCTCGTATTCTGAACCAGAATCGGATAATGGGAGCTCCCCGCTGCTCTCATCATCCGACATGGCAAGAATGGCATATGCCTCCTCAGGTGTGTAAACCCTTTGGGACATTATGGCAGTGCTTATTGGTGGGCCTGTGTAATGGTACTGCTGGTGGTAGTGGTGGCGGTCTGTGTGGTAGTACCGATGGAGGTATTAGTGGTGGGCCTGTGTGGTGGTACCGATGGCGGTATGGGTGGTGGTGGTACCAATGGCGGTACAGGTGGTGGTGGTACCGATGGCGGTATGGGTGGTGGTGGTGGCGGCGGGTACCGATGGCGGTACAGGTGGCGGTACGGATGGTGGTGGTAGCGATGGCGGTATGGGTGGTGGTGGTACCGATGGCGGTACAGGTGGTGGTGGTACCGATGGCGGTACAGGTGGTGGTGGTACGGGTGGTGATGGTACCGATGACGGTACAGGTGGTGGTACAGGTGGTGGTGGCACTACCGACGGTGGTACGGGTGGTGGTACTGGTGGTGGTACCGATGGCGGCACTAGTGGTGATACTGGTAGCGGGCCTGTGTGGCAGTATAGATGCTGGGCCTGGTGGCGGTACTGGTGGTGGTACTGGTACCGATGGCGGTACTGGTAGCCTGTGTGGCGGTGCCAATGGCGGTACCGATGGAGGTGGGCCTGTGACAGATGATTGACAGATGGGCTGATTGATTGACAGATGGGCTGATTGATTGATTGACAGATGGGGTGATTGATTGACAGATGGGCTGATTGATTGACAGATGGGCTGATTGATTGACAGATGGGCTGATTGACAGATGGGCTGATTGGCTGGGCTGATTGATGTGCTGGGCTGTGTGACAGGTCCTCTTTATGGGGGGGCGTGTTGTGCACTGTAAACTTATGTAGACAAACTACACTGAGCTAATTTACTGATCTCTTCTCTCTCCTCACAGATCGGTGTGTGAGGAGAGAGCAGGGATCAGGTAGTAACTCCTGTGGAGTTTGTTTACATTTGTGACCGGCTGTGATTGGACACAGCCGGTCACATGGTAAACAGCCAATTCATTGGCTGTTTACTCTGATCGGGGACACGCTGTGTCCAAGGGACACCCGGCTTCCCCGATCCCCGCTCTGCAAGCCTGTGGCGGCGCGCGCGGAGCGCGCCGCCGAGTTTGTTTTGACAGGTGATCGGCTGTGACTTTGACACAGCCGATCACATGGTAAACAGCCAATGAAATTGAAAATCGGGGAAGCGCTGTGTCCGAGGGACACATGCCGTCCCCGATCACCGCGCTGCGCGCCCCCGCGGGCGTGCGCAAGGCAATATCCTGCAGGACGTCATATGACGTCCAGTATCGATATTGCAACCACTTTCCGGACGTCAATTCGCTATTGACTGGGCGGGAAGTGGTTAATCCTGCTAATGCTTTTCACCAATCATGGGCTTAATCATAAGAATACCTATGATTAAGCTTGCAATGAGTGAAATGCGTCGTCATGTGCGTAGTCATGTGGCTTCCGGCAGGAGTTTTAGTATGTGCTGCCAGCAGATACAGTTGAGTGCTGATTGCATTATTGGATTTCAGAGGGGAGTGGAGTGTGTAAGGCAGTCTTTCTCAACCTTTTCAACATTGAGGAACCCTTAAAATAACTTTCGGGTGTCAGGGAACCCCTGCTAAAAATGTCTATGTCTGCAACTCATGATACATTAGTGTGATGGTCAGTGGGAAGAATGCTCCTTACATACAGTATATGGTCATTGGGAAGAATTACCCCATTACAGATAGCTAAAATGATCAATGGTGAAAGTGGGAGTGGGAGTTTATCTGAGAAGCAGAAATTGCTGATTGTTCAAGGAACCCCTAGCAACCTCTGGAGGAACCCTAACTAAGAAAACCCTGGTGTAAGTGCTCCTGAGCTTCAGCACCTGGCTGTTGCATGGGAGGAGGAGAAGTTAGTAGGCTGCTTTGTGAGTGTTGATAGGGATCAGTATTGAGGGTTGCGGATTTAAGCCCCGTACACACGATCCGAAAATCTTACGAAAAATGCTGCATTCTAATTGATCGTACGATAATCGGATCGTTATTATTATTATTAAAAAGTGCTTGTAAACGCAGTCTTACCCGTGGGCCTCGATGCGTGTGACTATAATGAGCAGGGAGATTTTGATCTTCTTAATCTAGCTCTCTTACTACAGAGCTTTCGAGACCCGATCAGGAACGTTTATCCGATATTATTCTATCGGACATGCACGGAATTTTTTTTCGTACGATGCCAGATAGTACGATTTTGGTTTAATCAGTACAGCTGTCATTCGAAAATGCAATACAAATGCATTACAACACATCACATCACTTCCGAATTTTTATTCTGTCGTCAGAGAATTTTCGTGACTTTAGTAACTCATCAGATTCGACGTGAGATTAGCATGCAAAAACAAACAAACAGATAATCGGATCGTGTGTACGGGGAATTAGGGTTGGGTGTGATACAAATTTGTTGGAAATAATATATGAGATCTTCTACTTGCCACTATTTTAGGTGTTTTTTTATTTATTTTTACTCACTTTGCAACATTATTACGATTATCCAATAAGAGCCCATTTACACTAAAAGGACTGACAGTTAGCGGTTTAACCGTACGGTAGAGCTGCACGATTAATCTGTAAAATAGTTATCGCAATTTTTTTCCTGTTGCGATCTTGACAAAGTATTTCCCGATCTTTCTATGCAGAGAATTCTCTCTGCTCTGCTAAAGCCACAGCCCTCAAAAGAAAAGGAAGGAAAAAAAATGGGCAGTCTGCCAAGTATCACAACATTCTTTAGCAGTGGAACTAAGTCTAAACATTGTAACAATTTGTCCTTTAGCTCAAAGGAATAGACTTTGGTTTGTAAATGAGGAAAGTTTAACCACTTAAACACTAAACCTTTTTCTGATATTTGTTGGTTTCAAGTTAAAATATTTTTTTTTTGCTAGAAAATTACCTAGAACCCCCAAACATTATATATACAGTATATATATATATATATTTTTAGTAGAGACCCTAGAGAATAAAATGGTGGTTGTTGCAATATTTTATGTCACACTGTATTTGTGCAGCGGTCTTTCCAATGAAATTTAAAAAAAATTACTTTAACCACTTAAGGGCCACTCACGGCATATATACGTCGGTAGAATGGCACGTACAGGCACAATCACGTACCTGTACGTCCCCTTTAACTGCCTGCCGTGTGGTCGCTCGCGACCCTGAAGTCATCCCCGCTAGTCCCCGCTAGTCGGGCCGCGGACTTGATCGTAAACACAACATCTCCCCGCTCGCCTACTGACACTGTCACCGATCTCCGCTCTGTGTAATCAGATCAGAGATCGGTGACGTGTCACTCGTAGCCACGCCCCCCTCAGTTAGAAACACGCCCCTAGGCACACTAGTGGTTAACCCCTTCACTGCCAGTGTCTTTTTTACAGTAACCAGTGCATTTTTATTGCACTGATCGCTGTAAAAATTACAATGGTCCCAAAAAGGTGTCAAAAGTGTCCGATGTGTCCGCCATAATGTCGCAGTCACGAAAAAAATCACTGATCGCCGCCATTACTAGTAAAAAAATTTTTTTTATAAAAATGCCATAAAACTATCCCCTATTTTGTAAATGCTATAATGTTTCCGCAAACCAATCAATAAACGCTGATTGCGATTTTTTTTACCAAAAATATGTAGAAGAATATGTATCGGCCTAAACTGAGGAAAAAAAAAAATATATATTTTTTTGGGGATATTTATTATAGCAAAAAGTAAAAAATATTGCATTTTTTTCAAAATTGACGCTCTATTTTTGTTTATAGTGCAAAAAATAAAAACCGCAGAGGTGATCAAATACCACCAAAAGAAAGCTCTATTTGTGGGAAAAAAAGGACGTCAATTTTGTTTGGGAGCCACGTCGCACGACCACGCAATTGTCAGTTAAAGCGACGCAGTGCAGAATCGCAAAAAGGGGCCTGGTCTCTATGCTGCGCATTGGTCCGGGGCTTAAGTGGTTAATGAATTAAAAAAATAAAATAATCAGTAAAGTTAGCCCAATTTTTTGGCATAATGTGAAAGATTTTACACTGCGAGAATCGTGATCTTTATTCTAAGCAAAAAAAGCATGATTCTTATTTTGGCCAGAATCGTGCAGCTCTACTGTACGGTAGCTGTCCGTTCCTGCAGCAGTGAGCTGGCAGTAGGGGGCAGTGTGGTGCGCTATTTAAAAAAATTAAAATTTCAAACAAACTTTATTGAAGTGCACAAAGATGACACTTCGTGCATGTCATTGTACAGCAGAGGGATGCACTGTGCTGCTGAGTGAACTCCAACAACCCTCCGTGGGCGTTTTGTGGAATGAAACGCACCATAGAGGTGACATCACCACATTGGTGAGATCTTGCCGTGGTGTTTGTGCTCTTGTCATCTTCTTCTTGGTGATTCTATTGTAAGCAGTGTTTCCTTAGGAACTCATGTGGAAGTATCAAAGAAAGTTTGGTGTTTATCTGATGCTACTGCAGTGTTGCCAACCGCCTGTTAATTTACGGACAGTACGGTATTTTCACCCCATTTTCGGGGTGTCCGTGAATGTCTGTTACGGACAGCCGGTGCCAGTAAGAAAGATGGCTGCCAGCTGGCCATGCAACTGTGCATGCGCCGTTCCGAAGCCTGCAGGACTCGGGGAATATCGTAGAATCTCAGCTTGGCGACGCATGCGCAGTACACGTAATGTCGCCGCCTGGCGCCATTTTTAAATGGCACTCGTTCTAGGCGTGGCGGTTCCATGGGAGGAGCACATCGCAATGGTGCAGAGAGGAGCATCGTGAGTGACGGGCCACAGGAGGACATTACTGGGGGGGTGAGGAGGACACTGTAGAGGATGCCATCTCCTGCCCGCAGCCTCTGACCATCTCCCGCCCGCAGCCTCTGACCATCTCCTGCCCGCAGCCTCTGGCCATCTCCTGAGTCCTGCCCGCAGCCTCTGGGCATCTCCTGAGTCCTGCCCGCAGCCTCTGGCCATCTCCTGAGTCCTGCCCGCAGCCTCTGACCATCTCCTGCCCTGAGCCTCTGACCATCTCCTGCCCTGAGCCTCTGACCGTCTCCTGCCCGCAGCTTCTGACCATCTCCTGAGTCCTGCCCGCAGCCTCTGACCATCTCCTGAGTCCTGCCCGCAGCCTCTGACTATCTCCTGAGTCCTGCCTGCAGCCTCTGACCATCTCCTGCCCTGAGCCCCTGACCACCTCCTGCCCTGAGCCTCTGACCATCTCCTGCCCTGAGCCTCTGACCATCTCCTGCCCTGAGCATCTGACCATCTCCTGCCCGCAGCCTCTGACCATCTCCTGCCCGCAGCCTCTGACCATCTCCTGAGTCCTGCCCGCAGCCTCTGACCATCTCCTGCCCGCAGCCTCTGACCATCTCCTGCCCGCAGCCTCTGACCATCTCCTGCCCGCAGCCTCTGACCATCTCCTGTTCCTGTATTCTGCCCGCAGCCTCTAACCATCTCCTGTTCCTGTATCCTGCCCGCAGCCTCTGACCATTTCCTACATCATGTCTGCAGTCTGTGAGGGGAGTCGGGAGAGGAGTCATGAGTGGGAGCACCGCCGGGATCATGGGGGTCACGGGAGAAGTTGGACGTGTGTGGACTGTGGAGAGGAGACCATAGGAAAACCAAAGCTGTCAAGCTGGAGCCATCTGACTGAGCCCTGCACAATGAACCTGAGAGGAGGTCAGTGACAGTGCCACCAGGCCAGTCTGGGGGGGGGGGTTGCTGAGGTAAGGGGGGAGTGAATACAATAATGTAAGGGGCACTGATATAAAGGTTCCCCCCTATATTAGTAACTCCCCTTACCATAGTGTATTCACTCTGCAGAAGGTGGTCTCTAGTCACCAGAGTGCCCCCCACATCAGAGTTCCTGGCATTCCCCTTCACATCAGAGTCTGCAGGATTGCCCCTTACAGTGAAAGGGTAATGCTGCAGACTCTGATGTAAGTGGAAACACTGATGTAAAGGGAATGCAGTGGACTCTGATATAAGGTGGTCTCTGGTCACCAGAGCCTCCCCTTACATCAGAGTTCCCCCTTAGATCACGATCTGCAGCGTTCCCCTTTACATAAGAGTTCCCTTTCACTGTAAGGGGGATCCCTGCAGACTATGATGTAAGGGGGGAACCCAGTGCTGGCTGGGTTATAGTAACCTGACCTTCATGTCAATGGAGAAATATGTTTTTTGACTTTTGTTTAACTTAAACACATTGCTAATAGCACTAGTTATGTGTTTATAGTTCAAATATTTATACTTGCACTGTTTAGCACCGAAAAAAGTAATTTTAGGTACTTTTTTAGCAGCGTCAGTAAAAAATGCGGCTCTGCCAGTAATTTTCATGATTTTTGTCAGTAAAAAATTAGTGTCGTTCGGAAATTTTGGCATCCTTGCCAGTAAATTTCACTTCAGGGGGTTGGCAACACTGTGCTACTGTCAGGAGAGATGAAATGTGCATTTTAAATCTTGTTAATAAATCTAGTGAAGATTGCAATGTTGATGTTGTTGTGCACGCTGGCACAAATGGTTTGTGCCAGAATGATGTGCATTCTGCACAGAAGGATTTTCAGAATTGGAGCCGGGATCTTCACCAGGTAGTGTGTAATGCACAACAAGGGAAAATCCTTCATATGGCAGAGTACAATGTTGGGTTAAAAGAATGGTGCAAAGATTAAGGTTTTGGTTATGTTAATCATGATGCTAGTAGGTGGTCTAATATTGAGCTGTACAAAGGAGATGGTTTGCATCCCTCACACAAGGGCGCTGAGCTTGTTAGTATGGAATTCTGGAGTTTTTGGACATGCATTTAAACTGAGAAACAGAGATTGAATTGAGGAGGAGCATTTCTGTCCCCAGCAGGTTAAATCAAATGTGATGGTTTGTGTTGCTACGAACTTGGCTTATGGGGTAGTTAATTTAGTGCAAGTTTCTGGTGTAAAAAATACAGCAGTAGATCGCAAGGTTTGTCACTCTTATGTCTAGGGACAATTTGGACTTTGTTGCGATTTCAGAGACATGGTTCAAAAGATTCAAATGACTGGGAAATAACTATACCAGGGTACACTCTATACAGGCAAGACGGAGTAGGAAAGAGGGGAGGTGGAGTTGACATATACTGTATGTCAAAAATAACATACGGCTAACGTTATTTCAAAAAACTATTGAAATACTTGTGGCCCCGTTCACACCTATGCGAATTGGTTGTGGCTTACACCGCATCCAATTCGCATAACATTATAATATACATTGATTGTAATGAGGCTGGTTCACATACTGTATGTGCGATGCATTCGCACTGCGCATTGCCCAAAAAAAGTGTGTGTTTTCTAGGCATTGCAATGCGGCTCAGGTGCAAATTCAGGCCCATTATCTTCTATGGGCACGCATCTGATTCGCAGATGTGTTCAGTTCTCATCAGGATTTCTCTCCCAGCTCACTACACTTCCCCCCCTCCCCCTCCCCTCTCCCAGGTCACCAAATTCGCAGCTTAAATGCAGATGATTCGCTGAACAGCTCTCTTATCTCTTTGCAGAGATAACAGAGCTGGAATTCGCACCACACAAGTGTGAACCCAGCCTGAAACTCTCTGGGTTTGCCTTCCAACTAGAGAGGGATCCTCCCTTAGAATTGGTGTAGCATACAGACCCCCATGACAGTCTGAAGATTATTACTTGTTGACTGATGAGACAACTCAAATGGCAATGAAGGGAGAGGTTTTAATTATTGATGACTTCAACATGCCGTACATTAACTGGAATTCTCAAACTGAAATTACAAGCAGGAGGAAGGATGTAATGGATGCTCTAAATGGGCTTTCACTGAAACAGTTAGTAAAAAACCCAACCCAAAGAGATCATATTCTAGACCTGTGCTGTGCTCATAGCCTATCTTAATTTTAGCAAATAATTTGATGACGTTCTACATAATGATCTAATAAAAAAAGTTGTACAAGCTAAGACTTAACCCACAGGTGGTTCAGTGGTTATGCAGTTGGATAAAGGATAGATACCAGAATGTGGTTGTGAATAAGGTTCATTCAGACACAGAGACCCGTCACTAGTGGTGTACCACAGGGCACTGTTCTATTTAATATATGTAATTGATAAAACTAAAGGTTTGGTGGGTAAGGTATGTCTTTTTGCTGTTGACACAAAGGTGTGCAATAACAGTAAGGCTGGGTTCGCATATTTGCCGCATGCGGCTTACAGCAGGGGTCCAGTGCGTCCTGGTTCACCATTTCAGGTCTGATTTCAGCCCGAATTGTGGTCTGAATTCAGACATGAAACAGATAAAAAGACGCACAGCGTTTTTGTGCAAAATGCAACAGACCTGCTGCGGAGATATGTCAACCGGCTCCATAGAGAGCTGGTCAAAATCTCCTGCTATTGTGAATTGGATGCGGGGAACCAATTCACAATGGTGTGAACCCAGCCTAAGTGGATTAAGACTGGGTTCATACCTATGCGAACCCGCATCCAATTCGCATAGCAGGAGATTGTGACCGGCTCTCTATGGAGCCGGTTCACACATCCCCGCAGCAGCTCAGGTGCGAATTGCACAGGAGTCCTGTGCGTCTTTTGGTCCATTTCAGGTCCGAATTCAGCTAGAAATTTGCACTGATATCGGACCTGAAACTGTGAATGGACTCCTGCTGTGAGCCAGAGCATGCTGCAGTGTGAACCCAGCCTCAAACATGCTTGGGACAAACATAGATCTCTACAAAAAAAAAGTAAAAAATAAAATAAAAAAGGTGCAGGCTCGATGGACCAGTTGGTCTTTTTCTGCTGTCACTCTTCTTTTCTTCTGTATTTCTATGTAACCATTGAAACCAAGTGCAAAAGTGCAAGTCTTCCAATATTAGTGGAAGAAAGTTCCCTGGAGGATGAAACTTTGCTGTTTGCAATTGTTAGTCGTTGGCACTTTAAATCCCCCAAATCAATCCCACAACATTGGTGTTCAGTGGCACTTTAGTTATTCCCTCTCCCCCACACACACACTTTGGGCAGATTTACTAAAAATGTAAGCGTGCAAAATCAAGTGCAGCTGTGTACAGTAGCCAATCAGCTTCTAACTTCAGATTGTTCAAGTAAGCTTTGACAATAAAACATGGAAGCTGATTGGTTTCTATGCTGAGCTGCACCAGATTTTGCACTCTCCAGTTTTAGAAAATCAGCCCCTTTGAATCATCGCCTTCCTCTGCTGCAGCCTTTCTGTTCTTCCAGGATTCATTCACACATTCTTTCTTCCACCATTGTGAAAAGGGAAGGGATCTCCAATTTAAAGTAAACACAGTGGGGATTATTTACGAAAGGCAAATCCACTTTGCACTACAAGTGCAGACTACAAGTGCAAAGCGCACTTGAAATTGAACTGAAAGTGCACTTGGAAGTGCAGTCGCTGTAAATCTGAGGGGTAGATCTGAAATGAGGGGAAGCTCCGCTGATTTTATTATCCAATCATGTGCAAGATAAAATGCTGCTTTTTCTTTTCCTTGCATGTCCCCCTCGGATCTACAGCAACTGCACTTCCAAGTGCACTTTCAAGTGCACTTTGCACTTGTAGTTTGCGCTTGCAGTGCAAAGTGGATTTGCCTTTAGTAAATAACCCCCAATGAGTTTTTACATTGGTGTTTGCTGTGATTGACCACTCCGAACGGCTCTGTGCTTTTTGCCTATGATCTCCATTTTGTAATGATGGCTGGATCATAGGAAATGTTCATATGTTTGGTGTACAAACAAACAGTAAGAGCCGGTTCACACAGGGGCGTCCTGGGATCCGACTTCAAGTCGCCCCAAGTCGCCCCAAGTCGTGCGGTTTAGAAAAGTAATGGAAGTGAATGGAGCCGTCTTAATGTACACTACTGCAGTCGCTCCGACTTCAGAAAAGGTTCCTGTACTACTTCAATCCGACTTCTAGGCGACTTGTACCCATTGATTTCAATGGAAGTCACCTCCAAGTTGGATCCCCTGTCTTAACTGAAGCAACTTTCCAGGAAGTAAAAATAGTTTTTCAGGCAAACCCCTTCCTCCCCCCTCCCTCCCACAGAGCTGATTATTGTTTGATTGGCCACTGGAAAATCACCTGTCCTGGAGGCAACTTGAAGTTGCCTTGTAAGTTGCCTGGAGTCGCGCTGTGATTCATGCTCAAGTCATGTCCAAGTTGCCTCCCAAATTCGTGCTGGAAGTCGTGTTGCCCCTGTGTGAACCGGCTCTCAACAGTTTTTAAACATCCACTCAGATCAAACACTCCTGTCACTGGGCATTTTACTATAATGGCCAGTAGGGTGGATGTTAAAATAAACCTTTATTCAGAAGAATATGAAGGCTGCGTTTGATTACCTCTGTGGCATTACATTCACTGAATACTATGTGTGGCCCTTTGGTGATGTCAGGGGCAGCACCTGATGCTCCCTATTTTAAGTATGTTGGCCACCAATGGTCTACACAGCCAGCCAGCTAAACATCAAGTATATAAGAAGATGCAGCATATGTGTGGCCAAATATATGTCTCTATGGCCAATATAGTTATTGCAAATCTAATCTTTTTCCATTATGGATAGAGGGAGGGTTGTACCCCTGTGGTTCTTTTTTTAATTTCATTTTTTGCCATCTGTGTCCCAGTGGGGATTTACCTTCACTTCCTATCCCATAGCCAAAACAGGAAGTGGGAGAAATCCCTGCAAATGAAGGGAATCCCTTTGGGCCCCCAGGGTCACCAGAACTAGCCACCCCATTCCCCTCTATTGTTTTTCTGGGGACAACCCAAAATTTGGGATTTTCTTTTACTTTCAGTGATAATGGTACAACAGGACAACTAGAGAGAGTGCATTTATCTAAAAGGGGCACAGACAGCAATATATACTGATAGGGATACTAATCCCCATCTAAATCTATCTAAAACGAAAAAAGGTTTTAGTTTTCATTATACAGTACTTTAATTATATCATACAGAAGAAAAATAGGCAACTGCTGCCCCCTAGGGATCAGAGTGGTTCATTTTCTGCATTATTCATATACAGTGCCTTGAAAAAGTATTTATACCCCTTGACATTTTCCACATTTTGTCATGTTACAACCAAAAACGTAAATGTATTTTATTGGGATTTTATGTCAAAGACCAACACAAAGTGGCACATAATTGTGAAGTGGAAGGAAAATTATAAATGGTTTTCAAAACGTTTTACAAATAAATATGTGGAAAGTGTGGTGTGCATTTGTATTCAGCCTCCCTGAGTCAATACTTTGTAGAACCAACCTTTTCCTGCCATTACAGCTGCAAGTCTTTTTGGGGATGTCTCTGCCAGCTTTGCACATCTAGAGAATTACATTTTTGCCCATTCTTCTTTGCAAAACAGCTCAAGCTCTGTCAGAATGGATGGAGAGCCTCTGTGAACAGCAATTTTCAAGTCTTGCCACAGATTCTCAATTGGATTTAGGTCTGGGCTTTGACTGGGCCATTTTAACACATGACTATGCTTTTATCTAAACCATTCCATTGTATCTCTGGCTAAATGTGTAGGACCCTTGTCCTGCTGGAAGGTGAACCTCCACCCCAGTCTCAAGTCTTTTGCAGACTTTTGCAGATTTTCTTCTAAGATTGCCCTGTACAAAGATGGACAAAAAAAAAAAAAAATGATGGAGGTTACTCCAAAATGAAAAAAAAAAAAAAAATCAGTTTTGCCTATACTTCTACTTTAATAATATCAGTGTTTCCAAAGAAAAAACAAAACAAAAACTTTACCTTAGTCCTGGCTTTTAATGCCTCAGGGAGGTGCG
This sequence comes from Rana muscosa, assembly GCA_029206835.1. Lineage (NCBI taxonomy): Eukaryota > Metazoa > Chordata > Amphibia > Anura > Ranidae > Rana > Rana muscosa. The sequence continues at coordinate 189,983,038 of CM055122.1, read as the reverse complement.
GGTGACATCACTCTGCCTCACTGCTGCCTCCTGGGCACTCAACATCTTGCAATGCATTCCTGAAATAAGTTCAAGCTATCCCAGGAGGTAGTGGTGCAGTAACGGCTTTTTATTGAACCACAGTATCTACAGTATATATAATTTTTTTGTAGCTAACTCTGCTTGGGCAGCAGGTGGCTGGCAGAAAAACTGGCTTTTCACTTTTCATGGAAGATGTGTTTTAACCGCTTGCGGATCGCCTACCGGCTGTGCTGTCATTCGCTACAGCACAAGCCAATCAGCGGGTCCTGGCTAGGGATGAGCTTCGTGTTCGAGTCGAACATACGTTCGACTCGAACATCGGCTGTTCGATCGTTCGACGAAGATCGAACGATTTGGGCCGTTCGCGCCAAATTCGAGTGACGCGAACGGCCCACAATGCACTACGCCATCGCAGTGTCATCCAGGCGCTGTGATTGGCCAAGCATGCACTGTGACCCCGCATGCTTGGCCAATCACAGCGCCGGCAGCGAGGAGAGCAATGATTGGCCACAGGCAGGATGCCTGTGGCCAATTATTGCTGAGGGTGTTTAGTACACGCCCCACACTATAAAAGGCCGCCAGCACGGCGGCCTAGTGTAGTGTGTTCCGGAGCAGGGAAAGAGCAGCATAGGCAGGGACAGTGACTTTTATTTCTTTCTTGCTTAACCTGGATTCCTTTAGTTTAGGGAAAGAGAAGGATAGGTAGGGAGAGTGTCAGTGTGTTTTGTGCTTGTGCTATAGTGTGCTTAAAAAAAACATTTTTTCTAGGGACAGAAAACTCTAGGTAGGGAGAGTGTCAGTTTCTTTCACTGTGCAAGTCCTTGTTTCCAGGGACAGGGAAGGACAGTGAGTGAATTCTCCTTGTGCTATAGTGTGCTTAAAAAAAACATTTTTTCTAGGGACAGAAAACTCTAGGTAGGGAGAGTGTCAGTTTCTTTCACTGTGCAAGTTCTTGTTTCCAGGGACAGGGAAGGACAGTGAGTGAATTCTCCTTGTGCTATAGTGTGCTTAAAAAAACATTTTTTCTAGGGACAGAAAACTCTAGGTAGGGAGAGTGTCAGTTTCTTTCACTGTGCAAGTCCTTGTTTCCAGGGACAGGGAAGGACAGTGAGTGAATTTTCCTTGTGCTATAGTGTGCTTAAAAAAAACATTTTTTCTAGGGACAGAAAACTCTAGGTAGGGAGAGTGTCAGTTTCTTTCACTGTGCAAGTCCTTGTTTCCAGGGACAGGGAAGGACAGTGAGTGAATTCTCCTTGTGCTATAGTGTGCTTAAAAAAAACATTTTTTCTAGGGACAGAAAACTCTAGGTAGGGAGAGTGTCAGTTTCTTTCACTGTGCAAGTCCTTGTTTCCAGGGACAGGGAAGGACAGTGAGTGAATTCTCCTTGTGCTATAGTGTGCTTAAAAAAAACATTTTTTCTAGGGACAGAAAACTCTAGGTAGGGAGAGTGTCAGTTTCTTTCACTGTGCAAGTCCTTGTTTCCAGGGACAGGGAAGGACAGTGAGTGAATTCTCCTTGTGCTATAGTGTGCTTAAAAAAAACATTTTTTCTAGGGACAGAAAACTCTAGGTAGGGAGAGTGTCAGTTTCTTTCACTGTGCAAGTCCTTGTTTCCAGGGACAGGGAAGGACAGTGAGTGAATTCTCCTTGTGCTATAGTGTGCTTAAAAAAAACATTTTTTCTAGGGACAGAAAACTCTAGGTAGGGAGAGTGTCAGTTTCTTTCACTGTGCAAGTCCTTGTTTCCAGGGACAGGGAAGGACAGTGAGTGAATTCTCCTTGTGCTATAGTGTGCTTAAAAAAAACATTTTTTCTAGGGACAGAAAACTCTAGGTAGGGAGAGTGTCAGTTTCTTTCACTGTGCAAGTCCTTGTTTCCAGGGACAGGGAAGGACAGTGAGTGAATTCTCCTTGTGCTATAGTGTGCTTAAAAAAAACATTTTTTCTAGGGACAGAAAACTCTAGGTAGGGAGAGTGTCAGTTTCTTTCACTGTGCGAGTCCTTGTTTCCAGGGACAGGGAAGGACAGTGAGTGAATTCTCCTTGTGCTATAGTGTGCTTAAAAAAAACATTTTTTCTAGGGACAGAAAACTCTAGGTAGGGAGAGTGTCAGTTTCGTTCACTGTGCGAGTCCTTGTTTCTAGGGACAAAGAAGGAAAGTGAGGGGAATTCTCCTTGTGCTATAGTGTGCTAAAGCATTCCTCATCAACCATCTTTGAAATCCTTGATTTTTGGACAGTCAGGGAAATTGTCGTTGTGCTATTCTGTGCAAAAGCAATCATCCTCAACCATATTTAGAAATCCTTAAGTAAAGGGACAGAGAAGGACACCTGAAGGTAGCCCTTATTGCTTTTTTCCCATCTCCCTGCAGGCCATCTATTAGAATGTCTGGAAGGCAAACAAGGAGAGGCAGACAGTCAGGAGGCAATAAAAGAGGGCAAGCAGGCTCTGTGTCTGGGGGCAACAGTGCTGGTCGTGGACGCGGTGCATTGTCATCAGCACATGGCCATGGGACACGCTTGTCCTTCTTTTCGGCAGCTGGACATGTTGAGCCACATCATGCCGAAGACTTGGTAGAGTGGATGACCAAGCCCTCCTCCTCCTCCTCATCCTCTCTCACCCAGGCTCAGGGTACTGGCAAAGCAGCTGCCAAAGCGTCCTCTTCCCTGTTATCAATGTCAGACTCATCATCAGTCACTCCTTCCCTAGACCCACCATGTCCTCCTCCTGAGGAGTCCCCCGAACTGTTTGAGCACAGTGTTGGGTACATGCTCCAGGAGGATGCCCAGCGTTTGGAAGGGTCTGATGATGAAACCCAGCTACAGGAAGGCAGTAGGGTGAGAGCAGACAGAGGGGATGCTCAAGAAGGACACCAATCTGGCAGTCATGTTCCAGCAGCTGCAGCATACTGCCAGATTGGCTCCAGTGATGAGGAGGGAGGGGATGATGAGGTCACTGACTCCACGTGGGTGCCTAATAGGAGAGAGGAGGAGGAGGATGAGGAGGAGGCACATCTCCAACGAGGCAGGATGCCCTTTGGTGGCCAGCGTAAGGGCAGTACACCGACGGAATCACACCGCAGAGCTCCGCCTGTGCAGGGCGCTGCCTCTGCCCGTCATTCAAAAAGTTCCTTGGTGTGGGCCTTTTTTGAGGCTAGTGCATCAGATCGCACAGCTGCTGTTTGCAACATATGTCTCAAGCGTATATCGCGTGGCCAAAACATCAGCCGCTTGGGTACCACATGCCTGACCAGACATATGTTGACCTGCCATGCAGCTCGTTGGCAAGCCTACCTCAAAGACCCACACCAAAGAACAAAGCGGACCTCTCCTTGCACCGCATCAGCTGGGATCTCCAACCCCACTATAACTTCAGTCCTCTCTGAAACATGCACTGAGAGGAATGAAGGTGTAGAATTAGGTGTAAAAAGTAAAAGGAAATAAAGAGGGCGCACCGACCTAGTGCATAACCAGTGGCTAGGTTTATTAAAAATATATAAAAAGATTACAAATACTCACAAAGCAAGTATGAAAATAGGCACGTATAACATTCCATCAATGGGAATTGCCTCCTGCTGGAACCAGACACCAGAGAGTCCAGATGACAGGTGTAACAGCTACGGCTGACGCGTTGCGAAGGCGAACCCTCTTCCTCAGAGCCAAAAAGTGATAGTATCTGGACCCCTCTCTGGACTCTTAAAGCCATGTGTAAGTGGGTGTGAGTGGTCATCAATCTAGAGCTCCACCCACCACAGGTCACTCCTCCTCTCACCCAAAAGGCATGCCCATATGAAGTTAACCCCTCACTGCCCACACTGATGTACCCATCAATACATCAGATAGTATATGCATACACCATGTGATAATGTGTATATGTGCTTCAACTGGCGGAGGATGTATGGCATATATACATATATGGTGGGACTTACCCCTATCGCACAGGCCGTCAAGGACAGTCAATCAATGCTGCCACCCATCTGAATATCGCCACAGTTGCTTCCCGTGGTGCTGAGCTATGGTCCCACCACTCGATGGGACGTGCATTGGCCGAAGACCCGGAAGTGGCGGTGGATGTGCGTTCCACCCGCCACTTCCAGTAACTGAATGCGTCACGTCCGCCCTCAGATGGGCTGGACAGGCTTCAGAGGTTGTCCCGGATACGGAGGCGGGCTTCACACTCCGCATCCGGTATCAACAACCTCCCTATACAAACGCCAGTACCAGCCAGAAACAATGTCCCCGAGTAATAGATCCGCGCGCAGCACAACGTGCACCGCGCAGACCAAAAAAACCGGAAGACCTACATAGCCACCAACACAGCCTCCAATCCATATGGGGTCCTACAGCCACCATAGTAGGCTGTAGGACCCCATATGGATTGGAGGCTGTGTTGGTGGCTATGTAGGTCTTCCGGTTTTTTTGGTCTGCGCGGTGCACGTTGTGCTGCGCGCGGATCTATTACTCGGGGACATTGTTTCTGGCTGGTACTGGCGTTTGTATAGGGAGGTTGTTGATACCGGATGCGGAGTGTGAAGCCCGCCTCCGTATCCGGGACAACCTCTGAAGCCTGTCCAGCCCATCTGAGGGCGGACGTGACGCATTCAGTTACCGGAAGTGGCGGGTGGAACGCACATCCACCGCCACTTCCGGGTCTTCGGCCAATGCACGTCCCATCGAGTGGTGGGACCATAGCTCAGCACCACGGGAAGCAACTGTGGCGATATTCAGATGGGTGGCAGCATTGATTGACTGTCCTTGACGGCCTGTGCGATAGGGGTAAGTCCCACCATATATGTATATATGCCATACATCCTCCGCCAGTTGAAGCACATATACACATTATCACATGGTGTATGCATATACTATCTGATGTATTGATGGGTACATCAGTGTGGGCAGTGAGGGGTTAACTTCATATGGGCATGCCTTTTGGGTGAGAGGAGGAGTGACCTGTGGTGGGTGGAGCTCTAGATTGATGACCACTCACACCCACTTACACATGGCTTTAAGAGTCCAGAGAGGGGTCCAGATACTATCACTTTTTGGCTCTGAGGAAGAGGGTTTGCCTTCGCAACGCGTCAGCCGTAGCTGTTACACCTGTCATCTGGACTCTCTGGTGTCTGGTTCCAGCAGGAGGCAATTCCCATTGATGGAATGTTATACGTGCCTATTTTCATACATGCTTTGTGAGTATTTGTAATCTTTTTATATATTTTTAATAAACCTAGCCACTGGTTATGCACTAGGTCGGTGCGCCCTCTTTTTTTCCTTTTCCTTTTTAGTCTTAAAGAATACCAATTATTCTGAAGAGGGCAGCAAGATCCCTGGTCATTTCCTTCCCTACGGAACACTCTGGTTGTGTCACTAAGAGACCAAACTTCCAAGCGCAGGAGATTGTTTGTGTGTCTGTAGAATTAGGTGTGTCACAGCCAAGTACTTGCGGCCACTCTCCTAGCAGTACACCGACGTCCGATTCTAGCAGGCAAATTTCCCTGCCCCAGCTGCTGGACCGTCGAAAGAAGTTCACTCCCAGCCATCCACATGCCCAGCGGTTGAATGCTAGCTTGGCTAAATTGCTAGCGCTTCAACTGCTGCCTTTTCAGTTGGTAGACTCGGCCCCCTTCCGTGAGTTTGTGCAATGTGCGGTTCCTCAGTGGCAGGTTCCCAAACGCCACTTTTTCTCACGGAAGGCTATTCCGGCTCTCTACCGGCATGTGGAAGGCAATGTCTTGGCCTCGCTGGACAGGGCGGTCAGCGGTAAGGTGCATATTACCGCTGACTCATGGTCCAGCAGGCATGGACAGGGACGTTACCTTTCTTTCACGGCCCATTGGGTCACTCTTTTGGCAGCTGGGAAGGATGCAGGACAAGGTGCAGTAGTGTTGGAGGTTGTCCCACCGCCACGCCTCCAAAATGCTACTACTGGTTGTGACACACCTCTCTCCTCCACCCCCTCCTCTTCTTCTTCCTCCATGGCCTCTTCCTGTGGTTTGTCCTATGAACCAGCGGTGCTCCGTAGCCGTTCACGGGGCTACGCAAGTACGCAGGCAAAAAGATGCCATGCCGTGCTTGCGCTGGTGTGTTTGGGGGACAGAAGCCACACTGGGGCAGAGGTCCTGTCTGCTCTGCAGGGCCAGGCCGAGAGGTGGTTGACGCCACGCCAGCTTAAGCCAGGAATGGTGGTTTGCGACAATGGCACCAACCTCCTCTCCGCCCTTCGACAGGGACAACTGACCCATGTGCCCTGTGTGGCTCACGTCCTTAACCTGGTGGTGCAGCGGTTCTTGGGCAGGTACCCGGGCTTACAGGATGTCCTGAGGCAGGCCAGGAAAGTCTGTGTGCATTTCCGCAGATCTTATAATGCCAGTGCTCGCCTGGCTGAGCTGCAAAAGGAGTTGAACCTGCCCAAGAACCGCCTTATATGTGACATGCCCACCAGGTGGAACTCAACGTTGGCCATGCTGCAGCGGCTGCACACGCAGCAGAGGGCCATCAATGAGTACCTGTGCGACTACGGCACCAGGACAGGGTCAGGGGAGCTTGGTTTTTTTTCTCCACGCCAGTGGGGCATGATCAGGGATGCATGCACTGTCCTGGCACCATTTGAGGAGGCCACGAGGATGGTGAGCAGTGACAGTGCATGCATCAGTGACACTGTACCTCTTGTCCACCTGTTGGAGCACACGCTGCGTGGAATAATGGACAGGGCACTTGAGGCAGAACAGAGGCAGGAAGAGGAGGACTTCCTTGCCTCTCAAGGCCCCCTTTACCCAGACAGTGTTCCTTCTGTCCCACCCATCGCACAGGAAGAGGAAGAGGAGGAGGAGGAGGAGGAGGAGGAGGAGGATTGTGTCAGCATGGAGGTGGAGGCTGGCACTCAGCATCATCAGCAGCAGTCTTTTAGGGATGATTTACAGTCCCAAGAAACCAGTGGACTTGTACGTGGCTGGGAGGAGGTGACTGCGGATCATGTCGTCCTTAGTGACCCAGAGGACTCCGGAGCGAATGCCTCAGCAAACCTACGCTGCATGGCCTCCCTGATCCTGCAAAGTCTGCGGAAGGATCCTCGTATTCTTCGGATCAAGGAGAGGGACCATTACTGGCTGGCCACTCTCCTTGATCCACGGTACAAGGGTAAGGTTGCGGACCTTATGTTACCGTCGCAGAGGGAGCAGAGGATGAGACAACTCCGGGAGGCCTTGCAGAAAGGTCTGTGCAACGCGTTCCCAGAGACTGGGAGGTTACAAACTCCTGGTCCTGGACAACGAGTTGCTGAGGCTTCGGCCAGTCAAAGAAGGAGCGGTGGGGAAGGTGGCCGTCTGACCGATGCGTTCAGACAATTCTTTAGTCCGCAGCCCCAAAGTATGATCGGTTCCAGCAACCATCGCCAGCGTCTGATAAACATGGTGCAGGAATATCTAGGGGCAAGGTCAGACTTGGACACCTTCCCCACCGAAAATCCTCTGGCTTACTGGGTCTTGAGGATGGATCACTGGCCAGAGCTTGCACAGTATGCAATTGAGCTACTGGCCTGCCCTGCATCCAGCGTTCTTTCGGAACGCACATTCAGTGCTGCTGGAGGATTTGTCACGGATCACAGGGTGCGCCTGTCCACCGACTCGGTTGATCGACTGACTTTCATCAAGATGAACCAGTCTTGGATCACCACCAGCTACCACACACCTGATGCTGATATAACAGACTAATTGATTTTAACATGTCACATCCCTTCAAGACTGATGCTGATGCTGAGTGCCTGTGCTGTTATGTTGACTGGCTATCCTCCTCCTCCGAGTCCTCAATGATACGATTGATGATGATAGCTTGGAAGATCATTTTTGTTTATGGGTGCCGCCACCAGTGGCTAAGGCCCAATTTTTCAGCCCCTGTTTTACAGGGGCGTGTACTTTCAATTTTTTTAGCAATAATTTGCCATAGGGCTCATTGCTGTGCTCCAAGTACAGTATCTGTGAGGGGTTGGAGTGTTGTGGCACCAGTGCCTAAGGCCCAATTTTTCAGCCCCTGTTTAACAGGGGCGTGTCATTACAATTTTTGAAGCAATACTTTGCAACAGGGCTCATTGCTGTGCTCCAAGTACAGTATCTGTGAGGGGTTGTAGTGTTGTGCCACCAGTGCCTAAGGCCCAATTTTTCAGCCCCTGTTTAACAGGGGCGTGTCATTACAATTTTTGAAGCAATACTTTGCAACAGGGCTCATTGCTGTGCTCCAAGTACAGTATCTGTGAGGGGTTGTAGTGTTGTGCCACCAGTGCCTAAGGCCCAATTTTTCAGCCCCTGTTCAACAGGGGCATGCAATTACAATTCTTGATGTAATAATTCACAGCAGGGCCCATTCCTGCACCCACCAAGAGTAAGTCTGAGGGCTTACAGTGTTGTGGCAACGCCACCACCACCACCACCACGAAAGGCCCAATTTTTCAGCCCCTGTTCAAAAGGGGCATGTAATTACAATTCTTGATCTAATAATTCACAGCAGGGCCCATTGCTGCACCCACCAAGAGTAACTGTCAGGGCTTACAGTGTTGTGGCACCAGCACCACCATCAAAGCCCCAATTTTTACTACCACTGTTCAACAATTATATGTAATTAAAATTCCTGATATAATAGTTGACAGCAGGGCGTTCCAGCACCAACCAAGAGTAACTGTGAGTGCTTACAGTGTTGTGCCAACACCAACAACTAAGGGGCCTATTTCTGCAGAGTATATACGGCAGGTCCCTACTTTCAAACATCCAACTTACAAACGACTCCTACTTGCAAACGCAAGAAGACAACAGGAAGTGAGAGGAAATCTACCCCTAGGAAGGAAAATTCTCTCCTGTAAGAATAAATATGGGAGAAAGGTGTCTCCTCTGTACTGATGCTTTATCAGCAATCCTTGTTTCAAGAAAAACACCACATTTCAAAAACAGTTGTCATTGGGACGGAAAGTGAGGTGAAATGTTCTGAACAGGGGCACAGACAGCAAAACAAATGTTACAGGGGTGATAACCCTTACCTATGTTTTCCAAAAAGTTTAAAAATAGATTTTTGGGCTGGAGCTACACTTCAACAATGTACCTGTTCAAAATTACAAACACATTCTACATAAGAACAAACCTACAGTCCCTGTCTTGTATGCACCGCCTGTATACGGCTGTTCAGAGTATATAGGGCCTTTTTTATTTTATGTGCGGGGTTCCCCTTAATATCCATACAAGACCCAAAGGGGCTGGTAATGGGCTGGGGTAGGGGGGGGGGGGTCATGGGGTAGCTATGCCATTTTTCTTAAAGATTTTCATCCATATTAACGGGACCAGACATTACATTAAAGCCGCAAGCAGTTTTAAATGGCTTTTTTTTCCTTTAGAAGTGTCATTTTGTGCAGGGACAGTTCTAAACACGGGAAACACGTGGCACTTCACAGGCATACTTTAGACACCCCCCAGGTACGATATTTAAAGGAATATTTGACTTTTTTTTTTTTTCACTTTATGCATCATTAAAATGACTGCTCCCGAAAAACGACCGTTTTTAAAACTTATTTTTGCATTGATACATGTCCCCTGGTGCAGAACCCGGGTTCCCAAACCCTTTTTAGGACAATAACATGCATAATAGTTGTTATAATTAGCACTTTAGAATTCGAACGTTCGCATCCATTGTATTTAATAGGGTTCTAATGTTCGTACGAACTTTCGGTCCGTTCGCGGGTTCTGGTGCGAACCGAACCCGGGGGTGTTCGGCTCATCACTAGTCCTGGCAAATGATTTACAGGGCGAGCGCCCGCCACCCTGGCTGTGTTGTCATTCGCTACAGCACAAGCCAATCAGCAGGTCCCGGATAATGATTTATGGCCCGAACCCACTGATCGGCTAAACAAATGACAGAAGAGAGCTCTATGTTGGTAAACAACACAGGGCTCTCTACAGACAGCAGTGATGTGCTGGGAGTAAAAACCGGCACATTGTTCAGTAAAAACAGTACACACAGAAAACATTGTAGGCACACAGGTAACCTCTTGATTGGCCCTAAATGTTAACCCCCCTCCCAGCCAGTGTCATTAGTACAGTGACAGTGTACAGTGCCTTGAAAAATATTCATACCCCTTGACATTTTCCACATTTTGTCATGTTACAGCCAAAAACGTAAATGTATTTTATTGTAATTTTATGTGATTAGGCCAACACAAAGTGGCACATAATTGTGAAGGGAAAGGAAAATGATGAATGGTTTTAATTATTTTTTACAAATAAATATATGAAAAGTGTGGCGTGCATTTGTATTCAGCCCCCTTTACTCTGATACCTCTAACTAAAATCTAGTAGAACCAATTGCCTTCAGAAGTCACCTAATTGGTAAATAGAGTCCACCTGTATGTAATCTATTCTCTGTATAAATAAGCTGTTTTGTGAAGCCCTCAGAGGTTTGTTAGAAAACCTTAGTGAATAAAGAGCATCATGAAGGACAAGGAACTCACCAGCAGGGGCGGATCCAGAGTCTACTCTCAGGAGGGGCACTGCCAGAAAATGTTTTTTTGGGGGCAATTTATCTGGGAAATGGCTGGTATTGGCGCTTCAATCATCACGGCACCCTGGTTATTATGGTCTCAGGATGATTGAAGCGCATTATTTCTATTATTACATTGTAATCTAAAAATAAATAGTTCAACTCACCATAATGCAGAATCAGTGGGAGCCCCGAGTGTGTCACTTGCCACGTCGCCTGCCACCAAATGCGGATTGTCACTTGTCACTTGCCACGTTGCCTGCCACCAAATGCGTATTCTCACTTGCCATGTCGCCTGCCACCAAATGCGGATTGTCATTTTCCACGTGTCCTTCCACCAAATGCGGATTGTCACTTGCCACGTCACCTGCCACACGTTGCATATTGTCACTTGCCACGTCACAGATTGTCACTTGCCACGTGTCCTTCCACCAAATGCGGATTGTCACTTGCCACGTCACCTGCCACACGTTGCGTATTGTCACTTGCCACGTCACGGATTGTCACTTGCCACGTCGCCCACCACACATTGCGGATTGTCACCTGCCAATTGCCCCGTTGCCCCCCCCCCCCCGGATCCGCCCCTGCTCACCAGACAGGCCAGGGATAAAGTTGTAACGTTTTGGAGAAGTTTAAAGCAACATTAGGTAATAAAAAAATTCCCAAGCTTTAAACATCTCACGGAGCACTGTTCAATCCATCATCTGAAAATGGAAAGAGTATGGCACAACTGCAAACCTATCAAGACATGTCTGTCCACCTAAACTGACATGCCGGGTAAGGAGAGCATTAATCAGAAAAGCAGCCAAGAGGCCCATGGTAACTCTGGAGGAGCAGCAGAGATCCACAGCTCAGGTGGGAGAATCTGTCCACAGGACAACTATTAGTTGAGCACTCCACAAATCTGGACTTTATGGAAGAGTGGCAAGAAGAAATCCATTGTTGAAAGAAAACTATAAGAAGTCCTATTTGCAGTTTGCGAGAAGCCATGTAGGGGACACAGCAAACATGTGCAAGAAGGTGCTCTGATCAGATGAGACCTAAATTGAACTTTTTTGCCTAAAAGCAAAACGCTATGTGTGGCAGAAAATTAACACTGCACATCACCCTGAACACACCATCCCCACCGTGAAACATGGTGGTGGCAGCATCATGTCGTGGGGATGCTTTTATTCAGCAGGGACGGGGAAGCTGGTCAGAGTTGATAGGAAGATGGATGGAGCCAATACAGGGCAATCTTAGAAGAAAATTTAGATAAAGGAGGGGAAAAGGGGAAATGGGAGGTATTGGGACTTTATATGAAACCCAACATTAGGGTAGATTGAATCATACAGGGGTAGAAATAGTAATATTTATTAAAAACCATAATTGAGCATAGTGCGATACATGGCAACAGTAGTAGATCAATATAAAGTACAGATTTATAATGAACATGATTGGTACATCACATAGTATAAATTCATAGCATAATAAACATTGTTGCACAAGATTGGTGATAGGCCAATGATATACTCAAAAAATGTAAAAACATGATGGATAGTATAAATGGTTGATTAATGATTCAAACGAGTCAAACCCATGGTGAACACATGAATGCTGTGGCATAGCATCAAATAAGAAAGGCTCGACGTGTTTCATTGACTGTCTCCACTCATCAGGAGCACCTATGCAATAGGGTACCTATAATGAATATAAATTAGTAATCAATGGTAATTGATTAAAATAGGGAAAGAGGGGACACAAAACTATGGTCCTAGCACTCTTACCTATGGATAGAATTTGATGGAGCGTAGATCATGATAATAATAATAGGAGGCAGAGGGGGGTATGGGAACATCCCCCTGGGCGTTGAGGTGATGGCGATGAAACGAAAGGAGGGCCGAGGTGGTAAGTAAATGAACTTCTCAAATGAGGGAATTTTGTGAGGATATCTGTTTGGGGTAGTTTCCATTCATTCCCGGGAGTTGCTATCCCCCTATTCCCCCGATCTCCTTGATCGCGGGATCGAGGGCTCGCACTCGCTGCGCGTCAACGCCACGCCCACGCGTCGTACGTATGACGTCATTCTTGGCGCCGCACTTCGGCGTGATTTTTCCATCAGCTTGCAGTTTGAGGGAGGAATGGCGCCTATTTAATGAGCGCTGGCCGCTCGGACGTGGTCGCCTCCTCTCTCCTTGCACACCAGCGTGACATTGGGCGTGACGTTGGTGTGGCCTTGCTGATGGACGGGCCGCCCTTCATTACAACATCATTGCCAATAATCACCCTGCTCTTCTACATCCAGCTTGGCACACCCAGACATTACTTTTTGACATCACGATTCAATCAGACACTCCAGGTATATTCATGGCTAGGGATGAGCCGAACACCCCCGGGTTCGGTTCGCACCAGAACCTTCGAACGGACCGAAAGTTCGCGCGAATTTTCGAACCCTATTCGTTATAATGGACGCGAACGTTCGAAATCAAAATTGCTAATTACAACGGCCAATATGCATGTTAATGTTATAAAACAGGTTTGGGGACCCGGGTCCTGCCCCAGGGGACATATATCAATGCAAAAAGAAATTTTAAAAACTAAAGTTTTTTCGGGAGCAGTCATTTTAATGATGCATAAAGTGAAAAAAAAAAAGTGAAATTTTCCTTTAAATATGGTACCTGGGGGGTGTCTAAAGTATGCCTGTGAAGTGGCATGTGTTTCCCGTGTTTAGAACTGTCCTTGCACAAAATGACATTTGTAAAGGAAAAAAAGAAGCCATTTAAAACCACTTGCGGCTTTAATGTCATGTCTTGTCCTGGCCGCCATATGGCTGAAAATCCTTGAGAAAAATGGCATGGCTACCCCATCACCCCCCCCCCCCACCCCAGCCCCTTTGGGTCTTGTATGGATACTAAGGGGGACCCCGCACCCAAAATAAAACCCTATACCTACAACCCTATATACTCTGAACAGCAGTATATAGGTGGTGCAAACAAGACATGGACTGTAGGTTTGTTCTTAAGTAGAATCTGAACAGGTACATTATGAAGTGTAGCTACATCCCAAAAAAATCAATTTTTAAGCTTTTTGGAGAACATAGGGAGGGGTTATCACCCCTGTAACATTTGCTGTCTTTGCACATCTGTTCAGAACATGTCACCTCACTTTCCGTCCCAATGACAAATGTTTTTGGAAAAGTGGGGTTTTAATTGAAACAAGGATTGGTGATAAAGCATCAGTAGAGAGGAGATACCTTTTTCCCAAATTAAATCTAACAGGATAGAATTTTCCTTCCTAGGGGTAGATTTCCTCTCACTTCCTGTTTTCTCTTGCCGTTTGCAAGTAGGAGTCGTTTGTAAGTTGGATGTTTGAAAGTAGGGGCCTGCCGTATATACTCTGCAGAAATTTGCCCTATTAGATGTTGGTGTAGCCACAAGACTGGTGGGCACAGGAATGGGCCCTGCTGTGAGTTAATAGATCAAGATTTGTACTTGCATGCACCTGTTGAACCGGGCAGAAAAATTGGGCCTTTGGTGGTGGACGGTGTTGCCACAAGACTGTAAGCCCTCACAGTTACTCTTGGTGGGTGCAGGAATGGGCCCTGCTGTGAGTTATTAGATCAAGATTTGTAATTGCATGCACCTGTTGAACAGGGCAGAAAAATTGGGCCTTTGGTGGTGGTGGTGGTGGTGGACGGTGTTGCCACAAGACTGTAGGCCCTCATAGTTACTCTTGGTGGGCGCAGGAATGGGCCCTGCTGTGAACTATTAGATCAAGATTTGTAATTACACGCCCCTGTTAAACAGGGGCTGAAAAATTGTGCCTTAGGCATTGGTGCTGGTGCCACAACACTGCAACCCCTCACAGATACTGTACTTGGAGCACAGCAGTCACACCTGTTGCGAAGCATCTTTTTAAAAAATTGTAATTACACGCCCCTGTTATACAGGGGCTGAAAAATTGTGCCTTAGGCACTGGTGCTGGTGCCACAACACTGCAACCCCTCACAGATACTGTACTCTGAGCACAGCAATGAGACCTGTTGCAAAGCATTGCCTAAAAATTGTAATTACACGCCCCAACAGGGGCTGAAAAATTGTGCCTTAGGCACTGGTGCTGGTGCCACAACACTGCAACCCCTCACAGATACTGTACTCTGAGCACAGCAGTCACACCTGTTGCGAAGCATCTTTTTAAAAAAATTTAATTACACGCCCCTGTTATACAGGGGCTGAAAAATTGTGCCTTAGGCACTGGTGCTGGTGCCACAACACTGCAACCCCTCACAGATACTGTACTCTGAGCACAGCAATGAGACCTGTTGCAAAGCATTGCCTAAAAATTGTAATTACACGCCCCAACAGGGGCTGAAAAATTGTGCCTTAGGCACTGGTGCTGGTGCCACAACACTGCAACCCCTCACAGATACTGTACTCTGAGCACAGCAGTCACACCTGTTGCGAAGCATCTTTTTAAAAAATTGTAATTACACGCCCCTGTTATACAGGGGCTGAAAAATTGTGCCTTAGGCACTGGTGTGGTGGCATGGATCATTGAGGAGGAGGAAGAGGATAGTCAGTGAACATAACAGGACAGTCACTCAGCATCAGCATAGGCAGTCTTGAAGGGATGTGACATTATAAATTATTCCGTTATATCCGCTTCAGGTGTCTGGTAGCTGGTGGTGATCCAAGACTGATTCATTTTTATGAAGGTCAGTCGATCAACCGAGTCGGTGGACAGGCGCACCCTATGATCGGTGACAAATCCTCCAGCAGCACTGAATGTGCGTTCGGAAAGAACGCTGGATGCAGGACAGGCCAGTAGCTCAATTGCATACTGTGCAAGCTCTGGCCAGTGATCCATCCTCAGGACCCAGTAAGCCAGAGGATTTTCGGTGGGAAAGGTGTCCAAGTCTGACCTTGCCCCTAGGTATTCCTGCACCATGTATATCAGACGCTGGCGATGGTTGCTGGAACCGATCATACCTTGGGGCTGCGGACTAAAAAATTGTCTGAACGCATCGGTCAGAAGTCCACCTTCCCCACCGCTCCTTCTGCTACTGACCGAAGCCTCAGCAACTTGTCGTCCAGGACCAGGAGTTTGTAACCTCCCAGTTTCTGGGAACGCGTTGCACAGACCTTTCTGCAAGGCCTCCCTGAGATGTCTCATCCTCTGCTCCCTCTGCGACGGCAAGATAGGGTCCGCAACCTTACCCTTGTACCGTGGATCAAGGAGAGTGGCCAGCCAGTAATGGTCACTCTCCTTGATCCGAAGAACACGAGGATCCTTCCGCAGGCTTTGCAGGATCAGGGAGGCCATGCAGCGTAGGTTAGCTGAGGCATTCGGTCCGGAGTCTTCTGGGTCACTGAGGATGACATGATCGCCAGCCACCTCCTCCCAGCCACGTACAAGTCCACTGGTTTCTTGGGACTGTACATCATCCCTAAAAGACTGCTGCTGCTGATGCTGAGTGCCAGGCTCCACCTCCATGCTCACACAATCCTCCTCCTCCTCCTCCTCCTCCTCCTCTTCCTGTGTGATGGGTGGGACAGAAGGAACATTGTCTGGATAAAGGGGGCCTTGAGAGACAAGGAAGTCCTCCTCTTCCTGCCTCTGTTCTGCCTCAAGTGCCCTGTCCATTATCCCACGCAGCGTATGCTCCAACAGGTGGACAAGAGGTACAGTGTCACTGATGCATGCACTGTCACTGCTCACCATCCTCGTGGCCTCCTCAAATGGTGAGAGGACAGTGCATGCATCCCTGATCATGCTCCACTGGCGTGGGGAAAAAAAGCCAAGCTCCCCTGACCCTGTCCTGGTGCCGTAGTCGCAAAGGTACTCATTGATGGCCCTCTGCTGCGTGTGCAGTCGCTGCAGCATGGCCAACGTTGAGTTCCACCTGGTGGGCATGTCACATATTAGGCGGTTCTTGGGCAGGTTCAGCTCCTTTTGCAGCTCAGTCAGCCGAGCACTGGCATTATAAGATCGGCGGAAATGCACACAGACTTTCCTGGCCTGCCTCAGGACATCCTGTAAGCCTGGGAACCTGCCCAAGAACCGCTGCACCACCAGGTTGAGGACGTGAGCCATACAGGGCACATGGGTGAGCTGCCCCTGTCGCAGGGCGGAGAGGAGGTTGGTGCCATTATCAGAAACGACCATTCCTGGCTTAAGCTGGCGTGGCGTCAACCACCTCTCGGCCTGCCCCTGCAGAGCTGCCAGAACCTCTGGCCCAGTGTGGCTCCTGTCCCCCAAACACACCAGCGCAAGCACGGCATGGCATCTTTTTGCCTGCGTACTCGCGTAGCCCCTTGTACGCCTACGGAGCACCGCTGGTTCCGAGGACAGAGCACTCGAAGAGGACATGGAGGAAGAAGAAGAGGAGGGGGTGGAGGAGAGAGGTGTGTCACAACCAGTAGTAGCATTTTGGAGGCGTGGTGGCGGAACAACCTCCAACACTACTGCACCTTGTCCTGCATCCCTCCCAGCTACCAATAGAGTGACCCAATGGGCCGTGAAAGAAAGATAACGTCCCTGTCCATGCCTGCTGGACCATGAGTCAGCGGTAATATGCACCTTACCGCTGACCGCCCTGTCCAGCGAGGCATGGACATTGCCTTCCACATGCCAGTAGAGAGACGGAATCGCCTTCCGTGAGAAAAAGTGGCGTTTGGGAACCTGCCACTGAGGAACCGCACATTGAACAAACTCACGGAAGGGGGCCGAGTCTATCAACTGAAAAGGCAGCAGTTGAAGTGCTAGCAATTTAGCCAAGCTAGCATTCAACCGCTGGGCATGTGGATGGCTGGGAGTATACTTCTTTCGACGGTCCAGCAGCTGGGGCAGGGAAATTTGCCTGCTACAATCGGACGTCGGTGTACTGCAAGTACTTGGTTGTGACACACCTAATTCTACACCTTCAGTCCTCTCAGAGCAGCTTTCAGAGAGGACTGAAGATATAGTGGGGATGGAGATCCCAGCTGATGAGGAGCAAGGAGAGGTCCGCTTTGTTCTTTGGTGTGGGTCTTTTATGTGTGCTTGCCAACGAGCTGCATGGCAGGTCGACATATGTCTGCTCATGCTTGTGGTGCCCAAGCGGCTGATGTTTTGGCCACGCGAGATACGCTTGAGACAAATATTGCAAATAGCAGTGGTGCGATCTGATGCACTCGTCTCAAAAAAGGCCCACACCAAAGAACTTTTGTGATAACGTGCAGAGGCAGCGCCCTGCACAGGCGGAGCTCTGCGGTGTGGTACAGTTGCTGTGCTGGCCTCTAGCTGGCCTCCAGGGGGCATCCTGCCTCGTTGGACATGTGACGCTGCATCCTCCTCCTCCTCCTCCTCTCTCCCTTCAGGCACCCACGTGGAGTCAGTGACCTCATCATCCCCTCCCTCTTCACCACTAGAGCAAACCTGGCAGTAAGCTGCAGCTGGTGGAACACTACTGCCAGATTGCTGTCCTTCAGCATCCCCTCTCTCTGCGCGCACACTACTGACTTCCTCAAGCTGGGTATCATCATCCGAGCCTTCGAATCGTTGGGCATCCTCCTGGAGCATGTACCCAACACTGTGCTCAAACAGTTCGGGGGACTCCTCAGGAGGACATGGTGGGTCTAGGGAAGGGGTGGCTGATGATGCCATTGAGTACGCGTTGGCAGCTGCTCTGCCAGTACCCTGAGCCTGGGTGAGAGAGGATGAGGAGGATGAGGAGGGCTTGGTCATCCATTCTACCAAGCCTTCGGCATGATGCGGCTCCACATGTCCAGCTGCCGAAAACAAAGACAAGCGTGTCCCATGGCCACGTGCTGATGACGATGCACGACCACGTCCACGGCCAGCACTGTTGTCTCTAGAAACAGAGCCTGCCTGCCCTGTGTTCTTGCCTCGGCACGCTCTGCCTCTCCTTGGCGGTCTTCCAGCCATTGTAGTCGGTAGTGTATATAGTATAAAAAATAGAACTCCTATGTGTGCTCACAACACACTGTAGGTCCTATGGGTGCTGACACTAACACACTATAGGTACTATGTGTGCTGCTGACAAGAAAATATAGGAGCTCTGTTTGCTGCCACTAACACACTAGAAGTCCTATGGGTGCTACTGAGAAGAAAATATAGGAGCTCTGTTTGCTGCCACTAACACACTAGAAGTCCTATGGGTGCTGCTGAGAAGAAAATATAGGAGCTCTGTTTGCTGCCACTAACACACTAGAAGTCCTATGGGTGCTGCTGAGAAGAAAATATAGGAGCTCTGTGTGATGCCACTAACACACTAGAAGTCCTATGGGTGCTGCTGAGATGAAAATATAGGAACTCTGTGTGATGCCACTAACACATTAGAAGTCCTATGGGTGCTGCTGAGAAGAAAATATAGGAGCTCTGTTTGCTGCCACTAACACACTAGAAGTCCTATGGGTGCTGCTGAGAAGAAAATATTGGAGCTCTGTGTGATGCCACTAACACACTAGAAGTCCTATGGGTGCTGCTGAGATGAAAATATAGGAACTCTGTGTGATGCCACTAACACATTAGAAGTCCTATGGGTGCTGCTGAGAAGAAAATATAGGAGCTCTGTTTGCTGCCACTAACACACTAGAAGTCCTATGGGTGCTGCTGAGAAGAAAATATAGGAGCTCTGTGTGATGCCACTAACACACTAGAAGTCCTATGGGTGCTGCTGAGAAGAAAATATAGGAGCTCTGTTTGCTGCCACTAACACACTAGAAGTCCTATGGGTGCTGCTGAGAAGAAAATATAGGAGCTCTGTTTGCTGCCACTAACACACTAGAAGTCCTATGGGTGCTGCTGAGAAGAAAATATAGGAGCTCTGTTTGCTGCCACTAACACACTAGAAGTCCTATGGGTGCTGCTGAGAAGAAAATATAGGAGCTCTGTGTGATGCCACTAACACACTAGAAGTCCTATGGGTGCTGCTGAGAAGAAAATATAGGAGCTCTGTTTGCTGCCACTAACACACTAGAAGTCCTATGGGTGCTTCTGAGAAGAAAATATAGGAGCTCTGTTTGCTGCCACTAACACACTAGAAGTCCTATGGGTGCTGCTGAGAAGAAAATATAGGAGCTCTGTTTGCTGCCACTAACACACTAGAAGTCCTATGGGTGCTGCTGAGAAGAAAATATAGGAGCTCTGTTTGCTGCCACTAACACACTAGAAGTCCTATGGGTGCTGCTGAGAAGAAAATATAGGAGCTCTGTTTGCTGCCACTAACACACTAGAAGTCCTATGGGTGCTGCTGAGAAGAAAATATAGGAGCTCTGTTTGCTGCCACTAACACACTAGAAGTCCTATGGGTGCTGCTGAGAAGAAAATATAGGAGCTCTGTGTGATGCCACTAACACACTAGAAGTCCTATGGGTGCTGCTGAGAAGAAAATATAGGAGCTCTGTTTGCTGCCACTAACACACTAGAAGTCCTATGGGTGCTGCTGAGAAGAAAATATAGGAGCTCTGTTTGCTGCCACTAACACACTAGAAGTCCTATGGGTGCTGCTGAGAAGAAAATATAGGAGCTCTGTTTGCTGCCACTAACACACTAGAAGTCCTATGGGTGCTGCTGAGAAGAAAATATAGGAGCTCTGTTTGCTGCCACTAACACACTAGAAGTCCTATGGGTGCTGCTGAGAAGAAAATATAGGAGCTCTGTTTGCTGCCACTAACACACTAGAAGTCCTATGGGTGCTGCTGAGAAGAAAATATAGGAGCTCTGTTTGCTGCCACTAACACACTAGAAGTCCTATGGGTGCTGCTGAGAAGAAAATATAGGAGCTCTGTTTGCTGCCACTAACACACTAGAAGTCCTATGGGTGCTGCTGAGAAGAAAATATAGGAGCTCTGTTTGCTGCCACTAACACACTAGAAGTCCTATGGGTGCTGCTGAGAAGAAAATATAGGAGCTCTGTGTGATGCCACTAACACACTAGAAGTCCTATGGGTGCTGCTGAGAAGAAAATATAGGAGCTCTGTTTGCTGCCACTAACACACTAGAAGTCCTATGGGTGCTGCTGAGAAGAAAATATAGGAGCTCTGTTTGCTGCCACTAACACACTAGAAGTCCTATGGGTGCTGCTGAGAAGAAAATATAGGAGCTCTGTTTGCTGCCACTAACACACTAGAAGTCCTATGGGTGCTGCTGAGAAGAAAATATAGGAGCTCTGTTTGCTGCCACTAACACACTAGAAGTCCTATGGGTGCTGCTGAGAAGAAAATATAGGAGCTCTGTGTGATGCCACTAACACACTAGAAGTCCTATGGGTGCTGTTGGGGTGCAATGCTGTGCTAACAGCACTGCGGTTGGTACTACTGCAATACTGTACTAACAGTAAGCACGCACCAGACTAATCCCCAGCAGCAGCTAATAACACACTAACTGTGCAATCAGCAGCAATGAACGATCAATGACTTAGGTAGCAATGGTTTAGCAAAGAAATAGCCAATGGTTTAGCAAAGAAGAGCAAATCTTTCAGTATCAAGCAAAGACAGAATCAGCAGACTAATCTCTCCTAAAGCCGGAACTCATGTGACCGGGGCCGATGGCGTGGCGGCCTTTTAAATGGTGGGGCGTGTACTAAAGCCCCTGAGCTGTAATTGGCTACAGCCGTCCTGCCTGTAGCCAATTATTGCTCTCCGAGTTTCGGGCGCTGTGATTGGCCAAGCATGCGGGGTCACAGTGCATGCTTGGCCAAT
Organism: Rana muscosa; assembly: GCA_029206835.1. Lineage (NCBI taxonomy): Eukaryota > Metazoa > Chordata > Amphibia > Anura > Ranidae > Rana > Rana muscosa. Next base: position 189,961,831 of record CM055122.1, on the reverse strand, counting down.
CATCAGCCAGCAATGCACTGCGCCGGCCGCGCCGGCCGCAATGCATTGCGGGGCCGCTCGCATCACACGAATGTGATGCGAACGGCCCAAATAGTTCTGGGCTCGACGAGCGAGCGAACGCCCGATGCTCGTTTCGAACATGGGTTCGAATCGAGCACCGGGCCCATCCCTATTCATGGCCATGATTTCCTCAGTGGCCCTATGGTGGTTTGATATTTTACATTGCTATCTTGCTGCACTATTTCTCTTTTGTCTTTTTCTTTTACCATACTTGGGGGTTCTACGTGCTTCACTTCACCTTCCATTTCAACACCTCAATTGCTCTTTAGCACCCATCAGTCATTTTTCTTTTGGTCACCACATTAATTTTATTTCACATTATCTGTCTTAGATACCTCATTGGCCCCACCAATTACCCAACCTTGGAAGAGTAATTCCCTCATTTAAGAAGTTCATTTACTTACCACCTCAGCCCTTCTGTCGTCACCTCAACTCCTGGTTCCTGGTCTCCCTTTCCACACTTTGGACCCCCACCCAGAGTCGAGACGGACTTTCCTGGAGACTTCTCCTTCACCTGCGGTCCTACGGGCCGACATCTTGAGGTCGCAGTGACCTAAAGAGTCTATGTTTTTTTCAGTTATGGGACGAAACCCTGCATCAGTTTTTATGGCTCTTGGGCCCCTTTTTTTTTGGCCCTTGAAGCTAGGTTTGTATGATGTTTGGGTAGGGTGTTCTATGTTCTGGGGAGGAGGGTTTAATTGTTATGAAGGTCCAGATAATTACTGTGTTGCTCAATTAACTTATGGGTCTCTGACCCTATTGAATAGGTGTGCCAATGCTGAGTTTAATTATATGTGTTGGGTTAATGGGCTCATCCTGCTTCTATTTCCCCCTGGTGCTCCTTGATGGCTCCCCCGGACGCTGAGCTCCTGACCATTCTGTCATGGAATGTTCGGGGGCTCAACTCAAAATTTAAAAGGTCACTACTATTCCAATATTTGAAATTACATAATCCCCACATAGTGTTACTGCAGGAGACACATTTAACCGGTAGCAAGGTTCTGGCTCTGAAGAAGCCCTGGGTGCAGAGGGCGCTTCATGCGACCTACTCTTCATATTCTCGTGGGGTATCTATCCTGATTAGCAAACGTATATCGTGTGTGATTCATGATGTTCATCTGGACCCCCAGGGAAAATTTGTTATGGTAGTGCTAAGTGTATATAACAAAAAGTATGTTATTGTGAATGTCTATCTGCCTCCCCCGAGTCAGATACAGACTTTGTACGCTCTCTATGAGAGGCTGGCTCCGCATTGCCCAGCGCAGGTTCTGTTCATGGGAGATTTTAATACTACACTGTCCCGTGACCTGGACAGGCCTTACCCCCAATCCAATTTTAATTCTGATCTCGGAACGTGGGCTCAGGCCACGGAGTTCCAGGAGGCATGGAGGTGGCTTCATCCCCATGATAGAACGTCTTCATGCTTTTCGACCACATTTCGAACCTCCTCCCGCATTGATCTGGCTTTTGCCAATTCCACCATGCTGGCTAACATTCAAGAGGCATGTTACCTTCCCTCTGGCCTCTCTGACCATCACCCACTTAAATTGACCATTAGGACCACCAGGTCGCGGAACAATACCCTTTGGAGGTTACAACCCCATTGGATCAACAATGATGCTGTCCATGACAGAGTTCTCTCTCCCCTGGGGGAATATTGGGCACACAATGCGGGGGTCGGCTTCTCTGGAGATGACCTGGGACGCCTCCAAGGCTCACAGCAGGGGTCAGTATATCTCGGCTGTGGCGGCGGTAAAGGCGGAACTGGGAGACGGGGTATCTGACCTGCAGCGTAGGGTGGACGAGGCACTGAATCAGTATTCAGCCTCGCCAACGGTCTCCAATTTTGAGCACCTTTCATCGCTTAGGTGAGAACTACATCTCCATGTTTCAGATACCACTAGGCTTGGTATACAAAGTAGCAGACAGGAATACTTTGAACATGGAGACAAAAATAGCAAACTGCTAGCGCTGCTAACGCAGCAGGACAGGCCCTCAGCGGTTATACCGGAGATCCTCACGACAGATGGCGCTTTAGTCACCTCTCAGGATGGATATTCTGGCTGCGTTCACCACATTTTACACCTCTTTGTATGTCTCTTCACTTCCTGACGGGTTTGACCCTACACCTATGATCTCCCTACTGGACACGCTAGCCCTGGGATGGCTCTCTGACACGGAGAGGCAACTCCTTGTCTCGGAGATCACTCCAGAAGAGGTCACACTGGCCATTAAGTCTTTTCCGGCAGGTAAAACCCCAGGGCCGGACGGCCTGCCCATTGAGTACTATAGGGCCCACGCAGAATTGCTCGCCCCAAAACTAGCTCAGATGTTTCAAGCTTGCTTGAACCAAGACTCCTTACCGCCCTCTATGAGAGAAGCCCACGTAGTTCTCATTCCAAAGCCTAATAGGGACCCTAAGTTATGCGCCTCCTACAGGCCAATTGCACTTCTCAACTGTGACCTTAAAATCTTGACCAAGTTATTGGCCACTAGACTTAACGTAGTAATAAAATCCCTGATTGACTCTGACCAAACGGGCTTTATGCCCGGTAGATCTACAGACATTAACATACGCAGATTATTCACTAATATTCATGCCCCCCATACTAACCAAGGTACTAGAACCATTGCCACCTTAGATATAGAGAAGGCATTCGACACAGTGGAATGGGTCTATCTGTGGGAGGTGCTTAGAAGAATGGGGTTCCCGTTAAAATTCATAGTTGGATACGCACACTTTACACTGGTCCCACGGCATGCATTAAGCTGAATGGCTCCCTGTCTCCTCCGTTTCCCCTGCAGAGGGGCACCAGACAGGGATGCCCTCTCTCCCCGGCTCTATTCGCCCTGGCCGTGGAGCCTATTGCTGAAGCCCTTAGGAGCTCAGCCGAGGTCCGTGGTCTTAGGGTGGGCTGGCTGGAGGAGAGAGTGGCTCTCTACGCGGACGATATGCTCCTGTTCTTGAATGACGCTGGTGACTCTCTGCGGGGCGCACTTGGTATCATGGATGCCTTCGCCGCCTTCACAGGGCTGAGAGTGAACTGGCACAAGTCGCAGTTGTTTCCAGTGGATGCGGGGGCCAGGTCCTCTTCACCCTCCTCTCTCCCGCTTCAATGGGTTGAGCAGTTCACCTACTTGGGAATTGTTGTCTCAAGAGAGAGTGGGGATTTTGTGCGGCTCAATCTCGACCCTGTCTTGGTAGCCATTAAAGCCAAACTTAAGGCGTGGAGTAATCTCCCCCTTTCTCTCATTGGGCGTATTAACTTGCTCAAGATGAAAGTCCTCCCCAAACTTACATACATTTTTCGGAACTCCCCTCACTGGCTGACTAAAGTTTTCTTTAATTCTCTCAGGCAACTCTTCCTCTCCTTTATTTGGAGGTCCAGGCCACCTAGATTCAAATATTCCACCTTGACCAGGCCTGTGGACAGTGGAGGCTTGGCCCTCCCTGATTTTTACAAGTATTATTTGGCCACTCAGCTTGTGACCGCCCATTGGTGGCTGCGACCGGACCTGACCAACTCTGCAACGGTGCTGGAGGCAGCCATAGTGGGGTCCTTGGAGGCACTGGAGGGGCTGCTATTCAGGGGGCCTAAAACGCTCCACAATCTCACCCCTTCGATGCGTACCACTATGCGGGCATGGAAGGCGGGTGAGGCGCTGAGGGCACCCCAGCCAAACTCTTGGTCTCCTCACACCCCCCTGTGGCTGAATCCTAACCTATCGCAATTCCACAATATCCCAGATCCGCAGGCCTGGGCCAAATACAAAATACTGACCCTCAAACATATCATCACCAACGGAGATCTCACCCCCTTTCACACTTTATGCGCCAAATTTAACGTGCCTGAACGAGCCCATTTTAGATATCTCCAAATTGCACATGCCTACAGGTGCCAATTTTTGAGCAGGCCAGTTGAACTGGCATACTCCGAGCTAGAATCTACCATCCGGGTGAAGGACCTGGAGAAGCCCGCGTCTCAGATCTATGGATCCCTGCTGGTTGCTGCTATCCCCGAGCTGTCTTCCCTCTGCAGGAAATGGGTGGAGGACATACCGGGGCTGGACGAAGACGACTGGAGGGAGGTTTGGGACTTTCCCTTCTCCCCCCTGGTCTCAGCGAGGGATAAATTAGTCCAATATAAAATTATACACAGAGCTCACTACACACCTCACAGGCTACACCAGATGTCGCCGGAGCATTCTCCGGAGTGCTGGCGTTGCTCCTACCAACCAGGGGGTTTCTTCCACATTTTCTGGGCTTGCCCAGCAATCGTACATTATTGCAATGAAGTGCTACGGGTGATCACTAAGGCCACTGGGACTTGCGTCCCATATGAGCCTATATACTGTTTGCTAGGACTAGTTGACCAACTGCCAATGATCAGAGCCAGGAAAACACTCATATCTCTGCTACTATACTATGCGCGCAAAGCCATTACGATGAACTGGAAACAACCGTCTCCCCCCTCTGTTAAATTCTGGAAAAGCTTAGTTAACGCCAGTTTGCCCCTAAATAAAGCCACTTACTCGTCCAGAGGTTGTCCGCACAAATTTGAAAAGGTGTGGAGTTGTTGGCTAGATGACAGAAGCATGGCAAGTGATACAGTGTTACGGGGTACTGATGATGACGAATTTCCCAAATCTACCCAGTTCTCTATTGTGCTGTCATCTGGGCTGCCTAACATGTTATGTTTCTATACAAAGACAAGGCAGCACAGCATTAGAGAATCTGATATGCATATGATCACCTCTCCCAAAGGAAAGAAACCAATATATACACTATATTACCAAAAGTATTGGGACACCTGCCTTTACACGCACAATAACTTTAATGGCATCCCTGTCTTAATCCGTAGGGTTCAATATTGAGTTGGCCCACCCTTTGCAGCTATAACATCTTCAACTCTTCTGGGAAGGCTGTCCACAAGGTTTAGGAGTTTGTCTATGGGAATGTTTGACCATTCTTCCAGAAGCACATTTGTGAGGTCAGTCAATGATGTTGGACGAGAAGGCCCGGCTCACAGTCTCCACTATAATTCATCCTAAAAGGTGTTCTATCGGGTTGAGGTCAGGCCAATCAAGTTTCTCCACCCCAAACTCGCTCATTTGTGTTTTTATGGACCTTGATTTGTGCACTGGTGCGCAGTCATGTTGGGAGAATGAAATTGTCCAAAATGCCTTAGTAGGCTGACGCCTTAAAGCCTTGTAAACACATTCCAACTTTATGGCCATAATTGTCTGACTGACATGTTGTGTCGGATAATCTGACCGTGTGTATGCTCCATCAGACAATTATTGGCTGAATTAACGACAACAAAAGTTGGCTGTTCATGCTCACCAACTGATGGGCAATAAATCTGTTACGTCGGTTTGTCCGATTGTGTGTACGCAAGTCCGTCCAACTAAAATCCAAAGTACAAACACGCATGCTCGGAACCAATGCTAAACATCAGACAACAATAGCAGAAGTTGCACTAAGGGTGGCGGTAAAGAACTGAAAAACCACGTCGTTTGGTGAATGTTGGCTGAAAATTTTGTGCCGTGTGTATGTAGAACAAGTTCACGGCCAACGCCCTTCGGACCAAAATCCACGGAAAAGTCCGCTGGAAGTCCGATCGTGTGTACGAGGCTTAAGAATCGCAATGGAAGAGATGAACTCTACTTGTTAATAATTACCGCTGACAGAGTTTTGGGAAAGCTGTTTTATTTTTGAAGCTTTGCATCCTGGGATTTGGCTGAACACTGTCACAAATGTGCTTTAGGCAACATCTTTTCCTGTTCTGCAAAATTTGTTTACATTTCTCAGACTCCCAAGGGACTAATATTCTGGCCTAAAGGCTTCAGTTACTTTACTTCTAACCTTTTTAATTCATGTTTAAAGAATAGCATGTGATGCTGCATGTTGTTTATTTTACATGTCACGCTTGTAACTTGTATGTTATACTTTTAACATAACATACAGCATATTGAAGTCAATGGAGAACTAAACCTTGTCCTGTTATGAATCAAAGGCAAACCTTGATATATTATTGATTATAGAACTAACAGCAAGAACTTATATTATGAAACAAAGAATGAAAATCAGGAAAGCTGTGCCTTTCTTAAAGAGATCCAGTCACTTATGGCCATGTAATAATCTCCACATTATTTATTATTTTTAATAATATATGTAGCGCCCTGCTCCTATTGGGTAAGCACTATTTGTAAATTTAGTTGTCTGAGCTGTAGTTTAGCCCAGAATAATTGTGGTAAATTGCTGGTTTCTGTTCCAGTCCAGCTGTGTTGTGCATTTTCCACTTGACTGTGGATGTTGCTGTCACCACAGGTCTAGGTTGGAAATGCAACAGGCTGGATGCATTGACTACCTCTTGCCCAGAAACGGCTCAGTGGGAGTTGTCCCCCTGCTGTGCATTCTGGGAGAGGGTACTGAAGGGACAGACGCCGTCTTCCGGGGGTCTCTGACCTGATGGCCCTTCTGGCCTAAGGTGTGCCGTAGCAGTTTCCTGCCTCGGGGCCGGCTGGCCCGAGGCCTCATTACTGGAAGTAGGCCCAGGAGTTTCTGGGGCCTACTAGTCAGGGGTGGTCCTATGCTGTCTTGCCTGCGGGGAGAAGCCGAGCAATTGGAGAAACCAGGGGAGGACTTTTCCCAGAGAGGACCGAGCAAAAAGGCTGGTATGTCAGGAAGAGCCTGGAGACTCAATTGGAGGACGCATCCCGACCCATCTACCTCACAGTATTTCCGAATCGGCTGAAAGAAACTGGTACTGTGTGACTGTACTTTGACTTTACAAAAAAAGCTATTGGTTATACAATCCTGTGGCAGAGGATTGTCTACCGACTCTAAGATTTTCTTCAAGTCTGTGGCAGAGACTAGGACCGAGCACCGCACCGGCTGCTAGGTAAGTGAGAAAGGCCTATCCGGTGGTTACTATATCCAGGGTGGAAACTGTTTGCCCTCTGGATTAAAGAAGTACCCGTGATCCGCAAATTCAAGGTACCTGAATCTCCCCTAATCCTCCATCCCTCTAACTGACTTTGTTAAATAAAAAAACATTGCAAAAAGAGACTGTGTGTTGGTGCTGACATCTATGAACAACTCTTCAATGGAACCCCTATGACGGATATGGTGAACAGACAGGTAACGGCATGACCTAAAAATATAACCAGCAGCTCCTACGGGGGTAGTGCTACATATATAAACAAAATATTAATAATATTCACTTACAGTATATTCTCTCCTCGTCCTATCAGAATTGCTAAACTGTAATCATGTTTCCAGAATGAGCTCAGCGCTGGTTGTAGAGCCTCAAAACCTTTTTATTTAACCAAAGTGGTGTCAGGATTACAAGAAAAGTGGGTAAACACCAAAGCCTCATACACACGATCGAACTACCATTGGAATTTTCCGTGGATTTTTGTCCGAAGGGACGTTGGCCGTGAACTTGGTATGCATACACACGGCAGCCAAAATTCACCAAATCACGTGGTTTTTCAGCTCTTTACCTTCACCCTTTGGGCAACTTCTGCTATTGTTGTCTGATGTTTAGCATTGGTTCGGAGCATGCGTGTTTGTACTTTGGACTTTAGTCCGATGGACTTGTGTACACACGATCGGATGATCCTCCATCAGACATTTGTTGTCGGAAAGTTTGAGAGCATGCATAGCGAACATTTGTCCATTGAAAAACCGACAACAATTGTCCGATGAAGCATACAGGCGGTCGGATTGTCCGATAAAACACGTCCGTCGGACCGTTGCTGTTGGAAAGTCTGATCGTGTGTATGGGCCTTTAGTCACCTGACAGCTTTACCCTACTCCAGCAGCCCAAAGGGTGTGTCAGTTATCAAAAAACAACACACATAAATCGAGCCCTGAGAAGGGATGGACTATTTAAAAATGTCTATTTATTTTTCAAAAATTGCAGGATGAATGCTACAAGCACACATTCACCTGTAACAAATATTTCTTGTTTTTTGTGTAATCGTTTTTTTTAGGGTTGCAACGATACAGTTTTTTTTTATCGGCGAGTCTGAGTACCCATACTTTTGGTCAAGTACTTGGCGATACCGAGTACTGATACTTTGCAGTGCGATTTGCATCAATACAAAAAAAAAAAAGGTTTGTAAAAGAATTGCATGCACTTTGAACAGGAATTTGGTGTGATTCCTGTCCGAATCCCATGCAATTTCCCCCGCTGCTCCTGTGTGTGTGTGTTTAGAAAAGGGAAAAGCACCATCTAGTGGGCAGTTTATTAAAAATTTTAGAACTCAATGTACATATCAGACCAAATGCAAAATCTGCACAGGTGTCTCGGTCCCGCCAATGATAGCAAATCACAGTCGCTGAAGGTGCTCACAGGGCTGGAGGAGAAGTTCTGGGGTCCCTGTGGGTATAGGGCAGAAATTATGTCAGCTTGGGGGCGGATTGCCTTCACATCTCCTCCAGCCGTGTGAGCATCTTGCACCGCATTCCTTTTCTTTGCAGTGCCCATTCATTTTGTATTGAAGCAAATCACCCCACAAAGTATCGGTTTTGGTATCGGGAGAATTTACGCAAGTACCGATACTCGCGCAAATGCCTGGTATCGGCACTGATACCGATAGTGGTATCGGTGCATCCCTAGTTTTTTCCCTATGATCGTCAGCTCCCTCCAGGAGGCCATAATGCAGTATTTTCCTAAATTACATATTCCAGTAAAATACCGCATTATGGCCATTAGATGGAGTTAATGATCATAGGAAATATACCTTTTAGACAAAATACAGGGAAAATTTGGTAAAGTGATTATAAGGGGCAATTTTTTTTTTTAACCTGCTCTGTGTAGTGGTTTTGCACAGAGCAGCCCCAATACTTCTAGGGTCCTTCACCAACACTCCGAACTCCTCCTCTTCTCTGTGTGCCACCATAGGAAGCAAATACCAACAAAAAAATACTTTATTTGTGGGAACAAAATGATAAAAAATTTGTTTGGGTACAGTGTAGCATGAAAGCGCAATTGTCATTCAAAATGCAACAGCACTGAAAGCTGAAAATTGGCATGGGCAGGAAGGGGGGTGGGGTGCCCGGTATTGAAGTGGTTAAAAAATGGACTTGGTGATTCATAAAGGTCCTTGTTCAGGCACTTTATGGTATGAAGGGGCAGTATTCTATAGTTGTCACCCTGTCACAAGGGCTTCTGATGGAGCAGTATCCTTCTTACCAAATAAAGAAATTCATTTTTATTTTGCAGGTGGTCAGACAAACTCTAGAAAAGATGCAGTCATGTGCAATAAGAGAATTCTCAGCATTCAGTCAGATTTCTGTTTATTGGATCTGAAAAGGGTGAATAATGACTGGCTGACATTGGTTACTCAGTGTATAAGGGTAAAAAATCTGCGCTAGGACCCCTTACTAAATCAATAATAGTGACAGAATGATAATGAAAAAAGTTCCAATGTGAACCCCAAACACACTGTATATAATAAATGTTGGTGGTGCTGCAACTAAAAAAACCTTAAATATTCACTTCATGCAAATGTAAAACAAAAAATTATTTGCGCTACCACACAAAAAGAATTCTAGTAAATCCACAAATGAGTGATGTGATGTAGTGAATGCTAATGCAAACCAAAGGAACATCAAACATGGATAGTGAAGGAAAATTAGTCCACAAATGGATATAAGACCAAAGGCTCCAGCCTTTATCCTTGACGTCACCACGTACAAGCCAGTCTGGTTACAAGCCACGGCTGTGCTTTTTAAACTTTGTATTCCTGGATTACAGTATTGTATGTTTTTTAAATAAAACGCCTTAAGTGAATTACTGTACCATGAAGTCTTTCTTTCTCTGCCCCATTTAAATATATCAGATGAGGAAGCATACGTGGATACTTACTTGCCATTTATCGGAAGGAGAGATTGAAGCAGGAGCTTTATAGCACGAGCGGGATGTTTTCACCAATAAAGGAATCCTTGGATGGTTCGTCTGTGGTCGACTGAGTATCTTCCGATATGCCTGTTTGATCTCTATAACTTGAGATCCTCCGGATCTGGTAAGCGGCGTTGATCGCCTTTTTATTCTAATGAACAGAACATACATGCTAATTCTGCAGTCAAGCCGTTTTATTTCTCTCCATTGAATATTGCCAACATCTATGGACTCAGGGCCGTATTTAAGGCATGGCAAAAGGGGCAGCTGCCCTGGGCCCTGTCATTGTTGTGGGGCCCAAAATAGCTGCCTCATACTTGCCAACTATCCTAGTTTAAATTCCCTTGTCCCTTAAAGGTTTAGTCCTGTGCTGTGTCCTGATATGTCAGTGTGAAGTGCTGCAACTAATGCTGCCCAGCTCTGCCCTATTGTTGTGTACAGATGACTCACCCGTAGACCCTGTGTTTACATGTAAATAACCGTCATTCATATGTAAATAATGGGAGCATTCATATGTAAATAGCGGCAGGATTCATATGTAAATAGCTGAGGTCGGCGGCATTCATATGTAAATAATGGCGGCATTCATATGTATATCATGCCTATCTGCAGTGAAGAGATGATGTACTGTAACCTCTAGCAACCAATCAGTGAGCAGTATTACTGTACAGTAATCTCTAACAACCAATCAACAAGAAGAAATCATGTGCTGTAACCTCTAGCAACTAATCCGTGAGCCATAATGTGTGCTGTAACTTCTAGCAACCAATCAGTAAGTGGTAATGATATGCTGTAACTTCTGGCAACTAATCGCAATCACTGCCTGATCTGATACAGTAAACTGATTTTAAGTCTAGCTGATATTTATTGTATGTCTCAGAGCAGGTGGAGAGCAAAATTGCATGGGGTGGGGCCCCAAGAATTTTTTTGCCCAGGGTCCAATCAACATTAAAGACGGCCATGTATGAACTATTGAATCAATGTCTGTCCAAATGTGTTAGCACCTTATATTGGTCTTATATCCATTTGTGGACTAATTTTCCTTCACTATCCATGTTTGATGTTCCTTTGGTTTGCATTAGCATTCACTACATCACATCACTCATTTGTGGATTTACTAGAATTATTTTTGTGTGGTAGCGCAATTGACATTGGTTACTGCATTTGTCCTAATAAGTATGTCTACAGAAGCCATTCGCTTACCAGAGATTAGGGATGAGCTTCATGTTCGAGTCGAACATACGTTCGACTCGAACATCGGCTGTTCGATCGTTCGACAAAGATCGAACGATTTGGGCCGTTCGCGCCAAATTCGAGTGACGCGAACGGCCCACAATGCACTACGCCATCGCAGTGTCATCCAGGCGCTGTGATTGGCCAAGCATGCACTGTGACCCCGCATGCTTGGCCAATCACAGCGCCGGCAGCGAGGAGAGCAATGATTGGCCACAGGCAGGATGCCTGTGGCCAATTATTGCTGAGGGTGTTTAGTACACGCCCCACACTATAAAAGGCCGCCAGCACGGCGGCCTAGTGTAGTGTGTTCCGGAGCAGGGAAAGAGAAGCATAGGCAGGGACAGTGACATTTATTTTTTCTTGCTTAACCTGGATTCCTTTAGTTTAGGGAAAGAGAAGGATAGGTAGGGAGAGTGTCAGTGTGTTTTACTGTGCGAATCCTTGTTTCTAGGGACAGGGAAGGACAGTGAGGGAATTCTCCTTGTGCTATAGTGTGCTTTAAAAAAACATTTTTTCTAGGGACAGAAAACTATAGGTAGGAAGAGTGTCAGTTTCTTTCACTGTGATAATCCTTGTTTCTAGGGACAGGGAAGGAAAGTGAGGGAAATTCTCCTTGTGCTATAGTGTGCTTTAAAAAAACATTTTTTCTAGGGACAGAAAACTATAGGTAGGAAGAGTGTCAGTTTCTTTCACTGTGATAATCCTTGTTTCTAGGGACAGGGAAGGAAAGTGAGGGAAATTCTCCTTGTGCTATAGTGTGCTTTAAAAAAAACATTTTTTCTAGGGACAGAAAACTATAGGTAGGAAGAGTGTCAGTTTCTTTCACTGTGATAATCCTTGTTTCTAGGGACAGGGAAGGAAAGTGAGGGAAATTCTCCTTGTGCTATAGTGTGCTTTAAAAAAACATTTTTTCTAGGGACAGAAAACTATAGGTAGGGAGAGTGTCAGTGTGTTTTACTGTGCGAATCCTTGTTTCTAGGGACAGGGAAGGACAGTGAGGGAAATTCTCCTTGTGCTATAGTGTGCTTTAAAAAAACATTTTTTCTAGGGACAGAAAACTATAGGTAGGAAGAGTGCCAGTTTCTTTCACTGTGATAATCCTTGTTTCTAGGGACCGGGAAGGAAAGTGAGGGAAATTCTCCTTGTGCTATAGTGTGCTTTAAAAAAACATTTTTTCTAGGGACAGAAAACTATAGGTAGGAAGAGTGTCAGTTTCTTTCACTGTGATAATCCTTGTTTCTAGGGACAGGGAAGGAAAGTGAGGGAAATTCTCCTTGTGCTATAGTGTGCTTTAAAAAAACATTTTTTCTAGGGACAGAAAACTATAGGTAGGAAGAGTGTCAGTTTCTTTCACTGTGATAATCCTTGTTTCTAGGGACAGGGAAGGAAAGTGAGGGAAATTCTCCTTGTGCTATAGTGTGCTTTAAAAAAAATTTTTTCTAGGGACAGAAAACTATAGGTAGGGAGAGTGTCAGTGTGTTTTACTGTGCGAATCCTTGTTTCTAGGGACAGGGAAGGACAGTGAGGGAAATTCTCCTTGTGTTATAGTGTGCTTTAAAAAAACATTTTTTCTAGGGACAGAAAACTATAGGTAGGAAGAGTGTCAGTTTCTTTCACTGTGATAATCCTTGTTTCTAGGGACAGGGAAGGAAAGTGAGGGAAATTCTCCTTGTGCTATAGTGTGCTTTAAAAAAAAATTTTTTCTAGGGACAGAAAACTATAGGTAGGAAGAGTGTCAGTTTCTTTCACTGTGATAATCCTTGTTTCTAGGGACAGGGAAGGACAGTGAGGGGAATTCTCCTTGTGCTATAGTGTGCTAAAGCATTCCTCATCAACCATCTTTGAAATCCTTGTTTTTTGGACAGTCAGGGAAATTGTCGTTGTGCTATTCTGTGCAAAAGCAATCATCCTCAACCATATTTAGAAATCCTTAAGTAAAGGGACAGAGAAGGACACCTGAAGGTAGCCCTTATTGCTTTTTTCCCATCTCCCTGCAGGCCATCTATTAGAATGTCTGGAAGGCAAACAAGGAGAGGCAGACAGTCAGGAGGCAATAAAAGAGGGCAAGCAGGCTCTGTGTCTGGGGGCAACAGTGCTGGTCGTGGACGCGGTGCATTGTCATCAGCACATGGCCATGGGACACGCTTGTCCTTCTTTTCGGCAGCTGGACATGTTGAGCCACATCATGCCGAAGACTTGGTAGAGTGGATGACCAAGCCCTCCTCCTCCTCCTCATCCTCTCTCACCCAGGCTCAGGGTACTGGCAAAGCAGCTGCCAAAGCGTCCTCTTCCCTGGTATCAATGTCAGACTCATCATCAGTCACTCCTTCCCTAGACCCACCATGTCCTCCTCCTGAGGAGTCCCCCGAACTGTTTGAGCACAGTGTTGGGTACATGCTCCAGGAGGATGCCCAGCGTTTCGAAGGGTCTGATGATGAAACCCAGCTACAGGAAGGCAGTAGCGTGAGAGCAGACAGAGGGGATGCTCAAGAAGGACACCAATCTGGCAGTCATGTTCCAGCAGCTGCAGCATACTGCCAGATTGGCTCCAGTGATGAGGAGGGAGGGGATGATGAGGTCACTGACTCCATGTGGGTGCCTAATAGGAGAGAGGAGGAGGAGGAGGATGAGGAGGAGGCACATCTCCAACGAGGCAGGATGCCCTTTGGTGGCCAGCGTAAGGGCAGTACACCGACGGAATCACACCGCAGAGCTCCGCCTGTGCAGGGCGCTGCCTCTGCCCGTCATTCAAAAAGTTCTTTGGTGTGGGCCTTTTTTGAGGCTAGTGCATCAGATCGCACAGCTGCTGTTTGCAACATATGTCTCAAGCGTATATCGCATGGCCAAAACATCAGCCGCTTGGGTACCACATGCCTGACCAGACATATGTTGACCTGCCATGCAGCTCGTTGGCAAGCCTACCTCAAAGACCCACACCAAAGAACAAAGCGGACCTCTCCTTGCACCGCATCAGCTGGGATCTCCAACCCCACTATAACTTCAGTCCTCTCTGAAACATGCACTGAGAGGAATGAAGGTGTAGAATTAGGTGTGTCACAGCCAAGTACTTGCGGCCACTCTGCTAGCAGTACACCGACGTCCGATTCTAGCAGGCAAATTTCCCTGCCCCAGCTGCTGGACCGTCGAAAGAAGTTCACTCCCAGCCATCCACATGCCCAGCGGTTGAATGCTAGCTTGGCTAAATTGCTAGCGCTTCAACTGCTGCCTTTTCAGTTGGTAGACTCGGCCCCCTTCCGTGAGTTTGTGCAATGTGCGGTTCCTCAGTGGCAGGTTCCCAAACGCCACTTTTTCTCACGGAAGGCTATTCCGGCTCTCTACCGGCATGTGGAAGGCAATGTCTTGGCCTCGCTGGACAGGGCGGTCAGCGGTAAGGTGCATATTACCGCTGACTCATGGTCCAGCAGGCATGGACAGGGATGTTACCTTTCTTTCACGGCCCATTGGGTCACTCTTTTGGCAGCTGGGAAGGATGCAGGACAAGGTGCAGTAGTGTTGGAGGTTGTTCCACCGCCACGCCTCCAAAATGCTACTACTGGTTGTGACACACCTCTCTCCTCCACCCCCTCCTCTTCTTCTTCCTCCATGGCCTCTTCCTGTGGTTTGTCCTATGAACCAGCGGTGCTCCGTAGCCGTTCAAGGGGCTACGCAAGTACGCAGGCAAAAAGATGCCATGCCGTGCTTGCGCTGGTGTGTTTGGGGGACAGAAGCCACACTGGGGCAGAGGTCCTGTTTGCTCTGCAGGGCCAGGCCGAGAGGTGGTTGACGCCACGCCAGCTTAAGCCAGGAATGGTGGTTTGCGACAATGGCACCAACCTCCTCTCCGCCCTCCGACAGGGACAACT
The DNA here is from genome assembly GCA_029206835.1 of Rana muscosa. NCBI lineage: Eukaryota > Metazoa > Chordata > Amphibia > Anura > Ranidae > Rana > Rana muscosa. The sequence continues at coordinate 189,946,758 of CM055122.1, read as the reverse complement.
GACCCATGTGCCCTGTGTGGCTCACGTCCTTAACCTGGTGGTGCAGCGGTTCTTGGGCAGGTACCCGGGCTTACAGGATGTCCTGAGGCAGGCCAGGAAAGTCTGTGTGCATTTCCGCAGATCTTATAATGCCAGTGCTCGCCTGGCTGAGCTGCAAAAGGAGTTGAACCTGCCCAAGAACCGCCTTATATGTGACATGCCCACCAGGTGGAACTCAACGTTGGCCATGCTGCAGCGGCTGCACACGCAGCAGAGGGCCATCAATGAGTACCTGTGCGACTACGGCACCAGGACAGGGTCAGGGGAGCTTGGTTTTTTTTCTCCACGCCAGTGGGGCATGATCAGGGATGCATGCACTGTCCTGGCACCATTTGAGGAGGCCACGAGGATGGTGAGCAGTGACAGTGCATGCATCAGTGACACTGTACCTCTTGTCCACCTGTTGGAGCACACGCTGCGTGGAATAATGGACAGGGCACTTGAGGCAGAACAGAGGCAGGAAGAGGAGGACTTCCTTGCCTCTCAAGGCCCCCTTTACCCAGACAGTGTTCCTTCTGTCCCACCCATCGCACAGGAAGAGGAGGAGGAGGAGGAGGATTGTGTCAGCATGGAGGTGGAGGCTGGCACTCAGCATCATCAGCAGCAGTCTTTTAGGGATGATTTACAGTCCCAAGAAACCAGTGGACTTGTACGTGGCTGGGAGGAGGTGGCTGCGGATCATGTCGTCCTTAGTGACCCAGAGGACTCCGGAGCGAATGCCTCAGCAAACCTACGCTGCATGGCCTCCCTGATCCTGCAAAGTCTGCGGAAGGATCCTCGTATTCTTCGGATCAAGGAGAGGGACCATTACTGGCTGGCCACTCTCCTTGATCCACGGTACAAGGGTAAGGTTGCGGACCTTATGTTACCGTCGCAGAGGGAGCAGAGGATGAGACAACTCCGGGAGGCCTTGCAGAAAGGTCTGTGCAACGCGTTCCCAGAGACTGGGAGGTTACAAACTCCTGGTCCTGGACAACGAGTTGCTGAGGCTTCGGCCAGTCAGAGAAGGAGCGGTGGGGAAGGTGGCCGTCTGACCGATGCGTTCAGACAATTCTTTAGTCCGCAGCCCCAAAGTATGATCGGTTCCAGCAACCATCGCCAGCGTCTGATAAACATGGTGCAGGAATATCTAGGGGCAAGGTCAGACTTGGACACCTTCCCCACCGAAAATCCTCTGGCTTACTGGGTCTTGAGGATGGATCACTGGCCAGAGCTTGCACAGTATGCAATTGAGCTACTGGCCTGTCCTGCATCCAGCGTTCTTTCGGAACGCACATTCAGTGCTGCTGGAGGATTTGTCACGGATCACAGGGTGCGCCTGTCCACCGACTCGGTTGATCGACTGACTTTCATCAAGATGAACCAGTCTTGGATCACCACCAGCTACCACACACCTGATGCTGATATAACAGACTAATTGATTTTAACATGTCACATCCCTTCAAGACTGATGCTGATGCTGAGTGCCTGTGCTGTTATGTTGACTGGCTATCCTCCTCCTCCGAGTCCTCAATGATACGATTGATGATGATAGCTTGGAAGATCATTTTTGTTTATGGGTGCCGCCACCAGTGGCTAAGGCCCAATTTTTCAGCCCCTGTTTTACAGGGGCGTGTAATTACAATTTTTTTAGCAATAATTTGCCATAGGGCTCATTGCTGTGCTCCAAGTACAGTATCTGTGAGGGGTTGGAGTGTTGTGGCACCAGTGCCTAAGGCCCAATTTTTCAGCCCCTGTTTAACAGGGGCGTGTCATTACAATTTTTGAAGCAATACTTTGCAACAGGGCTCATTTCTGTGCTCCAAGTACAGTATCTGTGAGGGGTTGTAGTGTTGTGCCACCAGTGCCTAAGGCCCAATTTTTCAGCCCCTGTTCAACAGGGGCATGCAATTACAATTCTTGATCTAATAATTCACAGCAGGGCCCATTGCTGCACCCACCAAGAGTAACTCTGAGGGCTTACAGTGTTGTGGCAACGCCACCACCACCACCACCACGAAAGGCCCAGTTTTTCAGCCCCTGTTCAAAAGGGGCATGTAATTACAATTCTTGATCTAATAATTCACAGCAGGGCCCATTGCTGCACCCACCAAGAGTAACTCTGAGGGCTTACAGTGTTGTGGCAACGCCACCACCACCACCACCACGAAAGGCCCAATTTTTCAGCCCCTGTTCAAAAGGGGCATGTAATTACAATTCTTGATCTAATAATTCACAGCAGGGCCCATTCCTGCACCCACCAAGAGTAACTCTGAGGGCTTACAGTGTTGTGGCAACACCACCACCACCACCACCACCACGAAAGGCACAATTTTTCAGCCCCTGTTCAACAGGGGCATGCAATTACAATTCTTGATCTAATAATTCACAGCAGGGCCCATTGCTGCACCCACCAAGAGTAACTGTCAGGGCTTACAGTGTTGTGGCACCAGCACCACCATCAAAGGCCCAATTTTTACTACCACTGTTCAACAATTATATGTAATTAAAATTCCTGATATAATAGTTGACAGCAGGGCGTTCCAGCACCAACCAAGAGTAACTGTGAGTGCTTACAGTGTTGTGCCAACACCAACAACTAAGGGGCCTATTTCTGCAGAGTATATACGGCAGGTCCCTACTTTCAAACATCCAACTTACAAACGACTCCTACTTGCAAACGCAAGAAGACAACAGGAAGTGAGAGGAAATCTACCCCTAGGAAGGAAAATTCTCTCCTGTAAGAATTAATATGGGAGAAAGGTGTCTCCTCTGTACTGATGCTTTATCACCAATCCTTGTTTCAATAAAAACACCACATTTCAAAAACAGTTGTCATTGGGACGGAAAGTGAGGTGAAATGTTCTGAACAGGGGCACAGACAGCAAAACAAATGTTACAGGGGTGATAACCCTTACCTATGTTTTCCAAAAAGTTTAAAAATAGATTTTTGGGCTGGAGCTACACTTAAACAATGTACCTGTTCAAAATTACAAACAGATTCTACATAAGAACAAACCTACAGTCCCTGTCTTGTATGCACCGCCTGTATACGGCTGTTCAGAGTATATAGGGCCTTTTTTATTTTATGTGCGGGGTTCCCCTTAATATCCATACAAGACCCAAAGGGGCTGGTAATGGGCTGGGGTAGGGGGGGGGGGGTCATGGGGTAGCTATGCCATTTTTCTTAAAGATTTTCATCCATATTACCGGGACCAGACATTACATTAAAGCCGCAAGCAGTTTTAAATGGCTTTTTTTTCCTTTAGAAGTGTCATTTTGTGCAGGGACAGTTCTAAACACGGGAAACACGTGGCACTTCACAGGCATACTTTAGACACCCCCCAGGTACGATATTTAAAGGAATATTTGACTTTTTTTTTTTCACTTTATGCATCATTAAAATGACTGCTCCCGAAAAACGACCGTTTTTAAAACTTCTTTTTGCATTGATACATGTCCCCTGGTGCACAACCCGGGTTCCCAAACCCTTTTTAGGACAATAACATGCATAATAGTTGTTATAATTAGCACTTTAGAATTCGAACGTTCGCATCCATTGTATTTAATAGGGTTCTAATGTTCGTACAAACTTTCGGTCCGTTCGCGGGTTCTGGTGCGAACCGAACCCGGGGGTGTTCGGCTCATCACTACCAGAGATGAATAGACTATGCAGATGATCAAGATCTTTTGAGTGTCCTTTGGCTTCCATGTGCCCTCTAGTGGCACAACAGTATGTACCTTCTGTATTAGAAAGCGCTCACACCATTTCAAAACACTGAGATGTATTTTTTTTTTTAATAAAAAGCATGTTTATTACAAAAATAAACACTATTTTCTACAGTGTCAGTTCATTAATAAATATATTAACATACAGTTTAGTAGTCATTAAATTAACAAAGCCTAATGCAAAAAAAAAACATGGCACGTACATAGGAAAAAATACAATTAACATTCCAGAAATTCAAATTGAAATACAAATGAAGATACAGTTAGACATTTAAGGAAATAAAAACAATTTTGTAAAAATGAATCACAATGATGACACAACCACAATACCACCAAGATCCTTCTATTTTTAGTAGAACCATTTTAGATCCTTGAACGCGTGAACCACTTTAGTCTTCATTACTTAAACTAGAAGTGTATCTACATAGGGCATTACCAAGTTTTTAAAGCCCCACTCCAGAATGCTGTTAAATTTATTCATGCAGTGCGCCACCCACCAAACTGCACTGCACAGGTTAAATGCTTGATTGGCTAAAGAGAAATGAATAAGTACAAATACTTACCTTATTCCTCATTCCCCAGGATTTCTTCTCTCTGTGTGACCAGTCCCCCTAAGCTGGTTCACTTTGCTGCATGGACAGTTGCAGTTCCATAATGTCATCAGGTACAATGCAGGGCCAACAGCTTTGCATTATACAGAAGGACAGCATGGAGCCACCCACATTTTGGAGTGTCAGACATCACTGGCTGCTGCAGGAGCAAAGAATAAGGTATCTCTACGCATTCCTTTCCCTCCTAGACAAATGAGCATTTAATAGCGGTGGGTGGATCATATCGCATGAATACATTTGCCAACCGCCTGAAATGAACTCCAGGCACACAGCTAAATACACAGATGAATTACCTATATGAAAGCGGTTTTACCTGCCAAAGGATTTGTACAGTATTTCTGTCTATTCAGTCCTCTGATTTGCACAGCCCTGCCACACCACATAGACCTATCTATCAGGGGAGGATAGCTGATTTGTCTCTGCTACTATTCACTTACGCCTCGTACACATGCAGTTTTTCCGACAAGAAAACTGCCAAACCCGCCGGCAAAAAAAAGAGAACTGGCTCCTATTTTTGCCGTTGGGATTCCCGACTGACTTTTTCCCGTCGGAATACCCAGTCTTGTGTACGGGGCATAACACTTGAAGGTATATTTCATATCCCCAGCATATGACTGGACAGTGATAGGAAAAACAGCGGACTGGTGAGCTCTGCTCTCTCCTATCAGCATGTTCCTTTTCAAGGCATTTTCCTTTCGAAAATGATTGGCTTCCAGTGCTGCCGCTTCCCTCTCTTAGTCTGAGAGCTGCTGCATATGGGATTGCAGAGACTGGTACAGAGTTAAATTCAGGTACTTATACTGCTTGCTCTATATATATGTATTTATGTATGTATTATTGAATACAGAGTGGCATTAATTTATTTCTTTATATATATATATATATATATATATATATATATATATATATGCCTGGAGTTCAAATTCAATAAGCAAAGAAGCCCCATGAGAATTCACATAAATGGGTTCCGTGTTTCATGGAGGTCTAATCAACCCCCTTTCACTGCTGCCGAAATGTGAAGCACATAATCTCCGCTAGTATGAAACGTGTCTTGAGAACCACCACTTTAGAATATACACAGTTTTGACTTCAAACATAAGAGGAAAAGCAGACTCTGTCATTTATTGTCAGTTATTGCTGCTAATGCAAAAGAGTAAAGTTTTGAGGACTCCTCCCCAAACTGCAGCACCAAAGTGGTTGCTGGCAGACAAAAGAAAATCATCTACAATAAATATTAGACATCAAAACACTCAAAGTGCAGAAGACACTGGAAGATTTATCATGGATGCTACAGCCCGAAGATAAACTAAATTGACTAGACTGGACATAAAAGCTATCTGAGAATGCTCTGGTTGACACCAAAGCTAAATCCACCCAAACAGAAAATGGGAACATAGTGAAGACTTTACTGCCCAATACTAATGTAGCAAGTACAGTATATCCATCTTGTAGAATGATGATGGAATACAATGTGAGGACCAAATTAAATACAGCTATGATCCAACAGTGGACCACCATTACTGAAGGGGCCATCTGTTTCAGTCTCATATAGGCTATATCTATTGTACTCATTTATATAATGTTGATATTTTTAAACACAGCACTTTACTGAGACCACTGAACAATTCCCACTAGTACCTGTCCTAGAAGGAAGCTCAACATTAGATGTCCCTTACATATTTACAGAGACCCTTAAATTATTAAAGTAGAATACTTTTTAGGCAAAACTTTTTTATTTTGGATAGAGTACATGAGGGCTATAAACCCTGTCAATTTTTTTTTTTTTACATCTGTTTCCAATTGGGGAGATTTCCCTTCTCTTCATGTTCCATAGACAAAAGAGGAAATAAGAAAATATTTCCAAAGTGGGAAAAATCTTTGGTGGCCCCCATTGGAAAAATTCCCCTCTATTATTGTTCTTGTGGCCACGTAAAATGTGGGATTTTCTTTCACTTTTATTGATAATGGTTGCCAGGGCAAATAGAGAGCACAGACAGCAATAAAAACATGGCAGGTATATTATTCACTCTCCATTTCAACTAAAACAACATGTTTTGCCTTCAGTTAAATTTTAATATCAATTCTTGTCCCAGAAAAGAACTCATAATCAAATTTACCCATCAATGTCACACACACTGTTCCAGGAAGGAACCCCAGCATCAAATGTCCCCAACAGATACAGAGACCCTTGAACCAATCACATCAGTCACTATCCCAGAAAAATGGCAACTGATCGCAAACAGGATGGTGATTCATTGTGACCAAAACAAAACAAAGTAATGTAAGATAGCTTCAGCTCTGCTCTTCACCCGCAGAAGAGGTCCTTCAGACGTGTTTTGTCCTCTAGTGGGTTTAATCTTTGAGGCCTCAACACTTAAGCCCACTAGGGTGCCAAACATATCTGAGGGACCTCTCCTGTGGGTGGACAGCAGATCTGAAGCCATCTTACATTACCTGGTTTAGTTTTGGTCACAGTGAGTCGTCATTCTGTGTGCCATCGGTTGCCATTTTTCTGTAATATATTGTAGCCTGACAAGTTGTTTTAGTCAATCTGCACCAGTTCATTACATGTCTTGTTGGCTGATATCGGTGATGGGAGCATTAGAGCGGTACTTTTTTTGTTTGTCTACAGGTCCCTATCCCAGAACACAGTTTACACTATCAAAATAAACCCACACATAAAAACTGTGTAAACTGGTAGGAAAAAAAAAAAAACACAAAAAAACAAGACCACAAAGGACAACATGTCACTATAAAACTGTCTTCCTCCCCCAAGGGTAGACAACTCTACCTGCCTAAGCTAGGTTTTCAATATCAGTATGTAAGCATGCTCTGTGCCAGTAAATTGGTTGTTTACATTATATTTATGTGCTAGAAAAATGGCAATGAAACCAAACACAATTTAAATTAAAGGGAATTTAAAGTCTTTTCAAAGTTTTTTAGACCTGATTCACGCCAATGCATTTTTAGTGCTTTTTGCACTACAGAACGTGTTCCATAGGAAACCATGATAAATGGACTGTAGTGCAAATCTGCAAAATGCAAAAAGCACTAAAAATGCATAGGTGTGAATCCAGCCTTAGAAAGACTTGTAAACGATGGATGTTATAAAAATAAAAGGTTAATGTAATTAAATTTAGTTTCTGTATAAACTGTCATTTTGCATACACATCGGGGAAGGGGTGCGATTTTTTTTTATATTACATAGAAGACTTTGGGGTTGATTTACTAGAACTGGACTGGAGAGTGCAAAATCTGGTGCAGCTGTGCATGGTAGCCAATCAGATTCTAACTTCAGCTTGTTCACTTAAGCGTTGACAAAAAAACTGGAGGCTGATTGGTTTCTTTGCAGGGCTGCACCAGATGTTGCACTCTCCAGTTTTAGAAAATCAACTCCATGTTTTTTAGAGCCCAAAATGATTCTACTTTACTGTGCCTTCTTACAATGCAAGCTGAGCATCCACAGCCATATAGAAAACAAAGAACCCCCTGTGTACCTGATATCTTATGTCAACGCTTAGAAAGAGGGAGACAAAGTAATTGCATCGAATCACTGAGAGCTCCACCTATTGGCTAAATTACAAGTCTCTATAGCAGTGTTTCTCAACTTTTTTTCAGTCAAGGATAAAATTCTGTACAATGTCAAAGCACCCCATTATAAAATGTGAAACACTACTATATCGCAGCAACATCCACACACATAGCACACTCAACGTTAAAGGTGATTTTTTTTTTTCACAAGAAAAAAGGTGATTTATTCTTCTAAAGCAAAACACACCCTTGCACACATGTACTGACTAGTATGCCAATGTTTCTCTTCCTCGCTCAGCTAATGTGACCTCAGTGCTGACAGTGAGGGGCAAGGGAGGGGCAAATAAGGATGCTATACAGGTGCCTGACATCCTCTTCATCAACCAATGATGTCATTGGCTTTTAGGAGGCCAGCGAATAGAAGGTTGTAATGGTGCACAATGAAAACCTGTGGTTTTCTGTAACTAAAAGCCAGGCTTGATCCACCCTTTGGATTGCATACATTTTCTTAGGATTTTTGCTAAGGCACCCCTGAAGAAACCTAAACCCCTCCCCCCCCCGGGGTGCCTGGGCACTCTGGTCAAAAAAGGCTGCTCTATAGATAAGAGCAAGCTTAAAAGATGTCAAAATAATATAAAAAATACTCAAGCTAGATACTAGAATAATATCTCAAAATATTTCCTCACTGAAAAGTTATGTTTTCCCTTTAATGTAATGTATGGGACAGAAGCAGGTACTGTAGTTGTGCATAATATTACAACATATAACATTAGTTTGCATGCTACGTGACTGGACCTAATTGGAAGCACATTTTCTGTTTTGGAAATATGTAAAAAGAAAAAGACATAGTTTCAATATTTAGCTTGGAAATTGAAAGGAAGCTAGTTCATCATGACGATGCAAGACCAATGAGTGCACATGCCTTTGAAATCTCATGGCTCTAATGTAATTATCCTAATGCTGCACATCCATATTAATATTCTAAGAAGAAAAACGAAAACCGCACATCTGTAATGGAAATTGAATTTGATGTTATTCAAGCTCAAGGCCAGTTAGTTCCCCATCGGTGCTTCCCCCAGCTCAGCCCTTGGTTTATTATCACTTGGCTGCGAGTATTTAGGCACTCAAGTAGCAGGATGGGTGTATAAATACTAACAGTGGAAGTACACAACACTATTTTTCACTTAAGTCTCTCACACTAGACTTTAAAACCCAACTCCAGTCAAAGCTTCTGTCTTTTAGTTTTGGATGTAGTACAGAAATGGTCAGTACCTGTTATTTTCACGTTGCTGTCTGTGTCTCTATTGGAGAGATTTCTCCTCACTTTCTGTACAGGTAAGGGGTGTCCAAAAGAACAGGAGAGGAGGAAAAATCCCACTGTTAACACAGACAGTGATATAATGCCTAATAGAGGTTCTGTTCTTTCCCTACTCTATACAAAAGTGAAAATAATTGTACTTACCGATAGGGAGGCCATACATGATTGGATGAATAATAATGATTAATGTGGATGGAGTAATACATCCACTGTGCTAATGTATTCTCCTGGCAGGGAGCCTTCCTCACTGGCAGAATACAATGATCAGTGTTGCCGGATATAGCCAGCGGCACTGATCAATCGGGAAAAACTCAACAGGCTGGTTGTACACAAGTCGATCTATCATACAACATTGTCGTGTACACTCAGCTAGCCCATATATGGATCTAAATTCAGCCTGTCCCCGCTAAACCGGCCAAATTAAGATCCATATGTGGCCAGCTTTAGGCTTTGATAAAACCTGCGGTGGCTAAAATTAGTTTCTGCCATTCATAAAAAAATATTCAGTTTTGATAATAACTCATCACATAAAATAGTAATTGGTGGAAGCAATACTTCCAGTGGCCAATTCTTCTCTCACACTCCAGAGGCAAGATAACTGATAGGGGCAGTGAGGGGACCAGCGCTCAAGAAGATAACAAGCAGGGAAAAATGTTTGGTCCCCAGGGCAGGATACTAGCTTTGCTAATATAGGAAACTTTGACTTTGATCCATTACATTTACATTAATTTGTTATATCTACCTGGATTTCAGCTTTAAATAGAGAGGGATTACATAAGATTCAAAATTACCTTTACTTTTTTTTCATCCTCCCTGCCCCCTGGCTGCCCTTCTCACTTAGACAAGAATGACATCTCCACTGATCTAAAGCCTCCTGGAATACAGTATGAATGTCATAGATCCCAGAAAACGTCACTTTTCTTTTATAGTGCCTAGCGGGAGTGCAGGCTTGATATGTGTCATAATGGGGCCAAACTGCTTGAACCAAGAAAAGGTACCCAGTGCTCGATGACGTCAAGAACAAAAATGGCAGCATTGGACAAGGCATATGGCAGCGGTGTGGAAGATCACGGTGGGACAATGTCTGATCTGTTGGGCAGGTAAGTATGCAAGTTAAGGACATTAACCCTGGATAACAAGTACAATCTGGGGGGGGGGGGTGATTATGAGGGGAGTGAAGTTTCTCTTTAAGTAGTACTGTAACTAGATTTGACAGCAGCTACATCTACACTTCTGGACTTCAGAACATACAAATTAAACACAGGAAAAACGATCATCTGATCTCAAAGATCAGCAAGATGTGAAAAAGAAACAGTGTACTTAAATTGAATTGCATAATTCAGTCAAGTATTTGTACTAATCATATTTATTTTTGGTGGAGGAAGAAAATACACACAGCTGTCCTACTAACAAATTTAGATGTACTTTAACCAAATTGTTACCTTTTAAAACAGGAAACCAGGGAAATCATTTCATATTACAGGTCTATCAAGCAATTATAGTCATTACGTTGTGTTGTGGAAGGACTACTATACACTAATGATGCACGGTGGATTGTTTTTCCAGAAAACGTTTGACAGGCAGTGAAAAGGCATTATGTTACCTCCTCACCAACCTTTTAAACCACCTCTATACTGCAACCACAAGCTGATATGGCAGAGCCCCATTCACCCGGGTTGCATTCAATGGGCAGTACTGCCTACCAAACGTGACAGGGGGATCATTTATGCCTTGCCACAATGCTAAGCACCGTGGTCTTGACATGTGTATACCTTCACAGTGTAAAGCAGCTTAGAGGGGGCAGTAAAAATGCTGCCCAACTCTCTAGCGACTCCTCTATTGTCATTGTTCTTAACATAAAGTATGTATGTATTGGGGAAAAGTAGTAGCAGGGTAGCTGTCAACATAGTCAGTACACTACTAGGGGCCAGAGCTGTGGACAGTTGTCAGAAAAGAGGGGCATCAGTTAATGGAATTAACTTTTAACCTTCATTTTCCAGCTAACCAGGCTGTCCTCAGTAACTCCAGTCTTTTGCAGCATCTCAGATCTTAAAGATCTTAATGTAAATGTATGCCCTCCCACCTCTTCCACCCCCACAGCAAACAAGTGCTGAAAGAGTTGTAGTAGCAATATTTGTGACCAACACAATATTTTATATAATGCCATCGTTGTTACTACTCCTACACACAAATACTTGTATAACCCAAATACAAACTTCATTAAAAAAAAAAAAACGCAGAGCTGCAAACAGCTGTCTTGTGAACTTTTACCCAAGGAGACACACTGGGATTTTTTTTACAGCTTTTAGAAGACTGCATTCTGCATACTGGGTTAACTTCAGTGCTGGATGAGATGACCAGAAGCTCTAAAGGCAATAACTGGACATTGCCAAGCAACTAAACAGATTCTCTTGTGATCTGTGACTAGCAACAATTATACTGAAGTCTTCTCCTGTACATCCGACATCAGATATTCTTGATAACACACATCACAGGGGGTACAGGGTCAATGTCATTAGAACATTCAATCCCTAATAATACAGTACTGGATTTGTGTTATCCCCACATGCACATAGATTTTTTATGTTTAATTTACTTCAAGACTGCCCCTAATGGGGTCCCTTCTAACCCCAGGCCCCATAGCAGCTAATATCTCTGCACCCTTGTTGTGCATATGTAGCACTCAATGTTGTTGTGAAGCTTCAATTTAATTAAACAACAGTATTGTGGTTTGTTTTTAGATCTACTTGATACTAATAAATTACATTTATTTTTTATATACGCTCTACTATGATCCTTCTGTTACCAATAGTAACCCCTACACTCCCGAGGCATTCCTTACTGGGGGGGGGGTTCTCGCCTCTTTTTTCCATAGCAGCTGCATGAGTTGCTTTGGCTATTGTTACAGCACTGGATAAGTGGGCCTCTGGATGTATTTATATGTGTGTACGAGGAATGGGTGTAGCTTAAATTAAATTACATTAGGGGGGGGGGGGGGTGCTGGGAATGGGACCTAGGGATTTATGTCTAAACCTGAACCTGACCTTTAAAATGTAAACATATTTTATTAATTTGTTCTTAATTTATAAGGAACTGAAAAGCCATAACAGTTATAGAAACACAGCCTTTTTAGTTTCTGCACCCTTGCAGCTGAAATTTTTTTGGTATCCCAGAAATAGCAGATTCAATTATCAAGCAAATATTTTCTCAAGTCAAAATAAATTGTTGTCATTTTTTTGTCATTTGGCAAGATGAATGTCTGTTTTTCATTGATGACACAGAGAGTTCTATTTGTCCATTATCCCTATAATTTAGCAAAGGAATGTTGTAATAAAAACAATGATTGAAAAAGATATGTGCAAACTTAAACAATATATTTTGGACACTTTGTATCTTCCAGGACCTGGAAGATCTGCAGGACCCATATTAAACAGATTTAAAGTGAGTCGATAAAAAAAAGGTTCTGCTCTGCCCCCTGTTTCATTACTGAATAGATTATTTTGTGAGAAAAGGTTTTAACACAAAACAGATATCAGAATTTGTCACCCGCTAGGAATTCCATCTGTCATGTCAGGCTAGCCTGGCTTCCTGACTTGCAGTCTAGAATCTGGAATGTTTGGGGGGGACAAAGATTGGCTCTCCCTGTCCTAAAACAGCATCAAGAATGCATGGATCAATTTCAGTAAATTCAATCAAACAATTATTTAAACATTCAGAATTAAATTTCTGCTTCCTTCTTCTTACAGTGTCTCTGTTCACAAATCGAGTTTTAGCATAAGATAACATACTGTAGCTACTACAAAGCTGCTTACGAACCATTTTGTTTTATCGTGCAAGTAAACATGCTTTCTGTTTTTAGTTCCAACTGTCTGCTCAGATACAGTAGTATGTCTGGCTAACTTGCCAACATATTCATCTACCCCAGCCCAAGGCCCAGAATTAATAAGCCCACTGTCCAGGCAGCCCTGGCCAGATCACATCAACTTTCCAGGTTGTCCCTCCCAGATCACACCTACCTTTCCAGGTGGTCTTTCCCCTAATTATGCGGTAACCGCCCATTGCGACCGCATGCTCAGTAATTAGCTTAAGGGTAAGGGTGTGTTCTCGGGATGCAGCCTTGGACACAGCATCATCGGGACCAGGCACCTAGATGTGGGACTGCCCCAGCAAATTCTTGACATCTATGGTCTGGTAAAGAAAGCTTACTATACAAGGCCATAGTTTAGCACATCAATGAGTATCAGGGTTCCAATTTTGTATTTGCAATATAACTTCTGTTATAGTCAGGAGTGGTTAGATTAACTCAGACTTCAAAAGCCAGTCACTGTAACTTGGTAAAGACAGGGTACAAGTGTTTGCTGACAACAATAGAAAAAGCCCAGCCACATTAAGCACTGCGTGTCTGTTCTCTGCATCATAGGATACACTTAGCAAGAGGCTGCCCACTAATCCTGTAATGAACCCTATCAACTTAACCAGTACCAAAGACAGCATAGAGACCCCTTTGTGTTTAAGTGATGACACTAATTTTAAGCAAAATAATAGCTGCAGTGTTATTGAAAGACTCTTGCAGACATGGCCAGGGCCTTTCTAAAAAAGAGGAAACAAATGAGCCTTTAGGGTTATCATAACAGGAGACCAGAGCTGGTTGGAAGAAAATACAGAGGCATGAATCTTAAAGTACTCCATAGAAGTATTGTCTTGTCTTCCATTACCCTAGTCAAAAACCAAATGCAGTATAATGTACTTTGTTTTAGTTTCTGTAATCCTAGTCGCAACTAGGAGGAAATTTGCACTCTACAAATTAAGACCTCTTTCCATGGCCTATTTTTTCTGTTTTAACAATTATCAAATTTTAGTTTGTGCTTCTATCTCCAAAAACTGACATCAGTTTCCTCTGTACTACAACAGCCTATTGTGTTTTACGAAGGATGTGATACAATTTAAAGAGAGCGCCACATTAGGGTTTTATGTTACAATATGGTACCTTCGTCCCGAAAATATGAAGGAGAATGGAGAGAGGAGGCTAGGGGTGGACTTTAATGGTACCGTAATTAAAACCAGACTTAATAATCAAGAAACATTAGCTCTTTAGTCACATGTAAAGTGACATCTTATAACCATACTACCATCTGTGTATTGCTTGCTCTAAATGTTTCACAGATGAAGTCTACCGCTTCTTCAGGAGCTTTATAGTACATATACACATATGCAAGGTTTTATAGAGCGATTTTCATATAACTACAAATAAAGAAATACATACATTAATCATATAGTACATATCAAATTACATATGAAGTGAAGGTATATCATATATCTGCTGTGGAGACCCTACGGGTGAATCATCTCACCAAAAAATGCAGCCATGCGGGCGGACCAAAGGAGGATGGCCTGTCCTGAAGGGCATGGGAGCCCCTCACACAGAACAAGGCACCAATAAGGGTCTAATTGGAAAATGAGGAATTTAATTTGGGCTGCCCGTATGGCTGCATTTTTTGGTAAGATGATTAACCCATAGGGTCTCCACAGCAGATATATGATATACCTTTACTTCATATGTAATTTGATATGTACTATATGATTATTGTGCATTTTTCTTTATTTGTAGCTACATGATAATCGCTCTATAAAACCTTGCATATGTGTATATGTACTATAAAGCTTCTAAAGAAGCGGTAGACTTCATCCGCGAACCATGTAGAGCAAGCAATACACAGATGGTAGTACGGTTATAAGATGTCACATTTCATGTGACTATAGAGCTAATGTTTCTTGATTATCATGTCCGATTTTAATGATATTTGTATTTTTTTATTTATTTTGTAATAAAATTTATAAAACTTTGGATGTGATACTATACTATATTATAAATGCTGTAGGTCCGCTTTGAATCTATACTATGCGGAATGCCCCATCAAGACACTTCAAACGACACCTTTATCATTATCACCTGTATTTAAAATGGCAAACAAAAATAAAAAAGGGTTATAGTGAACCTGTGCCTAGACTGCACATTAAAGAATATGTTACCCCAACATTTCATATTTCTGATATGTGCCTGCTGTACCATGTACTTGTATGAAAATATATCCGGTTCTCTTTGTATTGCTTCCTTTGTGTGAATTACCTGGTGTTCCTGCCAGTCTTCCTCCTGTTTCAAACTGACCATACATGGCATAGAAGTACATTCTTCTCAGCATGCTCAGTTTCCTAGCTGTTCTGGGAACACAGCCTGCCTGTCTTACAATGGCCAATACTTTTTTTGACACCCCCCTGCACAGCCAAACACTGGGTAGATCAGTGTGCTGCTCTTTCTCCTCCCCCGTCTCTCTAAACCACCAATATAGCTGGACACTTACAAAAAATTATAAAAAGTAAAGACTTTATAATATATATATATATATATATATATATATATATATATATATATATATATATATATATATATATATATATTAGATAGCGAGAGAAAGAGAGAGAGAGAGCGCGAGAGAGAGAGAGAGAATAGTAATACAGTTATATCTATATATTACTGTATTTTTATTCTCTATTTCTACTGTAAAACAGCCAGTAGTGCACAGGACACATTTCATTGCAGGTAAGTAGTGTAAATTCTTTGATGTGCATAGCCTGGGTACAGGTGGAATTTAAATTATCATATTCATTTTCTATTTTCTCCCAACAACAAAACTGGTACAAAACTCCTGTTCCAAAAAACGGGAGATTTGTGCTAGAATGTCTACACCGTAGACATTTTTCCATTTCTGATTAAAAGTTCTGTTTCGGTGTAGTGTGTATAACATGTGAAGTCACATATAAGTAATATGTGTTCAGATTTCAGTTTGTAATTTCCACTTCAGATACCACATGAAAAAGCTAGCATGTTGAGTAATTGTTATCCTAGACTAAACAGCATCAAGTTCGACTAAGTCGCAATCTAAAAATGGCTTTGTAGACGTGAAAATGGCATAATTATGTCTTGGTAATTGCATGCCTGGGCATTCCTAGTGTTAAGGTCTGCTGATCACCAAAGAGAAAAAATTAATTAATGCAAAAAACACTGTGAAATGTATATACTCAGTAGCCACTTTATTAGGTAAACCTGCCTGGTAATGCAATGGGCAAAACAACAAATGATGTGTCTACAGCTCAATGTATTAAACATGGAGAATGTGTCAAAAGATTATTTATTGTAGGACCAAGCATTAGAATAGGGAAGATGTGTGACCTATTGACTCGGGCCCCAAAATGACTGTTGCTGCCATGTGGACTAACTGCTGACCTCCTGGGATTTGCACACACTCCAGTCTCTAGAATCTGCAACTCTGGCTTATAATAAAAAAAAATGTCTGGAGAAGTTAAAATAAAACAACGAACCTGATCAAGAACAGCAGGATTAAAGGTATGTATATCTAATGCCGCGTACACACGATCGTGATTCACGGCGGTGAAAACACCGCCGTGAATCACGACATGAAAAAAAATGAAAAACGAGGGAACGGCATTTTCCCCCACACACGACCGTTTTTCCCGTAATTTTTTTCTTTGTCGAGAAAAACGACCGTCTGTGGGCTCCGCGGCAGTGTCTCCCTATGGGAAAACTGCCGCGGAAAAAAATGATGGAAAAAACGATGAGAAAATTTAGAACATGTTCTAATTTTTCTCGTCGTTTTTCCTGCTGTTTTTCTCAACGAGAAAAACGGCATAAAGCCCACAGACGATCGTTTTTCTCGGCGAAAAAAAAAAATGTCATTTTTCCCGACGGGAAAAATGATCGTGTGTACGCGGCATAAGCCTTTGAAAAAAGAAAAAAAATTCAGGGGAAGAGGGGTGTGGAAGGAGGCTTATGCCCTGTACACACGATCGGTTAAACCGATCGTGTGTGGGCCCCATCTGACTTTTTTTCCATCGGTGTAAAAAAATAGAACTTGTTTTACACTTTCCCGATGGAAAAAAAAACAATAGGAAATTCTGATCGTCTGTGTGGAACTCCATCGGAGAAAAATCCACGCATGCTCAGACTAAATTACAAGACGGGAGCACTCGTTCTGATAAAACTAGTGTTAGTGACGGATATGGCACATTCGTCATGCTGTAACGGACTGAAAAGCACAGAGACTGAAAAGCGCGAATCGGCTAACACAAAACTTTTACTAACAAGCGGTAACACAAAATCAGCAAAAGCAGCCCAAAGGGTGGCGCCATTGGATTTGAACTTCCCATTTATAGTGCCGTTGTATGTGTTGTACCTCACAGCCTTTTGGACGGTCGGAATTTTGACTGATGGTCTGTAGGCAAGACTAATAAAAGTCAGCTTCATCGGAATTCCGATGGAAAATTCCATTGGATTTTATTCCATCGGAAATCCGATCGTGTGTACAGGGCATAAGGGAGGAGGTGGAAGGATAAGAATGGTGATCCAATGAATCTAGAGTTGGGATTCAACATACGAGAAGTGTTACGTCTGAAATCATTTTTTTCTTCTTTTTAATTAAAACAGCTAAAAACTGAAGAAAAAAAAAGAGGGTATAGTGGGTTCAGAATCAGCAAATTTGTATGCCAGAAGACTTGTAAATGTTTTGTGGCAAGAATTTAAGTATACATCAAAAACCCATAGTTCCCAGATTTCAATCCAATAGTGTATAGAACAGAAGATTTCCAACGTGAATGTAAGCTGCAAATATTTGTAAAAACTGATGAGGACATTACCTAGCACCTTGCTGAATCTGCCCCTGAGTATTCAGGCCGTACCTATTCAGTACTAGATAGATGTACCTTAAAAAAGAGCCATTGAGTGCACATTACATTAGATCATGTGATCATAGCCACCATAAAATACAGGAGAAAGTACAACTGACCACTACGTGGCAAAATGTGCACAGGCTCAGTGACTTGTATATGGACATTTTAGACCAGCTTATACATGACATGCAGTTATATCTGCAATGTAAAAAACTTTCATACATATCAATCCTTGCAGCACTATTGTCGTGAATAATTGTTCATACTGGGATAAGCAATGCATCAATATGTGTATAGTGCAACTAAGTGATGCCTCATCTCCTCAGTAATTAAGAGGTGGTTACAAAAGGGGTAAAATAATGTAAAGTAGAAAAGTTAAATAATGGTTTAAAAAGCAGCCTAGTCAAAAGTTTGATTACAAAGCTGTCAATATACTTTGATCAGTGACCATATTTTAGTAAACAATACAAAAGTAGAAATAATTAATTTACCCCCACTGTTATACACTGGCATGTTCAAATCCTAGAAGCAGAAATGTAATGTCTGCCAGCATTAATGGTCAGTGAGGAACTTGTGGATGGTGGATCATAGCCTCTGTACTTAAAGCAGAGTTCTGCCCACCCCTTTAAAAATTAAAAGTCAGCAGCTACACATACTGCTGACTTTTACCATTAAGACGCTTACCTGTCCTGGAGTCCAGCGATGTCGGCACCACAGCCGATGTTTACATCAGCTGGTCGGGTGCTGCCACCGCCATCGCTGGTAAGGAAACCCGACAGTGTAGCCTTTCAGCTTCACCGCCGGGTCACTACTGCGCATGCGCAAAGCGTGCTGCGTTCTCTCACTGGTCCGGCAGAAGGGGAGGGAGGAGGAGGGAGGCTAAGCTGCTCACGTACTTCGCTGTGGCCTGGTCTCCCGGAAGCGGGGACAGGGTACCTGTAAAAAAACAGGAACCCGCTCCCCCCGAAAGGTGCCAAATGTGGCACCAGAGGGGGTTAATTAGATAAGCGGAAGTTCCACATTTGGGTGGAACTCGCTTTATAACCAAACCTTACAATTAATATCAGCTCTAGGATTCCTGCGCAGAAAATGATTTTCATTATTTGGAGGACTGCTAGTTGATAAAATAGCTGATGGGGCAACAAGATTTTAATGAACATATGGGTCATCACAGCCAATTCATGACAATTTACAACTCAGCACCAATACCAATGTTCCTTTCTGGACTGGCGATAGGTACAGGCAGTAAGATTTAGGGGTTTGCACATCACTTAGAGGCATATACCTAAAATGAACTGCTAAAACTCAAGCCCTGTACACACGATCGGTTTGACTGATGAAAACCGTCCGATGGATGGTTTTCATCAGACCAACCGATCGTGTATGGGACCCATCGGTCTTTTTTCCATCGGTTTTAAAAAATAGAACATGTTTTAAATTTTTCCGATGGATAAAAAAACGATCGAAAACTCCGATCGTCTATGGGCAAGTCCATCGGATAAAAAACCCACGCATGCTCAGAATCAAGTCGACGCATGCTCAGAAGCATTAAACTTCATTTTTCTCGGCTCATCGGAGTGTTTTACGTCACCGCGTTTGGAACGGTCGGTTTTTTGACTGATGGTGTGTAGGCAAGACTGATGAAAAACAGTTTCATCGGATTTCCGATGGACAAATCCATCGGACGAAAATCCATAGGTTATCCGATCGTGTGTACAGGGCTTTAGAATTAGACAGCAGAAGTACCGTTTATCACACATCATTACAAATCTAGGCTTAAAATATAAAACCGAAATGTACACCATGTATACATAGCTGCTAAGATGCCCCACCCTTTAATTAAAGCTCATAAAAAAAACAGGTGGCTCAGTGGTACCATGAAGTGAAAATATGAGAATATAAGTGACAAATCTGAAAATTAGTCCTTAAAAAAAAAAAAAATGCTCAAATCACTCACGTCCATGATACATATCTCTGGAATTCTAAAGTTTCATGGACTATAGGAACAGGGCAAGACATTCAATTTGTTTCATCTACAGATGCTCTGAGACCTGGTAGGAGGAAACAAAGTCTATTGAGCAGTAAAAGCTCTGGACATTCCAACTGGTAATCCAAAGTTTTCTAATATATTATTGGGTACACCAATCCATTGAATACACATTTTCCATTGACTGCACCAATTTTGATAGGTAATGCAGATCAAGCCATCATCCATTTCTAATGATCTACACGAAACACGTTGGGGTCTAGTTATAAAAATAAAAATTTGCTGTACGAATGTTTTAAAGTGTTTGTGAACCCATATAAGTAAATGCCAGCCCCTCTATTAGAGCTAGGTAAAGCACACTGTACATGTCTTTTAAAAAAATGAGGCTTGTAAATACCATTTTATGGTGATCTTCAGGCCGGTCACGTGGCCCGCGGCCGCTTTACATTTCCGATACATGGATACTGCAGGAGGTGCAGAGATCTCGCTCTGACGTCAGCCAGGGGGGTTTAAACAGGGCCGCTCAGCCTCTCCTGCAGTAGCCCTGGAAACTGTCCGAGAGTCACATGACCAGCCTAAAGAGTGCTCTAAATCAGTATTTACATGCCTTGTACAAAAGGCATATACAGTGTGGTATGCCAGGCTTTAATAGAGGGGCTGGCATTGAGCATTTAGATTATTTGATTTATAATATAGTGGTGGGGGGAGGGGGCGGAGACAGAGACACAGGCACGGGGCTGACAGGCAGGGAGGGAGGGGGTGAGAGCAGGGCTGCGGATGACTGAGGGACATACACTGACCACAGCTCAGCAGCCCTCATTTTTGTGGTCAGCGCAGAGAGGGGGATACAGGAACTGGCAGGCTTTTTACAGTTTAGAGGGGGGGGGGGGCAGATTACACAGCACAAGCACTGTGCTGTGTTAATCTGCTTTAAGGGACCAGGATCTCTATATTTCTTTTTCTTTGGGTTAACAAACACTTTAAGCATTCACACAGCCATCATGAATATTCACAGAAATTTGCCTAATACCTATGATTATCACTGGCCGTATGGTGGTATTTTCCTAACTGAGGTACTATATATCAGGAAAATACCATATTATGGGCACTGGATGGAGCTGAAGATCATAGAAAAGAAACATATTGGACAAATTACAGGAACTATGTGTGCGAATGCTTTAAATGTTTGCACAGCAAACAGAACCGTTCATGCATACATCATACAAAAGCTAACGTAATCAAAGGGAAAACAAAGTCTTGTTAGACATGAATATACACATACTGCAGACATGATGTATATATATATATACACATACTAAACATACATAAAATGGTCTTCGTGTGTTACTGCACAGTTGAAGCTACAGATATTCCAGGCAGTATTCTTATGCCGCGTACACACGTGCGAAATTTCCGATGAAAAAAGTCAGACGGAATTTTTTCATCGGATATTCCGAACGTGTGTATGCCCCATCTGACTTTTTCCTTCGGAAATTCCGACGGACTTAGAAAGAAAACACGTTCTCTTTTTTTCCGACGGAAAAAATTTCTAGCGGAATTTCCGTTCGTCTGGATGCAATTCCGTACGGACTAAAAACCACGCATGCTCAGAATCAAGTCGACGCATGCTCGGAAGCATTGAACTTCATTTTTCTCGGCTTGTCGTAGTGTTGTACGTCACTGCGCTGTTGATGGTCGGAATTTGGTGTGACAGTGTGCATGCAAGACAGCTTGAACGGAATTCCGTCGGAAAAACCCGTCGGAGTTTATTTCGACGGAAAATCCGACCGTGTATACAAGGCATTATGTCTGTTCCCTTTGCTTCTTTACCATAGAAATATAAATCGATGGAAGAATAAAGTATTGTTTTAAAAGGATTTGCTTTCTTTTCTTTTGGTTTCTATAGGTATTGCCAACTCTTAAAAATATTAGTGTAGTAAAGACTAGCTGAACATTTGCAAGTTTTAAGCCCTGTACACACGATAGGTTTAACCGATGAAAACAGTCCGATGGACTTTTTTCATCGGACAAACCAATCGTGTATGGGCCCCATCGGTCTTTTTTCCATCGGTGTTTAAAAATAGAACATGTTTTAAATTTATCTGATGGTTAAAAAACCGATAGCAAATTACTATCGTCTGTGGGGAACTTCATCGGATTAAAAACCCACGCATGCTCAGAATCAAGTCGACGCATGCTCAGAAGCATTGAACTTCATTTTTCTGGGCTCATCGGAGTGTTTTAGGTCACCGCGTTTGGAACGGTCGTTTTTTTGACTGATGGTGTGTAGGCAAGACTGACGAAAGTCAATGTCATCGGTTTTCCGATGGAAAAATCCATCAGTTAAAAAACCATAGGAAATCCGATCGTGTGTACAGGGCTTAAGCCAAATATTTTAGATTTTGTGGAAACCCGCTCACTGGCTTTACT
The DNA here is from genome assembly GCA_029206835.1 of Rana muscosa. Classification (NCBI taxonomy): domain Eukaryota; kingdom Metazoa; phylum Chordata; class Amphibia; order Anura; family Ranidae; genus Rana; species Rana muscosa. Next base: position 189,924,392 of record CM055122.1, on the reverse strand, counting down.
ACCTAGTTGATTTTAGGAACCTTTAGCTACATACATCAATATGATATACTCTGCTATATATACAGTATGCCAGGGTTATTATTTTATCTACAATCCAATGTTGCCAACTATTCTTAACCCAAATTAAAGTATATTTAAACCCAGTAACCAAAATGTTGTATATTACAGATTGCCATTCATTATATTTAATACCTGTAGCTGTGTTTTCTTTTTCAAGTACAGAAAAATATCGATTGATCATGCCAGAAATGCCATTTTCTTGTAATGACATGTGTACTGAACTGAAATCTCAAACAATGTTATCAACCTTTCCAACTATCCTCTGTAAACTACACCTGTAATGAAGGTGAGGAGAGGGTGTTTGTAGTCCACATCAGGAGAGAAGCCTACGGTGACAATGCTGTTCCTCCATAGATACAGTACGGTAATTAAAGTGGATGTAAACCCACTCTCATCCTTTCTAAACTACTGCCATAGTGCTGATCAATAAGGATATACATGCCTCCTGCATGTATCCTCACCTGTCAAATGTCTCCCCTCTGTCTGTTATGAGACCTGAAAAACTGCAGATTCTGTGGGTGGATCTGTTGTCTGGAGCTCAGTGGGTGGAGTCATGATGTCAGTAGACTCCCCGCCCACCTCTACACTCCCCTTGTCAACATGCATTTTATCCTGTGTATTCCTTCTGCTATGATCACTAACATCCAGCCAAAATCCAGAAAAGTAACCACATGACTTCAGAAAAGGAGTGGGGGTGGGAATTAAAAAATAATGCCTGTCTAAAGCTAGTGCACGAGATATGTAAATAACCTGTCACTTAAGCAAGGGGGCGGAACGGACAAAGGTTTTTCTCTGTTTGTCCATTTTATCTCACTGAACAATAAAAGAGGATTGCTCAGAGCTGGATTAACTCTTTGTGGCAAGACCTGGCACAAATGATAGGAAATCCTATACTCTACATTGTGACAGCAAAAAATAAATAAAAAGATTTCGGGTTTACATCCACTTTAAGCTTTGTCACCCTAGGATAGGAAATGTGTTACTGACAGGATCATCAGGAGACAATAAAGGAAAAAAATAAAAGTAATAAATTACTACAACAATTATAGCAAAGGACTGGTGAACTGCAACATATTCAATTTTTGTTTTTGGGTATAGATTGTGCAAACTGGTGTAACACGACAACTGAAACCAAGCAATCAGTTAAAATTCACCTTTACAGGTTAATTCAAATTGCCCTGGAGCCTTGATTCTCTTAAATTAAGCACAAATACATTTTGGAGGAAGTTTTGAAAATGTTGCTAAACTAATACTGTATTGATAAGAGAAATTCACAAATTTGCCAACCCTGGTATAGTCTAATGGACAGTGCCAGGACAAGGTAATCTAGAGCCCAGGCCGAACATGCCAAATTGAGCCCACCCCAAGATGTATGATTGTGTCCCCCCCCCCCCCCCACCCTCCAAAAAAATTAAAAAATTGAGCACTATTTTGCATTTTATAAATGAATTGGAACTTTTGAATCATACGTTTAGGGGGGTTATTGCATCATTAAATACTGTATTTCTATTTCATTGGTCATTTAATTGAATTCTAAATTTGGGGTAGGTGTAGTTGCATCATATGTGAATAAATCTGACAGTCAACTGCAGTTGTGAACTACATATTTATATAAATGTAAACTCACATTTTTTATTTTTTTAACTAAAGTCACGTTTTAGGTTACTTTTATCACCCTATTATCCCGGGTGAAAGTCATTAGCACTCTATAAAATAATCGTTCCATGTTGTCTTCATAACATATAAAAAAAGTGAAAAGGCAAGAAACCTTCTCAGGGAGTGCACTTAAAAAATGAGAACTCCACTGCTTTCAGGAGAGCTGAGACTGGTAATTATCACTCAATTTCTGTCCCCATTCTCCCTTTCTAAACTGGCATGGTTCAAAGAACTGCAATGGAAGAATGGGGACTAGGAAACCAGTGATATGACCAACATTGGTCACAGAACAATCACTCTGCCTAAAACATTTAAGAGGAGTTCCCCTTCAAATTTTCACTAAAGTGTAATCAGTGCTTTGTATAAAAAATATAAAAAAAAAATTATAAAGTGCTACATTCAAACAATGTACCATACAGTAGTAATGCACATAAATCTGTTAGAGCAGCTAAGATGATAAAAAAAACAATTGCTATTTAGCTATGCAAAATGTTAAGTCAGTTCTAGGAGTCTCAGATCTACAAAACATTCCACAAATTTGTAAAACACGACATTGTGAAAACTGACCGCTGCATATCACTGATAGGAACTTCACAGCCTGTTTTTTGCAGAGACTTGGTTTACTGTTGTACTGAAAAACACTGCTCGGTTATGGAAGCCTTCTACATGATTGTAACAGTGCAGCTTGTCAGTAGATAGAGATCAGCTAATACATGTGTGTCTTTTCTTCAAACTTGTACTTTAATGCTTCATGTACCGCCAGGCTTCCATTGCTGATAAGAATGTCTTCTGGCTTCTCCCGGGTGTAGGTTACTGTACTTGAGTATCCATTGTGAAAACTATTTTTATCCTAAGAAAAAAAGGCAATATTACTAATTGTAGGAAATTTAAACATGCTAAATTTGAATTTCAGATATGGATTTTACTGTATAGTTACAGCTCGGAGTATGCATATGTCATGCCTGTGGGACTGCCGTGGAAGTGGAGAATCACTGTAGTAGTCGCCTGTTCCACAGTGATTGCTGCTGTCTTCCAGGTCCCATGCTGAGCAGCTGTCCAGCTGCATAGCACTCACAGGGGGGGGGGGGGGGGGAGGGGGGTGCCTGCACATCATGGGTGCCATTTACAGAACACATTGCATTTTTGTCAATGAATGCAAAGAGTCCTATGATCGAACAAGGTGGAGAGACGAGGCAGAGTCATTGCCACCTCATCCAATCAAAGAACCCTTTGCATTCATTGAGAAGAATGCAAGACGTTCTGTGAACAGAGGGAATAACCCATTTTAGGAACTTGGAAGATAGCAGCACTTAGTGATTTTCTACTTCCACAGCGGTCCCACAGGTATATCATATGCATACTAACAGTGGTTCAAGCTGGACTAATGTAACTATGCAATGAAATCCATATCTGGGATTTAGCTTTAAACTAAACTATTCTTATAGTACTTCCTGGTCCACATCTTCCACATCTCCACGTCACATCTAATGCCGCGTACAGACGAATTGGACATTCCGACAACAAAACCGTGGATTTATTTCCGACGGATGTTGGCTCAAACTTGTCTTGCATACACACGGTCACACAAATGTTGTCGGAAATTCCGAATGTCAAGAACGCAGTGACGTACAACATGTATGACGAGCCGAGAAAAATTACGTTCAATAGCCAGTGCGGCTCTTTTGCTTGATTCCAAGCATGCGTGGAATTTTGTGCATTGGAATTGTGTACACAAAATTGGAATTTCTGACAACAAGTTTTGTTGTCGGAAAATTTGAGAACCAGCTCTCAAATTTTTGTTGTCGGAAATTCCGACAGAAAATGTCCGATGGGGCCTACACACGGTCGGAATTTCCGAACAAAAGCTCCCATCGAACATTTGTTGTCGTAAATTCCAGAGCGTGTGTACGCGGCATAACAGTCAGTCCATCCTAAAGAAATTTCCACTAAAAAATAAGGCAAGCTTCAGGGTTGGCAAACCCCTTCCCTGAGTCTCTCCTGCTTTTGACAGCATTAATTTTAAAGTGTATGACTTTTTTTGTTTGTCTGTGTCCTGTTAAGATTTTCTTTCACATCTTCTCCCAGAGACACAACAGGAAGTGAAAGGAAATCTCCCAGTTGCCCTGGAACAGGCGTTCTCATTTAAAGATACACCCTCACTTCTTGTTCTGGTGACTATTGTAATATTTTGGATTTCAGATCACTTTCTGTCTTTCTGATGACAATGGTTACCAGGACAAAGAGAGGGTAAATTTACACAGTAGCAGCACAAACTGCTATCAAAATTTGACAGGGGTTCTAAACTTTCTCTACTCTATTCAAAACTAAAGAAGAGTTTTGCCTGTGCATACACTTTATTAGAGACTCCTGACATCTCAGACAGAAACCATAAGAGTTTGAACATTTTGAGAGATCTGAATCTAAATCCTGGAGGTATCTGGTAATAGTTAGCCACATTCAGCTGGAATTATTCTGTAAACTTGAAGATGTTTTGTAGTCAGTCCACTTCTTCAGATCTAGTGTCAGAAAAATACCCCAGAACCAACACTTGATTCAATAACCATGGAAAGGCAGATGTTTTTGTCTAAAGATAGGAGGTATGAAAATTGTGTTACATAGTCCCATCCTTGGTGTCAGGAAGGCTTCATAAATATAAATCCCTTGATTTACATGGCTGAAGATATGAATTGTTGCCAAAACACTGGTGTAGAGATGTTAAAACAGCATTATATGTAGAAGACAGATGGTACTACTAGATATACATTGACCTGGACAAATAGTAACCTTCACAGACAACTCCTAGAAATATACATTTAAAGATTGGTTATCATAAAAATACTAAAATCTGCCAGAGTGATTTTTTTTTTATTATCAATCATGATACTGCATCAGTACTCACCCTAAATTAAATGAACAGCCTAACTGAAAATCCTTAACTGAAGATCTTAGATCACATATTGGTCTATCCCATTCAACAAATGAATCTAATGCCGTGTACACACGATCAATTTTCTCAACGGTGAAAACACCGTTGAGAAAATCGACGGGAAAAACGAGGAACGGCTTGGTCCCCTACACACGGCCGGTTTTCATGACATTTTTTCTCTTGGTCGAGAAAAACGACCATGTGTGGGCTCCCTGGCAGTGTTTCCCTATGGGAAAACTGCCACGGAAAAAAATGCCGTGAATCACGACGAGAAAAATTAGAGCATGTTCTAATTTTTCTCGTCGTGATTCTTGCCGTTTTTCTCATCGGGAAAAATGATGGAAAGCCCACAGACGGTCGTTTTTCTCGTCAAAGAGAAAAAATGACATTTTTCCCGATGAGAAAAATGGTCGTGTGTACGCGGCATCAGGCCAGACCAGTAGTAGACAACTAGTTTTTTAAAGGTCTTAAATACAGCTCATTCATCTTCTGCATAATTAGACTGGACAACAGTCATCAAACACTTCGGCACTTGGTGCTGCCGTTTAACATTTAACCCCTTCCTGCCCAGCCCCAGTATCTCTAACAGGATCTAACAGGATCCAGCATTTAACCAAGAGGTTAAATGCTGCCTTCTCTATTCCAACCAAAACTGCTTGGAGAATTACAATACCATGAAAGGCACAATCACAACGATGAAATACATGTACTTTACTTTCTCTTCATGAACACTTACCTTCATTGATGTTGGCACCCTGTAACTGGATGAAGAGGTGCTTTTGTTGTTATCGCCTTGCAGGATAATAACTCTTATTATAAGTACAATGAGAAAACCAAGCAAAAAGGTTGCAGTAAAAATGATAAAAAATATCTTTAGGTTCCACGCGTCTGAGAAGTATTCTGTTGAAAAATAATACATGGATTAAGAATAAGAGCATCAATTGTCCATATAGATTTTAGTTTTAAATTCATTCCATATGGTCCATGTACTGTAGATGTTACTCTGTTTTTAAGATACTAAACACAGCTTTGTCAGGAAAAACCTGCCTCTCTGCTCACTCCTTTAAATAAGGTAAAAGTAAAGTTGAACCTCTACAATGTAGGTTTGAATATTGTAGCGTATTTGTTATAGTAATAAATATAACCAATCTTACACACTAGAAAGCATACGGTTGATTTTTAGGCAAAACATGTACAGAATAATGTTGGTGCTCAAGAGAGCATTTGCATCTTATTGTAGTTACAATAAGAACTTAAATTACTATATAATTGTAAATAAATGTTAAAGCCCAACTCCAGGTTCCTAAATAAACATTTGCCAAACGTCACTGACGCTCAACATAGAAAGGTACAATAGCAACACCCATAAAAGCTTTACTCCATCAAGTCACAGCCACTCACTTCTGGGTTGAATGATACTCCGTAATACTATTATTCAAACCACTTCCTGTGAACTCAGATTGTCAATGACACATTCCTGGCCTAGTTTTATTATACAGCTTAGGCTCACATAGAATGACGACCCAAATCACAATCACACTGCGAGTTCAGATTCAATCAGCACTTAAGTTTGCTCGCAGCTGACGTCACAAAAGAGGAAGAGGGACCCTTGATTTTTTTATATCTATACACAAATGTTTTGCCTTTCATTTCTATTTTACTCCCACACCCAGGGCCGCTAAAAGGCCAGTTGTGACCCTGTTGTACCAGGCCCGGCCAGCAGGGGGGCCTGGCAACCTGATCAGATAAATAACTTAATGTAAAAAAATATAAAAAATCCTTCAGCCATGTCCCTTGACGTCGATCGGAAAAAATTACACAGGTGTGTACTTGGGGGCTTCAAGATCTCCTACTACTACTGCAGCAGCAGCATGTATACATTATGGCATGATTGGCATTGGCAGCATTGGCATGGGTGGCTTTGTCTGCCCATAACGCATGTGCTGCCTGCAGAGACAGTGCCACCCATGCCATGCCACCAATGCCGTAATGTGCTGCAGTCAGTGCCACCCATGACGCTAATGCCATAATGCATGTGCTGCCTGCAGAGACAGTGCCTACCCATGCTGCCAATGGCATTATGCCATTATCGGCATGGGTGGCAGTGTCTGCAGCACAATATGGCATTGGCGGCATGGGTGGCACTGTCAGCAGGTAGCACATGCGTTATGGCATTAGCGTCATGGATGACACTGCCTGCAGCACATTACGGCATGGGTGGCACTGTCTGCAGCACAATATGGCATTGGTGGCATGGTTGGCACTGTCTGCAGCACAATATAGCATTGGCGGCATGGGTGGCACTGTCTGCAGCAAAATATGGCATTGGCGGCATAGGTGGCACTGTCTGCAGCACAATATAGCATTGGCGGCATAAGTGGCACTGTCTGTAGCACAATATGACATTGGCGCCATGGGTGGCACTGTCTGTAGGTAGCACATGCGTTATGGGCCATAACGCATGTGCTGCCTGCAGAGCCAGTGCCACCCATGCAGCCAATGCCGTAATGTGCTGCAGACAGTGCCACCCATGACGCCAATGCCGTAATGTGCTGCAGACAGTGCCACCCGTGCCGCCAATGACGCAGACAGTGCCACCCATGCCACCAATGCCATAATGTGCTGCATACAGTGCCACCCATGCTGCTAATGGCATTATGCCATTGGCGGCATGGGTGGCACTGTCTGCAGCACAATATGGCATTGGCGGCATGGCATGGGTGGGACTGTCTGCAGTACATTATGGCATTGGTGGCATGGGTGGTACTGTCTCTGCAGTACATTATGGCATTGGCATGTCCCGCTGTCAAGTCGCTGGGCCAGGGGGAGGGGCCAGGGGTGGGGCTGAAGGAGTGACGAGGGGCAGGACCAGGGGTGGAGCTGAAGGGGGCCCCCGTCAGGTAGGCTGTACGGGGCCCCATGATTTCTATCAGCGGCCCTGCCCACACTTATTCCAAGACTATTCTATCTACCCTGCAAAAGAAAAGATGCCTAAACTTATCTATACTGAAGCCACTCCAGGTCCAGTCATATGACCAGCTTAAGTGTAGAGGGGGGACAACCGACAACAGCTGCCCCATAGTAACACTATGGGTGACATCATCGCCCAGGCTCTGAAGCTGTTGTTGCTGCCTCTCCTCTACACTGAAGCAGATTCTAGAAGCCGGTAATGAGGCTGGAGTGGCTTCCGGTAAGTATAGGCATCTTTTCTTATACAGGGTAAATAGAATGGTCTTAGAATGGGGGTGAGAGTAGATTTAGGCTTAGTTAGGGTTTGACTGGAATGTCACTTTAAGGTATGTATAATTACATTTGTATGGAATTAGGCTTTAATAGTTTCCGACCGTATACTGTACATATACGTGGCAAGGCGTACCTAGTATGTGATCCTGCACTTCCGGGTCTGGGGCACATGCGTTGGCCCACTCCCAGCGGGAGCGGATTGTCGGGTACGGCGAACTCAGTATCCACCGTCTTCCGCCGATGCTTCAGTGCATGGGCAGAACAGCGGTCTGCCCAAGTAAACATGACAGATCGCCATTCTGTCACTACAGAAGACATTGATCCTGTGTCTCTGCTAAACAGGGGCACCGATCCATTCCTTCTTCTAGTACAAGCACCTACCCACAGTAGTTAAGCACTGGTCAGCAACAAATTTAACCCCTCAATCGCCCCTGATGTTAACCCCTCCCCAGCGCCAGTGTGTCATTAGTACAGTGACAGTGCATATTCTTTAGCACTGATCACTGTATTAGTGTCACTGGTCCCCAAAAAGTGTCAAAAGTGGCAGTTAGTTTCCCGACTGTCCACCGCAATATCGCAGTCCTAGTAAAAAAAATAAAAAAAAAATAATATTGCATAGTTTGTAGACGCTATAACTTTTGTGCAAACCAATCAATATACGCTTATTGGGATTTTTGTTACCAAAAATATGTAGCAAAAAAACATATTGGCCTAAATTGATGTAGATTTTTTTTTTTATTGGATATGTTTTGTAGCAGAAAGTACAAACATTGTTATTTTTTTCCAAAATTGTCGGTCTTTTTTGTTTATAGCGCAAAAAATAAAAACCGCACAGGTGATCGAATACAAACAAAAGAAAGCGCTATTTTTGGGAAAAAAAAGAGATACATTTTATTTAGGTACAGCATCGTACAACTGTGCAATTTTCAGTTTAAGTAACGCAGTGCCATATCGCAAAAAATGGCCTGGTCATGTAAACCTACCAGAGGTCACGTGATTAATATGTAACACACTTGTAGTAAAAAGCATGTTTGAATTGCAATTTGCTTACATATCCAAAAATGCTAACCGTTGCCTTAAAAAAGAGCCTAGCCCATTCGAACATCCCTTAGCCTAAAGCTGAGGGACTGCACTGCCTGTTCTTCCCTTTTGTGTGTGTGTGTGGGATCCTTGTCTGTGACTTTGCTACCTGAAAACCAACCCCAAGACTGCCTGCCCCAGAAAGGATTTCAGGGGTCATGTCCTGGCCACCAGACAACTAGACTCTTGATCGACCAATCCAAGATTTTAGCAAGCAAGATTTATAGCACAGGCAAATGTGAGTGTAGAAAGCCCACACAGATGCAAGAAGCAAGGGTAATGCCGTGTACACACGACCGTTTTTAATGTCATTGAAAAAAACTGCATTTTTCTCGACGTGATTCTTCTCAAGCCTGCCTTGCCTACACACTATCGTGGAAAAAAATGTTCGAGTAAAGTGCGGTGACGTACAACACGTACGACGGCACTATAAAGGGGAAGTTTCATTCGGATGGCGCCACCCTTCATGTTAGTAAAGTTTGTTGAGCGACGATACGCGCTTTTCAGTCCGTTACAGTGTGACGAATGTGCTATCTCTATTACGAACGCTAGTTTTACCAGAACGAGCGCTCCCGTCTCATACTTGATTCTGAGCATGCGCATTTTTTTCACCTCGTTAAAACCTACACACGGTCGTTTTTCATGACGAGAAAAACAACGAGAAAAATTTGAGCATGTTCCAATTTTTTCATGGCCATTTTTCACGTCGTGAAAAATGCTCTGAAGCCCACACACGATCATTTTTAATGACCATTTTTAAAAATGTCATTTTTCTCGTCATTAAAAACGGTCGTGTGTACGCGGCATAACAGTTCTGTCAAGGCAGTGGATGCCTATTTACAAAACCTAAAAACAAAATAACAGTCAGGCTACCTATTTCAGGAATTTTCATAAAATAAAAATGCACCAAAAATTAGCAGAACAGCAGCTACTTCACACAATACATTTCTTATGAGAACAGTACATTTTGATGTGAACAAGGCAGGGTCGGGATGATAACTAGTGATGAGCCGAACACCCCCGGGTTCGGTTCGCACCAGAACCCGCGAACGGACCGAAAGTTCGAACGAACATTAGAACCCTATTAAATACAATGGATGCGAACGTTCGAATTCTAAAGTGCTAATTATAACAACTATTATGCATGTTATTGTCCTAAAAAGGGTTTGGGAACCCGGGTTCTGCACCAGGGGACATGTATCAATGCAAAAAGAAGTTTTAAAAACGGTCGTTTTTCGGGAGCAGTCATTTTAATGATGCATAAAATGAAAAAAAAAAAGTCAAATATTCCTTTAAATATCGTACCTGGGGGGTGTCTAAAGTATGCCTGTGAAGTGCCACGTGTTTCCCGTGTTTAGAACTGTCCCTGCACAAAATGACACTTCTAAAGGAAAAAAAAGCCATTTAAAACTGCTTGCGGCTTTAATGTAATGTCTGGTCCCGGTAATATGGATGAAATTCTTTAAGAAAAATGGCATAGCTACCCCATGACCCCCCCCCTACCCCAGCCCATTACCAGCCCCTTAGGGTCTTGTATGGATATTAAGGGGAACCCCGCACATAAAATAAAAAAGGCCCTATATACTCTGAACAGCCCTATACAGGCGGTGCATACAAGACAGGGACTGTAGGTTTGTTCTTATGTAGAGTCTGTTTGTAATTTTGAACAGGTACATTGTTGAAGTGTAGCTCCAGACCAAAAATCTATTTTTAAACTTTTTGGAAAACATAGGTAAGGGTTATCACCCCTGTAACATTTGTTTTGCTGTCTGTGCCCCTGTTCAGAACATTTCACCTCACTTTCCGTCCCAATGACAACTGTTTTTGAAATGTGGTGTTTTTCTTGAAACAAGGATTGCTGATAAAGCATCAGTACAGAGGAGACACCTTTCTCCCATATTTATTCTTACAGGAGAGAATTTTCCTTCCTAGTGGTAGATTTCCTCTCACTTCCTGTTGTCTTCTTGCGTTTGCAAGTAGGAGTCGTTTGTAAGTTGGATGTTTGAAAGTAGGGACCTGCCGTATATACTCTGCAGAAATAGGCCCCTTAGTTGTTGGTGTTGGCACAACACTGTAAGCACTCACAGTTACTCTTGGTTGGTGCTGGAACGCCCTGCTGTCAACTATTATATCAGGAATTTTAATTACATATAATTGTTGAACAGTGGTAGTAAAAATTGGGCCTTTGATGGTGGTGCTGGTGCCACAACACTGTAAGCCCTGACAGTTACTCTTGGTGGGTGCAGCAATGGGCCCTGCTGTGAATTATTAGATCAAGAATTGTAATTACATGCCCCTGTTGAACAGGGGCTGAAAAATTGGGCCTTAGGCACTGGTGGCACAACACTGCAACCCCTCACAGATACTGTACTTGGAGCACAGCAATGAGCCCTGTTGCAAAGTATTGCTTCAAAAATTGTAATGACACGCCCCTGTTAAACAGGGGCTGAAAAATTGGGCCTTAGGCACTGGTGGCACAACACTGCAACTCCTCACAGATACTGTACTTGGAGCACACCAATGAGCCCTGTTGCAAAGTATTGCTTCAAAAATTGTAATGACACGCCCCTGTTAAACAGGGGCTGAAAAATTGGGCCTTAGGCACTGGTGGCACAACACTGCAACTCCTCACAGATACTGTACTTGGAGCACAGCAATGAGCCCTGTTGCAAAGTATTGCTTCAAAAATTGTAATTACACGCCCCTGTTAAACAGGGGCTGAAAAATTGGGCGTTAGGCACTGGTGGCGGCACCCATAAACAAAAATGATCTTACAAGCTATCATCATCAATCGTATCATTGAGGACTCGGAGGAGGAGGATAGCCAGTCAACATAACAGCACAGGCACTCAGCATCAGCATCAGTCTTGAAGGGATGTGACATGTTAAAATCAATTAGTCTGTTATATCAGCATCAGGTGTGTGGTAGCTGGTGGTGATCCAAGACTGGTTCATCTTGATGAAAGTCAGTCGATCAACCGAGTCGGTGGACAGGCGCACCCTGTGATCCGTGACAAATCCTCCAGCAGCACTGAATGTGCGTTCCGAAAGAACGCTGGATGCAGGACAGGCCAGTAGCTCAATTGCATACTGTGCAAGCTCTGGCCAGTGATCCATCCTCAAGACCCAGTAAGCCAGAGGATTTTCGGTGGGGAAGGTGTCCAAGTCTGACCTTGCCCCTAGATATTCCTGCACCATGTTTATCAGACGCTGGCGATGGTTGCTGGAACCGATCATACTTTGGGGCTGCGGACTAAAGAATTGTCTGAACGCATCGGTCAGACGGCCACCTTCCCCACCGCTCCTTCTTTGACTGGCCGAAGCCTCAGCAACTCGTTGTCCAGGACCAGGAGTTTGCAACCTCCCAGTCTCTGGGAACGCGTTGCACAGACCTTTCTGCAAGGCCTCCCGGAGTTGTCTCATCCTCTGCTCCCTCAGCGACGGTAACATAAGGTCCGCAACCTTACCCTTGTACCGTGGATCAAGGAGAGTGGCCAGCCAGTAATGGTCCCTCTCCTTGATCCGAAGAATACGAGGATCCTTCCGCAGACTTTGCAGGATCAGGGAGGCCATGCAGCGTAGGTTTGCTGAGGCATTCGCTCCGGAGTCCTCTGGGTCACTAAGGACGACATGATCCGCAGCCACCTCCTCCCAGCCACGTACAAGTCCACTGGTTTCTTGGGACTGTAAATCATCCCTAAAAGACTGCTGCTGATGATGCTGAGTGCCAGCCTCCACCTCCATGCTGACACAATCCTCCTCCTCCTCCTCCTCCTCCTCCTCCTCCTCCTCTTCCTGTGCGATGGGTGGGACAGAAGGAACACTGTCTGGGTAAAGGGGGCCTTGAGAGGCAAGGAAGTCCTCCTCTTCCTGCCTCTGTTCTGCCTCAAGTGCCCTGTCCATTATTCCACGCAGCGTGTGCTCCAACAGGTGGACAAGAGGTACAGTGTCACTGATGCATGCACTGTCACTGCTCACCATCCTCGTGGCCTCCTCAAATGGTGCCAGGACAGTGCATGCATCCCTGATCATGCCCCACTGGCGTGGAGAAAAAAAACCAAGCTCCCCTGACCCTGTCCTGGTGCCGTAGTCGCACAGGTACTCATTGATGGCCCTCTGCTGCGTGTGCAGCCGCTGCAGCATGGCCAACGTTGAGTTCCACCTGGTGGGCATGTCACATATAAGGCGGATCTTGGGCAGGTTCAACTCCTTTTGCAGCTCAGCCAGGCGAGCACTGGCATTATAAGATCTGCGGAAATGCACACAGACTTTCCTGGCCTGCCTCAGGACATCCTGTAAGCCCGGGTACCTGCCCAAGAAGCGCTGCACCACCAGGTTAAGGACGTGAGCCACACAGGGCACATGGGTCAGTTGTCCCTGTCGGAGGGCGGAGAGGAGGTTGGTGCCATTGTCGCAAACCACCATTCCTGGCTTAAGCTGGCGTGGCGTCAACCACCTCTCGGCCTGGCCCTGCAGAGCAGACAGGACCTCTGCCCCAGTGTGGCTTCTGTCCCCCAAACACACCAGCGCAAGCACGGCATGGCATCTTTTTGCCTGCGTACTTGCGTAGCCCCGTGAACGGCTACGGAGCACCGCTGGTTCATAGGACAAACCACAGGAAGAGGCCATGGAGGAAGAAGAAGAGGAGGGGGTGGAGGAGAGAGGTGTGTCACAACCAGTAGTAGCATTTTGGAGGCGTGGCGGTGGGACAACCTCCAACACTACTGCACCTTGTCCTGAATCCTTCCCAGCTGCCAAAAGAGTGACCCAATGGGCCGTGAAAGAAAGGTAACGTCCCTGTCCATGCCTGCTGGACCATGAGTCAGCGGTAATATGCACCTTACCGCTGACCGCCCTGTCCAGCGAGGCCAAGACATTGCCTTCCACATGCCGGTAGAGAGCCGGAATAGCCTTCCGTGAGAAAAAGTGGCGTTTGGGAACCTGCCACTGAGGAACTGCACATTGCACAAACTCACGGAAGGGGGCCGAGTCTACCAACTGAAAAGGCAGCAGTTGAAGCGCTAGCAATTTAGCCAAGCTAGCATTCAACCGCTGGGCATGTGGATGGCTGGGAGTGAACTTCTTTCGACGGTCCAGCAGCTGGGGCAGGGAAATTTGCCTGCTAGAATCGGACGTCGGTGTACTGCTAGCAGAGTGGGCGCAAGTACTTGGCTGTGACACACCTAATTCTACACCTTCATTCCTCTCAGTGCATGTTTCAGAGAGGACTGAAGTTATAGTGGGGTTGGAGATCCCAGCTGATGCGGTGCAAGGAGAGGTCCGCTTTGTTCTTTGGTGTGGGTCTTTGAGGTAGGCTTGCCAACGAGCTGCATGGCAGGTCAACATATGTCTGGTCAGGCATGTGGTACCCAAGCGGCTGATGTTTTGGCCACGCGATATACGCTTGAGACATATGTTGCAAACAGCAGCTGTGCGATCTGATGCACTAGCCTCAAAAAAGGCCCACACCAAAGAACTTTTTGAATGACGGGCAGAGGCAGCGCCCTGCACAGGCGGAGCTCTGCGGTGTGATTCCGTCGGTGTACTGCCCTTACGCTGGCCACCAAAGGGCATCCTGCCTCGTTGGAGATGTGCCTCCTCCTCATCCTCCTCTTCCTCCTCTCTCCTATTAGGCACCCACGTGGAGTCAGTGACCTCATCATCCCCTCCCTCCTCATCACTGGAGCCAATCTGGCAGTATGCTGCAGCTGCTGGAACATGACTGCCAGATTGGTATCCTTCTTGAGCATCCCCTCTGTCTGCTCTCACGCTACTGCCTTCCTCTAGCTGGGTTTCATCATCAGACCCTTCGAAACGCTGGGCATCCTCCTGGAGCATGTACCCAACACTGTGCTGAAACAGTTCGGGGGACTGCTCAGGAGGAGGACATGGTGGGTCTAGGGAAGGAGTGACTGATGATTTGTCTGACATTGATACCAGGGAAGACGACGCTTTGGCAGCTGCTTTTCCAGTACCCTGAGCCTGGGTGAGAGAGGATGAGGAGGAGGAGGAGGGCTTGGTCATCCACTCTACCAAGTCTTCGGCATGATGTGGCTCAACATGTCCAGCTGCCGAAAAGAAGGACAAGCGTGTCCCATGGCCATGTGCTGATGACAATGCACCGCGTCCACGACCAGCACTGTTGCCCCCAGACACAGAGCCTGCTTGCCCTCTTTTATTGCCTCCTGACTGTCTGCCTCTCCTTGTTTGCCTTCCAGACATTCTAATAGATGGCCTGCAGGGAGATGGGAAAAAAGCAATAAGGGCTACCTTCAGGTGTCCTTCTCTGTCCCTTGAAACAAGGACTTTCACAGTGAAAGAAACTGACACTCTCCCTACCTACAGTTTTCTGTCCCTAGAAAAAATGTTTTTTTTAATCACAATATAGCACAAGGACAATTCACTCACTGTCCTTACAGGTCCCTGGAAACAAGGACTTGCAGAGTGAAAGAAAAAAAACACTCTCCCTACCTACAGTTTTCTGTCCCTAGAAAAAATGTTTTTTTTAATCACAATATAACACAAGGACAATTCACTCACTGTCCTTCCAGGTCCCTGGAAACAAGGACTTGCAGAGTGAAAGAAACTGACACTCTCCCTACCTACAGTTTTCTGTCCCTAGAAAAAATGTTTTTTTTAATCACAATATAGCACAAGGACAATTCACTCACTGTCCTTACAGGTCCCTGGAAACAAGGACTTGCAGAGTGAAATAAACTGACACTCTCCCTACCTACAGTTTTCTGTCCCTAGAATAAATGTTTTTTTTTAATCACAATATAGCACAAGGACAATTCAGTCACTGTCCTTCCAGGTCCCTGGAAACAAGGACTTGCAGAGTGAAATAAACTGACACTCTCCCTACCTACAGTTTTCTGTCCCTAGAATAAATGTTTTTTTTTAATCACAATATAGCACAAGGACAATTCAGTCACTGTCCTTCCAGGTCCCTGGAAACAAGGACTTGCAGAGTGAAATAAACTGACACTCTCCCTACCTACAGTTTTCTGTCCCTAGAATAAATGTTTTTTTTAATCACAATATAGCACAAGGACAATTCAGTCACTGTCCTTCCAGGTCCCTGGAAACAAGGACTTGCAGAGTGAAATAAACTGACACTCTCCCTACCTACAGTTTTCTGTCCCTAGAATAAATGTTTTTTTTAATCACAATATAGCACAAGGACAATTCAGTCACTGTCCTTCCAGGTCCCTGGAAACAAGGACTTGCAGAGTGAAATAAACTGACATTCTCCCTACCTACAGTTTTCTGTCCCTAGAATAAATGTTTTTTTTAATCACAATATAGCACGAGGACAATTCAGTCACTGTCCTTCCAGGTCCCTGGAAACAAGGACTTGCAGAGTGAAATAAACTGACACTCTCCCTACCTACAGTTTTCTGTCCCTAGAATAAATGTTTTTTTTAATCACAATATAGCACAAGGACAATTCAGTCACTGTCCTTCCAGGTCCCTGGAAACAAGGACTTGCAGAGTGAAATAAACTGACACTCTCCCTACCTACAGTTTTCTGTCCCTAGAATAAATGTTTTTTTTAATCACAATATAGCACAAGGACAATTCAGTCACTGTCCTTCCAGGTCCCTGGAAACAAGGACTTGCAGAGTGAAATAAACTGACACTCTCCCTACCTACAGTTTTCTGTCCCTAGAATAAATGTTTTTTTTAATCACAATATAGCACAAGGACAATTCAGTCACTGTCCTTCCAGGTCCCTGGAAACAAGGACTTGCAGAGTGAAATAAACTGACACTCTCCCTACCTACAGTTTTCTGTCCCTAGAATAAATGTTTTTTTTAATCACAATATAGCACAAGGACAATTCAGTCACTGTCCTTCCAGGTCCCTGGAAACAAGGACTTGCAGAGTGAAATAAACTGACACTCTCCCTACCTACAGTTTTCTGTCCCTAGAATAAATGTTTTTTTTAATCACAATATAGCACAAGGACAATTCAGTCACTGTCCTTCCAGGTCCCTGGAAACAAGGACTTGCAGAGTGAAATAAACTGACACTCTCCCTACCTACAGTTTTCTGTCCCTAGAATAAATGTTTTTTTTAAGCACAATATAGCACAAGGACAATTCACTCACTGTCCTTACAGGTCCCTGGAAACAAGGACTTGCAGAGTGAAAGAAAAAAAACACTCTCCCTACCTACAGTTTTCTGTCCCTAGAAAAAATGTTTTTTTTAATCACAATATAACACAAGGACAATTCAGTCACTGTCCTTCCAGGTCCCTGGAAACAAGGACTTGCAGAGTGAAATAAACTGACACTCTCCCTACCTACAGTTTTCTGTCCCTAGAATAAATGTTTTTTTTAATCACAATATAGCACAAGGACAATTCAGTCACTGTCCTTCCAGGTCCCTGGAAACAAGGACTTGCAGAGTGAAATAAACTGACACTCTCCCTACCTACAGTTTTCTGTCCCTAGAAAAAATGTTTTTTTTAATCACAATATAGCACAAGGACAATTCAGTCACTGTCCTTCCAGGTCCCTGGAAACAAGGACTTGCAGAGTGAAATAAACTGACACTCTCCCTACCTACAGTTTTCTGTCCCTAGAATAAATGTTTTTTTTAATCACAATATAGCACAAGGACAATTCAGTCACTGTCCTTCCAGGTCCCTGGAAACAAGGACTTGCAGAGTGAAATAAACTGACACTCTCCCTACCTACAGTTTTCTGTCCCTAGAAAAAATGTTTTTTTTAATCACAATATAGCACAAGGACAATTCAGTCACTGTCCTTCCAGGTCCCTGGAAACAAGGACTTGCAGAGTGAAATAAACTGACACTCTCCCTACCTACAGTTTTCTGTCCCTAGAATAAATGTTTTTTTTAATCACAATATAGCACAAGGACAATTCAGTCACTGTCCTTCCAGGTCCCTGGAAACAAGGACTTGCAGAGTGAAATAAACTGACACTCTCCCTACCTACAGTTTTCTGTCCCTAGAATAAATGTTTTTTTTAAGCACAATATAGCACAAGGACAATTCACTCACTGTCCTTACAGGTCCCTGGAAACAAGGACTTGCAGAGTGAAAGAAAAAAAACACTCTCCCTACCTACAGTTTTCTGTCCCTAGAAAAAATGTTTTTTTTTAATCACAATATAACACAAGGACAATTCAGTCACTGTCCTTCCAGGTCCCTGGAAACAAGGACTTGCAGAGTGAAATAAACTGACACTCTCCCTACCTACAGTTTTCTGTCCCTAGAATAAATGTTTTTTTTAAGCACAATATAGCACAAGGACAATTCACTCACTGTCCCTACAGGTCCCTGGAAACAAGGACTTGCAGAGTGAAATAAACTGACACTCTCCCTACCTACAGTTTTCTGTCCCTAGAAAAAATGTTTTTTTTAATCACAATATAACACAAGGACAATTCACTCACTGTCCTTCCAGGTCCCTGGAAACAAGGACTTGCAGAGTGAAATAAACTGACACTCTCCCTACCTACAGTTTTCTGTCCCTAGAATAAATGTTTTTTTAATCACAATATAGCACAAGGACAATTCAGTCACTGTCCTTCCAGGTCCCTGGAAACAAGGACTTGCAGAGTGAAATAAACTGACACTCTCCCTACCTACAGTTTTCTGTCCCTAGAATAAATGTTTTTTTTAATCACAATATAGCACAAGGACAATTCAGTCACTGTCCTTCCAGGTCCCTGGAAACAAGGACTTGCAGAGTGAAATAAACTGACACTCTCCCTACCTACAGTTTTCTGTCCCTAGAATAAATGTTTTTTTTAAGCACAATATAGCACAAGGACAATTCACTCACTGTCCTTACAGGTCCCTGGAAACAAGGACTTGCAGAGTGAAATAAACTGACACTCTCCCTACCTACAGTTTTCTGTCCCTAGAATAAATGTTTTTTTTAAGCACAATATAGCACAAGGACAATTCACTCACTGTCCTTACAGGTCCCTGGAAACAAGGACTTGCAGAGTGAAATAAACTGACACTCTCCCTACCTACAGTTTTCTGTCCCTAGAATAAATGTTTTTTTTAATCACAATATAGCACAAGGACAATTCAGTCACTGTCCTTCCAGGTCCCTGGAAACAAGGACTTGCAGAGTGAAATAAACTGACACTCTCCCTACCTACAGTTTTCTGTCCCTAGAATAAATGTTTTTTTTTAATCACAATATAGCACAAGGACAATTCAGTCACTGTCCTTCCAGGTCCCTGGAAACAAGGACTTGCAGAGTGAAATAAACTGACACTCTCCCTACCTACAGTTTTCTGTCCCTAGAATAAATGTTTTTTTTAATCACAATATAGCACAAGGACAATTCAGTCACTGTCCTTCCAGGTCCCTGGAAACAAGGACTTGCAGAGTGAAAGAAACTGACACTCTCCCTACCTACAGTTTTCTGTCCCTAGAATAAATGTTTTTTTAAGCACAATATAGCACAAGGACAATTCACTCACTGTCCTTCCAGGTCCCTGGAAACAAGGACTTGCAGAGTGAAATAAACTGACACTCTCCCTACCTACAGTTTTCTGTCCCTAGAATAAATGTTTTTTTTAATCACAATATAGCACAAGGACAATTCAGTCACTGTCCTTCCAGGTCCCTGGAAACAAGGACTTGCAGAGTGAAATAAACTGACACTCTCCCTACCTACAGTTTTCTGTCCCTAGAATAAATGTTTTTTTTAATCACAATATAGCACAAGGACAATTCAGTCACTGTCCTTCCAGGTCCCTGGAAACAAGGACTTGCAGAGTGAAATAAACTGACACTCTCCCTACCTACAGTTTTCTGTCCCTAGAATAAATGTTTTTTTTAATCACAATATAGCACAAGGACAATTCAGTCACTGTCCTTCCAGGTCCCTGGAAACAAGGACTTGCAGAGTGAAAGAAACTGACACTGTCCCTACCTACAGTTTTCTGTCCCTAGAATAAATGTTTTTTTTAAGCACACTATAGCACAAGGACAATTCAGTCACTGTCCTTCCAGGTCCCTGGAAAGAAGGACTTGCAGAGTGAAATAAACTGACACTCTCCCTACCTACAGTTTTCTGTCCCTAGAAAAAATGTTTTTTTTAATCACAATATAGCACAAGGACAATTCAGTCACTGTCCTTCCAGGTCCCTGGAAACAAGGACTTGCAGAGTGAAATAAACTGACACTCTCCCTACCTACAGTTTTCTGTCCCTAGAAAAAATGTTTTTTTTAATCACAATATAGCACAAGGACAATTCACTCACTGTCCTTACAGGTCCCTGGAAACAAGGACTTGCAGAGTGAAATAAACTGACACTCTCCCTACCTACAGTTTTCTGTCCCTAGAATAAATGTTTTTTTTAATCACAATATAGCACAAGGACAATTCAGTCACTGTCCTTCCAGGTCCCTGGAAACAAGGACTTGCAGAGTGAAATAAACTGACACTCTCCCTACCTACAGTTTTCTGTCCCTAGAATAAATGTTTTTTTTAATCACAATATAGCACAAGGACAATTCAGTCACTGTCCTTCCAGGTCCCTGGAAACAAGGACTTGCAGAGTGAAAGAAACTGACACTCTCCCTACCTACAGTTTTCTGTCCCTAGAATAAATGTTTTTTTAAGCACAATATAGCACAAGGACAATTCACTCACTGTCCTTCCAGGTCCCTGGAAACAAGGACTTGCAGAGTGAAAGAAACTGACACTGTCCCTACCTACAGTTTTCTGTCCCTAGAATAAATGTTTTTTTTAAGCACACTATAGCACAAGCACAAAACACACTGACACTCTCCCTACCTATCCTTCTCTTTCCCTAAACTAAAGGAATCCAGGTTAAGCAAGAAAGAAATAACAGTCACTGTCCCTGCCTATGCTGCTCTATCCCTGCTCCGGAACACACTACACTAGGCCGCCGTGCTGGCGGCCTTTTATAGTGTGGGGCGTGTACTAAACACCCTCAGCAATAATTGGCCACAGGCATCCTGCCTGTGGCCAATCATTGCTCTCCTCGCTGCCGGCGCTGTGATTGGCCAAGCATGCGGGGTCACAGTGCATGCTTGGCCAATCACAGCGCCTGGATGACACTGCGATGGCGTAGTGCATTGTGGGCCGTTCGCGTCACTCGAATTTGGCGCGAACGGCCCAAATCGTTCGATCTTCGTCGAACGATCGAACAGCCGATGTTCGAGTCGAACGTATGTTCGACTCGAACACGAAGCTCATCCCTAATGATAACAACATAACCTTGACATTCCAGTGACTTAATTCTGAGGCAAGCTGTGAAATATTTTTTCTGTACAGTAATAAAAACGACCTTGTCCATTGCCAAGAGTGCATAAACTCTGCAGACAGGAGATGTACACGTAGTGGCCATTAAAACCGAAATCCTGTCCTCACAGCAGAAGGGAGTTCAGCTAACCATTTGCAACTTCATGTCTAGAATGGCTTTGCGCATGAACAGATTAATGAGGATGGCTTTAAAGTGTGACCTAAAAGACTTTAAAAACATAGTCACTTGTGCGACAAGAATGGGTTTGAACCTTTCCAAGGCTGTAGAGTTAGTATGCATTTACAACATGTATGAGCAGCATCTAGAACATATGTAATGAACCTGAATGTAATGCCTTGTACACACGGTCGGATTTTCGTTCAAGCTGTCTTGCATACATGTCCAAAACGTAGTGACGTACAACACTACGACGAGCCGAGAAAAATGAAGTTCAATGCTTCTGAGCATGCGTCGAATTGTTTCCGAGCATGCATAGTTTTTTTTCCGTCGGACAGACGAACGGAAAAAAAGAGAACATGTTCCGTCGGAATTTCCGAAGGAAAAGGTCCGATGGGGCATACACAGGTTCGGAATATCCGATAAAAAAATTCCGTCTGACTTTTTCCATCGGAAATTCCAAACGTGTGTACGTGGCATAAGACAATTCATCAAAATGTATATGAGAGCAACCCCCGACAATTGAAAGAGAACCAGTTATAGAGGAATCTGAATATTCAGTCAATTATTATAACTGAGCAGATTTGCATATTACCTCCCTTATTATATACTTTCAACCTGACACTTTAGTTGTAGTTGACCTGTAAAAACCTGTGAACGTTTTCAATGCTTCTCTGAATGTCATAGAATTCATAGTGTTAAGCCCTGTACACACGATCGGTTTTACAGATGAAAACAGTCCGATGGACTTTTTTCATCGGACAAACCGATCGTGTATGGGCCCCAT
Source organism: Rana muscosa (assembly GCA_029206835.1). Taxonomy (NCBI): domain Eukaryota; kingdom Metazoa; phylum Chordata; class Amphibia; order Anura; family Ranidae; genus Rana; species Rana muscosa. Next base: position 189,902,195 of record CM055122.1, on the reverse strand, counting down.
CGGTCTTTTTTTTAAAAATAGAACATGTTTTAAATTTATCCGATGGAAAAAAAACGATAACAAATTATTATCGTCTGTGGGGAACTCCATTGGATAAAAAACCAACGCATGCTCAGAACCAAGTCGACGCATGCTCAGAAGCATAGAACTTCATTTTTCTTGGCTCGTCTGAGTGTTTTACGTCACAGCGTTTGGGACAATTGGTTTTTTGACTGATGTTGTGTAGGCAAGACTGATGGAAGTCAGCTTCATAGGATTTCTGATGGAAAAATCCATCGGTTTAAAATCCATAGGCAATCCGATCGTGTGTACAGGGCTTCAGTGGCTAACACTAGTGATGCATTTAACCACTTCCTTACTGGGCACTTAAAACCCCTTCGTACCCAGACCAATTTTCAGCTTTCAGCGCTGACGCACTTCGAATGACAATTGCGCGGTCATACAACGCTGTACCCAAATTATATTTTTGTAATTTTTTTCCCCACAAATAGAGATTTCTTTTGGTGGTATTTGATCACCTTTGCGGTTTTTATTTTTTGCGCTATAAACAAAAAAAGACAGAAAATTTTGAAAAAAAACAGTATTTTTTTACTTTTTGTTATAATAATATCCCAATTTAAAAAAAAAAAAAAAAATTCTCAGTTTAGGCCGATACGTATTCTTCTATTTATTTTTGGTAAAAAAAAAATGCAATAAGCGTATAGTGATTGGTTTGCGCAAAAGTTATAGCGCCTACAATATAGGGGATAGAATTATGACATTTTTATTATATATTTTTTTTTACTTGTAATGGCGGCGATCTGCGATTTTTGTCAGGCCTGCGATATTGCGGCGGACACATCGGACACTTTTGACACTATTTTGGGACCATTCACATTTATACAGCGAACAGTGCTATAAAAATGCACTGATTACTGTATAAATGTGACTGGCAGGGAAGGGGTTAACACTAGGGGGCGAGGAAGGGGTTAAATGTGTACCCTATTTGTGATTCTTACTGTGTGGGGGAGGGGACTGACTGGGGGAGGAGACCGATCTGTGTCCCTATGTACAAGGGACACAGCATCGGTCTCCTCTCTCCCTGACAGGACATGGATCTCTGTGTTTACACACAGAGATCCACGTCCTGCCTCTGTAACTGCCGATCTAATGTACCGCCAGGCACGCTCCTCGGCATCACGTGATGCGCGCCGCACAGCTGTTCCCCGCCGCGCGCCCTCGGCGGCGCGCGGCGGGATGTAAACAGAGAAGGACGTCCTGGGGACGTCCTCTCGGCACTTGAGAGCCGCGCTGCAGCCGTCTTTCGGCTATAGTGCGGGTCTCAAGTGGTTAAACTAGCTGCAAGTCTTGGAAATGGATCTCACAAGGACCTGCATTAAGGCTTCTATTACTGAGCTCTCTTTCTTGGAGAGATCCCCAGGAGAGATATTCCTGTTTGAGTTCCTTGCTCTGTACACAAGCTGTGGCCATTATGAGGGGCTTTCACTCTCCCTGTTGTTTTAAAAAAAATATAAAGTAGAATACAGTATATCCTTACATAGGTAGAATATAACAGGAGGTGTTGGAACACCCAAAACTCCAAGGTGGGCATGAGTAGAGAATGATGGCAAGCACATCTCATTGTTGGTATATTAAAAGAGATACAAGGGGCTGGCTCAGTCCGAGATACTCCACTCATAACTAAAATATCAGTCCTGAGTACACTGAACCTCAAACAAAGGCGTCTGAAGCCTTTAAAGTGGTTGTAAAGGCTTATGCCACGTACACACGCTCGGAATTTCTGACAACAAATGTTCAATGGGAGCTTTTGGTCTAAAATTCCGACCATGTGTAGGCCCCGTCGGACATTTTCTGTTGGAGTTTCCGACAACAAAAATTTGAGAGCTGGTTCTCAAATTTTCCGACAACAAAATCCATTCTCGTAAATTTTGATTGTGTGTAGACAATTCAAACGCACAAAATTCCACGCATGCTCTGAATCAAGTACGAGACGTAAGCGCTCGGTCTGGTAAAACTAGCATTCGTAAAGGAGATAGCACATTCGTCACGCTGTAACGGACTGAAAAGCACAAGGCTGAAAAGCGCGAATTGTCTCTCACCAAACTTCTACTAACACGACTGGTATTGAACTTCCCTTTAATAGTGCCGTCGTACGTGTTGAACGTGACCGCGTTCTTGGCGATCTGAATTTCCGACAATATTTGTGCGACCGTGTGTATGCAAGACAAGTTTGAGCCAACATCCGTCGGAAAAAAATCCACGGTTTTGTTGTCGGAATGTCCGATGGTGTGTACGCGGCATTATGGTTTTTACCTTAAGTCTTTTTATACATTAGGGTAAAAAAAACTCTGCTGCATGCGCTTCCCCAGCCCCCCCCCCTTATACTTCCCCAAGCCTGATCTTGATCCAGCGATGTGCATGAGAGCAGCAGCTTCCCCAGCTCTGTCCTGCCTCACTGCACAGATTGATAGCAGTGGGCGCCATTGGCTCTCGCTGCTGTCAATCAAATGCTGTGATGAGCAAGCCACCCTGTCTGTGTCAATGGATGCAGGCAAAGCGGCTCGGGAGTGAGCCTGCACGATTGGGGCTGCTCTGTGCATTACCAAGTATAACACGTTTGTTATTTTAAAAGGAAAAAAACCTGAGGGGTTAATGTTGCTTTAATTTCCCACCTAACTATATATAGTTAATGTTCATTTTCCAAAGCAATGTAATCATTAAAGTTACATAACTGGTGGCCAAATAAATAATTTTAGTTCTACTGGCAGGGCTGGTTTTATTGGGGTTTCACAGCACTTCTGGGAAGATGTTCTTCGGTATACTTTGATTAAGTAGCTGCCTAGTTTTTAATGAAAAATCAACAGTTGTCAGAGATTCAAAGCTTTGAAGCAAAAGGGTCACCATTGATTGCCAGGCAACTAACATTTTTAGAAGGAGAGCTCAGTAATGGAAGCCTTGGTGCAGATCCTTCTGTGATCCATTTCCAGGACTTGGGGGCAGTTTAGAGATAGCCTTCTAAGGCCTCATGCCCACGGACGTTTTTACAGCCGCGTTTTTGAGCGTTTTTTACAGCTTAAAAACGCCTGTCCATGTTAGTCTATAGCTTCATGCCCACCTAGACGTTTTTGAGCTGCAAATAGCATAGACGTTTTTAAGCTGTAAAAAAAAACAGGACCAGTGCGCTCCTCAGCGTCGGAGTTAGGCAGAAAAAAACGTGAGCGTCAAAAAACGCTCAAAAACGCGCACTAACGCGCGCTCGCGTTTTTTAGCTCCGACGTTTTGTTTTGTTTTTTTCTCAAAAAATAAATAAAATAAAAAATAAAATTTACAATAACAAGGACAGGCGTTTTTAAGCTGTAAAAAACGCAGCTGTTAAAAACGTCTGTGGGCATGAAGCCTTAAGATACCGAGAGCTGCAAGTTGTTGTTGTCATTGACTTATTAGATTGTAATTACTTCTTCTAACTCCCCTGACTTCCTAAACATAATAGAATGTTGTTAATAAACCAGAGGAGGAACAGTCTGTGCCTGATACCACAAGACCTTTTGATAACCTTAACATATTTGAAATAATGAAATATTGTGTTGTTGTAAGGCTACAAATTAGCAGACACTCAGTTTATCAGACCGTGTGACCTTGCCATTGATGATGAACTTCGAGAACTTTGAAGTGTATACATAAGGACTGGAAATCTTGAGACAGAACCATTTCTTAGGCTGCACAGCTGTCTTCATGTTAGGCAGCAGGTAAATAAACTTTGCTTCATTGTCTCCCTCTGATGGTGAATGTCAGAGACATTCCTGACCTATCACTGGCTAAAGTTTCAGTAATGCACCATGGGACATGCAAGGGTTTCCTATATTTTTGGCAAAAAAATGTGTAAAGTTTTAGTTTTTTCAAAATGATGAACATTTACTTGAACAGACTTATTTAACTAAAAAAAGGTTTTGGAACCCAAAAACTGACATTTTCAGGTCTATTCCAGTAGAACAAAAATCTTAAAAACTTTAATAACCTAAGCATCCATCCAAATTTCCTATTGATTGTCACACTTTGGGGAAGTGGCAAATGGTAGACATTACTAAATTTATGGATGGTATCATTTGTCCCACATACCATATATACTCGAGTATAAGCCAAGTTTTTCAGCACATTTTTTTGTGCTGAAAATGCCCCCCTCGGCTTCTACTTGAGTCACCTTTTTGCGCCTGATCTCTCTGAATTTTTGGACCCGGTACCGGCCGTCCGTGGGTCCCCTGGACACATGTAGTCACACTCTTCCTCTACAAGTGTGCAAAGTTTGTTGTCCGGGGGACCTACGGCCAGGGAGCACTGATTTTTCAAAAACCCGGGCACCCCTTCCATAGACTCCCATGTTAAACGGTAATTTCTCTGGAGATTTTGGGGACCCGGTACCAGCCGGTCTTAGATCTCCTGGACCCGAAACTTGGCACACAGGTATCCCAATTTCTCAGTGTGCAAAGTTTGTTGTCTGGAGGACCTAAGGCCAGGGAGCACCAATGTTTCAACCCAGGCACCCCTTCCATAGACTCCCATATTAAAAGTCAGTCTAGTCATGGGCACAGTGAGGCATGGGCACAGAGAGGCATGGGCACAGTGAGGCATGGAAACAGTGAGGCATGGGCACAGTGAGGCATGCACATGGATACAGTGAGGCATGCACATGGATACAGTGAGGCATGCACATGGACACAGTGAGGCATGCACATGGACACAGTGAGGCAAAGTGAGGCACAGTGAGGCATGCAGATGGACACCCTAGGCTTATACTCGAGTCAATACGTTTTCCCATTTTTTTGTGGTAAAATTAGGTGCCTCGCCTTATATTCGGGTCGGCTTATACTCAAGTATATACGGTACTTGTCTATTCCTAATTAATTTAAGCAATTTAGTGGAGGTCTTTACCAGTCCACCCAAAACTGATATATCAGTGATAAATGCTAGAGAGCTGGTAATTCCTAATATCCATTGGGGACTCAACAGGAGAGATATTCCTGCTTGAGTTCCAGGCTCTGTACACTTGTTGTGGCCATTATGAGGGGCTTTCAAACTCCCTGTTGGATTTTATTTTCTATAAGCAGAATACAGTATATCTTTACATATGGAAAATTTGGAACCCAAAACTGACATTTTCAGGTCTATTCCAGTAGAATTTTTTTTTTGTAAAACTGTAATAACCTAAGCAACCATTAAACAATTATTTTTGATTGTCAGACTTTGGGGGAAGAAGCAATGGTAGATATTACTAAATTATCCAGTTTACCCAAGGATGCAGGTGGGCTGAATCACCATGTATATCCAATCACCTGGAAAGGTGCGCAGCAAGACATATATTGGACCCTAACTCTTCCTACTGCGTTCTCCACAATATAAAATGAATGAAGACTGTAAGAGTTACACCCCTTCTCAAAATGGCGGTAGCTGGTGGGTGGAGTTGGGAACTCATGCAGTCCATGAGAAATCTAAGAAAATTATGTCCAATTCATTCTTTCGAGCAACAATAAAAGATATCTGGAGGTCTGCATTAAACACTTTAGAACCATATCATGTTTAAAGTGATCCTGTTACCACAGTAAGAAATATAAAACAGCCTCTCATACAAGAAGCAGCTTAACCCATTCCTGTCCAGCTCTGGCATGCCTTTCACAGGGTTTGAAAGCCTGCGGTGCAGGGAGGATGGTCAATCATGTGACCACTGTGACTGGCTGTGGTCACATGATCAGAAGCCAGTCCTGCCAGTTACTGATTGTTGGAGGGGACTGAAAGCTGTCTTTGACAGCTTGTATATTTAAAGAAGTAACCAACATACCTGAAGTCTGACCCATGTAATACACCAGTGTCTTCCATTTGGTTTTGTGAGGTTTCATCGGATAGACAGTGAGGTTCAAAGAGTGTTGAGCTTGCTCACAATTCCTGTGTATTATACAACAAACATCACATTTATTTTTTTACTCTTTATTTGCATTCAAATTAAACCTTTTTTTGAGAAAACCTAGAATGATAATTCAATTGTCCTAGTTGTCTGACTGTTATGTTGTCCCAAAGAGTTTAGTACACTGGCAAGTATTCTAATCAGAAGTGTACCTTTCTCCGACTTCATCAGCTTCATGCTGGTCTCATGTTAGTGACTAATGCCGCGTACACACGATCGTTTTTAATGTCATTTTCAAAAACGACGTTTTTCTCGACGTGGTTTTTCTTGTTTCCTCTTAAGCCTGTCTTGCATACACACTTTCATAAAAAAAAAAAACGCTCGAGCAAAGCGCAGTGACGTAGAACACGTACGACGGCACTATAAAGGGGAAGTTCCGTTCGAATGGTGCCACCCTTCATGTTAGTAAAGTTTGTTGAGCGACGATTCTCGCTTTTCAGCCTCGTGCTTTTCAGTCCGTTACAGCGTGACGAATGTGCTATCTCCATTACGAACGCTAGTTTTACCAGAACGAGCGCTCCTGTCTTATACTTGATTCTGAGCATGCGCGTTTTTTTCCCCCCTCGTAAAAGCATACACACTACCGTTTTTCACGTTGTTAAAAAAAATGACGTGAACAACGACGTGAAAAAATGGAGCAGGTTCTCATTTTTTTAGGCCATTTTTCACGTCGTTAAAAATGCTCTGGAGCCTACACACGATCGTTTTTAATGCCCAATTTAAAAAATGGCATTTTTAACGTCATGAAAAACGGTCGTGTGTATGCGGCATCAGAGTACAGACACAGCTAGGTAACAAACATGTCCAAATGCAGCCTTCATGTTTCCCTCTTTTCAGGTTTTCTTTAACCACTTGCTGACCTGCCGCAGTACATTTACTGCAGCAGGTTGGCTTGTACAGGCACAATCACGTACCTATACATTGCAGTTCTCTTCTGGGTCATGCACGCATTTGGAAGCTCGGGCTGCTATTTGCTGTAGCACAAGCTGATCAGCGGGTCCTGACCAATGATTTGCTGATCGGCTGAGCGAATGATAGAGAAAGAGAGACCTGTGTTGGTAAACAACACAGGGCTTTCAACAGACAGCAGTGATGTGCCATTTTTTTCTTCCTGCAAAGCAGGGAGTAAAAACTGCCACATTGCTTAGTGAAAATAGCACACAGTACACACATTTACACTTGTTAGGCACACAGTTAACTCTTTGATCGCCCTAGATGTTAACACCTTCCTATCCAGTGTCATTAGTACAGTGAATAGGCATAAAATGTACTGTAAACTACTTTCTTCTGACTGCTCTTTATTAGCTGTCTGAATACAACATCCCATATTATATCATTTCTAAGTTCTACTTTCACTTTATCACTGTGACAATCAGCTTCTTCCTCGCTCTACCCTCAGTGACATTACACATCCAGCACACAAATCCTTCCGCAGCTGAGATCCCTCCTCCAGCACACACACATTGGTCTTTCCCCGTGTACTTCACCTCCAGCACACACACACACACCATGGTCTTTCCCCTGTATCCCACCTCCAGCACACACACATTGGTATTTCTCCTGTACAATACCTCTAGCACACACCTTGGTCTTCCCCTGTTTACTTCACCTCCAGCACACACACACCTTGGTCTTTCCCTGTGTACTTCACCTCCAGCACACACAACTTGGTCTTTCCCTGTGTACTTCACCTCCAGCACACACACCTTGGTCTTTCCCCTGTATCCCACCTCCAGCACACACATATTGGTCTTTCACCTGTATGATGCCTCTATCACACACACATTGGTCTTTCCCCTGTATTCCACCTCTTGCACACACACCTTGGTCTTTCCCCTGCATCCCACCTCCAGCACACACACATTGGTCTTTCCCCTGCATCCCACCTCCAGCACACACACATTGGTCTTTCCCCTGTATACTACCTCCAGCACACACACACAATGATCCTTCTCCTGTATTTTACCTCCAGCACAGACACACTGGTCTTCACAGCACACATATTGTGAATAGTAACTAATCAGCTTTTAACTTCAGCTTTTTCAATTAAGCTTTGCCAATAAAACCTAGAAGCTGATTGGTTACTATGCACAGCTGCACCAGATTCTGCGTGCACCAGTTTTAGCAAATCTCCCCCTCAGAGTGAAACTCAGAGGTAAGTATCTCATTACTTTCTATTGGGTAGTCCAGGCCAGTGTGTGTTAAGATACACATATATGTTTTTCCCTGTATCCTGTTACCAGTACACACACATCACTCCCCAGTACCCATACCAGCAGTCAGATGCCCTCCAGCACACAGTTATTTAGGCCAGTTTGAAAACCAGTACATGTATTAACCCATCAGTGGCCACCAGTGTATGCACATTACCCTCTCAATTCAGCCATCACATAGAGGCATTAACCCTTAAGTTGCCCATCTTATAAGCATTAACCTCACAATGACCTGTCTGTAGTGTATCATCTACTGCCCACTGTCATAACCTCAACACTCCTTATCTGCATATACTGTCCACTAACAGACTTCTTTTTGTTACATGTCCATGTTTTCCGGTTCTAAAACAAGCACAATTTTACTAGGACATATAATATATTACATCTAAGCTCTAAGAGAATGTTCCTGGAAAATCAGTTTATTATACAAACCGTACCAGTTGTCTTTACAGGTATTGCTACATTCAGAGCAGTATTGACACAAAGGCCCAAAGCTTCTGTCATCAGTGCATTCGCATTTTCCACATATGCAAGTCCCCCTCCCACTGCATAACAGTCCACTAGTGTCCATACAGTGTTTCTTTGATGAGGAGCATTGACATCGGTCACCTTCCCAGCCATGAATGCATTTACAACTGCCATTTTCACAGTCCCCATTACCTGGTGCAAAGGAAAAAAAATATGTTTAGTGTTATACTCTTCTCAGACTGTATTTTCACATGACTTGCCACTTGTCACTGTAAAATGAGCAGTGAATGCTTACCTGTCCTGCTGCCTGTGGTCCCTACCTATCTACCTTTTATTGCAGTGCTAAGGCTGTGCCCTCTAGTTAGGTAGGGGTGAGGGACAGGCACCGCATGAAGCAGGGGACCAGACACACAACAAGCCCAGAAGTGCTGAGACGTTGTTTTTGTTGTTTTTCTTTGCAGGTTGGTCTTTGCTTAACTTTTTTCAAAAGCGACAGTCGCTTTAACAAAACAGATCACACCAAAATAGCTAATACATAGTCATTAAATTAGAAATTTAATAAGCAATATTTGCATTTAACTAAGCCCATGATATAGCTTAGGTGTTATTTGAAAGATGTTTAGAGATGTAATAGTAGGAGACCAAGCTTGTTTCTCAGCTTTTAAATTTGAACTACAGGAATTCTGCTCCTTTGTAAAAAGTGAAGGCACACAATGGGGGTTATTTACGAAAGACAAATCCACTTTGCACTACAAGTGCAAACTACAAGTGCAAAATGCACTTGAAATTGCACTGAAAGTGCACTTGGAAGTGCAGTCGCTGTAGATCCGAAGGGGGACACACAAGGAAAATAAAAAACAGCATTTTAGCTTGCACATGGTTGTATAATAAAATCAGCAGAGCTTCCCCTCATTTCAGATCTACCCCTCAGATTTACAGCGACTGCACTTCTAAGTGCACTTTCAGTGCAATTTCAAGTGCACTTTGCACTTGTAGTTTACACTTGTAGTGCAAAGTGGATTTGCCTTTCGTAAATAACCCCCAATGTGTTAAGTCTAATAAGGTGCATGACACCTCCTGGACTTTGTTCTCTGTTATTTACATCTGACAGGTTTATAGAACTCCCGGAAGACAGCTAATTATATGTACAGTAGTACCGGGATCACGACTGGACTTTCTGGCCTCAGTATCTTCAACAGTTGATTTACTGCAGCTGCTATGCCCACCCTTCCCCTCCTCCTGCCAAATCACAGAAGCCTCTGTATTATATGAACAAAATACAAAGGCTTCTTTGAATGGGCAGCAGAGAGGAGGGGCAGATATAGCTGTTCTGTGTGCTTCTCTCCTCTCACAGCCAAGAGTGTATCCATAGCAGAGGCATAAACTTGTCAAATGTAAATAATAGAGATAAGCCCAGGAGGTGTTATGCACCTCATTAGACTTAGCTCATAGAGTGCCTTCACCATTTACAAAGAAGCTAAATTCTTCAAGTCAAAGAGGAAGAAAGGGCATACTAAAGACCCTCTGTGTCACTGTGACAAGGATCTCCAAGTGATCAGTTGGCAAATTGGCAAAGTTGTCAAATTGGTGCTTGATGTTGAGTTAAATTTTTACTTTCACCTTTTCACCCAGGAGCCACCTTATCCATGCCTAATTGTTTTGAGGACCTAATTGATTTTTGAGTTGTACTTAAGTTATACTTGAAAGGGAGCCAAGGGAGATCAAGAAGGCATGAGAAACAACAGACCTAGATAACAGGCTTCATGTCTATGTGGACTACTGTGGACGCCCCAAGTGATCTTGGAAGAAACTAGCCATATTGGATATTTTTAGCCAGATTCTATTGTATTCTTTGGAATTAGCAGAACCATGGATAAGCTGGCTCACATTCCCTTTCCTGTCCTCATTAACACAAACATGGACATTCATATGTTCTTCTCAAAATCTGCTTGTGTGTGCACGAGTCTAACTCCGGTCTAATGTTCATGACAAGTTTTAGCATTGCGTTGGCTATTTTATAAAAGTTCTTTCCACAATATAGTTTACAAGATTATTTGTAATTCATAAGCCAAAGACATTCCAGTGTAAACGATCCTGTTCAAGTGATGCCTAGAAAAAACATTCAAAATTTCTAATGTAATTCAGTGGTGTTTTTAATGGCTCCCCTGCAGAGGAGTTTGTGGTTAAAATAACAAACAGCACAAATCATTTACAATACATTGCTTAGCTCTCATAGTTTATGCCCTATCACACGCTGTGAATAACATACATGTTCACAGCCTAGATGAGTTTCAGAGCAGGAGGGGAGCTGTGGACTCTATACGCAGCCACAAAGAGGGAGTACCAATCAGTGAAGCATTGCAGGCCTTCATTTCCTGAGAATATAGCTCAGAGTTATTATACAGGACAGTTCACTTCTAGCTCCTGACCTAATACCAGATGTACACTTTTGATAATACATAAAAGCTTGGGTGTTCCGATGTGAATCACAAAAAGCATTGTTTAACCCCCATTATGCAATAGGAACACTGCAGGAAGAATGAACAGCTAGAGTGCATGCATAATATATGTTTAATGGGCAATACAAATTACCCTACTTTACTGTACAGCTTGTAATCTCAGGAGTTGTCTCTAAATATTTTTACTACCCCCACACCACAAAATTAACCCCCGGTTTATTCACCATCAGGATAGCTGGTATATATTGCAACAGGAATGACCAATCAATTACAGGACTGTTCTATGAAGTAAAATTAAAAATTTCCCTAGGCCTAACGATGCGCCTAAACATGAAGCTTGGATAATGAGACTGTTGGAGACCTCAAATCTCAGTTCCCTGGCATTCATGGAGCCAAGAATTTTTTTTTTTTTTTAGAGTATAATTGTGGGGGGAAAAAGGTGACTAACCTATGAGCTGCAGTAACATGCTAGCCATCATGACATCTGTACCACATCCTACAATGCAATGCCCGTGCTTGACTAACCATCAACAATTAATAACTTCATATTCCTAAAAATAAAATTATGCATTTAGGAAGTAAAGAAGGGAGGAATGGTATGTAATTATAAGGTGTTAAACTGGATTAAAAAAAACTACATGTATATACAATGTGTATGTGTGTTAAGTCAGCAAATCAGTCAGAACATAACTCCTAGGAATCTAGTAGGGCCTCTGATTCCTCCTGTATTGAATTGTATTGTAACTGTATTGTCTGCCCTAACGTTGTAAAGAACTACGCAAACCTTTGGCACTATATAAATCCTGTACAATAAATAATAATAACGAGCAACCTATGATAAAAGTCATTGATGGCAGCTCCAATTTTTTGCTGCCAGGAATTTACAATATGGTTATATATTCTCTTGTTAAAATAAAGTCCCAGTAATCACAGTACATGGTGTTGCTATTACTGTACCTTTGTGGTTAATAGGTCAGGGCTGTTCATCCAGAGCATGATTCATTTTCAGATTCTCCTTTTTGAAACAGGATATTACCCTGAGATACATTGCACTAATGAACACAATATTGTACATTACCCAACTGCTAAAAATCTAGAAGCTTCAGAGTACTCTGAAATCAAAAAAGTTTTTCTTTACTTAGGATTCTTCCCAGAACAATCCTATGCAAAAGATAATCCTCATCAAAAGATAACAAATTAGCAACCTTACTATCTAAACAGTTCCTTATCTCGAATGGTACAAGACAAGGCTGCCCGCTATCACCAACAATATTCAACCTAATGATTGAGCCATTGGCAGAAAGAATCCGCTTGGACCCACTGATAATGGGCTTTCTCTTCAGAGACAGACACCACATTACAAACTTATTCGTGGACGACATCATTCTGATGCTAACAAACCTTCAATCCTCACTTCCCCTGGGCTCACAAACTCCTGGCAGCATTTAGTCAGCTGTCTTATTATAAGGTGAATCATTCCAAGTCCTTAATTTTGAATCTCGGCATCCCCGATTCTACCGCTTCAAATCTAAAAGATGTTGCCATACACTTAAGCCGAGAAGGGCATAACATATCTGGGTATCACAATTACTCCCTCCTGTGCTTCATTAGATGATGCAAACTACAAACTATTTCTAGCCAAACTTGAAATTGAACTGAGGAACCTAACCCGCATTGAGTTGTTCCTTGGTGGGTAGGCTGGCCGCCTACAAAATGCTTATACTCATGAGTACTATATTTATTTAGGACCCTCCACTCCCCCTTAAAACAGACATACCTGAAAGCTTTAACCTCCCTACTTAGAAGCTTAATTTGGCAGGGGAAAGGATCTTGTTGCTCCCACATTTCCCTGACTAAACACAGATCAGTTGGTGGAATGGGAAAGGTAGACTTGCAAGAATATTATACGGCTGTCCACCCAAACTACTTAAAACATTGGTTTAACCCATCATCCAAACTCCTATGGCTGGACATAGAAAAAGGTCTCAATAAAATGCACAATCTTCGCTCTATACTTTTTGCTGACTTGTGGAAACCACTAAATCTAACCCTACTCCCAATTTCTACAATTGCCTCTCTTTCAGCTTGGCGGTTGATAACGCAACTCACGCTGCAATCCTCCCAACCCCAAAAGGTTGACACACAACTTGCCACCAGTGTTAATTTTGATGTCAAATTTTTTATTTAGTCTTAGTTATAGTCGTTTGACTAAAATGCCATTTTAGTTTTAGTCGGGTAAAATCTCCAGTACAGTTTAGTCGACTAAAATCGAATGGGTTTAGTTATATTTTGATGCATTCTTTTTTTTAGAAATTGCCAAACATTATATACTCCTGGAGTAAAAATCGAATAACTTATTATTTATGGTATTAGGTTTGAACACACAGTACAGACACAGATTTAGCCAATGTGATGTTTAACGTCTTCATAAATAAAAACAAGTTTCATAAACAAACGAAAATATTGCTTTTGACAAGCAGAAGAACTTGAAAAATATATAAAAAAAACAAAGCAATATTGGCTGTAATGCCATTACACGTATTACCTGAATATATTACCTGAATATATTACCAACATTAAATATTAAGAAAAAAATAAATAAGAAAAGCCATTTTCTTAATTATATTTTTTTCAGCAGCTTAGTAGATGCCCCCTAAGTATTCTTATGTGGTAGTGCAGCGTTAATTTTGACGTCTAATTTCAATTTGGTTTTACCCATAGGGGTTGATTTACTAAAACTGGGGAGTGCAAAATCTGGTGCAGCTGTCTATAGCAGCCAATCACCTTCTAACTTCAGCTTGTTAATTCACACCTTGACAAAAAATCTGGAAGCTAATTGGTTTCTAGGCAGAGCTGCACCAGATTTTGCACTCTCCAGTTTCAGTAAATCAACCCCATTTTTAGTTTTAGTAGTATTTTAGTTATCTGAATTGTTTTAGTTTTAGTCAACTAAAATAGTATTACCGTATATACGCGAGTATAAGCCGACCCGAATATAAGCCGAGGCACCTAATTTTACCACAAAAAACTGGGGAAACGCATTGACTCGAGCATAAGCCTAGGTTGGGAAATGCAGCAGCTACTGTAAGTGGAAAAGAGGGTCAACAATGCCCATCTGCAGCCTCACTGTGCCCATCTGCAGCCTCACTGTGTGTAACTCTTCAGGCAATGTTACTATAAAGTTTGGTTAACTATTAATTGGCAGAAATCAGATAGGGAGACTCAGATAATTTGGGAATACTAGTGGTTTTATTTAGTTTGGTAGTACACAGTCATAACATGGAGTTCCAGAGGAAACTTAGGTGAAGTAGCAGTACACAGGATAATAGGTTATAGTAAACGGAGGAATACTTGCTGTGAGAGGACTGGGGCTCTGTCCGGGCCAAAAGCTGGAAGTTGGAGGGGCTCTGACCGGCCCAATAGTGAGGAGGCAGCCGGGCTCTATCTGGCCCAATAGTGAGATGGAAGTAGGGACTCAATCTTCTTCAATTTTTCTTTAGATGGGCCAATTCAGGCTGTAATAAGGAATACATATGCCCAAAAGGGATTTTGCTGCCAGGGAGTAAGTCGATTGGGCAATCGTATGGTCTATGTGGGGGTAGTAGCTTGGCATTCTTTTTGCTGAAGACATCAGCGAAATCTTGGTATGCCGTAGGTACCAGGTTGACTTCCGCTGGGGACAGTGACTCTGCCTGTGATAAAGAAGTCTCTTTGAAACATGTCTTCTGGCAATAATGAGAAGTGAGGAGCACGCTCCTGTCTTCCCAACGTAGTGAGGGTTTGTGGGTATGCAGCCAGGGTAGACCTAGGATGAGGGGAATATGGGGAGACGTTATCACATCTAAACAGATGTTTTCTATATGAGTAGAATCTGTCACCATAAGCAGAGGTTGTGATTGTGTAGTGATGGGACCGGAGGTTAAGGTAGTTCCGTCAATAAATCTAACAGAGACAGGTTTGCATTTAGTGGATACAGGAATTTTATTGGTTTTAACAATATGCGTCTATGAAGTTCCTACAGTACACGCTCCTGTGTCAATCATAGCCTCGAGAGTAATTCGGGATTGGTCCCACTGCAGAGAGACAAGAATTTTGGAAATAGTTCGAATCTGGTAAGTGGGGGTTTATTAGCTTGCAGAGGTATGTTGATTTACCAAGGTTTTTTCTTTCTGAGTATGGGGCAGTCTTCAGCGATGTGGTGTGGTGCGCCACAATACATACAGAGCTGAAGGGACCTTCGCCTAGACCTTTCTGCTGGGGTAAGTGGTCCCCTAATTACACCAATTTCCATGGGTACCACGGGCTCGGCAGTATGGTTTGAAGGAACCGAATAGGTGACCTCTGAGAGTCTCTCAGCTTTCCTTTCCCGCATTCTCCTATCAATGGAAATGCTAAGGAGTATAAGAGCATCCAATGTAGAGGGTATTACAGTGCGGGCTAACTCATCCTTCAGGGTTTCTGATAAGCCGAGCCGGAATTGATTTTTTAGGGTGATCTGGTTCCACTTGGACTGAGTGGCCCACCGTTTAAATTGGGTGATGTAATCTTCAACAGGGTGTTTACCCTGTGGCAGAGCACGTAAGGCAGACTCCGTGGAGATCTGTTGCTGGGGTCATCGTATAGAAAATCCATGGCGGCACTGAAATCGGTGAAGGAGTTGAGGATTGGATCATCTTTCTCTATGAAAGTATTAGCCCAGGCTCGGGGTTCCCCTCTAAGGTAAGAGATGGCGGTGCAAACTTTTGTTCTATCGGTGGCATAAGTGCGTGGCTTCATGTCAAACAATAGTTTACAGGCGTTGATGTATTCCCTGTAGTTTCTCCTATCACCCGAGAAGATGTCTGGTGGGCTTATTTTCGGTTCAGGAGTGTTGGTGTGTGTAACCCGAGTAGGGAGTCTTTCAGTGATATATGACTTGAGATTTTGGTTCTCAGTTGAAAGGTCGGTGACCATCTGCGAAAGTGCGTCAAGTCTCTGATTGAACACCGCCATGTGGTTAACTACCTCCGATGGATCCATTTTACTCTATTTGGTAGAGGGGTTTGTGCTATCTGTAACGCTTCAGGCAATGTTACTATAAAGTTTGGTGTGGTTCACAGCTTCAGAGGTATATATGATATACTTAACAGTTAACTATAAGTAGGCAGAAATCAGATAGGGAGACTCAGATAATTTGGGAATACTAGTGGTTTTATTTAGTTTGGTAGTACACAGTCATAACATGGAGTTCCAGAGGAAACTTAGGTGAAGTAGCAGTACACAGGATAATAAGTTATTGTATACGGAGGAATACTTGCTGTGAGAGGACTGGGGCTCTGTCTGGCCCAAAAGCTGGAAGTTGGAGGGGCTCTGACCGGCCCAATAGTGAGGAGGCAGCCGGGCTCTATCTGGCCCAATAGTGAGATGGAAGTCGGGGCTCTATCTGGCCCAATAGTGAGATGGAAGTCGGGGCTCTATCCGGCCCAATAGTGAGATGGAAGAAGGGGCTCTATCCGGCCCAATAGTGAGATGGAAGTAGGGGCTCTATCCGGACCAATAGTGAGATGAAAGTCGTGGCTCTATCCGGCCCAATAGTGAAATGGAAGTAGGGACTCTATCCGGCCCAATGGTGAGATGGAAGTAGGGGCTCTATCCAGCCCAATAGTGAGATGGAAGTAGGGACTCTATCCGGCCCAATAGTGAGATGGAAGTAGGGGCTCTATCCGGCCCAATAGTGAGGGAAGACGGTCGTCAGCTGCTGGAGCTATTTACCTGGTGTCAGGTTCCTAGCACGAACACCAAGCAAAGGGTGTCGGCTGTTTAAGTAGGGAGAAGAGGTGATGTCGCTGTGAGTCATTGGACTGTAACGGAGTTGGTTGAGATCTCAGAGCCCAGGTGGAGAGATAAGAATATTACAGGAGTCTCGGTGGAGAGATAAGGACATTACACTGTGCCCATCTGCAGCCTCACTGTGCCTATCTGCAGCCTCACTGTGCCCATCTGCATGCCTCATGTACCTGATCTCCTGCTGTGTTGTGCAGTCTTAACTGCAGTCGGTGGCCGTCCAGTGTAACAAAGCCCCGCCTCCTCCCCGTCCTTGTCCGTGATAGACGGAACACTAATTCAGTTTCCCGTCTATCACGAACGAGGACGAGGAGGGGGCTTTGTTACACTGGACGGCCGCCAACTGACTGCATGACACAGCGGGAGACTTGAGTATAAGCCGAGGGGGGCTTTTTCAGCACAAAAAAATGTGCTGAAAAAGTCGGCTTATACTCGAGTATATACAGTAATTTAGTGGATGAATATATTGTAGTCGACAAAAATAACACTGCTCGCCACCTTAACACATATCATCCCGGATTTACCTATAAAGGGATGGGATAATTATTGTTTACACTGGATTGAGGACCTTTTTATAAACGGGTCCCCTTGCCCACCAAAGGTCATCGTCACTAAATTTAAGCTCCCGTGCTCCTCACACTTCACCTAATGTCGTATATACAGCTTCTTGTCATCCTTCCCTCCACCACCTATTAAAGTTCACTCTAAAATCTGGCAATTTTATACTAACCCTTTGAATTCAATCTGGGGTACATCTTTCACATACAATTTAATGCACGACAAGAAGACTTTTCACAAAACAAGGTCAATGATAAAATGGGAAGAAGACTTAAACTCATCCTTCTCTGTGGCCCAGTGGACCCAAGCTATTAGGGTCACACACTCAATAGCACACTGCATAAATCATTGGGAACTTGCATTGAAAGTTTTACACGGTTGGTATTTCACCCCTTATAGATTGGCAAAAATATAAGACACATGCCCTCCACTTTTCTGGCGCACCTGTGGTGCCTTGGGTACTCTAATGCACATTCTTTGGAATTGTAATAACATTCGCAGCTTCGGGCGGAAAACATTTTAACTGATCTCGAAGGGAACTGGTATCATAACACCAATGAACCCTGCCTTGGCCTTACTCAATCTCAGCATTGATCAATTCCCTATCCAATTTTGAGGGATAGTTGCCAATATATTACTATCAGCCAAACTAATCCTTACTAGACACTGGAAACAAAGCCTGGCCCCCAACCCTTCAGAAGTTGTGAATGTTACCCAACAACATTTTCTTTATGAAAAATCTCTGATTCCAGATATAGGATCCTACTGTGCCTTCGAATGGATATAGAAACCATGGATCTCTTGGCGTCCACTTTAGAACCTGAGAGACCCCTGGTTCAGCCCTTGTCTCTCTTTATTTGTATGACCTCCCTACTACTAATGCTGCTATGATCTATTAAGTGCCCTGTATTGTATTTTGTATATAAATCCCTGTCTTAGTACATTCATGGTTATCCAACTACTCTTTCTGTTTGAACTAAAAGTCAATCCTGAGTATTCCTTATTATATTTGGCTGCGTCCGCATTGTTGTAAACTTTTATTACACTAAAATACTCAATAAAAAAAAAAAATCATTCTGTACTTCTTCTTTTTATATCCTTGTCCTAACAATCACACCAATTTAATGTCCTTTTTGTACTAGTCAGACTAAAAAGTAATACCTAAAGCTAGCTATATATATATATTTTTTTTCTTTTAAAAAAATGACCTGATTCCCCCATTCACACACTCAATGTGGATGGGGGAATCACTCACGCTGTGCTAGTGTATTCTGACAATTCCTGCAATCAGAAAACATTGATCAATGTTGCCAGCAACACTGATTGTTTGAGAAAATCCCAATAGGACAGTTATGTAGAAGTTAATCAGTAGATCAACTTCTGTACAACCAGCCTGACCATACTTTACAACCAGCCTGCTGAACTGTCCGAGTTTAGATCTATGTATTTGATCGTTTCATTTTCTGGATCTGAACATCATCATAATAGACTTGTACCTAGGAGACTCAGGAAGCTTTTGTATTTTACATCTTAACCACTTCCTTACCGGCCCTATTCTGGCACTCCTCTTCTACATGCAAAATTCATAATTTTTTTGCTAGAAAATTACTCGGAACCCCCAAACATTATGTATGTTTTTTTTAGAAGACACCCTAGGGAATAAAATGGCGGTCAGTGCAACTTTAATTTTTCAAACGCCTTTTTTTGGGAAAAAAAAATGGTTTCGCGAATTAAAAAATAACAAAACATTAAAGTTAGCCCAATGTTTTTGCATAATGTGAAAGATGATATTACGCCGAGTAAATAGATACCTAACATGTCACCCTACAAAATTGCACACGCTCGTGGAATGGCGCCAGACTTCGGTACTTAAAAATCCTCATGGGCACCGCTTTACATTTTTTTACTGGTTACATGTTTTGAGTTACAGAGGAGGTCTAGAGCTAGAATTATTGCTCTCGCTCTAACGTTCGCGGCGATACCTCACATGTGTGGTCTGAACACCGTTTTCATATGTGGGCGGGACTTATGTATGCGTTCGCTTCTGCGTGCGAGCTACAGGGGACAGGGGCACTTTAAAAAATAAATAAAAATGTATTGTTAATTTTACTTTAAACTTTTTACTTTGACACTTTAAAAAAAAAAATTGATCACCTTTATTCCTATTACAAGGAATGTATGCATCCCTTGTAATAGGAATAAGCATGACAGGTCCTCTTTACAGTGAGATATGGGGTCAATAAGACCCCACATCTCACCTCTAGGCTGGGAAGCCTGAAATAAAAAAATAAAAAAAACGATCCTGGCTTCCCAGCCAAGGCGGCGCAGTTTTTTTGAATGCAGAGGCCGGGCGAGACGTCATAACATCGCGCCCGGCCTCCGAATGATCATAGAGACTCCGGCGACCGTCTGGTCTGCCGGAAATCTCTATGGTAGGCATCCGGGGCCGGCGGATCTGTTCTCAGACTCATGGATCGCACATGTGAGGCAGTAGAAGCACCGAAGGGCGGCGGGAGGGCGTCCCCTCTCACTGTCCGTAAGAACAATCAAGCAGTGGAACAGCCGCTTTGATCATTCATACGGTGCACAGAATCGCTGGCTCTAAAAGACGATATCTGAATGATGCCTGTAGCTGCAGGCATCATTCAGATATGCCGGCTCAAAGTCAAGGACATCCAGGGACGTCCGTCCTGTAGGAAGTGGTTAAAAACTAACTAAAATGTGAACACAATCACAAGTAATGATAGATTACCCCAAGGAAAAGGTGCCACAAATGTATCACCAACATCCCAAAACTCTGTTTGTAGAGATCAAATACAGCCACCTTTATGACCAGCCACCTAATATTCAGTAAGTCCCCTTTTTCCTGTCAAAACAGCCCTGACCCATTGAGGCATGGATGCCACTAGAACTCTAAAGGTGTACTTTGGTGTCTGGCACCAAGCTGTCAGTAGCAGATCCTTTAAGTACTGTTTAGCCCTGTACACACGATCAGTTTGACTGATGAAAACCGTCCGATGGATTGTTTTCATCAGACAAACCGATCGTGTATGGGACCCATCAGTCTTTTTTCCATCGGTTTTAAAAAATAGAACATGTTTTAAAATTATCTGATGGATAAAAAACCGATGGCAATTTCCGATCGTCTGTGGGGAAATCCATCAGATAAAAAACCCAAGCATGCTCAGAATCAAGTCGACACATGCTCAGTAGCATTGAATTTAATTTTTCTCAGCTCATCGGAGTGTTTTACGTCACCACGTTTGGAACGGTCGGTTTTTTGACTGATGGTGTGTAGGCAAGACTGATGGAAAACAGTTTCATCGGATTTCTGATGGACAAATCCATCAGACGAAAATCCATAGGATATCTGATCGTGTGTACAGGGCTTAAGTTGCGAGATGGGGCCTCCATGGATCTGACTTGTTTTTCTAGCACATCCCAGAAATGTTTGATTGGTTCGAGATTTAGCGAATTTGGAGGCCAAATCAACACCTCCAACTCATTGTTGTGTTCCTTAAACTATTCTTGAACCATTTTTTCAGTGTGGCAGGGCACATTATCCTGCAGAAAGAAGCTATTGCCATCAAGGAATATCATTTCCATGAATTGGTGTACTTGGTCAGCAACAATGTTTAGGTGGGTATGTGTCAAGTAACATTGACATGAATGGCAGGACCAGGGTTTCTAAGCAGAACATTTCCCAAAGCATAACACTGCCTCTGCCGACTTGCCTTTTCCCAGTGCACCCTGGTGCCATCTCTTGCCCAAGTATGTGATGCACACTCACTCGGCCTTCCACATGGTGTCAAAGAAAACAAGATTCATCACACCAGACCACCTTCTTCCCTTGCTAAGTGGTCCAGTTCTGATGCTCACATGCCCATTTTATGTGCTTTTGGCTGCAGACCTGGGTCAGCATGGGCACCTTGACCCAAGATTCCTCAGACCAGACCACCTTCTTTCCTTGCTCAGTGGTCCAGTTCTGATGCTCATATGCCCATTTTAGGTGCTTTTGGGTGCGGACATGGGTCAGCATGGGCACCCTGACTGGTCTGGAAATACACAGTCCCATACACAAAACACCGTGATGCATATTTTCTGCTTTCAACACATAAACTTTAGGGGTAAAATGTTTACTTGCTGCCCAATATATCCCACCAACATTAGGATGCCATTGTAACAAGATAATCAATGTTATTCACTTAACTTGTTATCTATAACTGGATTTTCTCCACTGTGTTTAAAAAATGTATTTAAAATAAAAATCGGTCCCTATTATGATCAAGGTAGTGGATTACACTGAGTGGGTTGGCTGCATCCTTTAAAATACACCAAAATGACTGCTTTCAGTAAGTATGTGAACTATAATGAAGACAAGTAACAAAAACAGCATAGACTTTCTAACATTTACAAACTACTTACCAGAACACAGTTTTCCGTGGTTGTACGGACAAGAAAAGTCATCCATTTCACAGTATTTCCCATATATTTTTCCCAGTTTGATTTTATGACAGTAGCATTTTCCACACAGACATATTCCCCGACCACTGCACTCGGGTTCAATGGGGAAGTGCTTACAGGTTCCTGATAGATGTGAATGTTCTCCGGAGCTACAATTACCGTCCCTACATGGAGCTCCAGGGCAGTCCGGATGGACCTCAGTTATACAGTTCTGCCTCAATGGGCTATTACACTGGCATGTACAAGTCCTGTGTATCTTTATTTTTACGGTTTCATTGAAACCAATGGGTTTAAGAACGATGTAGTTGTGTCCTCCTTCTACATCACAATTTTCCATCGTAATTGTTACATTAAATAGAACCTAAACATCAAAAATAGCAGTATTAGCTACAAATCATAAGAAAATATTTGTACTCAAGAAAGTAAAAAAAATAAAATAATGGCAATTATAATAAACACACATCATACCAAATTTCACAAACATGTGGTACCTTGGTCAAAATCTGGAACTAAAGCATTTATTTTAGATGATAGAGTCTTTTTGATTTACTGCTCAGTGCAGATTTTAGAAAGAACCCCCATTTAAATGAGTATCTAAATATGAAGCATTTTCTTATAGAAAACCATTAAAACCTTGACTTTCAATTCAAATAAGAAGAGGAGCATCCTTGTCAAAGGACTGGCAGATCTAGAAATATAGAAAGCTGAAATGAAATTATAATTTTAACTTTTCCTATAAAAATCAAACTATGCGCTCTCTACCTCCTCCTAAACCTTTCTATTGGTCGTTTAATATAATAGACATGTGCATTCGTTTTCGTCCGAATGCATTTCTCGTCTGAATTTCAGGTATTTTCGTTATCATTTTAACAAATGAAAACGAAAGCACAGAATCCGAAAACCGAAAGATCCGACATAAACAAATGCTTTATTTTCGTTTTCGTTGCGACAACAGTTCGATATAGATAGGAGATTCAACGTGGTGCTGACAATAACAATCTGTGTCTATCGAACCTGTGGTCGAATGTGCCTAACCTTAAAGGGGTTGTAAAGGTTTGTTTTTTATTTTCTAAATAGGTTCCTTTAAGCTAGTGCATTGTTGGTTCACTTACCTTTTCCTTCGATTTCCCTTCTAAATATTTTTTTTCTTTGTTTTCTTTGTCTGAATTTCTCACTTCCTGTTCCTCCTCAGTAAGCTGTTCAGTAAGCTGTTCTGGCTGACTCCACACCACTCTGATGATGGTGTGAAGTTTAGTGAGGAGAAACAGGAAGTGAGAAATTCAGACAAAGAAAAAAACTAACCTTTACAACCCCTTTAACTCTATTAGTCCAAGATTATTCTACATAGAGAGAAAAGATTCGACATTATAGAGAGAAAAGATTTGACATAGAGAGAAAAGATTCGACATTATAGAGAGAAAAGATTCGACATAGAGAGAAAAGATCACTGCTGGAATTGGGTGGGGGAAGTAAAATAAAAATAATGATGATGATGAATGTTATTGGCTGATTGTAACCAAAGAGGAGGAGCAGTAAAATAGCTAGAACTAACTTGACAATTCAACATGAGCGACGAAGATTTGACAAAGCATCGAAAAAAATACAAACGTCGAATCTGTCATTGAAGGCTTATGGTGTCTGTCGAAAGTTAGAAGATTCGACGGTGCAGCTAAACTGTACGACGCCGCAATCGTACATTTCCGGTCAAATGCATTCGCCCATAGGCTATAGAAGAATTCTAATGTTGGTTGACTAGTAATAGTAATTAATAAATATAATTATTACTAGTCATACAACATTAGAATTCTACTATAGCTTGTAGGTGGAACATTCGACCGGAAATGTATGATTGCAGCGTCGTACAGTTTCGCTGCTCCGTCGAATCTTCTTTGAACATTCGACAGACACCATAAGCCTTCAATGACAGATTCGACCTTATTTAATTCAGATTTTCGGACGAATGCAATTTCTAACGAAAAACGAAATAAATAAAAACGAATTTCGGGAGTAACTAAATAAATTTATTTTTCGGACGAAAACGAAATTCCGAAACGAAATATTACAGTGTGCACATGTCTATAATATAATGGGTGACCTCAGTGAACTTCAGCTGCCTAAAGAAAGGTTCCACTGATTTTTTTAACACATTACTCACTGTAATAACTTCTGCAATTTTTTAATTGTCCATGTTTGGGACATACTTAGTCTGTTACATAGATTTTGTAATAAAGCTGTATCATTTCTTCAGCAATCTTAACCTTTAACATGTCTGTGTGAATTAGTCACCTTCCAGGCAGATATAAGTATTTATTAATATTAAAGAAATTAAAATTTCATAATGAAAGTAAGAATTTTCAATCCACTTTTGAAACAAATTTTTAATCAGACTGTATCTTCTGACTGTATCTTCAAAGTGAATCTAACAGCATTTCTTAGCTATTTTGCAGCTTTGGATATAGTGTTCAGGAGTATTATTCTGGTAATTTTATTCATTCAAGAATTTTACATCTGTCGGTTTTTATTGCTGTCTGTGTCCCTGCCAGGGAGATTCACTCTCTAATGCCTTGTACACACGACCGGACTGTCCGTCGGAATAAAGTCTGACGGATTGTCCGACAGAGTTCCGACGGAATTCCACACAAGCTGTCTTGCATACACACGGTCACACAAAAGTTCGACCATCAAAAATGCGGTGACGTACAAAAAGCCAGGCTACATAGTGCTCTCCATTACAACAATTTTATTACAACGCCCCCATAAAAACACACTTACAGGATATACAAATAAAAAGCGCTTAAGTGTCTAGCACGTCTGCTCATTCACGTGAAGAAGCCCAATGAGAGGGCAACACACATATAGGAGGGAGGAGCCGAGCCCGTGACTTCACGCAGCCACCGCGATCCGTGCGGAGTGGTGGGCAAGCAGACGTGCTAGACATTTAAGCGCTTTTTATTTGTATATCCTGTAAGTGTGTTTTTATAGGGGTGTTTTAATAACCGCACTATGTAGTCTGTCTTTTTGATTGCATGTGGCTCGCTAAGCAAAGAGATGTGCTAAGAGCTGGATCCCTGGAGGGGAGGAAAGAGATCATAGCAGAGTATATCGCAGGAGTATTTTGTACATAATCTATTGAACTCATCTTTGAGGTGAGCAGGTTTTTCACTGCAGTGGATCTCATATATATATATATATATATATATATATATATATATATATATATATGCACTTTGTTTTAACTTTTGATTAGATTTTTGGGAATTTTTTTTTTTTTTAAGAACACAGAAGGCATAAATGGGTAAGAGTTCACAATTTAGAGGTAGCGCTGATTGTATTTTATACACAGGTTTTTACTATGAGTGCTTATAAAGAAATTTCCCCTTGCCTTCTGTTCTGATGACTATGTTTTACTAGATAGGAAGTGAGAGGAGCTCTCCAACAACAAAGAGGATAGAAATGCTTTTCTTTGGTAGAGTATGGAAAGACTGGAGGCCCTGTAAGATTTTTATTTCTGTCTGCGTGTGAGTCTTATCCATCTTCGTCACAAAACCTGTTGCAGATTTTTCTTCACTTCCTGGCTGGTGAAACTGATATCAGCAGAACAGGAAGTGAGGAGAAATAGGTCTAACGGAGCCCCAGATAACAGCAAAACATGTCTAATCCTTCCCTACACTATCCAAGTTTTTGGCTTGATATAAACAGAAACAACCAATCATTGCAGCTTTTGTTCTGTGAAACATGAGTACCTAAAATACTCACACTCAAAAATATTTCCTTATATTTTTGGGCTGCAGGCCAATGCAATTAGTTTCCCTTTGCTGCAGATTTAAAAAATAGGCTATTTTGACTCTAAAAATATAACGCACCTCCCAAATTTCTTGAATGAGAAAGAGGCACACACTTTAGCTCACAGAATGCAAGCAAATGATACACTCACCTACTGTACGTGGACAATTAAGAATTAATAAGCAAAAATGATTGATTAAACATAAAAGTGCTTTTATCACCACCTTTTTTTTTTATTATACTGGCTTCTTAAAAAAGCATTTACAATCATTGAAAGGTTTGATAAAAGGTTATAGTATAGTATAACACCTTAGGTAGTTAGTTAAACAGTACTGTAGATTTTTTACAGAGGTTTATACTACAAAACTAAAAAAAGAAAAACTAAAGAGGAAAACGAGACAGGGAACTGGTTAATAAAGGACGGCCTCACCAAAAGGGGAACAATTGGGAGTTATGAATACAATGTAATATGTATTTCTGTGCAAATAGAAGAGGATGGACCTCCTAAAGAGCATCTTGAACTGCTAACACCCTCCATGGCGAAGGGAAAAGTACATACCATCCCACATAAAGCCTTTGCTTGGTCACACTTTGTCCTTTTGGCAGTGTAGAACATGGGGATTTAAACTTAAATTAATCTGTCTAGCAATATTCTTTTCACTGAATTGCTTAGTTTTGACTCCAGAAATGAATAACTGTACATGTAGTAAAACTGGAAAAAAAAAGCTACACAAATTGAACAAAGTATTTGTACTAGGAGGGAAAATAAATTATTATTATTATGTAGTGTTAAGGCTTAAAATCAAGGGGAATTAAGTAAAAAAATAAGTCAGAATTTTGGTCTGGCAGCTATTCATACATGGAGGAAGACAGAGGAAGAAGGAAGGGAGAAAGACAGTGGGCATAGAGATAGGGCCTGGTTTACATGGACCCTCTCTTCACTCAACCTAAAACTATCATCTTTCTTACAACAAAAGCCTCATCTGTGCCCTGTCTGAGGTTACTGTCACTGTACTATGAAGGCCATGACTTCTAGACTTGGGCTATAAACCCTGCCCACCCACCTCACTAAACCTTACCTATTAGCTGACCCTCTGCAAGATAAGTGTGCCTTGGAATCAAGGCACTCTTTGCAAGGAAAAACAGCATACGGTTGGGGCTTGGCATTGCAGGTAGGCATAGTTTATGCCCCAATTCGAGGTCTCTATAAAAAAGTTAAAGTGGTTCTAAATGCTTATGTTTTTTTTTACCTTCATGCATCCAATTCGCATAGCAGGAGATTTGAGACCCGCTTTCTATGTACCCAGTTCACATATCTCTACAGCTGCTCTGGTGCGATTTGCACAGGAGCCCTGTGCATCTTTTAGTCCATTTCAGGTCCGAATTCAGCCAAAAATTCAAATCTGAAACGTTGAACAAGGACACACCGGACTCCTGTTGTGAGCTGCTGCGTGCTCATATGTGAACCCAGCATTCGTGTTCAGCTCCCCCCTCAGCCCAAGTCCCATAAGATAGCAGGGACCAGTGAGGACGCGCAGCGTGACTCACGCATGCACAGTAAGGAACCAGGCTGTGAAGCCGCAAGGCTTCACTTCTTGATTCCCTTACTAAAGATGCCGGCGCCTGCACCCGAGAGCTGAGGGATAGATCTGCTTCGGGTGAGGACATTGCGGGCGCCCTGGACAGGTAAGTGTCCTTTTATTAAAAGTCAGCAGCTGCAGTATTTGTAGATGCTGACTTTTAATTATTTATTAACAAGTGCACAGCAGTGTTCTATATGTCTTGAAGGAGATACTGCATGTACTGAGATTTACACTCACTAGCTTGCGTCTTACCCATCATCCTCACAAAGTTATGAAAACAGTGTTATTGTTTTGAAAATGGGCTTTGATAAGGCTCAACTCCAGGAAAGTTAAAAATGATCCCTTGCAGTGGGACTGTGCCTGCAGTGCAAGTGTTAATTGCGTGTTTATCCTCTGTACTGTTGGACTGGTCCCTGCAGTGCCTTCTGCCTCATGCTCCACCAGTCCAAGGTCCATATGTCATCAAGACTAATGCAGCGTCCATAGACCAGCACTGAATATCATGACACTGAAGGACAGTTCACTGCAGCAGCGTAGGAGAGTGCCTTCTGCTGGGGGAGTGGAGAATTGCTTAAGTTAAAAGTGCTTTACTTTCCCTTAAAGTTAATGAGCAGTTAACCCTTGCAATTCAGGTGTAGCCTGCGTGGGAGAATTTTCTAATTTCCTGCTTTCTGCTTTGGGGAATCATTGTTCCGTGTTATAGTGGCCATTGTAGTTACATAAATGGCAAATCTAGATAGGATTTTAATACCAGTTAAGTTCATAAGAGACTTAAAGCAGAACTTCGCCCTAAAGAGGAAGACCTGCTTCATGCCCTCCTCCCCCCTACTCTATTTTTGGCACTTTTTGGAGGGAGGAAAGCGGATACCTGGTTTTGACAGATACCCGCTCGCTCCTACTTCTGGTAGGATGGCCACGGCAGATACACTGGAAGTTCTCCTCCCTCCCTGTCCACAACCTTCTGGGACATGTCACAGGTCCCAGAAGGCTGCGAGACTATACACAAAGCACAGGATGGTTCGCGCATGTGCAGTAAGCAGTCGGCTGCCCACAGTAAACATGCCAGGGAGCCGAGACTGGCGGAAAACTGGTTCGTTGAGGATGGCACTGGACCGCTTCAGTCCATCATGAATGCTGCTGCCACCCTACAAACCGCTCAGCGTCTGCTACCCATCTCTGTCAATCCCTCCATTGGCTGCCACTCACCCAATGAATTAAATTCAAAATACTAACAATAACTTTCAAAGCCATGCACAACTCTGCCCCGATCACTAACCTAGTCTCAAAATGCCAACCAAATCATCACCCTCCTCGATCCTCCCAAGATCTCCTGCTCTCTAGCTCCTTCGTCAACTCCTCCCATACTCACATCCGGGACTTCTCCCCCCCCCCCCACAGTTTTTACCTTTTGTATCACTTGATTCTCCCTCTTAGATTGTAAGATCTAACGAGCTGGACCCTCTGATTCCTCCTGCACTGAATTGTATTGTATCTGTACTGTCTACCCTAAAGTTGTAAAGTGCTGAACAAACTGTTGGCGCTATATAAATCCTGTATAATAATAATAATAATTTTATGTATATGTGTTTATTACATTTACTTAAATTTTACATCATGTCCGATCCCTTTACTTCTTATCATTTGGTGGATATATGTGTGACTGGAGGATACATATAGAGGAGTGGTGGAGTGGAGTATACACCTAAGTGTGCTCGGACAAGACATCTAAAGAAGTGGGAAGAAAAGAGTGCATGCAGTCCAGCGAATTGATGAATAGAGCACATTTGCCTTTCTGTAATTAGAGAGGAAAATGAGTGGGTAAATGCAGTTTCAAATTTGAATGGAGGAGATGGTGATTTGTGGTGGAGTAAATGAAGATATGAAAACACGTTTTGTGATGGTAGTTTCATGACTGGGTCGAAATGGGTGGAATCACATTTAATTTGGGGAGACTGCTTTACAGTTAGGAAGAGACTGTTACTACTTATTTTCTGAAAAATTCACTTTGCAAAGAATACCCAATCATAGGGTAAATTCTCTTGCGACGTGCCTCATTTGCCTTTAGAAAATCAACACCCTGTTCTCTGCAAGTATCATTTTTATAGGCATACACCCAAAGCTTAGGCCTGTTGATAGGCTGTTCAGGGACCAAGTACTGCTTAGTGGAATGTGAATATGCTAATTTCTCCTTTACCTTGAAATTCAGTCTACTGTGGCACTTTGGGTGGTAGACTACAACAGTGCAGACAGAACATAGCTCCTTATAGTGCCTGCAGTCTATATAATGAATGCCTACAGTGCAGTTTTTCTTTGGGTACATTTTTGGGAACAAGAAACAACAAGCAGTTGCCCAATCTAGTTATTTTGGGCAGACAGCTGTTCTCAATGACATTGGATTATGCGTGTGTTATATATAAAATATACAGATAGCATAAGTCTCTACTACTTCCATTGTTTCACATGCTTATGAGTCCCTTTGTCTCTGCTCAGAATTTTCCTGTCCGTCGTTTGGAGACACGATAATGGCTTCAGAATGCACTAAAAATGTTATGACCATCACTAAGTATGAGGCAGGTTCATATAACAGTAATAAATGAAGTAACAGAGAAAAGGAAACTAAACAGAGGGTGAGCAATAGAGATAATCTCAGTGGAATCTCAATAGTATATTGGCCACTTTTATGAAACCCAGTTGACAGCTTTCCATTGTTCTAAAATAGCCAAAAAAGTACTATTCTTAGTAAACTTCAGAATGAAAAACAAATTTATGGACCCAAAAATTGTAAATCTCAGGTTATTCTCAACTCACAAATATAGTTATACCTTTGAGATTAGAGTTCCACTGAGAGTAACCAAAAAAGATACCATGGACAAGTTCTTCAGGTACAATGAAAGAAACCCAAAAGGAAGATGTCTAAAAATGTATCCATTTTTTTCGACAATGAAAAAAACCAATATAACCCTTAGACCCAGTTCACACAGGGGCGACTCCGGATGCGACTTCAGGTCGCCCCAAGTTTCCCCAAGCCGCGCTATTTTTAAAACTAATTGAAGTGAATGGAGATGTTTTAATTTACACGACTGCAGTCGCTTCGACTTCAAAAAAATGTTCCTGTACTACTTCAATCAGACTTCTAGACGACCTGTAGGCAACTTGTACCCATTGATTTCAATGGAAGTCGCTTAGAAGTCTGATCACTGTTCATTTTGAAGGCAACTTTACAGGAAGCAGAAAGGAATTTACCCAGAAGCCGCAAGGAATTTACTTCAAGTCGTGTTGTTAATGACCACAAGTCGCGCTGAAGTCTCCTCCAAGTCTCGCCGTGATTCATGCTCAAGTCGTGTCCAAATTGCTTCTGGAAGTCGCGCTGGGAGTCATGTTGCCCCAGTGTGAACCGGCTCTTAGAACATTATCTAGAACTAGCGCTGGGACACGGTCAAAAAAAATTGGCAACAGTGTATAATGATGAAAAATTTAACTGAAGGTGGAAAGTGCAGATGGAAGCCTTTGACACTTTTAATCTGCAGTTTGTGCAATCATTTCCCATAACAGATGTTCAGGTCAAACAAAGGCT
The DNA here is from genome assembly GCA_029206835.1 of Rana muscosa. Taxonomy (NCBI): domain Eukaryota; kingdom Metazoa; phylum Chordata; class Amphibia; order Anura; family Ranidae; genus Rana; species Rana muscosa. The sequence continues at coordinate 189,871,317 of CM055122.1, read as the reverse complement.
AACTGCACCATGTACAGTTTTATAGGTGAGGCTAATTTTTAGAACTGTCCGCAAAGAACGTCAGTCTTTGTTTTTCTAAGAAACCAAGACATTGAATACATGCAGATGATAGACACATAAGCTACATTTTCCACAAAATGATTGTTAGACAAGGAATAAGAAGTGTTTTCATTTGCAATTATATATAAAAAAATAAAAAAGGATATATTTTTTCTAGGCTAAGCATCACGTAACCATTGCATTAAAAGGAAAAATAAGTTCTTACTTTTCGTGTAAACACTGTATCAACTTGCCAAACAAAAACTAATTATAACCTTTTAGCATGGCTTTTCACTTTTTGTATATTTTTGTGGTATCCATAGCAAAATTTGCCCTAACCTTCAATATATCTTTCTAATTTTGCTTTGTTCTGTTGTCAGTGTGTAAGAACAGTGGGGACTGACTAACAACGATTTGCAGTAACACTACAGTATATGCTTCCTAGTAACACCGGACAATATACAAGAAAATAAACATGTGACTTACAGCTGTGTCATGTCAATGTTCTGTGGTTGAAAATTAATGCAAACCTGTTAGCTATTTTAAACAAGTCCTGCAAAAAAACAAGCTGACATGTTTGCTTTAAGGCTGCTGTCATCGAGAATAAATTTACGCTTTTGTGATCTCTCTTGTTTATAGGTTAGCCCAGAAAGTTTTTATCTCCTACAAACTATTTATTTCTAGTATCCTAGTACCACGTTCATCACCCTTAATAAAAAATGACCTCTCTTCTGAAAACGGGAAACTAGGTAGACTGGCAATTACTCCCTATGACCAGTTCGCCATCCTTATTTTAGCAGACGTGCTATGCTGCTTTAGCGCGGGCAGGTTAAGTGGTGCTCCTAGGGGTTCCTTTTGAAGGTACCTGCTTCTATTTATTTTATTACTACAGAAGCCAAGGGAAAGGAGATAAGTATGGATTTTTTTTAATGTGCACTAATATTTAAAGCCAACCTTACTTTTGCTACAGCAGTGTAATTTGGTAGTTGTATTGCAGTGTAGACACCCTCAATTTTCTCCATATACTCCAAAGACATGCTGGTAGGTTAATTGGTTCCTGTCTAAATTGGCCCTAGTATGTGTATGTATGAATGCAAGTTAGGGACCTTAGATTGTAAGCTCCTTGAGGGCAGGGACTGATGTGAAGGTACAATGTATATGTAAAGCACTGCGTAAATTGAAAGCACTATATAAGTACCTGAAATAAAATACTGTATCTTTGCTCAGCATCTTCTGGTTTTCAGAAATCTCTTAAACCCTGGCTGTTCTGATAAGTCAATATTGTTTGCCTGGTTTCTGCAACTTCCTATTGGACACCAATGCTATCCATTTATTGAACAACTAATAATCTATAGCAGCCGGTGGTAGAGGCATTGCCATCCCTCAACCTCAGGTATGCCTCAAGTTTAGGAGTTCTCCAGGTTGTAAAGATGCTGGACAAAGCTTTGCAGAAACGAAAAGGAGAACTCTAAAGATCATTTCCACCTTAAGGTAGAACTATAGGCAAAACTTTTTTTTTATTATTTTGGATAGAGAAAGGGATGGTTGTAAACCCTGTTAGACTTTTTTTTCCATCATGTGTCCCATTGCAGAGATTTCCCTTCACTTCCTGTCCCATAGCCAAAAAGGAAGTGAGAGGAAATCCCTGAAAATTAAGGGAATTCCTTGGGGACCCCCATATCACCAGAACTAGTGTCCCCATTGGAAGATTTCCCATCTATTATTTTTCTGGGGGAAAAAAACAAAATTTGGGATTTTCTTTTACTTTTAATGATAATTGAAAACAGGACAAATTGAGAGGGTGAATTTCCTAAATGGGGGCACAGACAGCAATAAAAACACACAGGTGTTCTAATCCCTCTTCAGTCTATCCAAAACTAAAACGTTTTGCCTTTAGTTATACTTTAAAGTGGTTGCAAATCTAGTTACATCCCTTTTACCTACAGGTAAGCCTATTATAAGGTTTACCTGTAGGTACTGGAAATATCTACTAAACCTGCACGGTTTAGGAGATATTTACCGTATACGCTTGTGCCGATTACAAGAAGAAGAAAGGGCATGATCGTGCCGCTTCTAAAGGCCCCGTGCCGTGACTCCAGCGCGCATGCGTGGGAGTGACGCCACGGGACTTCATCCAGTCACAGAGCTGGAGTCCATGGCCCCGGAAAGAAGAGGGGTGAAGATGGATGCGGGGGACATCGCGGTCTTCGTTTGCAGGTAAGTGCAACATGATGGGCTAGTATGCAATAAATACTAGCCCATTATGCTTTTACTTCGCAGGGGGAAAAAAAGGAAGTAAAATCCATCAGGGTTTACTTCCTTTTAAGTTGACAACTAAAAAATAAATTGCTCAGGTGTTTTTAAAAATAAGAAAAGCAGCTCTCTTCAATACCCATATACATCTTGGCATTGACCCTTTCAGGCACTCTGCTCCATCCCGTGCTGTTTGTCCTCTCTAGTGATGACTGACGCCCAGAATTATTAAATAACTTATTTTAAGCCCAAGTGGTCATTGCCATACCCCTGGGGGCATACTGCAGCCTAGACTAATAGTACAATGCTGCAGAAAATGGTGCTCACTGTGCAGCTCCGCTTAGAGATGCAGTTTTTGCAAAAAGAAGGGCCACATCCAGCTCCTAGTGTACATGCTCTTCACTCAGCCCAATTATTAACTATAACTGGAGCCATACTCTGGATGGTTGGGGGCCACACGAGTGAAGACCAGCCATACAAATAAATAGGCTGAGTGGCACACACATGCTAGACACAGCCACATCTTTTTTCTGCAATGGTTCAATGCAGCACTAGGGCTACAAAGTGACGTATATTGGTATGAGGCTGCAATAAACCAATCAGTCCCTTAAGTTTAGCAGTAGAATTATTATGAATAAAATGAATAATCACTTTAAAATAAGAAGTAAGTTATAAACTATCAATTGAGATGAATACAGCACAGATACTGCAAGTAGACTATTAAAAAACTCAGAAGTTATTGATGTTCACAGCTGTAAAGGATATCCAGACTGTAACATACCTTATCATTATTTTTTACATTGTGACATCCCTCCACTCCAGAATGTCTATTTCCATCCGGACAGATAGCAGTTATATTTACAGAAATACCCTTCATGGGATTATACACTTGAATCTTCATCTCTGAGACAAGCGCCTGGAAGAAGACATCAAAGTTCATCCTAAATTTTATTTAGAAAAACATTCATCTCCCCTTTTCTGCAGCAACATGAAAAGACTATTTGTGCAAGTTTGGCTGAATAGATGAATTGTTTCCTATCCATAAAGAATGTACTGTAAGCTTTGTTCACAAGCTACATAAGTAAGGCACTTCTGTAGTAAGACCAACAACTTGCTGGGGAGAAAATTTACTGCAAACAGCAAAAGCAGGTTCTATGTAAATATATTTTTCAGTATTTCACTTGATTAATGAAGTGGTTTTCATGTTTCTTGAAAAGCGAACCTGTCAAAAATGATTTAAATTCATAACCAACATTACCCATTATAGGTTGACACTTCTGTAGCACCTGAGGAGGTCCTCTTTCTCAGCTCATTCTGAGCTAAAGGCCCGTACACACGGTCAGACTTTTTGCCAACAAACTTCAAAATGAGCAAGTTTTCCAAAAAATCCGACCGTGTGTACGCTCCATCGGACAAACTTTTTCAGTTTTCATCAGACAAAAGTTCGCTCTGCAAACGGACAAACTTTTCGGCAACAAAAGTCCGATGGTGCAAAGTCCGACCGTGTGCACAGAAATCCATCGGACTTTTGTCCGAAGTACAAATGCGCATGCCCAGAACCAATGTTAAAATCAACCAACAATAGCAGAAGTTGACCAAAGGGTGGTGGTAAAGAGCAGAAAAGAGCAGAAAACCACGTGATGTTGGGAAAGTTTGCAGAAAAGTCCTGCCGTGTGTATGCTATGGGTGTGCCCGGCCAACTCCCTGCGGACAAAAATCCACGGAAATGTTTGTTTGAAGTCTGACCGTGTGTACGAGGCTTTAGGCTTTGATTTCAGTCCTGACCTGGAACTCAGGCAGCACTACCTTTCAATTGTTAAACTCAAGTTTAAACCAAGGTTTTAGGCTGGATTCACACTTGTGCGGTGCGAATTCCAGCTCTTTTTTCTCTGCGTAGAGAAAAAAGAGCTGTTCAGCGGTTCGTCTGCGTGCAGATTTTCTGACCTGGGAGAGGGGAGGGAGGGGGAGGGAGGGGGAGGGGAGGGAGGAGGGAGATAATTCCTGTTCAGAACGGAACACATCTGCGAATCAGATGCGTTCCCATAGAAGATAATGTGAAGACAATTCGCACCGCAATGCCTAGAAAACGCACACATTTTTTTGGACAATGCGCAGTGCGAATGCATCGCATATATGTGAACCAGCCTCAGTAAAATAAATGTATTTTAAAATGTAATGCAAATTGGATGCAGTGTAAGCCGCAACCAATTCGCATACGTGTGAACCCGGCTCAATGTTGCTTGTACTCAAGGTCAGGGCTCCTGTGGCCCACAAATAAAAAAAATAAAAAAAAGGAGAGCTCAAGGCAAAAGTTGTTTTTTCTTGTTTATTTTGGATAAAGTAAGGGAGTCCTATAACCTCTGTCTGGTTTTTCTTGCCATGTGTGTCCCATTGGGGGGATTTACCTTCACTTCCTGCCCCATAGCCAAAACGGGAAGTGAGAGGAAATGGCTCCAAAGCATCCACCAGGGTCACCAAAACTAGTGTCTCCATTGGAAAAGTTCCCTTCTATTCCTATTCTGGGGACAACCCAAAATTTGCAATTTTCCCTTGAGAGGGTAAATGTCCCCAACAGGAGGTACAGACATAATTAAAAACTCGACATGTAGTCTGATTCTCTCCAGAATATTTGCCTTTAGTTATACTTTATGTTATTCCTTGACAACCACATTCACAACTGGTGTTACATGTTACCCAATGCTGAACTCCAGGAATATAAAAAAAAACGACTATAGCTTCTATGAATGAGACGTGATCTATGAAGAGAGGAGGCAAACCATTCAATCATCCATTTGTCCTCAATTCATAGATCATGTTTAATTTTTGTTATGCGACTTCTCTAAATGGTGGAGCTGGGCAGAAAGGGTGGGCATAATCAGGTACTTTTGATATTAACCCCCCACTGTACTGGTAGATTACAGCGGCATGGGTGGGGTGCAATGGAAGAGGAAGATTTCTGGTAAACCAGCACACATTAACACAAGGGACAAATCACACTGAAGGTAAATCATATAGTTTACGCCAATCTTAGATTTTATATATATTTTTTAAAGTAAACTTTAGGCCCCTTTCATACGAATGTTCTGTCTATCCACTTTTCATCCAATGCATTTGTAATGATAACTTACCTGGAAGCACAAGAGGTTGGCAACTTAAACTCTCAAGCCAAAATAACTCTAATGCCCTGTACACACGATCGGATTTCCGATGGAATTTTCCGTCGGAATTCCAATGAAGCTGACTTTCATCAGTCTTGCCTACACACCATCAGACGAAATTCCGACCGTCCAAAACGCCGCGACGTAAAACACTCAGACGAGCCGAGAAAAATGAAGTTCGATGCTTCTGAGCATGCGTCGACTTGATTCTAAACATACGTGGGTTTTTTCTCTGTTGGAGTTCCACACAGACAATCAGAATTTCCTATTGTTTTTTTTCCATCGGAAAAATTTAAAACATGTTCTATTTTTTAACACCGATGGAAAAAAGTCCGATGGGGCCCACACACGAAAGTTTTTTCCGATGAAAAAAGTCCATCTGACTTTTTTCATCTGAAAAAACGACCGTGTGTACAGGGCATAAATGTTTCACAAAGATATTGTTGACCAATCTGTCTGGTGAAAACACTGACCTTGTAAGCCTCAACCACCAAATTATTGATGTCAGAGGTAGTGGCATCAAATTGCTTGGCTATTGTCCCTGGCAGCAACGGCATGAGGTCCTGCAGAAATAAAATGGAAAATGCAGCTTAGAAAGTAAAATCAAATAATAAACTAGAGGGATCATGTTCAAATTGTGTTACCTTGTACCAATTGAAAGCTTTTCCCTGTACTGCAAACATTCCATAAATATGGTTGTCAACTAATCTTTGGCCAAGCATGCCCAGTGATGGGTGTTCCTGTAGAGAAAAAAAACAAGTAAGCAAATTATACCTATCGTGGAAACAGATTTTAATGTAAATGGGTGTAACAATGAACAAGAATTAGGTCTCATTCACATGGGCATACTTATGAGTACACCGGTGTGAGGGCCATGCTTTGCCTGCATGGGATGCACAGGTGTTCATCCCATATTTCTCTGCTGTGATTTCCTGCCTGTTGTTGGCCGTTGCCCCTAGCAACACAAAGGGTTTAGGCATAGTTGCCAACATTGCAAAAAAAAAATCCGTGACACTTTTTCGCATGTAGGCGGAGCCTTGGTATAATTAGGGGGTGTGGCATTCATTTGAAGGTGTGTTATACTTTAGGAGAAAAAAGTGGCGCACGAAGCGTGGGCGTGGTTTATGCGGGTAGTGGGAGTGGCTTAAATGAGCGTGGCTCAAAGGGGGTGTGGTTAAAGTCTGAGATGAATGAGGGATGAAGGGAGAAAGAAAGAGGGAGGGAAGGAAAGAGAAGGAAGGATGGAAGGACAGCAGGCCCAGATCCTACACCATAATAGAAATATGTGTATTCCAGAGTTTAACAATCAACAGATAAAGATAATCCAAACATCTGGTGTTAGCTCTTTAATCATCCCGGCGCCATGGTTGTTAGGGTGTCAGGATGACTGAAGTGCATTATTTCTATTATTACATTTTAATATAAAATGAAATCATTCAACTCACCAAAATGCAGAATCAGTGGAAGCCCCGAGTGTGTCACCTGCCACGTCGCCTGCCACCAGATGCCATCAGGTGTCCCCAGGGGAGTCCCTCCTTACATCAGGCGTCCCCAGAGGAGTCCCTCCTTACATCAGGCGTACCCAGCGGAGTCCTTCCTTACATCAGGTGTACCCAGAGGAGTCCCCCTTACATCAGGCGTCCCCAGCGGAGTCCCCCCTTACATCAGGCATCCCCAGCGGAGTCCCCCCTTACATCAGGCATCCCCAGCGGAGTCCCCCCTTACATCAAGTGTCCCCAGCGGAGTCCACCCTTACATCAGGCGTCCCCAGCGGAGTCCCCCCTTACCTCAGGCATCCCCAGCGGAGTCCCCCCTTACATCAGGCGTCCCCATCGGAGTCCCCCCTTACATCAGGCGTCCCCAGCGGAGTCCCCCCTTACATCAATAAACAAAAACTAAAACTCGCGCTTATGGAGACATACAAAAATAAATGACAAGTGAAAAGAAATTATTATATGCACAGCTGCTACAGCATAAGGCACTAACACCTTGAGAGATAAAAAATTATAAAATGCAGCGCTAGCGAATATAAATGTGCTCAATACAAACGTATGTGTGAATGTCAACCATCTAAACCTTTCGGGATGATGGTACACACTATTAGTGTAAAGATTATGCACCAATGATTGGTGTCACCAGAAATGCAGTGGGTGTAATACTAAATGTTACCACTAAAAAGTGATCAACTAAGTAAAACCAGAAAATATACTGTGCAAAACATTAAATGAACTGAACAACCAGGCAAATAGCTCTAGGAGTAATTCACAGTACTACAGATGGTTTTCAACATCAAAGAAATAATGTCCCATTTGCAACAGTGGTTGTAATATAGAAGGAAGGGAAAAAAAAAAAAAAAAAAAAATGCTTTAAAATAAAATAAAAGTCACCCAACATCCAACTTCTAGGACCAATAATGTTCGGTGAAATTCAACAGTTGGCTCAATAGCAGCAGAGATCAGAGGACCATGTGGGGAATAAAAAGAAAAAGCAACTTGTGAAGTACCGCTTAGGAACAGATTAACAATACGCTGTTATTGGGAAAACTCACAAGCCTTCAATGATAACCGAGCGTCAGTGTGTTCCGGGTTCACAACGGCGTGCGTTCCACAAGAACCGGAAGCAGCGTCACTGGTTCTTAGTGTTGACCGGAAATTTGTCAATGCATTTCGCCCCTCCTCCAGGGCATCATCAAGGTCCTTGATGATGCCCTGGAGGAGGGGCGAAATGCATTGACAAATTTCCGGTCAACACTAAGAACCAGTGACGCTGCTTCCGGTTCTTGTGGAACGCACGCCGTTGTGAACCCGGAACACACTGACGCTCGGTTATCATTGAAGGCTTGTGAGTTTTCCCAATAACAGCGTATTGTTAATCTGTTCCTAAGCGGTACTTCACAAGTTGCTTTTTCTTTTTATTCCCCACATGGTCCTCTGATCTCTGCTGCTATTGAGCCAACTGTTGAATTTCACCGAACATTATTGGTCCTAGAAGTTGGATGTTGGGTGACTTTTATTTTATTTTAAAGCATTTTTTTTTTTTTTTTTTTTTTTTTCCCTTCCTTCTATATTACAACCACTGTTGCAAATGGGACATTATTTCTTTGATGTTGAAAACCATCTGTAGTACTGTGAATTACTCCTAGAGCTATTTGCCTGGTTGTTCAGTTCATTTAATGTTTTGCACAGTATATTTTCTGGTTTTACTTAGTTGATCACTTTTTAGTGGTAACATTTAGTATTACCCCCTTACATCAGGCGTCCCCAGCGGAGTCCCCCCTTACCTCAGCCATCCCCAGCGGAGTCCTCCCTTACCACAGGCGTTCCCAGCGGAGTCCCCCCTTACATCAGGCGTCCCCATCGGAGTCCCCCCTTACATCAGGCTTCCCCAGCGGAGTCCCCCCTTACATCAGGCGTCCCCAGCGGAGTCCCCCCTTACCTCAGCCGTCCCCAGCGGAGTCCTCCCTTACCACAGGCGTTCCCAGCGGAGTCCCCCCTTACCACAGGCATCCCCAGCGGAGTCCCCCCTTAACCACAGGTGTCTCCTGTCTCGGCCGCCATTATTGTTTCCCCTTCCCCGAAGGGGAACAAAATAGAGGCGGAGCCGACAGTGTGGCTGCAAAAAAAAAAAAAAATTAAGCTGTGGCGCTGCCGACCCCCGCCCCTTTCCATTACAGACAGACCTGCAGCGGGGCGGGGTGGCCGGCCGGCCAGCCAAAACACAGATGTAGTACAATAGAAGATAAAGCTGCTGCGGCGCCGCCCACCCCCGGGGAGGTGCGGGGTGTGGGCGGCGCCGCAGCAGCTTTATTTTCTATTGTACTACATCCGTGTTTTGGTCTTCTTGAACATGGCGGCCGGCCGAGACATTGTCTCCGCCAGCCGTGGACCTCTAGCGGCGGCGGCCTGCGGCGTCCAAATTCGGGGAAAACGGGAAAAATCGGATTGGCCGGGACATTGGCCGGGACAAAATAAATCCGGGAAAAGGGTTTGAATCCCGGGAACGTCCCGGCCAATCCGTGACTGTTGGCAACTATGGTTTAGGCTCCATTCTCACCATGGCATTCCGGAACGCTATGGTGTGAATGGAGCTTTATTGAAACCTTGTCACAACAATAACTAGTGGTAGTCCTTTCTGTGACTCAGCAGATCAAACTACAGCCCATTCACAGCAAAGTGGTAAAAGACTCAACAAACATGGTGGAGAACTGACCTAAAGTGATTGTAAATGATCACCTTGTAAAACAACCCATTCAGTTTACAATAGAAATGAAAGGCAAAACATTTTTGTACAGATATAAAAAAAAAAAACATTATAAATACCTTTTTTACAGGTGATTACATTCCCTCTGTTCTCAGCTAGGGATGAGCTCCGGCGTGTTCGCATACTCCACGTGCCGAGCCCGCCAGGAAGTCGGCACCGCGCTGCGCTAATCACAGGGAGGGAGACATGTCCCGATCCCTGCAGCCGCGCATCGGGACATGTCTCCCTCCCTGTGATTAGCGCAGCGCCGTGCTTACTTCCTGGCGGCACGTGGAGTATGCGAACACGCCGGAGCTCATCCCTATTCTCAGCTGCATAAGAGCTGGGGGGAGGAGAAGCAGCAATATACTGAGCTTCCCAGTGAATGGCTGTGCAGGGGTGGCGTGTCAGGACAAGTCTGATTGTTGGAGGAGAGCATACAGAGTTCCCAGCATAGCTAGAGAACTGACCACGGTGTGCTCTACACTAGTGTGGTCAGTTTTTAATAGAAAAGCAAGAACACCAGGCATATCACACAAAGGGAGCAATACAAAGAGAACAGGATACTCTCTCATACAAGCACATGGTACAGCAGCGGCCCCATATCAGGAATATGAAGTGTTGGGGTAACACTTTAACTGTTCTATATTTTTAAAATATGTCCAAGTTAAAAATGTTTACCTGACAGGAAATGTACAAAATATGTTAAAAATTCAATTTTAGTCCTGAACTTAACTAATACATAAAGAAACGTGTTACAAGACACTATGGGGGAAGATTTACTCAAATTTGTGTGCGCAGAATCTGGTGCTGCTGTGCATAGTGACCAATCAGCTTCTAACTTCAGAGTTTTCAATTAAGCTTTGACAATAAAACCTAGAAGCTGATTGGTCACTCACTATGCACAGCTGCACCAGTTTTAGTAAATCTCCTCCTGCGGGTCTACTTATTAGGCTTCATGCCCACGGACGTTTTTACAGCTGCATTTTTTACAGCTTAAAAACGCCTGTCCATGTTATTGTATATTTTTTCTAATTTTTTTTTTTAAAAAACAAAACAAAAAAAACGTCGGAGCTTAAAAACGCAATTGCGGCGTTTTTGCACGTTTTTTGATGCTTCGCGTTTTTTTATGCCTAACGCCGACGCTGAGGAACGCACTGGTCCTGGTTTTTTTTTTTTACAGCTTAAAAACGTCTATGCTATTTGCAGCTCAAAAACGTCTAGGTGGGCATGAAGTTATAGAAATGGTTGTGTGTGAAAATTCCAGTAGTTTTTAAAATACTCAGACCAGCCCGTCTGGCACCAACAGCTATGCCACATTCAAAGTCACTTAAATTCCCTTTCTTCCCCATTCTGATGCTCGGTTTGAACTTCAGCAAGTCGTCTTCACCACATCTAGATGACTAAATGCATTGAGTTTCTGCCATGTGATTGTCTGATTAGCAATTTGTGTTACCAAGCAATTGAACAGGTATACCTAATAAAGTGGCTGGTGAGTGTATATATACAGTATATATCCTTATGTGTTCCATTTAAAGTTGATTTCTTTTAAACGTATAAACACTTTTAAAAGACAAATATTTCTAGATCCTTACCATATCTGTTGCTCTGGTGTAAACATTGTCTTTGAGGTGACAATTGCCGTCATTTGGAGTGACTATGCCTGCTAACTTGCTGTCAAGTGCTAAATGAGAAGTCTGATCCGTCATCAAGATAATCAAACGTTTTGCGTCCTTTCGCCAGCCAATATCTTTCTGAAACATAAAGTAATCCACATTACTGAGTTGAATAATTAGGATTTTCACAGTATACAGTATATATCTTCAAAGGCCAATCATAAGAATACCGTGTGAAATGGATACTTCCCTGGACACGGTAATCAGGTCATTTTTATTTATCCACACGCATCTAACAAAATACAGTCATTTTTGGTGTTTTTTTTTTTTTTAAAGGACCAATGGGCTTTTGTTTGCGTCGGGACTGCATCCTTCCCAGATAAGTCTTTGTTAAAGTGGTTGTAAACCCACTTAGACAACTTGCACCTACAGGTAAGCCTAGATTAAGGCTTACCTGTAGATGTTTGCAATATCTCCTAAACCTACAAGGTTTAGGAGATATTTGCAAAAAAAAGAGTACACCGATGTGTACGGCGCATGCGCGCCGTAGACATCGGCGCAGGCGCACTGTAAATGCTGGTTTTATGAATGATAACGCCGGCTTTTACGGGTCCCGCGCGCAGTGACGTCATCGCCGCTCCGGCCAATCACAGCGCCAGAGCGGCGATACCCGGAAGTAACCTCCGGGAGAGATGGCTGCGGCTGGAGGGGGAGACGAGGACGGCTTCGATCTAAGGTAAGTAATGCATAATGAGCTAGTATGCTAGTCATACTAGCTCATTATGCCTTTGTCTTGCAGGTTTAAAAAAATACAATAAAATGGGTTTACACCCACTTTAATGCAAAGCAACTTGAAGACATTCAAAAGCAGGTCAGAAGTAGATAAATGCACCTGCAATCAGAGGCGGCTCTAGGCTTTGTGAGGCCTTAAGCAAAACTTAGACACGGGGCCCCAATCATACCCATAATGGGTAAAAAAAATCAAGCAAATAAAAATGGATGCAGAAAGATGCACGGATCTAGCACTCAGTGATTGAGCAGAGGCAAATTAGACAGCCGCGAGGCCCCTGTGAGTGCGAGGCCTTAGGCGACCGCCTAATTTGCCTAATTAAAGAGCCGCCTCTGCCTGCAATAATTCTGAATGATCCCAGAAGCATCTCGATTCCAAAAACCATGCTGCAAAGCCCGTCGACACAAGCCCTAATGCAGATCTGTATTCGTTAATGTATTGTTAAATGTGCAAGTACCTGAATTTGACTTGGTATCAGCTTCTTGCAGTCCCTACATACTGTATCATTCATTCCTATGAAAGATGCACTTTCTGGAAACTAGATGTAAACTATAAGAAGAGTTTTGTACATAAGGCCCCTTTCACACTGCAGCCACTTGAAAGTCGCGTGATTGTGGCGTGATTTTGCGCCGCGATTTTGATGCGATTTCAGGGAATGCCTGTGTAATCTGGAGGTCTATAGACCTCAACTCGCATCAAAGTTGGACCAAAGTAGTACAGGGACTACTTTGAAGTCGGTGCAACTTGAAGTCGCACAGATATGAATGGTTATCATTGAGAGTCATGTGACTCTGATGTCCAAAGTTGCAGGAAAAGTCGCACAAGTGTGAAAGGGGCCTAATACAACCGGTGCTGTTTCTGGTGCAGCACAAACATTGGTATAGAACTCTCTATGTACTATAAAGTGTAGTCACCCTTTTTCAGGCATATTGGGATAACACCTACTTTATATTTGTTAGGGTGCTTTCACACTGACGTGGTGTCGTTTTCCCATGCCGCATGTGAAGCGCAGTGTACCCGTGGGTGTACATGTGTTTTGCCATAGCCTTTTATTGCTTTAAACTATTTTGTTGCATTGCTGAAAGCACACAAAAAGTCCTGCACACATAGATTTTAACAAACCTTGTTGCAGATTCCTGTTTCTGTTCTAAATAAAAATAGCTGTTTTTTTTGTTTTTTTTCAATGTGTAGAGTGAATCTAAATGACTTTTTCACTATTAATCAGCAGATGCACTTGCAGTGTTCTAATGAGGAAAATTGCAGGATCTGCATCCCTTTAGAAGTGATTAACCCTTTGGGAGTATCGCACCAAAAATGAAATTTTCATTGCAGAGAATGCCTAAAATCTAACTTGTATCTTAGTGCAGACTTCTGGGAAAATCAGTGAGCCAATCACACAAACAGGAAATTACATATCTGGGAAAGTTCTGTACACCAACTTTGCACAGAAGGCCCGCAGGTTGTCATTTTGCACAGAATTTTGCAGAAAATTACAACGCTGCAAATTAACCACTAGAGGCCCGCGCTATAGTCAAATGATGGCTACAGCGCGGACCTGAAAATCCAGGAGGCCGTCGATAGACGTCCTCCCCTTTGCGCGCGCGACGCAAGCTCCCTGCAGGGTGCGCGCGGCACACACTGTGATCACCGAGTCACTGAGACTCGGGAGATCACAGATCCGCGTAAGGGGCCGGTCCCGGCCCCTTACCACGTGATCAGCTGTCAGCCAATGACAGCTGATCACATGATGTAAACAAAGGATCGGTAATCGTTTTTTTTTTCTCCTCACGCTGACAGCGTGAGGAGAAAAAAAAAGCCGATCACCGGCTTCTGTACCAGGGACATCGGTCCCGAAGAGGAAGAGGCAATTCTGCCTCGTGTGCCCAAAAAATACCACCTGCCAGTGCCACCTGCCATTGCCAACTGCCAGTGCCCACAGTGCCCCCTATCAATGCCCACGAGTGCCACCCATCAATGCCCACAAGTGCCACCTATCAATGCCCACCAGTTGTGCCAATCAGTGCCACCTAGTAATGCTGCCCTATCAGTGTAACCTACCAGTGCCCATCACTGCCACCCATCAGTGCCCATCACTGCCACCTGTCAGTTCCCATCACTGCCAGCTATCAGTGCCACCTATCAATGCCACCTATTAGTGCCACTTCTCAGTGCCCACCAGTGCCACCTATCAATGCCCTTCAGTGCCACCCATCAGTGCCACCTCTCAGTGCCCACCAGTGCCGCCTATCAGTGCCGACCAGTGCCGCCTATCAGTGCCCACCAGTTCCGCCTTATCGGTGCCCATCAATGCAGCCCATCATTGATGACTTACCTGTAGGTGCAATAAATATCTCCTTAACCTACACGGTTAAGGAGATATTTGCAGAAAACACTGCACTGATGTCTATGGCGCATGGGCGTCGTAGACAACATCACAGGCACACTGAGCGTCCCGGTTTTCTGAATGGGACCTGCCGGGATTATGCCCATCCCGTGCGCTTGCACGGGATCGTCCTGGTCCCACGCGCATGCGCGGGAGTGACGTCATCGCCGCTCTGGCCAATCACAGCACCGATACACGGAAGGGACTCGAAAGCAAGATGGCAGCAGCGGCGGAGGGGAATGAGGAGCACTTCGGGGGCATCGATCTAAGGCAAGTCATTCATAATGAGGTAGTATGCTATGCATACTACCTCATTATGCCTTTCTCTTGCAGGGTTTTTAAAAAAAGAAGAAAAAAAAAAGAGGGTTTACTTCCTCTTTAAGTGCCCAGTAAGCAAGTGGTTAAATTGGAAATGTAATTTTTAATAACATTAAATTACAAAATGGCTTGTGTAGCAATTGCACATGCTATATTATTATTATTTTTTTTATTTAAGTGCTAGCTTATGGCTTATGCCGTGTACACGAAAAACGAGGAACAGCTTGTTCCCCCCACACACGGCCGTTTTTAATGACATTTTTTTTTTGGTCGAAAAAAACGACCGTGTGTGGGCTCCGTGGCAGTGTTTCCCTATGGGTAAACTGCCACGGAAAAAAATGACGGGAATCACGACGAGAAAAATTAGAGCATGTTCTAATTTTTCTCGCCGTGATTAATGCCATTTTTTCCCGTCGGGAAAAATGCCAAAAAAGCCCACAGACGATCGTTTTTCTCGTCCAAAGGAAAAAATGTAATTTTTCTCGACGGGAAAAATGATCGTGTGTACGCGGCATTAGAGTGACATTAGCTTTGATGCTGTGGCTACAGCAACAGGTTCACACTGTAAGCTGCAAATGTCTATCTGCTTCACAAAGTGTTAGGGCGTTTAAGACCACTATTACCGGTATCTCTTGTGAATGAATACCGAATTAGGCCGTGTAAATATAAATCGCATATTAAACAAAAACATACTCACATGACAAACAGCTGCCTGCAACATAGCATCAAAGGCACCTTCTGGATTATCAATATTCGCTGAGATCTTCTGCTTGCCAACAATTTGTATGAACTGTGTAATGTTGTTTGTTAAAGACAGCCTATTAATAAATCCATGAGGTGGTATGCAATCCAGTTTATAATCGCTGTAAGATAAAACTGTATATTAGCATGATATGCTATGAGGGGAATGATGTCACCTACAAGGAAATTGTAACAGCAACTTGTTGTCCAGAAGACAACTTTTGACCATTTGAAGACCAAGCCTTTTCTGGCACTTTTTGTTTACAAGTTTAAATCTGTATTTTTTGCTAGAAATTTTTATTTATTTTTTATTTGCAGAGACCACAGGGAATAAAATGGCGATCGTTGCAATTTTTTATGTCACGCGGTATTTGCGCAGCTGTTTTTCAAACACATTTTTTGGGGGAAAAATGTATTTTAATGAAAAAATAAAAAATAAAAAACACAATATATACCTCAATTTTTATGTATAATATGAAAGATGATGGTACGTCGAGGAAATAGATGCCTAACATGTCACGCTTTAAAATTGCGCACGCTCATGGAATGACAACAAACTACCATACTTAAAAATCTCCATAGGAGACGCTTTAAATGCCTTTACAGGTTACCTGTTTAGAGTTACAGAGGAGGTGTAGTGCTAAAATTATTGCTCTCTCTCTAACGTTAACCGATAATGGCAATACCTCACACGTGTGGTGCGAACACCGTTTGCATATGCATGCGTGACTTACGTATGCGTTCACTTCTGCGCGGGTTGGGGTTGCTCTAAAAAAAAAAAAATCTTATTTATTTCATTTTTTATTTTTACACGGTTCCTTTTCTTTAACACATTTATTCCTATTACAAGAAATATAAACATCCCTTGTAATAGAAATAAGGATGACAGGTCCTATATATGGAGAGATCTGGGGTCAAATAGACCCCAAGTCTCTTCTTTACCTTTAAAAGCAAGAGATCAAATTTTTTTTTTTTTTTGATCTTTTGCTTTAAAGAAAAAAAATTATTGACTTCTGACCTCCATGGCCATAGAGGTGTTCAAAGACAATCTAGTATTTTAATTGCCTCTGTGACCAGTTGGTGGCACCGTCGAATCGTTTCCGAGTCGGCGGAAACATTAAAGGGGTTGTAAAGATTCGTTTTTTTATTTTCTAAATAGGTTCCTTTAAGCTAGTGCATTGTTGGTTCACTTACCTTTTCCTTTGATTTCCCTTCTAAATATTTTTTTTCTTTGTTTTCTTTGCCTGAATTTCTCACTTCCTGTTCCTCCTCAGTAAGCTGTTCTGGCTGACTCCACACCACTGGGATGATGGTTTGAAGTTCAGTGAGGAGAAACAGGAAGTGAGAAATTCAGACAAAGAAAAAAAACATTTAGAAGGTAAATCAAAGGAAAAGGTAAGTGAACCAACAATGCACTAGCTTAAAGGAACCTATTTAGAAAAAAAAAACGAACCTTTACAACCCCTTTAAGTCCAAAAGACACCGGCAAGTGATGGGAGGGGGGAGACATCCCCTCCCGTCGCGTCGCTTCTGAAAGCATGCCAGCGGCTCATGAGTCGCTTGAAAGGCTTTCAAGAGAAAGCCAGCTGGCAGCCGAAAAAAATTGAATACTATTATACTAATACTATTATACTATTATACTAGAATCCCAGAAAACCACTTGCAAACCGCATATATGTATTGCGGTCAGCAAGTGGTTAAAAGATGCTGGGGGATAGAAAAAGGTACAATGTTACTCTGACAGGTATTCTTTAACATGCATCTTGCATAAAAGATATAGAAATTATTTTGGCCAGTAAACTCAAGGGGTCAATTCACTAACGTTTACTGTATGCGATAACACAGTCACGTGACTCATTTGCATAAATTATCGCATGCGGTAAATAAAGTCCAATTCACAAAAAACGATTGAGTGGTAAAAATGAAAAATGTGCCGGTAAACATTGTTTAAAAAGCTCTTAAGTCCAATTCACAAATGGATGAGAGAGTAAAAAAAGCATCCGATATTTACCACCAGGATTTTGCTGGCGGTATCATATGCAGTATGATAAGTTGTTTTTAAAAAACAATTGGTGTGGGGTTCCCCTTAAAATCTATACAAAACCCAAAGGGCCTGGTATGCATTGGGGGGGACCCCACGCTGTTTTTTTAAAAATCTTTTTTAATTGTGTTTTTTTACATTCAGAGTCATCCATTGTTAAGGACTCGGCGGCCGGCTTCCCAGCCCGCTCCTTAGCAACCAGCTCAATGCGGTAAAGTACTGCATGAAAAAATGTGGTAATTACAGCTAAATCTAACAAATACCGCATTCGGTATTTAACAGAGATTTTTTTAATGATTTGCACTTAAGCGTAATTTAACAAAAAAATTTTGGGGCGTTATTTAACGCTTAGGCTACTTTCACACTGAAGCGCTGGATGCGCTGGCGGTATAGCGGCGCTATTTTTAGTGCTGCTATACCGTAGTTTTTGGCGCGATTTTGCGGGCACTAGCAGGGGGGGTTAAAAACGTCCGCTAAAATGCCTCTTTGCGGCGTTTTGGAGGCGCTACCCCATTGATTTCAAAGGGCAGGGGCGCTATAGGAACGGTATTTTTACCGCTCCTACCGCGCCTCAAAGATGCGGCTTGCAGGAGTTTTTTGACCCTCCTGCAAGCGCACCGCACCCTTGGCTTTCACACTGGATGCAATGGAGCGGCTTTTTCGGGGCGCATTGCAGGCGCTATTTTTAGCGCAATAGCACCTGCAAAGTGCCTCAGTGTGAAAGGGGCCTTAGTGTATTGAGCTCATAGTGTCCATTATGCTCCACC
This sequence comes from Rana muscosa, assembly GCA_029206835.1. Classification (NCBI taxonomy): domain Eukaryota; kingdom Metazoa; phylum Chordata; class Amphibia; order Anura; family Ranidae; genus Rana; species Rana muscosa. The sequence goes on along the minus strand of CM055122.1, from coordinate 189,852,972 downwards.
TGATTCCCTATGCTGAATATACAAACTGTTCTTAGAACACTCTCCAAGCAGCATTCATCTGTTTTGCACTGCTCAGATTGAAACTAATAACATCACTGAAATATAAATTCATATAATGTGATACAAGCAGGAACCACTTCCAAGTTGTTCTGATGTATGATGGCCCTACGTGGCTAACACAGTGAAACAAAAACAGAAATTCAACATAATAGATGCATGATAGTAATGATAGTCAGTATGACCGCAGTCTCTGGTAATCTCATGCAGTATGACCGCAGTCTCTGGTAATCTCATGCAGTATGACCGCAGTCTCTGGTAATCTCATGCATTATGACCGCAGTCTCTGGTAATCTCATGCAGTATGACCGCAGTCTCTGGTAATCTCGTGCAGTATGTCCGCAGTCTCTGGTAATCTCGTGCAGTATGTCCGCAGTCTGGTAATCTCGTGCAGTATGTCCGCAGTCTCTGGTAATGTTGTGTAGTATGTCCACAGTCTCTGGTAATGTCATGCAGTATGTCCGCAGTCTCTGGTAATCTCGTGCAGTATGTCCGCAGTCTGGAAAACTCATGCAGTATGTCTGCAGTCTCTGGTAATCTCATGCAGTATGTCCGCAGTCTCTGGTAATCTCATGCAGTATGTCTGCACTCTCTGACCCTCTCCTGTAGTATGTGTATTAATGTGCCACTTTACTTGCTCAATTATTTGGGATTGCTCCACTGTTCAGTGAGCGCTAATAATGTGCAGTAACCTCTATCAACCAATCGGCAAGCAGAAATTATGTGTTGTAACCTCTAGCAACCAGTCAGTGAGCGGTAAGGATAGGCTGTAACCTCTGGCAAACAATTGCAATCACTACGTGATCTGCTGCAGTAAACTGATTTTGAGTCTATCTGCTATTTTTTTGCATGTCTCAGAATGGAGGATGGGGGGCCCAAGAAAATGTTTGCCCAGGGCCCAATAAAAATTAAAGACGGCCCTGGCAGCAGCGCAAGCAATTAATCTTATCACCTGCTGCGCCGCCGCTAGGGCAAGGAGTCGTTAGCAGTAAAGCGCTGCTAATTTTAGCAGCGCTTTACCACTGTTATAGTGGCGCTTTTCGGCCACTAGCGGGGGCTACCGCTAGCGGCTGAGGAAAGGGGTAAAAGCGCCCGCAAAGCGCTTTGCAGGTGCATCGGCAGCGGTGCCAGTTGATTTCAATGACTGACGGATGGCGGTGTATACAACGCTCCTGCATTGTCTGAAAGATGCTGCTTGCAGGACTTTTTCTAACGTCCTGCAAGTGCACCGCCCCCAGTGTGAAAGGGGTCTTAAACTCTGGACTCTGGGTAATGTTGGTGGTCAGACTGGGGGGGGGGCAGGCCTAAAGCTGTGTAAAGGGCCCGAAAATTTCTGATGGCTGCCCTGATGATAGTATTTGAGTTTTTTTATATTTTTGACCCCGTCTATTATTGTCAATAAAAGGTTTCTTATGGCTTTGCTCTCACTACGTAGAATAGTGCGGCTTGTGGTTCAGACAGCATTATGCCATGAATGAATTATTCTCCCAGTAGGACAGGTGATAAAAGCATTTGGCTGAACCTTGCTATGTGTACTTACCAGCTGGATCAGAACATGCTTTTAGACCCAGGGCTTTCAAACATCCAAGAACAGTAAGCCAAATGTCCAAGAGACATAAGCCAATGTAACTAAAACTAGAAAAAAGCTCCCATACCCAGAGATTTCTCTTTATATTTAGGGTCTCTGTCAGTAAATTGGAGAGGCGGGGGCTGCTCAAGTGTCAGCAGAACAGGAAAGGGCTATCGAGCAAATTTTTTACTTTGCTTTTATCACGTGGTCATGCCGGGACAGAATCTTTCCCCATTCCACCGTATAGCCTATCTACGGTTTAAACTAAATCCAAAAGCAAGAACCCTTTATATATTTGAGGTGGTCATTTAATACAAATCTGTATTCTAATCCCATTCACAACCTAAAAGAAGGAATAATTATAATCGTTTCTTGACATGCTGTGTACAAAAATTGTCCATCAAAATTGCAGAAAAAAAAAAACCTTAGGTTGAATGACAAATCTCTTAGGCAATGAATTCCATTCAGACCTCTTCATTCTAGCCATCTTTGTAATCAGGCATTCCAACCTAATCAAAACATTGTTTTTACAGGACCACTTATCACCAGCCATAATGTTTACATTTTATTGTGTGACTGCTGAAACGGACATCAAAGAAGGTACTTATAGGTTACCAAGTCATAAATGGACCATATAAACAACCAACATGTTACTCTTTAATGTGGAGCGCTAATCAATATGTTCATGTGTACATACAGGTTAGTGACTGTACCTTTAATGTAAAGCTGTCAAGTCCTAAAACCTGGCTAAAGCCAGTTACACATGGGCCAAATGTCCGGAGACAATGGCTGGTTCAAAGAAAAAAAAACGGCCGACATTTGGCCCGTGTGTATATCGGTCTGTCGGACGTGCATGCTGGAAAACCAGCATCCGATCGACTCCCAATCAGCTCTCTCAGCCAATGGCAGAGAGTGCTGATTGGAGTGTTCTGGCGGGGGGGTGTCCCCATGTCAGAACACAACAGCTCAGCGGGGGAGATCGCTGAACTAACCTCATATGGGAGCGAGGAACTGAACCGTTTTTTTTTTCATTCAAACCGCGGCTTAAGGCTGCCCATATCTTATGCAATTTTCTGGTTGAAGTCCAGACAGGCTGGTTGTACTGAAGTTGACTTCAGTACAACTAACCTTATCACAGATGGATTGAAATTCAGGAACCGAATGAATTTTGATCCGTCATTGACCCACTTACAATTACGGTACTGCTGACCTTTGATAATCTTGTGTGTCTCTTTGGAGATCATGAATTCCAAACAAAGGGCATTGGCTTTAGTTCTAGTCAGCACTTACTCCTTCTGGCTTTAGTCCAATACCAGAAACTTAGTGCCCAGTAGTGGCTCTGTCAATGCATGATTAAATGGTGGGGGGGGGGGGATGTGGCATGGACACAGGTAGAAAAAGGGGCACAGTATACAGCTTGTATTTGGAATCCAGGGGCTCCACGGGGACTGGTTTGAAGATTATCACAGATACTGGTGGGTACCATTTGATGCCCTAAGTTCAACCGTTTTAGATAAGCAAATTTTTTTAGCATTCGATAGGTTCGTTTTCAGAGTTCAGGTAACCTCCAAAAGGAAAGCCCTAAATTTAATCAACTCTATATAGGTGATGATGTTAACACCACGGTATTCAATATATTGTTAAAATCAAGATTTAATTTTGTCCCTTTAATGTTTAATAGGGGTTTGTAGTGAAATGACCCTTCATTTGCACCTCTCTTGACCATTGTAAATCAATAAACTGTCCCATATTAGTGATTTTGACACTTCAAGCAATAATATGTTGAATATTTACCTACATACTTAATTAGGTTGGTTATTTGCCATTTTACCTTGTGCCTTGCAATATCTTACAACTGATTGCCTTATAAGGTAGTAAAAAGCTTCAATGGCCCACCAGCTTCATCATATCTAACCCCATTCCCCAGCAATAGTTTGAATTCTCAAGCCTTGTACACACAATCGGATATCCTATGGATTCTAATCCGATGGTTTTGTCCATCGGAAATCCGATGAAGCTGACTTCCATCAGTCTTGCCTACACACCATCAGTCAAAAAACCGACCGTTCCAAACGCGGTGACGTAAAACACTCCGATGAGCCGAGAAAAATTAAGTTTATTGCTTCTGAGCATGCGTGGGTTTTTTATCCGATGGACTTGCCCATAGACGATCGGAATTTGCTATCGGTTTTTGATCCATCGGAAAAATTTAAAACATGTTCTATTTTTTAAAACCGATGGAAAAAAGACCGATGGGTCCCATACACGATCGTTTTTTCCGATGAAAAAAGTCCATCGGACTGTTTTCATCGGTAAAACTGATCGTGTGTACAGGGCTTTACTGTTGTTTAGATCCTAGATCCGCCATTCTTAATTAGGGTTCCATGGAATCCTTGAGATTCTTTCAAAGGTTACTAGGGTTTTTTTTGAGCTGTGACTGGTTTACCTCCCATTTGATGGTGCCTGCATAATTCCGCAGCCAACGCCACCTGGCATAGCTAGTTGCATGACATCAATGATCTTTTTAGCTGTCTGTAAGGGTGAAATTCTGACTATCGTTGTAATGGCGGAATTATTACCACTGGCCACCCGTGGCAGTGCTATTTTTGCCCACTGATCCATGATGACTTAATTTTAGCACAGAACCCTGAAACCTGAATAATTTCAAGTGTTCCTTTTGGGTAAAAAAGGTTGAGAAAGGTTGCCCATAGATGACCTGTAATGGAATAGTTGGATAAGTTGGATTGCCTCTCTCTTTCCTGTCTTTGGCTGGTATCTCACTATGAATTCTGTAAACCCAAGAGATGGTTGTGCGTGAAAATCCCAGTAGATCAGCAGTTTTTGAAATACTCAGACCATCCCGTCTGACACCAAAAATTATGCCACATTCAAAGTCACTTAAATCCCCTTCAATCCCTATTCTGATGCTTGGTTGGAACTTCAGCAAGTCATCTTCGCTATGTCTAGATGGGTAAATGCATTGAGTTGCTGCCATGTGATTGGTGAGTGTATATATTAGAGAATATATGGCAATTTGTGTTCTCAATGTGTGGATATTTGTCACAACAAACATTTTATACACCAAAGCATGACATTTTGAATGTCTCTTACTCAAGTTAAAAAAAAAAAAAATTATATTTTGAATGTAGCATGGGAGGATTACCATCTTTTTCAGGTTTTAATTGCTATCTGCCATCTACTGGAGAGCTTTCCCTTAACTGTCTTTCAGGATAGGAAATGATGAAAAACCTCTTTTGCCATTAACCAGACAACAGCAAAAACTAATTTTTAGTGGAGAGGGGAAGGGTTGGACTCTGGGAATTTTTTCATTTCTCTCCATGCCTTCCTGTCCTGATGGTCCCCATACCCAGTGCCGGGACAAGGTCATCTAGTGCCCAGGGCAAAGATGCCAAACGGTGCCCCCTCCACAAAATGTATGATCATTATGTGTCAGCAAAGATCCCCTCCCTCTCCTCCCAAAAATTTGAGCACTAGTCTGCATGCTTACCAGTGGTGTATTTAGGTTTTGTGCTGCCCTAGACCTGACTAAACTTGTGCAACCCCTAATTTAAATATGATCCACCCCTTCCTGTCAAGGTCACACCCCTTCCTGTTTAAGACCTGCCCTGAAATTTTCCAGTGGGGACACTAGGGCTTTGGGGGGGGGGGGATTCCCTTAATCTGCAGAGATTTCCTCCCACTTCCTGTTTGGCTATGGGGCAGGAAATGAACGGATGGCAAACAAAAAAAATTAACAGGGACTATAACCATCCCTTACTCTATCCAAAATGGAAAAAAAAGTGTTGATTATAGATCTACTAAACACAAATTTCTGCAAAATGTATGGAGGACTAAGAGGATATAACCATGCCAGTGGTGCAGCAGAAAACATGTAGCACAGTGATTAAGGTATGTGGTCCAGGCAGTGAGCAAAGGAAGGATTGGGGGCAGGAACAAATAAATCCATCTATTTATTTTTCTTATCAGCAATCAACAGAAATAAAATTAAGATTCCTTAATATGTACAACTGACATGAGCAACGGATTGCAGGAGAGTCCTACTGCCTACCTGCCAGGTATAGGTGACCATGTCAGTTTCCCTTGTGTCTGCACCATCAGTATCATACCGGCAGCAGTGCGGCTGCTTTATGGGGGCCCCAGACTGATTTGTCTTGCGGTCCAGTCCATCTAATCAAACTGGCGCTACACTAAAAGTGTAGCGCAAGCCGGCGGGGACTCTTTTCATGCTGCACCCCTACAAAGTGCTGCCCTAGGCCTGGGCCTTGTTGGCCTAGGTCAAGATACAGCATAGATGCTTACCCCCAAGCATAAATTTCCTTTGCAGACCGAAATTCTTCCCAAACAAAAAAGCCCCCTCTTCCAGTACTCCTGCCAACATGTAGGTAGGCACTCTCCATGCAACGCCCCCCACCTCACATACCACAGCGCCCAGGGCAGCCGCGCCTCCTGCCCACCCCTTGTCCTGGCCCTGCCCATACCCCTCATTTCTTGTGAGGAGGTCACATTGACAGGAAGTGAGGAAAAATATCCCAAATGGGAGTCATATAAATAAAAATAAAATAAAAAAATTGAAAAAAAAAAAACATGTTTACCTCTTCGTATTCTATCCAAAACGAACATGAAAAAGTAAAAATTTACTAGAGTTAGGCTTTAAATGGGAAGCTGTAGGTCAACACGCCTGAAATGGAGCATGCAAGACTTGTTGCAGGACATGGCAACATGTTGATTTGAGAAAATGCCTTGAATGAATGCATTTTTATGTCCATACATTTTACATGCACTAGATCGGGGGTCAGCAACTTGTAGATCGCAGCCAGGTGACTGGTAGATCACAGTCTGGGCTTGCTGACGCCCCATTCCAGAGCATCAAACAGAGTGCAATGCAGAGGGACTACTAGTAGGCTCCATGCACACTGGGCTTAAAAAAACGTCTGTTCTCTTTGGAGTAAAAAACGCTCATATAGAGCATTTTTTGTACAAAGTTTAGATGAGTTTAGGAGAGTTTTACATTTTTGACACCAATGAGCTCCAATCAGAAACGTGAATGAGAAGTTTTTTTTTTCCCTGCCTCTAAACGTTGATCTCAAAATATGCCTGTAAACATCCTAATGTGCATGGACACATAGGATAACATTGAGCTGCTTCTACAGGCAGAACACAAAACTCCTGTAGAAGCAACGTTTTTGACGCCAGTGTGCAAAGAGCCGTAAAGTTGGGGCTGTAGTAGGGAGCAAGAGCTGCATAAGCCAATGTCTTCTTTGTAGTGCTGGCTCCTGTCTAATGCAGAGTGATACCAACTACACTCCATCTCTTATCCCAGCTAGTCGCCTCCAGAGTGGTGCCGGAAAGAAGAGATCTTCAGGTCAGTGTGAAGCAATACCCTGGGCATATTAGTATAGGGTTGTTTTCATACGGATGCATTGCGGTTTACACACACCACGGGTGCAATGTACCTGCAGCTTTCCTGCGGGTTTGCTACACTTAGCCATAGCCCGGTGATCTTTGACTACTCCTATGTTGTTAAGGTAGATCTCCACCTCTTTAAGGTTGCCTACCCCTTATTAAACAAAATTCATAGTAATGCCCAAAGTATGACCAAACCCTAAGATGCAATATGTGATACTTTAGAGAGAAGATCTCTAAAAATCATGAGCGTGACCGGTCAACCCATTGATAATATTCAAAAGACCACTCTTGCTCACTGACCCAGAGTGCAAGGTGGCACATATATAGGGATTTTTTTTTTCCTTTGTCTCCACAGAAAAATAGAATGGTGGGCATTCCACCATATCAAGTTTTCCCTTAATACCAGAAAAAACACCTCCATTTGTCACAAACCATGCACATACACTCATTACAGAATAGTCAGAATATTCTATAAAACAAGTTACATTGATGGGTGCAGTACATGCATACTCTAAAAATGTGGCCCCCAATACCAGTGACATGGTCGGTTATAGGAAAGTGAAGAAGCTTCTGTCTTAATGTATGTAGGAACAAAGATTAAGGGCTGAAACAACACACTGTGATGCAATGTGGTAATATGCATGTTATGTGGGTTAGTGCATTACATTCTCAATGACACTCCAACACATTAAAGCCTCGTACACACGATTGGATTTTTATCGGACAAAGCGTAGGACTTTTGTCCGAAGGGCATTGGCCAGGAACTTGTATTGCATACAAACGGCAAAGAATTGTCAGCCAACAAACATGAAACTACGTGGTTTTTCATCTCTTTAGCGCCACCCTTTGGGCAACTTCTGTTAATGTTGTGTTATGGTGAGCATTGCTTCTGAGCATGCGTGTTTGTACTTTGGAGTTTTGTCCGACGGATTGTGTACACACGATCGGAAAATCCGACAACACACAATTGTTGGCAGAGGATTTTAAAGCATGCTATCCAACATTTGTCCGTGGAAAATTCGACAACAGTTGTCCGATGGAGCATACAAACAGTCAAATTTTCCGACAACAGCCTGTCATCACACAATTCCCTTCGGATAATCCAATCGTGTGTACGAGGCTTAAGGCAACCCAGCTGCAACACGCACGTATTGCAGTGCACCACAACCATCTGCCATGTGCATTAGTGCAGGACAACAGAAAAAAATGCTACATGTCAGTTTTTTTTTTGTGCGTTAAAAAGAATGGGCTTTGCAAATGATTGGGCTGCCATAACGCAATGCACATCAAGGTGTGACAAAATGCACATTAATGCAACACAGAAAAGACAGGCCTGAATGGTAGCGCCTTGTAATATCGGAATGGTCTCTAATGTGTTTTATACGTACCTGCACTGATTCTTTATTCTGTCAGGATGAATACTAATATAAGGTGAAACAGGTTTATCTACAAATGATCCAAATCCAAATCGAATGTCAGGAGAGAAGTCAGTCATTTTCTGAAATAAGTCAAATCCAATGGAGTTCAGCTTTTTTATACTGGAATCCATGGAGGCAGAGACATCAACTAAATAATACAGATCCAGTGGATATTTCTCCAAGCGATGAACTCTTAGCATGAAGTTTACTTTAGCCCCTGATCAAAAGAAACACAGAGCAGGTTATTATTATTATACAGGATTTATACAGTGCAAACAGTTTACACAGCGCTTTACAATGTAGAGATGGATAGTACAATAACAATACAGAAGGAATAGGTTAGGGTGACCAGACATCCCCAGTTTCAGGGGACAGTCCCTGGATTGAGGACACTGTCCCCGGACCAAATCTGTCCCCGGTTTTGTCCCCGGTTTGGATTTGAACAGGGGCTAGGGCAATTTCAATGACAGTCAGTGCAGAGTTAAAAAAAGAAAAAAATCTGAATTACACACCCCCGGTCTGCCGCTCCTACTAGCTTAGGGGGGTGTATTTTTTTCCCATTATCTGTGCCCCTTTCTGATGATCATATGCTGGTCGGAGCGGAGGGAATATTTCTTAAGTTTCGGGCGCATGCCCATTGTTCTGCCTTGGCTCAAGTCCCAGCCAGCCGCCTGCCTGCTTATCTCCTTGACTTCCCTGGTGGAGTGATCTTCCTCCGCTCCCCACCCAGTAGTAGCCGGGGCCCGGAGAGTGAGACTTGACAGGCTGTGAGACGGGCGGCGGCGACGGGCAGAGAGTCGCTGATTGCCGCCATTACTAGTAAAAAAAAAAAAAATATGTCCCCGGATTTCATTTTAAAAATCTGGTCACCTTAGAATAGGTGGGCCCTGCTCGTGGAGCTTACAATCTAAAGGGGGGGGGGGCAGGTTACCAGGAGAATGATCACTGTACAAAGTATTAATCTTAAAGTTCAATATTTGGATGTACATTTAAAGAAACACTGATACACTTATACACAGGAACCCCAGGGCCACAATCTATATAAATACAATATATAGCAAAAGCAACACACTTCTAAATGAAGCTCAGTTATGTCAGGAAGGGTAAAGGGTGAAGGCTACTGGTACTCATACAGCACCCTCACTTTGTGCACCTTCGAACCTTAAGTAATATTAAACCCATAGCATTTTTTAGTTTAACACAATGAGAACAATAATATAATTCCCTATTAAACTATTTGTTAAACAGTTTACAGCTTTCAATGCTGCTGGCTCCTGCTCTCTTCCTGCAGTTTCCCTGAACTTCCAGCAATGACGGTGCGTCCATAGTGGGCGCAGGAGCGCCGCCCCCTCTCTCCTGCACCCATCAATCAACAATACATAGATTCATGTATTGCATGAATCTATGTATTGTCGCCGCTGCCGCCCACTATTCAGGTGTTCCGGCCCCCTGTTGAGCGCCGGCCATCTGAATAACAGCGGTGGGTGTGTTTTGGAAGTGCCTGATTAGAGCGTGAGGCTCTACTAGGCTTCCCAATTACAGCCTGTGAGCTCTAATCGGCTTCTAAATGGTTAACCAGAGGGCGCACAGGCTGTGCGTTCCCTGGTTAACAGTGCTGTGTTAGGGAATCGCTTCCCTAACACTGACCCACCTCTCAGCCAATCAGGTTCACCGGGTCTGGTTACCAGTCACCTGATTGGCTGAAGCGGCAGGCTTGGAAGGACGAGAGGAGGAGAGTCTCTCATCGAGGAAGAAATGGAGGACACCGCTTGCCGCCTGCCACCGTCACCCGCTTCCGACCTGAGACGGTGGGCATGCGGGGGGCAACGTTTGGGGCACTGTGGCAACACTTGAGGCACACTGGCAGCATTGGGAACACTGGCAGCATTGGGCACATGGCACACTGGCAGCATTTGCCATACTGCCAGCATTTGATGGCACAGTCGCAGCATTTGGTGGGCACAGTCACAGCATTTGGTGGGAACAGTAACAGCGTTTGGTGGGCACAGTGACAGCATTTGGTGGGCACAGTGACAGCGTTTGGTGGGCACAGTGACAGCGTTTGGTGGGCACAGTGACAGCGTTTGGTGGGCACAGTGACAGCACTTGATGGCACACTGCCAGCTTTTGATGGGTTTTTCTTTCAAATTATTTTCAGTTTATTTGCGCCCCCCCCCCCCAATTTTTTTAAGCACCAGCCACCACTGACTTCCAGTTTTCATAGGAAACAGTTAACGGCGGATGGTGCAGTCTCCAGTCAGTATGTTACCTTGAATGAGGAGGAGCAAGTGAATGTCTTGCCATCCTGAGCTACTGGGCTGTGTGTTTCTACTGATGTACACAGTGTAGGGAGAGACAAATCTAGCCCTTTAATGCAAGGGTGACCCCATAGGATGATGCATAAGAAAAGGGAGCCACCCTGAAGCAGGAAACCAGCGATAGCAGTCATGGGACCAGATTAAACAGGCAAGGATTAAAAGAAAGAAGCTACATACAGTGGAACCTTGGATTACGAGAAAAATTCATTCCAGAAGAATGCTTGTAATCCAAAGCACTCATATATCAAAGCGAGGTCCTCATAGAAGTCAATGGAATCTCAGATAATTCGTTCCACAGTGACTTCTATGGTATGCAGTACCGCATGTGGCCAGATGTGGGGGGTGCTGGAGACATTCAGAAACACTTGGAAACCGCTTGGATGGACTCGGAAACACTCGGAGAGGCTCAGAAACACTCAGAAACGGAGTTTTTTTAATGTTTCCGAGTGGCTCCGAGACCATCTGAGTGCGTCCGAGCAGCTCCGAATGTCACCGGCGCCCCCCCCGCACCTCTGGCCAAATGCGGTACTGCACATCACAGAGGCTTGAATCCTGCTTGTTTTGTGAGACAACGCTCGCAAACCGAGCCAGGATTTAAAAAAAAATAATAGCTTTTATTGCGAAAGGCTCGTTAACCGCGTTCCTCGCAATCCGAGGTATTACTGTACACAGTAAATGATTACCTCAATTTCTGAAAGTGCTTAAAGCGGAGTTCTACCCATTTCAGCCCTGGTTCACACTGCTGCATTTTGACATGCGATTTGACATGTCAAATCGGCAGCATTTGCCAGCAATGACACCGCCCTAATCGGTGAGACGCTGCAGCTGCAGCGCTGCACCAATTTCAAAAAGTAATTTCTGTACTACTTTTTGCGATTTCCGGCCTGCAATTTACATTGACATCTGTTCAGAAACATGCACAGATGTCTCTGTAATCGTGGCTGAAATCGGGACTGACAAGCGGGAGTAAAATCGTGCGAGTTCAGCTGAACTCGCACGGCTTCATTCCCGCAGCCCAGTGTGAACCTGCTGACTTTTAATAAACAGCCACTCGCCTGTCCCACGGTCCAGCGATCCGGCCGCCCGAAGCCTCGCTTCTGCCCCCCTCCTCTCTGCAGCGAGCCACGCTGCGCGTTATGAATGGCCGGGCAATCTTCTGGGACCTGTGACTTGTCAAAGAAGATTGCAGGGAGGGAGAAGGGAGAGGTGAACTTCCTTCTGGTGCCGTGGCCTCAGGAGAGGAAGTGAGAGCTGGGTACCTGTGAAAACTAGGTACCCGTTCCCCCATCCAAAAAAAAAAAATGACATGCCAAATGTGGCTAATCAGGGGGTCACGAGTACTTAAAGCGGAAGTTCCATTTTTGGGTGGAACTCTGCTTTAAAGCATAGGGGTTTAAAATTGCCTTATTGGCCATGATTTTGGAATAGGACGTCTAGAAAACTTGTTGATGGTCAATTGTCCATAAACACTTGACCATATAGTGTACTCTGCATTTCCTAATTAGACTAATACAAACAAAATCATAATCAGTTAAGGATGGATTTCAATGGACTATTTCACACACTGCATTTTTTTTTAGGTTTAGATACTTGTTTTGGACCAGAGGAATAAATCACTGAAGCCTAGATGGTCAGAATGACAGGCAGGAAATTAGCATTTACAGAATAATTAAGCAAAGTCAGCCTCCATGTTTCTCCCATAAAAGGTTTCTTTAAAGCCCAAATGAATGGGGGCCTAAATCCCTTCCCTGGCCTCAATCGCTCCCTCTGTCAGGAAACAACTACAATTCCCAGCATGCCCTGCTCATTTCAGCAACAAGATCGTTCTAGGTTTACGCTTTCAGCTGAGGCTTCCACTCTTGGAAACGTCAACAGCAAGAAAATGTATTACAGATGAATATAAGGCGTAGCAAAATATAATTGTATTAAAATGGCATTTGTACATCTCTGGTTTAAACATTAAGGGAGTTTGCACATAGTGGAATTTTAAACTGGGCATCTGATGGTGGCCAAAGGGAAAGTGTTTTTGCTGGCAGCACAAATAAAGTTATTTTAACATAACTGTTGAATTGCATCACTGAACACCTGGCAGTCTAGCATTCAATACGCATACGATCACAGACTTGTTTCATTTCAAAGAGATTTCTATTCTTTTACTATTCAATACAGAAATTTTTTAATATTTTATTAGTTCTATAGAAATGTTAATTCTAGGTGCGATTAAGTGTCACTTCTGACACATTAAATGAAATGTAAAAACATTTAGCGTTTAAGATAAAAAAAAACGTGTATAGTGCAAGTTGCTTTTTGCCAACGCAGCCACTCATGCATTTCAGTAGCGCCAGGCCAAGCACTTGGCAATACGGCCCCAAAAAGTCTAGACTTTTCATTACCTAAAGTACACAGGGTTTCAGCTATAGAAGGCTTAAAGGCAATAATTTGAGTGAATATTTTCCATTATTTCACTGACATGTTATTTTAGGACTTTTAATAGGTTATTTTTATGATCTCATATTCCTTAGGTAATTTGTTGTATAAAGTGTAAATTGCTAATTGGGCAGCACCATAATTGGCTCATTTAGGGCTTAGAAATAGATTGAGCCATCAACCAGGTCAAAGAGCTTCATATTTTTTTTTTCTTTTTTTAAATGTGTGCTTTGTTAACATGAAATAAAGGATTTTGCTTTATACAAACAAAAATAAATAGGTTTACAAAAATGAAATCTGCTGATAATTTTATTGCCTAGGGGGATATACCACATTAATGGGGTTACAGTTTATCCACTATGGAGAACATTTGTAAACGGCAGAATAAAGGAAAATATTGTTTATGGCAACCACCCAGATACTTGCTTTCATTTCTGAATCTACATTTGAAGCATGACAATTTGAATTCCATTGGGTACCACATGCAAAACTATCATTCCAATCGGCATTACCAGTACTTCCTATAAAATATCCATGCTGTGGCTCAACATAACCAAACACTAACCACATTTTAAGGGATAAGACTATCAAAATAGTTGAAAGGTTTATTTACCATGCCATACTTTTCATTTTAAAAAAACGCCACTTACTTGTATATTTATCTAAATATGTGATAGTCAGCTAAGCAATACTCTCTAAAATCCCACCCTTCTTTGCAGCGCTGTAAATCAACATAACTTCAGAGATAATATAAAATAAGCGCAAGTCTTTTTTTGCTGTTTATTTTTGTGGGTTAAAAAAAAAAAGAATGTATCAAGGGTAAATAAAATATGTGCCAAGAATATCTGCCACACACAGATCCTCCTGCCCACATACTGCCTAGCTGCGGTTTGTTTCAACTCTTGTTACTGATGTACAGTGCTCAGCATAAAAGAGTACACCCCAACAGATTTGTCAGAAAACCTTTACTTTCCATTCAGAATTAACATTTTCTGTGGGACACTATACTACAAAATACTCCCACAAATGTGGGCCATTGATTGCAACCAAGGTTTGTTCATTTGCACACACAAAAAAATGTATTTTTTCCTAACCAATTTATTTAGGACCGTGTTGCAAAAATGAATACACCCCAATGAAAGTCGTAGGAGCAAAGCTAAATTTTAGACAACAAAATCCTAATTAACAAAAATTCTATTGGTGTGTCTAATTATTCATTAAGCAGGTGTCGGGCATATAAAAGGCGTTACGTAACAAAGAAAATCCCTTCCCATTTCATGCTGTCAGCAATGGCACCACATGGAATAGAAATGTCACAAGGCATGAGAAAGAACATAATTTTTTAAAGGGGTCGTAAAGGCAGAAGTTTTTTTTATCTTAATCCATTCTATGCATTAAGATAAAAAAACATCTGTGTGTAGCAGCCCCCCCCCCCCGGATCCCCCAATTGCTTACCTGAGCTCATTTTCTCTCCATCAATGTCCACGATCCCCTCAGCCATCCAGTACACTCCTCCTGATTGGCTGAGACAGAGCAGCAGCGCTATTGGCTCCCGTGGCTGTCAGTCAGCCAATCGGGAGAGAGGGGACGAGGGCAGGACAGGGCTCCATGTCTGAATGGATACTTGGGTGACAACCTGTAACAAGCTGCTGGCTGAGGGGCACTCAAAGAAGGAAGGGGCTAGGAGCAGCGAAGAGGGACCAGAGAAGAGGAGGATCTGGTCTGCTCTGTGCAAAACCAACTGCACAGAGGAGGCAAGTATAACAATTTTTTTTTTTTTTTTTTTTTTATAAAAGCCAGCCTTAACAATCACTTTAACACAAGAAAGGTGAAGGCTACAAGAAGATCAGCAAAGTTTTACTTATCAGTCAGAATACTGTAGAAAAAGTGATACAAAAATTTAACAAGGATGGAACTGCAACCATCTCACAGAGACATCAAGGCCATCCACGGAAGTTACCACCTCGACAGGAGCGTCTTCTGATGAGAAGGGTTGAAGAAAATCACCATGCAATTTCACTGCAGTTAGCTAAAAAAGTAGAAAGCCAAACTGGGGTGATTCTTTCACGTGACACAATACGACGTACACTGCAGAGGAATGGCATGCATGGGTGTCGTCCAGAAAGGAAACCTCTCCTAAAGCCCATGCACAAAAAAGCCTGCCTGGGATTTCACAGGGCCCATGCTGAAAAAGAAAAAGACTACTGGGACTCTGTACTAATTATTTTGGAACTGATGGCTTCAAAACTGTATGGAGTCGCAAAGGTGAGGAGTACAAAGAAAATTGCATGGTGCCTACAGTGAAACATGGTGGTGGTAGTGTCCTTCTGTGGGGCTGTATGAGTGCTGCTGGTGTTGGGGAGCTGCATTTCATTGATGGTATCATGAACTCACAGATGTATTGCTCTATATTGAAAGAGAAGATGCTACCATCACTCCGTGCCCTTGGTCGTCGTGCACTTTTCCAACATGGCAATGATTCAAAACACACATCTAAGGTAACTGTTGCATTTCAGAAGAAGAACAGGGTGAAAGTGATTCAGTAGCCAAGTATGTCTCCTGATCTGAACCCAATTGAACACCTATGGGAAATTCTGAAGAGATGAGTTGAGCATCACTCTCCATCCAGCATCAACGCTCTAAAAAAGGTTGTTCTTGAAAAATGGAAAAATATAGATGTTGCAATATGTCGTCAACTTGTTCAATCCATGCCTAGAAGACTTGGTGCGGTCTTTACAAATCATGGAGGTCATACAAAATGTAGTAGTTTTTGTTGTAGGGTGTATTCATTTTTGCATCAACTAATTTGAGTAAAACTTTGTAATCTAAGTTATATTATTAACCTTACTTTCATGTAATGAGCCAAATAAATGTTCTACAAAACTCAAGTTTGTCAATACAGGTATGTTGGAAATTGTTCATGTGTTCATTGAGATATTGACGGCCAGACTTTCCATCGGGAAAAGCTCCGTCGGAATTTCCGACGGAAAAATAGAGAACCTGCTCTCTATCTAAGTCCGTTGGAAATTTTGAAAGAAAAAGTCAGATGGGGCATACACACGGTCGGAATATGTGACGAAAAGCTCCAATCTGACTTTTTCTGTCGGAAATTCCGACCGTGTGTACGCGGCATTACTTTTCAAAAGGGGAGTTCTCATGTATGCTGAGCACTGTATATGTAATTTATTCTACACAAGGTTTCCACATTTCTTACATTCCTCCACATTGCAATCTCTCTTCAGTTCTATTTGGTTTTTAATTGTATATGATAGAAAAGCAAAAAAGTCCCATTGACAACTTTTTATTTTATTTCTTACGGTATTTAAAAAAAAAAACTGTACAAATGACGGAATCCTAAAGATACACATGCTATAAACTACACTTCATAACTTTTTGAATTGTTCAGCCATGCAAAGGGGTAGAGGTGTTTATATAACTAAATGATTCACTTTGCCAACTTTACAGATTAACACGCACAAATGTAGCGGTTTAGTTGAGGGTCCCAGCCCCTATAAAGCAAGATACATTTGCAAAGTCAAAGAAAACACTGGATCTCCAAAACCTTGAGACTGGACAAAATAAGTGGACATCATGGTGAGTGCAATAAATAACTAAAGTGCTCAGTTTCAGAAAGATATGTAACTGTGTTCTGTAAAACAATCTGGTTCAAATTCAATTTTGACAAAAAAAAATATGTGTAACTTAAAAATTAACAGCTGTGTAATAGCTGGCCCTAGGGGAAATCTTTTCTCAGAAGTGTTCACGCTTATTAACTCAAACCTTTAGAAATAATAATTGGATTTTTGTACTTACTGTAAAAAAAAAAAATTCCTAGAGTTTATTGAGGGACACAGTATTCAGAGACTATATGTTATACTGTTGCTTACAGGAGTATTTGGACTTTGGCAAACAAAAAACCATGACCAACCCAGTATAAC
Organism: Rana muscosa; assembly: GCA_029206835.1. NCBI lineage: Eukaryota > Metazoa > Chordata > Amphibia > Anura > Ranidae > Rana > Rana muscosa. The sequence continues at coordinate 189,835,817 of CM055122.1, read as the reverse complement.
ACCTACTACTCCCAGAATGAAGAGGTGATACCACTCTGAAAAAGCTACTGATCCTTTGAGTGGCTCCCGCCCTACTGAGGCCGACAGGTGCTAGCTCTGCACAAATGCATGGGATTAGAAAGAAATCCTGGACTGCCGCACTCCGTTAAACGACGTCTTTATTGTATAAAAAAAAAAATGGCTAACATGTTTCACATCATAAGATGCTTACTCAAGCTGTGAGTAAGCATCTTATGATGTAAAACATGTTAGCCATTTTTTTGTCCTAGTGTTCACTTTCTATTTTTGACTGCACTGTTTTTGGATCATGTTTTGATTTGATTTTATCCAATAAAGACGTCATTTAACGGAGTGCGGCAGTCAATGGCGTCCCTAGGGGGGGACCAGAGGGGGCCCTGGCCCCCCCAACATTATGCTGTGCCCCACCATGTGCCCCCCCATGCATTTATTTTTTTCGCTCGGGCTGCTGCTGGGGTAACATAGTCTCTCCTGAGAGGGAGAGCGTCCCCAGTCAGCTCCTGCGGGGGATTCCTCCCCCTTCCTCTGCTCGCTGACACTGCATAATGCGAGCGCTCACACAACCACAGCCGTTCGAACTGCTCATTTCCCTGCATCCTCATTGGCACGGAGAAGAGCGAGTTGCAGGAAGGACTCCACAAGCACTGTGGGAGGGGGGGAGGGGGGCCCAAGCCTTCATCTCAGTTACTGAAAAAACAGACTGATTTCTCTCGTCCTTAGGACAGGAGAACCAGCCTGTAAATTCCGAGAGTGGTGACTGCAAGCTGAGCCGAGTGTCAGTCTATGACACTCTTTCACAGCCCAGCGAGTCCAGCAACACCCCCCTCATTCTCCTCACATACGAGCAGGGAGGAATACAGCTCCTCATCCTCCTTCCAGTCCCGCCCACACTATCCCAGCATGCTGTATCTGAAGAGAAGGGATGTGTGGGCGGGAAATATGAAAATCAGCAGCATTCCTGGCTGTGTGTGAATGATGCCTGAGATTCTAGCCTGGACCGTGGGTAAGTGTGTGCATTGCAGACTGCAGTACACTGTAATCACTGAACTGCATTATCTCCATCCCTTCTCTCCCCCATCTGTCTCCCTCCCCCTCTCCTGTTCTTTCAAGACCTTCACAATTTACTTTCACTTTCAGTTAGGCAGGTAATAGACGGTGCAAATTTCTTTCCTGCATCCACAGATTGCAGGAAAGAAATTGCTTGATTCCCCCATCAATACAGACAGGGCTGACAGGGGAATATCCCTCCTGCCCAGCAATTGTATTCTCCCGACAAACAGTGATTATCACTAGTGGCTATAGCAATCACTAGTGATAATCATAAGATAATCTGCTCATTAATGGTTCAAATCTCAGCCAGTTCCTGCTGAACCAGCTGAGATTTAAACTGTCTATGGCTGGTCTTGGCTCTTAGGCAGCCCATACATTGATCACTTTTTTTCATTCAACTATTAGGTTGAATAACAAAAAAAAAAAGAAATGATCCAATTCCCCCATCTACATGTTATAGGTGGATGGGGGAATGTTCCCAGTGTGGACCAGTGCTGGAACAACCAGAGTTGCTGTCCTGTCCAGGCTATTCACAGCGCTGGTCTCTGTCTTCATGGCAGCGGCAGCAGCACATTGGAACCCAGTGCTGGTTACTTTATGGGGCTGATGTACAGGAGGGCCAGCACAATTTGTTGTTAGAGATGGGCTGGGCATGTTTAAAATTCCACATGCCAGAGCCTGCCAGGAAGCCCACACTGCACAGCACTAATCACAGGCAGTGAGACATTTCCCGGTCCGCAGCTCCACAGATCAGGAAATGTCTCACTAGCTGTGATTAGCACTGTGGAGTGTCGGCTTCCTGGCGGGATCGGGCATGTGGGATTTCAAACACACCCGAGCCCATCTCTATTGGTTGTAGACAGTTGAGCTCCCTGCAGGTTGCTTAGCAGCAGTGGAGCCTTCTCTGACATGCTGATCATGATGCAATCCAGATGATGCTCCTAGTCAAATCCTAGTGTTAAATATCAGTGATTTTATTGATCAAAGCCCACACTTTACAGGCATAGAGCCCACATGGCTGCTAAACATACGGTTGATTATATATATGTGGTTGTACTCTTGATGCTAATAAATACTGTGTTTATTAGATCTGACTGGGAGCATCACTAGGATCACATCCCGATCAACATGTCAACAGAGAAGGTTATACAGCATTACTGCTGCTAGGTGACCAGCTGGGGGCTCGGCTCTCTATAACCAATAGTGCCAGCCTTCCCCTACATGCACGCATAATGTCACCAGCACAAAGTCCTAATAGACTGCCGCCGGTGCCAAAGAGACAGATGCCAGACCAGCTCTGTCAATAACAGGACAGCTGGGGAACCCCACAGTGGCAGAACACCAGGGCCCGGTGGCAAGACAACCTTTGCAACCCTGATAGTTTTCCCACTGCTTTGGACCCTTATATTTTCTTGGTGTGCTGGTGACATATATCTCTTGTTTTCTGCCACCCTGGTGGGGCCCCAGTATAGTAGGAAGGGAGCTCACTGCAGAACATGTGAAAGGGCCCGTTGTGGGATCGTAGTAAAGGGCCCCAGGATATATATATATATATATATATATATATATAATTGGAAGACAAGGAGAGAGGCGCCTCTAAGTGCAATAGTGTAACAAGTTTTTAATAGTAGATACAAATACACTCACATTTAGGTGAATTAACATAGGCGTTTAAAATGTCAGGATGACGATCATCAGCAGCAGGTCACAGGGGGTTCTCAGCTCTGCGTAGAATGACAGGAGTGTCTCTGAAGATGGAGCGGCCGGCTTCCGGGGACAACGATCCTGTAGTGTGTTAAGAGCGAGGCTAGGAGCGCACATGTGGTTAAGCTGCAGAGGGTGACGTCATCAAAAATGGACGCGTTTCGTGAGCGTGCGGACTTGCGGTGTCCTGGCAAGTCGCGCTCCTTTATCAACATGACATAAGGGCAGAAGTGGATAGACGCCTTATATAGGGACAAGGATGAGGAAGTGAGCTGGATGGGGTGGGGCTGGGAGAAGGTGGTGTCCAATGACAGGAGGAATGGAGAGGTCATGTGATCGGGATGGCCTGGATCACATGACCTGATCACATGACCGAAAAAAAAAAAAAAAAAAAACACCTGACCTGATCACATGATCACATGACCGAAAACAAAAACAAAAAAAAAAAACAAAAAAAAAAAAAAAAAAAAACAACACAATTAGCAAATGGGGATAGATCAAGGATAATGGATGGACCGGAAAATGGATATAAATAATAAATGGCATTAATAGTGACGGTGTTGGATGGGTATAAGTATGAATGGGCCCGATCGCGAAAAATATATATATATATATATATATATAATAATAGATGTGAATGTTAAGGGTCACGAAAAAAACATATACATATATATATACATATACACACATATACATATATATACATACATACATATATATATACACATACTAATAATAAAATAGCATTAATATAGGCAGTGCTGCGGGAATAAACGGGGTATAAAGAAGAATAACGGGTCATAAAATATAATAAATATGAATAGAAAGGGTCACGGAAAATGTATATTAATGATAAGTGCCATTAATGCAGGCAATGCTGCAGGAATAGGCGGGTAGACAAATGGCAAAGTATGTCTCCTTATAAATAATATGATATATGGAACATGTTACATGTATATAGAAAATTTCCGAAAGGTGATGATGATGGCAACTGTATATATCCAATTGATAATATTAGTATGATAGTTTGATAAGTAATATGAGATTAATACAAAAAAGGGAAAAAAAAGGGGAAGGGGAGGGCATAATGTTATTATGGGGGGGGGGGAAGATAAGGGGCAAATGAAAGAAAGGAAGAGGGAAGGGGGAAACAGGAATGGGGAGGGGAGGGATTAGGGAAGAGAAAAAAAAAAAAAAAAGGTGGGGGGAGGGGGGAAAAAGAAATAATAAAAGGAAGGGGAAAAAAATTTTGACTATGGGGAAGAGATATGCCATGCTGATATGTATGACAGTAAAACATATACATCTATGCATATTAGTTTACACAAGTGTACGGATAATCACATACATGGAGCTTAATAGAATGATAATTTTTCAAAAAACAAAGTAATAACGTGAACTACATCAACTGTAAGGATGTAGTATAAGAATAAATGAATTAAATCAAATATACTAACATAGGTAATATATGGGCAATATGTCAGTATATAATACAAATGGTGGTTATATATATTCCGACAATAAAAATCAAATCAGTGCAATAAGGGTATTACCCAATAGATAAAAGGTTAAAATATTAAAAATATATAAATTCTACAAAATTCTAATTGCACATATAAGCCTCTAAGATAATACAATAAATAGTAAAAGAACAGGTGAAATGAGCATAAATGTGAGGAGGTAGGGTAATGTTATTTATAAAATAGTGGAAATCTCAATCCCTTCATTTATACCACCAGGCGAGAGAACGTCTAAAGTGTAAATCCAAAAAGTTTCCCTAGCGCATAACTTTTTGAACCGCTCTGCTGCTGGAAGTGAGCGGGGGATCTGTTCAATCACCCAGACCTTTAGGCCACTGGTGGATTTTTGGTGGGCTACACAGAAATGTCTGGGGACACTGTGGGGATCGGTGCCACCTTCAATTAGCCTCCTGTGTTCCCCAAACCTGACTCGCAAAGCTCGTATAGTGCGGCCCACATACATGAGGCCGCAGGGACAGCTGAGGCCATATACTACAAACTCAGAAGAGCAGTTGTAGAACTCTTTGAGTTGATAAGTTTTACCTTTCGTGGAGAAAGATTTTTGCCCATGGTGAACATATTTGCATGTTTTACATAAGTTTTTTTTGCACTTGTACATGCCAACCAAAGGTATGAGGACTAATGGGGTAGGAGTACAATCGCGAGTGCGAATCTTACTGGGAGCCAGCTTACTTTTGAGATTGGGTGCTCTGCGGTAAGTTACTTTGGGGCGAGCAGGGATAATAGATTTAAGGGCAGGATCCTGCAAGAGGATCTTCCAATGGTTGGCCAAGATACTTTCCATTTTTTTAAATTCAAAATGGAAAGTGGTAGTGAAGCGGAGAGAATGATTCTCTGTCTCACGAGCCTCTTTCGGGGGTTTACCCTTCAGATAAAATTGGAAGGCTTTGTCAATGAGGCCATCAGGATATCCTTTCTCGCTGAATTTTTTCTTTAGTAGCTTGCTTTGGTCTATATAGTCCACGTCTCTGGTGCAGTTCTGCCTAAGTCGGCAGAACTGTCCTTTGGGAATATTATTGATCCATTTTGGGAAATGGCAGCTCTTATGATGCAAATAGGAGTTGCCGGCTGTAGGTTTGACATAATTTTTGGAGATGATGGCTAAGGTCTCTTTATCAAAGGCCAACTCCAAATCCAAGAAGGGTAAGGTGGTAGGATCACTAACGGAGGTGAAAGACAGGCCAAAACGAATTGTTGTTACAATAGTCTACAAAGGGTGGGATACTATCCACGGAACCGTCCCAAATAACAATAATGTCGTCAATATAACGACCGAAAAAAACGATATTGCCTGAAAATGGATTATTATTGTTGTAGATGTATTCTTTCTCCCAGAATCCCATCGCTAGGTTGGCATAAGAGGGTGCAAAATTAGCGCCCATAGCGGTTCCCTGTAACTGTAAGTAAAAGTCATCATCGAATTTAAAATAATTGTGAGTAAGGCAAAAAGTGGTGGCATCTACGATAAATGAGGCTTGTCGTGAGTTAATAAGAGGATCATGGGAGAGAAAGAACTCCAAAGCCCGGAGGCCAAAGGCATGGGGGATAGAAGTATAAAGGGAATTCACATCGAGTGAGAGCCAAATGTAGGTAGGTTCCCATTTGTACACTGAGAGCTGTTCTAGGAGGTGGCTCCCGTCTCTGATATATGAATCCAATTGCTGGACAATGGGCTGAAGAAATTGGTCTACGTATAGGCTAAGCCCCGTGGTGATGCTGTCCATCGCGGCCACTATAGGTCTCTACTATATATATATAATTGCATTTTATAGTTGGCCCCTCTACTTTTGTTCCTGTCCCCCCATGTGCCCCCCCTAAATATGAAAGCTGGAGACGCCACAGTCCAGGATTTCTTTCTAATCCCATACTCCCAAAATACCTCATTTTTATAGAAACAATACCAGGAGCAAAATTCTAGAAACAAAAGTGGGACTTGTGTCCCTCAATGAACTCCAAAAAAATAATTTAGTTTTGGATTGAGTGGAGAAGGATTAGAACACTTTTTAGTTTTTATTGCTGTCAGTGCCCTTGTTAAGGAGGTTCATCCTCTCTGTCCTGTGCAGCATTATTATTGAATGTGAAAGTAAAATCCCAAATTTTTGGCTGTCCCCAAAAAAGTAATAGAGGGGAATCTTCCAAGGGGGACACTAGTTCTGGTGACCTGGGGGTCCCCAAAGAATCCCCTTAATTTGCAGGGATTTCCTCTCTCCATTCCTGTTTGGCTATGGGGACAGGATGTGAAGGCAAATCTCAGCAATGGGATACAGAGGGCAAAAAATAAATAAAAAATCTGACAGGGGTTATAACACTCCCTTGCTCTATCCAAAATGAAAAGAAAAAAGCTTTGCCTATAGTTCTACTTTAATGCGAAAAACATTAAATGAAACTTCCGTTTTCTCATTTATTGAGGGACAAAGGATTCAGAGACTTTTTTTTTTTTTTTTTGAAGCAGTCCAAATAAGGTGGGCAAGAAGCAGAAAACACTAACAGACCTATACAACAAGAACAACAGACATTGGGGCCACCTACAGCTGAAGTATCTGCCTTAAAGGGTATGGCAAGGTACATTTAAAAAAAAATAACAAACATGTTATACTTACCTCCACTGTGCAGCTCGTTTTGCACAGAGTGGCCCCGTACCTGGTCTTCTGGGGTCCCTCTGTGGCTGTCTCGGCTTCCACCCCCCCCGCAAGAACTCATCACCTTCATGCGAGCAAGCTTGCATGGTGATAAGTTCTTGCGAGCGCGCTCCAGTGATACAGCCGGCGGCCATAGCCGCTCACTGTATCACTCGGCCCCGCCCCCCAGCGTGCCAATGGCTGCGCTGCTTTCAATCAACCAATGAATGAGCCGAGAAGCCGAGCCGAGAAGTGGTATTGTCGGATGTTTTTTCACCTTAATGCATAGAATGCATTAAGGTGAAAACATTTTTACCTTTACAACCCTTTTAAGGACCTTACACCCAAAGCTTGCATCAGCTGAGACCTAAAATGAAAAGTTTTGCCCATACATCTACTTTAAAGTTCGGACACCTTGTGGTTTCCATAAGCTCCTGTGCTGACCTTCAAAATGATCACTGTGTCCCCGTAAAGCCTCTGTAAATCCTAGAACAGGCTGTAAACTAAGAATATTAAACAGTACCAGAGCAGACACTTAATCAGCTAGGGACTGTGAAGTAAGAGGGAAAGCTTCAGGAGAGAACTCATCCACGAAGTACAGCGGGTAGCTGTGAGTAAAGCTTGAAGGAGTACAGCGGGTAGCTGTGAGTAAAGCTTGAGGGATCCAGCGGGTAGCTGTGAGTCCGAGGAACCCAGTGGGTAGCTGTGGATGAAGCTTGAAGAGTCCAGCAGGTAGCTTTGAGCTGTGCTTGAGGATCTACAGTGGGATACTGTGAGTAAAGTTGTTGCTTTAGGAGACAGCAGTTGCTACAAAATACAGATTGCTGCATTCAGCTTAACCACTTAAGGACCGGAAGGATTTGCCCCCTTAATGACCAGGCCATTTTTTGCGATTACGGCACTGCATCGCTTTAACTGACAATTAACAAACAGTCATCGTACACAAACAAAATCCTTTTTTCCACACAAATAGAGCTTTCTTTTGGTGGTATTTGATCACCTCTGCGGTTTTTATTGTTTGCGCTATAAAACAAAAAAAAAGCAAAAATTTTGAAAAGAAACAATATTTTTTACTTTTTGCTATAATAAATATCCCAAAAAGCATATATTGATTGGTTTGCGCAAAAGTTATAGAGTCTACAAAATAGGGGATAGATTTATGGCATTTTTATTATTTTTATTTTTTTACTAGTAATGGTGGCAATCTGCGATTTTTAGCAGGGCTGCAACATTGCAGCGGACAGATCGGACACTTTGACACATTTTTGGGACCATTGACATTTATACAGCGATCAGTTCTATAAAAATGCACTGATTACTGAGTAAATGTCACTGGCAGGGAAGGGGATAACACTAGGGGGCGTTTAAGGGGTTAAATGTGTTCCCTGGGAGGGGTTTCTAACTGTGGGGGGATGGGACTGACTGGATGAGGAGAGAGATCGCTGTTTCTGATTACTAGGAACAGACGATCTGTCACTCCTCCCCTGTCAGAACGGGGATCTGTCTGTTTACATTGACAGATCTCCGTTCTGGTTCTCGGTGGAGCGATTGCGGTTTGGCCGACGGATATCGCGGCCGCTGGCCATGCGCATTGGCTTCAGTGTCGTGCCGCGGGCGCTCCCTATCGCTCTTAAAGTGGCCGATGTACACCTACGGCGATTCACCCAGGAGAGCCAACCTGCCGCAGTATAATGACGGCAGTTAAAAGCCCTTTTTCTGTATCACTGTCTGCCTAGTTCTATTTTTGTCCAAGGAGTCTGCCAAGTTGCTATTGCATTTGCTTAAGGGTGTCCTGTGCCCTAACCCTCTCTCCCCTGTTCATGTTAAGAGAAATAAAACTCTCTTTGTTCATTTTTAAAAGTGACTGGCGCCCATCTTGCTCTACACCCACCATGCCTGGTAATCTGCACCCTGAGGAGGAATGTCAGCCCTCCCTGACTCTGGGGGTCACCACCAGGCCTCTGGAGGTCGGGGAGAGCCCTACATATATTTGGTGTATGACTAGGATTATATCAAGTAATTTACCTCTAATGAGCAGCAAAGTTTTTCTGTAAAGAGATTTGCAGATTGGAAAGTTGATGGTAGGTCACAAGAAAGCATTTATGTAAGAAACATAATATTCATTAAAATTAAATAATGTATTTAAACTGCTTTTCCCTACATAAAAAAATGATTCAGCAACAGGAGCCTTGCTGTGTTGCAATGCCATTATGGCCAGGGCTGAGGTCAGCAAGGACACAACACTAATTTTTTTTCACGGTGAGTAATCAAGCACATTAAAGTGATGCAGTGCTGATTCAGTTAACAACAAGCAGATGATATGCTGAACACGACTGAAGCTCTGTGCTCTGACAATGACCTCACCTGACCTCACACGCATAGGAAGGTATTAGAGGTCAGAAGGAAATGACCTGTGAACTTGTCCCAGAAGAACACAGAGGGATGCAAGTAACGCTATATACTTGTTACTTCTAACCCTGTCATGTCTTTTGACAAATTAGTTGTCTGGTGGGTATTCTAGTCCTGCAGAATGCAAAAGCTGAAATAGCAATTTCCTTTTCTTCTTTTGTTTTTTTTAAGAAGAAATGGGGAGCAAAGATAAAAAAAAAAACACCCTCCGTACCTAAGCCATGTCTTATTCTTTTCAAGGTTAAGTCTTCACTAAGAAACATACTGTCTCAGGATGTTAAAATGGAAACATACTCACCTGTTCTCCAGTGCTGTGATCCCCCAGGGCTCCCCGCTGGCCATTGGCATCTTTAGCCCAGCAGCTTCCGGACATCCATCCCCGGCCGTTTTAATTTGCCAGTCTGAGGTAACATAACTGCCACGACTATTGTTTGTAAGAGCTTCTAGATGCCAGGAGGTGAAGGTCGACATTTGGGTCATGTGACCACAGTGATTGGCTGTCACAGCAGTCACATGATCGGAAAGCTCCTGGTGCAAACTTGCGATCAGGAACTTTCCTGCCGGTGTTGTTACGAGAAAGGCCCCCGTCGAATAATGCCCGCCCTGTACTGCGCAGGCGCAGCGCTTACGCAGTACGGAACATAACGGAGCCGTCGAAAGTCTTCGAACATGAACAGCTGGTTATCAGCTGTACACAGCGCCTGTGCAATGAAGACGATATTGTGCCACACGCTGCCGCACGCTCCCCATGCTCATGCAACTCTGTAAGGGGCAGGTGTATTATTCATTGAACTCTGCAAGGGGCGGATGCATACAGAAGAGGCCGTATTGTATCATGATGGGCAGAGCTTATACGATGGGGGGTGGATTTCTCAAAGGGGCGGATGTATTATTAAGAAGCCCGTGTAGATTATTGAGAAATCCACCCCCAATTTATCAGCTCAGTCCATCATTATTAAATACGGCCTCTTCTGTAGGCATCCGGCCCTCACACGCTTTAATCAACATTATATCCGCCCCTTGCAGAGTTGCACGAACATCGGGAGCGTGTGGGAGCGAGTGGCACAAAGTCGTGTGCTGTGCGCATGCACCGTGTATAGCTGTTCATGTTCGGAGCCTTTCGTCGGCTCCGTAGTTCTTCGTACTGCGCCTGCACAGTACAGGGCGGGCATTATTCGGCAGGGGACCTTTCTCGTCAGAACACCGACAACAGTGCCGGGAATGCGCAGGGAGAAATGTTTACGTTTAGGTCGCATTGATGCAAGCTCTCAGAGATAGAGCCCACTTGCCGAGAGGCTGCATATACGTGTATGGCCTGCCGGAACAGGTTAAATAATACTTAAAGCCATCTGCTTTCATTAGCTCACACAAAAGAGAACAATATGCAGCCTATTAAGCATACTGTCAATGGAGTCCAACTGCAATGCTCACTCTTTATTTCTCATAGCTAAAGCACACTACCATCCCAATACTACTCTGCAATTCCATGTGGCCAGAGCTTTTGTGTATGGGGAAATATGTGACAGCGCTGAGCCAATGGTCCTGTGAGCTGTAATTTGTAGCTCACACAGGACTTTCCTTTTACTTCCAGCTACAGAACAGAGTAACATAGGAGGAATGGAAGTAGACATGTTACATAGTTACATAGTAGGCAAGGTTGAAAAAAGACCATCAAAAAAGTCCATCAAGTCCAACCTATGTGTGTGATTCTCTGTCAGTATTACATTGTATATCCCTGTATTTTGTGGTCGTTCAGGTGCTTATCTAATAGTTTTTTTAAATTTTCGATGCTCCCCGCCGATACCACCGCCTGTAGAAGGGAATTCCACATCCTTACCACTCTTAAGCCCTGTACACACGATCGGTTTTAACGATGAAAACAGTCCGATGGACTTTCTTCATCGGACAAACCGATCATGTATGGGCCCCATCGGTCTTTTTTCCATCTGTGTTAAAAAATAGAACGTTTTAAATTTATCCGATGGAAAAAAACGATAGCAAATTACTATCGTCTGTGGGGAACTCCATCGGATAAAAAACCCACGCATGCTCAGAATCAAGTCGACACATGCTCAGAAGCATAGAACGTCATTTTTCTTGGCTCGTCTGAGTGTTTTACGTCACGGCGTTTGGAACGGTCGGTTTTTTGACTGATGGTGTGTAGGCAAGACTGATGGAAGTCAGCTTCATCGGATTTCCGATGGAAAAATCCATTGGTTTAAAATCCATAGGAAATCCGATCGTGTGTACAGGGCTTTACAGTAAAGAACCCTCTACGCAGTTTAAGGTTAAACTGCTTTTCTTCTAATTTTAGTGAATGGCCGCGTTTCTTATTAAATTCCCTTTTGCGGAAAAGTTTTATAACTATTGTGGGGTCACCAGTATGGTATTATTACATAGAAATCATATCCCCTCTCAAGCCTCTCTTCTCCAGAGAGAATAAGTTCAGTGCTCGTAACCTTTCTTCATACCTAATGTCCTCCAGTCCCTTTATTCGTTTTGTAGCCCTTCTCTGGACTCTCTCCAGTTCCAGCACATCCTTCCTGAGGACTGGTGCCCAGAACTTGACATTATACTCCAGGCGCGGCTGGACCAAAGTCTTGTAGAGTGGGAGAATTATCGTTTTATCTCTGGAATGCATCCCCTTTTTAATGCATGCCAATATTCTGTTTGCTTTGCTTGCAGGAGCTTGGCATTGCATGCCATTGCTGAGCCTGTCATCTATAGGACCCCCAGGTCCTTTTCCATCCTTGATTCCCCCATAGGTTCACCCCCAGTGTATAGTTGCATTCACACTTTTGCCACCCAAATGCATTATTTTACATTTTTCTACATTAAACCTCATTTGCCATGTAGTTGCCCACCCCATTAATTTGTTTAGATCTTCTTGCAAGGTTTCCACAAATCGAAATTCGGATGAAATTTTCATTATTCGGAGATTAGGATGTATCCCAATCTCCAAAGCACAATAATAATGAATTTCAACGAATCCGAAAATTATAACGAAAACAATTCATTCATATTCGATTGTTTCATTCAGATGACAGGACGGGCCCTTTTGTTAATGTTTGAAGCATCTGAAATAACAAATGATACAAATTGATTCGGATCCATTCCTTTTTATTCTAGTGAGCGTAGCATGAATTATAAAAAATGCACTACATAATGCATTTGAAATGGAAACATACTGTAATAAATCGTTACAGTAAGGTACAATATAGGGGGGCGTGGCTTGGACGGGACGCGAGATGGCCGCATGATCTGAGAGCTCCGGCACTCTGAGGACCTTTGAAGCTAGTTTTGGGGGATTTCCATGCTAGGTTAAAAATGGGCAGAACGCACAGAAGCACCTCGACCCCCCGCTCCCTCCAGGACTCCGGAACACAAGCCAGCGGCAGCATACCGGAGATGTTCCGGACCCGGGCCGCAACGCATCACGCGGAGACGCTGGCTTCACAGGCCTCACAGGCCTCATCCCCGAGCTCGCTTAGAAACTCCACCGATCCGCTCATGGATGTCAATAGAGCCGCGAACCCGAGCCTCCTGGACTTGCAGAGAGACCTGCAGCTAATCTCCCTGGACATTAAACACACCCTGACAACTGCCATAGCTGACCTTAAGACGGAATTGCAGGGGATGAATAACCGCCTGATTGAGGTAGAAGAAACCACACAGCTCCAAGCTGCAGCGATCAGGCAAGTGCAAAAGACATACGATATGCACCTACCATACATGTTTGAATTGCACAGACAAGTGGAAGAATTAGACAATAGGGGACGCAGGCATAATATAAGGATTAGGGGGGTACCCGAGAGCGTTGAACAGGCCTCCCTATCACAGACAATATGCGCCATCTTTAATGACCTGCTCGATAGGCCCACAGACTCCCCCATAGAGATGGAGAGATTGCACCGTGCCCTCAGACCCCCTCCTAGAGATACTGAACCCCCCAGGGACGTGATTTGCTGCATCGTAAACTTCCCCCTGAAAGAGGAGATACTCAGGAAAGCGAGAGAGAGGGGACGCATCTCTCACAATGGCACCGAGATTAAGCTTTTTCAAGACCTATCCCAGATAAAATTACAAAATAGGCGCACCTTGCGCCCCCTGCTGGACGCATTGCGCTCCCGTAACATCCAATACAGGTGGAAATTCCCATTTTGCTTGTCAGCAACCGCCAGAGGACGCACAGCACTCCTCCGGACACCGGAAGATCTCCCGAACTTCTGCGAGCAACTTGATCTGCCACCTGTAGACATTCCTGACTGGCACTCGTTCTACTTTCCCACGGACCCCTGGAAGCCAGTCTCGCACGTGTCATCACCCAAAGCGCAGCAACAAAAATCCAGACGCCGCAGGCTAGACCCCACTTCGCCAGGAGAACGTCTCTCTCGCCGAGATCTCTCCTCACACCCTCCTGGGAATGCCGACACCCCACGTAGGGGAGACCGAGACATGTGACCTACCTGATAGGTGATGGTTGACCCAGGGGTCAGTAAGTTGAGTTAGGCTGTTCTTTACTCACTTGTAACTTTTGTCTATTTGTTTTTCCATCCCCGCACCACAACGAACACCCGGGGACTTTGGTCGCGGCGTGATGACTCCTTCCTCCCGCCTCTACGCCAGGATCAAGGACCTTTCCCACAACCTACTCTCATCCAGGTACTGCTTTCGTTTTACCTTAGGCTCACACCCGGCTGGATCTGCACCTAATGAGCTATGGTTGCTGATGCTGTGCTCCATGATGAGCCCTATTTCACCCCTTTGGCTTTTTGACACCCCCACTTGGTGTTAAGTGTCGAACCCATGTGCTAAAGCCAAAGGATGGGTCACAAGATCCAGGTACTCCCATGCTTTGACTTCCCCCCCCCCACCCCCCCTTCCCCCCTTTTTTTTTTTTAAGGTCTGATGATGCGGGTTATATGTTACTACACTGTATGTCTAGATCGTCTAGATGAATCTCTATGTAGGCCTCACTGTATACGCTGTACCTATGTTTGTAAGCTGTGTTCCTAACCTAGCAGATAAGGTTAGACAGATGACCACGCCTGACTAGTAGAGTTATTTGGAAGACAGGCTGCTAACCCACCTAGCTTAATGTCCTTCCTGATACTCACTTAAAAGAGTAGCCTCTATAGCTGAAAGGAAGGGAAGGAAAGAGAATAAGAAAACAGAACCAGACGGGTAAAATATCTGGGCGTACATACGTGGGTAGGCCCCTACCATACTAAACCAAAACCTTACCACCAGATCGATGTCTGTGACATCACGAATATGGTTCTTACTTTTAGGTTTCCGATGTAAACCAGCCTTCACGTATGACACACCCCTGTCAAATAAACCTCACACAACCTCAAACCCACGCATCTACGTAACTGCAAACCCCACAGGTTGCTTCATCGAAGCAACCTGATAAGACCCCTCCAATTCTTAGGGATATACAGCGTCAGATGCAACACAAATCTAACCCGTAAACATCTATACACATTACCCTGGCTGGGGAGGAGGAATAGGGAGGAGATAACTGCGATGACACACCTAAGAACCCTGTATGCTCTAATACTTTTTTTTTTTTTTATGCTCTAATACTACCTAGGTTTAGTCAGTGTTCTTTAAACGCAGCCCCCTTGTGGTGAGTTATAAGTTATACCCTGTACTGAATGTTCAGTTATACGATAAGTTTTATAACAATATGGGATGTTGACTATCAGTCTTACCTACCCGCGCTTTGCTTAAATGTATTACGTGATTACCTTACCTCGGATCTCCCCACTGAGGATATCCTACATATTTTGATCTCAGAGCCCACGCTCTACAAATAATTGACTCTCCCCCCTTTCCGCATTCTTCTGCACTCATGGTCCTATCTAATGCCCACCTCTTGACCCCTTCCCAGTTTACTGCCCACACACAGCGGTCCAGTAGGACGACAGCTGGAACCCCGGACTTCTTTCTTTAGGTGATCAGGTATACCTAGTTTCACCTCCGGAGACACTCTACATAGGACTAGTAGAGTCCACAATACGGTCAGATCCCCCCACTCCTTCTCCCCCTTGAGATCCTACTACCCGAAGCTTTGCACCCCTAGCTCTAACCTATACCTCTCTTCTCTTTCTGTTCTCTGTTTACTCCTTCTTTTCTACTCACCCCCCCTCCCCCCCCTTTTTTTTTTACTCTCCTCTCCCTACCCCTGTTTCTCTCTCTTCTCTTTCTCTCTTTTCTGATAGTTTTTGGAGAGCGCCCCTCCTCGCTCTCGTTCCCCCCCGCGTGGGTCGCTGTATCTACATAGTAAGCCTCGTTAACCGACCGCCTAGAGGCAACCTAACCCTATACCCCACAAAATGCTACCTGACCGGCTGTCCAACCACAGGCAATTATCCCTTAAATGTGTGTCGCTAAATGTTAAAGGTCTAAACCTCCCAGAAAAAAGATCTCAGGTTCTCTCTGCCCTGTCTAAACACAAAGCACACTTTCTGCTACTTCAGGAAACACACTTCCGGTCAGACGCCATCCCTAAATTAGCAAATCATCTCTTCAGACAAGCACTGCACTCCACAAGCCCAGACTCTAAAACTAAGGGAGTATCCATTCTTATTTCTAAGCAAGCAGATTTTCAATTAGCTGACTCTTTGGTTGACCCCGGGGGCAGATACATCTTTCTTAAGGGTACATATGCCTCCAAACCAATAACCCTGGCAAACATTTACAGTCCCAACGAGCATCAAGTCGCATTCTTTAGAAAGGTAGGTGACCTTCTTACTACCTTTCAGGAAGGCATACTGATCCTGGGCGGGGACTTTAACGTACCACTGAACCCCGCACTAGACACCTCATCAGGTAAATCTGCGCTATCCTACCGAGCGCTCCGCCAGATTAAACTTCAGCTCCAACACCTGACTCTCCATGATACCTGGCGCACCCTTTTCCCAAACGACAAAGACTATACCTTCTTCTCTCCCCCACACCAAAAATATTCAAGGATCGACTACTTTTTTCTCTCCCAGACAGACTTATCTTTCCTTACTCAGGCCACCATAGAACCAATGTTCTTATCCGACCACCACCCAATATCCGTGACACTCACATTCCCTGAACTGACCAAGACTTCTAAATCATGGCGCCTGAATTCCGCCCTACTTAAAGATCCAGAAATCATCAACCAGATGAGATCCCATATCCAACTCTATTTCCAAGAAAATTCCACCCCAGATATTTCCCCAGTCACACTATGGGAGGCTCACAAGTGCGTGGTGAGGGGGAAACTTATCTCCTTAGCAACTAACGCCAAAAAGAGACGCCAAGAGCAAATTAGATCACTCATCAACACAATTCACAGACTTGAAAATGCACACAAACAATCGACCTCGCAATCCACGCTGCAAGACCTACTACATGCTAGATCAGTACTTCTAGATGAACTAGGAAAACGCACAAGGAGACGCTATGTCCTCCAACAAAAGGTGTTCTATGAACACGGCAACAAGAGTGGTAGATTACTGGCACGCACTATACAAGCAGCTAGGCTCACATCTAGAATCCACGAAGTACGAGACACCCACGGCACACTCCTCTCTAGAAATGAGGAGATAGCCAAGCACTTCGAGCACTTCTACTCCAAATTGTACAACCTGCCCCAACACGGCAGGGGGGGGACTGAGGCAACACAACGTACCTCCCAAATAAAGGACTTTTTAGCCCAATACTGCCCCAATCCTATCTCCCCACAGCAGGCGGAGGCCATGGAAACTCCATTTTCCAAGGAGGAACTCCATCTAGCTATAAAACAAATGAAGGTAGGAAAAAGTCCCGGCCCTGATGGTCTCCCACTAATATATTATAAATCCTTTCAGGATATATTGACTCCCGAGATACTTAAAATGTGTAACGCTCTAGCTGACCCTCATACATCAACAGGTAGACTATTAGAAGCCCACATAACAGTCATCCCAAAAGATGGAAAAGACCCCACACTAGCCTCAAGCTACAGACCTATCTCCCTACTCAATGTAGATATCAAATTTTACGCAAAAATCCTAGCCAACAGATTAATACCTCTTATCCCTGGCCTCATAACAGCCGACCAGGTGGGTTTCATCCCGGGCAGAGAGGCCAGGGATAACACCATACGCACCCTAAACATACAACACTGGTTACACTCCTCGGGATCCAAAGGCTTTCTTTTATCCCTAGATGCTGAGAAGGCGTTTGATAGGGTGGCATGGGACTACATGCAGGAGGTCCTGAAGGGTATAGGCCTCCTACCCCGCATGTTCACGCACATTAACGCCCTTTATACTAATCCCTCGGCAAGGGTGAGGACCAATGGCCTCCTCTCAGACGCCTTCTCTATCGGCAACGGCACGCGACAGGGGTGCCCTCTATCCCCATTAATCTTTGTTCTGACACTAGAACCCCTCTTAAATAGACTGCGCAGCAATGCAGACGTCAAGGGCATCAACATAGCACGCAGAGAATTCAAAGTGGCTGCCTTTGCTGATGACATCTTACTCTCCTTACAATCCCCCCGAACCTCTCTACCCAACTTACTGAAGGACATACAACACTTTGGCGAGATTTCAAATCTCAAAATTAACTACTCGAAGTCTCAGGCGTTAAATATTTCTCTACCCCCGCAGGAAGTAGAACACTGCCAACAATTCTTCCCATTTCAATGGAAGACTGTAGCCCTCACATATTTAGGTGTCCAAATCACAAGGAAAATTATCGACCTTCATAGCCATAATTTCTTAGCTGCCCTTTCTAAAATACAGACCCACCTTAAAGAATGGACTAATATGAATGTATCCTGGTTCGGCCGTGCAGCCATAATCAAAATGGTGGTACTCCCTCGATTGTTATACCTGATGCAGACAATCCCAATTCATTTACCCCCTTCCTTCTTTGCTACCTATAGGAAAGCCTGCACAACTTTCCTATGGAAAAACACCCTCCCGCGTATTAAATATTCTCGCCTGACCCTCCCAAAGACCAGGGGTGGCATTGGCCTACCAGATCTCCAAAAATACTATCTTGCGTGTCACCTGACTAGAATCGTGGATTGGGGGGTACACGGCCGGGGAAAGACCTGGGTGACCTTAGAAAAGCATTTCATACAAACATCTACTCATGTACTCCCCTGGCTCCCACCTCGTCTGTGGCCCCTCGCAGTTAAGACACACCCGCTCGTATACCCCTCCTTAAAGGCTCTTGACAAAGCAATTTCGATCCACAAACTTTCCTCATATCTGGGACCAATGACCCCCCTGAGAGGGAACCCGGATTTCCCTCCTGGGGACCCTACGTTCCTCCAGAAGGAATGGCCCCACGAGGAAATGCGAGCGCAACATTTTTTCCGAGAAGGTGCTATTAGAACGTATGAGGACTTATTGTCCGAATCGCGCACACACTCGTTCCCTTTTTGGTCCTACAGACAATTGAGACACTTCTTCACATCTAAAACTCCAAGTGCGACGTGGTCCAGACAACCTACTCCATATGAAGCACTCTGCTTACGTAACGCACCACAAAGACATCTCATAACCTACATATACACTCTTCTCCAGGAGGACGCCCTCCATCCAGCGACTACACCCACACGTACCTCGTGGGAAAAAGACCTGAACCTGACTCTGACTGACGGGGAGTGGGAAACAATCTTTACATACGCCCATAAAGGATCGATGAATATAGCAATTCAAGAAAATGGGTATAAGATCATAACCGAATGGTACAGGACTCCCTCACGCCTACACAAATTCACACCCTCAATTTCAAACATCTGCTGGAGATGCAAGGAAGCAATAGGCTCCATGATCCATATTTGGTGGGAGTGTGGCTCCATCCAACCTTTCTGGACTGAGGTCCACGCCATTATCAAACACGTGACTACTTATGAGCTGGATTACAACCCTGCACAATACCTCTTACATCACACAACCCTTTCTAAACGAACCTACTTTAAATCATTGGCCATGCACATGGTCAATGCAGCTCGATTATGCATACCTGTACACTGGCGCTCTACAGAGGCACCCACCATCAGAGAATGGCTGATTAGGATAGCAAAGATAGAAGAAATGGAGGAACTGATATTCTCCTCTCAGGAACGCATACAGAATTTTATGCAAACATGGGCATGCTGGTATCACTTCAAAACGTCAGACCACTACAAAACCTATCTACCCTAGTAAATACCTGGAAGAACTCCCTGCCTTGAATTCGGCTTGGCCCACGATTTAAGATGATTTAAGACGATTCGGGGGGACGGGGGCGAGGAGCGGCGCCTGTCTCTCTGTCTCTCTTCCTTTCTCTTACCTCTTTGTCTTTCTCTTTCTTTTACCCCGTCTTACCTTTACACTCTTACATTCTCCCCAAACTCCCACTTTCTCATTAATTATCTCCCATCCTCATCCCCATTTCCCCCCTTCCCTTTAAACCACACAACGACAATGAACCTCTATCTAAATGGAAGCCCCGACATAATCACTAAGTTATGCCCATCCCATTCAGGCATCTAAGTGCCACGATTGGGCCTGTAGAGATTGGCCTACGTGGTAACGCCTACAAATATGATACAACTTGACATGAATGGGGTGCTCTTCCCTAAAGTGGCTGATATGCTCGTTGTTCTTGTTCAACCTATATGCTGAATAGATCTCTATGTCAATACAATTACCCAAATGTGTTACTCTCTACACCATTTGTTTGTTATAACACACTATGCAATGTATCTAACGTTGTTATTTACCGAAGAAGACCCGAGTCTTCCTCATTTCTGTTCATGATAACCTTGAAAACCGTATTGAAATGTAACCTTGTTTTTGCCTTAATAAAGTATACTTTTGTGGAAAAAAAAAAAAGGTACAATATAAAAGTGAAATCATTCCTACTTATTGTGGATGGAGGTGGATCCATCAGAATCTCTGAATCATAAGATAATGAATGAATCTGAATCTTCCGAAATATCTTTCGAAAATACGAATTGAATCAGAATGACGAATATACAAAACAAATCCAAATATTCAAAGCTAATTCCAAAAACAAATCATTCTAACATAACCAATATGATGAAACAAAATTGTTAACTTAAAGCGGAGCCCCACCCAAAAAAGAGGAAGTTCTGCTTTAAGGCCTCCTTCCCGACTCCTGTTTGGGAAATGGAGCTTTTGGGGAAGGGGGGGGGGAGCGTTTACTCAATTTTGACAGGTACCCACTCCCACTTCTGCTAGGCGATCGGAAGAGGAAATTCTCCTTTCCCCCTCCCTCCCAAAGCCATGTTATGTGTCCCAGAAGACCTCTGGACCAGTCACAGAGCGCAGAGCTGCTCGCACATCCGCAGTGGGCACCCGGCTGTGAAGCCGCAAGCTGTTACAGCCGGGTGCCCATAGTAAAGATGCGGGCGCCGGCGGGGGAGGACACGGGGAGAACATGACTGGGGTGAGAACACTGCTGGATCGTGGGACAGGTGAGTGGCTGTTTATTAAAAGTCAGCAGCTACAGATTTTGTAGCTATTGACTTTTAATTTTCACTTCAAAAAATGGAGCTCTGCTTAAACAAATGAATCCATAATTAATGAATTTCTTTGTCATGCACTAAATCTTTAAATTAAAGTTTAACTTTTGAAGTGTAATTATAAATTAATCTGTGGAGCTCTGCATTAAAGTGAAGCTGCTGCTTTGTCGTACATGGGCAAAACACAAATCCATTTAAAAGGCATTACAAAAATGAGACACACTGTAATGCCGTGTACACACGATCGTTTTTCACGTCGTTAAAAATGCAATTTTTGAACTTTGGCATTAAAAACGATCGTGTCTAGGCTCTAGAGCATTTTTAACAACGCGAAAAACGGCCTAAAATTTTTTAGAACCTGCTCTATTTTTTCACGTCGTTTTTCATTTAGTTTTTTTTCCCGTCGTGAAAAACGGTAGTGTGTATGCTTTTGCGCATGCTCAGAATCAAGTATGAGACAGGAGCGCTCGTTCTGGTAAAACTAGCGTTCGTAATGGAGATAGCACATTCGTCACGCTGTAACGGACTGAAAAGCACAAGGCTGAAAAGCGCGAATCGTCGCTCAACAAACTTTACTAACATGAAGGGTGGCTCCATTCGAACGGAACTTCCCCTTTATAGTGCCGTCGTACGTGTTGTACGTCACTGCGCTTTGCTCGTGCGTTTTTTTCATGATCGTGTGTACGCAAGACAGGGTTGAGAGGAAACAAGAAAAAAAACAACGGTTTTAAAAATGACATTAAAAACGGACATGTGTACGCGGCATTAGCCTGAGAAGACTGATAGTGGATGCCATATACAGTTTGTGGTCTGGTTATAAATAACGCATAGAGCTATTCTTTCTGTAAAACCTCATCTACATTCTTTCTGTATAAAAAGGGAAAAAACAAAACGCTATTAGGCTATTTCTCTCCAGGTTGATTGCTATTCTTTTTACCTAATAGCATGAATTAGGAAAATACAGCATTACGGCCTCTAGGTGAAGCTAATGATTACAGAAAAAAATTGTTTAGGGCGCAGTGATGGCGAACCTTGGCACCCCAGATGTTTTTGGACTACATTTCCCATGATGCTCAACTACGCTGCAGAGTGCCAGAGCATCATGAGAAATGTAGTTCCAAAACATCTGGGGTGCCAAGGTTCGCCATCACTGGTTTAGAGTGATCATCAGCTCCATCTAGTGGCCATAATGTGTTATTTTTCTGATTCATTCTGTTCTGTATGAAGAGCAATATTCAAACTGGAGACACAATCTGTGTTTGCCTTCAGTCGCACAGAACGGGTGTACATGCAGCTTCACAACAAATAGTTTTGCAAATTTGTTATTAATACACCCCGTTGTGTCCACCATCAAAGATTTGGGGTACACAAAAGGATCAGGCAACAGGCTTACTTCTGGGAGACGTTACATCAGAAAGAAAGCCCCATAGCGTAATCCAGTTTTTAAAAACATTTAATAGTTAGTTAGTAAGTGCAATACTTTAACTATTAAATGTTTTTAAAAACTGGATTACGCTATGGGGCTTTCTTTCTCACCCTAATATGATCTGCTGAGACATCGGGGAACTATAGACCATAGACTCAGACATAGAGGAACAAGGACCATAGAGAGAGCCAATCAGAGACCCTGGCGGGGATGATAGCCATCTGTTTTGATTGATCTCTTTCAGGGATCGATATTTTTGGTAAGCAGCCTTTGAGAGCTAAGGTGGTGGACTCTTTTCTATCATACCAGCACTCTTCTATGGTGTTTTAGTCTGAAGTCACATATCTATGCTGAGAAGATTGAACCCCCAATTTCATTATCTTTTCCTGTGGACTATCCTTTATGCATGAACTGTCATTTGAGTTTCATAACTGCCAAGGAAAATAGTGTGGTATCACATAAGAACTTTGTTTGGAAGCTCAACGATTTTTTTCATTTTTTATTATTGTGTTTTTTCACTTGGATGTGACATCACATGGTGATTCAGAATTTGATATTTTGATCACTCACATATTCAATCATCACCCATTTTCACCCATTGTTGCGCAGCTTGAGTTTTCTATAAATACTCAATACTTCCCTGGTGGAAGGGAATTACAAGGTGCTGTCCAGGTGGTACCTTGTTCCGGCGAGGCTGGCGAAAATGTACACTGGCACTTCACCCCTTTGCTTAGGAGGATGCGGGCAAGAGGGTACCATGTTCCATGTCTGGTGGTCCTGTGGCAAGGTCCAGCGCTTTTGGATCAGAATATTCACCCTGGTCTATTCAGTGACAGGACAAAATCTACCTAAAAATCCTAAGACGGCACTGTTTGCGGACCTGCTGGACGAGACCCCTAGACATCTCCGAACTCTCATCTTCTTTATTTTTTCAGCAGCTAAAATGACATTAGCACAAGCATGGAAAACTCCAGTGGTCAGTCTTGCACTGGTAAAGAATAAACTTTCTTGGATCATGGTCAATGAAAAATTGACCAGCATCCTTAAAGACAGACAGGCCAGCTTTGACAGGGTGTGGTCCCCCTGGATTAAGTACCTCCAAGCCCCGAAGTCTCTAGAACTGGATAGTGGGAGGCCTAGGCTGAGGGAAATGATTCCTACTTTGGATTCCTGACCTTTTACTTCTTTCCTTTTCCTCTCCTTCCCATCCTACGCCCTCCTCTTACTTATTTTATTTGAATTAATTTTACTCTAATTTATTTCTCTTCTTCCCCTTCTTTTTTCTCTTTTTTATGTTTAATGATTCAATTTATGGATACAAATGGAGAGTCCTGGAGCCTCTCTCTTATTGACTCCGATGTGGGAGCAATGTAAACTAATTCTAAATACCTAACCTCCTTTGGTGTCAGGGGCCCTGATCTTGAGCTATACTGAAGGTGCTACAACTTGATCCAACATTACCAAGAAGTTATTTGTACTTCGCTCAGGTTCGAGCGGGCAGTAGCCTTACTTAACTATTATTATTGTTATAACAGTTTTTACTATACAACCATATGGAATAGACGTTTAGTCACCTCTTAAGAGTGTATGGATCTTTCTGCAATGATATACTATTTGTATCCTAACAAAATTTGTTAAACTTTTGAATAAAAATCTATTGCAAACAAAGATTTGGGGTAGTGCTGGACGCAGGTATTTCTTGCTACAATACTAAAATTGTGGGCTGTTATCTTGTCTTCCAAATGTTTTATATAAATATATGTACAGTATATGTAGATATTGTGTGTTTTTCCTGCTCTACACAGCAGATACACAACAAGAACACAAAAGAGATGTTTTCCTCCAGTACTCACCTGGTTTAAGATGAACATCTTCTGACAGGGTGACCTGACTGTTAGGTTCCTTGGTGCTAACCACCTGCAGCTGGATTGCTGGATGTTCTATGAGCTCTGCTCTGCACCCCTTCGTCTTTAAATTAAAAACAGTGTCACATCTTTCACTCTCGGCTGAGTCCACCATAAAATCCTGTTAGAAGACAATGAATAAAAGAGCAAAGCGTAAACAGATGGCTGTTCATAGTTTCATAAAATGCCAGCCCAGCTTCATGAAAGCCAGTAGGAAGGCGTTCTGGTTTACATTATTAATAACTAAAACTGTTTCATGTAATAAATGTTATAGTTAAAATTTTATTGCCATGCTAAATAAAGTAGTTTTGCTGTGTGGTTAAGGAGAATAAAGGACACAATAAATGTATTCTGTTTTCCTTTAAAGCAGGCCTGAAGACAGTACATTGTATTGTTGGACGTCAAAGAAGAGTGATCTGGAATAGCTCTTTGTATTTCAGAAATGCTCCATAACATAGCTCCCAACTGTCCCTGATTTCGAAGGGACTGTCCCTCATTTTGAAGGGACTGTCCCTGATTTGGAGCAATGTCCCTCTGTCCCTCTTTCCTTCTTGTCTGTCCCTCATTTAGGTCTGAGCTTTATAGT
Organism: Rana muscosa; assembly: GCA_029206835.1. Taxonomy (NCBI): domain Eukaryota; kingdom Metazoa; phylum Chordata; class Amphibia; order Anura; family Ranidae; genus Rana; species Rana muscosa. Next base: position 189,811,049 of record CM055122.1, on the reverse strand, counting down.
ATAAAATGCACTATGTATCTTTCAAAAAGTGTTTCCCACTGCTAAAACTTTCATCCAAATTCTAAATTGCTGCATTTGTAAATTTTAAAAGCCAATACAGTGTAAAGGAATAGTAGTGGTAAAAAAAATAAAAAAAAAGCCTTTGTGGATTTAAATAACCTTTTTTTTTCTTTTAATTCTCCTTTAAGGGGGCGTGTCCAATGCCTACATACATTTGCTAATAGATGCCCCTCATTCCCATCTCAAAATGTTGGAAGGTATGCTCCATAGGGTCAGTAGTATGTAAGTAATAGGATTAAAATGGCATATACCCCAGACTGCTATTGTTCCCAGAAATGGAGGCTAGCATTGAAAGCCTCCCTTTAAGACCAAAACAGCCCAAACAAATGTTATGCTAGTGTAGCGACCTCACCCCTCTCACCCCTTATCATTCACAGCTTGTCTGTCTCGTCTAGGGGTTAACACTGGGGGGAGGGATGAGATACACCACGGCCCATGTCCTCCAATGTGTAGAGGTGAAGGCCAGAACTATCGGGTTTTGTGTATGTGTCCCAGAGTCAAATCCTCTCCTCGGATTGACTCCCCTTTGCTCCTAGTAACCAGAGTTCCACACACTGAATAGGTCCAACTCGTATTTATTCTTCTCAATAAATAGTCATACAGCACAGACCGGTTGAGACCCATATATTTGTGGGGAGTAAGCCAAGGCACAATTCTTCTAGATAGAGCTAACCACTGTAGTGTCACCAGTGGTGAATAGTCATTGCCACTGACTATATTGAACAGAACATGAATTACCTTCGCTATCATAGCCCCTATCAGGGGAAGGACATCCGTCCAAGACAGTTACCAGAGGCCTCTCCGTCACCAGCAATGCTGCGCTGGACTCTCCGGAGAAGTTCCGCTCACCGGCCTCCTCGTCTCAGACACGGGCACCCAAGGAGTTAGGGCCCCCTCGGATTCCTCCACCCTCGCAAAACTCAGTCGAAGGTACTGAGCTCCAGGCTTCTGCCATAGTACCTCACCCCAGGCTAAAGGTGCCTGAGATAGACTCCATCTCCTGATCCGGCCAGGTCAAGGGCACCTGGGCCCGGAACTCCGGAACGCCAGCACCCAAGCTGAAGGTGCCTGGGTGCGGCTGTGTCCTCCGACTCTGCCCTCTGAACCCCAAGGTCAGGGCGTCCGCCCCTTTTATCTCCTCTCCCTTTGCGTCACAGCGGGTTCCCCGCCCCGCTGTACCAGCGCCAGGAAAGGACAAAAAGGGAAGCAGTCTTGCGGTGAGTGTTCAGCTCCGGCTCAGGGCGACAGCGCCACCTGCAGGCCGCAGGGAACCTCACACCACCAGAGTCCTCCAAGAACCACAAAAGGATCCCAGATTCCCTAACAATCAATGCATCTGTGTTACACTACCACCCAGATGCCTTCCCTAAAATCAAACACCCGCTACACTAGCTATTTAGCTTAGAAAAGACTTGCAGTTACTGTCATGCTTTACCACTGTATGAACCCCCACTAGAGAGAGATTCACTTCACTCTGCGCCTTAGTGGCAGGTGTCACTGCAATAGGAAGTAGAATTAAAATCATCTCTGGGGACAGGTGTCAATGGGGCAAGAATATCCCCAGTAGGAGACACACATACAACATTACAAATCACTGGTGACAAGGGTCCCTGGGACAGAGATTGAGATTCAATCTCCCTAATTGCAACCCCCACCCCCATTGCTTGCATGTCCCCCACACGCAGCCATAAAAAGACTTGTAGCGAAGAGTGTCACTGGGACAGGATATGACAACAAATCTTTTCAATGGGGACACAAAATAATAAAATCACTACTGGTGTTGAGTGTCACAGGAACAGTTTTGGAAAAGGAAAAGTTTTAGCAGGAGTGGATAGACATAAAGGTTAATTTTCTAACACACACGTACAGCATGTTTCCATTCCACCAATTATCACCAGTAAAAAGCTAGCTGTATTTAAATGGAATTGGAAGTGTTTTCTTTGTGTGTGTGTATATATATTTATACTGTATACACATACATACACACACACATATATATATAAATATATATATATATATATATATATATATATATATATATATATATATATATAGCGCTACCCCCAGTTAAGAGAGCCGCTGGATTTTGTTTCGGGCCCTGTGTACAGCACCGCCAACCCCCGGCAATCTTACTCGACCCACTCTGGCACAGTTAGTCTAGGGATTATACTTGTATCACAATCAAACAGTATTGCAAGGGTTACCTCTTTGCAATAAGACAACACACTGATGCGAGAGATCAAGTATAACGGTTTTACTTTAGTTTTAAAAGGGCATAGGCAGAACATAACACATACAATTTGCTTACAAAGCCCTGCAGCAATAGGTATAGCACGCAATAACGGCGCAGCGCGGTAATCCACCACGCGCAGCTATTATTGTATACGCGCCCTATGGCGCACTAAAACAATAGTCTATCTCCCCTCCCTGGTCAGGCCTGACACAGAATAAATCTTAGTCTTTTCATTAAGGATTTCTTCGCATGCAAACTTTCGGTGGTGCACTTGATGGGTAGGTCTGTCCTGCTAATGGTCTCCAGTGGAACAGCAAACAAACGATCGGTGGGCCAAGACAGTCTATAGGCCTAAACACGGTAAAGTCTATTTGATTGAGCAAGTGCTCGCTCACCACTCCGGACGCGATCCCAGTCCGGGACTTCCACCTGCTGTGTCTCCGCACACAGCGTCCGCCATGATCGGGTCCCCGATCCAACCGATGTCCTCACTCGGATACCACTCAGGCTCCCCAGTGGGTGGAAGGCTCTTCGGAAGTTGCGCAAGGCCCCAGGCTTCAGACCTTGCACTGCAGCAGATCCGCACAGGAAGAACTGTTGCTTGCAGCGCGGTGTCCAAAGAGGCCGAGCTCCGCCTGGCCTCCTTCTTAAATAGCCCCTCCCATGAGTCTCTGCGGTGGCCAATTGCACTCTGGGTGCCGAACGGAGTTCTGGGTAACATAGTCCCGGGGCCTTAAAGGAGACCCCGCTACACACTCCCCCCACTTAAACTCTTTGGTCCCCAAAGATAACATAACATTAAATTACAGAACGTACAACATCAATCAAAGTTTCGTATGATGTTGGCAGAGGAAATTCCCACCAAAAAATGAGGCAGTGAACTTCCCTGCCCACAGGCCACACTATCATTAGTGTCCTGCCTAACTGTGCCAGAGAGTGAGTTGGGGTTGCCCCCCACTAAATGAACAGTGGGAGGATCAGGGTCTTCCATACTCCTCCTGGCAGTAACCACAGTGTCTTCCGCACTCCTCCCCATCTGTGGGTAAGTTAATCTTCTGGGAGGCTTTATGGCCCTTCGCTTCCTCTGTCCTCTTGGGCTTTCTGTTATAACAGGTTCCTCTTCTGGAACCAACTTAGGAATTTCCTCTGGTTCGGGAGCACTGGACTCCGGAGCAGGGAGGTACATGGATTCCCTCGGATCTTCTTCTGGGAGTAAGTCACAGGCACTCTCCCAAGAATCTGACCAAGGACTGGACGGGATGAACTCAGTAGCTTCTGCATTCAGTGTGCTGTCTATGGTGTCTTCTTCAGGTGGAAGATCAATAGCAGAAGTTTCTGGGGCCTGAGAAGGCCAAAGCCAACAAAGTTCTTCTCCCTCATCTTCACTTATCTCCGAGGTCTCTGTATCCACAATCTTAGGGGTCTGGGACCGAGTGTCTGGTCTAGGAGTATCCAGAATGGAAATTGGGTTTGGGGAGTCCCTTGCAGGAGGTATCCGAACTGCTTCAGCAAGTGGGAGTAAGTGGTTTCGGTGCCAGGTCTTCAGTGGGCCCACCTTCCCTTCCGGCTTCAACTTATAGACAGGTAGGCCCGGCAGCTTCTTACAAACGACATAGGGTTCAGGTCTCCATCTGTCTGCAAGCTTGTGCTTCCCAGGGACTCCCAGGTTTCGTAGGAGAACTCGGTCTCCAGGTTGCAGGTCCTGGATCTGAACCTTTAGGTCGAAGTTCCTCTTATTGCGGGCCCCCCTTTGCTCCGAGGCCGCCTGGGCCTGTTCATAGGCTAATTTCAAATTATGTCTGAGTCTGTCAACATGTCCCTTGTGGGAAGCGGCAGAACAATGGTCTATGGAAGTGCCAAAGGCCAGATCTACTGGTAGTCTTGCCTCTCTCCCGAACATCAGTCGATAGGGTGAGTACCCTGTAGCATCACTGGTGGTGCTGTTGTATGCATGCACAACTGCCGCGATGTGGTTGCTCCAATGCTGCTTCTTTTCACTGCTTAAGGTCCCCAGCATGTTGAGTAGGGTTCGGTTGAACCTCTCCAGCTGAGCATCACCTTGTGGATGGTAGGGGGTAGTTCTTGTCTTCTTGATCCCCAAGGAATCCAGGAGCTTCCGGATCAACCGACTTTCAAAATCCCTTGCCTGATCTGAATGGAGCCGTTGTGGTAGCCCATAATGTACAAAGTATTTTTCCATAAGCACCTTGGCCACAGTGGAAGCCTTCTGGTCTTTGGTTGGGAAGGCCTGAGCATACCGGGTGAAATGGTCGGTTACTACCAGAACATTTCCTAGTCCACTCAGGTCGGGTTCGAGGCAGAGAAAATCAATGCATACCAGATCAAGTGGGCTTTGACTTTGCAGATGGCCCATTGGGGCAGCTTGATGGGGTAAAGTCTTTCTCTGGATGCATCGTGCACATGAGTGGCAGTATTCTTCAACTTCAGCCCTCATACAGGGCCAATAGAAACGGTCCCTAACAAGTTGAAAGGTCCTTTCCGCCCCTAGGTGGCCATGATTGTCGTGCAAAGCAACCATGACAGTCTCTCTGTGTTTCTCGGGCAGGAACAATTGCCATTTGTCTTCCAGGTCATCAGAGGGGCCTCTTCGGTAGACCACTCCCTGATGCACCTGCAACCTGTCCCACTCCTTCCTCAACAGGCGAGCTTCCTTCGAAGGGTGACGTAAGAGTCTAGTCGTGATTTTCCAGGGCCTCCAAGACCAATCTCCCCATGGGGTCTTCCAATTGGTCAGATCTCAACTCCTTTTTGGACAATTTTGGCAAATCATCTTCCCCCAGTTGGGTTACCCCACAGTACTGCTTGGGGACTCCGACTATGGTAACCCCTATCTCTTCTTCTCTTGAGCCGCCACTGGCTTGGAGTTCAGCCCCTTGACAGAGGGCCCGCACCCCGTCGGGTGCCACTTGAGTCCAGTCTCCTGTACTGCAGGTGGGGACATGAGATCTTCTAGACAAGGCGTCTGCATCTCAGTTTCCAGCCCCAGGTTTGTACTTTAGGCTGAAATTGAAGGCAGACAGCGCCGCCAGCCATCTATGTCCTGTGGCATCCAACTTTGCTGTGGTGAAAAGATAGGTGAGGGGGTTGTTGACGGTTTTCACCGTGAATTCTGCCCCATACAGATAGTCTCTGAGTTTGTCAACTACCGCCCATTTAAGGGCCAGGAACTCCAACTTATGGGTGGGGTAGTTCTTTTCAGAGGGAGTCAGACTTCTGCTCACATACGCAATGGGCCTCAGTTGCTCTTCATGCTCCTGGTAGAGCACTCCTCCCAAACCATCATGACTGGCATCTACATGAAGTTCATAAGGCTTCTTAGGGTCTGCGTATGCCAGGACAGGGGCAGTGGTTAAGGTTTTCTTCAACATCTGGAAGGCATCTTCACACTTCTCATTCCACTGATCCTTGACTGACTGGGGCCCGAGTCATCTTCTTCCCTCTCCGTCTTTAGCAGCTCATTCAGAGGCCTGGCTATCCGAGCAAACCCCTCCACGACCTTCCTGTAATAGGAACAGAACCCCAGGAAGGATCTGAGCTCTGTCACAGTGGTGGGTCTTGGCCAGGAGGTAACTGCCTCCAATTTTTCGGGGTCTGTGGCTACCCCATCTTCAGACACTATGTGTCCCAGATAGTTGACTGATGACTGATAGAATTGGCATTTTTCAGGTGAGAGCTTGAGTCCTTCCTCACTCAGCCTCTTAAAAACTTTCTCCAGCCTCTCTTCATGTTCTTCCAAGGTTCTTCCGAAGACAATGATGCCATCTAAGTATACTAGGACTTTGATGAGGTTCATGTCTCCTACAGTCTTCTCCATAAGACGTTGGAAGGTAGCTGGGGCTCCAGACAGACCTTGAGGCATCCGATCAAATTCAAAGAACCCCACTGGGGTTATGAAAGCCGTCTTCTCTTTGTCTTCTGGATGCATCAGGATTTGATAGTACCCGCTCTTTAGGTCCATAACACTGAACCACTTGGCTCCAGACAAACTCTGTAGGGCATCCTCTATCCTCGGAGTGGTATACTGGTCGGGTATGGTTCTCCTGTTGAGGGTCCTGTAGTCTATGCACAGCCTCAATGATCCATTCTTCTTTCTGACCACCACTATCAGGGAGGCATAGGGGCTTCTAGATTCTCGAATCACACCGGTTCGTTTTAGCTCGGCAAGCTGTTCCCTCAAGTTCTCAAGGTCTGCTAACGGAACTCGCCTGACTCTTTCCCTGAAGGGCTTGTCTTCCTGGAGGCAGATTCGATGGGTGGCACTCCTTGCACACCCCACATCAAACTCATCTTGGGAGAAGATCTTTTCCCACCTGGTCAACTGGGCCTTGGCTCTCTCTTTCCAAGCCCTGGGTAGGTTTGGGTTCTCCATGGAAAGTTTCTCCCACACAGTGCTTTCTCCATCTGTCTTCTCCACATCCGACAAAACAACTGGGGTGGCAGGGCTCACCTGACCCAGCAGCACCCTGGCTGGGATCTCCATGGGGCCACCTGTAGTATTCCTGACACTCACAGGTACCTTATAGTGGGCCTTCTTCGGGGCCCTCAACGGGACCACTTCTGGAACTACTTCTAAGCCCGAATGTTCTCCCCTTGGATCGGGTTCCAACATGACAAAGGGCCCAGGCTGCTCCCAAGTGAGTTTCACAGTGGCTTTTAAACAGGCCACTTCTCATGGCTGTAGCACTATCCCTTTTCTTCCCAGCCTCCAGACCTTCCCTACCCCCTCTTCTGAGGCCTGCTGTTCTAGGATCAGTCGTTGGTAGGCTGTCTTCAACATTGGGTGGATCCCAGTGGCTGTGGGGTCTTTCCCTTTTGTTAGAGGGGCCAAGAGTCTTCGGACCAGATCCGTGTTGGTCCCTATTATTAAGGAACTCTTGTTAGCTCCAGGCGGTCGGGGGCATACCACAGCTAAGGTATCAAACACTTCAGCCTTCCTGGCTATGGACAGGTCGAAAGTCAGTTTTATAGGCAGATAGCCATCATAAGGGAAACTTCTGTCCCAATCCCCCATATCTCCAACTCTTCAATCATCTGGATGGGTAGGTGACTTAGATGCTTGTCATAAAAGTCCCGGTACAACAGGGTCACTTGCGCCCCAGTATCCAATATGGCTCTTGTGTAGACTCCCTCCACTTGGACAGGTACTATCGGGGAGGGACCTACCAGCTTCTCTGGATATCGCTTCGAAGGAGTCTCCTTCCTTGGATCTTTGCGTTTTCCTTTTGGACTTTCTTTCTTCCATTTCTCTTTGGACTTAAGCCTCTCTTGGGCCTGGTATGCATTGATCTCCCTCCTTTTGATGGGTGTAACCACCTGCTGAGGGACATTACTCTCTTTCTTTGGGGTGCGTTCCCTCCGAGGAACCATGTGTTTCTTCTGAGGGGTCTTGTCCACTCTTTTCACGTGCTTCTCATTCAGTTTGGAGCTCACTGGAGATGATGGGCACCCGGTTGACTCCTTCACCGGGGCCCGCTGAAGTTTTCCGGCGGCTTGCGGTTATTCATCTTTTTTTTTCTTTGGACTGGCACACACTCTGGCGAGATGGCCAGCTCCTCCACAATTGAAACAAATCACATCCCCCCAATCTTCCAGGGATGCGGGTGCTGAGGTATTAGGAAACAGCTCCTTCCTCGGATTTTCCCTCTCTGGTTCCCTTGACTTATTTTCCATCAGGGAGGTCAGCATCCCCAATACTTGGGACATCTGCGACTTCAAGGTATCCACCTCTGAGTCTTTTTCCAGGGTCATGGCCGTCCTGACCATCACCGGAGGAGGATTTACCGACTCAACTGGTTGGTTCTTCTTCTTCTCCTCCAGCATAGCTTCTTCCTCTCTGACTACTCGGATCAAGTCAGGGTACTCCAGTCTCTTCCCGTCCTGTCTGGTGCGTAGCGCCAGTGTGATGGGGTCCAGGGGCTGAGATCCTCTCATCACCTGCTGAACACGGGCCTCATCCACCTTCTTCGACCTGACATCCACCACCCATACTTTTTGGTGCGGGGACAGCGACATCACTAGCTGCTTCACCGCTTCTTCTTGCCAGATCCCTGAGAGTTCTATTACTACTACCCCGGCTGGATCTGTGCCGACCGCTTTGCACCACTGCCCTACTTCTAGTGGGTCCATGCTGGTGCTTTTGGCGCGTTACTTGCTGCAACAGGATCCCGGACTCGAGAGCCCCCACGTGTAGCGCTACCCCCAGTTAAGAGAGCCGCTGGATTTTGTTTCGGGCCCTGTGTACAGCACCGCCAACCCCCAGCAATCTTACTCGACCCACTCTGGCACAGTTAGTCTAGGGATTATACTTGTATCACAATCAAACAGTATTGCAAGGGTTACCTCTTTGCAATAAGACAACACACTGATGCGAGAGATCAAGTATAACGGTTTTACTTTAGTTTTAAAAGGGCATAGGCAGAACATAACACATACAATTTGCTTACAGAGCCCTGCAGCAATAGGATATAGCACGCAATAATGGCGCAGCGCGGTAATCCACCACGCGCAGCTATTATTGTATACGTGCCCTATGGCGCACTAAAACAATAGTCTATCTCCCCTCCCTGGTCAGGCCTGACACAGAATAAATCTCAGTCTTTTCATTAAGGATTTCTTCGCATGCAAACTTTCGGTGGTGCACTTGATGAAACAGTATTTTTGTAATCCATAAAGTAGGCAGTCACAAGGAACACTATACTGGAGACCCTTTAGGTCTGTCCCGCTACTGGTCTCCAGTGGAACAGCAAACAAACGATCGGTGGGCCAAGACAGTCTATAGGCCTAAATACGGTAAAGTCTATTGGATTGAGCAAGCGCTTGCTCACCACTCCGGACGCGATCCCAGTCCGGGACTTCCACCTGCTGTGTCTCCGCACACAGTGTCTGCCACGATCGGGTCCCCGATCCAACCGATGTCCTCACTCGACAAGTCAGATACCACTCAGGCTCCCCAGTGGGTGGAAGGCTCTTCGAAAGTTGTGCAAGGCCCCAGGCTTCAGGCCTTGCACTGCAGCAGATCCGCACAGGAAGAACTGTTGCTTGCAGCGCGGTGTCCAAAGAGGCCGAGCTCTGCCTCGCCTCCTTCTTAAATAGCCCCTCCCATGAGTCTCTGCGGTGGCCAATTGCACTCTGGGTGCCAAACGGGGTTCTGGGTAATGTAGTCCCGGGGCCTTAAAGGAGACCCCGCTACATATATATAATCACTTAACTTCCTGTTGTGTTCCCAGTACAAGAAGTAAAGGCCAGTCTCACTAATAGGACAAATAAGTCAACCAAAAATAAACTGCTAGAGGTTTTAACCCTTCCCTACTCTAGACAAAAGAAAAAAGTTTCTACACATACACATTAAAGTGATTGTAAAGGCTGTTTTTTTATTTATTTTTTAAATAACAAACATGTTATACTTACCTCCTCTGTGCAGTTGGTTTTGCACAGAGCAGCCCGGATCCTCCTCTTCTGAGGTCCCTCTTTGCTGCTCCTCAGCCAGCAGCTTGCTACAGGGGTCACCCAAGCCGAGTCAGAGCTCTGAGTATCTATTCAGACACAGAGCCCCAACCTGGCCCCCTCACCCCTGATTGGCTGACTGACTTTGACAGCCGCGGGAACCAATAGCGTCACTGCTCTGGTTTCAGCCAAACAGGAGGAGTGTACTGGATGGCTGAGGGGATCGTGGACATCGCTCTAGAGAGAAGGAGCTCAGGTAGGTAATTACGGGGTGCTGGGGGGACTGCTACACACAGAAGTTTGTTTTTTATCTAATTGCATAGAATGCATTAAGATAAAAAACCTTCTGCCTTTACAACTCCTTTAATGCTATTATTCATGGTGCATAAATGGTATTTATATACACTTACCAAAGACACCCATGAAGCAAGTTAAGTGAGTTTAAACTCCCCATAAGGTAGGTGGGCTCTCCTCATAATGTAAAAGTGTGCACAATATACTTGCCATTATGTTACACTTACTTCTCAGTGTGTATTCCCTCCAGCGAGGACAGGTCCAAACCAGCCGCCACTCCATCTGCTGTTACCTACCCTGCTGTTTCTTCAGGGTCCCACGATGCTCCCATCTGGCTAGCCAATGGGGATGTAACTCCTATATAGTCCATGGCAACTGTGAAGCGTACATAGCAAAAGAGAAACGGCATGAATCATAGGAAAGGATGATGCAGTACCCAATAAATGTGATTTTACTCTATGCTGCAGGCCAATGGTTGAAAGTGGAAAGTCAAGAAAGTTTTGCTTCTGGAATAAAAAAAAAAAAAAAAGCCAATTTTCTTTGCAGGGTAGAAAGACTTTTTCTACAGAATGGAGAGAACCAGAATGGGAGGGAGGGAGGGAGCAGGTGTCCTAACTAAAAATCAAAGGGGTTTAGTATGTCATCAGTGCCCGATGAAGTCATGTATTACAAAGCGCATTGGACGGGGTTTCTGGTAACGCTGTGCTATTATTGTACTAGGCACTGTCAGCTCGGGTGGAGCATGCTTTTAAGTGAATCTATTTTTAATCAAGAATCTTTTGCTGTTGCAAATTCTCTTGCTTCCTTTCTCTTTTATGTGTCTAGAACTCGATCTGGCTAATAAATGCCAGTCCAGGCATCCTGTTTTGGAAACTATTCAGTATGACCTCCTATATTATTAGGGTTCACCTTAGGGCTGAGTGCAACTTTAATTTATAATATATTCCTCAATAGTCACAACAAAGGATATAAATCTATTTTGTGTGCAACAAATGTTTTTTCAACACCCTTAAAAAATGTTTTCAATGTAGCAGTGACATCATCACTGTGCTGTACATAGCCTTGGCTGGCCCAGCAGGCCCCACGTACTACAGGAGGGGGCGGGGACAAGACCAGTCATCCTTCACAAGGAGAGAGTGGCAGTGACCATTCTGCTGCGGAAAGTAAAGGTTTCACACAGGATTACTGCACAGATGTGGAAGAAATACGCGATGCACAAGAAGGATGACTACTCGTGCCTCGTGTATTTAAACAATATTTGCTTATCCTGCAAAAAAAAATTTCTAGAGATTTCAGCAGCCTAAAGCTGACTTCTACTCACAAATTAAAGTACCACTCTGCCTTCTCCTCCACAGTGCTGCCGTGCCTCTTGCATGCTAAAGATGGAGCCAGAGAGCGGAAGCCCAGCGAAGAACTGACTATGGGGAAGACAGCACGGAACTCCATTAACTGGTATGCGTTTGTTTATTAAAAAGGAGAAGTTTGGGATTGTTAAAAAATAAACCTTCATACTCACCTCCATGGTCCTCTGCTGGCCCTAAGCCAGAGAACTGAGCAATCACAAAACCTCTGATCGCTCATTTCTCAGTCAGCTCTGAGCAGAGAGCGGTGACTACAAGTCACCGCTCTCTGCTCTGCCCCTCCAGCGCTCACTGGAGTGCTGGGGAGTGTGGCAGAATGGCGCTAGCTCAGGCTCTCAGTCATGCACTGAGAGGCTGAGCAAGCTGCCAATCAGGCATCTGGGTGGATCCCAACAATATGGGTGTGATCCTTCCAGATTTTGAAGCTGCTTTGTGGCATGAGGGAAGCAATGCTTCAAGCATACTGACAGCTGCTCTGCTCCAGTGTCTTCAGTGGGATGGAGCGGAGAAGCTCACTCAGCTGCCAGAAGAGCCAGCGCTGGCTAGGATGTCACGTCCTACCCGGCAAAGGCTCTTCCAGAGGCTGAGTAGGCTGCTCCATCCCGCTCATGTCCTAGCCAGCACTAGCTCTTCCAACAGCTGAGTAGGCTTCTCCATCTTGCTCACGTCTTAGTCGGTGCTAGCTCTTCCGGGAGCTGATCGAGCTCCTCCATCCCACTGCAGACACTGGAGCCGAGCAGCTGTTAAGCCTAGTACACACGACCGAGAATCTCGTCAGGAAAAAACCCGTCGTATTTCCCTGACAAGATAATTGACAAGAATCTTGTCCCGGCCGAGTGTACACACGCTCGATTCAAAAGAACCGCCGTTCTTTTGAATGGAATGAACGCGGTGACGTCATTGACTACGACGAGCGTGCGCTCGTCACATTCGATGCCGTCGCCGCCATCTTGCTACACCCTACCTATGCCTAGGAAGCTACCGCGCATGCGTCAAAGTCATTTCGAGCATGCGCGGGTTTCCACAGCGACAGGTAAGCGTACACACTCTTGGGTTTCTCGTCGGGAAACAGGCCGACGAGAATCCCGACGAGAAAATAGAGAGCAGGTTCTCTATTTTTCTCGTTGAGATTCTGGCCAGTTTTCTTGACGAGAAACCTAAAAGACTCGTACACACGGCCGGTTTACTCTGCCAGCAATTTTCTTGCTGGTTCTTCCTGAGAAAACCAGTCGTGTGTATGAGGCTTTAGTGTCCTTGAAGTGTTGCTTCCTTCTCAGGAGCTTATAAACGATCGGCCCATGTTACATCTTTGTGACAGTCGGAGGGATCTCATCGCTCAGTGATTTCACGAAGGCTCTTGTGGACGACATACCTGAGTCAAGCATCGGTGTTTGAGTGCAATTGTAATTGTTTTCAATCCAATTATTAAAAGTTACTGGCCGCCATCCCTATTCAATACATACTCAGTGCACTCTATGAGGTGATATTTCCCCCCCCCTCCCCCATGTTAATACAGACATAAAAGGGGGGGGGGGTATAATTGCCAGTGACAGATCACCCTCTCCATGGAGATGTGAGGGCTGTGATCACCAAAGCTCCCTCCCCCCCACAGTGCAAGTCTGAGGACCCTGATGTAAAGGGGAACCTGATGTGAGAGGGAACACTGCTGACTGATGTGGGGGGGGGGGGGGGGGTTTGGTGACCAGAGACTACAATACATCAGAGTTCCTCTTTACATCACGCTCCACAGTGTCCCCCTTACATCCCCTTCAGGCACCCTTACATCAGGGTCTGCAGAGGTCTTTCTTGCACTGTAAGGGAAAACCATGCAGATTCTGATGTAAAGGAGAACTCTGAGGACTCTGATGTAAGAGAAACACTGGGTACTCTTGTGTAAGGGGGGGGGGGCTCTGGTGATCAGAGACCCCCTTACATCAGAGTTCCCCATTACATCACAGTCCGCAGTGTTCCCCTTTTCATCAAATTCCACAGCATTCCCCATTACACATATAAAAATATGTTATCAAGAAAAAAAGTCAGATGAGCGCTTCAGAATTCTCTGCCTAAGCCTAGGCTCCTGAGATGTAAATCCGGCCCTGTTCGGAAGTATCATGTAATACTACATAGTGGCAGCTTGTAAACTAAATACTTTTGAAGATTTATCCCTTATAGCCATTTAGCTCTACAGAAGTTTTAGAGCAGCAAATGTTTTTTCTTTCTTTTTTATACTTTTTTGCTGTCTTTGTCTCTTTGGGGAGACTTTTCTTCACACTTCTCTGAATGGCTGCACTGTTAATCCTCTCTTAGGGCTGGTTTAGACCTGAATAGCACAGAAAATTGGTCCGCATTCCTCTGCGATTCAGTGCAGTGGCAGTTTAAAAATCGCACTGGATCGCGCTAAAAATAGTACATGCACTAATTTTAAAAATGATCCAGTGTAGGCAAATGCACTGTATTTGCGATCTGTGTTTGGCATGTCATTGGGAAAACACTGACACCGGCAGCAGATCACAAAACTGCGGTGAACGCGGTGTGGGAATCGGACAGTTGCCACCTGAACAAGTTTCTGCATTGAAAGATTTCCCCTCCATAATATTTCATTTAAAAAAAAATCTGGATTTTCCGTCATTTCCCTCCAGGTGACAATTATCATCAGAACAAAACGGAAAGAGTGAATCCCCAGCAGGGACGCAGACAGCAAATAAAAACCTGACAAAAGTTCTAACCCTTCACATTTTAGCCCAAACTAAGGCCTCGTACACACGAACGAGTTTCTCGGCAAAAACCAGCAAGAAACTTGCTGGCAGAGATTTCTTGCCGAGAAATTCGTTCGTGTGTATGGTTTCTCGTCAAGAAAAGCGACAAGAATCTCGACGAGAAAATAGAGAACCTGCTCTCTATTTTCTCGTCGAGATTCTCGTCAGCCTGTTTCTCGACGAGAAAAGTGAGTGTGTGTACACTTACCTATCCTCCGGGAAGCCCGCGCATGTTCGAAATGAATTCGACGCATGCGCGGTAGCTTCCTAGGCATACGTAGGGTATACCAAGATGGCGGCGACGGCATCGAATGTGACGAGCGCATGCTTGTCGTAGTCGATGACGTCACAGCGTACGCTCCATTCAAAGAACCGCGGGTTCTTTGAATCGAGCGTGTGTACACTCGGCCGGGACAAGTTTCTTGTCCAAGAATCTCGTCGAAAAAAACGACATGTTTTTTTTCGACGAGAATCTCGGCCGTGTGTACGAGGCTTGAGAATAAAAAAATGAGTTTATATAAGTTTTAATAAACTTTTCATTTTCAGACTCCAATGGTCTGCATTTTGTAAGGTTTACTCTCATAAATTTTTGATCAGCAGAATGTCTGGAAAACACAGGAGTAAGTTGCAGCTGTAAAGTGTCAAATAAGCCCTTTATAATTTAAAGGGACGCTGACATTATTATTGTGCAGGTGCTTACAAAAGCTTACTTTTAAAGACTGCATTGAATTTATTTTCTAACAAAACTTGGTGGAGAAAAGCTTTTTCTTTTCCCGTTCATCACTGTCTAGTGTAGTCAAAATACAAAAATAGATTAAAAGCTCAGTTTTATAGCATTTCAGTTTAGTTTCAAATATGCTACGGTCTCATTTTCTTACAGAAGGAACACTTTATTATCCAGTTTTGTCATTTTTAGGAATCCTGGAAATTCTGGATTAGGATATTGCTATTTTACTTAGGTCTGCCAAGTCTTCTTTAACTGCAATAGGTCTCCAGAATTAATCGACCTGAATATGAGCGCACATTTGTCCTGGTGACAGACTGAGAATCACACACATAACAAAACAGTGTGAAATAAAGAGCTGGGTATTACAGAAACAGAAAACATTTTTTTACATTTGTATTTAGTGAATTTTATCCAAGGGTCAATGATAAAGTACATAGTCTGTGGGGGACAACATTCCATACTAAGGACTCTTGCACATCAGTGCCTGAGCCCATTCAACCCTAATTTGTGCCTTTACCTCCTACCCGAGCAGAATATTTGAAATGTTCCACATTTTGTCATGTTACCAGTGGCGTCACTTGGGTTGGTGTCACCCGGTGCAAAAAAAAATAAAAGATGGTGTCACCCCCCCACCAACTATAGTCCCCCCTCAGTACAGACCCCCTCCACTAACTAGAGACCCCCCTCCCGCAGTATAGATCCCCCTCCCTCAGTACAGACCCCCCTCACTAAGTACATACCCCCTACTAAGTACAAACCCCCCTCCCTCAGTATAGACCCCCCTCTAAGTACAGACCCCCCTCCATCAATATAGACCCCCTTCCGTACAGACCTCCCTCTGTCAGTATAGACCCCCCCTCAGTGAAGACCCCCCACTAAGTACTGACCCCCCTCCATCAATATAGAACCCCCTCCCTCAGTATAGACCTCCCCCTCAGTACAGACCCCCCTCCATAAGTGCAGACACTCCCACCTCAGTGCAGACCCCTCCATCAGAACAGACACCCCCCCTCAGTACAGATACCCCCCCTCAGTGCAGACCCCCCCAGCAGTACAGACACCCCCTCAGTGCAGACCCCCCCATCAGTACATACACCCCCATTAGTACAGACACCCCTACCTCAGTACAGACCCCCCATCGGTACAGACACCCCCACCTCAGTGCAGACACCCCCACCTCAGTGCAGACCCCCCATCGGTACAGACACCCCCACCTCAGTGCAGACCCCTCATAAGTAAAGACACACCCCCAGTGCAGACCCCCCTCAGTACAGACACCCCCTCAGTGCAGACCCCCCCCATCAGTACATACAGCCCCCTTTATTGGGATCGTATGTGATAGACCAACACAAAGTGGCACATAATTGTGAAGTGGAAGGAAAATAAATGGTTTTCATATTTTTTTTAAATAAATATGTGAAAAGTGTGGCGTGCATAGAACTTTAACAAAAGCTAATTGGAGTCAGTAGTTTGAACACCTGGAGTTCAATAAATGAAATAAGTATAAAAGTGTGGTCTAGCCCAGGTTCACACTGGGCTTGCGGAGTGAAGCCGTGCGAGTTCAGCTGAACTCGCACGATTTCACTCTCGCTGGCAGTCCCGATTTCAGCCGCGATTACAAAGACATCTGACACAGATGTCAATGTAAATCGCGGCCGAAATCGCAAAAAGTAGTACAGAAACTACTTTTTGAAATCGGTGCAGCGCCGCAGATGCAGCGTCGCACCGATTAGGACGGTGCCATTGCCGGCAATTTGCGGCAAATATCACCGTTTTGACATACGATTTGACATGCCAAATCGCATGTCAAAACGCACCAGTGTGAACCAGGGCTTAGAGCTACTTTGATTAAAGACACTCTGACATTTTAAGACTGCTGTTCATAAGAAGCATCAGCTGATGTGAGCCACGCCTCGCAAAAAAGAGCTCTGTGAAAACATATGATCAAGAGCAGTTGATCTGCATAAAGCTGGAAAGGGATACAAAGTAATCTCAAAGTATTTAGGCATCCATCAGTCGACAGACAAATTGTCTATAAATGGAGACAGTTTAGTACTGTTGCTACTCTTTCTAGAAGTGTGCACCCAGTCAGGATGACTCCCAAGGCACAACGCGGGATCCTTAAAGCGAACCTTCAGTCATTTTTTCAACTTTCCATCTATTAAATCTTCTGCCCTTGTTGTTTTAACTTTGGATAGTAAAACATTTGTTTTCTGCCAGTAAATTCCTTATACAGCCCACTTCATGTTTCTTGTCTGGTCAGTAGCCTAGGCTTATGACATCATGCACAGCTCTCTCTCTCTTGTGAGAGTTTACCAGGGAGGGAGGGGGGATGAGTCATGAGAGGGCCAATGCGAGCTGCAGAGCTGGAGGTGTACTTCTGTGTGTCTGTGTCAATCCAGGAAGTGAACAGGCAGCAGCTTCAGCTGCCCACAGTTAAAATGGATGCAGTTGGACTTAGTGGAGGGAGATTTCTGCAGCATATTTGGCAAGTACAGAATCACAGTATATATAAAATAATATGCACAGTGGTTGGAGGGATGCTTCAGAATGGCAAAGATGTTTTTGTTACAAATTATGTGAGCAGACTGCAGTTCCTCTTTAACGAGGTAAAGAAGAACGCATGAGTAACAGCTAAACGCTTGTAGACATCACTGTAACTGGCAAGCATCCCTGTTTATGAGTCTACCATACGTAGGTCTTTGAACAGACAGGGTGTTCTTGGCAGAATACCACGGAGGATGCTCTTTCTCTCAAAAAAAACTTTGCTGCACACCTGAAGTTTGCCAAGGTTTTGTGGACTTATGAAACAAAAGTTGAATTGTTCATGAAGAATACTCAGCACTTTGTATGGTGCAAAAAGGGCACAGCTTACCAACATCAAAAGATCATCCCAACAGTGAATTATGGTTGAGGGAACATCATGATTTGGGCTTGCTTTGCTGCCTCAGGGCCCAGACCACTTGCCATCATCGAGGGGAAAATGAATTCCCAGGTTTACCAAAATATCCTACAGGATAATGTCAGGGTGGCTGTCCACCAGCTGAAGCTTAGTAGAAGTTGGGTGATACAGCAGGACAATGACCCTAAGCATCAAAGTAAATCCACTACAAATCCGAACTGTCCACCAAAGCTTTCTTCAAAAATTGGGCTCCATGGATTGCTGATCAGAGAAGCGAACCCCCAGACTGATATGGTCCTATCAGATTTTCCCCTACCCCATTTTCCCAGTTTTCCACACGCCCAGTCAGGTCTACTTACCAGTTGCCTGATCCAGTAACAGTCATCACTATCCACATCTTAATTCCTTGAGTTCAGTCAGCCTAGCTCACAATAGAAGGACAAATTATTATCCAATTTATTCAGCTCATGGACATGATATCTTGCTCATTCCTGTTGACACCTAATGTTATGCTAAATACCAAGGTACCAAGGTGAATTTGTTTATGTTTATATATTATTTTATTTTTTCTTCCTTATTTCCTTTTATTATGCTTTTTATATTCCTAGCTTGGTGCACAGTTCCCGCTCACAGTTAGTACCCAAAGGGGTGGGCGGGGAATGGACACCGAGACAACCTGACGCCACTAAATATTGTTTGAGTTATCAATCTATTAACATGTTATGTAAATCAGACCTAAGTAATGTTACAACTGTTTGCAGAAAACCTAATATGGACAATTAAATGTACCTGTATGTCTTCATTGAATTTCAATAAACTTTAAGTTTAAAAAAGTACAGAAAAAAAAGCTTCAGAAAAAGAAAATGCATCTTTTGGAGTGGCCCAGTCAGAGCCCAGACATTAACCCCATAGAGATGCTGTGGAATGACCTTGAGAGAGCTGTTCACACCAAACATCCTCTAAATGTGTCTGAGCTGAAACAGCTTTGTAAAAGGAAGTGCTCAAAAATTACACCTGCAGGTCTGATCCAGAGCTACCGAAAGATCTTGCTTTAAATCATTGCTGTCAAAGGAGGTTAGACCAGCTATTAACTCTAAAGCCTCGTACACACGATCGGATATCCTATGGATTCTAATCCGATGGTTTTGTCCATCGGAAATCCGATGAAGCTGACTTCCATCAGTCTTGCCTGCACACCATCAGTCAAAAAACCGACCGTTCCAAACGCAGTGACGTAAAACACTCTGATGAGCCGAGAAAAATTTAATTTAATGCTTCTGAGCATGCGTTGACTTGATTCTGAGCATGCGTGGGTTTTTTATCCGATGGACTTGCCCATAGAAAATCGGAATTTGCTATCGGTTTTTGATCCATCGGAAAAATTTAAAACATGTTCTATTTTTTAAAACCGATGGAAAAAAGACCGATGGGTCCCATACACGATCGGTTTGTCCAATGAAAAAAGTCCATCGGACTGTTTTCATCGGTAAAATCGATCGTGTGTACAGGGCTTTAGGGTTCACTTACCTTTTTCCTCCAGCACTGTGAATGTTTAATGGGTGTGTTCAATAAAGACACAAGAAATTAAAACCGTTTGTGTATTACCAGCCTAAAGTGGTTATAAAGCCTAAATATTTTGTCCCTAAGGCCCCTTTCACATTTGTGCGACTTTTCCTGTGACTTTGGACTTTGGACAAGTCATACCTCATGATTCCCAATGATAGCCATTCATATTTGTGCGACTTCAAGTCGCACTGACTTCAAAGTAGTCCCTGTACTACTTTGGTCCGACTTTGATGCAAGTTACACAGGCATTCCCTGAAATCGTGTCAAAAATGGGGCAAAATCGTGGCCAAGTTGCGGCAGTGTGAAAGGGGCCTCAGTTCCAGCCTATATGACAACTATGGCTGCAATTATAGATCACCATGCATTTTCGGAAACTTTTTTTTTTCAATTATTATCTTTTCCTTCCATCCAACCTCTCTGCAGTGAGATACGCAATTTCTGCGGTTGCATTGGCTCCCGCCCCCCTCTATCCGCTGCTAGCATCATATTATTTTACAACTGGAAATGATGTGATGCTAGGAGGAGATAGGCACCATTTTTATTTTGGGCACTCTGTCTTTTGTCTGTATCAGTAGCGAGTGGCAGTGGAGGTGGCAGCGGCAGGAACTGCACTTCCTACTGCACATGCACGACATCGGGCGGTGCATTCTGGGTAGCCAACATGCACCGAATCTCGGGATAGAGCTCCAGTGGGCTTCAGATGCCCACAGTCAGGATGGATGCTTTGCTTATTGTGAGATTAGAGTAAGTGATCTATGCTGCACAAAAACCACAAAGGTACACTTTTGAATATTGGCAGTTTGTAAAGCATGAGTGAAGCATGTCATGGGGGTTATTTAAAAAAAAAAGGGGCGGAACTCCACTTTAGTGCATTCCTTGCATTAAAGCGTTTGTTAACCCAACACTTCATATTCCTGATTTGTGTCTGCTGTACCATGTACCTGAAAGTATCCTGTTCACTTGGCATTGCTCCCTTTGTGTGAAATACGTACCTGAGCCCTCATTTTATCCAGCAGCTGTGCCTGTCTGCAGTGGCTCTCTCCACTCATTTCCTCACAGGCCATTGGCTCCCGCTGCTGTCAAAACTAGTGGTGGGGACAGGGCCAAGTCCGCTGTCTGTGCCTATAGACGCAGACAGCAAGGCTCAAGAGCGAGCCTGTACAAGTGCCCCCATAGGAAGCAGCTTCCTATGGAGGCACTCGCAGAAGAGAGAAGCCAGAACCAACAGCGGAGGACCTGAGAAGAGGAGAAGCAATTCCATTGCACAGAGCAGGTAAGTAAAAATCTATTTGTTTTTTGATTTTTTTGCATTTACAATCACTGAAAGCACGTTGTGTTTGTCTATCATTGTAACTTAGATGAGTATCAGATCACATTTTATGGCAAATTACTGCAAAAAATAAATAAAAATACAGTAAATTTTAAGGGGTTCGCATACTTTTTCCCATCACTGTAAATATTTTCAACTACCAACAATTTATTCTAATGGTTCTTTTCTTTAGGAAAATATATAATGTTTTGGTGTTCTAAGTTTTTTTTAGGCCTAAAATGCGCATTAACACGCAACGCATTGTAAGTTCAACTTTCTTTGCACTTAAGAGGGTTAAAGCAGCCAGTTTAGTAAGGCACAGCCCAAGGAGTTGGGAAACATTCATCTATAAAACTTTTAAAAATAACATCTTCTTTTGTAACATATTTTTTTTTTATTAAAAATAAAAATAATTTTATTGAATTAGGTTCAAAAATTCCCCATGTGGATTTTCTACACGCTGCAAATATCTTTTTCCCTCTTATGTAACTGGATAATTGACACAACGCTATTAATATCACATGACCAAGAACAAAAACATCTCTGAAAGGTGGGTTTGTTCCAAAACATGACATCACTGCCTAAATAAGAAAAGATTACAAACTGAATATTGAAACTACTGTAGATTACAGCATAAAGAGCAAGGTTTCAGATGACCGAAGAAAGAACATCAGTTTTTCCACACTTCGAAGGAAATAAGATGTAACTGATTAAATGAACTCATTCGAAGCTTTGATAGATTCTAGAAATATTGTTAAATTGCAGCCAGCTGGACTGGCCCACACATTTGGCTGCATGGAAACTGTATTTGTCAATATTTTCTATTAGGAATTCTGGAGAAATAATGTGCCATATTGTCTACATCATATCTACGATTGCCAACATCTAAAACTGCTCATTTAATGCAAAGCAGGAGGATTATTTTGATGGCGGTCCTAGCAGCAACACATACTCAGCTTCCCTCACTCCATTTCCGCTGTGATTGGCCAATGAGAGGGAAGAAAAATACATTCTTATATGGGGGAGTTTTGTGTCTCCTCCCCTTCCTCCCATGTGACAGAGATGATGCTCAGTGACTGGCTGTTTGGACACCTAGCTGTCACATTCACCAATTCCATGGCCTAACGCTGTGGTCTCTTTGTCTTTGTGTAGTTGATGGCTTCCGTTCACTGGCTTCCATCCTGGCGTACAGAAGTTGATCTACTGATCAATTTCTGTACAACAGCCCTGCCCTTTCGATCAGCGCTATAGTTGGCAAGCCTTCCCGCTGTCAGAATACAATGTGGCTGTGTGGATGGGGGAGAACATGTGGATGGTGGAAATCGGATCATTTTTTTTCTATCAACCTTCTGGTTGAGTAAAGAAAAACAGACTTATCTATGGCCAGCTTTAGATTTTGTTCTGCACCTCAGCACTGCTAAGGCCTGTCTCTAGCACACCTACCCTCACCTCCCAGTAACTGCTTGCTTTGGTGAGTCAGAGTACTGTGGCATAGGTATCGCCTGCAGTGTAACATTTCCACCTCTAGGTACTCTGGTGAAGACCAGGCAGTACTTTAGACTTTGCACCTTGGACCTTCTCTGGCCTCTAAACGAGCATGTACGCAGGTGCAGAAAGCTAGTCTGCCACCAGCTGGCTCTGTGCCAGAATAGTGTCTAGTTACAGCAGTAGATAGTGACATCAGGTACTAGGCCCCCTTTAGGTAGGACCCTCCTGCAGTGATGTCATAGGTGAGTCAGTGCCCAGTTATAAGCCAGGTTGGGAGGAGCCATAGTACACTTGGGGCAGGGGAGCCAAGCACCCCTCATCAGCTCAGTTGTAACCAGCACGTGGAGGCCCTGTACAGGAGGCCAGGGAGTAGACCTGGATCCAAGGATAACCGTCTGGAGACTTTCTGACCCTTATGGAGGCGGGGCTAAAGTGGATTGCAAAAGGTCTTTCAGGCCAGGCCAAGAGTTTCCTGAGGGAAGATATTCCCCTGGAGGGTCCAGGGAGAGATGTACCTATGGAGGAGGCGACTACAGAGATCTCATTCCAGTGAGTACTTATGACCCCAGGTAGAAGGAGAGACTGTTAGAGAGAGATGGCTGCTTAAAGTGGTGCATATGCTTTCACATGTAACTGCTGAGGACCATCTACTAAATGTGATTCACTATGTAATATCAACTGACTCTAGAATGTATGTCGATGTGATGTAACTGTTATGCCATTCCCTTAGTACCTTTAGTAAAGTGCAGAGATTCTATTCATGGGTGTGGATATTCCTTCCTTGGGATATAAAGGTCAACGGCCAGGAATGTAGTGTGGAGGCCTATGGCAAGAAGTTGGGCATAAAATGGCAGAGGGTTGGGCCACAACAGGAGGGGCAGTGTTCTAGCAGGACAGAAGCAGGGGCAGAGACTTGTGCTTTTGGCACCATTACTAGCCAATTCCAAAGCCCCGCTTACAAGTGGGCATGTTCTACTCTGTGGCTTTTACACTGCCTGCCCAGCTGCTACAACCTAGTCTTGGTCAGCCAATTTGCCCCTAATGAGAGCGGCTTCCCAATCCATGACACCAGCAATCTCACATGGGGATAGGGAGAAAATCTTCAGCACTGTCTAAGCTCCAAGTCATGCCTCCATGGAGACGAGCTTGAGCAAACATTATATTTTGAGCAGTCCTAGGATTGCACATCACATATGACACTGTGGCTGGTCTAGATTAGGGCATATAATTAGACTCTTTATGATATTTTGCAAATTTGGCAATTTGGCAAAACAAAACACATTAATCACTCAACTTAAATGTGCATGTTAGAGCATTTTAACCTGCTTTGTTCCTTGCAGAGGTCCATACCTAGCTATGATCCAATAATGTGTATGAGTAGGCTTTTTTTTTTTTTTTTTACTTGTGCTTAAAGTCGGGAATGATTTAAACCCCTACCATATATATACTGCTATCTGTGCCCCCACTGAGTAGATTGAACCTCTATTTTTGTCCTGGTGACCATCATCACTGAAACAGAACACTCCAAAGTAATACAGCTGTCACACCAAACCAAGAGTTGTGGGTAACTCCTCCAATGGGGAAACAAGTTCTAGTGACAACTGTCTAAGGCAGGGGTGCCCAACCTTTTGAAGAGCGAGGGCCACTTAAGCAACTTGGTAATTAGTCGAGGGCCACCATGAGTGGAGCGGACAGATTACAGGTCATTGCTACTCTATAGGCCCTCCGATTCGCCCAGATGGAAGGCGACAAATGTTTTTCGGATTGGAGGTAGGCAGGCATAAACGGGCATCTGTCACTCTGTAGAGGTGTAGAGGGTCCCATTTGGTCGGGCTGATAGTGTGAAAAGGGCCTAAGACTGCTTTCACACTGATGTGCTGCGGCTTACCCACACCGCAAGTGCAACTGTGTCTATCCTGCGGGTTAGCTGAACTTTGCTATAGACTCCACCTGTGGCAAAAGCCGGCGCCGTAGAGGAAGCATCAGCTTATGGGGCTCTGCTCTGCAGCCGCTTTCTTCCTCTACCACTAGCTTCATATCACAACACTGATGCTGTAGTATGGCGGGTCGGCAACCTGCGATCTTTGCTTGCCAACCCGCCATTCCAGAGCAGGAGGTCGCGATCCACATCAGAGGGCTCCGCGGGCCACTAGTTGGCCACCCCTGGTCTAAGGCTTAGTTTATACTTTTGGGGGGGAAGCTGTATTTTTACCATCCCCCAACTGCTCCCCCTAAGCTGCAAAGGCAGCTATATAGGATGTATACAAATGCTGTGGGCTTTGCATCACCTCATGACAAAAATTATTCCTGCTGTCATGTTCAGCAGGCAGTACCGCTCCTCGAACATGACCCATTTAAGTGAATGGGGTCGCCCTGCAACAACGTGCAAAGTGTGTGGTTGCAGCACATTGGAGTGGGCTTTTTTTGGGTTAAAACAGTAAAGAGGTGACATAATGCACTCTGAAAAGTGATCCACCATGAGCTGCTCTTAAAGCGGAGTTCCACCCAAATTTTTTTAATTTCTGCTGTCCGGATTCCCCCCCCCCCCTCCGGTGTCACATTTGGCACCTTTCCAGGGGAGGGGGGGGAAGATACCTGTCTAATACAGGCATTTTCTCCCACTTACGGCAAAAGATTGCCGCAGTATCAGCAGCGATCTACGCCATGTCCGGCCCCTCCTCTGTCCCCCTGCTGTCTTCTGGGAAACACACATGTCCCAGAAAACAGTAGGTACCACTCAGAACGCGCAGCGTGACTCGCATATGCCCAGTAGGGAACCAGGCTGATTCCCTTACTAGCAATGCCGGTGCCTCCATCCAGAGCCGAGGGACAGGTCCACTTCGGGGAGGACATTACGGGCTCCCTGGACAAGTAAGTGTGCTTATTTTAAAAGTCAGCAGCTGCAGTATTTGTAGCTGCTGACTTTTAATTTTTCTTTTTTTTGGCATCCGCTTTAAGAGGGCAAAGCATGTGTAATTGAGCCCTAAAAGAGGAATTCCCCTCACCTTGTAGATATTCCCCCATATTTCCTGTTGCATCACCAGGAAAGGAAATGAAGGGCAATATCTGCAACAGGAGGCAGAAAGCAAAAAATAAACTGAAAAGAGTTTCCTACTCCCTATCTGAAATTAAAGTGGAAGTAAACCCATTGATTTAACATTTTAAAAAAACTGTTAAATTCCCGGCATGCCAGAAATGCTAACTGCCACATTGGTTGTGCTCTCAACCAAACTGTCACACCATCCAATGGTTGGTGTCATAACTGGTCACATGTGCAGCATCATGGCAGTTGAAGATTAAACAAAGGTCAAGATGGCAGCTTCCTTGGCTGAAAATGATAGGAGGGTTTACTTCCACTTTAACAAAAAAAAAAAGTTTTAGCTATATAGCTAAAAAGTTAGGCTATACATTTACTTTAAGCTAAAGCTTTCTATGCATTTCATTAATGAAGTATTACACAAAGATCATACCTCTTGAGTACACCATCCACATTCTGGTCCAAGTGCAAGGCATTTTGTGCATGTAGCTGCATTTGAAGAGGAACATTGGTTTTCAACTGTAAGAGAGCAAGAAAAGCTGTATAAATATACACTTTTAGGTAACTGTATCCTTATTGCATTCAAAACCCCACATTTCCAGTGCAACGCGTTTAGGATGCATTTCACAGTCATTCTTATGGAAGATGCATTCTGCTAGAAACCACATACTGTATGCAGCAAGATTTTTTTTATTGTGATGCCGCGTACACACGACCATTTTTAATGTCATTGAAAAAACAACGTTTTTCTCGACGTGATTCTTCTCAAGCCTGCCTTGCCTACACATGATCGTGAAAAAAAAATGCTAGAGCAAAGCGCGGTGACGTACGTAACGTACGACGGCACTATAAAGGGGAAGTTCCATTCGGATAGCGCCACCCTTTGGGCTGCTTTTGCTGATCCTTGTGTTAGTAAAGTTTGGTGAGAGACGATTCGCGATTTTCAGCCTCATGCTTTTCAGTCCGTTACAGTGTGACGAATGTGCTATCTCCATTACGAACGCTAGTTTTACCAGAACGAGCGCTCCCGTCTCATAACTTGCTTCTGAGCATGCGCGTTTTTTTTTCACATCGGTAAAGCCTACACATGGCCGTTTTTCACGACGAGAAAAACGACGAGAAAAAAAAAGAGCATGTTCCAAATTTTTAATGCCCATTTTTCACGTCGCGAAAAATGCTCTGGAGCCCACACACGATCGTTTTTAATGACCAAATTAAAAAATTTAATTTTTCTCGTCATGAAAAACGGTCGTGTGTACGCGGCATTACACACAGCAACGTACTAGAATGCAGAGGTATAAATGCAGCCCAAGACAATACAAGCTCAGCAGCCCATGGGGAATATGCCACCCATCTTGAAAACGTGTACAGCGCCAGTAGAAGTTCTCAGAAGCACTCAGTGACAAGAAATATATTTACGTGTGGATATGAATATCTAGTCATATGTGGAAACGTGACAAAAAAAACAAACTTGTATCAAAGATAATTACTTGGTAAACTGATATTGCCCTCCTTCCCCCATCCAATGAAATGAATTGCCCTCTGAAGTGTAGGAAGCAAAATTCCAATAAAAAGCTTACAAATCCTGTTCCTGTGCAAACATTCAGGCAAACATTTGCACAGGCACTTCCAAAAACACAATAAACTTAAGGTATTTATAACTTGTGAAAAATAAATACTGAATATACGTAAAAAACAAATGCATGATCTAGGTGGAATCAGTATTATTATGCAGGATCTATATTGCACCAACAGTTTGCACAGTGCTTTGCAAGAAAAAAAGGGGAGATAGTACAGTTACATAGAGTAAATGGTAAAAAAGGGGGAACTTCCGCGCTGTCTCAAACTAACTCTAGGGGGCACTGCTGCAAGACACCTGTGAATCTAATTCAAAGAATAGTGTAATAATGAAAGTAAGGGGTTGGTGTCTGCGCTGTGAAGGATGGTGAAAAGCTATAGACACAGCCAATAGAGGAAAAATAAAAAAGTGAAAAATACACTACCACAATGAAACTGTGAAACATACAACACAGTGAATACGTGACAAACTTAATACAAAGTGAATGGGTACATAAAATGCAAAAGCCTATAAACAGCGCTTAAAATAAACACACAATCCAAATCATAAAATCCAAGGGGAGCAAAAGTCCAAAAAATTGTTGAAACAGATGAATGAAAAGTTCTTATGTGATAGTGTCTCCCACCACCAGTAAACAATGTGTTGTACACACACAATACTTGGAAAATTCTTCAGTGGTACACCTCTGTGTCTGGAAGCAGCTCACCTCACTGCTGTTGGATAAACAGCAAACGTAGACCGCAGAGTGTTGGTACAGTTATTATTATATTATTATTATTATACAGGATTTATATAGCGCCAACAGTTTGCGCAGCGCTTTACATCAGTTGCTATATATAGTGCGGTGTGGTAGTCTCCTCTCTGTTGCTGCAGTCCTCTCAGAGGCAGATACAGGCCATACATGGAGATGCAAAGACAAGAAGAGCAATCATAGCGTACCTCGGACAGGGAACCACAATGGGACAGATAACAATCTCACACAGTTGCACTCACTTGTTGTAAATGAGCGTGCACTGGGCAATACTCCACGAACGCTGCGTTCGTAAGCCCTCAATATGTGTGTGGATCAGGTCTAGTCCCCTTCTGTTTCCAGGTCATCAATTAGATGGATACTCGTCCTTTTTGTTTGGGACTCCTGTTCCATGTCACCGCGGGGAGGTACATCACTTTCACGGTCTTATCCGGCACCCCCCCACCGTTGCCTTCTGAAATCTGTGTGCGTCTCAAAAGACGACAGGACCATTCAGAAAGTGCCACGCCACTCGCGCTTGCGCAGTAGGAAGGCTAAAGGCTTCACTGCCGATTTCCCTTACTTGCAATGCCGGCGCCTGAACCCGAAACTGATGGACGGATCGGGGCTTGGGATGCCGACATCACGGGCTCCCTGGACAGGTAAGTGTCCTTATATTAAAAGTCAGCATTTGTAGCTGCTGACTTTTCATTTTTTTCTCTCCAGGCTGGAACTCTGCTTTAACTACTTGAGAACCGCGCTATAGCCAAATGACGGCTTCGGCGCGGCCCTGAAAATCCGGGAGGCCGTCAATAGACGACCTCCCCTTTCCTCGTTCCCCGCTCGTGCTCCCAAGCGCGCAGTGGGGAAATTCCGTGCTGCCCGTGTCCCTTGGACACAACCAATCACAGATCGCTGTGAATGGCCAATCAGAGTGGCCATTTACTATGCGATCTGTGCGGCCAATGAGAGATGATCATAAACATATGAGATCATCTCTCATTGCCGGCTCTCCCTCCTCACACAGAGACCGCGTGTGAGGAGGGAGAGTGATCTGTTACTTTGTTTCACAGTGAGTGATCTTTACCAGTGCCCATACAGTGCCCACCTGTGCCAGTCTGTGACCACCTGTGACGTCAGTGATCTGTGCAATCAGTGCCCACCTGTGCCACCTCATCAGTGCCTACCTGTGCCACCTCAGTGCCCACCAGTGCCACCTCATCAGTGCCCACCTGTGCCAATCAGTGCCCATCTGTGCCAATCAGTGCCCATCTGTTCCGCCTCATCAGTGCACATATGTGCAATCAGTCAGTGCACATCTGTGCCGCCTCATCAGTGCCCATCTTACTAAATACCTTGGAAAGTCTACTTTCCAAAAAGGGGTTATTTGGGGGGCATTTGTACTTTCCTGGCTTGTTAGGGTCTCAATAAATGAGATAGGCCGCCAGTACATCAGATGTGATACATTTTTTATGATTTGCACTATAGCTTGTAGACTCTAATGCCGCGTACACACGATCATTTTTCCAGTCGGGAAAAATTAAAAAAAAAAATTTAACAAGAAAAACGACCGTGTGTGGGCTTTTTATCATTTTTCCTGATGGGAAAAACTTCAATAATCCAGACGAGAAAAATTAGAACATGCTCTAATTTTTCTCGTCGCGATTCCCGTCATTTTTTTCCACGACAGTTTTCCCATAGGGAAACACTGACACGGAGCCCACACACGGTCGTTTTTCTCGACCAAGAAAAAAAATGTCGGGAAAAACGGCCGTGTGTAGGGAACCAAGCCGTTCCCTCGTTTTTCCCGTCGATTTTCTCGACGGTGTTTTCACCGTCGAGAAAATCGATCGTGTGTACGCGGCATAAAACTTTCACACAGACCAAATAATTTCCACAAATTTTGGGTTATTTTTACCAAAGATATATAGCAGTATAAATTGTGGCCAAAATTTATGAAAAAAAAAGTACTAATTTGCAAAATTTTATCACAGAAATTAAGAAAAATGTGTTTATTTTTTTACATTTTCGGTCTTTTTTAATTTATAGCGCAAAAAATAAAAAAACCCAGAGGTGATCAAATACCACCAAAAGAAAACTCGATTTGTATGAAAAAAAGGACAAAAATTTTTTTTGGGTACAGTGTTGCATAACTGAGTAATTGTCATTCAAAGTGCGTCAGCGCTGAAAGCTGAAAATTGGTCTGGGCAGGAGGCGGGTTTAAGTGCCCAGTAGGCAAGTGGTTAAGAATCAGGGATGTCAAACTACGGGAAAAGAATCTTTTGTTTGTAAAAGGTAATAGTATGAAAGGTAATAGTTGGCCCCTGACATGCAGGTAGAGTTGCCACCTTATCCCTTTAAACCCGAACACCCATGAATTACACAGGTTCTGAGGCAAATTAAATGCAGATGAGGCACAGAGTGAGTTTAATTATCACCTTAATCAGCCACAGAACCTGTGTAATTCATATCTGTTCGGGTTTAAAGGGATGAGGTGGCAACTCTACATGCAGGACATTTACTTTTAAACGTTTACAATGGCTGTCAGGCTGTCATGTTCAATGAATTTCTTCCAATGTCACTTTAAGGCGTGTGTCATCTGCCATGCATTAATGATTTAATGAGCGGGGACAGTTTCCATAGAACAGGCCAGGAATGTGGTTTGCTCCTTTTGTTGGCTTTCCATCAGGCATTTCTGATGTGCTTTTACCTGGAAGGAACCTTACGGTTATTTTTACTATGGGGTGTACTGCAATACTTGATCACCGTATATCTGTATATTAGTAACAATCTCTAATAAATGTGTGATGTGGAAAAACAAGCGGAAAGCAGTCACCATATAATTTTTGGAATGTGGGAAATCACACCTACTTTGCTGTTTGAAATACGGCTTTCCTGAAACCATTTTCCACTTTCCCAAATACAATAATAAATGTTTCAGAAATATGGAAACTTTCAACGGGACCCAACAATCCAATATATTGTTTAGTCCTTAGTCCTCTAACTAAATCTGCTGCGTTGTTCTCTAAAACAACTTGCATGCATTACACTATGTAGTATACTGTATGTACAAAACGTGTCATTGTTGCTTATTATACATATTTTACTACTATTGTCTACATTGGAAGGGTTATGCCTAATTAAATGTCAACCATATATCAACTTACCATTAGTGGGTAAGTGATTCTACATGCCAGCAGGTTGGATTTAGAACTGCACAGGAACGCGGTCAGTGTTCCTGTGCCATTCCTGCACAACTTCATGTGAATGGGCCGAAATCGCACTGGTTCACACAAAAAGTAATGTATGTTCAACTTTTCAAAAACACACCGGACCAAATTGCATGGGACTGCTCTACTATGTGATCTGGTGCAGGCAAGCATTTGGGGTGTGGCCAAGTATATGTTGACACCCACAGCAGATCACACACCAAATGCATGGAAAACGCCTTTCCCGAACCTGGCTTTGGTGTGAGGCGGCCCTTAGATGGAGGCAGAAGAGACACCGGCAGCAGGTGCTATCGTGGGAGGGGGTGCAGCAGAGACAGAAACCTTCCCCAGCTCTTCATTGCCCCTACTAACTGACAGTTCAGTCCTACAGATTACACTTGGCCAGTGACTCTCCCAGTGTAATCAGTGGAGCTCCGCAGTCAGTATGACATTCGACCTTTGAACCCCTACCAAGTACACATAGCATAGTTACAGTAGATCAGTTGTCAACGTGACAGCCGAGCTCCACGGATCACACTGGGAGAGCTCCTGTCCCAGTGTAATCTGTAGTGCTGGTCTTTTAAGCTGCCCATAGATGGATTGAAGTTTGTCCGGTTCAGCAGGGACCAGCAGAATTTTATATCCATCTATGGCCGTTCCAGCACAACAGAAGTCGATCTAACAAATGACTTCTATCGGACAGGACTTTTGGAAAACTTTTGTCAATCAGCTGTTGCAGCCAATCGGCAGGGGAGTCCCCGCTGTCAGAATACAATTTTGCAGCAGGAAAGATTTCTGCATCAGCTGGGGAAACCCCCTTTGGTTGTTTAACCACTTGCCGTCCAGCTCAAGAAGATATACTGTGGCAGGTTGGTAGCGCTGCACAAATCGCCGTACCTGTATGGTGGCTCGCACAGGCGCAGTTGCGGGCAGTCGCGCCCGCTGCATGCTGGTGGAGCGTGCTAACGGGTCGGGCGGTCTCGATGTCTGTCAGCGACCCCTGATCGATTAGTACAGAGGCAGAATGGGGATCTGTCAGTGTAAACAAGGCAGATCCCAGTTCTGACAGGGAACATGTCAGAAATCTTCTGTTCCCAGTGATCGGGAACAGTGATCTCTGTCATGTCACAGTGAGCCCACCCCCCTTACAGTTAGAACACACCTAGTGAACACACTTAGCCCCTTGATCGACCCCTAGTGTTAACCCCAAATTTGTCCGCCGCAATGTCACAGTCCCGTAAAAAAAATAAAAAAATCGCAGATCGCCGCCATTACTAGTAAAAACAATAAAAAATAAATAAAAGTCCCTAAATCTATCCCATAGATTGTAGACGCGATAACTTTTGCGCAAACCAATCAATATACGGCTACATCATTTCAGCCTAAACTGATGAATAAATGTGTTGCTGTATATATTTTTTTGGAATGTATTAAAGCAAAAAGTAAAAAAAAAAAAAAAAAAAATTTCAAGACTGTCGCTCTTTGTTTATAGCGCAAAAAAATAAAAAACGCATAGGTGATCAAATACTACCAAAAGAAAGCTCTATTTGTGGGAAAAAAAGGACGTCAATTTTGTTTGGGCACAGCATCGCACGACCGCGCAACTGTCAGTTAAAGCGATGCAGTGCCGTATCGCAAAAAAATGGCCTGGTCATCAAGGGGGCAAATCCTTCCGGGGCTGAAGAGGTTAAAAAAAAACCAAGGCATTTCTGGCCAGCTGTAGTGTGACAGCCCAGGCCTGCTCATTATTCATTTATGACAGAAATCTGTAGTTGTGGCCCTCGGAACCCTCCACACTAAGGCCGCGTACACACGACCGGTTTTCTCTGCAAAAAACTACAAGAAAACTGCCGGGAGAGTTTTCTTGCCGAAAAAACCGGCTGTGTGTGCGTGGGTTTCAGTTTTCTTGTCGAGAAAACTGCCCAGATTCCCCAACGAGAAAAAAGACCACCTGCAGTCTTTTTTTGTCGTTGAGAATCTCGTCTTACCTGTCGCCGTGGAAATCCGCGCATGCTCGAAATGACTTTGACGCATGCGCGGTAGCTTCCTAGGCATAGGCTGTAGCAAGATGGCGGCGACGGCATTGAATGTGATGAGCGCACGCTCGTCGTAGTCGATGACCTCACCGTGTGCGTGCCATTCAAAGGAACGACGGTTCTTTTGAATCTTACGTGTGTACACTCGGCCGGGACAAGTTTCTTGTCAAGATTCTCGTCTGGAAAAACGTCGTTTTTTTCCTGACGAGAATCTCGGCCGTGTGTACAGGGCTTCAGGCCTGATTCACACCGATGCATTTTTAGTGCTTTTTGCATTTTGCAGATTTGCTCTACAGAACGTGTTCCATAGGAAACCTTGTTAAATAGACTTTAGTGCAAATCTGCAAAGTGCAAAAAGCACAAAAAATGCATAGGTGTGAATCAGGCCTCAGGGAATATTACCGACCGTGGTGCTCACTCATTCGGATTCTTTGCCTATCGGGAAGGCTCCTCAGGACCCCCATCATTCCAGCAGAATTACTGTACAGCCAGCCATTCTTACCAAAAAGGCCAGAATGAGGGTGTAGCACCCCTACTGAATACTGATAAGAACAGATACTACACTTGATCTTAGCCAAAAGGCAGCAAAGGAGGTCTTACTTTTTCTAATATATTAGTATAAAACATGATCTACAGCAGGGGTCTCAAACTCAAATTGCCTGAGGGCCACATGACAAGTTTTCATATCCCATGGGGGCCGCATGCAAACTTTTAAAACAATAAACTATACCAGCAATAATATACTACACTATACCCAGCACTGATGTCAGCAAACGCATTATTAACCCCCATCACTGGTGTCAGCAAACGCATTATTAACCCCCATCACTGGTGTCAGCAAACACATTATTAACCCCCAGCATTATCCCCCTACACTGCACAAATACCCCCCACACTGCACAAATACCCCCCACACTGCACAAATACCCCCACACTGCACAATTACCTCCCACACTGCACAATTACCTCCCACACTCCATAAAATGCCCCCACACTGCACAAATACCCCCCACACTCCATAAAATAGCCCCACACTACACAATTACCCCCCACACTCCATAAAATACCCCCCACACTGCACAAATCCCCCCACACTCCATAAAATACCCCCCACACTCCATAAAATACCCCCCACACTGCACAAATAGCCCCACACTACACAATTACCCCCCCCTCCACACTCCATAAAATACCCCATTCACCCCACTAAGGACTTTGCCTCACTCACCTCTCCTGGCAGTCAGGATCGTCTGGCTCCCGAGTCCTCTCCTCCTGGCTTCCACAGAGGCCTAGTGACAGGGCACCCAGAGAACACAATCTCCCGCTCTGAGCAGCAGGACCCTGAGTCGGGGCTCTGATCGTCAGTGCTTAGGTGGACGGGGCGATGGGCGGATCCTTCCTCCGCTCTGTTCTCTCTCTGGGCTGCGGCAGTGTGCAGCGGAGTGGACAGAGGTGATAGAGAGGTAAAGCTCTTCGGCGCCTCCCCCTCTGCGGTGCCTGTGCAAAAAGACGTCCTGGATCGGCGCTGCGGGCCATTTTTAACCAGTCCGCGGGCTGCAAATGGCCTGCGGGCCGGTACTTTGAGACCCCTGATCTACAGTAATCAAAGTGTGGCACCAACTCTGAAGGTACGTAGAGCGCCTTCCATTAAGTCACGGCTTCCCCCACATTCTTATTCCAAAGCTGCAAGCTGTTTGCCACTGGCCTTGGATAACTTTTCAATAGCCTAGCCCACTACGTATAATAGATATTTTATGGCTCTCCTCATTCAGAAAACAGAAAAGTCAAAGGGTACATGAGAAATGGTAGTTAACAAATATTTATTTCGCAGTGGTTTTGGCATGGCTGTGTGAATTTTACTGTATTTTCCCTCACAGTGCCAATGTTGATTCAGCTGATGATCCATTGCAAACTGCAGAACAAAAAATGTTGGCAACAGAAAACCCTATCTTCTGCATGCCATGAACATCAACACAATCTGTCAAATAATATTCACTGCACAAAGGGAAAATACAGAGTCTTCCACACACACATAGGAAAATACAAAAATGCAGAGTACTATGCAAAATGAATATAGAAGTCAACATAGTAATTTACCAGTAATTTCCATCCAGCACATAACTGGAATAAATCAACAACCATCGACCTAGAAAAATAGAGTGAATTAAAGGTGAACCCCAAATGAATTTAAAAACACTACTTAAAGTGACCCCATCATTATACTAAAATTTTCAAGGAGAGGTCTACCTGTAAAGAAGAGTGCGTATAATTACTTTCCTTGCTGCCTGCACTGATGAATGCCACTCCATTGCTGAGAAATGGCCCCTTAACCACTAGTCAACCGCCCCCGTAAAATGACGGCGGGCGGAAGACCCTGTTGCTCTGGGCGGACGTCATATGACGTCGCGCCTTTAAAAGCCACTAGGGGGCGCGCCGCCGGCATCACTGGGGACCCGATGCGCGTGCCCGGCGGCCGCGATGGCCGCCGGGCACCTGCGATTGCCCAGTAACCGAGCAGGACCATGGATCTGTGTGTGTAAACACACAGATCCACGTCCTGTCAGGGAGAGGAGACAGATGGTGTGTCCCTTGTACATAGGGACAACCATCGGTCACCTCCCCCAGTCAGTCCCCTCCCCCCACAGTAAGAATCACTAATAGGGAACACATTTAACCCCTTCCTCGCCCCCTAGTGTTAACCCCTTCCCTTCCAGTCACATTTATTCAGTAATCAATGCATTTTTATAGCACAGATCGCTGTATAAAATGTGAATGGTCCCAAAAATGTGTTAAAAGTGTCCGATGTGTCCGCCATAATGTCGCAGTCACGATAAAAATCCCTGATCGCTGCCATTACTAGTAAAAAAATTTAAATGCTATAAATCTATCCAATATTTTGTAGACGCTATAACTTTTGCGCAAACCAATCAATATACGCTTATTGCGATTTTTTTTTTACCAAAAATATGTAGAAGAATACATATTGGCCTAAACTGAGGAAATTGTATTTATTTTTTTTAAATGGATAATTATTATAGCAAAAAGTAAAAAATATTGTGTTTTTTTTCAAACTTGACGCTCTTCTTTTGTTTATAGCGCAAAAAAATAAAAAACGCAGAGGTGATCAAATACCACCAAAAGAAAGCGCTATTTGTGGGAAAAAAAGGACGCAAATTTAGTTTGGGTACAGCGTCGCACGACCGCGCAATTGTCATTCAAAGTGTGAGAGCGCTGAAAGCTGAAAAATGGCTTGGGCAGGAAGGGGGTTTAAGTGCCCTGTAGGCAAGTGGTTAAAGTGGTTGTAAACCTCAAACATGAAATATGAACAAAGCATATCCCTCTATAGTGTGTACTTGTATCAAATAAGAGCACCAAGTGTCATTTCTTTCTGCTGCCTTGTTCTTCTGCTATCTGCATGAGACATTTCTGTAAATCCTGACACCAAGGGATCAAAAGATGACAGGGCAGAGATCTCTAGTACACAGCATGTGATTGACAGCCTCAGCTCTGTTCCTGTGTGCTGTGTGAAGGGGAGTGTGTCCCTTCTAGGGTTGTCCCGATACCGATACTAGTATCGGTATCGGGACCGATACCGAGCATTTGCGTGAGTACTTGTAGTCGCGCAAATGCTCCCGATGCTTCACCCGATACTTTTTTTCTTCTTTCAGTGTAGAGTGGCCGGAGAGGGCGGGAGGAGTCAGTGGCTGGGGAGGGCTGGGGAGTGCGGGCGGAGTCTGGCTGGAGAGGGCAGACAGAGCCTGTGGACGGAGAGTGCAGGCGGAGTTTGGCTGGAGATGGGGCGGGCAGAGTCTTTGAAGGAAATGCGGGCGGAGTCTGGCTGGGGCGGGCGGAGTCTGGCTGGGGAGGGCGGGCACAGTCAGTGGACAGAGTCGGCAGGCGGAGAGCGAGTCCCTCACCTGAAGTTGAACGTGGTAAGCTGGCAGGGGTGCAGGGCGTAGTCGCCTCAGGATCGGTGACCGGTGCTGTCACATTCGGTCACCGTCAGCGGCTGAACGTCCATCTTGGTACACCCTGCACTCGGCTGCAGTAAGCAGCAGCAGACATCTTGTTACACCCAGCCCGAGCTATATGGGCTGGGTGTAACAAGATGTCTGCTGCTGCTTACTGCAGCCGAGTGCAGAGTGTACCAAGATGGACGTTGCAGCAGTTTTTTTTTTATAAATCCTGTGTCATTTTTTGCAGCATTTCAGTGCCAGCCACCTATCAGTGCCCACAAGTGCTACCTATCAGTGCAATCAGTGCCATTTACCAGTGCCACCTATCAGGTGGCACTGGTAGATGGCACTAATTGCACTGATAGGTGGCACTTATGGGTACTGATAGGTGGCACTGATTGCACTGAAAGGTGGCACTTTTGGGCACTGATAGATGGCACTGATTGCACTAATGGTGCAATCAGTGCCATCTATCAGTGCCCACAAGTGCCACCTATCAGTGCAATCAGTGCCATCTATCAGTGCCCACAAGTGCCACCTTTCAGTGCTATAAGTGCCACCTTTCAGTGCTATAAGTGCCACCTTTCAGTGCTATAAGTGCCACCTATCAGTGCCATCTATCAGTGCCCACAAGTGTCATCTATCAGTGCCACCTATCAGGGCCCACAAGTGCCATCTATCAGTGCCCACAAGTGCCATCTATCAGTGCCCACAAGTGCTACCTATCGGTGCAATCAGTGCCCACAAGTGCCACCTATCAGTGCAATCAGTGCCACCTATCAGTGCCCACAAGTGCCACCTATTAGTGCTACCAGTGCCCATAAGTGCCACCTATCAGTGCCATCTATCAGTGCCCATAAGTGCCACCTATTAGTGCCATCTATCAGTGCCATCCACCTATTAGTGCCCATCAGCGCCGGTCACCAGTCAGTGCCCATAAGTGCCGCCTATCAGTGCCAGCCACCTGTCAGTGCCACCTATCAGTCCCCATCTTTCAAACTGTCACATGACATTGAAAAAAAAGTATCGGTAATCGGTATCGGCGAGTACTTGGAAAAAAGTATCGGTACTTGTACTCGGTCTTAAAAAAGTGGTATCGGGACAACCCTAGTCCCTTCCCTCCAATCAGCTCTCAGCTCTATTCAATGAGCTCTTCAGAGTGTAATTTCAACTCTCCGCCCCCTGCTTTCTGAAAGCTCAGACAAGCTGAATAAATTCTTCACTTTGAAGAACTGTAGAGAAGAGATATCTGCAGATAAACAGGTACAAGTTATGTAGGGGAATTTTATCATCTCTGTGTATCAGGGATTTTTTTTCGAATGGCTTGTTTGCACAGTCGGTCTTGACCGTTTGGGTGAGCTGATCTCTGTATTACATTATTGGCTGTAATTACTATGTGTGCACTGATTGTATCTTACTGTATTATCTGTTTCATAGACAACTCCTCCTGAAGAAGCAGTTCCATTCCGCGAAACTAGTTGAGGAAAGACCTGTCTATACTCCACTTCAACAGTGGTTGATATTTTATTGAATTTTTTTGTATATGTCTGTATGATATTTTATATGTATTAAACTTATTTTTATACTGAAAAAAACGTTGTTGTATATCAGTACCGAGATAGTCCATTATAACCCTTTGGGGTGGGTATACGTGTACGATCAGCTTCAGCAACTGCCCCTATACTCCCAATCCTCTTTCTTATCTCTGTGTATCACCTGAGGCTAGTCACTTCTGTGGGTATATGTAAGGGTTTACAACCATTTTAATGTCCACTGACAAAAACTGTCAGTTCTCAGGGTGCCCATCTCAATGATCCCCCTCAGCTCTCACTAGTTCCTTCTGCTGACCACTACATAATCACGGTATCCTGTAACAATGTGGAGTTCAGCAGCAGGAACCAGTAAGGCTACTTTCACACTGACTCGCTTTTCAAGCCTTTTAGCGCTAAAAATAGCGCCTGTAAAGCACCTTTCAAGCCTCCGTAGTGTGAAAGCCTGAGTGCTTTCACACTGGGGCGGTGTGCTTGCAGGACGGAAAAAAGGGCCTGCAAGCAGCGTCTTTGGGGCGGTGCGGGAGCGGTGTATACAGCGCTCCTAAACCACCCCTGCCATTGAAATCAAGCGCAGCGGCGCTCTCCAGGCACTTTTAACCCCTTGTTAACCCCTTCTTTGCCACTGAAAAACATTCAGCAGAGAAAAAAAGGGTCAGGATTGGGATTCATCTGCAAGGATTAGGTTAGAAGACATTGTCAGTTCTGCACTGTCTGTTTTACTCTCTTCTGACCAAGGAAAGCCCATATGTGTAAATGTTACACCTCACCTCCCATTGAAATCCCACTGTGGTCTCACTGCTAATCTGGAATTGGAGCTCCTGGTTTTGGTAAAACAGACTGTGGGAGGGAGATCTCTTCATGTTTATGCATGGATAAGGTTCAAGTAGGTTTGAGATTTATTAAGATTGTATCTTTTCTTTACATTTAGGCTCCAGTTTCCCTTCTTGCTTAGCAATTGACATAATGCCAAATAATAGGTGGGGCTGAAAACTCACAAGCTCAATTAATTACATTATTTATCATTTCTAACTGGCTTTCCAGTAATCCTTGTTGTACTGCGAAATGGTTGTATATCGTAGGTGGAAACAGCTGGCCTGGCTAGAAATACAAATTTAATTCCAAATGACTAAATAGCTGCAACTGTTTATTTTAGACGTGGAAGTATTTGGAATTTATGCTGTTCTAGCACTTACTAATCCTTCCATCAATGTGCTCCCTCCAACCTAACACAACATTCACATTACCTTCCCCTTTACTGGATGGCAATGATGAACTCCATGACTATAAATGCCAGCAGGAAAACAGAGTCGTTAAGGTCCAACTCCAGCCACATTTTTTTTAGCTTTTGATATTGTGCAGAAGAGCTAGAAATTGTGTCAGGTATTTATTGCTAAAATAAAGATGGAGGTGAGGCATTGGACACCTAATGAGTCCTAAACAGTAACCAAGAATCATCAGTTATGTCTAATGGCTTTGCTTTGGCAGCTCTCCAGAAAGCTGGAGGCCTCCAAAAGACAGGGGTCACCCAAATTCAGAAGTCTACATGAGAATGAAATTGGAGGGAGCACTAAACGAGTACAAGATCCTTCATTGTTATTATGAACAGGAAGGAAAAAAAGTAATACAGCATGTTTCGGGGGCCAAAAATTCCTATTTAACAGGGTTTGGACAATGTAGCAAAAAGTAGGGTGTAACGACACCCTGAGTATGAAAGGGGTTAAAGTCGTTTAGGACATTCCATACCGAACACAAAGGCAGCTACAGAACACTCCAATCAGTCGAACAAGAAACCCATACGATTAATTCGGGGCTCTGTATTGAGGGTCAAGCAGGAATCAGACTCTTTATTGAAAGGAATACACGTCTTATATACGTGTAGCGCACCAACCCCAGACTTTACCTGCTTTTCTTCTGCTTGGCTCCTCCGCAGGAAAGAATGAGGCACACCGCACCATAAGCCTGTACCCTCCTTAATGGGGAGGTTGAGCGGTGTTAGTTTCTCGGGCATGCTTGCAGCCAGTGTTTAAAAACCTCCAGTGCTGACCTCGTTTCTGCGGTAGTCAGAAACAAGCCTTTAGTTCTCCCCAGTAAGCAACTGTCCACACCAACTGAAAGGTCCAACTCTTATTTATTCCTTTTAGCACAATAAACAGTCTCTTTGAGAGCAGACAGGTTGGGACAAGACACAGGTCAGATAAGGTGGGAGGAGGTCCAGACACAAACCTGAATTGGGTTTTCTCCTGTTCTGATTAGCACGAACAGGCTTGGCGCACGGTCCCTGCCACAGACCATGAGGTTGGTCACTGCCACTGACCAGGTGGAAAAGATGAAAGCCACTGCCACTGACCTTGTGTGCGTAGTGTCACTGCCACTGTGACATACAGAACACGCACTTCCTTCCGTTAGTAACTTGGCCCCTTTTTAGGACAAGAACATCCCTCCGGAGAGTTACCAGAGGCCCCATCTGTCACATCAACTCTACGCTGGGTCTTCAGAAAGGGTCACCTCCCTGGCCTCCTCAATCCTGGATACGGGTCCCCTTGCAAGGCAGATCCCTGGGAGCCTCGGTCCCTGGCAGATCCCAGCCGAAGGTCGCTGGGCTCCAGGCCTTTCTCCAAAGTACCTTACCCCAGACTGAAGGTGTCTGGGATGGAACAGCAGCTCCGTCTCTGGGCCTAGGGCACCCGGAGACAACCCGACCAGGCCTCCGGGCCTAGGGCACCCGGAGGCGACACACACGCACCCAGGCCTAAGGTGCCTGAGCGTGGAACCGACCCCACTGGAAGATGGCCGCCCCCTTGTTTATCTTCTCCCGACAGGCACAGCAAGTTCCCCGCCCCGCCGTACTGCTGCCAAGAGGGGACAAAAAAAGCACAACCTTGTACTGCGGTTCAACCCGGGCCTATGGCAACAGCGCCACCTATAGGCCCCAGGGAACTACACACCAGTACCATCTCCCAGGGATAGAAATGGTCCATGAAACCTAACAATTAGTGCATCTGAGCCTAGTTACCACTCAGATGCTTCCCCTAAATGTAACCACCCGCTACATACAGTAAAAGAGGAGGTGCATACCTCCTGCTCATATTACGCTGAAAATATACCTGTGACCAGAAACCTAATTAACATGAGCTAATTAACTAATCCCGTGAAGCAGCCTGGTCATTGTTATGATAAATCAGGATTTCACTACAGGTCAGACTTGTTGTCACCGAGCTTCACACAGAAGATGATACATTATCATAAGTTTAAACACAGGACACTACTCACAATAGCAGGAGCTCCACTAGGAGTCGGCCCATTTCCTACATTGTACAGAGGCCAATGTGATCAGCTCTTTCAATTAACATGTTGAGTTCAGAATCAAACAAACCAAGAATAGTCTTTACATATATCCTGGGAGATATTGTGGATAAATATGACTGTCCCATTTTAAGTAATCCAGATATATTTTCTCAGTCACCCTGTGCCAGGAAAGCACAGGGTGATTTAGACATAAGAGGTGCATGGGGAGCTGAAACAAGGGTATCACATACTTTCCAAGGAATTCTGGGTTCCACAGGCCCTCCCATCACATAGGGTTGCACCGATAAGCATTTGCAAGAATATAGGTACTCGTGCAAATGCTCTGAAACCTGAAATCAATACATTCAGGCTTGGTTCTTTCAGCTGTTGGCGGGATTCCCCCACTGACACCTGAAATGTACAAAAAAAAAAGCTGGCAATTATCGGTTGTTAACCACTTCAATACCGGGCATTTTCACCCCCTTCCTGCCCAGACCAATTTTTAGTTTTCAGCGCTGTCGCAATTTGAATGACAATTGCGCGGTCATGCAACACTGTACCCAAATTAAATCTTTATGTTTTTTTCCCCATAAATCGAGCTTTTGTTTGGTGGTATTTGATCACCTCTGCGGTTTTTATTTTTTGCGCTATAAACAAAAGAAGAGCGACAATTTTGAAAAAAAAACACAATATTTTTTACTTTTTGATTTAATAAATATCAAAATTAAAAAAATATATATTTTTTTTTCTCCTCAGTTTAGGCCGTACTCTCCTACATATTTTTGGTTAAAAAAAAAATCGCAATAAGCGTATATTGATTGGTTTGCGCAAAAGTTATAGCGTCTACAAAATAGGGGATAGATTTATGGCATTTTTATTTATTTTAATTTTTTTACTAGTAATGGCGGCGATCTGCGGTTTTTATTGTGACCGTGACATTGCGACGGACATATCGGACACTTTTGACACTTTTTTTGGACCATTCACATTTATACAGCGATTAGTGCTATAAAACTGCACTGATTACTGTGTAAATGTGACTGGCAGGGAAGGGGTTAACACTAGTGGGGCAATCAAGGGGTTAAATATGTTCCCTAGGAAGTGATTCTAATTGTAGGGGGAGGGGACTCACAAGGGGAGGAGACCGATCTGTGTTCCTCTGTACTGGGAACACACATCGGTCTCCCCTCCTCTGACAGGACCTGGATCTGTGTGTTTACACACACAGATCCATGGTCCTGCTGTGAAAACGGGCAACCACGGGTGCCCGGCGGACATCGCGGCCATCGGGTCCCGAGCAATGCGACGGGTGCGCACGCCCCCTGGCCACCTGGGAAGCCCAGAACGTCATATGGCGGCCATCCGGAGGGATGGAAGGTTCCTGCCGACGTCATTTTACAATGGCTCGGTAAGGAACAGGTTAAGGAGTGGACCGCTGCGTCCTTAACTGATGACTCATTCAGCTGTCAGTGGGGTTCCCCTGTTGACAGATGAAGTGTAAAAAAAAAAGTCCTGGCAATTGGAGCTGTCAAAGAAAAAAAAAAGTCAGGGAAATGTTTATCAACAAAATTGTGCAGCTGCTGAAACAGAAAGGCAAAAAGAAACATTATATCTTTCTGCTTCTTCATCTACAGATCAAAGGGATGAACTTCGATCTGCAGATAAAGTCAGTTTAACTGCTTCCCGACCGTCGCACGAGGATATACGTCGACAGAATGGCACGGCTGCGCAAATGGGCGTTTATATACGTCCCCTTTAGTTTGCCGCAAGCTCCGTGACTGTGCCCATGGGACCCACGGACTCGATGTCCGCCGATGTCCCGTGATCAGGTCACAGAGCTGAAGAACGGGGAGATGTTAGTGTAAACACAACATCCCCGTTCTGCCTAGTGACATGTCACTCATCGTCTGTTCCCTGTCATCGGGAACAGCGATCAGTGACGTGTCACGGCAAGCCACACTCCCTAGGTCACACTTAACCCCTTCAGCGCCCCCTACAGGTTAACCCCTTCACTGTCAGTGTCATTTTTACAGTAATGAGTGCATTTTTATAGCACTGATCGCTGTAAAAATGACAATGGTCCCAAATTGGTGTCAAAAGTGTCCGATGTGTCCGCCATAATGTCGCAGTCATGATAAAAATCGCTGATCGCCGCCATTACTATTAAAACATTTTTTTAAATAAAAATGCCATAAAACTACCTCCTATTTTGTAGACGCTATAACTTTTGCGCAAACCAATCAATAAATGCTTACTGCGATTTTTTTTAACAAAAATATGTAGAAGAATACGTATCGGCCTAAACTGAGGAAAAAAATATGTTTTTTTATATATTTCTTGGGGATATTTATTATAGCAAAAAGTAAAAAATATTGAATTTTTTTCAAAATTGTCGCTCTATTTTTTTTTATAGCGCAAAAAAATATATAAACTGCAGAGGTGATCAAATACCACCAAAAGAAAGCTCTATTTGTGGAGAAAAAAGGACGTCAATTTTGTTTGGAAACCACGTCGCACGACCGCGCAATTGTCAGTTAAAGCGACGCAGTGCAGAATCGCAAAAAGTGGCCTGGTCATTGGCCAGCCAAATGGTCTGGGGCTGAAGTGGTTAAAGCAACCTGTCAAGTAAAAAAAAAAAAAAAAGAAATGGTAAAAATAAAACAAATTTTCATACATACATAGCTTTCTTGCAAAATGTCAGCAGCAGTAATAAATATAAATTCTTTTGCTGGAAAATGAGTACTTGTCACAGGAATGGCAATCACTACCGAATATTAAATGTCAGCTCTAGGGTGACATAATTGTGAACTACACAGCCAGAAGGTACTGGCATGAATACTAACAACGACAATCAAAAGAAAATGACTGTATAAACAACAGCATCTAGTTTAAGAATGTGTCTCGCGAAATAATAATCCAAACAGGGTGACATCACTGATTCCCTAAAATAGATGTGTGAACTGACAGCTCCTCACAGAACAAAGTTTTCAGACTTCAGAAGTGTCGGCTTAAT
Source organism: Rana muscosa (assembly GCA_029206835.1). NCBI lineage: Eukaryota > Metazoa > Chordata > Amphibia > Anura > Ranidae > Rana > Rana muscosa. The sequence goes on along the minus strand of CM055122.1, from coordinate 189,766,491 downwards.
TTGTACAGCAAATGGACAAGGCTCGACCGTAGATAGGATCTTATTTTGGCACTGCGCTATCCAAAGAATCACTGCAATTCCAATGTGCTGAACTATGTTATCTAAGGAATCACTTGGACTATAAGTGGGTTCTGTTTGTATTACATGAATATGTCATGAGCAAGAGTGTAATTTTATGCACTCTTGTGAACGTTGTAAGAAAATCCTGTGGACCCCACAGAAGCTTCTACGTAAATAGGGACTGCGTTGGTTTAGGTGGCCTTCAACATGGAGCACTGCACTGTGGAATGGGACATGTCTTCTCTCCCCAGACCCTCAGAATCTAATGCCGCGTACTCACGATCGGAATTTCCGACAACAAATGTTCGATGTGAGTTTTTGGTCGGATATTCCGACCGTGTGTAGGCTCCATCGGACATTTGCTGTCGGAATTTCCGACAACAAATGATTGAGAGCTGGTTCTCAATTTTTCCGACAACAAAAGTTCTTAAATACAGAAAGGGATATCACCAATCCAGGAAGTTCAAGGAAAAGTAAAAGCCTTTCCTCCAGATTAGAAGCCCCAGGTGCTGGCAATGCATGTAACAATGCAAAAATGGGAAGAAATTCTGGACAGCCGCACTCTAAAAAAGTGTTTGCCTTTTATTCAAAAATGGACATCAAAAATACATGCCACAGCAGAACAGAACGGACAGAAGATCTGACACGTTTCACACTAACAAACAGTGATTAGTCATCTATAGCTATGACTAAGAACTGTTTGCTAGTGTGAAACGCGTCAGTTCTTCTGTCCGTTCTGTTCTGCTGTGGCATGTATTTTTGATGTCCATTTTTGAATAAAAGGCAAAAACTTTTTGGGAGTGCAGCTGTCCAGAATTTCTTCCCATTTTAACAAAAGTTCTTGTCGGAAATTCCGACCGCGTGTATCCAATTCCGATGCACAAAAATCCTACACATGCTCGGAATCAATATGACGCATGCTCAGAATTAATTAACCTAATTTTTCTCGGCTCGTTGTAGTGTTGAATGTCACCGCGTTCTTGGCGATCAGAATTTCCGACAACATTTGTGACCGTGTGTATGCAAGACAAGTTTGAGCGAAAATCCATCGGGGAAAAAAAACACGGTTACGATCGTGTATGCGCGGCATAAGTGTTTCTGGTGCCAGAGGTTTTTTTTTCAGCACAGGTATTTTCTGACACTTTGGGGTTTATTTACTAAAGCTAGAGAGTGCAAAATTAGTCACAATTCTGCAAAGAAACTAATCAGCTTCTAGGTTTTATTGCCAAAGCTTAATTGAACAAGCTGAGGTTAGAAGCCGATTGGTTTCTATGCAGAAATGTGACAAATTTTGCCCTCTCTAGCTTTAGTAAATAAACCCCTTTAAAAGGACTTCTATACACAGATTAGCTCACATGTGTCAACCACAAGGCCAAGGGGCCAAATCCGGCCCGCCAGGCCATTTTATGTGGCCCACGTACCTCTCCTTCAGCTGCGGCACCCCCTTCATCTCCACCCCACCTTGTCTCAGCAGTAGGCGGCAGAAGGGAGGACATAATTCTCCCTACAGATCCTGTGCCTCCCTGTGCAGCTGCAGCATCCACCCCCATCTCAGCCTCCCCTGGTCTTAGCATTTAACAGACTCTGGCAGCTGACTCCAGCCCTTCTCTGGTCCTCCTCCAGACCCTGCACTTCGTGCTTCCCAGCTCCACCCCAGTTTCTTCCTGGCAACAGCAGAAGGTAAGGAGGGGGTGAGCTGTGATGTAAGTAAGGGTGGGGGACTCTTGACTTCTGATGGTGTGGGGTGGGGGTGTTGACATATGCTGTAAAGGGGGGGGGTGCTCTGGACATCTAGTCTGACAGATATAACTGGCCTTTTGTGGGCAACCACAATGCGGCCAGCGATGAAATTGCCCTGGATTAGCCAATTTTGATATTTTTGGTACAAGCATAGGTATACAGTAAAAATTTGGATTACGAGCATAATCCATTCCAGGAGAATGCTCGTAATCCAAAGCACTCGCATATCAAAGCGAGTTTCCCTATTGAAGTCAATGGAAACGAAAATAATTTGTTCCGCATTGACTTCAATTGCATGCATTACCGCATGCGGCCAGAGGCAGGGGGCGCCGGAGAGCATCGGAAACGGCCGAAAAGGCCCAAGGACACCTCGGCTGACCTCAGCAAACCTCGGAAAGACTTTGTTCCCGAGATTTGCCGAGGTCAGCCGTGTTGTCCTCTGGCCTTTCCGTGCATTTCCGAACTGCGCCGATCGGCAACGTTCAGCTCTGCTCGGCTCCGGCGCCCCCCCCACCTCAGGCCAAACGAGGTACTGCACACTGCTTTGGCCTGAATCATGCTCGTTTTGCAAGACAACACTCGCAAACCGAGTTACGATTTTTAAAAATACAGTGCTCGTATTGTGAAACGCTCGTTAACCGCGTTACTCACAATCCGAGGTTCCACTGTATTTATATTTGATCACCACAAGATGTCCACTTACACCTTCCTAAGCCACCATATTATGTGCCCCCAATGATTAGGTTTCAGTTACAATTGTCCTGACTTGAGCGCTGAAGCTTTACCAACTACCATTCCAATGCCCAATTACTGTAGATTGGCTTTAGGGTAAAGGAAAAATTTTAAATGGAGTATAATTTCCAAATAATAAAGGCCATTTAGAGATGTATTGTTTATATAAGTTTATTATAAAATTACTTTATAGAATAAAGTTTTATAGCTTAAAATGTGAAACAATTTTCATTAAAGTGGTTGTAAACCCTTACATAGACCCAGTGAAGGGACTATCCTCAGGTGATACACGGTGATGAAACAAATTCTCCTTCATAAGTTGTACCTGTTTATCTGTTTTGTTCTCTTCTCTACAGCCATTCAAATTGCTGATTTTTAAAGCTTGTCTGAGACTTCAGAAAAAAAGGGGAGGAGAGCTGAAGTTACACTCTGCAGAGCTCAGTGAGGAGAGCTCTGAGAGGTGATTGGCGGGAAGAGGCACACCCCCTTCACACAGCTCACAGGATTAGAGCTAAGGCTGTCAATCAGCTGGAGGTGCCTCCTCTGTCACATTTTTCTCTTGGTGTCAGGAAAATTTGTCAAAAGTGACTAGGAATAAAGCAGCAGAGAAAATATGACACATGGTGCTTTTATTTGAGACACGTACACACTATATAGGGATATGCTTTGCTCATATTTCATTGTCTGAGGTTAACAACCACTTTAATTCAAGAGGTCTCTTAAGCCCCGTACACACGGCTGGACTTTTTGCCAACAATCTTCAAAATGAGCAAGTTTTTCAAAAAATCTGACCGTGTGTACGCTCCATCGGACAAACTTTTTCGGTTTTCATCGGACAAAAGTTCGCTCTGCAAACGGACAAACTTTTCGGCAACAAAAGTCTGATGGTGCAAAGTCCTATCGTGTGTACAGAAATCCATCGGACTTTTGTCCGAGGTACAAATTCACATGCCCAGAACCAATGTTAAAATCAACCAACAATAGCAGAAGTTGACCAAAGGGTGGTGGTAAAGAGCAGAAAAACCACGTGATGTTGGGAAAGTTTTGGGAAAGTCTGCAGAAAAGTCTGAGCGTGGGTGTGCCCAGACAACTCCCTTCAGACAAAAATCCACGGAAAAGTTTGTTTGAAGTCTGACCGTGTGTACGAGGCTTTAGCCTCATAAATTATCAATGCTTAAATATGAGGTCTTTCTGGCCAAGTCTTGGCCAGTTACTTGGAAATCTTTTTTTAAGCCCCAGTAATATGATGCCAAGGCAAAGCAATGACCTAGGTACGGGTATGGTCATTATTCTCTATGTCTATGGCCATGTCCATTGCATGCATGGTTTTGCAAAGAGCACCGACGTGCCATAGTGCCCAATGGAGGAGCCAGTCTGGCTCTGTATGTAGATCCTGAAAGTGAAATGCCTTGCACATATTTTCTTTAATTATTTATTATGGTTGGGGGGCCAAATTTGTAATTTTTCCTTCTTTTTTAGTCAGGTAAACTGTAAACATTGCATATTGATATTTTATGATATTCCCTCATTTGTAACCAGTTTGAGGAACTTGACCCCACTGTTGCTTACAGAGATGAGAAACTCAATGTGAAATTTACACAAAGAACCAAATAAATAATTGAAGCGACTCATCCCTTATCTAGTGTCTCAGTCCCTACTTTTAGTGAGAAACAGCCTGTCTGAAAGAAGACTATGACTGGTATGCTGTCTGTTTAGCTAATCAACAGTGCTTTGTAAATCCTTTGTCATGTATAAAACACTGAGGAGCCATAAGTGTGTTTTTGTCAAAAGAAACTAGTCAAGAGGGAAACCTGGATGCTGCCATTCCTAAAGTCATGCTTCAGAAAATGCTAGTTTTCTGGCTGTCATGTTGACCCTTTATCTAAAATACTTTATAAATTCAACCAAGGTTCCAGAAACTGTCATGACATGAATACACTGTATGTACAAGATTATTACTATTACACATGATTTATATAGTGGCAACAGTTTGCACAGCGTTTTACAAAATGTAAAATGGAAACAGTACAGTTACAAAACAACTCAAGGTAAGAGGTTTAGGTGCACCATTATCCACCAACAGACTGGCAAACATAAAACAAACTGATTTCCCCCAAGACAGAACATGTTTCCCTGGAGACGGTCATTAAAAGGGGAAATTCCGCTCTTCCCCCATCCTCCTTTACATTTAGCACATTTCTTTTTTTTTTGGGAGGGGGCACCTGATTTTGGTAGGCACCCGCTCCCCCACCTACGATCAGATAGCTGCAGCGATCTTAGTGGAAGTTCGGCCCCCTCTTTCCCCCGCAGCCTTCTGGGACACAACATAAGTCTCAGAAGGTTGTGGGACAAATCACAAACCGTGGAATGTCACCAGCACACCATGGGTCTTCAAAAAATGGGTCCAAAGCTTTATTCAGCGATCACATCGTTGCAGCAAACAGCAATGTTTTGGAGCCTCGCAGGACCCCTTCATCATGCATGTGACGATAAAGGGGTTCTGTGAGGCTCTGAAACGTTGGAGACCCATGGTGTGCTGGTGACAGTCCTCGTTCTGGTTGCTCACGGTTTCAGACAGTGGTCGCTTCAGCACCCACTTAGACATACATCCACTTTCACAGCAAGGTGTGCGTTGGGAAGAGTGCGCTGTATTCGCAAAGTGCAGCATGGCTCACACATGCGCAGTTGGAAGCCGGCTGTGAAGCCACAATCTTAGTGAAGATACTGGCACCTGCACCACAAGCAAGAATCAGCACGGGGGAGGACATCGCTGGATCCAGGGGCAGGAAAGTGTCCTATTATTAAAAGTCAGCAGCTGCAGTATTTGTAGCTGGTGAATTTTAATTTTTTGGGGAGGGTGAGACTGGAGCTCCTCTTCAATGAGAGATGTTATCAAGGTTGATGTTATAAAAACTTTCACTAAACATTACACAAATGAACTTGTCCCTACAATCTACCTGCCTGCTAAGATTCTGTTTTCATAGAAAAATACAATGCCTGTTGTGTGATCTCTGAAAATTAATTCTTCCACGGTGCTTATAGACACAATGTAGATTTCATGAGGGTTTGTTTCAATATGCTTTTACTGCTTGTTCGGAATCTGTAAAAACTTGTATGCATGATCTGGGCACAGGTTCACTTTAAGGTAATTCTATATGCCTTCATCTTATTGGTTTATTGCTAATGAGTATTGTAGCGGGTATTTGAATTTAAGGGAAGCATCTGGGTGGTAGTGTAACCCAGATGCACTGATTGCTAGGGAATCCAAAACCCTTTTATGGTTCTTGGAGGACTCTGGTGGTGTGAGGTTCCCTGCGGCCTGCAGGTGGCATTGTCGCCCTGGCCGGAGTTGAACTCACACCGCAAGACTGCTTCCTTTTTTTCCTTTCCTGGCGCTGGTACAGCAGGGCGGGGAACCTGCTGTGACGCAAAAGGCGAGGGGATAAAAGGGGCGGATGCCCTTACCTTGGGGTTCAGAGTCGGAGGACGCGGCCGCACCCAGGCACCTTCAGCTTGGGTGCTGGCGTTCCGGAGTTCCGGGCCCAGGTGCCCTTGACCTGGCCAGAGCGAGAGATGGAGTCCATCTCAGGCACCTTTAGCCTGGGGTGAGGTACTATGGCGGATGCCTGGGGCTCAGTACCTTCGACTGAGTTCCGCGAGGGTGGAGGAATCCGAGGGGGCCCTAACTCCTTGGGTGCCCGTGTCTGAGGTCGAGGAGACTGGTGAGCGGAACTTCTCTGGAGAGTCCGGCGCAGCATTTGCTGGTGACAGAGAGGCCTTCGGTGACTCCCTTGGACGGATTTCCTTCCCCTGACAGGGGCTGTGCTAGCGAAGGTAATTCATGTTCTACCTCATATAGTCAGTGGCAGTGACTATTCGCCACTGGTGACACCACAGTGGTTAGCGATACTTTAAAGGATTGTGCCTCGACCTACTCCCATTAATACTGAACTGTTGCAAAGGTCCCAACTTGACTGTGCTGTATGTTTATTCGCTGAGAAGAATAAAACTGTGTTGGACCTATTCAGTGTGTGGAACTCTGGTTACTAGGAGCAAAGGGGAGTGGATCCGAGGAAAGGATTTGACCCTAGGACACCTACACAAAGCCCGATCTTTCTGGCCTTCACCTCTTCACTATGGAGGACATGGGCCGTGGTGTATCTCATCCCTCCCCCCGGTACTGACACCCCTAGACAAAGACAGACAAGCCGAGAATGAGAAGGGGTGAGAGGGGTGAGGTCGCTACAGTATGTTTAATGGACAAAAAAAATATGATCTGATCAGTAAATATGCTAGTTTTTTTTATGATTGCTTATTGAGGACAATAAAGATAAATAAAAAAAAAAAAAACAATAAATATGTTTTTTTTATTTTTGAGGTAGATGGTTGGGGGCAGTAAATACATAGATCAACCACCAATTTTTACCACTACCTTGCTGCCTGTGTGAACTTAGCATAATAATAAAAATCATATATTTATGATCATGCTTGTATATTCATTTCTGAGAAAATCCCACACAGCTCCTAAAGTGAAAAGGCGTTTTTTTTTTTTTTTCTATTTTCAATCATTTCAGAGCACATATGGTTTTCCACGTAGCTTAAGTCAGTAATTTGTGTCATATGGTTAGATGCTGATATGAAAAAAAGGAAATATTAAACTGTATATCATTTGCAGTACTGTCAAAGGATGTATTTGATATTGTGTTTTACAAATGATTAAAAACTGTATATCTTCCTTAGATATTTACTTGACAGATGAATGCTTTAGGATAACATGATTAATCATCTCCTGGTGCACAATAAAACAAGCTTTTATCATGAGACCTATGTAGTCCTAATACTGAATTTGGAAATTACAATTTTTTGATGCGTTGGGTAGCCATAGACGTTCATACCTTCCAACTTCCTGAGATGATAAAGAGATGCACCTTTTAGGACAAAGCATGTAGGCAAATAACACACCCCTGCCATGTCCCCAGTTGTGTGGACCATCAATAATTAATACACAAGAAACCCACAAGTGTTTTTTTACAAAGTTTTCCTTATATTGACTTTTCTAAATAAATGAAATAATTTATAGGGTGGATGCAAAGATTAGTGTACTACATTACAGTTGGTAGGTAAATGGAACAATTGTTTTCATAGAGGCATCTGGCCAAAAAGAGAGACAACTTTAGAGGAAAGGGGGCAGAGGGATTTGGTTCTAAAGAGAGACATTTAGGATCTATGGATGCAAATCATTGGCCAATCATGGGTATTTTGACTAGAGTGGATGGTAGATCATTCATGGAAGGGAGGTTCATCTGGAAGGAAGTTCTTGAGTCGAGGTCTGTACACCATCCAGACACTGTACAAACATGTATGTTTGGGAAATCCGCAGAATCACATATCCACAAGAAAATGTCACCACTTGACACCACAGCCAGGAAAAATGGAATTAGCCAATGATTAAAAAATTATGCTGTGTATCGATCGATTGTCAGGCTGCCGGAGCATGTGGATGCTCACCCTGACACACAGCCCATATGTGGCCCAACAGCCTACAGATACACAGCATCATTTTTGAATCATTGGCTTATTCCATTTTTCCTGGCTGTGGTGTCAAGTGGTGACATTCTTTTTGTGGATATGTACCTCTCTATGAGGAAAACACAGTGAAATATATCAGTGGGTTCCTTTTGTACCCCTCCTATGGTCTACCATATACCACTTCTGTCTCTTGCATGGTGCAATTGATGTGGGGATACATCTCCAGGTCTCCTGTAGCCCTGAGGAGACATGATTCAAGGGATCTGGGTTCTTTGAATCTTATGGTGTTGCTATTTGTAGTAGACATTCTCCTGATAAAGCCCGACAAAGGCAAAACATGTTGAGATCACTACTTCAAGCTGCCATATAAAAGATGTAGATGAGCTCGGTCATTGGAGTATGTGGTTTAACTGACCCACCTGGGACTATGCATTTTTAATTATTGTATCTGTTAAAAATAATTTAGTGTACCAATAAAAATGATCTGTTTTTATATAGATGTTGGAGTCCTGGCACCTAAAAGTCACATTCTTGTAATTCTTTTGTTTGGTATACATTTAAAGATGTTGCTGCTGTTGGTTTTTAAACTATCCATTCTCTGTATATTGATTTTGATTTTATTAATAATGAATGAATTATGTAAGAGTTTATAGACTTTTAGGCTTCATGCCCACGGACGTTTTTACAGCTGCGTTTTTTACAGCTTAAAAACGCCGGAGCTAAAAAATGCGACTGCGCGTTAGTGCGCGTTTTTGCGCGTTTTTTGACGCTTCGCGTTTTTTTCTGCCTAACTCCGACGCTGAGGAACGCACTGGTCCTGGGTTTTTTTTACAGCTTAAAAACGTCTATGCTATTTGCAGCTCAAAAACGTCTAGGTGGGCATGAAGCTATAGACTAACATGGACAGGCGTTTTTAAGCTGTAAAAAAACGCTCAAAAACGCGGCTGTAAAAACGTCCGTGGGTATGAGGCCTTATAGGGGGAAAAACAAGATACAAATATTTTGGATGTTCCTAAATACACATGTAATTACAACTAATTGTAACAATTAACACGCATACTGTAAGACCGCAGATGCCTTTCACATGTATTTTAAAAATAAATGAAAAAGACTGTAGTTCTTCTCATCTGACAAGCAGAATACCCCTAGTTCTTTCAGAAGTTCTCTAAACTCCTTGTGATTTGCATACCACATGCTGAGAACCATAAATCTACAGCTGAGATATGATTGGTTGCTATCCATTGTTGTACTTTACAAATCATTATACATTTCTGGTGCAATAAAATGAATGAGTTATCACTGATCTAACAATGCTACTAAAGCTGACAATTTTGCTGGTTTTATTGGCAAGCACAACCATCTAATTTATGCTTCCAGAGGCGTTTAAATAGAAGGCACCATTTCACCTCTAAAGTGGCAACTCACAGCCACAGGCAAAGTCACTTTCCTTTTTAAGATGTGGGTATGTAGAAAAGTTTTATTTAGAAATAAAAGGAACTTAATGCATGCTTTCCCAAGACTTCAAACAAGTAATCTCTGCTAGCTCATATTTCAGACTATCCAAAAACTACCAGATTCCAAGCAATGGATATATTTTAGGCAATATTTGCCTGGAAAAAATAGTTTACTTATTTTCAACCACAGCTATACAAGCTTAATGTTGCATCCTGCTGCTGGCCCAAGTCCAGGGAAAAAGCTACATTACGTTGATCGGACAAGAATGTGCTTTCCTTTCCTCTGTGTATATTCCATTTCTGTGTCCAAAAATGAAGCAGTCTATCATTACCTACGATAAGGTGCTGCCTGTTGTGTCTATAATACAGGAAATGAAGTGAAAGATAAAATTAAAGCTGATGTTTAGGAGTGATTCTTTTTTTAATCAGCACCAGGGACCATACTTAAATGAATGATGAGTGTCCTATGTGTTGGTGGCTGCTCTTTAGCAGTGACGGCTTGTCCATTAGGGGCACTTCCCCCTCTCTCACTGCACCCCCTATATGCATAATGTATAGATTCATGCATAGAATGAATCTATCCCTGGCCATGGCGGCCAACCCCTATTCATGCGTCCGGCCCCTTTCAGGGCACCGGGCGCATGAATTACAGCGGTATGGAATTTTTTTTGAGGCTCTAATAGGCTTCTAATAGGCTTCAAAATAGGGTGGACTCGGGTCGCAGAGCATGCAACCTGGAGCCCACCCAAGTGTGTTACAACAGCAAATGAATATTCGCTGTTGAAACTCTGATTATCAATCCAGGCCAATCAGAAGCAGGTATGAGACCTGTTTTTTTACGATTGGCCAAAAAGAGAAGAATCCCGATTGGCCGCCAAGGAGGAGGGAGGAAACAGAAGCCGCCGCAGTGGTGAGCAGGAGAAGCCGCCACTGCCAGGGAGAGCAGGAGAATAGGAGGCCGCCAGACAGGTGGAAGCCGATGCCACTGTGGCGAGCAGGAGAATAGGAGGCCACCAAGCAGGGGAAGCAACCGGTGATGGAGAGCAGGAGAACAGGAGCCCGTCGCCACTGAGCAGGGGGAAGCCGTCGGTGATGGGGTAAGTGCTATCGACCGACCAACCGAGGGGGGTTTGGTATACTGTTTGCCCCCCCCCAAATAAATTTCCACCAGCTGCCACTGCTCTTTTGTTTGAAAATTTCAAACACTTCTCGCAATGAAAAGAGCTCTATGAATCGAGGACAAGCGGATGAATGAAATGTCTACCTCTTCCATTCATAGAGTACTTTCGTTGTGGAAAGTGATAACATGGCTTCTATGATTGGGGGAGGGGAGCAAGCATTGTCCACACTTTTGACAAATGCATGCCAATGCCACAGATGAAGCACATGGGACACTTGTCATTCATGTAAATACTGTCCCTGCTGCTAAATTTCGGCTTTAGGTACATAAAGAACATCAAGTATTTTAAAACTCTATCAAGGAACCTACCTTATTTGGTCCCCTTTCATTTTTAAATATACTATTAAAATGTATGAATGAACATCTTTTGCATTTTCCACAAATCTTGTGAGCTACATTGTTACCAGTTATTAGACTACAGAACAAAGAGAAAAGGAAAGAGGGAGGTGTTCAGTCATCCTAACACACAACCTGTCTTAGCATGTCAAGCCGCTCCTCCATACATAGAGTACAAAGAGTGAGCATTGTCACCCTAGGAAAGGAAGTAGGTTTTTGGTATATTCAATATGAGGACTGGTAAGCTACAATATATTACCGTACATTCTTATTCCTAGGTTTGGATACACATTCAAAAAGAGAACATTTTCTGAATGTAAAAACACAAGAGTTCAGAAAAATAGGAAATGTTTTACTATAAAAGCTGTACAAACAGCTGTAAACCTAATTAAGTTGAATACAGATGTTTCATAACAATAAAAACATTTGTGAAAAGCTAATGTTTCAAACCATAACCTCAAATGCTTGTTCCTAAGTAGTGATGAGCTAATCCATGTGGCAATATTAGGTCAATGATGTCAATAGCTTCCCCGGCCCTTTGTTATTTCCTGGTTGCTTCACCATAGCTCATCACTACCCACTGAGTGGGCTTGGATAGAGTACAGTACTGAGTGGGCTTGAATAGAGTAGTGCACTAAGTGGGCTTGAGTAGAGTAGTTTGTATTTTAGGAAACCTGTAGGGTGAAAATCCTTAAGTAACAGCATAAACACAGATTGAGTGAGGTTGGATAGAGTAGTGTACTGAGTGAGCTTGAACAGAATAGTGTACTGAGTGGACTTGAATGGAGTAGTGTACCTTGTGTGCTCGAATAGAGTAGTGTGCTGAGTGGGCTTGGGTGGTGTAGTGTGCTGAGTGTACCTGAGTAGAGTAGTGTACCAAGTGGGCTTGGATGGTGTAGTGTGCTGAGTAGGCTTGAATAAAGTAGTGTACTGAGTGGGCTTGGTTTGAGTAGTGTACTAAGTAGGCTTGGGTGGAGTAGTGTGTGCTTAGAACCCCTGACAGGTTAATACTGCCCCCATTGGATAGAGTTCCCCTGACTTGCTGTTTTGTCCTACACCTGTTACTTGGAAAGGCAGCAGGATGGAGATCGGGAACTGTCCGTGTTAACAAGAGTTGATTGGTTGCTAGGATGCAGGGCGCTCCTAGAAACCAATCACAAGTTTCACCTACACAGGGTGACAAGGCAAGCCCTCTGCTCAGTCCCCCTGCTCCGCCCAGTACAGTCCCTCTGTCAGGAAAGGTTCCACCCACTGATAATACTATCTGATATTTGGCGTGCAGTACTGATGTCCACCAGCAGGTGTCTCCTGGCAGTATGGAACCATCAGGAGACCCTTTCCCTGTTGGTGTTATGTGATCTTTGGGCCACAGTACTGCGTCCACCAGCGGGTGGATCCTGGCAGTATGGAGCAGATATCTCCTCCTGCAGTTAGGCGTCACATGAACCTGATAGCAGGTAATGGTATAAAAACCTGGCAAGTTCACATATACCTTGCCTTGGCTTCGTCTTGTGCCCTGATCTGTTAGCCTTGATCCTGAACCTGTTACCCGAACCTGAACCTGACTCTGATCCCAAACCTATTTGTACCGGTTCCTGTCAGTCCTGTATCCCTGGATCCCTGCCCTGCTGTCTGATCCCTTCCACCCTCTCCCTGTCCGTTGCTCCTTGTCCCCATCTGCTGTTCTCCTGTTATGACCCTGGCTTGGCTGAGACTACGATTCCGGTATTCCCTTTTGGCTATATATATATATATATATATATATATATATATATATATATATACACTCGTCTGATTATTGTTATTTTGAGGTCTTGTCTAATATTGGTTTGTTGTGCACTGTGTGATATTGGAGGTGGTTGTGTTTACATATTATTCACGTTTCTTAATAAATTGTTACTTTCTTCACCTACATACCTCTGGTTCACTTTGTGCCGTACACACAGTTCTGATCACATCCGATTCATGACACCCTCCCTTCCTGCTCAACTGTGCACATGCACAACAGGTGGGGTCATGCAGGTCACACTCTGAGCTGCCAGGTGAAAGCCGTAGGCTTGTATAAGAATCTGGAAGTCTGAGATCCCACCGACCACGGGTGGGACCAAGGCCCTCTGAGTTTCTTCTTTTGCCTACAAGCCCACCACTTTCACCCGGCAGCTCAGAGTGTAGCCTGCCTGTCACCAGCACATGGATGGTTAAGCAGGACTGAGCTCAATTGGTGGCTGCTAGTGGAGGGGTCACAGGTCAACTTTTGAATCGGGCCCACAAGCTTCAACTATGACTCTGCATAAATGTATAGGAGCTACTTTAATGCTGTTGCTTCAGCCAATAGTATTGGGCTCTTTATCTAGTCTAGTGTTTTTTTGGACCAGGCATTCACAGGCAATTTAAAAGTGACGTTCTATAAACGCGCAAGTCTTACTGTGATAATATGTGTCTTACCATTGTTTTGTTTTTCAGGGCTTGTTCTGGTGCCATTAAAAAACCCTTTGTATGATTACTGGTGTGTTGAGGAATTGTTGGTCTGAGTTAAAGGCAAAATACCAATGGAGAACCCAACATTTCAGCAGTTTCTTCAGAAGTCAGGACTATACTAATATTGTTAGGGTTAATGTTACTATGACAATAATGGGAAGTGGGAAGACCTCTATATTGAGTGATCTGATCACTGATCTATAATGATGAAAGTTAAAGTAGAAGCTAAGCTTAAGCCTGCCCCTACCCCCATTCTAAGCCCTATACGAACTAGCCTGTAAAAGGAAAGATGTGTATGCTTACCTAATTGAAGGGCGCTCTGGTCCTGTCACATGATCGGCTCCCAGCACCAGCTTCAGGGGAGAGGAAGGACAGCAAACAATGGATGTCCCATAGTAAGTCAATGGGTGATGTGACCGCCCAGGCTCTGAAGCTGTTGTCACTGTTCTATCCTCTCCCCTGAAACCGGCTGCTGCTGCTGCTGCGCCCTTAGATTAGGTAAGTATTCACATCTTTCCTTTAGTTAGTATGGGGCTTAGAAGCTTAGTTTAAGCTTAGATAGGACTTCTATTTTGATAATCCAATTAATAGCTCATTAGTTAGATCTGTTCTAACTTTTTTTTTTTATATATGACTCAGACGTGCAGTCTCAAATACCCTTCACTTGGTTCCCATACCCCCGAGGAGTATGGATCCCCCTGCTTAAAAACTCCTGCTCTATAATTGCATTTTTCCAACTATTCCGATGGGGAGTCCACAAGAGGGCCATTGACACCAGCACTATGGAATCAGCCAAGTGCCCCTTACTGGGATTCCCTATAGCAATATATAAACAGTGTCCCCTAGAAAATGAAGATATGAATTTCAGCTCACAGCAGAGTCTAGGTTGGCAATCTTTTAGCATTAAACACCTTTTTACTTTGACAACTGGTAAAGGGAATCTGTCATACATTAAAATACCTGCCTTTCAGTTAGTATGCAGTCTGTGAGTCAAGGAAGACCTGCTTCTACCAAAGCCTACTTACGTGGGTGTTTTGCTTTGTAGTGCAGTCCCTTTAAGAACTACAAAGCTTAAAAAATCTGCAGTTTCTGCTAAAAAATAAATAAATGCAAAATAAACAAGATGGGTTTGTGCTGCATCTGACTCAGAAGTTTATATGAACATTGCACATTTTTGGCTTACAGAAGAAAAGTCCCCTCAAAGGCCATTCTGTTATCACATCTTGATCTTCTCTATTATTTAAACTGCTCGTTTAGCTCTAATTCAGCTATTATATATTAGCCTAACATCTGTGCTGCATTTATCTCCAGTGTCATTTTTATTGTTAAGTTTTTCTTTTTGTATGGCTGGTCATGCAAAAGCATATCCAGATGCTCAACCAAAGAGTCAGGAAACAAACTAACAATACATGTTTATGGCTAAATATGAAATACCCTGGCATCTAATAGAACCTGTAAGATAAAGTACAACCATTGCTTGATGAGGTCTATTTTGGCCTGATCTGGCAACGTCCATAAAGTATAGAGATACTTTTAGGCTTCTAAGCAGACACTACCAGCAGAAGATCTCAAGGGGAAACAACAGTCTGCAGATTGGAATTTCCCACCCGATCACCATTGTTTCCCATGATAAGACTGTTCCCAGGAGTGTCTGATGAGTGCACAGACTTGTAACTGTTTATGTCTAGGCACCAGTCCGCAGAAAAAAAACTGTGCACATACAGTGGATTGCCATCTGACTGCAATGGCCTTTTGAATCACATGGGGACATCAGCGTTTGTACAGTAACTTAGTGCATTTCCAAAACTGATGTGTTCAGAGCTTCACTACCAATACAAAAAGATACTTTTAAAATATGTGAAGGATCAATATCACTACTAAAAATGGCAAATCAATAAAAATACAATATATAAACACATACATATTACATTGTGAGTCCTGCAATTATTGTAGTCCCAAACAATCTGTGCTCAAAATTCTGTGAATTCAACGACATACAATGTCCAGTAAATCGGTGTGCAAAGTAAGATACAATCCAAGATGAATCCCAGATAGCTTGAAGACGACCACCAGGAACCCTCAAGGGTATGTGCTCACTTCATAGATTGGTCCTTATTATAGGGGCCAGCCCTAAACCCTCCATCACACACCCCACTCTCAGCCCCATCTCAGTTTAGACCACCCACCATAGCATATACCCCACTCTCAGTTCCTTGTCAGTACAGACCTCTTCCACACAGGGACCTCCTCCCTCCCCAGCAGTACAGCTCCCCCTCTTCCAGTAAAGTCCCCCTCCTCCCCACCAGTACAGACTCCCCTTTGCAGTACAGACCCATTCCTTTTCCAACAGTACAGACCTCGTCCCTCCAGTACAGACCCTCTCTTTTCCCAACAGTACAGATCTCCACCCTACAGTACAGACTTTTTTCCACCGGTACCGACCCTCTCTCTAGCATCTTCAGTACAGACCCCCTCAACCAATCCAAATCCATTCCCCCTTCTTAAGCTCACTCACAAGATGTAATGAAGAAATGCCGCAGCAGCAGGAAGCCCTCCCACTCAGCTGTGCAATGTGACTGGAGCATCCTTTGGCTTTTCTCATGAGCTGCAAGGGGATTTGCATAGGAATGACATGGCAATACTTCTTCATATGCAAATCCTGAAACCAGTCATATGCCACACATTTAGGCCCCTTCCACACGGGGCGGATCTGTTGCAGCGGAGTCCGCCAGCTCAGTGGGAGATCTCTCCGTGGATCTCCGCTGAGCCGGCGGATAACAGGTCCCTCTCTGTTTACTGAGCGGGGAGGGGCTTGTCGGGCGCCGCTGATTCCTATGGAGAGATCGGACGAAAATGGCATGTCCATTTTCATCAGATCTCACCCGATCCGATCCGCCAGGACGGATGGCGAACGTATCGCCATACGTCTGATTTTAGTGGATCGGACCGGAACGGATGTCAGCAGACATGGTCACCGCTGACATCTGTCGCTCCATAGATTTGCATGGAGCGCCTGTTCAGGTCCGCCCAAAAAAACTAACAGGCGGACCTGAAAGCCCGTGTGAAAGGGGCCAAACGAATTAATGTATATGCAAATCATTATCCAAATTTGCATATGAATAAGCTGCAGACACAGTGAAAGGGGTAGAGCCTTTGCAGGGCAATCCTTGACTGTTGGGTGGTATGGGGTAAGGTGTTGCTCCCCAGTAAAATAAATCTCTTTCGGGCCATGTGGGCACAGTAAAATGTTCACTTGGCTTCCGACTCCGCCAACAGCACATACCTTTCCTTGCTCCTCTGCCCCACTATTCAGCCACTGGGACTAAGAAAAAAAAGACGTGTAATCTCCAAACCGACTTGTTGAAGCTTACCCATAACTATGGGCTCCTTCCCTGTCAAATGTGACAACATCGGACAATTAGGAGGCACCAGCATTGTCACAAGAGAGAGAGGAAGAGAGTCACATGTTCATCCATTTCACTTTGCTGACTGTGGCTAAAAGGAAAGGTGTAGAGAAATAAAGGTTTGAGTTTCAGGGCAGGGGGATGCTAAATTAATCTTTTCGGTTTCCGTGCATGGAAAAAAGGAAATGTTCATTTTAAGAGTGACCAAGAATGAGAAGAGCTTCTCAAGCACAGGCGTTTTCATGCTGTCTCTTACTGGACAACACTGGCTATCTGGCAGAGCATATCATTTTTTTAGTGGTATAGCAGTTGAGATGTTCTCAAAAGGTATAGCAAAGTATTATTCAACAATGCAGAAAAATCTACCTCACAGGATAACAATCTTCCTCAAAGCTGATCTTTTTTAAAACACAAATTTTGAAGACAATGATGGCATGTCTAAAGCTGCTTACACACATTACAGTTTTCCAAAAATGCATTTTTTTTTAAATCCATTTTTTTTTCACCAGATGTTCTAATACGATATAGTTACAGTTTTTAAATATTCATGTCTACATATTTACTATCTTTCTATCAGAAAGAAGGTGCATGTACAGTATAGTGATACTTTAGCTCTTTAGCTCTTTTTCGAGTGGGTTAAGAACCTCCATTACATTTTTGGGATGTCCATGAGGGATTTCCCTTTACTCTCCATCCCAGTTACTGTTGCCATCTTGGCCTTCTGTCCCCAAAGGAATTATTGAAATGTCCCAGCATGCTTCTGCGAACAATCCGAGTTCTAAAGTCTGTGATACAATTCACAATATTCAGCAACCAACACTTAAAATGTAAGTTCCCCTTTATAGAGAAAAAGTAAAGGTGAACTAACACTGGACACTAGACATGTGCATTAGTTTTCATCCAAATGCATTTTTGTCTGAATTTCGGGTATTTTCGTTATCGTTTTAACAAACCATAACGAAAGCGCAGAATCCGAAATCCGAAAGATCCGGCATAAACAAATGCTTAATTTTCATTTTCGTTGCGACAACAGTTCGATATCAACATTAGAATTCTACTATAGCTTGTAGGCGGGACCATTCGACCGGAAATGTATGATTGCAGCGTCGTACAATTTGGCTGCTCCGTTGAATCTTCTTAGAACATTCGACAGACACCATAAGCCTTCAATGACAGATTCCACCTTAATTAATTCGGATTTTCGGACGAATGCATTTTTTAACAAAAAACAAATAAATAAAAACGAATTTCGGGAGTAACTAAATAAATGTATTTTTCGGACAAAAACGAAATTCCGAAACAAAATACTTCAGTGTGCACATGTCTACCAGACACCCTGGACCCACTCTACTTACCAATCAGAATCCATCTGGTCCACTCTGGAAGCGCTGACGGAGAAGAGTGGGAATTTCAAATCTCTGGAACCATGTAGTATTGGCATTGGTGCTGACATCTTGGGATTCCTGGAGGTAAGCACAGCAGGGACCTGGGAGGGTGTCCAGTGTTAGTTCACTTTTACATTTTTTGCTAGGTGTGCTAACTCTTTAATGGAAGTCCCATCTGCCACTGCAGCAAAGGGGCTCATCACACTTGTATTCCATTCTTTACTTCCTCCAGGGGTGGGGAGGGTGTCCAGTGTTAGTCCACTTTAAGTTTTTTTTTGGAAAGGTGAACTAATCCTTTAATGGAAGACTACAAGTCCCATCTTCCACTGCAGCAAAGGGGCTCATCACATTTGTATTCTATTTTTTTACTTCCTTAAGCTCTATATCCGAAGGTCTGTACCACTGTAGAGACACAGGGCTTGAGGAATAGTGTTGTGTTACAATATGTGATTATTCTTGCTCTGTGTCTTTAAGATATGTCCCCTTCTTTCTAGCTGAACTCTCTCTCTCACCGTAGTTCTTTATATATCTCCTCCACTTCCTGATTCTGGTCATTACTCCTGTATATTTTCCATGCTAAACATCTTACATGTGGCTTACAACTGCAACGTTTTTTCTACCTATGAATATCCATCATTAAACGGAACATTCGAAAGGATTCATCGTCTGTCGTCCTAACTGTTAGTTTATTCATTGAGTTAAACTGCCTGTATCGATGCAAGGGATGAATATCAAACCAGCTTGAGTAAGGCCTACTTAAACCTGGAGATGAACTTTATCGCTTTGTAGTTGAGACAGAACAGTAGAAAAACGGAGTTTCACAGTCTAATTACAAGATTTCTGCATGTCAGTACTGAAACAGACAAGATTTACTGCCCTCATAGCAAGACAGAAGGGACAGAGCAGCACATAGCAGCCTTATAGCCTGAGACAATCTGCACAGTGTCATATTTCAGCACACAGATCCTGCCTGCTTTCACAGTCAGTTTGCTATCATGAGTGACCAAGCTTCTGCATGTGAACTCACATCTCCTTCCTCACAAGTTCCTGAAGAAACTGAGTTACCCAAACGCTCAGTTAAACCCACTTGGAAAGTAATGGAGAATTATGAAGCTTCAAGGACTGAATTGTCAAATAGCTTGGAATTAGTCTGGGAGAAAATCCTTGCTGAAGCCAATACAGTGTCTGTTGAACGTGAACTACTGACACTAGAGGGCGCCATTAAACAACTTTCTGCCTCATATGAGCTTTATCAGCTTACCAGCATCAAATTCACTAATGTCTTACAAAACATGAAGTCAGAAAATGCGATGATGCAATTAAAGCGCGTCAATGCTCTCAATATTGAAAGAGACAGTTTTATCCAGCAAACCAGATTAAAGGCAGAAGCAAAAATAAAGCTGTTACAGGACACTGCATCTCACAGATCTGTTTCCACCAGACGTTCTAAAAACTCGTCAAGATCCCATAGTTCAAGATACTCAACACTCAGTGAGCGACTTATTAATGCCCGCGCTGAAGTGGAAGCCAGCAAAGTGCAGGTGGCATATGCAGAAAAAAGAGCAGAGTTGGAAGCGCAGTCAGCACGTCAAAGAGCAGAGTTGGAAGCACAGTCAGCACGTCAAAGAGCAGAGTTGGAAGCTCAGAGAGCAGAGTCGGAAGCGCAGTCAGCACGTCAAAGGGCAGAGTTGGAAGCGCAGTCAGCACATCAAAGGGCAGAGTTGGAAGCGCAGTCAGCACGACAAAGAGCAACAATGGAAACCTTAAATGAACAGTGTAAACATGACACAGCTATGGCAAAGCTAAGGGTCCTACAGCAAGCTATCAGTGCAGACGAAGGTGCAAGTGAGAAAGACAGCATTAACCTAAACATAGCAGATATGGAAGACCCCCTCAAACGCACTAAAGACTATGTCCTAAGCCACTGCAGTGCACACTCCATTGTCTCCAATGCTCCCGACTACATAGAGACTCCTTCACAGCTTCAAGTTAAAGAGGTTCCAGCAACTTCCTGCACTCAAAATCACTCCACTGCATTTCCTACCTGCCTACCTTGCCTGCCTTCATACGTCTCAGAGCATCAGCGCAAGCTTCAAGCAAGTCATCAATCTCCAGTCATCGGTACAGCCTTGAATCAACGTACCATTGGAACAACTGACTTCAAGCAAGCAACTCACCTGGATGCATCTGCTGCACCATATTTCCCTGTGTCCTTTAACAACAATGTCAAAGATAACGCAATCAGCACCATACAGCCAACAGCATCTCACATAAAGGCGGAAACAACTGAGACAGCAGAGTTTGTGAGGTACATGCTTCGCAGAGAGCTCACAAAGACTGGTCTTACAAGTTTTGATGACCAACCTGAGAACTACAGAAGTTGGACATGTGCCTTCAGAACTACAATCAGCAATATTGGCATTACAGCTGATCAAGAATTGAATCTGCTGATCAAATGGCTTGGTCCTCTATCTGCTGCACGTGTTAAGCCATTAAGATCGGTTTTCATGGACAATCCTACTGCAGGCCTCACAGCTGCATGGGAGCGACTAGAGCAAAGTTATGGCAGTCCAGAAGCTATAGAAAATGCTTTGTTCATGCGTCTGGAAACTTTCCCAAAGATATCCGGTAAGGACAACAAGGAGTTCCAGAGACTGAGTGACCTTCTCCTTGAGCTTCAGCTAGCCAAGACAGACCCAAAACTACCTGGACTCAGTTACCTTGACACTCCAAGAGGGGTAAACCCAATGGTCTCCAAGCTCCCGTATGGTTTGCAAGAGAAATGGACTGCACTAGGGTCATCATACAAAAGAGAGAACAAGGTTTCCTTCCCTCCATTCTCTTTCTTCTGTGAATTCATCAGGAAAATTGCAGAGACCAAGAACGATCCAAGTTTTTCCTACAGTGAGTACAGCCTCTTCTCACCCTTTCCTAAGAGTACCAGTCTTCAGGGCAACTATAGAAACCATAGAGGCCCAGTGTCCGTGAAAAAGACTGACATCCTTCCCACTCCTACCACAGTTCTGGCCACGAACAAACAGAGTAGGAAGATTGAAAACCCTAACAGAGAGTGTCCCATACACAAGAAGCCACACCCCCTCAATAAATGTATCGGCTTTAGGAAAAAGGCTCTGGAAGAGCGCAAGGAGCTTTTAAAGACATTTAGGGTATGTTTCAGGTGCTGTGCTTCTACAGAACATTTTGCAAGGGACTGTAATGTGTCCATCAAGTGCATAGAGTGTGGCTCTGAAGAACATGTGCAAGCCCTCCATCCTCTTGAGCCCAGCTCTGCACAACCTGCCAACACTCCTCCCAGGTTAACGCATGGCGGGGAGAATACAGACCAAGTGCCTAATTCTACCATCATTTCTTCATCCTGCACTGAAGTTTGTGGAGAAGACCGCTGTGGTAAGTCCTGTGCTAAGATATGCTTGGTGAACATATACCACAAGAATCAACCAGAAAAGTCTCTAAAGGCATATGCTATCTTAGACGATCAGAGCAATCGATCACTTGCAAAATCGGAATTGTTCAATCTATTTGAAATAAAAGGCGAAGCTCATCCTTACACCTTGGGTACCTGTAGTGGAACTATAGAGGTTTCTGGAAGAAGGGCTCATGGATTCATGGTATCTTCTCTAAAAGGTAACTTGCAATTACCCTTACCTATACTTGTTGAGTGCAATCAGATACCTGCTAACAGGGAAGAAATCCCTACTCCAGCTGCTGCTTTCCATCACCCTCACCTCAAGGTAATAGCAAATGAGATACCGCCGCTTGACAAAGATGCTCAGATCCTTCTTCTGTTAGGAAGAGACATTCTAAGAGTTCACAAGGTACACAGACAAGTCAGTGGACCCCCAGATGCCCCATTTGCCCAGCGCACGGATCTAGGGTGGGTCATCATAGGCAATGTCTGCATAGGCAAAATGAAAAGACCTACCAACATTTCGTCATTCAAGACAAATGTTCTGCCAAATGGCCGAAACACTTACTTTGAGCCATGCCCACATCACTACTGGGTGAAAGAGAAGATAGCCAGCCACGAATGGCAACATGGTATCTCAGGTGACACAAGCCCTTTCTCCTGCCATGATGGCGACTTCGGCTCTACAGTGTTTAATGCAACCAGTGAAGATGACATACTGGCTCCTTCAATGGAAGACAAAGAATTCATCAAGGTAATGGACAATGAGCTCTTTCAAGATGACTCCAATAACTGGGTAGCACCCCTACCCTTTTGTCTCCCAAGAGAGAGATTGCCCAACAACTTACAGCAGGCCATCAGTAGATTCTCCTCCTTAAAGCGAAACTTAAGCAGGAAACCAGAGATGCAAAAGCACTTTGTGGACTTTATGCAAAATGTATTTGACAGAGATCTTGCAGAGCCTGCTCCCCCACTAAAGGAGGGAGAAGAATGCTGGTACCTTCCATGCTTTGGCGTGTATCACCCACGCAAACCAGACCAAATCAGAGTTGTCTTTGATTCCAGTGCTCAGCACGAAGGTGTTTCTCTTAACAACATGCTCCTTACTGGACCCAACTTCAACAACAGTCTAATAGGAGTCTTGATTCGTTTCAGACAAGAGCCTGTAGCAGTAATGGCCGACATTCAACAGATGTTTCACTGCTTCATCGTCAGAGAAGACAACAGAAACTACCTCAGGTTTCTATGGCACAAGGACCTCAACAAGGAAGTTATAGATTATCGCATGAAGGTACATGTCTTCGGTAACAGTCCTTCCCCGGCAGTGGCAACTTATGGGCTAAGGAAAACAGCTCAGACTGGAGAAGTTGAATATGGATCTGATGCCCGTCAATTTGTTGAAAGAAACTTCTACGTTGACGACGCACTTAAGTCCTTTCCAACTGCTAAAGAAGCAATTGATCTTTTCACCAGAACAAAGGAGATGCTGTCTGTAGCAAACCTTAGACTGCACAAGATTATATCCAACAGCCAGGAACTTATGAATGCCTTTCACTCTGAGGACTATGCCACTAGTCTAAAAAACCTTGACTTAGGTACAGATGTGCCTCCTGTACAGCGAAGTCTGGGTTTGTTGTGGAACATCAAGCAAGACAAATTCACCTTCCAAGTCTCAACTTGTGACAAACCCTTCACTAAGAGAGGAGTCCTGTCCGTGGTGAATAGCATCTATGACCCACTGGGTTTCCTTGCTCCAGTTACCATTCAAGGTAAGATTTTACTAAGACAGTTGTCTACTGAGAACATAGACTGGGATACTCCCTTGCCTAGTGAGAATCAACACAAGTGGGAAAGGTGGAGATATTCTTTGGAGTCACTAGAAAAACTTCAGATTCCCCGTTGCTATGTTCCGGGTTCCATTTCAACTGCTAACCGGAGAGAGATTCATATTTTCTCTGAAGCATCAGTTGAAGCTATTACTGCAGTAGCCTATTTGAAGACCTCTGAACTGAATGGAGAATCACACTGTAGTTTTGTCCTAGGCAAGGCAAAACTCACTCCCAAGCCTGACCATACCATACCAAGACTTGAACTTTGTGCAGCCGTGCTAGCAGTAGAAATTGCAGAGGTCATACGAAGTGAAATGGACACTACAATTGATTCTTTCACCTTCTATATAGACAGTAAGGTAGTACTTGGTTACATAAACAACCAAACAAAACAATTTTATGTGTACGTCAGCAACAGGGTTGAATGTATCAAGAGATTCTCTCTACCAAGTCAATGGCATCACGTTCCCACTGAACTCAACCCAGCTGACTGTGGGACCAGAGCCGTGTCACCTGCTGCTCTTCAGGACAGCTTATGGCTGTCACCTCCAAGGTTTCTGTGTGAGGACTCCCACTCACCCACTATCGACACCACCTATGGACTAGTAAGCCCTGAAGATGATAAGGAAATAAGAACTGTGAACACCTCACTCTACACTTCTGTAAGTACAAAACAGAAGCTGCGGTCACACCATTACAGGCATCAATGGAAGCAGGTGCAGCATCTAGCCAATGTGTTCTGGCATCGCTGTAAGAAAAAGTATCTTCATCACCTTCAAGGTCGTAACAAATGGCAAGCATCTAAGCCGAATCTTAAGGTTGGAGACCTCATCCTTCTAAAAGACAAGGAAGTTTGTCGGAATGAGTGGCCTATGGGTCTTATTACTAAAGTTATGCCCAGCGACGATAACAAAGTCCCGAAGGTAGAAGTCAAGGTAACCAAGGGAGGATCGACACAAACCTTTAGTCGACCAATTACAGAGTTAGTACTCCTTTTGCCAGGTGAGTGACTTGTGCAAGGACTAGTCATGCTGTTGGCACGGTGGGGAGTACATTGCTGCCATCTACAGGTTCTACTCAGAACTTTGGAATTATTTGAAGACATCATACTGTGACTTTATGTTCTTCATCCTGTTGAACTTGCGTTTATTATTTGCTTGTTGCATGTTTTTCATTACAGGTTCCAGGACATTCGTCAGTATTGGACTTTTGGAAAATATATATTTTAGTTTAAGGTTATGAAATCTAAAGATTTCAGACGGGGAGTGTTGTGTTACACTATGTGATTATTCTTGCTCTGTGTCTTTAAGATCTGTCCCCTTCTTTCTAGCTGAACTCTCTCTCTCACCGTAGTTCTTTATATATCTCCTCCACTTCCTGATTCTGGTCATTACTCCGGTATATCTTCCATGCTAAACATCTTACATGTGGCTTACAACTGCAACGTTTTTCTACCTATGAATATCCATCATTAAACGGAACATTCGAAAGGATTCATCGTCTGTCGTCCTAACTGTGAGTTTATTCATTGAGTTAAACTGCCTGTATCGATGCAAGGGATGAATATCAAACCAGCTTGAGTAAGGCCTACTTAAACCTGGAGATGAACTTTATCGCTTTGTAGTTGAGACAGAACAAATAGTTTGCAAAAGCCACAGCATTGCACCTGCGATGTACTGATCACGGTTTCAATGCCAAAGCAAAAAAAAAATTATAAATTAACTTTTTTTCTTTTTGCAATATGGGTGCATTTATTATGTGTTTTTTTTTAATGGCAGGTAGAATGTGCCCTTAATGGGCAGGCCTTGAATTTTGCAAGGTCAACTTTATTTAATATGGAATATTTTCTTTTTTTTTTCATACACGATTTACTCCTGCTATCCAAATTCACTAGAGGCCTACCTAAACACGGTTTCCCAGTCACGTGCTGAGAGAAAACAGACATTTCAGTCTTTATAAAAAAAGAAAAAAGTGATTGAAAATGTGCATGTAAATAGATAGGGTCATATTTTCCATAAATGTCATTGGAGAAAAACAAGGAAGTACATTCAACACTGGGTGTAGAAAGAGCAAGAAAGATACTACTGGGAGTTGGTGGGTGGCTGATTAGTATCTGATATGGCATATGTAAAACAAATCAATGTAGCTCTGCAGTACAAACAGACCCTTCCACTTGCAGCATAAGCCCTCTCCCTAAATAGCACATTCTTTGGGAACAATGCAGAGTCTGTATCAAACTGGAGAGCAAACAGGGCTCAGCTGAAACAGTGCAGACTTGACAAAAGTGGCAAGTACCCACAAACTACTGTACAGACGTACACTTGTTTTGTTTCAGACATGTCACAGCCATTACCGTTGTCATTGTATGCAGTGACTCATTTTCTGTGTTTAAATTAAAATTGTATTCGTACACTTTTTTAATGGCTATACAAAACTTCTCTTTACTGGAATACTATTTCACACAATCAAACGGCAGAAAGTATTATTTCAACAAATCCATTGGCTTAAAGTATCAAAGGCACATGAACTTCAAAAAAAGTTCCTTTCCTGACTGGTTCTAGTACAACATGAAAATTGTCTATAGAATTATGCCGTCCCATTTGTACCTAAAGACAGAGCTCCTGCTTATTAACATGGAGTACTAAGGGGGGTGGGGGCGGGGGGTGGTTTCCAGGCCTTTGCAATGGTTTGCTTCACTGCAGTGGTAACCTGTATTAATTGTTTGAACGGACGCTGGGTCAAATCCAAAGGTTTCTTTTTAAGTAAGGTCGTGGGGCAGTTAAACAAAGTGGTGAGGATATAGAAGATCTCGGCCCAGAGGGTACGGGGTAATCAGGCAATCACACCAAATATGGTGGTGTGTGTCTGCTTCAAGGCATCCATGGAAGCTGGAGGGGCAGTAGGTAGGAAGAAATCTATCAATTCTGGTAGGGACCAGATACCACATTATAAGAACCTTGCAGTTTGTTTCTACAGCCACCATATTTATGCGAGGAGGACTTCGTAGGAGACCAGATTTCGGCCCAGTCTACAGCTTAAATTGAAGGTCTCGCTCCCACTTGTAAATGTAAGAAAGAGATGTGTGGGGTGGGGGGGCTAGCAGTTGAGTGTATATGCTAGACATAAGACTTCAACCGTGGGGATCACTTTTTCATGTTAGTACAAAACCGGTCATAATGGGAAGGGAGGAATCTGTTCCCAAATAGGGGGTGAGAAAATGCTTAATTTTCGAGGTAACAGAAAAGTTCAGAACACGGAATTCTGTAAGTATCGCAAAAGGGTTAGATATGGCGTAAAGGTGTCAGGAGTCATAAATTTATAGGCCCAGAAAAAGTTGGCAGAAGACCATATTTGAAAAGAAGTAGAAGTCCAGGCAGAGTAAAAGGCCGGATTGCGCAGGAAGGACAGAAGAGGGTTATGAGGGGACTGCAGGCTATGATGAGATTTAAGGCTGTCCCAAAGATTTATGTAATGTCGAGTAATAGGATTTTGGAGCGTCCGACAATTCCCAGGGCGGAGCTATGGCAAATAAGACAGAGGGTCGCAATCCATCGACTCCAGAGCAACCCAGAGCGGGATCTTATACACTGCGTGGTATTTAAGGAGCTGTGCCAATTGCGTCGCTTGGTAGTACTTAGTGAAATTTGGTAATCCTAGGCCGCCCTTGAGCTTCAGGGTGAAGAGGATGGTTTTGGGCACATGGGGTTTGACCTTGGAGAGCGCTTGATGCTGTAGGATGTAGTGGGATAGGACTGGAATGGGCAGGACGCAAAAAAGATAAAACATTTTTGGTAAATTGGACATTTTGACCACATTAATCCATCCAATCAGGCCTTTATGATATTTTTATTCTAGTTCTGTTGCTTTTATCTGGCTAACATGACTCTTAAAGCTAAAGGTGAAATGAGGTTGCCTAAAGTCTTACAGCTGTTGCCATCATCGTGGCAATGAGGTAGATAGTTCTATTGCCATGGTAAAAGCCTCAGATCTGTCTGTTACGTTGGCAACAGAGCTGGCAATTGGGCCAATGACTCCATCATTTTGGAAATGATGCAGATTCCTCAATAGCATGCATGGCAACAGCACTAGGACAAATCTCATTGTCATGGCCATGGGGCTGATCCCCCTGTTTCCATAGCATTAAAAGAGATCCCTTGCATTGCCATGGCAACAGGACAGATCTCTTTATGCTGATGACGCTCTTGTTGTTTAAAGTGGAGCTCCACCCTAAAGTGGAATTTCCGCTCATCGGAACCCTCCCCCCCTCCGGTGTCACAATTGACACCTTTCAGGGGGAGGGGGGTGCAGATACCTGTCTAAGACAGGTATTTGCACCCACTTCCAGGAGTTCTCTCTGTGGGAAATCTGCGGGAAGTACGTCACTTCCCGCAGAATACCCGTTGTGTTCTGGGAGACACTCGGCTCCCAGAACACACAGGGACCAGCCAGAACGGCGCAGCGCGACTTGCCCATGTGCCGTAGGGAACCGGGCAGTGAAGCCGCAAGGTTTCACTTCCTGGTTCCCTCACCAAGGATGGCGGTGGGGGCAGCAGAGTGACGAGCGATTGCTCGTCCTCTGCTGCGGACGTCGCTGGACTCCAGGACAGGTAAGTGTCCTAATATTAAAAGTCAGCAGCTGCTGTAGCTGTAGGCTTTTAATATTTTATTTTCGGCGGATCTCCGCTTTAATTTCCCTTTAATCACAGGTTATGCCATGTTGGACATTGGGAAAAGCAGCAACTACCAGACTTCAGGTGATCTCTATCCTTAAAGGGGTTGTAAAGGTTCGTTTTTTATTTTCTAAATAAGTTCCTTTAAGCTAGTGCATTGTTGGTTAACTTAACTTTTCCTTTGATTTCCCTTCTAAATATTTTTTTTCTTTGTTTTCTTTGTCTGAATTTCTCACTTCCTGTTCCTCCTCAGTAAGCTGTTCAGTAAGCTGTTCTGGCTGACTCCACACCACTCGCATGATGGTGTGAAGTTTAGTGAGGAGAAACAGGAAGTGAGAAATTCAGACAAAGAAAAAAAACATTTACAAGGTAAATCAAAGGAAAAGGTAAGTGAACCAACAATGCACTAGCTTAAAGGAACCTATTTAGAAAATAAAAAACGGACCTTTACAACCCCTTTAAGGCCCCTTTCACACTGGGGCGGGAGGTGCGGCGGTATTCGGCCGCTAGCAGTGCGGTTTAACCCCCTGCTAGCAGCCGAAAAAGGGTTAATACCGCCGGCAATGCGCCTCTGCAGAGGCGCATTGCCGATGGTATTACTGCGGTTTCCCATTGCTTTCAATGGGAAGGAGCGGTGTAGGAGCGGTAAACACACCGCTCCTCTCACTGCTCCAAAGATGCTGCTTGCAGGACTTTTAGAGCGGTCCCGCCAGCGCATCGCCTCAGTGTGAAAGCCCTCAGGCTTTCACATTGAGAGTACAGGGCAGGAGTTTTTCAGGCGGTATTTAGGCAATATTTTTAGTGCTAAAACGCCTAAAAAACTCCTCAGTGTGAAAGGGGTCTAAGAGTCATCTTGAGTCTCCCCCCTGCTGGATATTGCATTCTGATAGTCAACACCTGCACTCAGAATACCCGAACACTAACTGCATCTGATTGTATACAGTCACTGATTAGGTGTCACATTTCTGCCCGATTTTCAGATAGAAGGATGTTGAGCAGGAGGGTGCCAACAGGGCCACCTATGGCTCTAATTTGGGCTGGTTCATCAGGAGACATCTGAAACTTGCATTTGTATGGCAAGCTTAATGCCCTGTACACACGATCGGAATACCGACGGGCTAAAATCCGATGGAATTTTTCGTCGGAATTCCGTTCAAAGCTGTCTTGCATACACACCATCAGACAAAATTCTGACCGTCCAAAACGCGGTGACGTACAACACGTACGACATCACTATAAAGGGGAAGTTCAAATCCAACGGCGCCACCCTTTGGGCTGCTTTTGCTGGTTTCATGTTACCGCGTGTTAGTAAAAGTTTGGTGTTAGCCAATTCGCGCTTTTCAGTCTCCGTCCTTTTCAGTCCGTTACAGCATGACGAATGTGCTATCTCCATTACGAACGCAAATTTTACCAGAACGAGTACTAATTTAGTCTGAGCATGCGTGGATTTTTCTCCGATGGAGTTCCACACAGACGATCGGAATTTCCTATCGTTTTTTTTTTCCATCGGAAAAATTTAAAACATGTTCTATTTTTTTACACCGACTTTTTTCATCGGAAATTCCGATCGAGTGTATAAGGCTCCACTCAAAGTTTTTATTTGGTGTGATGCATTTTTGATGTACTGTATCCACCTGATCCAAAAACTCATTTAAACCTCCAACAGAATATTTGTGCACTTGTAAGCAATGTATTCATTGCATTTCAAAAGAAGTACCGTATTTTGCTGCATCTATCAAACTACAGGGAGGAAATTCCCATCTGATTCAATGATTGAAATGTTTATTTACATGACAGGAGGGGCTCGTAGGACTTTCCACGCCGCCTCAGGATTAGCTAATGACTTTCTCAAAACAGACTTGCTGTGAGTTTAAGTAATTTCAGAATCAGGTGGTTTGGTTTTGGATTATTAAAATTCAAGTTTAGCTCATTAAAGTGGTCACTGTATGAAACCACATTGATGGAAAGTAAAATAAATAAAACACACCTCACTTATACAAATATACTGTGAATTTCTGCGGATCAGCGCACAAGCAGTTTTTTTATCCTTCCATTTTTAGAATATGCATCAGATACTTTAGAACACGAAGTAAGGACAATTCCTTTTTGTGATAACAATGACTCTGTGACTACTAAGCACTCTACTTGCAGTGAAGCACCTGCCTTTAAAAGGGGTTGTAAACGGCTCCACGTCTGATTTTCTGATGGTCAGTACACAAATCCGTCACACAATAATCAAAAAGTACAAACACGCATGCTCGGAATCAATACTTACTAAACACGAAATTAACAGAAGGGGCCCAAAGTGTGGCACGACAATTGTGTTCCATTAGTATGAAAGACAAGATCCTGGCACACGCCCTTTTGACAAAAATCAGACGCTCGGTTGGCCATGTACGAGGCTTTAGGCTCCATCACACTATCAGCTAAAAAAAAAATGCCAGAAAAACGCTGGATGAAAAATGCTAATAACAGCAATGTTGTGCCGGCTTCTAGTAGCATTTTAGAAGATTTTAGGAGCAGTTAGGCGCATTAGCATTTTATTGGCATGTTTGCAGTACATGAAGAAAAAAAAAAAGCTCTTAGCATTTAGAAGCAGTTAGGAGCAGTTAGGAACATTTGGTATATTTTTCTGCTGGAAAAATGCTTAAAAAAAAACTCTACAAATGTATTTATTTTTTCTGCTCCTAGAAGCTGAAGTTGAAAAAATGATAATAGCCTAATGTAGTGTGCATGGACACATAGGATAACACTATTTAGCTTCTAGGAGCAGAAAAAAATGCTAATAAGGCTTAATGCACACGGGACGGTTTACAGCCTCCCCTAAACGATTTAAAGCGGAGGTTTACCCTAAATATACACATTAGCTTATCCATATCTATGGAGTACATACATATACATATGGCCATTAATTTTTTTTTTTTGTGGATTTAAATACCGTGAATCAGGAGTATTTATTGAGACTTCCGGGTATCCCTCCCGCGGGAGTGGGCGTATCTTTTCTCTTCCCCAGCGCCCCAGTGTTTGCTGGGAGGTGTTCGCAATGTCTCCTGGGAGCACAGTGTCATGCTTCTGAGGAGAAAATTCTCAATGCCGACCATCGAAATATTGCGGGATTTCACTTGTCGCGTGACTAGCATTCACCGCTTCCCGGAAGTATGTGCTTGTGGGCTTCACAATGCCCACAAGCAAAATGGCAATTTCCTGCATCGTTTTTTATAAGTTTATTTTTACTAAGAAATCAGACGGGGGGATGATTCAAATCCTCAAACATGTGAGTACTAGGTTGCTAACTGAAACAACATTCAATGCAATGATAAAAAAAAAAAAAAAAACGATGGACCGCAGAACTTCCGTTTAAAAACATCCGTTTTGCCGCATGCCACCTTTAGCCGCGTTTGCGTTTAGAAACGTTTTTTTAAAGTCAAAAATTTCAAATGCCTGTAATTGAAACGCGGCTAAACGCGAATTACCCTGTGTACATGTACTGATAAGATAACATAGAGGAGAGTTGAGGCGCATGGAACAGAGAATCTTCGGATCGGCAGCACACCCACACAGAGAGTAAAGTAGAAAGTCTTTATTGAAGCATAAATATTAAAAGCACAGGATGAGTACAGGCAGAGGAAATGCAGGTAGGTTGACGCGTTTCATACTATGGAAGTGCTTTGTCAAAACCACAGGGGCAGCTGAAAACGCCCAACTGCTCATAAAAGTCTGTTTATCAGCAGCAGTGTACATGAAACCTTACAGCTTCTAGGAGCCTAAAAAACGCTAGTGTGCATGGAGCCTCAATGCCCATGTGATCTTACCCTAAAGTGAACCTATTCCCAGATCGTGCACACTGAAATATTTACTTACTGTGAACAAGCAGTAAGGCCTGGTTCACACTACTGTGATGCGATTTTGACTCCATTTGCAGTATGATTATGTAGT
This sequence comes from Rana muscosa, assembly GCA_029206835.1. Taxonomy (NCBI): domain Eukaryota; kingdom Metazoa; phylum Chordata; class Amphibia; order Anura; family Ranidae; genus Rana; species Rana muscosa. The sequence goes on along the minus strand of CM055122.1, from coordinate 189,734,331 downwards.
GCAACTTTGATGTGACTTTGGTTGTGTTTTGAATGTACTGTAAAGCTTTTTGTGGTGGCTGTACCGTTGGAGACATATGTTTGCGATCAGCCGCACAGCAACCTCTCAAGAGCAGGAGCATTTGCTATTCTTTTTATGTTAGAAAACCATATCCCTGGGGTGCCTTGAGGCTTCTTCAGGGCTGACTTGGCAAAAATGGATCAAAAAATGTATGCAAGCCAGTAGGTGGATCAAGCCTGCATTTAGTTACACAAAGCCACGGGATTGAATTATGCACCATTATGACTTTTTAGACACTGGCATCCTAACAACCAATGATGTCATCAGTTGATAAGGAGGATGCCTGTTGCCACCACAGTATCCTTGTTTGACCCTCCTGTGCCCTTCTCCCTCAGCACTGGGGTCACATTAGCTGACTGATGTAGGGAAATTAAGGGAGAAGAGAAACAGCAGAAAACTAGTCAGTATCAGTAGGCAAATGTGTATTTTTTTGGAAAAAGAAATCACCTCTAATGTTGGGTGTCCTACGTGTGGATGTTGCTGCATTATGTAAAACTATTATGCCGCGTACACACGATCGATTTTTTCGACGGTGAAGACACCGTCGAGAAAATTGACGTGAAAAACGAGGAACAGCTTGTTCCCCCCACACACGGCCGTTTTAAATGACATTTTTTTTTTTGGGTCAAAAAAAACGACTGTGTGTGGGCTCCGTGGCAGTGTTTCCCTAAGGAAAACTGCCGCCGAAAAAAACGATGGGAATCACGACGAGAAAAATTAGAGCATGTTCTAATTTTTCTCGTCGTGATTAATGCCGTTTTTCCCGTCGAGAAAAACGACAAAAAGCCCACAGACGATCGTTTTTCTCGTCCAAAGGGAAAAATTTCATTTTTCTCAACGGGAAAAACGGTCGTGTGTACGCGGCATTAGAATTGTTTTTTACATTTTAGAATGGGGCACCTTGAGATTGTTCCTAATTTTAAAGGGTGCCTTGACTGAAAAAAGTTTGAGAAACACTGGTCTAGGGTGATAATGCAGTTCCTCCACAGATAGACCACTTTCACACTGAGGTGCTTTTCAGGCGCTTTCACGCTAAAAACAGCACCTAAATAGCTTGCAAAAACCTATTTCCATTAAAATCAATGAATGCTTTCACACTGTGGCAGTGTGCAGGCAGGGTGGTGAAAAAAACTCCCCTCTCCATTGAAATTAATGGAAAGCTCTTCAAAAGCACCTGAAAAGCTCTTCAAAAGCGCTCAGTGTTTTTACTGGCAGTTTAGAAGAGCCTAAAGCCTGATACACACGGGCGAGAATCCCGTCTATAGCCCTGTCTACAGACGCCCACTCAAAAGAACCGCCGTTCTTTTGAATGGCAAGAACGCGGTGATGTCATCGACTACGACGAGCCGGCGCTCGTCACATTCGATGCTGTCGTCATCATCTTGCTACACCCCACACTAACCTTGCATGCGTCAAAGTCTTTTCGAGCATGCGCGGGTTTACCTTGGACAGGTAAGCATACAGACGACCGGTTTTCTCGGCAGGAAACACTCTGCCGAAAATCCCGATGAGAAAATAGAGAGCAGGTTCTCCTGTCGGGAAAGCATACACACGCACGTTTTTCACGGCAAAAAGCTCTCCCAGCTGTTTTCTTGCTGAGAAAAACGGTCGTGTGTACAAGACCTCAGTGTGAAAGGGGCCTTATAGTATAATAAGTGAACTTTGTCTATCTAGGACATGAAATGTGTTACTGGCAGAATCGTAAGGTATAATAAAGAAAAAAGTCTGGGAAAAAAAAAAAAAAACATAAGGACTGGTAAACTACAATATTCTGTATTTTTCTTTTTGGGTTTAGACATGGTTTAAGTATTGTTAAGCAATAATAATTTTCAAAGCTCACAACACAGTTATTGAAATCTTATGGAGAACAGATCTTGGCAGCCCTCTTGTGTAAACAACCAGCAGGTGTTTCTAAGCAGTTATAGAAACCAACTAAACCTGAATCTAGAGTCTTTATTGTGAACTTTGAGGATATTTCAGAAGATATGACTTTGCATTAAAAGGCAAAACTTTTTTTTTACATTTTGAATAGAGTAAGAGAGGGTTATAACCCCTATAAATTTTTTTGCCATTGGTGTCCCATTCCCATCACATCCTGGTCGATAGCCAGAACAGGAAGCGAGAGGAAATCCCTTCAAAGTAAGTAAATCTCTAGTTGTCACCAGCGTCAAAACTTCCTACTCCCAAAATTCTGGATTTTCCTTTACTTTCTCCCTGGATGATAACAGTAAACAGAGCACATGGAGAAGGTGAATCTTCCTGTTGGGGGAACAAAAAAAAAAAAAAAACAGATGTTCTAATATCTCTGTACTCTACCCAAAACAAAAAAAAATGCCTTTAGTTATACTTTAAATGCTCCTAAAAGCCCAGGGATAACTTATATATATATCATACCTCCCAACACGCACGGATTCTGCGGGAACTTCACGCACTGACACACAGTTCCCGCAGACCCGCGAGAGGATCTTATTTCCCGCAAGGAGGAGGAGAAGGAGGATCTCGGAAGACACGCAGGCAGCAGCGGTAAGTCAGCCCCGCTCTGCTATCCTGAAAGCAGAAACCGCCCCCCCCCGCAACTAAGAATAAAGCCTTCCTTAAAAAACCTATGTTCCCCCCCCCCCCCCCCGCTCAACAACTCAGATCCGAAGTTAGGTTAGGTATAGAACGAACCTCCGTCCCGCGGCAGCAACAATCAGAATATAATGTAGAATGAACCTCCGTCCTGCGGCAGCACCCACCCCCGCTCAACAACTTTAATGGGAGGGGGAAAAATGAGAACAAATGTCCCGCAGGGGACAGTTGAAAAGTTGGGAGGTATGATATATGTATATATATGTATATATATATATATATGTAGCGGGTATGTACTTTCCCGGGTGTAAATTTGAACCTGACAGAGACATTGGTGATGTGTAATTCCCTGCAGCCCAGCAGGTGGCGCTGTCGCTCTGGGCTGGGGTTGAATCATTGCTGTGTGTCGTGCCTCCTTTTTGCCCTCCCTCGGCAGCGGTATGGTGGGAGAGGGTATAAAGGGGCCGGCCATCTTTGTCACGGGGGAGTCCAAGGCACCTTCAGCCTGTGGACGGTGGTTCGTGTCGGTTCTCTAGGCGGGCCTAGGCCTAGAGGACAGCCGGAGGTCGTGTTCCATCCCAGGCACCTTTAGCCTGGGGTGAGGTACTCGGATGGAGGTCCGGAGCTCAGTGCCCAACACTGAGTTCCGCGAGGGAAGGAGATCCTAGGGAACCCCGGGAGTGGGTACCCGAATCCGGAAGGCGTAATGGACTGGGGGGAGCTCCTCACTCGAAGACCTGGTGCAGCATATTGCCGGTGACGGGTGAGCCTCTCATCGGAGACCGCCTGGAAGGAAATTCCCCCTCACTAAGAGACCGCAGCCCACTTTCAGGGAGGAAAGTGGAGAACACATTGTGTCTGGGCCTACTCGCATCCACACCTCCTTTCCTGTTCTGTTTCTATCAAGGGAGTTCAACTGATTGTGTTCATTCGAGAAGAATAAAGAAGTGTTGGACTTTAATGGTTTGGGGCTCATTTCCTGACAGACATTGTTCAAGGTAACTCTTTGTGGAGGCTCCAGGTGCACAGCACTGACCCGAAGGTAAAAGAACTTTGCTTGTATCACACTGACACCTGTGGTGAAAGCCAGGCGTGGTGTCCACGCTCCCTTCCCCTCTGAAAAGTACCCCTAGACAAGAGAGAGACGAGCTGAAGAAAGAGAGGGGAGTGAGGAGGGCGCTACATATATATGTATATATATATATATACCGTATATACTCGAGTATAAGCCGACCCGAATATAAGCCGAGGCACTTAATTTTACCACAAAAACTGGGAAAACGTATTGACTCGAGTATAAGCCTAGGGTGTGCCTCACTTTGCCACACTGTGTCCATGACTAGACTGACGTTTAACATAGGAGTCTATGGAAGGGGTGCCCGGCTTTGAAAATGCGGCGCTCCCCGGCCGTAGGTCCCCTAGACAAGAAACTTTGCAAACCTGTAGAGGAAGAGTGGAGATATATTTGTGGCAAGTTTGGGGTCCAGAGGACCTACGACCGGCCGGTACCGGGTCCCCAAAGTCACCAGAGAAATTACCGTTTAACATGGGAGTCTATGGAAGGGGTGCCCGGTTTTGAAAAATCGGTGCTCCCCGGCCGTAGGTCCCCTGGACAAGAAACTTTGCACACTTATAGAGAAAGAGTGGGGCTACATGTGTGCCAAGATTGGGGTCCAGGGGACCTACGGCCGGCCTGTACCGGCTCCCCAAAGTCCGGGAGATCAGGCGCAAAAAGGTGACTCGAGTATAAGCCGAGGGGGGCATTTTCAGCACAAAAAATTGTGCTTAAAAACTCGGCTTATACTCGAGTATATATGGTATATATATATATATATATATATATATATATATATATATGTATATATATATATATGTATACATATATAGATGTATATATATATATATATATATATATATATATATATGTGTGTATGTATGTATGTATAATATTATGTATGTATATATATATATATATATATATATATATATATATACACACACATATAAAAAGTCCTCACGACATCTAGACTGTTCCCTGCCGCCTCTGCACCCCCACGCTCAACCAGTCCAGGGTCTTGACATTATCAAAACCACAGCAAGGTCCAAATGAGGACTCTGCGGTATAGTCCACCGGATTAGCCACCGAGGAATGGAGGCTCAAGTAAGTAAAATGGTTTCTCCTCTCCCCTAGACAAACAAACTGTTAACCCTTGCAATGCAGGCAGGCCAACTGCAAGGGATAATTTCTTATTGACCCAAAGTTGGGCTTTAAACCCACTAGGGCTCCTTCCATAATTGTTCCTTTATATTATTGTCTAAAAAACACTAATGTAATAATATGATGAACTAAATGCATAGTACAGCAGAAGGTATTTCTTGTATGTGTTAGAAAAACATGTGCATGAAGCAGTTTTGGTTCACCAACCTGCAAATGAAATGAATGGGGCCCTATGGGCTCATGTAAAACATTTTCTAAAAATGCATGTTGTTTGAACATTGTCCAAAACTTCCCATGCCTGCTTATAATAACCAGCTCCTATGCTCAGACATTAATCTCAATGTCAGGGTTGATGAGCTGAAAGCTATTTTATATATGCCTATCTAAAAAGTTTCCCCTCTTCAGTTCTAAAATATATATGTGATAATGTAAAACTGCCCATTACACTATGGCTACAGTATTAAACCAGAACCTGCTGGAAATGAGTTGTTTCCGGGGTTCGGAGATTTGAAGTATGTTACACTATCCTTGTATGGTTATCTGGCACAGTTAAAAACATAAAGCTGTCAAAAAGAATATTTGTTTTCCACCTCATTGCACCTTAAGTAATATCACGTGTGGAGCTTGTTCTAGCACCGTGTTCTTATATGAGATCTGTGATGTGAAGAAGGAAGCCTGGAAAAATGTAACCTTTCTACTGATCAACAGAGGAATTCCAAGGGGAAAAATGCATTTGGCCTTCATCAAAACACATTTCCATGAAATAGTAACCTTGTTCTGTCATAGGCCAACTCCTTTTTAGTATACTACACTGAAACTAGCGTGAAGTTATTGTTGTACATAACTGCAGGCCCGAGGATAGACATCACCGGACATTAGGAAGATGTCCAACCATCAGACAATGTATCAGCCACCCCATAGTCACCAGGGATGAGCCGAACACCCCCCTGTTCGGTTCGCACCAGAACCTGCGAACAGACAGAATGTTCGCGTGAACTTTAGAACCCTATTAAATACAATGGACTTGAACGTTCGAAATCCAAAGTGCTAATTATAAAGGCTAATGTGCAAGTTATTGTCCTAAAAAGTGTTTGGGGACCCGGGTCCTGCCCCAGGGGACATGTATCAATGCAAAAAAAAGTTAAAAAAATAGACGTTTTTACGGGAGCAGTAATTTTAATAATGCTTAAAATGAAAAAATAAAAGTGAAATTTTCCTTTAAATTTCGTACCTGGAGGGTGTGTATAATATGCATATAAAGTCGCGCATGTTTCCCGTGCTTAGAACTGTTCCTGCACAAAGTGTAATTTTTGAAGGAAAAAAAGTCATTTAAAACTCACTCGCTGCTATTAATGAATTGTCGGCTTTTATCAATACATAGAAAAGTCATTGATAAAAAAAAAAAAAAAGCGTGGGGGTTCCCCCAAATTCAATTACCAGGCAAATTTTAAAAAAAAATGGCGTGCGGTTCCCCCTAAATATCCATACCAGGCCCTTCAGATCTGGCATGGATTTTAAGGGGAACTCCACCCCAAATAAAAAAAAAATGGCGTGGAGTCCCCCCAAAAATCAATACCAGACCCTTATCCGAGCACGCAACCTGGCCGGCCGCAGGGGAAGAGGGGGGGACGAGAGAGTGGCCCCCCCTCCCTCCTGAACTGTACCAGGCCACATGCCCTCAACATGGGGAGGATGTCCCCATGTTGATGGGGACAAGGGCCTCATCCCCACCACCCTTGCCCGGTGGTTGTGGGGGTCTGCGGGCAGGGGGCTTATCGGAATCTGGAAGACCCCTTTAACAAAGGGGACCCCCAGATCCCGGCCCCCCCTATGTGAATTGGTAAGGGGTACATTGTACCCCTACCATTTCACAAAGAAAGTGTAAAATAATGTAAATAAAAACACACAAACACCTTGGAAAAGTCCTTTATTAAAAAAAAAAAAAAAAAATTTCCAGCGATGAAATCCAGTGTCCCGCGGCGATCCCGATGCCCAGCGCTGTCCGTCATTGGTTGTGCCTGAGCGGACCTGATGGGGAACTTCCTCGCAGTGTTTTAAATGTATAGACCCGCCCCTTCTAAAGTTCCCCATCAGGTCCGCTCAGCAGACCAGATGCGGAACGCAGGTCTATTCATGTATTACACAGCGAACGAAGTTCCCCATCAGGTCCGCCCCCTCGGTATGTCCGACCCCGCCTACGTCATTGGCCTGAGCGGGGAACTTCCTTCACTGTGTAATTTAAATTTACACAGTGAAGGAAGTTTCCCGCTCAGGCCAATGACGTAGGCGGGGTCTGACATACCGAGGGGGCGGACCTGATGGGGAACTTCTCTCGCTTTGTAATACATGTATAGACCCGCTCCTTCTCATGTTCCGCATCAGGTCCTCAGCCTTACACTGAGTCATTGACTGAGCGGACCTGATGGGGAACTTTAGAAGGGGCAGGTCTATACATGTAATAGACTGCGGAGGAAGTTCCCCATGAGGTCCGCTCAGGCTCAGCCAATGACGGACAGTGCTGGACATCGGATCGCCGCGGGACACTGGATTTCACCGCTGGAATGTTTTTTTTTTTATTTTTTTTTTTTAATAAAGGACTTTTTCAAGGTGTTTTTTTTTTTTTTTTGACACTTTCTTCGTGAAATGGTAGGGGTACAATGTACCCCTTACCAATTCACATAGGGGGGGCCGGGATCTGGGGGTCCCCTTTGTTAAATGGGTCTTCCAGATTCCGATAAGCCCCCACCCGCAGACCCCCACAACCACCGGGCAAGGGTTGTGGGGATGAGGCCCTTGTCCCCATCAACATGGGGACATCCTCCCCATGTTGAGGGCATGTGGCCTGGTACGGTTCAGGAGGGAGGGGGCCACTCTCTCGTCCCCCCTCTTCCCCTGTGGCTGGCCAGGTTGCGTGCTCGGATAAGGGTCTGGTATGGATTTTTGGGGGACTCCACGGCATTTAAAAAAAAAATTGGGGTGGAGTTCCCCTTAAAATCCATGCCAGATCTGAAGGGCCTGGTATGGATATTTAGGGGGAACCGCACGCCATTTTTTTTTAATTTGCGGCGGGGTTCCCCTTAATATCCATTCCAGACCTGAAGGGCCTGGTAATTGAATTTGGGGGAACCCCCACGCTTTTTTTTTAAAAAATTTTTATCAATTACTTTTCTATGTATTGCCGGGAGCCGACAATTCATTAATAGCCGCGAGTGAGTTTTAAATGACTTTTCCTGACAGACTCCATGGCAGACTACGTGTGGGTTAACCCCGCCTCCTCTCCACAGCTATAGGACCCCATACCCATAAATTTGAGCTCACCTCCACAGACAGGTGTTCCTTTTCTATCCTCCTCACATGGACCCTTCATCATGCAATTCAGGTGCAGTCCAGGATGTCCGTCGGATTAGGTACAAGTTGTGCGGTGCACCCAGGGCCCAGCTATCAGCGGGCGAGTGGTTTCGGGCAGTTAATACCCCTATGGTGGAAGGGATGTGGCCCAGTGTACCAGGATGGACGAAGGATTGGCTGGCAAGGTCTGAAGATTTCTTCATTATGGCAGACCGTTTTTGTATGTATTATTGTCTGTTTCCCCTCAGTGTCTTTGTGCCGTGTGTGGAACGCTTCTGCGTTCCAGGACGCCACTCTACTTCCTGCCTCCCGATCCGCCGTACGTCTGCGCATGTGCAGAGCCGCGGCGAAACCGAGGCTTGGTTTTCGCGCATGCGCGGTACGGCGGCGGGGTCAGAGGCCGCACAGGCGCAGTGAGCCGGTCCCCTCGGCGCATGCGCGCAGCGGGACCGGCCGTGACGTCACTACAGCGGGGAATTTAAACGCTGTGGAGCCCTGTACAGGTGGGATAACCTGTGGGCTTTGACGGCAGCATCCCGGAGCTCGGTTCTGCTGGGACAAGGTAAGCAACATCCTTAGTTAGTTATGCAAGTGTCTCTTAAAGAGACAGTTAAAAAAAAAAAAAAAAGGAAAAAAAAAAAAAAGAGAAAAAATGAAATGTTTTTTTTATTTTATTTTTTTATGTTGCTTACTCTTGTCTTAGGTAGTCTCTGAGTTTGTGCGTTTGTCTTGCCTCATCATGGACTCTCCTTCACCGCCATGTGGCCAGCCCTCCCGCACAAGGTATGTGCGGAGTGGGTAAGGGGGTGGTGTCTTTTGTGCCTATCTGGTGGTTGCTAACGGTTACATCCTGCCCACCTTTCCCCTCCCTCTGTCTGTATTATCTCTTACAGCCCGGCAACTTCAGTTCATCGATCACAAGAAAGGGACCTTGCCAGGCCGCATCATCACTCATCATCCAGGTCTAGACGCGACACTACGTCTAGGACCCATCATCATAGGGGACGTTCACATACCCCCTCTAGACATAGGAGATGTTCCCATTCCTCCTCTAGTCACCGCCACCACCACCGCGATGATCGCTCTGACCACAGAGCCTGTTGGGGATGCAAGACCAGAATCCCGGAGGGCAAATCGCTATGCGACCCATGTTATGCCCGAGCGGTTGGTGAGAAAGAGACGGAAAATCAAAACCTTGAGTCTCTTGTGAAACGTGTGGTACAGCAATCTATGAAAGAAATAGTTGCCCCCCACACAAGGAGCCAGTCCACCACCTTGTCTGGCTCCTTGGCTGACGAGGCCCAGGAGGATCCCGGCCAATTCCAGCCCCATGATTCCTCCCATTATTCCTCGCAAGACGAGATGGAGGGAGATGATTCTACGGTGGGATTCGACTACGCTTTAGTCTCTCCGCTGATCAAGGCAGTGAAGGAAACCTTGAAGTTGGAGGATACCACTGCCCCCCCAGAAAAACAAAGAAAACTGTTTAAACAACTGGGGAAAGAACGCTCCAATTTCCCACTTCCCTCTGAGCTGAAAGGAGTGTTTGAGGAAGAATGGAGCAAGGGAGATAAGAAGGTTTCCATGCTAAGCAAAACCTCTAGACTGTATCCCTTTAAATCGGAGGACGTCAAGCATCTGGAGAATGCTCCCCTCGTAGATGCAGCAGTAATGCGCCTAGCGAAGCATGTCACCCTCCCGCTAGATGACACCGTATCATTTAAAGATGGTCTGGATCGGAAGATCGACCAGGACCTCAAAAGAATATATAGCCTGGCTGGAACGGCATGCAAACCAGCTTTAGCCCTTGCAGTGACCTCCAAAGCAATGGAGGCATGGGTGGAAAATGTAGACTCCGTTCTGAAAGGTGTCTCGGAAGAACTGGCTCAAAGTTCAGCAGTGCAAGAACTTAAGATGGCAGTCGCCTTTTTGGGGGAAGCTTCAATTGACCTCATCCGTTTACTGGCCAGATCGATGTTGTCCTCGGTCACGGCCAAACGAGCACTGTGGTTACGCCCCTGGCTTGCTGATCCAGCCTCCAAGCAGGCATGGTGCAAAATTCCCTTTGAAGGGACTTCACTGTTTGGGAACAAACTTGACAACGCCATTTCAAAAGCTACAGGCGGAAGGTCGGGTTTTCTTCCCCAGGACAGGCGCCAGTTTAATCAGAAAAAACCTCAACAGAGACGCAGTACAGAGCACTCGAGAGAGGCACGCTCCTATAAACCCGGACGGGATTTCAGGAGAAGCTGGAATTGGAACAGAGGCCAATCTTCTTTTCAAAAGTCCGGCAAGAAACAGACGCCCGGTGGGCGTGAACCAACCAAGTCTTTTTGAGATTGGGCCCGCCCAGGCGGGTCGGGTAGGGGCTCGCCTACGTCTCTTCCGGCACGTCTGGGTGGCCTCGATCTCGGACTATTGGACCATCAAGACGGTCTCAACAGGTCACACATGGTCCTTCACCAAGATCCCTCCATGCAGACCAATGCAAACTTCACTTCCTCGGTCAGAGGAGAAACAACAAGTTCTTCTCTCATATGTGAATGTCCTGAAAGATCAAGCAGCAGTGGTGCCCGTCCCAAAGGATGAGGAATTCCAGGGGGTATACTCCCCCCTCTTCCTAGTACAAAAGAAGAACGGCTCTTGGCGTCCAGTCATAGATCTCACTTTCCTGAACAAGTACATAAAGCACGAGAAGTTCAAAATGGAGTCACTCTCAACCATCCAAAAAATAGTTCAACCAGGCGACTGGTTGATCTCAATAGATCTAAAAGACGCGTACTTTCATGTTCCGGTGGCAGAAAACTTTCACAAATATCTGCGGTTCCAGGTCGAACAAGAGCACTTACAATTTATTTGTCTTCCATTCGGGCTAACGACTTCTCCAAGAGTCTTTTCCAAGGTGCTGTTAGCAGTTGTGTCCCTTCTCAGAGTACAGGGTGTGCGCCTGTATCATTATCTGGACGATCTACTAGTACTGTCCCAAGACAAGCAGCAGCTGCTAGTCCACAAAGATCAGGTGATCTCTACACTGTTGGAGTTCGGATGGCTCCTAAACCGGGAGAAGAGTCAGCTGGATCCGACCCAGCGCTTGGTCTATCTAGAAGCCCAGTTCGACACCATAGAGAACACCATCTCTCTTCCAGAAGAAAAAATACCGATCATTCGGGAAAGAATCTCCTTAGCTCTAGACTTCTCTCACCTAAGGGCATCACAGTGCCTGAAGATAATCGGCACGATGGTGGCCACATCCCCCATGGTCAAGTGGGCGATGTGGAGGCTTCGTCCTTTTCAATCCGGATTCCTCCAGCAATGGAAGACAGACGATCTCAATCAGCGGATCCGGATAACACAGTCAATGAGCAACAGTCTCCTCTGGTGGCTTCAAACCAAGAACTTGTCAACTTGCCACTCCCTTGCCCCCATCCATTGGGTGACTGTTACATCCGATGCCAGCAATGCGGGCTGGGGGGCACATTGTGGGGCAGAACTGGCTCAGGGCAAATGGGATGCCCATCTCCACTCTCCAGGTTCGAACATTCTGGAACTGCGCGCGGCATGGTGCGCCCTTCAAGCCTTCTCCCACCTTCTGAAAGGGAAGTCGGTCCTACTCAAAATGGACAATACCACCGCTGTGGCATATGTGAAGAGACAAGGGGGCACTCGGAGCTCTGCCCTTCTCCAAGAGGTCGAGCCCATTATGACCTGGGCTCAGAGGAATCTGCTCAACTTAACAGCAGTCTTCATTCCAGGGGAGCAGAACATTCAAGCGGACTTCCTGTCACGCAGCATGCTAGACAACAACGAATGGTCTCTGCATCCACAAACCTTCAAGTGGATCCTATCGTTGGATTTCGATCCAGAGGTGGATCTGTTTGCATCCCCCTGCAATTACAAGATCGACAGATACTACACCCGAGCTCGGTACAATCAAGCCTTCGGAATAGATGCATTAACGAGTCAATGGGACTTCAACAGGGCATATGCCTTCCCTCCTCTTCCGATCATGCTAAAATTCCTACAGCGGCTTCAGTTGGAGAAAATCGAGGTGGTAACAATAGCACCATACTGGCCGAGCAGACCTTGGTTTCCTCTCCTGAATCTAATGAGCTTCAGGGACCCGCTGCCTCTTCCTCTCAGGCCAGACCTTCTTTCTCAGGGGACGACCCTGCACCCCTGTCCAGCAATGCTGAGACTGATGGTCTGGTTTTTGAGAGGGAGAGGCTAGAGTCTCTTGGGTGTGCTTCAGGGGTAATCTCTACCCTTATGAGCTCCAGAAAGTCCAACACAAATAAAACTTACAATAGAATCTGGGCCAGATTTGTCAGCTTCACGACTACTGCAGGAAAGTCATCTAGAAACCCTAGTGTTCAAGACATCTTGAGTTTTCTCCAATCAGGCTTAGACCTGCCTTTATCGATTAGTTCCCTCAGGGTACAAGTATCAGCCTTATCAGCTTTTTCGGGAACGTCATGGGCAACTCATCCCCTGGTTCAACAGTTCTTTCGGGGGGCATCGAGAATCAGGCCTCAGAGGAAACCTAGATTCCCCAAATGGGATCTTCCACTCGTCCTTGATGCTCTTTCAGCACTCAACAACAAGGATCTTTCTGTTAAGGACTTATCAATCAAACTGGCCTTTCTAGTGGCCATTACTTCAGCCAAAAGGGTTTCAGAAATAAGCTTCCTGGGTTGTCAAGAACCCTCTTTGACTTTCTTCCCGGACCGAGTGGTCCTTATTCCCATGCTTGGGTCAAAACCAAAGGTCACATCAGTTTTTCATGAAAACCAAGAAATAGTCCTTCCTACTTTCGACTCTCCAGATTCAGCAGATGCTCATCCCTTGGATGTAGGTGAGACTCTGAAAGAATACTTGCGAGTTACTTCATCTTTTAGAAGCTCGAACTACCTGTTCTTGTTACACACCGGTAGCAACAAAGGGAAGAGGGCTTCTTCCAGAACAATAGCAGCCTGGATCGTCCAATCTATTCAACAGGCTTACAGGGCAAAGGGCTTGGCTCCTCCAGAGGCGGTGACGGCTCATTCCACCAGAGGCATGGCAGCCTCATGGGCAGCAGCTCGACACGTGGCTCCTGAAGTGATATGCAAGGCAGCTTCGTGGTCTTCTATTCATACATTTATGTCTCATTATTGTATTGAGCCTGCTTCCCTTTCCTCTGTTAATTTTGGTCGAAAAATCCTGTCAGTTGACGGGAAAGATTAAAATATTTTTTGTTCAGCATACCCTCCCGTGTGGATTGGCTAGTTATTTCCCACACGTAGTCTGCCATGGAGTCTGTCAGGAAAACGGAAAATTTATTACCAAATACTTACCGTAATTTTCCTTTCCTGATAGACTCCATGGCAGACGGAGTTCCCACCCATGAATTAAAAATATGAAAGTTGAAATTTGAGTCGGCTAGTTACGGAACACCTGTCTGTGGAGGTGAGCTCAAATTTATGGGTATGGGGTCCTATAGCTGTGGAGAGGAGGCGGGGTTAACCCACACGTTGTCTGCCATGGAGTCTATCAGGAAAGGAAAATTACGGTAAGTATTTGGTAATAAATTTTCCGTTTTTTTCCTTCAAAAATTACACTTTGTGCAGAGACAGTTCTAAGCACGGGAAACATGCGCCACTTTACATGCATATCATACACACCCCCCAGGTACGAAATTTAAAGGAATATTTCACTTTTATTGTTTCACTTTAAGCGTTATTAAAATCACTGCTCCTAAAAAAACGGTTGTTTTTAAAACTTTTTTTTGCATTGATACATGTCCCCTGGGGCAGGACCCAGGTCCCCAAACACTTTTTAGGACAATAAATTGCATATAAGCCTTTATAATTAGCACTTTAGATTTCTCCCATAGACTTTTCGAATTTGCCGCGAAAACCTAAATTGTTCGTTGTTCGGCGAACGGGCAAACAGGCAATGTTCGAGTCGAACATGAGTTCGACTCGAACTCGAAGCTTATCCCTAATAGTCACAAACTCACATCGTTCACATGTGCATATCTGTCAAGTCGCCAGTCATAGAACAATAAGGTCCCTTTCACACTGGGGCGGGGGCGGTGGTAAAGCATCGCTATTTTTAGCGCGCTTTACCGTCAATTTTGCTGTGCTTTTCGGCCGCTAGCGGGGTGCTTTTACCCCCCACGTTAGCGGCCGAGAAAGGGTTAAAACCAGAGCAAAGCACCTGTGCAGAGGCGGTATAGCCCTGGTGCCACTTCATTTCAATGGGCAGGAGTGGTGGAGGAGCGGTATACACACCGCTCCTTCACCGCTCCAACGATGCTGCTAGCAGAACTTTTTTTACCGTCCTGCTAGCGCACCACTCCAGTGTGAAAGCCCTCGGGGCTTTCACACTGGAGAGACAGCAGCGGCTGTTTCAGGGCGCTTTGCAGGCGCTATTTTTAGCGTTATAGCACCTGCAAAGCGCCCCAGTGTGAAAGGGGTCTAACCTGGGTTGGATTAATTGCTGCAATATTCAGGACCAACTCCTTGTCATCACACAAGTTTTAAAACTTCCTAAAGGCAAATAGCTTTTCACTTTAGAAGAGAATGTTGACTTTGCAACTGGATTTTCCCTTAGCTTAGTGAATGAGGTGAAGCTCTGATGAATTCCATCATTCAATCAAGTGCAGGCAAAAATACTTTCTCTTTTTTTTTCTTTGCAAAGTTAGTTTTCACCACAAACTGAACAGCCTATTTGCCTTTAGTAATCTTCTTCTTGAAACACACTCTGTAGAAAGAGCAATCACTTTCTATTGTGCTTGAGGGAACAATCCTACAGTCACAGAGATTTCCCAACATTCGGAAGTATAACTTTGAGCAATAACAAGTGATTTTATTGCCCACATGTCCTCAGTATGGCCCGCATGTTAATCCATACACTTGCAGTTATTATACTATATCTTCACTTCAATAATATTTTGTGAACATTTTAAAGTTTGTTTGGCGTCTGTAGGTGAAAGTATGAAGGAGCTGAAACTTTTGGGAGCGGAAGAAGATTTTAAGGATTTAAAGCATGCTCTCATTCACTTCAATGTTAAAAAAAAGTGTTAAAAAGCTTAAATATTTTAAAAAGTATAAATATTAGAAAAAAAGTCTCATCATTAGCTGAAAGAGCTGAACATTTTAAAAGTTGAATGGTTTTAATAGCTGAAAGTATGCAGAAGTTATGCAGTGCCAAAAAACGAATAACAATAGTGGGAATGCTATTGAGCATTCCCACTAATTAAGCTGGCTATACATGGCCTGAATTGTGTCTGATTACTACTTGATTGGCAGAAATTTGAGCTGTCAATGGCCTTGTCTGCACCACCTGACTCTAACAAACTTTAATTAAAAAACATTTAAAGTAAATCGGGTGGAAAATTGTTGGCCAATCTAGTGACTAGATCAGATCATATCAGATGCAGTCACTGGGGTTGATTTACTAAAGGGAAATCCACTCTGCACTGCAAGTACACTTGAAAGTGCACTTGTAAGTGCAGTCGATGTAGATTGCTGTAGATCTGAGGGGAAGCTCTGAAATGAGGGGAAGCTCTGCTGATTTTATCATCCAAACACGTGCAAGCAAAAATTGTGTTTTTTATTTTCCTTGCATGTCCCCCTCAGATCTACAGCTAATGCACTTGAAAGTGCACTTTCAGGTGCACTTGTAGTGCAAAGTGGATTTGCCTTTCATAAATAACCCCCACTGTTCGGGTATTCAGACAGTCGCAGACACTGTCCAATTTCTGAATATAATAGCTAGCAGAATGGAACGCAGATGGTAAAATCTATTTAAAAATGTATTTGTGTGTGGCTAGAATTAGTCAGGTTAAAAAAAAAAAAAAAAAAGAAGAAGGCCATCAAGTTCAACCATCACAAAATGAATAAATAAATAATTAAACCAAAAGCCTCCTTATACTGAACCTTAAACCCACAGTTGATCCAGAGGAAGGCCAAAAAACAACAACTTATAAAGCATGGTCCAATATGCTCCCAACAGAAAAAAGGTTCCTTTCCGAGGGCAAATTCCCAGAATCAACACAAATATTTATAGCTAGTTACATACTGTGCATTTAGAAACACATGCAAGACTTTTTTTTTTTCAAAAGCAAAACTACTGAGCTAGCTAGAACTAGTCCCGAGGAAGCTTCCTACTGTGAAGAAGTCTTTGCATATGTGGAGCTTAAATCTCTTTTCCTTCAGATCTAAAGTGTGCCCCCTTGTTATTTGCAATGACCGTAAAGTGAACAACGTTGCACCAAGTTCACTATATAGACCAATCATGTATTCACACATGATGATCAAATCCCCCATTACACGCCTGTAGGGGTGGTGCAGAAGCAATTACACACACAGTCCAAGTGCGATGAAAAAAACTGTATTTAAATAATGCAAAGACCATTCACAATAAATCCAGTGGGAGAACAACCCAACTTGGAAGATATCCAGAGGAATTGCAAGCCCTGTACTTTCCCTCCTCATAAGGAGCCTTTCCCTGATGCTAGTTCTGTTCCCACCAGAAGGGGTACCTGTCCCTACTCTACCTATTTGCAAAATGTGCACCAAGCCTGGGAGCCAGGGCTTTAAATAGGCTCTACCTGACCCAAGATGGCTGCTAGAGTCACATGGGGTGGCAGCATCCAATTGGATAGCATCCCCAGTGACCCAGGAAACCATAGTGGAATCATCTTCCTCTTGACTTCCTCTCCAATTGCAATGCCACTGTGGACGAAAGCCACCTACGGTGGAGAAAGCAGACTGCACCTGCCTACACGCTTCTTCTCAATATCTATATGCAACCAATATACCTGTGCAGACATTCTCTGGTCAACCAAAGGTTGAGAAGGAAATGATCACCTGGAATATATTTTTGTGAACACCTGCTTTTGTTCTACCAAATATTTGACTTTCATCAGGGGTGTCTGGGCAAACCATTAACATGCACACTTGGCCTGGGCATGTTTATTCTATGATCATTTTAAATGTGTATGGTGGTCATATCCTCTGACTATCATATTAAGTCAATGGGAAGCAATAATTAGCACTCACGTGACACTTGCCTCTCTGAAAATGTTTGTACAATCCAAACAGCATGTGAGGAAAATCATTAAACCTCGGAGCTAGAAGAATTTTTTTTTTTTAATTGAACCTAATATGAGATGTTTATGGAGAATTCACTGAATCCAAAAAACGCAGATCAGCAAACAGAATATAAAGAAAAAAATCTAAATAAAAAATCTAAAACTAACAAATCACTGCTGTAAATATCACTTTTGGGGCAGGTAAGCCGGACTATTGTGTGAACTCCCTGCTCCATTACATCAGCTTTCAGAAAGATATGACTGGAGCCATTGTGTCATAAGAGAAGGAATTGGCAGCTGTGCTTTGTAGCATTACAACACTCTTATTATACTCCAAAGAGCAGAATCGAACATTTACATATCCAGCACAATCTAAGTACTCACTTGGATCCAATCATTTAGTACAGAATGGGGAGCAAGAAATACCAAAACTTAAATTAAAGAAGGTGAAATGTGACTTTTATAAAAGAGATATACAGTAGTATGACAGCTAAATGATATTATATATTCATTGGTATTATATCAAAACACTTATGGCTACTGTGAACGGGCAAGGTCCTGTCACTGTAAAAATGGATGTAGGAACGACACAAGGATTGCACTAATGCAGAGTGCAGGGCACTGGCGTGTTTATTGTGAGAGCAAAAAACAGTTTACAGCTTTCTCCGGGTTTGTTATCCCAGATCAGGGCCTGGAGCTTGAAGGCTTCAAAGTGTCTAGGGTGGAACAAATCCTTCAATCCTGTGTCCAGGTCTTGCTGGAGACCTGCAGGCCTTGTGAGTGCACAGGTATGCATATTCATTATAAGCCAGCAGCTGGCCATAGTAGAGGGCCCTTGTTTGGAGATAGGTGTGTGCTCCAGCCAGGAGAGGTTATCCACTCAGGAGACAAGACTCCATGTTGAAGAGCTTTCTTAACCGTAGGCAGGGCTGTTTGAAGGAATTTGGGGGCCCCAAGCACAATGGACAACAAATTTTTAAGTTGAGAAGCGGGACAAGTTGTTGAGCGGGGGGGTGGCTATCGCGGGACATTACATTGACGCCGTTCACGGGAGGGTGCGCCGATCGCACGATATTACAGTGGATATGCGGGGGGGGGATGTCTTATCTCCTCCTCCCGTGCTGCCTCCTCGAGTCCTCTGGCTCCTCTTCCTGCTGTGCTGCCCTCTGCTGGGGCCCCAGGACAGCTCAAGGCCCCAAGCAGCTGCTTGGTTTGCCTGTCCTGTTCCGACGCCCCTGCCGGCAGGACTGGGAGAGTTGGGACAGTTAAGTGAGTCTGCAGGACTGAGAGAGCTGAGGCAACTAGCGAGTTTAGGGGATTGGAGCGAGTCTGTAACTCTTAGAAGAGTGAGAGAGTCGGGGGTGTTAGGATAACGTGCATTGAGAGGCCAAGAGTGGGCCTGTGTAGCTGGATGTTGAAACAAAAAGGTTGAGTGAGCCTGGAAAGCCCATGGTCTGAGGGGCCAGTGCCAAAAGCAGCGGTGCTGCTGAGGAGAGAGCCAGGTGGCATAGCATTTTCATTGTTCTTTTGCTATTGAAAATCCTCCTGTGTGGGCAACTGTTGTGTTGGACTTTTCTTTTCCAAGCTCAGAAAGATCAGCGTCTCTAGGAACTACAGCCATAACTCTCTTCTTGGAGTACTTTAAAGCTGTCATATATAATTAATAGAGATAATTCCAGGAGGTGTCATGCAGCATAGTGTACCTTCATTTTTTTTTTTTTTTTTTTACAAGGGAGCTGAATGTCTGGAATTCAGCTTTAACAGACCACATCACCTGTGATGTGCACAACTTCCAGTTTGCTCAAGGCTGTTGCTGTCCTATCCTCCAGGGCTTTGCTGTACACATGCACCAGGATAGGCTAAAGATGGAGATAGCCATTATTCTCTAATCTCTGGGGCATGAGCTGGAATAAACCTGAGAAAAAACCCTGGGTACTTTATACTAAAGGCAGCCAGAAAGAGGGTCTGAATCAAGGGAGTTGTGTTAAAGATGCAACTAGTCTTTCAATGCCACTGCAGATAACTCGAAATTCAGGCCCCGATGTATAAGGATAATTTACATGATTAGGGGTGTAAGCCCTTTATGTCAACTACTATTGACTTGAGGAAGACAAAGGTAAACTAGACAGGAGCTTAGGGCCCAGTGGATGTTAAGGTAGCCCAGCTACAACCTTCATTTTCCTGCTGTCAACTGGAGTAATATCAAAATTAGTCAAAATTGTGTACATGCCCTCAAGTTCAAATGGGAGAAAGAACTTGTAGGTAGTTGGTGTTCTATGGAAGGGGGGGTGGGGGAGTCATGCCAGTATAAAAAATGTAAATGAAGATGGTTCTCTGGCCTGTTACAAGATTTCAGAGAAATCCAAAGCCTAGGGCCCCATTTTGTCTTAAAGGGGTTGTAAAGGTTTGTTTTTTTAATTTTCTAAATAGGTTCCTTTAAGCTAGTGCATTGTTGGTTCACTTACCTTTTCCTTCGATTTGCCTTCTAAATGTTTTTTTTCTTTGTCTGAATTTCTCACTTCCTGTAAGCTTGCCCCCATCATCCGAGCCATTCTGGTTGGGGGTTAGTCAGCGTGCTCGCCCCCACCCATGGGACTACATCCCTGCGGGAAGACGCTGTGAATGTTCAGAGCGTCTCCCCACAGGGATGTAGTCCCAAGGGAGGGGGAGAGCACGCTGACTAACCCCCAGCCAGAACGGCTCGGATGATGGGGGCAAGCTTACAGGAAGTGAGAAATTCAGATGTAGCAATACCCCTGCAGAGGTCGCTGGTTTAAGATTTGGGCCTGCCGTTACCTTACTGTTGACCACGTTCGTCCTAGGGGTCTTCCTTGAAGAGTTGTTCACAAATGTCTGCACCAAACACTTAAGCCTCGTACACACGATCGGATATCCTATGGATTCTAATCCGATGGTTTTGTCCATCGGAAATCCGATGTAACTGACTTCCATCAGTCTTGCCTACACACCATCAGTCAAAAAACCAACCGTTCCAAACGCAGTGACGTAAAACACTCCGATGAGCCGAGAAAAATGAAGTTTAATGCTTCTGAGCATGCGTCGACTTGATTCTGAGCATGCGTGGGTTTTTTATCCGATGGACTTGCCCATAGACGATCGGAATTTGCTATCAGTTTTTCATCCATCGGAAAAATTTAAAACATGTTCTATTTTTTAAAACCGATGGAAAAAAGACCAATGGGGCCCATACACGATCGGTTTGTCCGATGAAAAAAGTCCATCGGACTGTTTTAATCGGTAAAACCGATCGTGTGTAGAGGGCTTTAGTCTCCTTTTCTCCAGGGTTTTATTAAAAAACTTTCAGACAGAGGGATGGAGGGTTAGGGGAGATTCGGGTACCTTGCTTGCGGATCACGGGTATTTTCCTAATCCAAAGGACCAACAGCTTCCACACTGAATATAGCCACCACCGGATAGGCCTCTCTCACTGACCTAGCAGCCAGTGCGAGCTTGTTCTAAAAGTCTCTGCCACAGACTTGTGTAATCACACACTTGGTAAAGTTCCGAAAAACAACACACAGTGCCAGGATCTTTCAGCCAGGCCGACAGCACTGCGAGGTAGATTCTTGATCCGGATGCGTCCTCCAATTGAGTCCTCAGTTGCTCGGTCCCTTTCCGCAGGCAAGGCGACACAGGACTATCTCTGGATCAGTAGGTCCCAGAAACTCCTGGGCCTACTCTCAGTAACGGAGCCACGGGGGTCTGCAGGCCCCGAGGCAGAAAACTGCTAACATCCCTGAAGCCAGAAGGGCCATCAGGTCAGGATCGGAAGACCCCAAAACGGTGTCTGCCCCTTAAGTACCGTCTCCCAGAATGCACAGCGGGGTGACCAATCCCACTGAGCTGCTTCTGGGCAAGAGGTACCCAATACATTCAGCCTGCTGCATTTCCAACCCTGACCTGTGGTGACAGCGACACCCACAGTCAGGTGGAAAATGTGCAACCCAGCTGAACTGGAACAGAGACCCATAATTTGGTACAATTATTCTGAGCTAACTACAGCTCAGACAACTAAATTTACACTAGCGCCTACCCAATAGGAGCAGGGCGCTACACAGACAAAGAAAAAAAACAATTAGAAGGGAAATCGAAGGAAAAGGTAAGTGAACCAACAATCCACTAGCTTAAAGGAACCTATTTAGAAAATAAAAAACAAACCTTTACAACCCCTTTAATCTGTTTATACTATTGACAATCGGTGAAGATCAGGTTTTAAATGTTAGGCCCCATTCATGTTGATGTACTACCCCTCAGCCTGCTGAGATTGCTTTATCCCTGATGCCTACTATGGCAGCGTGTTTTTAGAAAAACCATTTCAGCACCAATTTGATTTATATTGCTTCATATGTCTTAATAATATGTTACTTCCTATGTAAGAAACATTACTTTTATCTCTCATTGTACATTAGAGAAATGATAAACTGTGCTTTTTCCCCTGCCAAAAGACTTACATCAGCTGGAAATGGCTACGGAAAAAGTTCTGTTTTATTAAATAAACATGACACGATGTGGCACGTGGTATAAACTTGCTTATTATAAGGTACTGATGTCTGTAATAATAAAGGTCTTTGTATTCCTGCTGAACACAAGTCTGTATTGATCTTTGCAAAACGGGACCTACAAGAATCTCACATCCCTATTCATGTGGTTTGAACAGTGTCATTCTAGGGTGATGCTCCTATCACGGTGAAAGAGTTCAGAGCTGTCCAAAAGAGCAGTAAAAATAGCCACTGTCCACATTTCTCCTTTGCAGGCCAAAAGTGAGGATTTATTTTTAAATCCCTGAGGAAATAAAGCAGAAGTTAAAGGATTAGTCCACCCAAAACGGATACTTGGGATAATGTTAGCAGGCTGAATCAAGCAAAGGATAATTTTATCTCTTAGGGACACCCATGTAGACTAACTACTTCTAACTAGGGTGACCACATTTCCAAAATACCATTCAGGGACACCCTTCCTTTCCAAAAATCTGCTTGTGTTGTAACGAATCACAGCACAGTGATTGGACACAAGAGGCGGGATTTATGATTTCTCCAATCACAAGCAGGGGGTGGGGATTCTGCTCCTCCAGGCATTCCCGGCCAGGACAAGTACTGTCAGTGAGTAAAGCAGTGATGTGGTGGCCTTTTTTGGGGGCATCGGATTGACCCGGGGGTTGGCTATGTCAGTTTCATTTCGGGACACTGTATTGTCCTGGAATGAAGGTGCCCGGGACAGACCTGCAAAATGCGGGACTGTCCCGGGCAATCTGGGACACGTGGTCACCCTACTTCTAACCCACTACCAAATGTTATAGGGGAGATCCTTGAAAAAAGGTAGTGGTTCAGGCTTGGATAAAAAAAAACTTTTTGTGGTGGTGTTGCCCCTTGTTTTTTATTAAAATGGTCACATGGGGCACTCAGGAGAAACTTAAAAAAAATTCAGTTTATATGCTTATTTTATTAAACATGCCCTTTTTGACTGCACTGAGCCTTTAGATCAGCCATTCTCAACCATGGTTCCTTGGAATACGCAAGTTTTTTCAGCTGTTACAAGGTGTTCCATGAGCATTGGCAGACTGACCTCCCAACCGACAGTTCCCATATACGGTAGTTCTGGGGCCAACATCACTTTACAGAGTAAATGACATGCTACCAAAGATGTTTTCCTTTCAATATATCTTTATTTTGGTGAAAAGAAGGCTGTACAAAGAAAGGTAAACATTAATTGGAAGCATACAATATTGCGCAGCAAGTTGAAAGTTGGAGCCAAAACGGTTGTGAAATTTAACAGCAATAATTATGATAAGAAGTGCAGTAATGGATGCAGAGTACAATGAGTGGGGGGTGAAGTATAGTAGAGCAAGGACAGCAGGAGGGAGAGGTATAGAGAATAAGGAGATGGCTAGGTAGACAGAAGAGTAAATAGAAAGGTAGCTAATGCTATGACACCCAAGCTTCTGTTGGTACATAGGTATGGTGAACATTACATGCCTATATTTGGTTGCAGATTGTTAACAAATAAGAATACAGAATAATTACTGAGATATTAAAGTAGTCGGGACTCTCGTGATGTTATAGGCTGTGTGGAATCGACCCCTTGGAGTAGGGTCCTTAAGCTTCATGTACACATAGCCGATTATGACCACCGGCCGCTGAAAAATGCAAAACGTGGCAAAGCGTGGAAAAATGGCGCACTTTTGCGGTCGGTGGTCAAAACGTTCCTATCCTGAACGTGATTCTTACACGTTCAGGGGAGGGAGGTTAAGGGAGTTTGAACCTTCCCTAACCGCAGCAGCTACTAAATGATCCTAAAAGTCTATGTGTACATGGACGCATAGGCTTTTATGGAGTTGAGTTTAGGCAAAAAAATGCCAAAAGCTCCTAAAAATTTGGAGCGGTTGTGTACATGAAGTCTAAGAATAATTGTACGATCAAGTTAGAGGGAGATTGCAGGAGGAATGAGTGATCCCAAAAAATTTTTAGTTGCCTTTATGGGTGACATTCCTCTTCTTGCCCACCAGGGTAAGAAAGCACTTCTCCACTGGACACTGAAGTAAGGTATACCAGTTGTGTTTCATTAACTGGCGGTTATCATTACTTTTTATTTTAAAGTGATCGTAAAGTCTCATTTTGTTTTTTCTGTAAAAATAACAAACATGTTAAACTTACCTGCTCTGTACAGTGGTTTTTCACACAGCAGCCCCAATCCTCCTCTTCTCAGGTGCCTCTTCTCTGCTCCTGGCCCCTCCCTTCTGTTGACTGCCCCCACAGCAAGCAGCTTGCTATGGGGGCAGCCAAGGTGAGCCACAGCTCCTTGTATCCATTCAGACAAAGAGCTGTAGTTCGGCCCCACCCCCTCTCTCTGATGATTGGCTAACTGGCTGATTAAAAGCAGTGGAAGCAAATGGCACCGCTGGTGTCTCAGCCAATCAGGAAGGAGAGTCCCGGTCAGCTGAGACACTCGTGGACATTGCTGGACAGAGATGAGGCTCAGGTAAGTATTAGGGGGGCTGAGGGGGGCTGCTGCACACAGAAGTCCCAGGAGACTTGTTGTGTTACACTATGTGATTATTCTTGCTCTGTGTCTTTAAGATCTGTCCCCTTCTTTCTAGCTGAACTCTCTCTCTCACCGTAGTTCTTTATATATCTCCTCCACTTCCTGATTTTGGTCATTACTCCTGTATATCTTCCATGCTAAACATCTTACATGTGGCTTACAACTGCAACGTTTTTCTACCTATGAATATCCATCATTAAACGGAACATTCGAAAGGATTCATCGTCTGTCGTCCTAACTGTGAGTTTATTCATTGAGTTAAACTGCCTGTATCGATGCAAGGGATGAATATCAAACCAAATTGAGTAAGGCCTACTTAAACCTGGAGATGAACTTTATCGCTTTGTAGTTGAGACAGAACAAGACTGATGCCAATAGAGGCTGGAGGATCCCTGGACGGACTCACTTCTTCCCTCTTTCTTTCTTTACCATTTCTAATGTTCCTCTGATCCTAACCCATCTAGGAATCATGTTCTATCTGCTTTGCCCCCTCCCTTTTTTCTCCTCCTTTCTTCTTTTCCTATTCGAATAAATGTAATGCTATAATTGAGAGTTTGGAGCCCCCATCAGGGGAGACAGGGGGAAGATATTTGGAGAAAATTGGTCAATGGACTAGAATCCTCTATATCGTTTTTGAGGGCCAACTCACAGTGACTAAGTTTCAGCAAGGTCTCAATCTCAGGATCTCCCTACCCTCATTCATCTTCATACTGATATACAGGGGGATAATAATGTCTCTGTAATGCACTATGCTCATAACCCAAAAATTACTTTTCTTGTCAAGAGTACTTCTGTTATGCCCACATCTTCTACTGAGGCCTTACTAAAGACCTAACCCAGTGGTTCTCAATCTTCTAGCGCCGTGACCCCTTGATAAAATTTCCCAAGTTGTGGGGACCCCTAACAGTAAAATTATTTTCGTAGCGTGGCTTGTCAGCACCCAAGGCAAGACAAGTAATTCGCGCCCCTAACCCACGGACATTTAGCACTCCCTGAGTCTCTTCCACTCGTAAAGTATTAAACCCCATATGGTACATTTTAGTACGTACCACTCTTTCTCTTTGTTCCCCTTTCTTTCCCTTTTAACTCTCTCTATCCTAATTTCTCCCCATCCCTCTCTCTAACCGTCTTTCTTGTTCTTTCTCTTATTCTTTCTCTGCCTTTTTCTTTGTTCCTCCCCCTTCCATGTATTCTCTATGTTTATTCCTTCTCTTACTCCTTGGTGGGGGGAATGGGATGATTGGCAGTGCTGGGGGGAGTTCTGATCAGCCAACTTAGGTGCTCTTGATCAAGGTCATCTGCTGATCTGAGAACTGTAGTGGGGACTTTTAATGGCATCCATAATCACAGGTATGTGTAGGGGTTGGGGTGCATGCGGAATGTCTTGAAGCTCCTACTGAGGCACCATCCCGGAAGAATATGTGACTGTATGTCAAAAAAATGGTTGATCAAGGGTGGGACTTTGTGTGTGCCTCAGTGGAGTGAATAAATATAGACGTATCACAATATATAGAAAAACAATTTTTATTATCCTGCCGAAGGCAGCAATGTAAAACATTGGAACAGGAAGTGAGAAATCCAGACAAAGAAAAAAAACATTTAGAAGGGAAATCGAAGGAAAAGGTAAGTGAACCAACAATGCACTAGCTTAAAGGAACCTATTTAGAAAATAAAAACAAACTTTTACAACCCCTTTAATAGGGTGACCAGACATCCCCAGTTTCAGGGGACAGTCCGCGGATTGAGGACACTGTCCCCAGACCAAATCTGTCCCCGGTTTTGTCCCCGGATTGGATTTGAACAGGGGCTAGGGCAATTTCAAAGACAGTCAGTGCAGAATAAAAAAAAAAAAAAAAAAACGAATTACACCCCCCCTCCCCCCCCCCCCGCTCAGCCGATCCTACTAGCTTAGCGGGGTGTATTTTTCCATTATCTGTGCCCCTTTCTGATGATCATGTGCTGGTCGGAGCGGAGGGAATATTTCCTCAGTTTCGGGTGCATGCCCATCCAGCTCCGCTCGCATGTTCTTCTGCCTTGGCTCAAGTCCCGGCCAGCCGCCTGCCTGCTTATCTCCTTGCCTTCCCTGGTGGAGTGATCTTCCTCTGCTCCCCACCCAGTAGTAGCCGGGGCCCGGAGAGTAAGACTTGACAGGCTGTGAGGCGGGCGGCGGCGGGCAGAGAGTCGCTGATTGCCGCCATTACTACTAAAAAAAATATGTCCCCGGATTTCATTTTAAAAATCTTACCCTTTAAGTCCCTGGATGGCAACTAAGACCTTAATTCATAAAATGCTTCCCTTCCTCTCAACATTATTTCCTGTCGCATCATGGCAGCATACACCTTTGGGTTGTGGCTCCGCCCTCACAACCTGATAGGACCGTTTAACTATTAAGCCCAGAGAGGGCCCCCGCCCAGGTATTCTCTTTTTTTTCCTCACCTAAGACCTGACAGGACATCAAAGATGAAGAACCCCCCTTACCGCTTCGCCCCAGCCAGGTTAAGCCTCTCCTGGGTGGAAGTCCTATCCTGTACAGCCTCTAAATGAGCTATATGGAAGGAACCCCACTCTGATGGTCTCAGGGGTATGTACCAGTTTCTTTCTTACAAACCTTAAACAGGTTTATGATACAGCGACCTCCAGCTCTTCTGTGCACCCTTTTTCACTAACCTGAGCCTTGTAGTCCCACAAGTATCCCGGCCGATAACTGCCAGCTCTTCACAGACCTTAATCAGGTCTCTATAGTGGCCTCCAGCTCTCCTGGGTGTCTGTATAAAATCTGGCTTTCTGTGCTGTAGTTCCATAGCAATAGAGGTATTCCCCAGGCTTTCCTATGTAATTTCCTGTGTATGCCAGTTTCCAAGATGGTGCCGACTCGCTCACGACGCTACAGAGCATGTGCGGTCATGACATCATCACTGAGAGACAGCAGTTTTAAACCAAATCCTTTCTGCTGTTTTTTTCTCTTGAACACTGCACCTGGTATAGATTGCACTGCTGTCTCTTCCTTAAGGTAAGCTTCTTAAAATCTATTTCCTTACTGGGTCTCACCTATTCCCACTACCTGCACACTCATACCACTATCTGTTTTAGGGAACTCAAGAGGTTAGACTATATCACTCCTCATGGAGGTCGCTGCCCAGGTAGACCATCACCAGCCTAATAGGTAAGGGGGGGGGAAAGATTGGTAAGTGGCAAAAACCTGAGAAGAAGACCAGTCTCAGCAATAGACTTGCCAAGCTATACCCATTAAAGGAATCCAGTGCCAATCCACTAGTAACTCCACCAGTGGTAGACTCCTCCCTGATGCGCCTAGCCAGGCACGTAACTCTTCCAATAGAAGATGCGACTACATTCAAGGATGTATTGGACAGAAAGATCGATTTGGATCTTAAGAGAGCCTACCTATCCGCAGGTGGTGCCTGTAGACCCGCAATAACATTAGCAGCAGTGGGAAGGGCTATCTCAAGTTGGTCCTCCAACGCCGAGAAGTTGGTAGCAGAAGGAGTAGAGCAAGAGCGAGTAATCTCAGCTCTCCAGGAACTCAGCCTTGCAGGCGACTTTGTCGCAGAAGCCTCGGTAGACATGATTAAGTCAACATCCAGAGCAATGTTAAGCTCAGTGATGGCCAGGAGGGCACTCTGGCTAAAACCATGGTCAGCAGACCCCTCCTCAAAATCCAACTGGTGTAAAATACCATTTGACGGCACAAACCTCTTCGGAGAAAAACTGGACTCGGCCATTTCAAAAGTCACCGGCGGGAAGTCGGGACTCATTCCTTCAGACAGAAGGCCTAGACAACAAAGGGCACCCACATTCAGACGGAACCTCCCAGATAGATACAGGGAAGCAAAGTCCTACAAGCCTGGCAGGGAGTACAGAAAAAATTGGAGGAATCCACAATCTTCCTTCCTAAAAATCCAAAAGTCTAAGGGGACCCCGGGGGAACAGAAGTCTTTTTGAAGATACGTCCGCCCAACCAGCCATAGTAGGAGCCAGACTAAAGGACTTCAAGCAGGTTTGGGCGGAGATAATAAGAGACCCATGGACAGTGGCTACTGTCCAAGACGGACACAAATGGAGGTTCAAGAATCGACCTCCCAGAGACCAATTCATCAGAACCAGAATTCCAACATCCCGAGAAAAGAAACTCATATTGGCAGAATACGTCCAGGATCTAATCCAAAAACAGGCCATAGTGGAAGTCCCACCTCCACAAAGAGGACAAGGTTTCTACTCCTCTCTGTTCTTGGTAAAGAAAAAGACTGGGGATCTGCGTCCTGTCCTAGACCTAAAAAGTCTCAATCGCTCAATCCTGGTGGAGACTTTCAAGATGGAAAGTCTACAATCAATCCTCTATGCCATAAATGTAGGCGATTGGATGCTCTCTGTGGATTTAAAGGACGCTTACCTGCATGTTCCCATTCACGCAGCATTCCAAAAATTTCTCTGCTTTTTGGTAAATCACCAACATTTTCAGTTCCAAAGTCTCCCGTTCGGGATCTCTAACGCTCCCAGAACATTTACCAAGGTCCTGCTACCAGTGATAGCTCTACTAAGGGAGCAAGGATTAAGAGTCCACCACTATCTGGACGACATCCTACTGCTGGCAGACAACCAAGAGTCTCTTCTACTCCACCGAGACACTTTAACAACCACCTTGCAAAAATTTGGGTGGCTGATAAATTGGAAGAAAAGCAATCTCCAACCCACTCAGAGAATGGTCTTCCTGGGGGCAGAACTGGATACCAAACTCAACACCATAGAACTCCCCCGAGAGAAAATTCCCATCATAATCCAGAGGGCAAAGAGATTACTCTTATCCAACACACTCCCAGCCAGAGAATGTCTCAGCATCATGGGGTCGCTATCAGCAACCATTCCTATGGTCCAATGGGCCCAGTGGAACACAAGACCTCTCCAAATGTCATTTCTGACACAGTGGAACGGGGTGTCGATGTCCCAATGAATCAATATCCAAAACAAGGTCAAACAATCACTATGGTGGTGGACCCAGTTGCACAATCTAAAAAGGTACAAACACATAGTCACCCCTCCCCAGGAGGTGATTACTTCAGATGCCAGCAGGGAAGGCTGGGGAGCACACTACCAGCAACTCGCAGTTCAAGGCCGTTGGTCTTTCGAGACACAGGACGTAGTATCGAACATCCTGGAGATGAAAGCAGCTTTCCAAGCGCTACTAGCCTTCAGTCCTCTCCTGAAAGGGAAAGAAGTCCTGTTGAGGATGGACAACAGGGTGGCAGTTGCCTATATCAACAGGCAAGGCGGCACCAAAAGCCGATCCATGATGCAGGAAGTCCGCCCAGTCCTCGAATGGGCACAAGTGAACCTGTCGGGGTTAACGGCGTTATATGTCTCAGGAACGCAGAATCAGCTGGCCGACACGCTAAGCAGAAACTTCGTTTCCAACAACGAGTCACCAAGCTTTTTCCCTCATAGCAAGAACTTGGGGCATGCCAGATATAGACCTGGCAGCAACTCCAGACAATGCGAAGTGCCGTAGGTACCTGACAAGAATCCCCTGCCCTTCAGCGGAGGGGACAGACTGTCTACAATACGAGTGGAACTTCCATCTGGGTTACATCTTCCCCCCGACACCTCTCATACCGAGATTCCTTCTCAGGCTCAAGAGGTCATCTTCCACAGTGATAACAATCCTTCCATTTTGGCCGAGACGACCATGGTTCACCACTCTCCTTCAGCTGAATACAGCAAAACCTTTACCGCTTCCACCAGCAGCGGACCTACTCTCCCAGGGACAACTTCTTCATCCATCACCGGAAAGAATGCACCTGACAGCCTGGAGATTGAAAGGACTAGGTTCTTAAACCAAGGCTGCTCCCAAAAAGTGGTAGATACTCTTCTTCAAGCCAGAAGATACACCACCAACAATACCTATAAGAGGATCTGGGATAAGTTTCTCTCAGTAGCACAGCAACAAAACTGGAACCCATCTTCTCCAACAGTTGCTCAAATCCTTGAGTTTCTCCAGTTAGGCCTAGAGAAAGGTCTCGGGTCAAGCACTTTAAAAGTTCACGTGTCAGCATTATCAGCTATGACAGGAGTCAAGTGGGCACAAGAGCCACTAGTCATTCAGTTCCAGAGGGCATGCCTAAAGTTAAAGCCTCCCAGAAAACCTTCCTTCCCAACTTGGGATCTTTCGGTCGTACTAGAAGCTCTATCACAAGAACCATTTTTTCCTTTAGAAAACATCTCCTTGTGGGACTTAACACTCAAAGTCACTTTCTTAATCGCAATAACATCAGCCAAAAGAGTCTCAGAGATGCAAGCTTTATTGGCGAAAGAACCATACTTGATTGTCTACCCGGACAAAGTAGTCCTAAGACCATCCGATCGGTTTATTCCGAAGGTGTCATCCTCCTTCCACTTCAATCAGGAGATTAACCTTCCTGCTCTCTCCACAGAACAAGGGGATCCACATCCGCTGGATGTAAGAACTAACATCCTAACCTACCTGTCAACAACAAACGACCTTAGGAAGTCGGAAAACCTCCTGGTTATCCCACACGGCTTTAGAAGAGGTCAAGCAGCAACCTCTCGCACCATCGCAGCATGGCTAGTGAAGATCATCAAAAAGGCTTATTCTCTGAGTAAAACGCAGATACCTGAGGGCTTGAAAGGCACATTCTACAAGGGCAATGACGACCTCCTGGGCGGCCTACTGCAGAGTGTCCTCGGAAACGATTTGCCGAGCAGCGACCTGGTCCTCAAGGAATACCTTTATTTCTAATTACAAGGTGGACTCTGCCAGATTATCCACGGCAGAGTTCGGACGAGCAATTATTCAGTCCAACACCTCTATTCCATGTAAATAAATATCTTTATGCTCAGACCCACCCAGTCTGCGAGTTATTCACCCAAAGGTGTATGCTGCCATGATGCGACAGGAAAATGGAAAATTGTATACTCACCTTTCCGTAATTTTCCTTTCCTGTCGCATCTTCATGGCAGGATACAGATGCCCACCCGTCTGAGGTGAGGTATATATATACACTAGAATACCTGGGCGGGGGCCCTCTCTGGGCTTAATAGTTAAACGGTCCTATCAGGTTGTGAGGGCGGAGCCACAACCCAAAGGTGTATGCTGCCATGAAGATGCGACAGGAAAGGAAAATTACGGAAAGGTGAGTATACAATTTTCCATTTTGTAGGTTGTAGGTTTTTGTTACTAGTACTGTAGAGATAATGTGGTTTTACTTTAAAGTAGATGTAAACTATAGTTGAATAACAATTAGTGTGCTAATGCACGCGTTTCATAAACCGGCTCATTAAAATAAAATATTTGTTTTCACTTTTTTATTGCATGTCCATGCAGCTAATTTCCTGCAGCCTCAATGCATTCACTTTCTGACTACATGCATGGATATCAGGGATGGCTACATGGCATTTCATAGAGCAGGTCCCTTGGTGGTGACAACAGTGGAACATGCTTGTTTAATGTTCATTGAAACAGCCACTTGTAGTTTCCATGAGAAGCCCATGAGACAGGGTGACAGCACAGGAGCACAGCAAGAATACAGTGGCGTCACCCTATAGGAAGAAGCTTCTAAACATTCTTGGCAGGATTTCTAGGTATTATTTAATGAAAACCAAATATAAAAAAATAATAAAAACAATTTTACAAAATAAAAATATATTTTATATATATATATATATATATATATATATATCAAGATTTTAATGTTTGGAGTTACATAGACTTTAACCACTTGAGCTCCGGAAGGTTTTACCCCCTTCATAACCATAAAAATTTTTGCTTTTCAGCACTGCGCTACTTTAACTGGCAATTGCGCGGCCATGCAAAAATGTACGCAAATTACATTTTTATCAATTTTTCTTCACACAAATGGAGCTTTTTTTTGGTGGTATTTTATCACCACTGGGTTTTTATATCTTTGCGATATAAACAAAAAAAAAACAACTGAATTTTGAGAAAGAAAACAATATTTTCTACTTTCTGTTAAAAAAACATATTCATTCAAAAAATGTAATTTGTTCAAAATTTAGGCCAAAATTTATTCTGCTATGTCTTTGATTAAAAAAAAAAAAAAAAAAAAAAAGTGTATATTAAATCGGTTTGTGTGAAAATTATAGCTTCTACAAACTATATACAAGCTATACTGGTAATGGCGGTGATCAGTGACTTATAGTGGGACTATGATAGTGTGGCGGGAAATCTGACGCTAGCTAATGCTGCCTGGGAGGTACACTAAATTACTGAACCTGAAAACAATAGTGAAACCAATACAGTGATCAGTGCTAATATTGTACACTGACACTGTACTAAGGACACTGGCTAGGAAGGGGTTAACATCTAGGGGCAATCAAAGGGTTACCTGTGTGCCTAACAATGTGTATCATGTGCTGCTTTTACTTTACTATCTGACTGACTGTTTTGTTTTTTTTTCACGCAAAGCAATGGAAGAAACAGCCAGATCGCTGTTCACAGTACAGAGTTCTGTGTTTTTGTCAACACAGAGCTCTGTGTGTGATTGGCCACAGCCGATCAGCTGACTTCAGCCAAAATAATTGGCTGAAATCAGCTGTCAAACATAGTCGGCAAACATGTGCGCCCTGAACCCAGAAGAAAGGCAGGGATGTACAGGTAACTTCCCAAGCCTGGAGCTGTTGCCTGCTCACACCACAACTACTGTGGGTAAGCAGTTAAAGTGTAACTTTACTTTTGTGGAAATAAAATAAAGCAAAAAAAAAAAATGAATATAGTATATACAGTACATATACAGTAGTTTTGGTGAGATATTCCCTAAGGGTTAATCACTTCCTAAGGGATGCAGATAAAACAACTTTTTTATCATAACTCTGAAAGTACATCAGCAGTATATAATGAATTAGTCACTCCCATTCAGAACTACACTGCACAAGACATGATTTAACAAACAGCTATCATTTCAGAACAGAAACAGGTGAGAATCTGCAACAAAGTTTGTTAAAATCCTTGCAAAGTACATTAATCACCCAGAGGGGATTTTTTTTTAGCAAAAATAGAGTTACCCTTTAAGATTTTAGGTGCTGAATGCGGTACCATTATTCTGCATGGAAATTTGGCGTTTTATATTGCAGGCCTGTAATTCTTTAGGAATAACTCACTTAAATCTGTCCAAACCAGAGTCTAGTAGACATCCCGGGTATGATAAAGTTCAAAAAATAAAATTATACATTATAATAAAATAAATAACTATAAAATAATTATAACAAATAATATAATAATAATAATAAAAGTGTTTTTCAGTGTTTGATGATGAATTTCCACACAAATCGCTATCGCTTAATTCTGCGAGTGATTCTAATTTATTATCGCTGTTTTTTAGCTGGTCTAAAACCACTTTTGACATAAAGGGACACTTTTTGGTTGCTATGGACAATCTCCAGTTTCCAGGCAGAAAGAAAAGTTTTTATTATATAAAAGTGCATGCAGGACAATGGACAGACCACTAGGGACAATGGGGGTGTGTAATTATTACATACAGTACTGTAATCTGTAAGATTACAGTGTACTGTTTGTATACTGTGTTTTAACTTTTTTGAATTTGGCGCCGATCTCCGTCCCCGTGCGTCGTAACGTCGCAGGGAACGGAGCTCGGCGGCATTCGGAAGTGTGTGAATCGAGCGAGATGACGGCTCGATCACACAGCGGGGAGACATCGCAGGATCCAGGGGACAAGGTAAGTAACTCTGCCTGGATCACTGCGATGCAGCCCGAGTCTGGCTCGGGGTTACCGCTTTTGGTGCTGAAATTTAACCCCGAGCCAGACTCGGGAATACCGCTAGGAAGGTTAACCATGCTCACAGGGCCAAGGGAGTAAAAGATTACAATTTATTGGTTTATTGGTTCATGTGGTTTTGGATGGACCTATCCTTTAAAGCCCTACATATTTTGTTGCATGCTAATCCTAAATGAACAAATCCAGCTGCCTTTCATTTAGCAAAGGATTTGCATGTATTTGCAAGCATTGTGCGTGCAATCCTGGACAGTCCCTGATCAGGATTGCAGGCACAGCACAGCAAACATCTGTGTCCGATTTATCACTGTGACAATTTGCCAGGTAAAACACACACATACTGAAGATGTAGTGTGGTTCATGGCTGACACTGGAGCAAGATGTTTCCCCACAGCAGAAGAGAGCATTCATGAATTAAGCTGTCTCTAAAGATGTATTGATAACGTATTCCAATTTAGCACCACTTTTTGGAAAAGTTTAAAATCTCCCTAAGGGCCCATTTACACCTTTGTTTTGAGGCATGCACATTAACATGCTACATCACGTGTCAACGCGTTCTTTTTGACAAACAACAATGGAGCCAAAAACTGACTTGACTGCATTTTACTACATATTAATTCAACGTATATGTGTGAATGGGCCCCTAAAGTAGCACAGTGGTCTCCAAACTGCGACCCCCGGGCCAAATACAGTGCTTTGCATGTCTTTATCCAGCCCTTGGGACACTTTTGTTCCCACTGACACCAAGGGGTTCATTTAGTAAAGGCAAATAGACTGTGCAGTTGCTCCAAAGCTTGGTAAATGGAGGTAAAGCTTTACTTTGCAATGAATATCCAATCACGTGCAAGAAAAAAAAAGAAAAAAAAAACAACAGCATTTTTTTCTTGCACATGATTGGATGATGGAAGTCAGAAAAGCCTCTGCTCATTTACTAAGCTCTGGAGCAACTGCACTTGCTGAGTGCAACTGGACTTTGCAAATAGCACCAGTCTATTTGCCTTTAGTAAATCAACCCCCAAGAGTGGGGCATAATTCCTGCCACTGACACCAACAATGGAGCAGAGATCCTCCAACATAATATCAATGATGGGCACTATTTCTTCTACTGACCAAAGGTGATATGTCATTTCTTTACTCCCACTGACCACAAAGCCTAATGCGGCGTACACACGATCGTTTTTCATGCCATTTTTTTAACCAACGTTTTTCTCGTCGTTTTTTTTCATGTTTCCTCTCAAGCCTGTCTTGCATCCACACGATCATTAAAAAAAATGCTCGAGCAAAGCGCAGTGACGTACAACACGTACGACGGCACTATAAAGGGGAAGTTCCATTCGAATGGCGCCACCCTTCATGTTAGTAAACTTTGTTGAGCAGTGATTCGCGCTTTTCAGCCTCGTGCTTTTCAGTCCGTTACAGCGTGACGAATGTGCTATCTCCATTACGAACGCTAGTTTTACCAGAACGAGCGCTCCCGTCTCATACTTGATTCTGAGCATGCGCGTTTTTTTTCCCCTCGTAAAAGCATACACACTATAGTTTTTCACGTCGTTAAAAAAAAACTACATGAAAAACGACGTGAAAAAATAGAGCATGTTCGAATTTTTAAATGCCCGTTTTTCACGCCGTTAAAAATGCTCTGGAGCATACACACGATCGGTTTTAATGGCCATTTTAAAAAATGGCATTTTTAACGGCATGAAAAACGATCGTGTGTACGCCGCATTAGGCATTGTTTATTTCCACTGAATCTAGGACATTTTCTACCCCCCAATGGCCACAATCCGGCACCCCTAAAGTCTGGAGGACAGTAAACTGGCCCTCCATCTAGAAATATTGGAGACCCCTGATGTAGCAGATTGTTCTTTTTTATAAACAATGCAGGCAAAAACAGACTCAATGGCATTTTACTACGTGGTACTTCAACACATAGAAGTGAATGGGCCCTTAATGTAGCACAGTGGTCTCCAAACTGTGGCCTATGGGCCAAGTGCAGCCCTTTGCTTGCCTTAATCTGGTCCTTGGGGCACTTTTCTTTGCACTGACACCAAGAGTGGGGCATAATTCCTGACACCAACGATGGAGCACTATTCCACCAACATAATACCAGTGATGGGCACTATTCTTTATACTGACCAAAGGTGTTATGTAATTTCTTTACTCCCACTGACCACAAAGCCTGAGACATGATGTATTCCCACTGAATCTAGGACATTTTCTACCCCCAGTGGCCACGATCTGGCCCCCCTAAAGGCTGAAGGACAGTAAACTGGACCTTTGTTTAGAAAGTTTGGAGACCTCTAATGTAGCAGTTCTTTTTGGCTAAAAACAATGCAGCCAAAAATAGACATGACTGCATTTTACTACGTGTGACTTCAACACATAAGTGTGAATGGGCCCTTAATGTAGCACAGTGGTCTCCAAAATGTGGCCCGCGGGCCAAATGCAGCCCTTGGCTTGCCTTTATCAGTGGTCCCCAAACTGCGGCCCGCAGGCCATTTTCTACCCCCCCCACCAATGGCCACAATCTGACACCCCTAAAGTCTGGAGGACAGTAAACTGGCCCTTCATCTAGAAATATTGGAGACCCTTGATGTAGCAGATTGTTCTTTTTTATAAACAATGCAGCCAAAAACAGACTCAATGGTGTTTTACTACGTGTTACTTTAACGCATAAAGGCGAATGGGCCCTTAATGTAGCACAGTGGTCTCCAAATTGTGGCCTATGGGCCAAGTGCAGCCCTTTGCTTGCCTTTATATGATCCTTGGGGCACTTTTCTTCCCACTGACACTAAGAATGGGGCATAATTCCTGCCACTGACACCAACGATAGAGCACTCTAGTTCTCCAACATGATATCAATGACAGGCATTATTCCTTCTACTGTAAGGTGACCAGATTTGTAAAATGAAATCCGGGGACATATTTTTTTTTTCTACTAGTAATGGCGGCAATCAGCGACTCTCTGCCCGTCGCCGCCGCCCGCCTCACAGCCTGTCAAGTCTCACTCTCCGGGCCCCGCGGCTACTACTGGGTGGGGAGTGGAGGAAGATCACTCCACCAGGGAAGGCAAGGAGATAAGCAGGAAGGCGGCTGGCCGGCACTTGAGCCAAAGCAGAAGAACACGCGAGAGGAGCTGAAGAAATATTCCCTCCGCTCCGACCAGCACATGATCATCAGAAAGGGGCACAGATAATGGAAAAAATTGTGGTGATGTGTAATTCAGATTTTTTTTTTATAATTCTGCACTGACTGTCTTTAAAATTTCCCCAGCCCCTGTTCAAATCCAATCTGGGGACAAAACCGGGGACAGACTTGGTCCGGGGACAGTGTCCTCAATCCGGCGACTGTCCCCTGAAACCGGGGATGTCTGGTCACCCTATTCTACTGACCAAAGGTGCTATGTAATTTCTTTACTCTCACTGACCACAAAGCCTAAGGCATTGTGTATTTTGACTGAATCTAGGACATTTTCTAACCCCAATGGCCACAATCCGGCCTCCTAAGCTCTGAAGGACAGTAAACTGGCCCTTCTTTTAGAAAGTTTGGAGACCCCCTGATGTAGCAGATCATGCACTGCACTTCACCAAATATTTTCTGTGGATAAAAGTGTATACCTATATTTCCCCAGACAGAATTATTAAAAAGCCCAGGGAGCGTACAGCTAAGGAACGCGTCTGGATTACACAATCACCGCTAACGTTGTTTAATCAAATACGGAGCTGGAACAAGAGACTGGTTTTGTGAGTTTGTGTACAACCAGATGAGGAAATGTTAACTCAGCCATTCTTAGAGGGTAATCCGACATAAGTAAATAGAATGATGTAAGGTAATGTATAGACAAGACATTGCGATAAAAAATACAGGTGCGCCACACATAAAGGAAAAGGAAGAGTTGCAAACATCTGTCTGCACACTGCAGAATTACAGAGAAACATAAATCAGTGACTCTTATTTCCTTACCGGTGATTTTCCAACCATAAATTTACATTGCAGGAGCTAGGCTCAAGCACAAAGGATAGCTACTTGGCACCTATGTAAACAGGCAATCAGACATCTGTTTCAGTGAATGTCTGGGGGGTCAGCTGTTCCAAGAAAAGTGCACACTTGGCCACCGGTGTCAAAAGGAACGCACAGAATATAGCCAGATCTGGCCAAAATCTGAGGGTACCATCAGTGACACAACAGAGGAACTTGCATGTTAGGTGTCTACGTTCATGCATAACACTTGCGGTTTATTTAAAGATCCGTGTCAATCTTTTTTTCAACTGGCTCAAAAATACAATACAACAGGCATGTCAAGCCTAAATTTAGCTGATGGCTGCATTGTCAGGGTCTTTAGATTTAAGGCAGCATAGAATACTAATTATAACATACACAAGTAAAGTGTGCCCATTCCACAACAGGAAAGGTTGGGGATATATCTAACAATGCCTAAAGCGCTGGTAAACTCTCCTAATGATACAACATTTAAACAAGATTTAAATCTAACTAGTTATTTGCAATGAACATGCCACTAACAGTATGCTCAAAAATCTTTCTTACTGTCATAAATCAGGAGCAAGGAGGGTATGACAGTAGGCAGTTTAGGCAAGAGGAGTGAGGAGGGTATGACAGTGGGCAGTTTATGCAGAAGAGGAGTGAGGGTATGACTACGGGCAATTTTATACAGGAGAGGCGTGAGGACGGTATGAGAGCAGGCAGTTTAGGCAGGAGAGGAGTGAGGAGGGTATGCCAGCAGGCAATTTATGCAGGAGAGGAAGGAGTGAGGCGGGAATAACAGTGGGCAGTTTATGCAGGAAAGGAGTGAAGAGTGTATAACAGCAGGCAGTTTATGCAGGAGGCGCGTGAGGAGGGTATGACAGCGGGCAGTTTATGCAAGAGAGGAGTAAAGCGGGTATGACAGCAGGCAGCTTGCAGTATGTGCAGGAGAGGGGTGCAAAGAGTATTAAAGGGCAAATTATGTGCAGAAGAAGAGAGCAGAAGGTATTACACTGGTGAAATATGTGCAGGAGAGGAGAACAGAAAGCATGATAATACGCAGTGCTGGAGTGGGTGCAGGTGGCATGACAAAGAGCAGAATGTGCAATAGTGGAGTCTGGGGGTATGACAATGGGCAGTATGTGCCGGAGTGGGGTGCATAGGGTATGACAGCAAGCAGTGTGTGCAGGAGAGCATTGTAGAAGGCATGACAGGAGGCATTATTTGCAGGAGTAGAGTATGAACAGTATGGTATGACAGTAGGGCGAACAGTTAATCTTATTTGACTCATAAATGACAGGGGTGAAGGAATGTGCCCCATAATGAGTGTAATAAATAGGTGCATTTGGCACCCATTTACTATACTAGTAAGTAGTTTAGTAATTATAGAGCCACAGCATGGGAGCCAAACTTTTCACACAGGGGGTGTCCAGGAAATGGGTTTGCTAAGATTGAAGCAGGTTATTCTGAGACAGTGGAGGTGGCAGGGATTTGGATTGTGTTAACAGCACCGCGGGCTGTGAAGGTGGTGGGGAGGATACAGAAATGGGAGAAGTGTGTCAGTGGAAATGGGGACAATGGATGTTGAAAAGAAGACACCAAAATGTAATCAGATTTTTAGATTGTGTCGTGGAGTCGAGGAACAGTGGAGGTGATCCCGAGTACATGGGAGACAGGGCAAGGCATTGTTGGGGATTGTTTAAGGGAAATGGGGAAGTGGAACCTAAAGCAAGCCATAGATTAATCAATTTGCTTTCCTTCCAGGCAGAACACAATGATTACTGCAAGCGGCTATAGCCTCCAGCAGTGATCGAATGTAGAAAAATCCGACAGGCTGGTTGTACCCAAGTCAATCGAAGGATCGACTTGGGTACAATCCGCCTGCCTATACAAGGATTGAAATTCCCCTGGTCCCTGCTGAACTGGCCAAATTTCGATCCATGTATGGCCAGCTTAAGATTTTTCATCAGTATATGTGATGACATGAAGAATGTCATTTGAAAGTACTTCAAAACACATTTGCTTTTAAATTTGATTTTGAAGTGAATAGACTTTCCTGAACAAAAAAACACACTGTTAGAAACTTGTTTATTCAATAAAAAAATTCCATTCTACTCCTTTTCTCCTCACTGTAGTTGAAAACGAACATTCATTTGATCCCACTAACGATTAGAAAATTGAATAGGCGTTCTTAAGGCCCCTTTCACATGGGCGTTCAATGAAGATCCATCTGTCAGTTTTTCAGATAGATCCAGACTTAACCACAATGTATATCTATTGCTGTGTGTCAATGTACACTACATTACCAAAAGTATTGGGACTCCTGTTTTTACACGCACATGAACTTTAATGGCATCCCAGTCCTTTGGGTTCAATATTGAGTTGGCCCACCCTTTGCAGCTATAACAGCTTCAACTCTTCTGGGAAGGATGTCCACAAGGTTTAGGAGTGTGTCTATGGGAATGTTTGACCATTCTTCCAGAAGTGCATTTGTGAGGTCA
The DNA here is from genome assembly GCA_029206835.1 of Rana muscosa. Classification (NCBI taxonomy): domain Eukaryota; kingdom Metazoa; phylum Chordata; class Amphibia; order Anura; family Ranidae; genus Rana; species Rana muscosa. The sequence continues at coordinate 189,693,735 of CM055122.1, read as the reverse complement.
GGCATTTCTCTGTGGAGAGAGGAGAACCTTCCAAAAGAACAACCATCAATGCAGCACTCCACCAATCAGCCACATGACAGCCCACCTGGAGTTTGCCAAAAGGCACCTGAAGGACTCTCAGACCATGAGAAAAAAAATTCTCTGGTCTGATGAAACAAAGATTGAACTCTTTGGCCTGAATGGCAAGCATCATGTCTGGAGGAAATCAGACACTGCTCACCACCTTCCCAATACCATCCCTACAGTAAAGGATGGTGGTGGCAGCATCATGCTGTGGGGGTCTTTTTCAGTGGCAAAAACTGGGAGACTAGTCAGGATTGAGGGAAAGATGAATGCAGCAATGTACAGAGACATCGTTGATGAAAACCTGCTCCAGAGCGCTCTGGACCTCAGACTGGGGCGAAGGTTCATCTTCCAACAGGACAAGGACCCTAAACACACAGCCAAGATAACAAAGGAGGGGCTATGGCACAACTCTGTGAATGTCCTTGAGTGGCCCAGCCAGAGCCCAGACTTGAACTCGATTGAACCTCTCTGGAGAGATCTGAAAAGGGCTGTGCGCCGACGCTCCACATCCAACCTGATGGAGCTTGAGAGGTCCTCCAAAGAAGAATGGGAGAAACTGCCCAAAAATAGGTGTGCCAAGCTTGTAGCATCATACTCAAAAAGTCTTGAAGCTGTAATTGGTGCCAAAGGTGCTTCAACAAAGTATTGAGCAAAGGCTGTGAATACTCATGTGCATGGGATCTATTTCGTTTTTTTTAAAATATATATATTTATAAAGATTTCAAACAAACGTCTTGCACATTGTCATTATGGGGCAAGTCCTGGGGAAAAAAGTGTGGGAACTCCCACCCAAAAAAAAAAAACCTACACTGACAGTAGTGACCTATATACACTGACACACCTACACTGACGGTAGTGACCTATATACACTGACCTACCTGACCTACCTACACTGACATTTACATACACATTACACCGTCTGACCTACCTCAGCTCAGCGGTGTCACAGCAAGCACTACTGCAGTCAGTCATTCCGTCAGAGGAGCCTGGAGAGCCTGAGGAGAGCCGGAGAGGAGAGAAGAGCCGCCTGCCCGAGCGCCGAGTGGAAATGTGGTGCGGTGGCCGATTTGTAATTCCCGCCTTCTGGAGTCTGCTGCGCCTATGATGGGCATCACACGTCGTGGCATTGGACCAGTGGGACGTCCATCATAGGCGTTGCGCAGGCTCCAGAAGGCGGGACTTGCTGTTATGGCACTCGGCGAGTTGGCAGGACTCGGCCACACTCAGCGGCGCTCGGGCTCAGATCGGCTCAGATCGGTCCCGGCGCTTGCCACTCGGGGGCTGCAAAGAGAACGGCGTTCCTGCTGTGAAAAAAGTGCAGGGGCACCGTTCCCACGCATTCCCGCAGGACTCGAGCCCTGTGTATATATATATATATATATATATATATATAAAGAATTCTACCCATCTATAAAAGTCCTGCAGTTCTTACCCCAAATAATAAATTGGCAAGTCTGGGATATGTTTTTTGGATGCCAGCAGAGTCCAGTGAACTTGACATTTTATTCCCAAGCATTGGAAATGTGCATTTTATTTATCACCTTAGTGAGAATGAGCCATTTTTGCATATCCTTCTCATGGGACATACAATCTGACTATGAATAAGGCATCCAATGACTTCTCCGCTGGCTATCCTGTGTATCACAACAAACAGATGTTGATCCTTTTATTATGCCCAACATAAAAGACAAACATTTTTTTCTAAACATTCATACATTCACATCAAACAAACCTTTGTTTGCTCATACAGAGATTATGCTTTGTCCATACAGAAACAGTAGAGCTCGTTTAGACTTGAAATGGGGGGGGTGTTAAAAACACGCGCCTGAGCCTCGTTTTTAGTACTTCCCCCGACACCTAAAGCTGCACAGTGCTGCAGTCACGATGCTTCATAGCCACAGGTAAATCGATCTGTCATGTCATGCTCGGCAGACAGTAAGCTTCCTGAATGCGACCCATTCAGGAGAATGGGGAAACGCCTCAAAGGCCTCGCAATGCATGGGGTCGCGGCGTGTTGGTGCAGCAATTATGGGGTTAAAACAGGTGGTGAGGAGATGGCACATCGCCTCCTCCCCACTGTCAAACACCTCTGAAAAGCAATCTGATCGTGGATCATTTTTCAAAGGAGTGGCGGTTTAGTCTAAACCTAGTCTAACTGCTGCAAAGCTCTCTTCAGAGACCCCATGATATTCCCATCCAAAGCAGAGGTATCCAACCAGGCAAAGAGAAATAAATGAAGCTCCATCACCCATAACACACAATGGGGGTTCTTTACGAAAGGAAAATCCACTTTGCGCTACAAGTGCAAAGTGCACTTGAAATTGCACTGAAAGTGCACTTGGAATTACAGTTGCTGTAGATCCGAGGGGGACATGCAAAGAAAAAAAAAAACATTTTAGCTTGCACATGATTGGATGATAAAATCAGCAGAGCTTCCCCTCATTTCAGATCTACCCCTCAGATTTACAGCGACTGTACTTCCAAGTGCGCTTTCAGTGCAATTTCAAGTACACTTGTAGTGCAAAGTGGATTTGCCTTTAGTAAATAACCCCCGCTGTGAGTGTATTTTTTTCTAATGCAACTTCAGCAATTTGACAGCACTCATCAAACCATCGCTGTACCACCTTAGTGATTAACCTGAGCCCTGGTTCACATTAGAGCCGTTTGGCATGCGACTTGATATGTCAAATTGCATGCCAAATCGGCGGCACTGTCCGAATCGGGGCGACGCCTCATTTGCGGCACCGCGCCGATTCCCAAAATAAGTTTTTGTACTACTTTTGGTGACTTGGGGGTGCGATTTCAATAGACATTGTGCAGAAACCCGCACAGATGTCTCTGAAATCGCACCGAAGTCGGAACTGACATGCGGGAATAAAATCGTTTGAGTTCATCTGAACTCACAGGATTTCATTCCCACTGTCAGTGTGAACCTAGGCTCAATGTGTTTGTACAATATCTTTACTTCCAGAATCATTTATGGTATTTATTAGCACTCTAGTACTTCTGTGGCTACATTGATTGATGACTAATGTCCTTAGACTAAGAAATTATATTGCCTTACTGGGCACTATGTTGAACATATAGGACAGCACAGTGGCTTAGTAGTTAGCACCTCTCCCTTGCAGAGCCCTCTCTGCTTCCAGCCCCAAACAGGACATTGTCTGCATGGATTTTGCATGCTCTCCTGGTGCTTGCATGGGTTTGATTTCCTCCCACACTCCAAAGACATTGCTTGTAAGTTGATTTGCTTCTGTCTGTAATATTGGACATTAGAGTGTAAGCTCCCTGCAGGCAGGGACTGATGTAAGTTGTCAGTGCTATACAAATAAATAGTGCAGAATAGTGGGGATCTCCTGTGATCATACACTTGAGATGACTCACTTTGTTATCTACTCATCACCCACAACTATTGTAGTTCTACAGATTATTGTACTACCTAATACCAATGATAAGCACATAGTAAAATCCTCTTTTTGTTGGGAAAAAAAAGAAGAGAAATCGTGACACTTGACCCCAGACATTTTCCAGTATGCTGGGTATTCTATATAAGCTCCCTGCGGGCAGGGACTGATGTAAGTAGTCAGTTCTATACAAATAAATAGTGCAGAATAGTGGGGATCTCCTGTGATCATACACTTGAGATGACTCACTTTGTTATCTACTCATCACCCACAACTATTGTAGTTCTACAGATTATTTTACTACCTAATACCAATGATAAGCACATAGTAAAATCCTATTTTTTGGGGAAAAAAAAAAGAAGAGGAATCTTGACACTTGACCTCAGGCATTTTCCAGCATGCTGGGTATTCTATGTAGGTCAGGGGTGCCCAACCTTTTGAAGAACGAGGGCCACTTAAGCGACTTGGTAACTGGTCGCGGGCCACAATGAGTGGAGCGGCGGATGGCAGATATGTATCCGCTCTGCAGACATAGCCGGATCGGATTGGAGGTAGGACACAAGTCTGCCACTCCTTAGAGGTGAATGGAGGGTCCAGTTGGGTCAGGCTGGCCGTGTAAAAGGGGCCCATGGCTGCTTTCACACTGATGTGCTGCGGTTTACCCGCACCGCGGGTGCAACGCAGTGTACCTTTGGCTTTTCTGCACTTTGCAATAGACTTGTATTATCTTCTGCAGGTTTGGTGCACTTTCAGAAAGCTCACTAAACTCGCAGGTAATAACAGAAGTCTATGGCTCAGTGCAGGTAACCTGCAGGTGCACTGCTCTGCATCTGCGGATTCGTTTGAAAGCAGCCCAGTAACCACTGCAGAACAGATCTGCCCATATATACACTGTGATTTTAGTAATAAACTGACCTTTAATAACAGTATTCTTATCTATTCCATCCCAGAGCAGGAGGTCGCGGGCCACATTAGAGGGCTCCGTGGGCCACATGTGGCCCCCGGGCCACTGGTTGGGCTCCCCTGATGTAGGTGATAATGTGTTATCGAAATTCATTACTGATCAGCTCTATAATACCTAATTGTCAAGGTCTCTAATTAGGGTGATAATTATTGGGTAACTAAATAGATGTTAGTCCTTGAGTTCAGGGACCGGTGCGAATGCACAAAAAATATATATATATGTAAAGCGCTGTGTAAATTGTGTTATATAAGTACCTGTTATAAATAATAAATAAATAATAGTACAAGCCTCCTGACAGCTGCATGTAGGGGCTCACAGTACAATAGCTGGCCAGGGAGATTCTTGCACTGTTAGTATGAATGGGGGAATGTGATTTCAACGAAGGAGGTGAATGGATGGACCCCCCCCCCCTTCCATTCAGTGCCGGGATAATATATTCTGACAGCGGCACCCACAGCTGACAGAATACCCCAACAATGGCTGCATCTGGAAAACAACAAAAACCGCTCAGGTGTGGATGTTCTCCAAGTGATGATCTCCTCCCAACAGCCAAGGGTGCAGGCAATGCAATTTCATGCAAAACAAAAGATCAAGTCTTCTGGACAGCAGCACTCCAATAAAAGCCTTTATTATGTAAAAATTGTTCAAAATCCAAATAACACACAGCAAGTCACTAAGTCCTGGTCAAACTGACGCGTTTCACACTTTCTTAGAGTCATTAAACACTAAGAAAGTGTGAAACGCATCAACTTTGTCCAGGACTTTGTGACTTGCTGTGTGTTATTTGGATTTTGAACAATTTTTACATAATAAAGGCTTTTATTGGAGTGCTGCTGTCCAGAAGACTTGATCTTTTGTTTTGAATGGCTGCATCTGATTGGCTGATTGATGGAAAATGTTCCAATATTACTTTTGATAAAAAGCAACCAAATCATGCGGGGATGGCTACACACAGATCAGACAGATTCCGATCAATGTGCAGATTCCGATCAATGTGCAGATTCCGATCAATGTGCAGATTCCGATCAATGTACGGCCAGCATAAGTCATGAAGCACGGTTTGTACTTATCTGCAATAACAAAGACCAACCAAAAAATCCAAACTTTACAATGGTTCTCAATGATTGTCTGTCTGGCCATGTATTACCTCCGCTCTGTATGATCCACACTGAGATGAACTTATCTTATCTCTAACAGCGGCCATACACCAAGCGATTTTATATACACCATCGTATTGCTGACAGATTTACTGAAATACAAATCAGAAGATGGAAACGATCATTCGATACACCTATGCTGGGGTCACACGATTTGCAGGCAGGCAGTCTATTCATTTTATTGGGCTGCCCTACCTGCAGAAATGCAGGGAAAGAAGGCCCTACCTCTTTTTTTTTTTTAATCGCACAGCACCGAGTCGCATGATGTGGTTAGTCTAGGTTCACACATATGTAAATCGCACGCATTCCTGCACCCGCAGCCAAAACATGCTGCTCTTTGGAAGACGCACGGGGAAGCCATTAGACAGCTCCATGCCTCTGTGCGGCTGAGTGTTAAGAAAAAAAGGGACTTTTTACCTGCATTTCCCACAGGTGCAGCCTGTGATCACTCCGCAGAGCCCGTGCAACACGCCTGCACAGAGACGGAAATACATGAACCAAGCATTGGGAATCAATGTCATCCCTGTGCGTCTGATAAAGAGTAGCGTGTTTCCCCGAATGAATGCGATCGTTCCTGACCGGCACAGGTGTGAACCTACGTTCATTTCCAGTTTCATCATATTATCTGATTGGATCAGGTGGGTACATATTGGGCCATATAATGAGATCTTCTGCTGACACTTCAGTGCTCATATACTAATCATATGTACCTATCCCTCAGTCTGGAGGAGAACCAGTGTCCCCCATCTGAATGAGCCCCTAATGATCATATTGAAGGATCTAGGAATGATTTTCTGTCCGAACTGATCAGAATCATTTCAAATTTGATAACATGATCTGATTTGATGAGATGATTACATATACAATATAATAATATCCTATGATGACACTTCAGTGCTTATACGCCCCAGTCTGGAGGAGATCCAGTGATCTCCCATCTGAGCCCTTACAGTTCCGTCACACAGAATGCAGCTTTGAAATTGTGCGACTTCGCTTGAAATTGCATGATTCCTAAGCCGCATGTCAGTGTGACTTCAGGTGTGACTTGGAAGACATCAGTGCGACTTCATGTACAAATATCAATGCAAGTCTCACCTGAACTTACAAAAAGTAGAGCAAGAACTACTTTCTAAAATTGTCGCGAGACCGATGGAGTTGGAGTCTCACCAATTTGTCCGCTTACATTGAGGACAATGGGGGGCGACTTGTCAAAACTATCAAATCGCATGACACGTCACACTGCTGTGACCGGGGCTTTAATGATCATATTAAAGGATTGATGAATGATTTTTTATAATAGATATGATATCCTATCATGGCACTTCAGTGCTCATCGTGTGTACCTACCCACCTCCCGTCTGGAGGAGATCCAGTGACCTCCCATCTGAATACATCCTTATTGATCATATTGAAGGATCTACAAGGGGGTTTTCTGTCCGAACCAATCAGAATAATTAAAAATTAGATGATATTATATGATTGTCTCAGATGGTTACATATAAGATAGAATGATATCCTAGGATGACACTTCAGTGCTCATATGCTGATGCCATGTACTTATCCCTCAGTCTGGAGGAGATCCAATGATCCCCCCATGTGAATGAGCCCTTAATGATCATATTGGAGGATCTCTGATTGATTTTCTTTTCAAACTGATTTTGATCATATTATCTGATTGGCTCAGACAGTTACATTATATATATATATATATATATATATATATATATAATATATCTTCAGCTGACACCTCAGTGCTCATATACTAATCCCATGTACTTCTCCCCCAGTCTGGAGGAGATCCAATGATCTCTCATGTAAATGAGCCTTTAATGATCATATGGAAGGATCTACAATAGGATTTTTTTATTTATTTTTTCCAAACTGATCAGAATAATTTCAATATGTGATCCTCTTATCCGATTGGCTCAGATGATTACATATAAGATATAATGGAATCCTATGATGACACTTCAGTGCTCATAGGCCAGCACCATGTACTTATTCCTCAGTCTGGAGGAGATCCAGCGATCTCCCATCTGAATGAGCCCCTAATGATCATACGGAAGGATCTCTGATTGATTTTATTTTCAAACTGATTTTGATCATTTGGCTCAGATGGTGACATATATAATGGAATCCTATGATGACACTTCAGTGCTCATATACTAATCCCATGTACCTCTCCCCCAGTCTGGAGGAGATCCAGTGATCCCCCCATGTGAATGAGCCCTTAATGATCATATTGGAGGATCTCTGATTGATTTTCTTCTTAAACTGATTTTGATCATATTATCTGATTGGCTCAGACAGTTACATTACATACATATATATATAATATATCTTCAGCTGACACTTCAGTGCTCATGTATTAATCCCATGTACCTCTCCCCCAGTCTGGAGGAGATCCAGTGATCCCCCCATGTGAATGAGACCCTAATAATCGCATGGAAGAATCTACAATATACATTTTCTATCTGAACTGATCAGAATAATTTCCAATGTGATCATATTATCTGATTGGCTCGGATGGTGACATATATAATGATATCCTATGCTGACACTTCAGTTCTCATATACTGATCCTATGTACCTCTCCTTCAGTCTGGAGGAGATCCAGTGATCCCCCAAGTGAATGAGCCCTTAATGATCATATCATAGAATCTATAATAGAATTTTCTATCGGACCTGATGAGAATAATCTCCAATGTGATGATGATATGATGTGTGTCTCGGATATATAATGGAGCATCCTATGCAGACACCTCAGTGCTCATATACCATACACCTTCTCCCCCTGCAGTGATCGGCCGATGTGCTCGGCACCTGTCCTCCTCCCATAGACTCACCTGCCTGGCTCAGTCCCAGGAGAAGAGAGAGGAGCCATAGAGCCAGGGCCCGGCGGAGCGGACTGATGAGTGCGGGGGGCCCCAGCATAGCGCACAGCCGGCAGGCTCCGATGATTGGACGGCGGTAAGTGTCCTCCAATCTGACAGCTGTCCGGGGACGATCCTCCGGGCATATCGTCCGATCCCCTATGGGCAGCATCGGGCTGTCATGGATGAGCCTAGAGATCGCTTGGTGCCATGCTCCGCACACAAAGAGCCGATCACCCACCGATCACCTGTCCTCACACACGGCACGATGACGGCTCCTTCTTCCGCGCATGTCCCACACACTCAGCAGCGTCTCTCCGCATGTCCCAGCCCAGGTGGAGGTGGGAAGTTTGGTGATGCTCGGTGTAGTAGCGGAGCGGTGTAGTAGCGGAGCGGTGTCCGGGGTGGCGGAGTTGCTAGGAGACCCAGCACAGTGTGCACAGCCCGCACTCTTCTCTGGGCTGCTAGTGACAGGGGCGGGGCCTGAGGGGGAGGCATGACGTCACCGCCATCACTTCTCCTACTTTTCTTTGTTTTCTCCTGGCTCGTTCTCACAGCCGGCCTTGTTCTTTCTAGGACCCCCTTCTCCGGGCTGGGAGGGGGGCTCTGCTCTGCCTGTAGATAGAAACTCCCACAGCATGGACCCCTCGTTCTTAAAGGGTTAGTCCACCTTTACTAGAACAATGCCCCTGTATCCTGGCATCTCCTGTACCATAAAGCAAGAATACATGATATTGTAGCTTACCAATTCTTAGATGTGATGGCTGCATTCCTTTTCTTGTTTTAGGCGCTCTTTCCTTTATTTTCAGTCAGCCTAATCCAGCCTGCAGACAGGGGGGGGGGGGGGGGGGGGGGGTTAGAGATGCTGCGAGAACCAAATAAAAAACCACCAGCCGCTGTTCTGGATTACTGGGGGTCACTGTGGTTGGTGAAGACAGGTTTCCTTAAACTACCACCTATTATTTTTCATAAAGGCAGGAGAGTATCTCGACTCTACATAACAGATAGTATCCTCTGTATTTCATTTAGTGCCGGTTCACACTACCGCGACTTGGGATCCCACTTGTGTCACCCCAAGTCACGCGACATGAGAAATACCATTGAAGTGAATGAGAGCCGTCTTAACCATTTAACGACCGCTCATGGCATATATACGTCGGCAGAATGGCACGGACAGGCACAATCACGTACCTGTACGCCCCCTTTAACTGCCTGCTGTGTGGTCGCGCACGCGCCGCTGGCGGCACGCTCACGACCCTGCAGTCATCCCAGTGAGTCGGACCGCGGGTCCCGCGGACTCGATCGCCGCAGGGATCCCCGCGATCATCTCACGGAGGGATGAAGCGGGAAGATGTTAGTGTAAACACAACATCTCCCCGCTTGCCTACTGACACTGTCACCGCTCTGTGTAGCCACGCCCCCCCTTAGTTAGAAACACGCCCCTAGGAACACTTAACCCCTTCAGTGCCCCTAGTGGTTAAAGGGGTTGTAAAGGTACATGTTTTTTCACCTTAATGCATCCTATGCATTAAGGTGAAAAAACATTCGACAATGCCGCCCCTCCCAGAGCCCCCGTTTTACTTACCTGGCCCCTCGAAAGTCCCGCGCTCGCTCCCGTCATCCTCCGAGTTCCTGAGCCCGGCCGTTGATTGGCTACACTGGATGGATTGAAAGCAGCGCAGCCATTGGCTGGCGCTGCTGTCAATCACATCCAATGACGCGGCACGCCGGGGGGCGGGGCCGAGTGATACAGTCGGCGGCTATGGCCGCCGCTGTATCACGGGAGCGCGCCCGCAATAACTCCACACCATGCGAGCTCGCTCGCATTATGGTGTGGAGTCCTTGCGGGGAGGAGCTGAAACAGCCGCCGGGGGACCCCAGAAGACCAGGATTGGGGCCACTGTGTGCAAAACGAGCTGCACAGTGGAGGTAAGTATAACATGTTTGTTGTTTTTTTTTTTTAAAACGGGAACCTTTAGTGTTCCTTTAACCCCTTCACTGCCAGTGTCATTTTTACAGTAACCAATGCATTTTTGTTGCACTGATCGCTGTAAAAATTACAATGGTCCCAAAAATGTGTCAAAAGTGTCTGATGTGTCCGCCATAATGTCGCAGTCATGAAAAAAAACGCTGATCGCCGCCATTACTAGTAAAAAAAAAAGAATTAATAAAAATAATAATTAATAAAAATGCCATAAAACGCTATAATTTTTGCGCAAACCAATCAATAAACGCCGATTGCAATTTTTTTTACCAAAAATATGTAGAAGAATACGTATCGGCCTAACCTGAAAAAAATAAAATAAATTATATATTTTTTGGGGATATTTATTATAGCAAAAAGTAAAAAATATTGAATTTTTTTTCAATTGTCGCTCTATTTTTGTTTATAGCGCAAAAAATAAAAACCGCAGGGGTGATCAAATACCATCAAAAGAAAGCTCTATGGGCTCTTTAACACGGGCGGATCCCATGATGATCCGCCCTGTGAATATCCGCTTGCTCAGCGGAGATCGCTCCGTTGATCCCCGCTGAGCCGGCGGATGACTTGTCCGTCTCTGCACACTGTGCAGAAACGGACCGGTCGGATCGCCGCTTTCCTCTATGGGGGGATCGGATGAAAACGGACCGTCTGTTCGTCTTCATCCGATCCGATCCGCAGACTGATGGAAAAGTAGGATTTTCCTCCGTCATGCTAAACGGACCATAGCGGAGACTGATGTCATCGGATGTCAGCGGATGTTCATCCGCTGACATCCGCTATCCCATAGGGATACATGTATGTCCGTTTTTCATCTGAAAACGGATGGATGAAAAACAGACATACAGAACGTCCGTGTGAAAGAGCCCTATTTGTGGGAAAAAAAGGACGCCAATTTTGTTTGGGAGCCACGTCGCACGAACGCGCAATTGTCAGTTAAAGCGACGCAGTGCCGAATCGCAAAAAGGGGCCCGGTCTTTATGCTGCGTATTGGTCCGGGGCTTAAGTGGTTAATGTAAACGAATGAAGTCGCTCCGACTTCAGAAAAGGTTCCTGTACTACTTCAAGGCGACTTGTACCCATTGATTTCAGTGGAAGTCGCCTCCAAAGTTGGATCCCAGGTCTTAACTGAAGCAACTTTACAGGAAGAGAAAATAGTTTTCTCAGGCAAACCCCTCCCTCCCACAGAGCTGATTATTGTTTGATTGGCCACTGGCAAAGTCGCCTGTCCTGGAGGCGACTTGAAGTCGCGTTGTAAGTCGCTCCAAGTCGCGCTGAAGTCGTCTCCAAGTCACCTCGCAAAGTCGCGCTGGAAGTCGTGTTGCCCCTGTGTGAACCGGCACTTACTGTCCTCATACATGGATCATTTGCAACATTGTAGCCCATACTAGCTCTTGTAGCTGGATGCTCAGTGAATTCTCTATTATGTATACAGTGTAACACATTCAGCTTTTCAGTGTTTGTAAGACATTTTCTGACTAGCAAGCCTATAGTGGCTGAACATTGATTATATTCTGCATTAGCTGGTTTATTTATCTTGTTAAGGTCTGGAGTTCCACTTAATCCCCCATGGGTGCATTCACACGGGGTGTAAGCATGGGTCTCCCGTGCAGGGCTATCTTTTACTAGCACTGGGATGCACAGGTGTTGCATGCATTCCCATGCTGGTGTCCTATATATTTCTATTGGGACACGGGATTGCACAGACACAGCTGCTGTGTCCCAATATATTATGTGAGTGCTTGCAGGTGCAGGTCCCCAAACACATACAGGGTGCTTCTGAGGCCCTCCACCCTTTAGATCTCATATTGGCAGGGCCACTGTTAGATAATAGTACATTTAATGGCCTCCTCTGTTGACCTGATGGGGCCCAGGGAAATGTAATTTAAAGTGATTGTAAAGGCAGAAGTTTTTTTTTTTATCTTAATGCATTCTATTCATTAAGATAAAAAGCCTTCTGTGTGCAGCAGCCCCCCTAATACCTGAGCCCCATCTTGATTTAGCAATGTTGTAGGATTGTCTCGGCTGCCCGGGACTCCCCTCCTCTCATTGGCTGAGACAGCAGCGAGGCGCCATTGGCTCCCGCTGCTGTGAATCAAAGTCACTTAGGCATTGAGGACAGAAAGGGGGTGAGGCCAGGCTGTGGCTCCGTATCTGAATGGACACAGGGAGCTGTGGCTGGGTTGCCCCCATAGCAAGCTGTTTGCTGTGGGGGCTCTCAACAGGAGAGAGGGGCCAGGAGCACCAAAGAGGGACCCGAGAAGAGGAGGATCAGGGCTGATCTGTGCAAATCCATTGCACAGAGCAGGTAAGTATAACATGTTTGTTATTTTTAACAAAAAAAATAAAAATAAGGCTTTACAATCACTTTAAGCCCTGTTAAGCAAGTAGGAGCGAGGCTGTGGGTTATTAAATTAATTTATTCATTTATGCAGAAATTAACCATAAAGCTGTTTGGGCCCCCTGTTTTGCTGATGGGGCCCAGGCCCAGTACAACAGGACCAATCGTGTCTGTGCAGTTGCGTGTCTCAATAGAAATGAAGGGCATGCTGGTTGTGGCTGTAAAAGACAGCTCTGCCAGGGAGAGGCATGTCTGTGCCCCGTGGGCGCCTTCCCCCTCCTGAATCATATACGCCACATACCTTCCACATAGGGGGGTACATTGGCAAAGCACCTTGTCCCCATGTTGATAAGGAAAAGGGCCTATTACCCACACTGGGCGAGCGGTTGTGGGGGTCTGCGTCTGCGGGAAGGAGGCTAATCAGAATCTGAAAGTCCCCTTTTAAAAAAGATCGGGTCCTCAGACACCGCCTCCCCCATGTGACAGTATGATCATGTTGGGGGTACATTATATAAAAATACATAAAAAGCAAAAGGGCTAAACAGCATAGAAAAAGTAAGATAGTGTGAAAAAAATAAAGCAAACCATTAAGCAAACCATTAACCACTGGAATCCACTTTTTAACTGTCCTGGAGTAAGCACCAAAACAGACCATCGCCTGCAGGGACCGCTCAGTAAGTGTTGAAAGGCTGCATGCAGCCCTAGGGCCACTGGTGGGGCACCAGGGTGGTAGACTAGTAGAATAAAAATAGGGGACACATTAACTGCTCCCGGACCGCCCCACGCATATGTACTGTGACAGGGTGGCCCTTTAGTGCGAAATCATGTACCTGTACGTGATTTCGATTTCAGGGTCTGGGGCACGCTCGGATGTGTTTTGTGTCTTGTTTACGGAAAGTAAATAATATTGTTTTTTTTTTTCAAAATATTTTTTTTTCTGTTTAAAAAAAAAACGCAGAGGAGATCAAATACCACCAAAAGAAAGCTCTATTTGTGCAGAAAAAAGGACATTAAAGTGGAGTTCCACCCAAAAAAAAAAAAAAATTCACCAAAACTCTACAAATAAATAGAAAAAAAAAATAGAAAAAAAAAAGAAAAGATTTTTACTTACCAGAAATATCGGTTGCTATGTGGATCTTCCTAATCTGCCTCTTCATCCTCCGCGGCTGGTCTTCATCCTCGCGTTGTCTTCTGGGGAATGGTGCGCGCTGCCTTCTTGGAACTGTGTGTATCCCAGAGAGCAGCCGCCCATTCAGAAAACACTGCGAGACTCAAGCATGAGCAGTAGGAAACGGGCAGTGAAGCCGCAAAGACTCCACTGCCTGATTCCCTTAGTTAGGATGGCGGCGCCGGGAGCTGCCAAGATCGAGGGATCGCCCTCGGGGGGGGGGGGGGGGCGACATCGCGGGTGCCTAGGACAGGTATGTGTCCTTATTAAAAGTCAGCAGCTACAGTGTTTGTAGCTGATGACTTTTAAAAAAATAAATAAAAAATCGCGGGTGGAATCCCGCTTTAATTTTATTTGTGTACAGCGTTGCACGACTGCACAATTGTCAGTTAAAGTAACGCAGTGCCATATCGCAAAAAATGGTCTGTCATGAAGGCGGGTAAATCTTCCGGGGCTGTAGTGGTTAAACCATGATCTCTCCAAATCCTGATCCTAATTTGACTATATTTCACATATGGCACACCCAAGTCTAGCCTTTTTAGGTTCTGGACTGTTAAGCTGTATGTCTTCTGTGGTGGCCCTGTTTAGGTGGGTTCTTCAGGATTCTGACTGGCTGTGACAGCTGTAGATCAGTCATGGGGGGAAAAGAGTGTACATTTATTTACATCTTAGTAGTACATTGCAATAATAAGCTAACATAAAATTCTGCTTGTAGTCAAAGTACAATCATACTATTGTCAGCCTGAATTTTATGCCGCGTACATACGACCGTTTTTCATGACGAGAAAAATGCAATTTTTTAATTTGGTCATTAACCACTTGTCCACCGCCCACTGTCAATTGACGGCGGGCGGAGGATACTCTCGTTCTGGGAGGACGTCATATGACGTCCTCCCTTTAAAACAAGCTAGAAGGCGTGCGCTCGCCGCCAGCGGCGCGCGCCCGCCGCGTTCACAAGGCCCCGGTGCGCGTGCCCGGCGGCCGCGATTGCCGCCGGGCACCCGCGATTGCCCGGGAAACGAGCAGGAAAGTGGGTCTCTGTGTGTAAACACAGAGATCCACGTCCTGTGAGGGAGAGGGGACCGATGCTGTGTCCCTTGTGCATAGGGACAACCATCGGTCACCTCCCCCAGTCAGTCCCCTCCCCCCACAGTAAGAACACATTGAGGGAACATATTTAACCCCTTCCCGCCCCCTAGTGGTTAACCCCTTCCCTGCCAATCACATTTATACAGTAATCAATGCATTTTTATAGCAGGGATCGCTGTATAAACGTGAATGGTCCCAAAAATGTGTCAAAAGTGTCCGATGTGTCCGCCGCAATATCGCAGTCACAATAAAAAATCGCAGATCGCCGCCATTACTAATAAAAAAATCAAAAAATAAAAATGCTATAAATCTATCCCCTATTTTGTACACGCTATAACTTTTGCGCAAACCAATCAATACGCGCTTATTGCAATTTTTTTTTTTTTACCAAAAATATGTAGAAGAATACGTATCGGCCTAAACTGAGGAAAATTTTATTTTTAAAAAAAATGGGTATTTATTATAGCAAAAAGTAAAAAATAGTGTTTTTTTTCCAAACTGGACGCTATTCTTTTGTTTATAGCGCAAAAAATAAAAACCGCAGAGGTGATCAAATACCACCAAAAGAAAGCTCTATTTGTGGGAAAAAAAGGACACAAATTTTGTTTGGGAGTCACGTCGCACGACCGCACAATTGTCATTCAAAGTGTGACAGCGCTGAAAGCTGAAAAATGGCTTGGGCAGGAAGGGGGTTTTCGTGCACAGTAGGGAGGTGGTTAAAAACGATCGTGTGTGGGCTCCAGAGCATTTTTCACGACATGAAAAATGGGCATTAAAAATTTGGAACATGCTCTATTTTTTCTCATCGTTTTTCTCGTCGGCCGCGTGTAGGCTTTAACGACGTGAAAAAAACGCGCAAGTTATGAGACGGGACGCTCGTTCTGGTAAAACTAGCGTTCAGAATGGAGATAGCACATTCGTCACGCTGTAACGGACTGAAGAGCACGAAAGGCGCGAATCGTCTCTCACCAAACTTTACTAACACGAGGATCAGCAAAAGCAGCCCAAAGGGTGGCGCCATCCAAATGGAACTTCCCCTTTATAGTGCTGTCATACGTTTCGTACGTCACCGCGCTTTGCTGGAAGAATTTTTTTTTTCACGATAGTGTGTAGGCAAGGCAGGCTTGAGAAGAATCACATCGAGAAAAAATTAGTTTTTTTCAATGACATTAAAAACGGTCGTGTGTACGCGGCATTAGTGCAGGAATTCTGCCATGGTCTGAGTCTATCTCTCCATCAGATACTGTACATGACTTTTTCCTAATTCTGTACAAAGAATAACACCTGTCAACTGAAGTATTTACTCTGGCAAGTGGCTGACATCTGGCTTTTATGGTTACTCCTGGACGCGGTTCACCACTGACAGTTCTGATTGCATTGATTTGATAATGGATCTCCAATTAATCCCAACATGTTTTTCAGCATCTTCGGACACATGGCAGGTGCCTGTGGAAAATCACATTTACTTTAAAGCTCTTCAGCTGCCATCCAAGGTTCTTAGACACGAGTCAGTTGTACTGTGACAAATATAAAACAACAGACTGCTGACAGAGGTAAGGGATTGTCCACGTCTAATCAGTCTTTAGTAACATACTGTAACTGCAGCTACCTTAAGTTTTATGATCGCTGCATTCATGTGTGCCTTCAAAAACTGAGAAGATGAAACCACAGGTTCTGATGTGTCAACTGCGGTCCCAGCACTGTAAGCATATTATAAACCACACAAGTGAGAACAAACCCCTATAATGTTACAGTATCTAAAAGATGGGTCCATCCAATGGGATTGATTGTCCAGACTCGCAGGGGTCTCCAAACTATGGCCCTCCAGTTGTTCAGGAACTACAATTCCCATCATGCTTAGCCATGTCTTTGAATGTCAGAGTTTTACAATGCTTCATGGGACGTGTAGTTCCGCAACAGCTGGAGGGCAGTAGTTTGGAGATCCCTGGTCCAGAGTGATGTGAACATAAGCGGCCTCATTACACACAGAGATCACTATTTGTAAGTTGACCACAAGCAATGTGGTCATGTCAGACTTGTGTTATTCTCCACAGGAATTAAGCAGGGAACTGCATTCACATGGCTTGAAATAATACCAGCAAATAACAGTTTTGGAGGAGTAACATTTAAAACTCCATCCAAAACTGGTACAGTGAAACCTCAGATTGCAAGTAACGCGGTTAACGAGCGTTTCGCAATACGAGCATTTTTTTTTTTTTAAATCCTGACTCGGTTTATGAGAGTTGTTTCGCAAAACAAGCAGGATTCAAGCCACAGCAGTACCACATTTGGCCAGAGGTGCGGGGGCGCCAGAGCCAAACGAAGCCGTTCGGAAATATTTGGAAATACTCTGAAAAACTCGGAAATACTCAGTTCCCGAGCCTTTCCAAGGTTTTCTGAGTTCAGCCGAGCTGTCCCGAGCCTTTCCGAGGTTCTCTGGTGCCCCGCACCTCTGGCCACATGCGGTATTGCATGCCATAGAAGTCAATGCGGCGCAAATTATTTTCGTTTCCATTGACTTCTATGGGGAAACTCGATTTGATATGCAAGTGCTTTGGATTACGAGCATTCTCCTGGAACGGATTATGCTCGTAATCCAATGTTCCACTGTATTTAGTTTTTGGTGGAAGTTGGCAATGATTTATCTATTAGTTTGACTTTCTCTTTGACTGGGAGAACTGACAGGTCCATCTACCTGCTGTGGTCATTATGAGTAGGCTTCCTTTTTTAAGGAGGTGATCCATGCATCCCTGTGCCGGTTGTCCCATCAATGTCAATTGGGAAACAGCGGCTGCATAGACACGGCCACTGTTCTCCATTTGACACCCATGTGGTTGTGGGTACGTGTTCCCTAAACTCACACTGTCTGTGTTCGGGCTGTGCACCCACATGGATGTCAAATTAGGAGCAGCAACTATGTTCTTGCAGCCGCTATGTCCCGATTGACATGAATGGGACTGCCTGCACAGGGATGTATCCCCATGCATGTAAACAGAGCCCTCACATGGGTGTACACCCCATGTGAATAAGGCCTTAGTAGGAGTTTAACAGGAAGTTGTGCTTATGTGTGCTAATAATGATTTTACTGTATTTTTAGTGAAAACAGTGATTTAATAAACCTTTTCGCTATTGGGTGCCTAAAAAATCAACTAATACAGGGATTGTACTAGGGGACAGACTAACCTGGGGGAGGGGGGTAAGGTTAAACAGGGGGCAGACTAACCTTAGAAAAAATTATACTGAGGGACAGATTGACCTCGAGGAACATTTTACTGGAGGACAGATTGGCCTAGGGAGATTTTACTGGGGGACAAAAAATTGTCAGTCGGTCCCCCAGTACTATCTCCCTATGTCAGTCTGACTGGCCAGGGGGATTATACTGGGGGATAGACTGACTTAGGGATGGGGATTTGACTGGGGGACAGACTGACCTGGGGGGATATTTGACAGGGGGGACAGACTCTCCTGGGGGGAATATACTGGGGGACAGAATGACCTGGGGGGAATTACATAGTTAGTCTGGTTGAAAAAAGACACAAGCCCATCCAGCTCAACCCACAGAGAAAAAAATGGGGGACAGACTGACATGGAGGGGGGATTATACTGGGGGCAGATTGACCTAGGTGAGAAGGATTACATTGGGGGGCAGATTGACCTGGGGGGAGGGGGAAGGATTATACTGGGGAACAATCTGACCTGGGGCAAAGGATTATACTGGGGTCAGACTGACCTTGATGAAGGATTATACTGGGGGACTGTCAGGAAAGTTCTGGCCATAGCATAACTGAAGCGCGCATGCCTGCCAATGCCCGTCTTACTGCACTCAGGCAAACGCATATGCGCTTACGCCCGTGAGCGCACACAGATATTAGCCATTGACACTGACGCCAATTGCCCTATATAAGCACAGCAGCTGCACTAGTCCATTGCTGTCTGATCTGCAGATGTACCCGTGTTCTTGAACCTGTTCCTGCTAGCGTCTGTATTTGACCCAGCTTGCCTTTGATGTCGCTTGAATGTCTCCTGCCCTGACCCTGGCCTGTATCTGGAATTTGCCTTCTGCTTATCTGCCTGATCTTGTGTTGCCGAATCCTGCCTGTACCTGGACCATTCCTTATCTGCCGTCAATGCCTGCATCTGACCATCTGTTACCGACCTGGCTCTTCTGGTGTGCATGCACCTGCCTGTTCCCTGCTGGGGTGTCTTCTACCGGGACTATCAGTCTTCCTGCACTTGCTACTGGTATCTGCCCACTGTTGCCTGCTGCCACTAGTCCACGGTCTGCTGTTCCTGCCAACACCTGCTGTTCCAGCTATCCAGTTCTTCTGGTGACACATCCGTTACACAGAAGACTGCACAGGCACCCATACCTCACCGCACTTTCATGGCCACTGTCTCAACATCAGTGGAGCTGTACGGGAGGCTTTCCCTCTGCACATCAGGCTCAGCCATAAGGTACGTGATAGGGACAGAATGACCTGAGGGGGGGTTTACTTGGGCGAATTGTTTTATTTAACCATGATGCTTAAGCTCCTCCCACCATAAATGCAATTTGGCCACACCCACTATTCGCCACAGTGCCCTACACGCACCGCATTACTATTCTAGTTGGGGTGCACAAAGGTGCCCCAGCATAGGTGTGCGCAGGGGGTGTGCCAGGTGTGCCTGGGCACACTCTAATCACTCTGTGTGGTGGTGCAGATTCTCCCCCACTGCCTGGACTTCCGTCCGTGTTGCGCTCTGCCCACCGCAGTGCTGCTGGCTTCCCTCCTCTCCTCTCCCCCCTGCTGCTGCAGGTGATGTTTTAAGATGGGGAGCGGGGGAGGGGGCTAATCCATATGTCATTTACTGGCCCCTTTCTTTTCTAAATGAACACAGTGAATACACTCACTCACTGTGTTCAATCATAAATGTAGCATAGTAAACTGCACAGAGCACTTCCCATTCTCTCACT
This sequence comes from Rana muscosa, assembly GCA_029206835.1. Lineage (NCBI taxonomy): Eukaryota > Metazoa > Chordata > Amphibia > Anura > Ranidae > Rana > Rana muscosa. The sequence continues at coordinate 189,673,738 of CM055122.1, read as the reverse complement.
GTCCAGTGGAGCCGAGGCTGCAGAGAAAGGCGTGTGTGTTTGAACTTTGGGGTGCACACCCTAATGCAATGGGCTGCGCACACCTACAGTGTATGTGCCCCAGGTCTTTTACAATCCTAGCAACACCCCTGGCACAATGAAAACAATGGAATACTAAGCACGCCACATTTTTTTGTAAGAAACAGTGGTGCCCAACATATGATCTTGTACACAGGCGCACTGATTTCATAAAACGCCCCTGTGGGCGTGATTGGCCATGAATCACGTTGAGTATATTCTTTTATAAATTAATTTTATCAGTAAATTACTTTGGACATTTGTTTGGTGCTCTTGTTTGATTATATGTAAACACAGTTGCCATGACTCTGACAAGTAACGCAAGACTGAATGGCGCAACTTGGGCATCCATGCTTGCCACTAGTCAGTGGCGGTGCGTCCATAGAGGGCGCCGGAGCGCCGCCCCCTCTCGCTCCCGCACCGCCACTGAAAGACAATACACAGATTCATGCATTGCATGAATCTGTGTATTGTCACCGCTGCCGCGCTGCCCACTATACATATGGCCGGCCTCCTGGTGAGCGCCGGCCATATGAATTAGAGCGGCGGCCGGCGGTGGGTGTAACTTGGAAGTGCCTATCAGAGCCAGCGGGGGACAAACTGGCTGCATTTGGGGGGAACTGGCTGTATATGGGGGACACGCTGGCTGCATTTGGGGGGAACTGGCTGTATATGGGGGACAAACTGGCTGCATTTGGGGGAACTGGCTGTATATGGGGGACAAACTGGCTGCATTTGGGGGGAACTGGCTGTATATGGGGGACACGCTGGCTGCATTTGGGGGGAACTGGCTGTATATGGGGGACAAACTGGCTGCATTTGGGGGAACTGGCTGTATATGGGGACAAACTGGCTGCATTTGGGGGAACTGGCTGTATATGGTTGACAAACTGGCTGCATTTGGGGGAACTGGCTGTATATGGGGGACAAACTGGCTGCATTTGGGGGGAACTGGCTGTATATGGGGGACAAACTGGCTGCATTTGGGGGAACTGGCTGTATATGGGGGACAAACTGGCTGCATTTGGGGGTAACTGGCTGTATATGGGGGGGGAACTGGCTGCATTTGGGACGAACTGGCTGTATATGGGGGCACACTGGCTATATATATGGGGACACACTGGCTGTATATGGGGACACACTGGCTGTATATGGGGACACACTGGCTGTATATGGGGGCACACTGGCTATATATATATATGGGGGCACACTGGCTGTATATGGGGGCACACTGGCTGTATATGGGGGCACACTGGCTGTATATATATGGGGGCACACTGGCTGTATATGGAAACAAACTGGCTGTATTTGAGGGGGCAAACTGGTGGCGTTTGGGCACAGTGGCTGTGTTTAATGGGCACAGTGGCGGCAATTGATTATTATTTTTTTCAGTTTGTTTGCGTCCCCCCAAAAATTTTGAGCACCAGCCGCCACTGCCACTAGTATAGATCACATAGTCTAGTCTTTGCATTGTTCTTAAAATTCCTTGGTGGCTCTCATATGCAGGTTGTAATAGGCATTTTCCTAAGATATCTAGTACTGTAAATGATGAGATCCATGGACATTAAAGCCATCAGCTTTAATGAAGTACAGTTCATATCTTACCCTGTAGTAAGGTAATAGAGCAGGGATCAATTTATTTTTTGACTTTGGACATTTTCTTTGTAGAATGTTCTGCATTTGTACTTGTACTGGACATGCAAGACAAGCTTGTTCTGTAATGTCTTAAATTCTAGAGAAATAGATACTCTCCAGAGAAGGTTAAGCGTCTCAATTTCTAACACACACATCTGATTGTACTTTAAGTTTATGTAGAAGTTTTTTCTTGCACAGCCCAGTAATGTGTCCCTGAGTAGTGAAATTTGGACATTAGTAGCATAGGGAGCTAGAGCTGTTGCGATAAGACCATCTACTAAGGCTACTTTCACACTGAGGCGCTGGATGCGCTGGCGGTATAGCGGCGCTATTTTTAGCGCCGCTATACCGTTTTTTGGGCTGCGATTTGCGGGCGCTAGCGGGGGTATTTTAACCCCCGCTAGCGGCCGAAAAAGGGTTAAAAACGCCCGCAATAACGCCTCTTTGAGGCGTTTTGCGGGCGTATTAGAGGCGCTACCCCATTGATTTCAGTGGGCAGGGGCGCTATAGGAGCGCTATTTTTAGCGCTCCTATTGCGCCTCAAAGATGCGGCTTGCAGGAGTTTTTGGAGCCTCCTGCAAGCGCAACGCTCCAGTGTGAAAGCCCTCGGGCTTTCACATTGGATAGTATTGAGAGGCTTTTTTGGGGCACATTGCAGGCGCTATTTAGAGCGCAATAGCACCTGCAAAGCACCTCAGTGTGAAAGGGGCCTAACTGTAGGTATAGTGCAGGCAACAAAAAAAAAAGAAAACTCTGCCCAGTATACTTACTAGGTGACAAACATTTTGGATTCATTGCCAGGCACAGGAATAGGGTCTCTAAAGCTGGCCATACACATATAGATTTTATTCTAACAGATTCCTTCATAGTGCGGATGGATGAATCCCCCACTGCAGCTATTGTATTCTGACAGCCAAACTCAACGGCTATTCAAATACCTGAATAGTGCTTGCATCTGATTGGATGCGTACGCTATTCGGCTGACAATTTTCGACCTGGCTTCAAGGATGTTGGGCAGGAGGGGGCTAACAGGTTTGCCCACTGATCGAATTTCAGATGGTTCATCAGGAAATGACTGCAATTTGCTTGGTGTATGGCCAGCTTAAGATAACTAACCAGTTTTAGAGTAGGTGTGGTAAATGGTTCATTTGCAAAGTACTTCCAATAGATTTCTCCAGGCAGTATAGTGACATCAGATCCTGTAGCACCAGGATAATGAAGTAGCCCTTGTAAGCAGAAGCAGGAGTAATAGAACAGTGCACAAAATTTTATCTGGAATGCCATTGTCATATTTATCTACACTTCTGACTGTAAACTCTGGGGCAATAACTGCACAAACATGTTGAACAGTAGAAGTACACCGGATTTTTTCAGTGTCCCATTTTCTTGCAACTATGGCACTGTGCATCTTTTGCAGGTCACACAGCATAGTTTGCAGTGTTGAACCTCACCTGAAGCAGTTCTTGTTCTCTCTGTGTTGCAGTTTAAATGTATCTCTTTTGTTGTACCTTTGCACAGGGCCTTATTAGAGGCAGATTCTGAATTCACAGCCTGTAGGCATACTTGCCAACTGTCCTGCATTTGGCAGAATAGTCCCACTTTTTCACTAGGCATCCTGCCACAACTGTGTCCCGGGAATGAGCATACCCACACGTATCGCCAAATATAATGGGCAGCATACTGTGTAGTATAGGATTTCCCCTCTCCAGGCATACTGTGCAGCCCAGTACCCCCACACAGGCTCACAGCATAGTCATTATCTGTGGAGTGTATCATTCCACTCTGCACCACAGGGGAATACTGTGTAGCCTGGAAACTCCAGCTAGGGAGTGGGGTGGTGCATAATTCCTGGACACGCCTAGCTTCTGAATATACGCTAAGGAGTACCTGTGCAAGGCAGTCATGAGTAGGGATGGGCAAATGGTTCGGCTCGAGCATGAGTTCGGGACGAATTTTGGCTGTTCAGATGTTCTCCAAACAACTGAATTATAGGGTCGTTTGACCGTTTGTTCGGCCCGCAGTATGACCACAATGCACTGCGCCGCCGCACAGTGCATTAAAATCCACGATTAGCTGAAGCAATGAAAGCTTTGCCCAATCAGGGCAAAGAGCACTGTCAGAGCCATGATTGGACACTGTCAAGATGACTGTATTCAATCATGGCTCATTGCTCTTATTCCCGCCCCACACTATAAAAGTATTCTTTCCATAGCAGCCATTTGTAGTGTGATAACAGCGTGGAGAGAGCTAGAACAGGGCTCTGTTCAGTGCTATTAGACAGTTAGTGTGCTATAGTGTGCTATTCTTATTCTATTGTCAGTGTAGAATATCAGTTTAGTGTGCATCTAGGGATAGTTCAGTGTGAGTGTAGTGCGACCACCATTCATCTTTACATTAGTGTGAATGTAGGGATAGTTCGGTCATTGTGAGTGTAGTGCGACCATTCATCTTTACATTAGTGTGAATGTAGGGACAGTTCAGTCGTTGTGAGTGTTAAGCCTCATACACATGATCGTACTTCAAACAAACTTTTCCGTGGATTTTTGTTTGAAGGGCGTTGGCCGGGAACACCCATAGCATACACACGGCAGGACTTTTTCTGCAAACTTTCCAAAAATCACGCAGTTTTTCTGCTCTTTTCTGCTCTTTACCGCCACCCTTTGGTCAAATTCTGCTATTGTTGGTTGATTTTAACTTTGGTTCTGGGCATGCGTGTTTGTACTTTGGACTAAAGTCCGATGGATTTCTGTGCACACGATAGGACTTTGCACCGTAGGACTTTTGTTGGCGAAAAGTTTGTCCGTTTGCAGAGCAAACTTTTGTCGGATGAAAACCGAAAAAGTTTGTCCGATGGAGCGTACACACTGTATGATTTCTTTGAAAACCTGGGAATTTAGAAGTTTGTTGTCAAAAAGTCCTACCGTGTGTATGGGGCTTAAGTCCGACTATTCATCTTTACATTAGTGTGAATGTAGGGATAGTTCAGTCAGTGTGAATGTAGTGACCGTTTAACACAGTATATAGTTCTGTGTGTTTCTGCAAGTTTAAGGCCGTATAGTTCTGTGCGTTACTGCAAGTTTAACGCTGTATATTTCATTGCGTTACTGCAAGTTTAATGCCATATAGTTTCTACGAAATACTGCAAGTTTAATGCCGTATAGTTCTGTGCATTACTGCAAGTTTAACGTCATATATTTCATTGCGTTTCTGCAAGTTTAACGCTGTATATTTCATTGCGTTACTGCAAGTTTAACGCCATATAGTTCTGTGCGTTACTGCAAGTTTAATTGTATATTTCATTGCGTTACTGCAAATTTAACGCCATATAGTTCTGTGCGTTTTTTGCATTTAAAAAAAATAAAAAATAAATTAAAAATAACAACTTGCCTGTTGGCATATTTTTGTGTTAAAATTCCACTTTAAACAGATTCAATTATATTTATGAGAAAATTAGATATCTGTTATTGGAGGCAGTTACAACCGTACAGAAATGTGCTCTTCCATATTAAAGTATATGTAAAGTCTAATGCCTCATACACACGACCGGTTTTCCTGATATGCCAAAAACCGTCGTTTTTCCCGACGTGATTCCTCTCAAGCCTGCATTGCATACACACGTTCATGCAAAAAAACGCTCGACCAAAGCACGGTGACGTACGACACGTACGACAGGACTATAAAGGGGAAGTTCCATTCAAATGGCGCCACCCTTTGGGCTACTTTTGCTGATCTCGTGTTAGTAAAAGTTTGGTGAGAGACGATTCGTGCTTTCAGCCTTGTGCTTTTCAGTCCAATACAGCGTGACGAATGTGATATCTCCATTACGAACGCTAACGAGGGCTCCCGTCTCATACTTGATTCTGAGAATGCGCGTTTTTTTTCCCCTTGGAAAAGCATACCCACGAGCGGTTTTCGCGACAACAAAAAGACCGACGGGAAACACAACGGGAAAAAAGAGAGCAGGTTCTAATTCCGACAGGTTCTAATTCCGACAGCAAATGTCCGATGGAGCATACACACGGTCGGATTTTCCGACAACAAGCTCACATCGAACATTTGTTGTCGGAAATTCTGACCGTGTGTCGATTCCAAAAGCTGTAATAATATAAATGTTTGTTCTTGAGTTTAGATATCTTTTAAATACATGTATTTACAGACCCATGCTGGGAATGCATGGGTGTATGTATATCACATTAATCGTTAGTCAATGTGTGAGAAAGCACACTCAATACATCAATTTTTAGTTGAATTCTATTCACTGTCATTATTTTAGAGGCTGACTTTCAGTGATCAATATATGACTATATCTTATGACATACACAAATCAACAAAGCCTGGAGTGTTGAAGAATTCCCCAAGGCCAATTAGTTGTTGAGTCACCATAAACACATACTCAACCTCTGATCTACTTCCAATAAAAAGGTGATGTTATGAAAACTAAAAGAAAAAGTGAAAGTAAAATACTGCAAAAAAAACAACTCAGGTGACAGATCAATAGAGGTAGAAAAGAAAACATTTAATTTATCACCAGAAACTTATTTTTAAATTAAGTATTTTAATCTAAGGCACAACAAATGTTCAGGGCTTTGTCAATGGAAGAAAAATTAGGCATAATCCTCGATCAGACATGAAGGTCACATCTTTACAGAGTAAACTCTGTGTAATAAAAAATAGCCAGGCCCTCTGCAGGTTAATGCCATGTTGTGCTAGTACAGTGGGTATAGAAAAGAATCACCTCGCTTTTAAAATAATCACATTTTGTTGCTTTGCAGCCTGAAATGAAGACAGACACAGTGTTTGTTTTATGCAGCTGTATTTACAAATTTACAAATTATAACATCCAAGTGAAAGATATAACATCAACATGTCAGAAGAAAAAACAAAAAACAAAAACAGTCACTGAGTTGAAAAAAGGATCACCCCCCCAGACAAGGAAAAACAAACAAAAACAATTGAAGTAATTAGTTTGTTACCCTTTGAATATGTACCACAATCTTTGTAAAATTCAAATTGTTCTCCTTTATTTTATTCAAAACAATAAACTAATTTGACAACTAGTGTCAGTATTTTGTTGAGCCTCTATTGGGATGTGTTTCTACTAACTTTGCACATTGAGACTTTTCAATATTTGCCCACTCTTCTTTGCAGAACTGCTAAAATTCAGTTAAATTTGTGGGTGACCATTTGTTAACTGCAGTCCACAAGTCATTCCACAGATTTTCAATGGGGTTTAAGTCTGGGCTCTGACTAGGCCATGCAAGGACATTCACCTTTTTCTCCTACTGTGTGGTCATTTTTGCGGTCTGCTTTGGGTCATTGTCATGTTGGAAGGTAAATCTTCATATTAACAACTTTCTGGCAGAATAAAGAGAGAACTTGCTCTAGGCGTCTGTACCTGAATAACCCCTTCCTTGCCAAGGGTGCTGGCTCAGTATGTAGAATGCATATGAGCAAATAAAGATCCGGATAGCCGCATTCCAAAAAATAGTAGTTTCCTTTATTGTAGATACAGTCCGTACAAAACAGATTAAAATTGCAAAACTCTAACGCGTTTCACACCGCTTTCACTGGTGCTTAATCATAGCTAATGCAAACATAAAATGACATAGTATATATACACATATTCAAAAATGAAGATCCAATCAGGGGGCAAGCTGACGCCCTCATTCACATGCAAAGATCCATCTTCAATTAAGTTGATGAAGCAGCTGATGCTACAACACTATGAGTGGTATATTAACCCTGTATGCATGGACATATCGGACCTTCATGTTGAATTTTATGATTGAAAAAAGATTGTGCACGACCGCGCAATTGCCAGTTAAAGCGACGCAGTGCCGAATCGCAAAAAGTGGCCTGGTCTTTGACCACCAAAATGGTCCGGGGCTGAAGCGGTTAATATACCACTCAGAGTTGTAGCATCAGCTGCTTCATCAACTTAATTGAATATGGATCTTTGCATGTGAATGAGGGCGTCAGCTTGCCCCCTGATTGGATCTTCATTTTTTGAATATGTGTATATATACCATGTCATTTTATGTTTGCATTAGCTATGATTAAGCACCAGTGACAGCGGTGTGAAACGCGTTAGCTTTGCAATTTTAATCTGTTTTGTACGGACTGTATCTACAATAAAGGAAACGACTATTTTTTGGAGTGCGGCTATCCGGGACTTTATTTGCTCATAAACTTTCTGGCAGAGGCAGCAAATATTCCTCAGGAATTTGATGGTATTTTGCCCCATCCATTTTTCCTTCTATCCTGACAAGTCCTCCAGAATTTTCAAGGTGCGTTTTGGCAAAGCTCAGTTATGACTGCATGTGGCCTTTCTTGAGGAGTAGCTTTATTTCATGCAACCCTCCCATACAAGCCACATTTGTGGGGACTTTTTGATATTGTCACATGCATACAATGACCATTCTGTCATAAATTCATGCAACTGCTTCAGAATTTCTGTAGGCCTCTTGGTAGCCTCTTTGACCAGTTTCCTCCTGTCTCTTTCATCAATGTCCTGATCCAGCGAGGGTCTGTGTTGTACCAAATACCTTCCACTTCTTAATAATAGACTTCACTGTGCTTCTAGGCATTGAGAAAGCCTTTGAATTTTTTTGTATCTATCTCCTGACTTGTGCCTGTCCACAACTTTATCCTGGAGATCCTGGTGACAGTGCCTTGCCACCTATAGTTGATTCTTTGCTTCACTTGTACTACCAGGGACTAAAATGGTCCAGGAAAGTTCTTTTCATGCTGAGATAATCAAAATGACCACAGCTGATAACAGTTGAAAGTCAAATGGCTTTGTGTGCCATTGAGAAGGCAATTAGGTACAATTGATTGAGTTTACAAGTCATTTTTAGGAGGGGAGTGATCCTTCTTCCAACTCAGTGAATCTGGTTTTGAATTTTTTTTTCCTGATATGTTGGTGTTATGTCTTTTACTTGGATTGTTATAAGTTGCACTGAGTTAAATACAGCTGGATAAAACAAAAACTGTGTCTGTCTTTATGTGAGGCTGCAAAGCAACATGTGATTATTTTAAAGGGGGGGGGGGTGATTCTTTTCTATACCCATTGTATGTGCAGCATTATGACAGATTAACTTTTCATATGAATCCTCTAGCAGCATGCTATCACGGCTGCTGGCACTTTCATCTTTGCCCAGTCTTCCTCCTAGGTTTGCGCTCTCTGGCCTTTTGAATGCCCAGGCCGTGATGACATCACTACCATTCATGTGCACAGAAGTCACAATCGCGGCACAGAGCTTTCTGCATTCAGGGCAGATGTGCAGTGACATAATTGGCTGGAGCCAATGTGAATATCTCCTTAAAGGGATACTAAGGGATACTAAGGGAATCTATTTGTTTTTCATTTAAAAATAACAAACATGTTATAATTACCTGCTCTGTGTAGTGGTTTTGCACAGAGCAGCCCAGATCCTCCTCTTCTCGGGTCCCTCGCTGGCGCTCCTGGCCCCTCTCTCCTGCCGAGTGCCCCCACAGCAAGCAGCTTGCTATGGGGGCACCAGAGCCGAGCTCTGTGTCCATTCAGACATGGAGTCACGGCTCGGCCTGTCCCCTCTCTCTCCTCATTGGCTCATTGACTTTGATGGGGGCCGCTGCTGTCTCAACCAATAAAGTCCCAGACCGCTAAAACTCTTGTGCAACATCACTGGATCGAGAGGGGGCTTAGGTAAGTATTAGAGGGGCAAGGGGGGATGCTGCACACAGAAGATTTATATCTTAACCACTTTCCGACCAGCCACAGTACATATACTGTGGCAGGTTGGCTCTATTGCGCGAAGCAATGTACCTGTACGTCATTTTGTGCAATGGCCAGCGGGGGCACGCTTGCGCTGATTGGCCAGAGGGGGAGCCAATCAGTAGGTCTGGCGGATGCGATGTCCGCAGGCCATCCGCGATCGTTCCCCAGGGAGGTAGAGTGGCAATCTGCCGATGTAAACAAGGCAGACTGCCGTTCTGACAGGGATGAACACAGTGATCTTGTGTTCCTGCTGAGCAGGAACACGGATCTCTGTGTTCATCCAGTAAGTCCATCCCCCACACAGTTAGAAAGAATCCCCTAGGGACACATTTAACCCTTTGATCGCCCCTGGTGTTAACCCCTTTCCTGCCGGTGTCATTAGTGCAGTAACAGTGCATATATTTAGCACTAAATTCTGTAATAATGTCACTGGTTCCCAAACAAGTGTCAAAAATGACAGTTATGTGTCCGATTTGTCCGTCGCAATGTCGCAGTCCCGCTAAAAATTGGCGATCGCCGACATTACTAGTTAAATAAAAATGCCATAAAAATATCCCATATTTTTTAGGCACAATAGCGTTTGCGCAAACCAATCAATATACACTTATTGGGATTTTTTTTACCAAAAATATGTAGCAGAATACATATTGGCCTAAATTGATGAAGAATTTTGATTTTTAATTTTTTTTATTGGATATGTTTTAAAGCAGAAAGTAAAAAATATATATATATTTTTTTTTCAAAATTGTCAGTCTTTTTTGTTTTTAGCGCAAAAAATAAAAACCACAGAGGTGATCTAAAAGAAATATAATGAATACAGGGTCCTGGGTTTAGTAATGCCTTAAGTGTACATCCATGCAAAGCTTGGTGTTTGCCAGCATTGGGTTTCACAGGTGTTTCACGTACAGGCGGTCCCATTCCTATCTATTGGGACATAGTAGCTGCAGGGACACAGCCGCTGTGCACAATTTGTCCCTGAATGCAGACAGTGTGAGTTTAGGAACACACACCCACATGCACCTCCAAAGATGTTAAATTGGGAACAGCAGCTGTGCCCCTGCAGTCATTGCATCCCAATAGGCATAAATAGGACTGCCTGCATGCGGATGCATGGAACACCTGTGTATACTGTGTGGGCAAAAATATCCCTTATGCCTTGTACACGCGATTGGATTTTCCGATGAAAAAAGTCCAACGCAGTCCGTTGGAGTTTTTTCATCGGAAATTCCGACCGTGTGTGGGCCCCATCTGAGAAATTCCGATGAATTTCATCGGAATTTTCAAATAGAACATGTTGTATTTTTTTCCGATGAAATTCTGTCGGAACTCCGATGGAAGTTTGATCGTAAAAATGGTCCGATCGTGTGTACGGTGCATTACATGGATGTATGCTGTGTACACAACGCCTTAGGACTACTGGTAAGCTGCTAAATTTTGCACTTTTGTTATTGGGTTTAGGTAAACTTTATTTTCTATTAGAAGTTCCACTTTTTCTTAGAATCTGTAACAGATGGAGCTAGCTTTTCCTTCCAGAATCTGGGGATTAAAATTCTGGCAGCATTCACAAGATGAATCAGGAATCTTTCCATACTTCTTGTCATTTTACTACAGCATAGCAAGCAGAAAGCAGAATCACTAGGCACTTGTATACACGTCAGTATAATTCAATAGCGGCACAAGAGAAAGCCAACATTGGCTTATGGCTAGACAGAACCCAAAAATATGTGTTAGGACACCATTGCTTGTGTTAAATCTCCCTCACTGGGAAAAAATATTAGAGACCATTTTCTGTTGACTAAATGGTATGAGGTACCATCTACATTTTGAAACTGGATTTGGGTGGCAATAGTATATTCTAAGAGGAAGATATTTTACAATTGTTAAAGTGATATTAAAAAACGAACAAACGTGTTATACTTACCAAAAAGCAGCCCCGATACTCCTCTTCTCGGGTCCCACGCCTGCGCCCCTCCCTTACTGTCGAGTGCCCCCAGAGAAAGCATCTTGCATTGGGAGCACCCAAGGAGGCTTGCTCCTGAGCCGCTGCTCTGCATGTCCATTCACACAAGGAGCGTGGCTCGGCACGTTCCCCTCGCTCTTCTCATTGGCTCACTGCCTGTAATTGACAGCAGCCAATGGCTCCCTCTGCTGTCTCAGCCAATGAGGAGGGAGAGTCCCCAGAGAGCCGAGGCTCTCCTGCACATAGCTGAATCACGATGGGGCTCAGGTAAGTATTTGCTGTGGCTGGGGGGCTGCTTCACAGAGAAGGTTTCGTACCTTCATGCATAGAATGCATGAAGGTACAAAACCTTGAGGCTTTAGAACCACTTCAAGGAGTAAGGCTGGGTTCACATATATGCAAATTGGATGCAGGTTTCTCCACATCCAATCCGCATGACAGGCGAGTGTGACCGGCTCTCAATGGAGTCCGTTCACACAGGTCCGGGGCAGCCATTGCCATTGTAGAAGGGTCCAGTGCATGTTTGGGTCTGGTTCAGGTGCAAATTCAGGCATAAATTCAGACCTGAATCGCACCTGAACCAGGAAACAGACATGCACCGGACCCCAGGGACCGAACCCGCGGCTGCACATATGTGAACCTGGCCTAAATGTGTAACCTAAATTCACTTTTAACATAGTAATAGGGTAGCTATTTTTGGGTAGTGCTTGCTTAATTATCTACAGCTTTTTTTGGTCAGGATAACCTAGGTGAGTCCTTCCCAGAGCACAGCTACTCAAAACACAGGAAAATTTCAGGAGGGTAATCATTTTGGGAGAATTGGACTAGTGGAATATAGAGAAAAAAATCACTGCGATTATGTAAACTAAGCTGCCAGCGCAAAAATTTCTTATACCAAACTTATACTAATTGTATAAGAAAAAGTGCAGCGCTATAAAGTTTAACATAAAATCATGAAAGGTCAAAAAACATAAACCTAACTATCCACAAGTGTTAATCAATCTATTGTGATCCCTTAATCATCATATAGTGTCCAAACAAAGTCCACGTAAAAGAAACCACACTCCAGCTTCTTACCAGATCCTATTGACCACTATAACTATAAATGGTCAATTAGCGCATGAGAGGTTAATGTCTCCTGACAGTAAGCATACCTCCTCCACAAACCGAATATAAGATACACAGCCACAGAACTCCCAGAGGGAAAGGATAAAGGATGATCTCATACTGTATAAAACGATTTTATTTAAAATTGTAAAATGCACATTCACAAGGATGAAAATCATGAAAGCTTATCACAAGCTGGAGTGTTCCAATGGGCACACAGAGAGATCCTGGCCGTCAAGTAACTTGGCTTGCATGATGATGTCACATGACGTTGTCCCCCTGAAGACAATTGATGGACAGGAAACTTTGGCATTAGAATAAAAAAATTGTGCATTTCCTATAGAAATCAATGGGAGGTGTGGTTTTGATGCATTTTGAAACAGGGTATCAAAGATGCAGATAGAGAAAGATAGTTACCACTCAAGGTAGAAGACGAATAATGAACCACTTCACCGGATCTGAAGCCACAGGTGCTGGCAATGCATATCACAATGCAAATAAAGGGAAAAGTCTGGACAGCTGCACTCCAAAAGATGTCGCTTTTATTGTAAAAACAGGATCACAAAATACATGCCACAGCAAACAGGATACAAGCTGACACATTTCACACTATAACTTAGTGCTTAATCATAGCTCAGCATTGCATTAGAATTGCATTAGAATGCATTAAGATAAAAAACCTTCTGCCTTTACAACTTCTTTTGACGGCTGTGTGTTGAGTAATTTTGAGGGGACAGAAAATGTACACTGTTCTACAAGCTGTACACTCATCACTACTTTACATTGTAGCAAAGTGTCATTTCTTCAGTGTTGTCACATGAAAAGACATAATAAAATATTTAAAAAAAATGTGAGGGGTGTACTTACATTTGTTAGATACTGTATTTGGCGAAATGGCTCTGTGAGGGAGGCCTATAAGCTACTCAAGTAAATACTGAATCTAAAGAGATGCAAGTATTTAAGTATTGTATCTGTTGGTTCATATGGTTCATTGACACTGTTTTCCTTGTGCCCACCTTTACACAGAGTGATCATTTTACATAGCATATCATGTTCACCGGTCCTCTAAAAAGTCTTAAGTAATACAAAATGAATGTAGGTTGTTTTTTAGTAACTCTTTCAATGAGGGTTATTTCCTTTTTAGCGTGTCTTGGAGAAGTGGAAAGTATAGCATTTAATCAAAATACAGTGCCTTGAAAAAGTATTCATACCCCTTGACATTTTACACATTTTGTCAGGTACAACCAAAAACGTAAATGTATTTTATTGGGATCTTATGTGATAGACCAACACAAAGTGGCACATAATTGTGAAGTGGAAGGAAAATGATAAATGGTTTTCAAAATGTTTACAAATGTAACCATGTAACCTTAGTGAACAAACAGCATCATGAAGGCCAAGGAACACACAGGTCAGGGAAAAAGTTGTGGAGAAGTTTAAAGCAGGGTTAGGTTATAAAAAAATATCCCAAGCTTTGAACATCTCACAGAGCACTGTTCAATCCATCATGCAAAAATTGAAAGATTATGGCACAACTGCAACTGTCTGTAACTGAGAGATAAGCTCCAATAGCACACATCACATCCAGATAATGGAGAGAATCTGAAAAATATATATAGTCACACTAAATCCTGGGTAGTATGGTACCAGGAACCATATTGTGAACCACTAAGTGACTAAAAGTAACCAGTGAAGATATACATAAGTAATAATAAAAAAATGTGATTGAATGCTGGACTGTATACAATGCAAATTAGTGAAATAAATTAAACTGTAACAATGTAGCATCAATATAATAACCATAAAAGAGTCCAGTTAAATGTGAATATTGTACATAGTCCATATAAACTTCTGTGTCATAAAAACACCCGTGCACATATCCAAAGGGCTATCAGATTCTTCACTTGAAGGCTGAAGACCGAAAGTGAAATCCACCACCACAAGTAAGTAATTCTGCTTACTGGAGCAAATTGGTCCCCTATGACGGAGGACCTCAATTCACATAGGTTAGATCCCAGTTAGGTTGCCAAACAAAACACCTTATCCACAGATTGGATGTCAGCACTTCCACACCATAGACCAGTTGATGCACATAAAAAGGAAAGAGGATGCCTCGATAGTGTAAAATCTTTGGGGTTTAATTTAAAATAAAGCATTTACAAACACACTCACATTTAGTGGAATAAAAGAGAGCCTTAAGTATGTTGCGCCGGCCGGACACAAACAAACAGACCCGTCCGTTGGAGACCGAGCAGTGGAGGATGACGTCAGCACGCCGCTCGTTCCGCCCTACGCGTTTTGTGATAGGTCACGTCGTCTCGGGGCACCAATGGAGAGAATCTCCTTAGGTTGTTAAGGAGCAGGACAGAGAGATGGAAAGCAATGTTCTGGTTAAGAAAGAAAACACCATGGGAAGAAAAGTTGCACTGGGCTCAAAACAACCTTGTTCTTGTGTAGCACAAGGAAGGGTTCTGTATGGGTTAAGGCTGCAAACTCAGACATCCCCTTGCAGAAGTGATGGAGATGAGTAAGGTAAGGTCTCTGAAAAAGAAACGCTAAGACTGCAGGCCAAACATTGATCTAGACAAAACTAAAGAAAGACAGGATTCGTCTCACTTAGGATGTCTAGAGGTTGAGGATCTTGCCTCGCACCAAGTGAAGTATAATTTTAAAGTGCAATGGAAGACATTACAAGGAATCGATTTCTTAACTGTCAAGAGAATAGGTATGACCAAACAAATAGGGAGGGCCCATGGAGAATCTCTCAGGAGCCAGGCGAGGTCCGAGTACCACATCCTCCTGGACCAGTTCATTGTGATGAGGATCACCCAAATGCCCTGCATCTCAATAATGTGGAATACAGGCAATGAAGGAGCTTCATAGGAGGAAAGTGATCAGGCTGAAATGATTTCACAAAATCACCTGAACATCCACTGCATAGGCTAGAGGATACCGTAACCTCCCAAAGGTGGGGGTCAAACCCCTGTACTCTCTGAACAGTGGACTGGATGGTTACCGTCTATCGGCACCATAGCAGCCAGATCTTTGCCCTCCCAGTGGGCATACTTCCACAGGAGTTTTCAGAGACATGATTTTATCTGTGAGTGGACTAATATCCATTTAATTTCACACTGAATGACAATAGTGAGGGCACCTACACAAACCCTGCTTGGATTAACATAAATCTATACCTAGAACGGAGTCTATTCCGATAGCTCTTGAAGCTCAGGCATTTGGTAAATCACATAAATCCTACCCAACATATAATCTCATTCAGAAAGTATGGAACAAGACCAAATATCTCCAAAAGGTAACTGGGTATACAGAATTTAATCCCAAATGGCTTAATGGAACATTTCTTGAACTGGCCAAATTAAAACACTGTGCAAGATCCTCTGAGTGGACACAATCCCCAACTCCCGTGTTCAATCTAATTAAGGATGCTGAGTCCTCAAAGGATTCATATCGCAATGCTATGCTATGTTGCTCCAGTATTTCCTTACGAAACACTCTCTAAGGGTGTTGGAAAAATGGGAGGGGGATGTGGGTCAACTCACAGGAGAACAATGGGAGGAAGCTTTCCAATCTGACTGTGACAGCCTGCTCATTAAATGTGATGCAGAGATGAACCCAGCTGTATATTTTGTTGCGGGTATACTATATCCCTCATAGGTTGCATGTCATGGGTCTGAGACCAATGCCTGAGTGCTCTAGATGCAGACGGGATCATGGTAGTTTGATACATATGCTTTGGAGGTGCTCAAAAGTCCATATGTATTGGCGTGCAGTGGTTAATACAGTGAATAGGGTATTTCAGGTATCTCATTGGAAGTTAGAGGTCCCTCCTACAGTTGGGGAATGGATAACCAATATTGGAAATGTTTTTGGATGGAGAAAGTTATATATCAACACAGAGGTTTCTCAAATAAGTATGAAAAGTTATGGGCTCCATGGTTAGAGGTTCCTGGGCTTGCCCCGGTAAACCTGATCTTGGATAGGCTACTAAAGCTTAATGCTGGGTGATGGCACTTGTCACAAAATGAGAGTGCGTTGATACGTTTTTTTTGGATGCATACTATGCATATTAAGAATGTCTCGAATAGAAATGACTGTTATACGTGCAAAAAGCAAAGTGAACTGTTTGGCTATGTTATTTTATGTTTTTCTCAATAAAGCTTTTTAATGGATACCCCCCCCCCATAAATGTATACCTCTTATCTGGCCTAACACACACACCTGCTTAGACTAGCACCTGCAAGATACTCACTAGATTGACACCTCTCTACACCCACCAGTGGTATAAAAGAGTACAATAGGGAATGCAGTGAAAATCTGACCTGTTTATATGGCTATTTTTAGTGTTTTTCTTGTTTTACTAAATTTTAGGTTGTACTTTCAGAAACTCAAAAGTAACAGGAATCATTGTTACATCTAGAAAAAAAAAGTAATTTGATTTTGATATGAATGTTAACAACTGCTACATTCAGGTACACTTTGAAAACCAAATCACTCTGACACAAAAGACAAAAGTTATTCTCGAATTGTATTTTTCTGGGATTTGATCTCAATTTCCTTTGTGAAAATCCAACACTAGCAGCTGCTGTTAAAGCTCCAGGTGATACTTCTAGGAAATGTCTAAAACACACAGAAAGTTAATGGGCTATTAGGTGAGTTTTGAGATAGTTTAAGCAGCAATAGAGAGAGGTGATGATCTGTGACTTTGAAAGGTCACATTTTTGGTGGAGAGGGATGGACCAGTGAAGAAAGGAGGATGGCTTGTTTGGTTTCAGATTAGGTGAGAAGGGAAGAGATCATGATGGAAGGGCAGTGAGCATAAGGAAGAAGAAAAGATTTAGAAGGTGTGAGGAAAAGCAAGCAGTTCCGAGTAAACATTGAAAGCCAAATAAATATTTACAGAGCAAAAAAAAAAACCCTGAAAAGCTGATCCTTGTCACAAAGTCAATGAGCCAGGCGTTTGTTTAGGACACTGACATTTCTTTGGTTATAGCTAACAAACTTTCCCCAAACTAACAATGGATTTCTATCTTGAATACCATCTGAGGTTATTTAATAATACAAAGATCAATACAGTTACTGAAGTAATAAAAGTATACTTGTATCATGTCATATTGTGCTGGTGTGTACTCAAGTTTTATATATATTTTTAAATCATAATAAACCATTGTAAACTGAGATTATTCAATACTGAAAGCGTTCAGAGAAATGAGAGAATGATCTCCTGATCTAGATGATTGTTTTTTGGATCATCAATTGAATAATAAACAATTTCACGCTATGGTAGTTATTTCCTTCTGTGGATAATTCTCTGGGAGTTGATGGAAGAAACAAAGGAGGTCCAGAGATTAGTCAGAGATTCAAGCATTGGACACAGTTTAACCCATTCTCAACTGAAGAGTCAGCAAGGGATGAGCACTTACTGAATTGCCGAAGACTTTTGAGGAACATTATTTTCTAAAGATTGAGGCTGGGTTCACACTAGAGAACTCAGCGGCTCACAGCAGGAATCCAGTGCGTCTCCATTCACTGTTTCAGGTCTGATTTCAGCCCAAATTTTTTGCTGAATTCAGACCTGAAATAGACTAAAAGACGCACAGGGCTCCTGTGCATTTCGCACCGGAGCCGCTGCAGAGATGCGTGAACCGGCTCCATAGAGAGCCGGTCAGAATCTCCTGCTATGCGAATTGTATGCGGAGAAAGCTGCATCGAATTCGCAATAGTGTGAACTCCTAAAGAAAGCCTAAAGAAAACAGTAGATAGGTGAATATTTAGTTCTTACTTGCATTAAAGCGGTTCTAATGGCTGAAGGTTTTTTGCATGAAGGTAAAAAACTTTCCCTATGGAGCAGCCCCCCAGCTCCCTAATACTTACCTGACCTGCATCCCAATCCAGCCATATGCATGAGAGCCTTGGCTCTCCATGAACTCTCTCTCCTCATTGGCTGAGACAGCAGTGGGAGCCATTGGCTGTTGTTTTTTTTTTAAAGAATTGCCTTTAATTGTCAGGGCTCGGCTCAGCTCTTCCTTCTCAGAGCAGGCCGCTCAGCTGTCGGTTAATTGCCAGCTCTAATCTTTCCACAGTGACTCACCTGCTGCTGATATCCTGCTCATCAGTCCTGCAGTCCTTTTTTAAGCTGTTCAGTTCAGATCCCCTCTGCCTTGGCCTTGGCCAACATATCAAGAGACTCTCTGCTGTGTACCTGTTAAAGACTTGCTTGGCTGACATCCCTTCTGGTTCCTGATCCTGCCTGCTGTTCCACTACGCTGATTCTCCGGTTTCCTGATTTCCTGGCCTATTCTGAAATGCGCTGATCCCTGGCTCCCTGACGTCCTGGCTTGTCTGACTATCCGTTCTGGCTATGTCTTGACTACGTTTGCTCTGTTTACCTTTTACCATTATTATTAAACAAGTGTGATTTTACTGCACTTCTGTCTCGGTCTGATTCATGGTTTCTGACATTAATATCACATACATCAGGACTCTGGGCAGAGCAGTCAAGTTCCTCCACCCCATACTTGCTCATCCATATATTTATGGACCTTGATTTGTGCACTGGTCCAAATCATTTGGTGGAGGGGGGGTTATGGTGTGGGGCTGTTTATCAGAGGTTGGGCATGCCCCCTTAGTTCCAGTGAAGGGAACTCTTAAGACGTTAGCATACCTAGACATTTTGGAGAATTTCATGCACCCAACTTTGTGGGAACAGTTTGGGGATGCCCCTTCCTGTTTCAACATGACTGCACACTAGTGCACAAAGCAAGGTCCATAAAGACATGGATGAGGTAGTTTGGGGTGGAGGAACTTAACTGACCTGCACAGAGTCCTGACCTCAATCCGATAGAACACCTTTGGGATGAATTAGAGTGGAAATTGTGAGCCAGGCCTTCTCATCCACATCAGTGCCTGACCTCACAAATGCGCTTCTGGAAGAATGCTCCCATCCAGCCCAGCCCTTTTAACTACATGGAAAAAAACATGGGTTCATGGGTATAAGATTTACCCATAATCCCATGTTTTTCTCACACATTTAAGAGGGAGAATCTGCTGCCTGCTGAAAAGGTACTGTTATATTCAAGTGTAGCGGTACCCCCATGGGGGCTGCTGATTGACTCTATACCCCACAGGCTATCCCGACTCTGCAGATTCTCTCTTACCTCTGACACCTTGGGTTCCATTGTCTTACAGTAACAAGGATAGACTTACGGTAATCAAGATTTCTGAATCACACAAAGAACTTTACTAATGCAAAGAAATAACATAAATGTATTATACATTCAATGGAAAAGGAACACAGATTATTGACATTAACTGAGACGTATAGTCAGGTTTGGTAATGACTATCACTTTACCCTGCAACCACTAGGCAAAGGATATGTGGGCTAGTGCACGGCGGAGCAGACCCCCAATACCTCAGTACCTATATTTGATCACCTCTCCACTGATGGCCAAGCACACAGATCAATAAAACAACAATGAATACAATAATTAAAGTATATGCTTCAACCTTATATTGCTAAATGGCTCCCTCTAGAGTGCAGTTCAGTGTGACCTTAACTGTAGTGTACAGCTTAATGAACAATAAAGTAACGGCAGTTTTCTCCTGTTCCAGTCTTTTTCTTCAGCTAGCTTAGTGATCTTGAAGTGTACGGTGGTGCACTTAATTGTAATCCAATGTGGTAAAGAAATAAGCAACAACTGAAGGATGTGAGATGATTAATCTTCTTATAAAAGAAAGGTAAAATCTGAACATTCGGCTGTGGGAACACTTAGATGCAACAGATACCCTTCCGTGGGACTACAAGTGTTAGCGACAGTCTGGATAGCAGAAATCATCTATCAATCTCAGTCAATTACTTTAATGGGCAAGTGCCCGCTCACCGCTGTAGGTCCTCAGCCGGCTGGTACACTTTGTCCGGAACTTCACTTGATGGTGCCTCTGTAAAAGAAGATGGGTCATTGGGTCACCATCTCCTAAGCTTCCACTTATCCTCCTACCATTGTTTGTTGTGAGCGACGTTTTTTGGGGAATCATCAACAGAGGATCCAGCTTCTACAGTGTTATACACTATAAGCTTGAATTGACCCTTTAGACGTAAGTTTAGTAGGGTCCACAGATTCCGGTAAACCTCTCTTTTATCGGTGGTGGTCATCTTCACTTCACTTTTTCAAGACCGTGGGATCATTTCATATTTGTTATGAATTTGTTTTGATTTTCATTAGAGACTCTTTTCATATGTTTTTTTCACATGAACTATTGTCATTTATTTTTGGATTGAGTATCACTTTCATTTACTTGGTGCTATATTCATTTCACATTTATATTCATTAGCGCTACAATTTATTTGTTATTTTTGTTTGTATCTTTTTGTCCAGTGGTTTTGTAGCTGCTCATCTTCACAAGCAGCGCAAATTTTTTTGTGCTTGCACCCAATATATCTGACTTCATTGTAGCAACCCAGAGATGAATCTGGTGAGGGAATATTTTTTAGTATATATATATATATATCTATACACTGTAAATGTATATACAAAAAATATATATGTATATACTGTATATATATATATATATATATATATATATATATATATATATATATATACCGTATATACTCGAATATAAGCTGAGATTTTCAGCCCTTTTTTTTGGGCTGAAAGTCCCCCCCTCGGCTTATACTCGAGTCAGAGAAATTTTTACATTGGAAATAGTACCTGTAAAGAAGTTGCGGCTGCGGCGTCCATCGTTCAAATTCCGCGGTCTCTTCCTGTTCCTTCCGTGATAGGCAAATCTCATCAGACACTCTCCGCCTATCACGATCGTTCTCTCATCCTCAGTTTCCCAGCAGACGTCTGTGATTGGCGGAACACCCAACACAGTGTCTGCTGGGAAACTGAGGATGAAAGAATGATCGTGATAGGCGGAGAGTGTCTGATGAGAATCGCCTATCACGGAAGGAACAGGAAGAGACCGCAGAATTTGAACGATGGACGCCGCAGCCGCAACTTCTTTACAGGTACTATTTACAATGTAAAATTATAGGATAGGAAACAGTGAGCTAGGGAACAGCGAGGTTAGGAAACAGTGAGGATAGGAAACAGTGAGGATAGGAACAGTAAGGATAGGAACAGTAAGGATGGGAACAGTGAGGATAGGGAACAGTGAGGATAGGAACAGTAAGGATGGGAACAGTGAGGCATTGTTGGCCCTCGGCTTATACTCGAGTCAGTAAGTTTTCCCAGTTTTTTGTGGCAACATTAGGTACTACCTCGGCTTATACTCGAGTCGGCTTATACTCGAGTATATACGGTATATTAAAAAATATTTCCTCATTCCCTCTATATATATTGTGAGGGGGTTGGCTCGGTAGCGGGTGTGTGTGACCCCCTGGATGGGCTCCCCACACAAAAACAGGCCCAGCAGATGGAGGTTGTGGTTTTCAAGATCAAAAGGTGCGGTTTATTTCTCTATTTACAGTGACAAAAACACAGCAAAGCAAAAAGAAACATAAACAAAATAAATCCTGGTCAGCTTGACCTCTGACTAAACATGCAGGTTTCCCTAACTAACAACTGGGATCAGCCTGGTGCTGTCCTAGTCCCTAAGTCCCTGGTTTAGTAAATGTCCAAACAAATAGCCACACAGGCTTTGTCTCACCGCACAGGGGTTCACTCTCCCTAGACAGTCCACACAGGTCTGGTTCCAGGCATGAGCAAACACCTAATGAAGCTGGGAGTTTTTATAGAGGCCTTAAACGAGCTGACAAGCTTCAGCTGGTCTCATCAACTCCCTGCCTGCACGACGCCCAGCACTCTCCCTAGAGGTATGAATCATCCATGAGCCCACTAGCCTCAGCTGGGCTTCATCAACTCTCTCCCTAGTTGTATAAGTCGGCATAAAGCCTGAATCTGGGAGAAATATACCTACCCCCCTGGATGCAACCAGGTGACTTTACCTTCCTGCTGTCACATACCCCCCCCTCTTGTTTTAACCTTGGGGTTGGAACACCAGCAATCAGGCATTCATGTACTCGAGACAAAGCATCCACATTCCCCATTTGAACGCCAGGGCGATGCTTTACTGTGAAGTTGAACTCCTGTAGGGCCAGGAACCACCTATTTACTCTTCTATTTGTCTCCTTGTTTTGAGCCATCCACTTTAACGGAGCGTGATCCGTAACCATGTCAAAGTGCCTACCTAGCAGATAGTACCGAAGGGAATCTAGAGCCCACTTCACCGCTAAACACTCCTTTTCAACCGTGGCGTAATTTACCTCATGGGACTTCAACTTCCTGCTGAGGTAAATGACTGGGTGCTCTTCCCCGTTCCAGACCTGGGACAATACTGCTCCTAACCCCACATCTGACGCATCACTTTGTACGACAAAGTCTTTAGAGAAGTCGGGTGAGTACAACACTGGCTGGCTACATAAGGCTTGTTTCAAGAATTGGAACGCTGCCTCAGCCTCGGGGGTCCATTTAATCATGACCGACCCTTTCCCTTTCGTCAGGTTGGTTAGGGGCACAGCCTTAGAAGCAAAGTGGGGAATGAAGCGCCGATAATAACCCGCGATTCCCAGAAAGGCTCGTACCTGCTTCTTGCTGTTGGGACGTGGCCAACTCTGGATGGCCTCGACTTTGTTGAGTTGGGGTTTTATTACTCCCCTGCCAATGGTGTACCCAAGATATTTGGCCTCCTCCTGCCCAATGGTACACTTCTTGGGGTTAGCCGTAAACCCCGCTTCCCGGATAGAGTCTAGGACTGCTTGCACTTTTGGCAGATGTGAGGCCCAATCTGTGCTATGGACAATTACGTCATCCAGGTAAGCCGCAGCATACTTCCGATGGGGCCTCAGTATCTGGTCCATTTTCCGCTGGAATGTGGCCGGCGCATTCTGTAACCCGAACGGCATTCTCTTATATTGGAACGCCCCGTCTGGGGTTACAAATGCGTTTTTCTCTTTGGTCGACTTGGCCAGGGGAATTTGCCAATACCCTTTTGTGAGGTCAAGAGTCGTCATGTATCGGGCTGTTCCCAGCCGGTCGATCAACTCATCTATACGTGGCATGGGGTAGGTGTCAAATTTTGTAACTTTGTTCAACTGACGAAAATCGTTACAAAATCGCCAGCTCCCATCCGGTTTAGGCACCAACACAATGGGACTAGACCAATCACTTTGGGACTCCTCTATCACCCCTAAGTTCAGCATTTTCTGTACTTCCTCCTGTATTGCCTCCCGTCGGGCCTCTGGGATCCGATAGGGTTTTAACTTCACCCTTTCACCGGGCGGGGTAATAATATCATGCTCTACCCCAGATGTTTGTCCCGGCAGCTCAGAGAACACCTCCTTGTTGCGAAGCACAAACTCCTTAACCTCCTGTTGTTGGGGTTGTGACAAGGTGGCTGCTATTCCAACCTCCGGAATCACGCAACCAGTTTGAGCTGGTGACCAAGTTTCTGCGACTAGGGACTCTCTATCCCTCCAGGCTTTCAACAGATTAACGTGATAGATCTGTTCGGGCTTTCGCCTTCCTGGTTGTCTGACCTTGTAATTCACTTCGCTCACTTTTTCCATTATCTCGTAGGGGCCTTGCCATTTGGCAAGGAATTTACTTTCAACCGTAGGGACAAGTACCAATATCCTATCCCCCGGGGAAAAGGTACGGGTCTTGGCTCCACGGTTGTACACTCTCTGCTGTGCCAACTGCGCTTGGGCCAAATGTTCCTTCACGATGGGCATTACCTGTGCAATTCGATCTTGCATCAGGGCGACATGCTCAATCACACTCCTGTGGGGAGAACTCTCACTTTCCCAAGTTTCCTTGGCAATATCCAACAGCCCTCTTGGGTGTCTCCCATACAGTAACTCAAAGGGGGAGAATCCCATAGAGGATTGGGGCACCTCCCTAATAGCAAACATCAAATAAGGAAGTAGACAGTCCCAATCCTTTCCATCTCTATCCACCACTTTCTTCAACATTTGTTTTAGGGTTTTGTTGAATCTTTCAACCAGCCCATCGGTTTGGGGGTGATACACAGACGTACGCAATTGCGTCACTTTGAACAATTTACACAGCTCTTTCATAACCCGGGACATAAAGGGTGTACCTTGGTCCGTAAGCAGTTCTTTACAAATACCCACCCGGCTAAAAACAAGAGATAGCTCTTTGGCTATGGTTTTGGCCGAGGTATTTCGGAGAGGGATCGCTTCTGGATAACGGGTGGCATAGTCCATTATAACTAATATGTACTGGTGCCCCCTAGCGGACTTGATTATAGGACCTACCAAATCCATTGCGATCCTCTCAAACGGGACCTCAATGATGGGTAGAGGGACCAGCGGGCTACGGAAATGTGGCATCGGGGCCGACCTCTGACACACAGGGCAGGAGGAACAATAATTTTCTATGTCCTTCATCACCCCAGGCCAATAGAATCTCTGTAATACCCTCTCTCGGGTTTTCTCTGTCCCCAGATGACCTCCAAGAATGTGCCCATGGGCCAACTCCAACACCAACTTCCTGTAAGGTTTGGGCACCACAAGCTGCTCAACGGTTTCTTCTGCCCTTTTTGCCACCCGATACAGTAGGTCCTTCTCTACGCTGAAGTATGGGTAAGTGCAGGTATTATCTGGGTTCACTAACTCGCCATCTATTTCCACTACGTTTTCCCGTGCCTTTATTAGGGCGGGGTCCTTTAACTGTTCTGTGGCAAAATTTTCCCTGTGAACCTCAAGATCAGAAAACTCCACAGACGGTAGGTTTTCGTCTGAGGAGGTGGGCTCCTCTCCAGTTTCTTGAGTCTCGCCTGCCAATACTGACAAGGGAAATTCTGGAGAGTCCTCACCACTCTCAGAGGAGTTCTGGCTATCACCTTCCTGGTACATAGGGGCACCAGTGGGGGGCTCAGGATCATCCCACAGTTCCCAGAACTTCGGAAAATCCCTTCCCACAATGGCATCATGCGGTAATTGAGATACTAACCCCACTGGATGAGAGAGGGTACCTTTGGGGGTCTTGAAACACACTGTAGTCACTGGATACTCTCGGGTGTCCCCATGCACACAAATAACAGCTACCTTGCTATTCCCAGAGACCTCTGTTTTAACTAATTCAGCCTTTATCAGGGTCACAAGGCTACCTGAATCCAGTAATACCACAACATTTCTACCATTAATACACATTTTGCATAAATGTTTCTCAGTTCCCCGAATGGCAGTGCATGCGACTGTCGCACACAGCGACTGACGTCTGTCCGTCAGAAAGTCACATTGCATGGGTTCCTCCACAACCGGGCAATTTGCTGCAATATGTCCCGTTTGCCGGCAGCGGTAGCAAACAATCCTTTTGGCTGCCTCTTGAGCCCCCGACTTCCCAGGCTGTTCTCGCCAAACCCTGGGCAGAGCTCCCACCCTCTCACTCTCTCCACCCTCACCCCTTGGAATCATCTTATCCGCCCCTGGGGATGGTCTGGTCTTAGGGTGGAAAGTCCGAGAGTCTCTGGAAGAGGCCGTCAGGTTCTCTGCAGCCAAGTATCTCTCTACACGATCCACAAGTTTACCGGCCGTTTCTGGGTCTCCATGGCTTACCCACTTTTGAATGGCGGTAGGAAGAGCTCTCAAGAAACGATCCATCACAACACGTTCCACAATCTCCGGTGCGGACAAAGTCTCTGGCTGTAGCCACTTCCTGCTCAGGTGAATGAGATCATACATTTGAGACCTGGGGGGTTTTCCAAGCTGGAAAGTCCAGTTATGCACACGCTGAGCCCGGACAGCCAGGGTGACACCCAGCCTTGCCAATATTTCAGCTTTTAGCATCACATAGTCTTTTGCTTGGTCAGGCTCTAGGTCATAGTAAGCTTTCTGCGATTCACCAGTTAACAGAGGAGCCACCAGTCCAGCCCACTGCTCCTCAGGCCACTTTTCTCTTTCAGCAGTCCTTTCAAATGTGGTCAAAAATACCTCTGGATCATCCTCTCCAGTCATTTTTGTCAATAAACGACTCACTCCAAAGGACGCGGTATTAGTGGGACGGCTTTCCTCACTGGTCTGCGGACGTTGCTGCATTACTGCTTCCATCTGTTGTTGTAGTCTCTGCTCTTGCTTCTGCAACAGGTCTATGAAGCGGGCCTCAGATTGCTGCTGGGCTTGTTGCTGGGCTGCGAAGCTCTTTTGCAAACCTGCATTTGTCTGCTGTTGATTGGCATTTGCTAGAGCCAGCTGTTTTAGTATCTCCTCCATGCTGGCTTAAAAAAAAACTGCCACTGGTTCTCCACCAACTGTGAGGGGGTTGGCTCGGTAGCGGGTGTGTGTGACCCCCTGGATGGGCTCCCCACACAAAAACAGGCCCAGCAGACGGAGGTTGTGGTTTTCAAGATCAAAAGGTGCGGTTTATTTCTCTATTTACAGTGACAAAAACACAGCAAAGCAAAAAGAAACATAAACAAAATAAATCCTGGTCAGCTTGACCTCTGACTAAACATGCAGGTTTCCCTAACTAACAACTGGGATCAGCCTGGTGCTGTCCTAGTCCCTAAGTCCCTGGTTTAGTAAATGTCCAAACAAATAGCCACACAGGCTTTGTCTCACCGCACAGGGGTTCACTCTCCCTAGACAGTCCACACAGGTCTGGTTCCAGGCATGAGCAAACACCTAATGAAGCTGGGAGTTTTTATAGAGGCCTTAAACGAGCTGACAAGCTTCAGCTGGTCTCATCAACTCCCTGCCTGCACGACGCCCAGCACTCTCCCTAGAGGTATGAATCATCCATGAGCCCACTAGCCTCAGCTGGGCTTCATCAACTCTCTCCCTAGTTGTATAAGTCGGCATAAAGCCTGAATCTGGGAGAAATATACCTACCCCCCTGGATGCAACCAGGTGACTTTACCTTCCTGCTGTCACAATATATATATATATATTGTGAGGGGGTTAGCTCGGCAGCGGGTGTGTGTGACCCCCGGGATGGGCTCCCCACACAAAAACAGGCCCAGCAGACGGAGGTTGTGGTTTTCAAAATCAAAAAGGTGCCGTTTATTTTCTATTTACAGTGACAAAAACACAGCAAAGCAAAAGAAACAAACAAAATAAATCCTGGTCAACTTGACCTCTGACTAAACATACAGGTTTCCTAACTAACAACTGGGATCAGCCTAGTGCTGTCCTAGTCCCTGGTTTTAAATGTCCAAGCAAAATATAGCCACACAGGCTTTCTCTCACCGCACAGGGGTTCACTCTCCCTAGACAGTCCACACAGGTCTGGTTCCAGGCATGAGCTAACATCTAATGAATCTGGGAGTTTTTATAGAGGCCTTAAACGAACTGACAGGCTTCAGCTGGCCTCATCAACTCCCTGCCTGCACGACGCCCAGCCCTCTCCCTAGAGGTATGAGTCATCAATGAGCCCACTAGTCTCAGCTGGGCTTATACAACTCTCCACCTAGCTGTATAAATCGGCGTAAAGCCTGAATCTGGGCGAAATATATCTACCCCCCTGGATGCAACCAGGTGACTTTACCTTCCTGCTGTCACATACCCCCCCCTCTTGTTTTAACCTCGGGGTTGGAACACCAGCAATCAGGCATTCATGTACTCGAGACAAAGCATCCACATTCCCCATTTGAACGCCAGGGCGATGCTTTACTGTGAAGTTGAATTCCTGGAGGGCCAGGAACCACCTATTCACTCTTCTATTTGTTTCCTTGTTTTGAGCCATCCACTTTAACGGAGCGTGATCCGTAACCATGTCAAAGTGCCTACCTAGCAGGTAGTACCGAAGGGAATCTAGAGCCCACTTCACCGCTAAACACTCCTTTTCAACGGTGGCGTAATTTACCTCATGGGACTTCAACTTCCTGCTGAGGTAAATGACTGGGTGCTCTTCCCCGTTCCAGACCTGGGACAATACTGCTCCTAACCCCACATCTGACGCATCACTTTGTACGACAAAGTCTTTAGAGAAGTCGGGTGAGTACAACACTGGCTGGCTACATAAGGCTTGTTTCAAGAATTGGAATGCTGCCTCAGCCTCGGGGGTCCATTTAATCATGACCGACCCTTTCCCCTTCGTCAGGTTGGTTAGGGGCACAGCCTTAGAAGCAAAGTGGGGAATGAATCGCCGATAATACCCAGCGATTCCCAGAAAGGCTCGTACCTGCTTCTTGCTGTTGGGACGTGGCCAACTCTGGATGGCCTCGACTTTGTTGAGTTGGGGTTTTATTACTCCCCTCCCAATGGTGTACCCAAGATATTTGGCCTCCTCCTGCCCAATGGTACACTTCTTGGGGTTAGCCGTAAACCCTGCTTCCCGAACAGAGTCCAGGACTGCTTGCACTTTTGGCAGATGTGAGGCCCAATCTGTGCTATGGACAATTACGTCATCCAGGTAAGCCGCAGCATACTTCCGATGGGGCCTCAGCATCTGGTCCATTTTCCGCTGGAATGTGGCCGGCGCATTCTGTAACCCGAACGGCATTCTTTTATATTGGAACGCCCCGTCTGGGGTTACAAATGCGGTTTTCTCTTTGGCTGACTTGGCCAGGGGGATTTGCCAATACCCTTTTGTGAGGTCAAGAGTCGTCATGTATCGGGCTGTTCCCAGCCGGTCGATCAACTCATCTATACGTGGCATGGGGTAGGTGTCAAATTTTGTAACTTTGTTCAACTGACGAAAATCGTTACAAAATCGCCAGCTCCCATCCGGTTTAGGCACCAACACAATGGGACTAGACCAATCACTTTGGGACTCCTCTATCACCCCTAAGTTCAGCATTTTCTGTACTTCCTCCCGTATTGCCTCCCGTCGGGCCTCTGGGATCCGATAGGGTTTTAACTTCACCCTTTCACCGGGCGGGGTAATAATGTCATGCTCTACCCCAGATGTTTGTCCCGGCAGCTCAGAGAATACCTCCTTGTTGCGAAGCACAAACTCCTTAACCTCCTGTTGTTGGGGTTGTGACAAGGTGGCTGCGATTCCAACCTCAGGAATCACGCAACCAGTTTGAGCTGGTGACCAAGTGTCTGCGACTAGGGACTCTCTATCCCTCCAGGCTTTCAACAGATTAACGTGATAGATCTGTTCGGGCTTTCGCCTTCCTGGTTGTCTGACCTTGTAATTCACTTCGCTCACTTTTTCCATTATCTCGTAGGGGCCTTGCCATTTGGCAAGGAATTTACTTTCAACCGTAGGGACAAGTACCAATATCCTATCCCCCGGGGAAAAGGTACGGGTCTTGGCTCCACGGTTGTACACTCTCTGCTGTGCCAACTGCGCTTGGGCCAAATGTTCCTTCACGATGGGCATTACCTGTGCAATTCGATCTTGCATCAGGGCGACATGCTCAATCACACTCCTGTGGGGAGAACTCTCACTTTCCCAAGTTTCCTTGGCAATATCCAACAGCCCTCTTGGGTGTCTCCCATACAGTAACTCAAAGGGGGAGAATCCCGTAGAGGATTGGGGCACCTCCCTAATAGCAAACATCAAATAAGGAAGTAGACAGTCCCAATCCTTTCCATCCCTATCCACCACTTTCTTCAACATTTGTTTTAGGGTTTTGTTGAATCTTTCAACCAGCCCATCGGTTTGGGGGTGATACACAGATGTACGTAATTGCGTCACTTTGAACAATTTACACAGCTCCTTCATAACCCGGGACATAAAGGGTGTACCTTGGTCCGTAAGCAGTTCTTTACAAATACCCACCCGGCTAAAAACAAGAGATAGCTCTTTGGCTATGGTTTTGGCCGAGGTATTTCTGAGAGGGATCGCTTCTGGATAACGGGTGGCATAGTCCATTATAACCAATATGTACTGGTGCCCCCTAGCGGACTTGATTATAGGACCTACCAAATCCATTGCGATTCTCTCAAACGGGACCTCAATGATGGGTAGAGGGACCAGCGGGCTACGGAAGTGTGGCATCGGGGCCGACCTCTGACACACAGGGCAGGAGGAACAATAATTTTCTATGTCCTTCATCACCCCAGGCCAATAGAATCTCTGTAATACCCTCTCTCGGGTTTTCTCTGTCCCCAGATGACCTCCAAGAATGTGCCCATGGGCCAACTCCAACACCAACTTCCTGTAAGGTTTGGGCACCACAAGCTGCTCAACGGTTTCTTCTGCCCTTTTTGCCACCCGATACAGTAGGTCCTTCTCTACGCTGAAGTATGGGTAAGTGCAGGTATTATCTGGGTTCACTAACTCGCCATCTATTTTCACTACGTTTTCCCGTGCCTTTATTAGGGCGGGGTCTTTCAACTGTTCTGTGGCAAAGTTTTCCCTGTGAACCTCAAGATCAGAAAACTCCACAGACGGTAGGTTTTCGTCTGAGGAGGTGGGCTCCTCTCCAGTTTCTTGAGTCTCCCCTGCCAATACTGACAAGGGAAATTCGGGAGAGTCCTCACCACTCTCAGAGGAGTTCTGGCTATCATATTCCTGGTACATAGGGGCACCAGTGGGGGGCTCAGGATCATCCCACAGTTCCCAGAACTTCGGAAAATCCCTTCCCACAATGGCGTCATGCGGTAACTGAGACACTAAGCCCACTGGATGAGAAAGGGTACCTTTGGGGGTCTCGAAACACACTGTAGTCACTGGATACTCTCGGGTGTCCCCATGCACACAAATAACAGCTACCTTGCTATTCCCAGAGACCTCTGTTTTAACTAATTCAGCCTTTATCAGGGTCACAAGGCTACCTGAATCCAGCAATACCACAACATTTCTACCATTAATACACATTTTGCATAAATGTTTCTCAGTTCCTCGAATGGCAGTGCATGCGACTGTCGCACACAGCGACTGACGTCTGCCCGTCAGAAAGTCACACTGCATGGGTTCCTCCAAAACCGGGCAATTTGCTGCAATATGTCCCGCTTGCCGGCAGCGGTAGCAAATGATCCTTCTTGCCGCCTCTTGAGCCGCTGATTTCCCAGGCTGTTCTCGCCAAACTTGGGGTAGAGCTCCCACCCTCTCACTCTCTCCACCCTTACCCCTTGGAATCATCTTATCCGCCCCTGGGGATGGTCTGGTCTTAGGGTGGAAAGTCCGAGTGTCTCTGGAAGAGGCCGTCAGGTTCTCTGTAGCCAAGTATTTCTCCACACGATCCACAAGACCATCGGCCGTCTCTGGGTCTCCATGGCTTACCCACTTTTGGATGGCAGTAGGAAGAGCTCTCAAAAACCGATCCATTACAACACGTTCCACAATCTTTGGTGCGGACAAAGTCTCTGGCTGTAGCCACTTTCTGCTCAGGTGAATGAGATCATACATTTGAGACCTGGGGGGTTTTCCAAGCTGGAAAGTCCAGTTATGCACACGCTGAGCCCGGACAGCCAGGGTGACACCCAGCCTTGCCAATATTTCAGCTTTTAGCATCACATAGTCTTTTGCTTGGTCAGGCTCTAGGTCATAGTAAGCTTTCTGCGATTCACCCGTTAACAGAGGAGCCACCAGTCCAGCCCACTGCTCCTCAGGCCACTTTTCTCTTTCAGCAGTCCTTTCAAACGTGGTCAAAAATACCTCTGGATCATCCTCTCCAGTCATTTTTGTCAATAAACGACTCACCCCAAAGGACGCGGTATTAGTGGGACGGCTTTCCTCACTGGTCTGCGGACGTTGCTGCATTACTGCTTCCATTTGTTGTAGTCTCTGCTCTTGCTTCTGTAATAGGTCTATGAAGCGGGCCTCAGATCGTTGCTGGGCTTGTTGCTGAGCTTCCAGACTCTGTTGGTGAGCTTGCTGCTGGGCTGCAAGGCTCTGTTGATGAGCTTGCTGCTGGGCTGCGAAGTTCTGTTGTTGAGCTGCAAGGCTCTTTTGCAAACCTGCATTTGTCTGCTGTTGATTGGCATTTGCTAGAGCCAGCTGTTTCAGTATCTCCTCCATGCTGGCTTAAAAAAAAACTGCCACTGGTTCTCCACCAACTGTGAGGGGGTTAGCTCGGCAGCGGGTGTGTGTGACCCCCGGGATGGGCTCCCCACACAAAAACAGGCCCAGCAGACGGAGGTTGTGGTTTTCAAAATCAAAAAGGTGCCGTTTATTTTCTATTTACAGTGACAAAAACACAGCAAAGCAAAAGAAACAAACAAAATAAATCCTGGTCAACTTGACCTCTGACTAAACATACAGGTTTCCTAACTAACAACTGGGATCAGCCTAGTGCTGTCCTAGTCCCTGGTTTTAAATGTCCAAGCAAAATATAGCCACACAGGCTTTCTCTCACCGCACAGGGGTTCACTCTCCCTAGACAGTCCACACAGGTCTGGTTCCAGGCATGAGCTAACATCTAATGAATCTGGGAGTTTTTATAGAGGCCTTAAACGAACTGACAGGCTTCAGCTGGCCTCATCAACTCCCTGCCTGCACGACGCCCAGCCCTCTCCCTAGAGGTATGAGTCATCAATGAGCCCACTAGTCTCAGCTGGGCTTATACAACTCTCCACCTAGCTGTATAAATCGGCGTAAAGCCTGAATCTGGGCGAAATATATCTACCCCCCTGGATGCAACCAGGTGACTTTACCTTCCTGCTGTCACAATATATATATATATATATATATATATATATATATATATATATATATATATATACACAGTGGGAAGAGCAAGTAATTGATACACTGCCGATTTTGCAGGTTTTCCTACTTATAAAGCATGTAGAGGTCTGTAATTTTTATTATAGATACTCTTCAACTTTGAGAGACGGAATCTAAAACAGATGGTGCAAACAACATTGAACTTCCCCTTTTAGGTGGATCTCCACTTTAAATATCACCACTTTCCCCAGAAATAAAAAAAGGTTTATTATTTATTTACCTATAGTGGACAGAACCATGGAAATAATTCCTTTATGCTCCAAAAGACATGCACCAGGAGCTGCTTTGTTAACTGCTTGTTGACCAGCCCTCAATCGCTCCTCAGAGAGCCAGAATGAGAATCTGTCGATATAAACAGACAGATCCCCGTTCTGAAAGGGGAGTAGAGAGAGATCGTCTTTTCCTAGTGATCAGGAACAGCGATCTCTCTCTACTCCCAGTCAGCCCACTCCCCCCACAGTTAGAAACACCTCCCTAGGGGACACTTAACCCCTTGATCGCCCCCAGTATTAATCCCTTCCCTGACAGTGACATTTATACAGTAATCAGTGGCTATTTTTAGCTCTGATTGCTGTATAAATGTCAATGGTCCCAAAAAAGTGTCAACAGTGTCCAATCTGTCGACCGCAATGTCATACATATTCGTCTAAACTGAGCAAGATTCTTTTTTTTTAAATGTGATATATTTATTATATCAAAAAGTAAAAAATATAGTTTTTTTTTTCAAAATTGTTGGTCTTTTTTTGTTTAGAGCGCAAAAAATAAAAATCGCAGAGGGAATCAAATACCACCAAAAGAAAGCTCTATTTGTGGGAAATAAAGGACATCAATGTTGTTTGGGTACAAGGTCGCACGATTGCGCAATTGTCAGTTAAAGCGACGCAGTACCGTATCGCAAAAAATGGCCTGGTCATTAAGGGGGCAAACCCTTCCGGTCCTTAAGTGGTTAATGTAAAGATACAGTCTTAAATACAGAATCATGTACCTATGATTTATACAAGTGCTACTGGCTTGTTAGCCATTGCTAGCTCAAGACATGGAAACCATGACTTTTATACAGCAGGGCTTGGGTGGTATAACCAGGTTAGATCATGGGAGTAAAATATTGTGAAGTACAGCATTGAATGGCCTCATTACAATAATCTATTAAAACTTTGCCTAATCTCTCTTACTCAGACAAACACAAAGGAAAGCAAAAGCATGTCTGGCTTGCTGTTCAAGAGGATAAACAGAAGCATTACACAGTCTGTTGGAAAGTACCCGGCTCTTAGCCTGATAATAGTACCAGATGGGAAAGTCTCTCATTAATTGGATCAGCTATTATATAATAAAGCTCATTAAACACCATAGCAAGAAGCAGTTTCACTTAGTGGAACAAAAATATGATTTACACCTGAAAAAGACTGTAACATTCTCTTTCTGTTGCCAAGGTCGAGGCTGTATCTGAAAAACTGTGCTCTTTTATCTAGCTTCTCATATCAACTGTTATGCTGTATGAATAGAATAATAATTATTTTCAGCACTGAGACAAGTAGAAAGTGATAAAGATTCCATGAAGGTCTTGCCTGTGGTTTATGGGAAATTACAATCTACAGGACTTGAAGGCCATAGTATGAATAATAAGTGATGAGAGCAATGTACTGTAAGACAAACATTTCTTGTAAGGCAATTTAAATCAGTGGATTATTAACTATAACGCTAGGATTGCACATTAGCATTTCATGCGGCCGCGTTTGCACGGATACGGCAGCCCATTTAAGTTAAGAGAACTGCCGTGCCTGCGTTTCTGCAAAAAAAAAGGTGCATGCACCTTTTCAAAAATGCAGCCACAGTAAAATCGCATGTTTTTTTTTACCAAACAAT
The DNA here is from genome assembly GCA_029206835.1 of Rana muscosa. NCBI lineage: Eukaryota > Metazoa > Chordata > Amphibia > Anura > Ranidae > Rana > Rana muscosa. The sequence continues at coordinate 189,638,750 of CM055122.1, read as the reverse complement.
TTCCCTGCGGTTCTTAATGCGTTTGAGTGCTGTTCAGAATGAATGGCAGCCCCGTGCGATTCCGCAGTGCAGTGCGTTTTCACTGTGGGTGGTTGCGGGGGCAGGAATCGCTGTGACTCCCACATCCACAGCCACGCGCACAGATGTGAACCTAGAGTAAAGGAGCATCAGTGGTGGAATTACTGGAACGCAGATCAAGACATCCTGTCCCATGCCTTTAAATGTGATGGCTGCATTAATTTGGTTTTTTAAGCTCCCTTTCTTCTCTTTCCATCTGGTGATCCAGCCAGTAATTATGTTGTTTATCAAAAGAACAAGCTCTCCAGCAGAATATCTCAGTTACAGAGATGAGACAAACAATTTACCACAAACATGAGTGTTTACAATGATCAGCTTTTATATACAGTATATCATATTTGGTGGCTAACAAATATAATTTCATTCTGCTATATAATATGCTGGTTGTTGAATTCTGAAACTTTGTCATATAGAGATGTGCCCAGGATAGTTAGCAGTAAGAGTGTGCCTGATGGGTATAATAAACTACTCGGGCACCCCTCAAACACACCCCTTAAAGTCTTTGATTGGATAGAAGTTAGACCTCCACAGTAAAGGAAAAGCTGTTACATTGGCAGTTCTGGGTTCTCTTTTTTTTACCTTCTGAACTGCCAAGAATACTTTTTTCTTGTGAGTGATTGCCTTTCTCCCTTGACAAGACACAAAGAAATCAGATATTCACACAACAGTAATTTTGTCTACTGGAAAACATCACGCTGCTTCACTTATGCACCAGCTATACGTTCAGCATGCATAATAAATTGATTCCAGCATAGCTTCATTTGACCTGAAGAACCTGTGCATTTTATTTTCAGCAACAAGCAAGTTTTCCATAATGATAAAAGAGAATGTCGACAGCGTGTAATGAGAGGCACGTGAGGCCTTTGTAGTGTAATGTTTCTGTAGCCTATATTAAATTGGCCTCTGTCTAAGGGACACAACGCACTACTAAATGCTGACCTGTCCTTGCCAGTTTAACATATTAAATAATGCAGTTTATCTGCGTTAAGATTTATCTGCCACTATCTATTATTACAAGAACTCATCTTTCTTGGACACAGATAAAGTTTGATGATTTTCAGATGTGTAAAGTTCAAACTCAGTGAAAATAAAAATAAATCATTTGTATAAGTGGAAAGAGGTATTCAAATTTTAGCTAGTAATCATGTGTTAGGCTTAAGCCCCGTACACACGATCGGATAACCTATGGATTTTCGTCCGATGGATTTGTCCATCGGATATCCGATGAAACTGTTTTCCATCAGTCTTGCCCACACACCATCAGTCAAAAAACCGACCGTTCCAATCGCGGTGACGTAAAACACTCCGATGAGCCGAGAAAAATGAAGTTTAATGCTTCTGAGCATGCGTCGACTTGATTCTGAGCATGCGTGGGTTTTTGATCCGATGGACTTGCCCATAGACGATCGGAAATTCCCATCGGTTTTTTATCCATCGGAAAATTTTAAAACAAGTTCTATTTTTTGGGAGAAAAAGAAACCCTGGACTGCCGCACTCTGTATAGACAGTTATTTATTCCAAATTTTCAAATAAAAAATCCAAATTCAAAATAAATCCATAGATCCAAAACAACAAATGCAGATAGTGTGCATGCAGGGAAGGGTGGCTAACGCGTTTCACGTCACGAATTGACGCTTACTCACAGCTATGAGTAAGCGTCAATTCGTGACGTGAAACGCGTTAGCCACCCTTCCCTGCATGCACACTATCTGCATTTGTTGTTTTGGATCTATGGATTTATTTTGAATTTGGATTTTTTACTTGAAATTTTGGAATAAATAACTGTCTATACAGAGTGCGGCAGTCCAGGGTTTCTTTTTCTCCCATGCATCAGTGCAGAACCAGCACCTGTGTGAGTGACCGGGTGGAAGCAGCCATTTGGTGAATTCTCAAGCTTTTGAGCGGTACGTTTTTCCTTTCCTCAAGTTCTATTTTTTACAACCGATGGAAAAAAGACCGATGGGTACCATACACGTTCAGTTGGTCTGATGAAAACCATCCATCGGATGGTTTTCATCAGTCAAACCGATCGTGTGTACGGGGCTTTAGAGATGTAACAGTTCTAGAAATTTTGAAGCCATGGCAAACAAAAAAAATGTTTTTTCCCTGTTTTTTTTTTCTGGAAAAATAGAAATTTTCGAAAAATCTAAAAAAAAACAAACAGTGTGGAGTATTTTTATAAATTGAAAGTCATTTTATTAATTGGGAATGTGAAATGCAGTTTATTAAAAAGTATTATGCTTGAAATAAAAGTACAGCTTATTCAGTAAATAAACCAAACTTGCTTTTTAAAATTGTATTTTTACAAATGAAAAAACAAGGACTGTATATGGTAAGAACATTTTACCTATACCTGAGAACAGGTAACTTCTTCCCAATATGTATTTTCAGTTATGGACAATGCTGATCCAGAATCATATATTATCCAGAAGACAGAATATCCAGAAGAGCTTGGGCATCTTTCTCCTATGTTTCAGGTGTCATTTTCTCTATAAATGAAGGGATTGTGTATTTTTGGGAGGCTGTGGTGTGCAACACTTCCTTACTTGAAGATGTTGCTGGTGAAGAAACACTTTGTAATGATCCAGAAGCAACAGAATGAATGTTTCTGGAATGAGAACTCTAGAGGGAAAAGCTACTCGCACTTTCATTATGTTCCTCATCATTTCATTCCATAATGTATTTTTTATTGTCTGTAGGGCACTTCTTGCATGCAAGGGTGTGTTTTGTCGGCCTTGTAGCATTTGGAAAATAATATTTCTTCTCACAACATTTGCAAATTGCAGCTTTGGTCTCAGCATAAATTGCACTGTGAAAATGTTTCCAAACTCCAGATATTGGTCTCACCATTTTACTGAGAGGCATGGGCGTCCGTCTGCAAGAATCAGGGGTTGGATCGGCACTTACTTCATTCCAACAGGGGTGGGCAGGGCCGGGGGGCAGGGTGTAAATTGCCCCCCAGGCCGCCTACCTCATATATAAAACATCCGCCCGCTGCCTGTCTGCTATTTTTTTTTCCAACTGGCTGGCTGGCTGCTGTGCTGCATTCTGGGAGTTGTAGTCCAGAATACACTCAAGTTCCTGGCAGTGGTGGGTGGAACTGTGCAGCACAGCAAACTACAACTCCCAGGAGTCTCAGAGGCAGGCAGAGGCAGGGGTTGCCAGGGGACATATCATGAACGCCACGTGACTGACTCAGGCTGGGGGCTGTGCGCTGGATGAAGTGCCTGCAAGAAACAGTGCAAGCCAAGTTGCAACTAGTTTCAAGGACAGAGAGATGAACTGACTGAGAGAGCAGCCAGCTTACTTTCAGTGAGACGAACAACAGCTTACCCCCCCACAACGCTCCCGGACTCTTTGGACTGGAGGCAGGCAGAGGCAGCCAGGGCGCACATGACTGGCTTGGGCTGGGAGCTGGCTGCAACTTGGAAGTTGCCATCACCCCCCCAAGAGGCGATGCAAGGACCTGTTGAGCTGCCATCGGCATTGCTGAGGTGAGAGAGAGACCCAGACCCTGACCCAGCTGACCCCCCATCCCATAGCCCCCCTTTGCCCCCTCATGCACCCCACACCCTGCCCCAGTGCCCTGACCACCACCCAGTAACCTCAAAATAGGAAATAGCCCTCAACACTCTCTGGCTGTCAGGTCCTGTGATGGCCATGGCCTGTGGGCAGTGGTGTAGGGAGGAGGGTTGACTCAGGCTATAGCCTCAAGTGGGCACCCAAAAAGACCTGAGTCTGGGTATTACAAATAACCATTATTAGCTCAGAGTCCCTGACCATCACCTGTACTCAGTGGTGTATTTAGGTTTTGTGCTGCCCTAGGCCTGACTAAACTCGTGCACCCCCTAATTTAAATATGACCCACCCCTTTCTATCAAGACCACACACCTTGCTGTTTTAAGACCCGCCCTGAAATTTTCGAGTAATGGCTGAGGGCCGGGGGGGGGGGTGAATTCCCTTAATTTGCATAGATTTCCTTTTACTTCCTGTTTGGCTATGGGTCAGGGATGGTAAAAAATAAACTGACAGGGGCTATAACTCTCCCTTACTCTATCCAAAATGGCAAAAAAAAGTGTTGCCTATAGTTCTACTTTAAGCACGAATTTCTGATAATTTTATGGAGAGGACTAAGAAGATATAACCATGCCAATGGTGCAGCAGAAAACATATAGCACAGTGAGGAAGGTTTGTGGTCCAGGATGATAGGACTGTCAAAATTAGAAGCAGCGCCCCCCCCCCCCACAGTTGCGGAATGCCAGCCACCCGCATACTGGAAGCAGTGCGGCCGCTTTATGGGGGCGTTAGACTAATTTGCTTCTCAGCCCAGTCCGCCCCATAAGACTGGCGCTACACTAACAGTGTAGCGCAAACCGGCGGGGACTCTTTCCGTGCTGCCCAGCTGCAAAGTGCTGCCCTAGGCCTGGGCCTTGTTGGCCTAGGCCAGGATACAGCGTTGCCTGTACTATGTCCACAGTCTCTGACCATCTCCTGTACAATGTCCGCAGTCTCTGACTGTCTCCTGTACTATGTCTGCAGTCCCTTACTGTCTCCTGTACTATGTCAGCAGTCTCCGACCGTCTCCTGTACTATGCCTGCAGTCTCTAAACATCTCCTGGAGAAAGTCTGCAGTCTCTGACCATCTCCTGTAGTATGTCTGCAGTCTCTAAACCATCTCCTGTACTATGTCCATAGTCTAAGTAAAAATTTCTTAATTGGGCCCAAAGTGTCAATATTTTGCGTGGCCACCATTATTTTCCAGCACTGCCTTAACCCTCTTGGGCATGGAGTTCACCAGAGCTTCTCAGGTTGCCACTGGACTCCTCTTCCACTCCTCCATGACAACATCACGGAGCTGGTGGATGTTAGTGACCTTCTGCTCCTCCACATTCCGTTTGAGGATGTCCCACAGATGTTCAATAAGGTTTAGGTCTGGAAACATGCTTGGCCAGTCCATCCCCTTTACCCTCAGCTTCTTTAGCAAGGCAGTGGTTGTCTTGGAGGTGTGTTTGGGGTCATTATCATGTTGGAATACTGCCCGAGGCCCAGTCTCCGAAGGAAGGGGATCATGCTCTGCTTCAGTATGTCACAGAACATGTTGGCATTCATGGTTCCTTCAGTGAACTGTAGCTCCCCAGTGTGGGCAGCACTCATGCAGCCCCAGACCATGACACTCCCACCACCATGCTTGACTGTAGGCAAGACATACTTGTCTTTGTACTCTTCACACAAATAAGTTTATCTTAGTCTCATCAGACCACATGACATGGTTCCAGTAATCCATGTCCTTAGTCTGCTTGTCTTCAGCAAACTGTTTGCGGGCTTTCTTGTGCATCATCTTTAGAAGAGGCTTCCTTCTGGGATGACAGCCATGCAGACCAATTTGATGCAGTGTGCAGCATATGGTCTGAGCACTGACAGGCTGACCCCCCACCCCTTCATCCTCTGCAGCAATGCTGGCAGCACTCATATGTCTATTTCCCAAAGACAACCTCTGGTTATGACACTGAGCATGTGCACTCAACTTCTTTGGTCGACCATGGTGAGGCCTGTTCTGAGTGGAACCTGTCCTGTTAAACAGCTGTATGGTCTTGGCCACTGTGCTGCAGCTCATTTTCAGGGTTTTGGCAATCTTCTTATAGCCTAGGTCATCTTTATGTAGAGCAACAATTCTTTTTTTCAGATCCTCAGAGAGTTCTTTGCCATGAGGTGCTATGTTGAACTTCCAGTGACCAGTATGAGAGAGTGGGAGCGATAACACCAAATTTAACACACCTGCTCCCCATTCACACATGAGACCTTGTAACACTAACGAGTCACATGACACCGGGGAGGGAAAATGGCTATTTGGGCCCAATTTGGACATTTTCACTTGTTGCCAGAGGTTTAGACATTAATGGCTGTGTGTTGAGTTATTTTGAGGGGACAGCAAATTGACACTGTTATACAAGCTGTACACTCACTACTTTACATTGCAGCAAAGTGTAATTTCTTCAGTGTTGTCACATAAAAAGATATAAAATATTTTTAAAAAAATGTGACAGGTGTACTCACGTTTGTGAGATACTGTATAGTAAATTTTAAGGAAAACCAGTACTGAGAAAAATACTAAAATGCTAGTTGCCTGATTGTCTCTGGCTTTAAAGTTTTGAGGAACTGACCTGGAACAAGTATGCAGATCTAAGAAGTCAGATTGAAGTCAGAGCATGCAGTCTGCATATTTCGTGTATGTAATAATTTGGCAAGTACATTGGTATTTTTTGAAGGAGCAATCAAGGACAGCCTCCATTATTCCCTATTAGAGATTTACTATGATAAAAAAAATATGGAGGTTGCTATTGTTAACCTCTCCTTCTGTAAAAATTAGCTGGCTGGCTACTATGCTGATCCAATTGCTTTGACCCTCTTACAAAGCAGTTTGGATCACTCTTGGCACTGCAGTTTGGACGCTATCACTCTTGGCACACCAGCTTGGGACACCGCCACTTCTAGCAAATCAGACTGAGACACTGACAATCCTGACAATGCAGTTTGGACACTGACATTCTTGGTAAAACAGTTTGGATACTTCTGGCACAGTAGATTGGACAAGACACTCCAGACAACAAAGCAGTTTAGACACTGAGGCCTCGTACACACGACCGATTTTCTCGTCGTAAAAAACACGTCGTTTTTTTCGACGAGATTCTTGTTAAGCTTGTCGATTTTTCTCGTCAAGCTTTCTATGCGTACACACTGTCATTTCCCAATTTCCTCGTGGTTCTCTACGCTCACGTCCAGCACGTACGACGGCACTATAAAGGGGAAGATCTTTTTGCTTGGCGCCACCCCTTGGGCTGCTTTTGCTGATCTCGTGTTACCGCGTGTGAAGTAAAAGTTTGGGAAGAGACGATTCGCGCTTTTCAGTCTTCGTACTTTTCAGATCGTTTTCTGCCGTTCAGTTTGTGCTTGTGGGTTCGTATCTTGACTTTCAGGGCGTCTAGGCAGGTCGTATCTGTTTTACAGTGCGTTCTTGCCTGTTCGTTTCTGAATTTCAGTTCGTTATTCATAGGCCTTGCTGTTCTGAAGTGCGTTCTGTTCTGTACGTTCTGATTAGACGACCGTTTCCTAGCCATGTCGCCTGGACGTTCTCGTCGTCGAGTTCGTGCTGTGCGTGCGCTTGGTGTTGGTCTGCTTGTTTTGGACCAAGACCAGTCCATGAATGGTGTGAGGAGGAGTTCATGGACCAAGAATTGGTTGCTCCAGCGGGACCAATTCTGCCACATGCCTCTCCTGCGGGAGATCGTCGAGAATAATCCTGAGGACTACAGGAATTTTCTGAGGATGTCTGACACCGTTTTTCAGGAACTGTTGGCTTTGGTGTCCCCCTATATTACCAGGAAGGACACCGTTATGCGGGAAGCCATCAGTGCTGAGCAGAGGCTCATCGCCACGTTTCGTTACCTGGCGACAGGGAGAAGTCTTCAGGACTTGAAGTTCACCACAGGCATCTCCCCCCAGGCTCTGGGCCTCATAATCCCAGACACCTGTTCTGCCATTATACAAGTCCTGCAGGAGGACTATATTAGGGTAAGTTTTCTCCCTTAACATCACATTTTATGTATTACATGTATGCTAATGTATTGTATTTCTTTCATCCTTCCCTAATTACCATGATTGTAATATGCTGAGAATGTCCCCTTTGTCCCCATGCATGTTGGAAGCTTTAGATTGCCCCTTTTTTATCCTCCCTAAATATTTCCCCTCACTAACTTTTCCAGCAGGGGCGCCTGTTGCTCCAAATGTTGGGGGGTTCCAACCCCAATTTAGGAAATAAACTTCCTCCTTTTTTGCTCTGTTGCCTAATAAACGCCCCCAGTCGTCCCCTCCAATGCAGCCATTTTGTTCCCTCAAATGCAGCCATTTAGTCCCCTCTAATGCAGCCAGTTTCCCCCCAGCCCTGCACTTACCTTCTTGTGGTCAGCGCCATCCTTCTTCTGTCCTTGATGTCTTCTCCTTCCCTTCATGTTGCATCAGCCAATCATGTTACCATTAAACAGACTTGGTGAACATGATTGGCAGAGCAGCCTGTCAGTGTTTACACAAGGAATGCCCCCCTCCTTGCGTCCCCGATTTTTCTTTGAGGAAGCCAATTACATCCCTCAGGTTGTAATTTGCAAGACTATTTTAATACCTGTTTCTGCTCTGCAATTTTAACCCCCTAAATGCCGCAATTATTCATATGTCGGTCGCTTTACAAGAGGCCATCCACCTGAATAGTGTGCGGCATAGACAATACATAGGTTCATGCAACGCATGAACCTATGTATTGTTCTGAGTGATGGGCACAGGAGAGAGGGGACAGTGCTCCAGCGCTCACTCTGGACGCACCGCCACTGCAATGCTATCCTGTGGCCAAACACATCTCCCCCCCCCAAAATAATTTAGTAATGGCCCATCAGAGGGGGTGATGAATATGATAAATGAGCCTTCCATTATACTTTTTTTACACACCTTAATAAACGTATAATTAGATTGATGTTGGTCTCTAATTTTTTGGGATAGAATTTCCTTGTAATGTATGCCTTTGTTTTTCTAATATTATTTCATCTTGTTTCACTCCACAGCTTCCTTCCACGCCACAGGAATGGCAGACTGTGGCATCGGAGTTTGCCACGCGGTGGGACTTCCCCAACTGCGGTGGTGCCATAGACGGGAAGCACGTCCGCATTGTGCCGCCACCCCGTTCTGGGTCCTACTACTACAATTACAAGGGGTTTCATAGCATTGTGCTGATGGCGGTGGTGTCAGCACGGTATGAATTCCTCTATGTTGATGTAGGGAAGAATGGCCGGATGTCCGATGGGGGATCCTTCATCCAGACGGAGTTTGCCCTCCGTCTCCAGAGTGACGACCTTGCATTTCCACCGGATGCAGGGAATATTGAAGGACTCCCCTTTGTTTTCTTGGCTGATGAAGCCTTCGGACTCGGACGGCATCTTATGAGGCCATTTCCACAGAGGACCCTGACCCCAGAGAAGAGTGTGTTCAATTACCGGCTGGCCAGGGCCCGAAGAGTCGTTGAAAATGCCTTCGGCATAATGGCCAGCCGGTTCCGCCTTTTTATGACTTCCATCCACTTGGCGGACTACAAAAGAAACTATGTAGTGTTATGCTGCTGTGTGCTACACAACTTTCTGAGCCAAAAATCAAATTCCTATATGGCCTCAGTTTTGCCAGAGGCTGGACTTTCCCCTGCAAATCCCCTTCCGGGCCTGGAATCTGCCCGTCTTGGCTTGCCCCCCCAAAATGCCCGTGTGGTTCGGGACAAATACATGGAGTATTTCACGGGTAGGGGGGCAATTCCTATGCCAGCCTATGTCTAAGTATCCCAATAAAAATCTTGTTTAAACCTTTAATTATTTGTTCTTTCCTGTCTCCTAGTTTGTCTTTGTGCATTTGTTGTGGCAAGTGTATTTTACTTTAGTAAATAACAACCAATTTCACTATGTTACCTTACAAAAGAACCAAATAAGCTTAGAGAGTATTATAAAAAGAAGCTACACGTTGTTTGTGGTCAAATATTTTACTCTCTGCACATTCTCTTCTTTTTTTTTTGTTTTGTTTTACTTTGGGGTTGGCCTGGCCACAACCCGGCAAATTTTGGCTTATGAAAATACAAAAATATCACTGGCATTTCTAAAATTACAACATTGGATACCTCTGAGCAATCGGAGACATTCACTTACACAAACTATGTCTCTATGTGCCCGTCCTAATATGGGGTCCTGCCACCCCTTGCCCAGCCAAAAATTCAATATGCACACATTTTTAATTTTTTGCATATAGGAAGTTTACAATCCTGATCCCTATTGTCAACATGTGCTATCTGCCATCAGGGGTGATCAATGAACGTGTTTTGGGGGTGCATCCCCTTCCTCAGTTCACCGACTTTTGATACGAGGAAGGGGTTGCACCCACAAAAGATGTACATGGATATCCCCTGATGGCAGATAGCACATGTTCACACACTGTGTGCATATTCAATTTTTGGCTGGTTTGTTACTCAAAAAACTAGAAAAAAATATAAAAACAAACATGTAAAAACAAATGTGTTTGGATGGCTTATTGAATTCTCCCCAAAACATCGAGAATGTCTTTAAATGTTTGTTCCATCACATGGATTCTTTGTTTAATTAGGTCCAGTTCCGTGCTACATTCCATCACTTGCTGGATGAGGCGGAGGGCACTGTCAGCAGAGAACCGTGTGCTATCCTTCACAACATTTACATCCCCTAAAAACCCCCCAAAAAAATTAATAAAACTCTGCAGGCCTACCTCGCATACCTTAAGCTGTGGTGTCAGATACTGACCTGTTGTGGTGACCAGATCCACAACGTCATCCACCTCTCCTTCCTGCACTTCTCCTTCCTCCACCTCAACTTCCTGCACATCTTTCGGTTGTGGATCTTTGGGAGTTTGGGGTTGCTTTGAAGTTGTGGGGTGCATGTGCTCCCTGGAGTGTCCTCCTCCCAGTCTTCTCTCCCCTATGAGAATAAAACCAAAGGTCTATTTATCACACTGTAAATCTCATTGTTAAACTAAAAAAAGGATAAATTGTTTGGAAGTGGGGTACAAGTGTGTGTTTGTGCGGAATTTAAAAAAGAATGCATTATTTATGACCCCAAATATATGTTTAGTATTCACATTTGGATGTAATTTTTTGGACATGGAGGCACCACAAATAAACTCTGATGCACCTGTGTGGGACACCCAAAAAAGGCGGGTCTGTTGGCCCACACTATAGTGCTCCAAAGTACAGATGTGGAAGCAGCTGCTGAGTGTCCTCTCCTTTACACTGATAAAAGTTTGCATTACATTCTCCTTACAAACACATCATCTAGACTTAAAAATTATCCACAATACTTGATCAAAAATGGCAGATGTCTAATTACTTTTGTGGCTCTTAAATAAGCCAAAACCGCGGATAGTGGCCGAACGAAGTGTCGGTAACGTAATGAACGATTACTGTGCCCAACCTAGTTCAAAATATTACATTTTGGAAGGGAGTCCAATATGATAAAAAAAAAAAAAAGGCAGTTTCTAAAAAGATTAATAGCAGAAACATCGTCATTTTAATTTCAATAAATTTTTATTTTTCAATTCAAGACATGTACAGAAAATCTTAAAAAATTGTTGTTTAAACATGACAAAGGGTTATTTCCAATTGTTTATGTCACAATGTTCTCATCAAGAGATTAAAAAAAAATTTAAAAAAATTTAAAATAGGCATTCAGGGAAGTCACACCCCACCTGGACGCCCCTAACGGGATCATCCTGCGCCCAGGTCAGGCCCCCCCCCCAGCCCGCCATCCTCATATGAAACCAATAAAAAGGAACTCGGAATCTTAATGAAGAACAGTACTACACTCATATACAATAACGCCCATCAAATTTAAGACTTGGAAATACCGCAATAAGAACACAGTAAATAATGATATCAAATCTTTGAATCATGTTTAAGCATCGAAACAAAAAGAAAATAAAAATAAATAAAACAAAAGATAAAAGAACCAAGAAAAGATAGAATAGAAGAAGAAAAAAATAAGAAGAAATCACATGCCGAACATGAGGCCCTTTAGGAATTAGAGCGGTCAGGGTCATGCCTGACCTTCAAAGAAACGCCACAGAAAACTGCCCAAGGTTCCCATATTGCCTCAAATTTAGGGATTAAATTAGTTGATATGCTAACCATCTTCTCTTGAGCCATAATCCAAGAGATCTTATTGTGTATAGCCTTAATGGATACCCTGGGCTTCCTCCAAGATCTAGCAATAATAATTTTAGTCCCCAGAAGTATAAAGTGAATCAGTTTTCTAGTTGGTTTAGAAACGTTGGGAATATTGTCATTGAGAAGAGCAACAGAAGCTGACCTAGGTATTGAACACGAAGTGACCTTAAATATGAGATTAAAAATTTTCTTCCAGATCGGCCTGATCCTAGGACATTCCCACCAGATATGCACCATCGAGCCCAATAAATGGCAGCCTCTAAAGCAGTTGGGATCCGATTCTGGGTAGATGGATGCAAGCCTGATGGGAGTCATATACCATCTCATGACAACTTTTAAGTTAGCTTCCATGAGGGAGGTGTTCAAAATACTTTGGAATGAGCGAAAGTTGGCCTTTTGCCAGGATCCTAGATCCCAATTTAGCTGGATGTCATCTTCCCATGCTTTCATGTATGAGGCTTTAGTAGCTGTACAAGTAAGTGAAGAGTAGATGACAGAAATGCCCCCCCTTTGTCCCACGGCCGATCCGCACCAGATCTCATAGTCCGTAAATTTGGGAGGAAGAGGTTTCTCCGTCCAAATATCATTCAAGAATTGTGAAATCTGTTCAAATCTAAATTTTTCAGAGTCAGGGAGGTCAAATTTATTTAGACAATGGGGCATGGTAATAGGACCCCGATTTGTAAAGTATTGTCCTATCCTATATAGACCTTTGTTTGTCCACCAACTGAAGGCCTCTGTATCCATACCAGGAAAGAATTTTGGATTATTAAAAATGTGTGCTAGTGGTTGTGTTACAGACACTAGAGTGGGAAGAGGACGGAGTCTGTCCCAAAGGGAAAATGATTGAGATAAGGAAGGGGATAAAATAGGTGGTCTCTGTCTTTGTGGGCACCAAAGCAGGTACTCTAAGGATAATTGTGGTACCGCTTGTTCTTCTATCAGCACCCAGTCCGGTTTTTCATTCTTGGAATAAAATATAGATAATTGTGCTAGTCTGGCAGCTAAAAAATAATTATATAAGTTAGGCAAACCCACCCCTCCCTTCTTCCTATTTAAATATAGGGTGTTTTGGGGAACTCTGTAACTAGATTTGCCCCATACGAATGTGAGAATTTTACTTTGTAAGGAATTTATCTGATCTTTCCTGATGGGAATGGGGAGGGAACGAAATAGATATAAAATTCTAGGAAGTAATGTAATTTTCACTGAATTAATCCTGCCCAACCAAGATAGTTCGAATTTGTCCCAATTTTTAAGATCTGTAATAATTTTATGGAATAGGGGAGGATAGTTACTTGTGTAAAGAGATTCTGTTCGAGCAGTCAGAAAGATTCCCAGATATTTAATATGAGAAGAATTCCATTCAAATTTGAAAGACTGTTTGATGAGGGAAACTATGGGTAACGGGAGGGAAATATTTAGTGCCTGTGACTTGGCAAAATTGACCCTGAGTCCTGAAATATTAGAAAAATCAGAAATTACTTTATAAAGATTCGGGAGGGAGGTAATGGGAGAGGTAAGAAAGAGAAGCAAATCATCTGCGAAAAGTCCGCATTTCTTTCTCGTACATCACGGGACACAGAGCGACATAGTCATTACTAATGGGTTATATAGATACCGTCAGGTGCTGGCACTGGCAACTTCCAAAACCGGAAGTACCCTCCCCTATATAAGCCCCTCCCATCCGGGAGCACCTCAGTTTTTTGCCAGTGTCTAAGGTGTTGGCCAAGAAGAAACATGTGTTTTTCACTGAGCTTGCGTACAGGTTCTTTTGGGCCTCAGTAAGCTATTCCGGATCCGACCAAAAAAGCTTCATAGCTAAACGGTCGGTACCCGGGCCTTGCAGAGAAGAGCAAGGTTTTGCCTGTAATGCTTCTCTTAGGAGAGCTGGACCCTGGGATCCAGAGCTCTGGTCATACCCACGACCAAGATGTTTTCTGTGCAGGGTGCTATACAGGTCCAGGGGAGTGGAATCCTTGGGAACCCGGTCCCTGAAGGTTTGATTACAATGCCTGCCGTGATAGGTGAAGTTTGGGCTTTTGTGGACCAAACAAAGTCCTGCGGCGGGGAACAGGTAAGTGGGGGCTCCCAGGAACTTGGTTCTATTGGGGGACCCCCAAGCCTAATTTGTCTTTCTGTCTGTTACCTAATGGTATTCCCGCAAAATTCTGTGCATGCCTGTAACTACTAAAAAAAATGTAATAATTTTTAATGGTGGTCAAGAAAAAAAAAAAAAAAATTTTTTTATATATATATTTAATATATTAGACTGCGGTACCTGTGTTTGTCCACTAGAGGCCGCTGTGGAATGTTTTCTTGTCATGTGGACTAGCTTCTTCTCAGCAGAGCAAAGTCCAGGCAGATGGTGAGTTCTCTTATAGGAAACTGCTTCCTCTGCCATGTTGCAGTGCTCGTCCATCCCCCGGCCTGCGGCAAAGAGGGGCCCTGGCTCCTGTCCCTTGTTACCATTTTTTGAAATTAGCGCCGAGGGCGCACGTGGCCGCGCGCGTGCACGTGCCTCTATATATAGAGGTGAGCCGGGAAAGGGGGCGGAGCCTGGGGGATGACGCTCTGTGCGCGCCGCAGCGCTTCTGCGCATGTGCGGGCGTCCCAGCAGTTTTAAAAAAACCACAATATTGTAGTGAGCTGGCTATGAAGTACAGAGACAGAGCTGGCAACATTTAAAGGCATACAGCAAGCGGTTGATACAGGCATCCCCTAGAAAGGCACATTAGTAGACACCAACTGTGATATAGCAGCAATTGTGCTAGACTATTCTCAGTAAAAGTGGTGTATAACGGCTGGAATACCTCAGCTTTAGGCTTAGGAATATGCCGTCCAGAAGCTCCGGAACTGAATCTTCCAGGAAGCGAAAGGGGTCTCATCGGGCTCGGAGGATCTTGGGCATACTTCTGCTGCACCAGTCTCCCCTGAAGTTCAGAGGTAAGTGACCGTAGAGACCCCGCAGGGGTACTTGGTACTGTGGCTGTCCTCAGTTCACCTGCTCCTGTGTATGTAACAGAGGAGGTTTTTTCCTCAGCTCTGGGAGGATTAGAGAGAGATTGTCAACATTTATCGCTGCCTCCCTGTCAGGGAAAGCACGCCCGATCTCCGTCTCCTCCTTCAGAGTGCCTGTTAGCAGAGCAACAGTCCCATACAGGGATCGACCTGCCTGAAGGGGATCAGGATGAGGTTGATTCTGTTATAGAGGAATCAACAGTGGGGGAACCTTTTCTCAGCATCTCAAGCTGAAAGATTATGGGTTCAGTCTCTGACTAACATGGTCCGATCAGCATTTAAAAATGCACCTTGCGGAACCATCAACCACTACTGTATCCTCGTTGGGGTCGCTAGAAGCCCCAGACTGTCTGTTCTTTTCCACTTCACCCTTTACTGAAAGGGCTCATTTACCAGGATTGGGAACGTCCTGAGAAAATATTTATTCCCCCAAGAGATTTCCGGTGGTCTATCCCATGGAGGATAAGTTCATCAAAAAAAAAAAAAAAAAAAAAGAAAAAAAAGAAATGGAAGGTCCCTACAGTGGACGCAGCCATCTCTTGTATGTATAAATCACTGACATGTCCAGTGGATAATGTCCAAATGTTCAAGAACCCAATAGATAAAAGATTGGAGTCCTTATGAAAATCTGCTTCTTTCTACAGCAAGCTTGGTGACACAACCAGCAGTAGCAGCTATTGGGGTCTGCTAAGCAGTGAAGGATCAGTTGAAACAGGTCTTGAGGGACTTGACAGATCAGCAGGCTTTGCCCTAGCTGATCTACCTAGAGCCTTAGGCTTTGCGGTTGACTCCATAAAGGATTCAGTCCATCAGGCCTCCCGCCTTACGCTGTCTATAGTACATATGCGTAGGCTCCTATGGCTCAAAAACTGGTCTGCTGAAGCTCCCTGTAAAGAATGGCTGGTTAGCGTCCCATTTTATGGTGAACGCTTATTCAGGGAAAACCTGGACGAATATATCCAGAAAATTTCCAGCGGTAAAAATACGCTCTTGCCGGTTAAAAACAGAGTTAGAGGTCCCTCTTTAAGAGGCCTGCTTCTCCAGTCCCTGGGGCATCGGCTGTGTAACAGTTCCGACGGCCTCCTCGGTCAATTCCCGGGGGTAAAAAACAGGGACAATAGCAGGGTAATGAGAAACCCTGGGTCAGGGGAGGTACAAAACCTCCCCCAAAGTTAAATTCATTGAAGCCCCCACTCAGTCGGGTGGGGGGAGGACTCCAGTTGTTCGCAAGAGACCTGGCGGGACACGATCAAGACAGATAGGTGCTCTCCGCAGTATGTTTGGGATACAGTTTGGAGTTAAAAGACTCTCCTCCTTCCCATTTTTTGAGGTCAAACGTGCCAAGGGATCCCCGGAAGAGAGAGTCCCTCCTGTTGGCACTAGAACAACTATTGCTCCAAGGAGTAATTATGGAGGTTCCCCTGGAAGAATGAGGGTTCGGGTTTTACTCAAACCTCTTTACAGTCCCGAAGCAAACGCGGACGGGAGGCCCATATTAATTCTAAAAGGGCTATACAAATTCCTGTATATCAGGACTTTCCAATGGAGTCAATCCGATCGGTGGCCACTGCCCTACAAGGGGAGGATTGGTTAGCCGCGATCGACATCAAAGATGCTTATTTGCGCATTCCCATCTTTCCAGTCCACCAAAAATTTCTACGCTTTGCAGTAGAAGGGCGCCATTTTCAGTTCAGAGCCTTACCCTTCGGTTTGGCCACAGCACCACGAGTGTTTACAAAAATTCTGGCCCTTTATTGGCCAATCTAAGAACACAAGGTGTAATGATAATGGCATATCTAGATGACTTGTTGCTGATAGACCACTCAGTGAAAAAACTAGACGTGGTCGTTCACAAGACAATCAAGTATCTGGAATCTCACGGTTGGATTATCAACCGAGACAAGTCACCCCTAAAAACCAGTCAAAAGTCTGGAATACTTGGGGCTAAGGTTGGATTCAGGCCAGAGAAAAATATTCTTGCCTCGAGGAAAGGTGTTGTCTTTGAAAGATTTGATCCACTTAGTGGGTACAAAAAAGACAGCCGTCCATACGCCTGTATATGAGGCTGCTGGGAAAGATGGTGGCATCATTCGAAGCAGTACCCTACGGTCAATTCCATTCAAGGAATTTGCAAGGGGCCATACTGTCAGCCTGGAACAAAAAAGTTCAGGCCCTAGACTTACAATGTCCTTGTCCCCTTCCGTTCGCAAGAGCCTCCGTTGGTGGTTGGTTCCCCAGAATCTGGAAAAAAGGAAATCCTTCAGTCCGATTTCTTGGAAGGGGGTCACTACAGATGCCAGCCTTATAGGCTGGGGAGCAGTAGGAGCAATGGTCTCTCCAGGGCAGATGGTCGGATGCAGAAAAGGCCCTGCCCATCAATCTCTTGGAGATACGAGCAGCCCAGTATGCCCTAGTAGCATGGACATCCAAACTCCAAGGGTCCCCTGTCAGAATTCAATCAGACAATGCCACAGCAGTGGCATATATCAATCGTCAGGGGGGCACCAGGAGTCGTGCAGCCCAAAGGGAGGTAAATTACATCCTGAGATGGGCAGAAAGATATGTCCCAGCCATATCTGCGGTATTCATTCCAGGGGTGGAGAATTGGAAGGCGGACTTTCTAAGTCGCCAACAATTATGCCCAGGGGAATGGTCCCTTCATCCCGAGGTTTTTCGGACAATATGTCAGCGGTGGGGAACACCGGATGTAGATCTGCTAGCATCCAGATTCAACGCAAAGGTGGACAGGTTTGTCTCTTGGACAAGGGATCCCCTAGCTTGCGGCTCGGATGCCCTAGTGTTCCCTTGGGATCAGTTCAAGCTGATATATGCATTCCCACCGCCACAATTGTTACCTCGATTACTCCGCAGAATCAGGGTAGAAAAGAAACCAGTGATTCTGGTGGCTCCAGCGTGGCCCCGAAGAGCATGGTACGCGGAGATTGTAAAAATGTCTGTGGGGAGTCCTTGGACCCTCCCACATCGTCCGGACCTGCTTTCGCAGGGACCGATATACCACCCTTCCTTACCAGCCCTAGGTTTGACGGCCTGGCTATTGAAGCCCACATTCTAAAAAAAGAGAGGGCTCTCTAATGCTGTGGTGTCTACCATGATCAATGCCAGGAAACCGGTATCCAGGCAGATCTACTATAGAATCTGGAAGGCGTACATCGCCTGGTGTGAGGCCAGGAAATGGCATCCACGTAAATACGTAATAGGTAGGATTCTGGACTTCCTACAATGGGCTGTAGATAGGAAGCTTGCCTTGAGTACTATCAAGGGTCAGATTTCGGCCTTGTCAATATTTTTTCAAAGGCCCTTGGCTTCGCATTCACTAGTCAAAGCCTTTATACAAGGAGTGATGCGTATTAGTCCTCCGGTTAATATTCCCATATGTCCATGGGATCTAAACTTGGTTCTGTCGGTTCTACAGAAACAACCATTTGAACCATTACAGCATATTTCCTTGGTGCTTCTCACCAGGAAATTGATTTTTCTAGTAGCCATTTGTTCGGCTAAAAGAGTATCGGAATTAGCAGCTATGTCCTGTAAGGAGCCATATCTGGTTGTCCATAAGGACAGAGTAGTGTTACGTCCTCATCCAGCCTTTCTTCCTAAGGTGGTATCGAGGTTTCATTTGAACCAAGATGTGGTTCTTCCTTCTTTTTTCCCCAAACCTACTTCGGTAGAGGAAAAGTTATTGCATTCTTTGGATGTAGTAAGAGCAGTTAAAGCTTATCTAAAAGCCACTGCTCAGATTCGCAGAACGGATACTTTGTTTATTCTGCCGGAAGGCACCAGAAAGGGTCAGGCAGCGTCAAAATCTACTTTAGCCAAGTGGATTCGACAGGTCATAATACAAGCCTATGGCTTGAGAAGTAGACCGCCTCCGTTCAAAGTTAGGGCGCACTCCACGAGAGCAGTTGGAACTTCATGGGCAGTGCATCACCAGGCCTCCCTGGCTCAAATCTGTAAGGCCGCAACAGGGTCTTCGGTTCACACGTTTACTAGATTCTACTAGGTGGACGTTAGAAGTCAGGAGGATGTCGCCTTTGGGCGCAGTGTGTTGCAGGCCGCAAAAGATCCTCATGTCTGATAGCGCTCAGCTTATATATGGTGTATCCCCCCTCATTTGGCATTGCTTTAGGACATCCCATTAGTAATGACTATGTCGCTCTGTGTCCCGTGATGTACGAGAAAGAAAATAGGATTTTTATAACAGCTTACCTGTAAAATCCTTTTCTTGGAGTACATCACGGGACACAGAGCTCCCGCCCCTCTTTAGGGACACTTATTGCTTTGCTACAAAACTGAGGTGCTCCCGGATGGGAGGGGCTTATATAGGGGAGGGTACTTCCGGTTTTGGAAGTTGCCAGTGCCAGCACCTGACGGTATCTATATAACCCATTAGTAATGACTATGTCGCTCTGTGTCCCGTGATGTACTCCAAGAAAAGGATTTTACAGGTAAGCTGTTATAAAAATCCTATTTTATGCATCTGATTCCCACAGGTTACGCCTTTAATGTCAGAATTTTGTCTAATGGCTATGGCCAAGCTTTCAATGGCCATAGCAAAGACAATAGGGGATAGTGGACAACCTTGTCTTGTACCCCTGGCTATATTTATCGGAGAGGAATAATATCCCTGTATACGAATTTGAGCTTTAGGTTGAGAATACAGAGCTCTAATAACTCCCATAAAACGTGGGCCAAAACCCCATCGTTCTAATAGGGGAAAAAAGTATTGCCAGGATACAGAGTCGAAGGCCTTCTCCAGATCAAGTGCTAACAGGAAACCCTGTTGTTTTTGACCTCCGTCCCAGTTGGACTGCAAAAGGGAGATAATATCAATCGCTCTTCTCACTTGATCTGGGCCTTGTCTTCCTGGCATAAATCCTACCTGATCCTTGTGAATATATTTAGTAATAAAAGAGGAGAGGCGATTCGCTAAAATTTTAGTGAGAATTTTCAAATCATTATTTATCAAAGAAATAGGGCGATAATTGGAAACTTCTTCTGGGTTTTTATCCGGTTTGGGTATAACAGTAATGTAGGCTGTATTAAGTTGTGTACCTAATTGGGAACCCCTTGTAGTAAAATTAAAAATTTTTGTTAAATATGGGGTAAGGGTGTCCTTGAAGGCTTTGTAGTAGGGAGCTGATAATCCATCAGGTCCCGGGGCTGATCCCGCCCTGAGATCTTGAATTACTGCTGTAACCTCTTCAACAGAGAAGGGAGCTTCTAGGATATCTCTATGTTCCATATTCAAGGATGGAATAGGGAGGCCATCTAGGTATGAGGATACCGAGTTCATGGGTATATTTGAAGGGTCGCTATAGAGTTCGGAATAAAATGTCTGAAAAGCCTTTAGTATCTTTTCAGGGTTAGCCGTGGGGTCCTGTCCAGCAATGCGGATCTTAGGTATGGAATAAACTCTCGTTTTAGGAGACAATTTGGATGCCAACATTCTACCTATTTTACCTGTTTGAGTATAAAATGTATTACTTGTCCAACGGAGAGATTTCTCCGCTTTTGTAGTGAGTGCTAAATTGAGTTCTAGTCTACTCCTTTCAATCTTAGACAATAAGGATGGAGAAGGTTTCCTTTTATGCTGTGTTCTCAGGGTCCTGTATGATCTCTCCAATCTATCAATGCCCGCTTCCCTTTCCTTTTTGATTCTTGTCGAAATTTGGATAAGCTTGCCCCTAATAAAGGCCTTATGAGCAGCCCAAAGGACTTCAGCGGAAACATTTTCTATATCATTAAAGCTGAAGTATTCTTGAAGAGCTTTATCTATTTCCATTTGTATGGCTGGATCGGAAAGTAAAGACTCATTTAGTCTCCAATTACCCCCCTTTGATCTACCAGTTTTTATGCGTAGGAACATGACAACCATGGAGTGATCAGAAAGGACCGTGTCTTTGATAATTGACTTAATAACATCCGGGAGAATATAGGAAGGAACCAGGATATGGTCAATCCTAGAGTAGGTGTTGTGTGGGTGAGAGTAATGAGTATAATCTCTTATAGAAGGATTAGATTCTCGCCATACATCAGCTAGGCCTTTATCATGCAAAAGTCTAGCTATTTTCAGGCTTATCTTAGTGGGTCTGGTTAATTGGGTCGAGGGGGGTTTGGATTTGTCCAACCCCTGATCAAATGCTGCATTGGAATCTCCCCCCCAAATGATTGTGCCCTCTAATTGAGGAGATAGGGTGTCCAGGATGAATCGAAAAAATTTATCTTGCCCTGAATTGGGGGAATAATATGAAATCAGAGAATATATTCATCCCTCTATTGTGCCCTTAACCAGTATAAACCTGCCCTCAGGATCTTTGAAATCAGATATGAAACTAAACTGGCATGATTTTGAAATACAAATAGCCACACCCTTGGTTTTCTTTTCGGCATTAGCTAAAAAAAATTGTGGGAATCGGGAGTGTATAAAGCTGGGATTGAATTGCCTAGGGAAATGGGTTTCCTGAATCATGAGTATGTCAATACCCAGGGATTTATAAGAGTCAAAGAGTTTGCGTCTCTTAACAGGGGAATTCATGCCTTGAACATTATGTGTAGCTATTTTGAGTGAACCTAGTACGGAATCAGCCATGGGACTCAGGGAGGGAGCTGCCATCGTCATCCACTATATCTACTTTACCGCAATACACCATCCTCAGGATCTGTAAGTGTTCTAGACGGGTAATCAAAAGCCAAAGGATCATGTTGCGGGTACCTTCAATTGAATCTGCAAAAACCAGAACTGCCAGGCATGTGATAATAGGATTAGAGATAGGAAAGGAGAAAAAAGGAATGAAAAAGTGGAAAAAATAAGAAGAGTAAAAAATTGTCATAGAAAAACAGTAATAAAAAAATTTAATTAAAATTTTTAAAAACCGAAAAAAGGATGAAAACGATCTCGAGGAGGATAAAGTCCTCCCCAAAACTTCTACCAAGGTAGAAAATGAAAAGCCTGTTCCCTAAGGAAAAGGCTATTCCTTCCACAAAGTCTCTAGGAGACTCAGGGGAAAGGTGGAAGCACATGGGACCCACCCCAGCCAGGGCGCCCCTTAAAAAAAAATTAAAGACTTACTAGATCTACCATATTCAGGTCTGTCCGGAGGGACCCCCACCTCTCCCCCCTGAAGTGGATAGAGGAGCGAGAGTCTCACCCCCCCAAATTGGACAAAGAACTCTACAAGTAGTAGATCGAACTCAGAAAAATTGAGACGTGGATAAAAACCCCTTGCAAAACATTTTGGAAAAATTTAAACAATCAGAACAAAAAAAAAAACATTCGTTCCAGGCTCTTAGAATAAATCTTTCCTGGAACTCATGGGAATCGAGGAGAAGAAGTGTCCATGTCATTTTCTTGAGTGATGATCTTGAGATTCAATAACAGTTTTTCGCCGTCAGGAAAAGTAGAAAAGGAATGATTCTTCCCTTTGTAAGAGAATTTTACTGCAAATGGAAATGCCCACTTGTATTTAATGTCTTTTTGTATGAGGGCTAGAAGTAGAGGCTTCATTGCACGTCTGCGTTGCATTGTAGAGGGAGAGAGGTCTGCATATAATTGGATTTTATGACCCAGGCATAGAATCGTAGACATATTTCGCGCCTTGCTCATAATTTCCTCCTTTATCGCATAGAAATGGGGTTTAATTATTATGTCTCTCGGTAGACCATCTTTCCTTAGAGGACCTAAGGCCCTATGTGCTCTATCTAGCTCCAGGCGGTCTTGTGGAATTTCTGGGATTAGGGATTGAATCATATTTTGAATCGCTGCCGGGATGTCAGTTATGGTTTCTGGAAGTCCTCTAATACGGATATTATATCTCCTGGACCTATTTTCCAAATCGTCGATCCTAGACAAAGCTGTATCTAATTGTTCTTGAATAAAATGGACTTGTTCTGCATTTTGATTTGTGGCGGACACTGTTTGATCCAACTTACACTCTATGTTCTCAATTCTGGCTCCTAAATTCTGAAAATCAGCCTTTAATTCTCCCGTGATTTTAGCCGCAGTTTGAGAGAGGCCCCTATCAAGTAATTCAGCCAGGGTCTGGTACAAGTTGGCCATAGAAAATGTAGATGTATTGGTCAGAGAGCTGACAGGACAAGAGCTGTCCTGATCCATAATAGGATTAGCCAAAGGGGTTAATGTTGAGTTCTCCTGAAAATGTTCCCTCAGGGGTTCATGAGGGGGATGAGATGGAGAGATAGTCTGTATAATAAAGCCAGATGCATGTGAGGAACATTGTTGGGTTATCAGATCTGCCATATTAATTCCCTTTGAATTTACCTCAGCACTGACACAAACAATCTGTGACTCGGCGGCCATCTTGGATTTTCGGGCGGAATTTCGATCGGCCGTTGCGGCTTCCATTGAGCCGTAAAAATTATTATTTATAGATGGGGGGGGGGGGTGCCCGGGAGTCTGGGGGTTCTGTGGATACCAGTGGTTCCAAATTTCGTTCAGTAGAACCAGAGTTATGGGCGCCGCTGTGCTGGGGTGGTGAGGAGCTACTGGCTCAAGCAGCCATCTTCAGAGCTCCGCCCACAATGATATGAAACATCGTCATTTTACTTACTTTTAGCGAGCATCCTCTTTATGATCCTCAACTGGTCTGGCTCCCTCAGTTTGAGGTCTGACCACCTCTTTCTGAGCTGCTCATTTGAGCGTTTCACCCCGAACTTCGCCCTCAGACTCTTCACAACTTTAGTGAGGATTTTGGCCTTCCTTCTATTTGGTTTGCTATACGGCCCATGCTTGGCATCATAATCAGCCTTGACCAAGATGTCCACCATCTCCGCCATCTCTGCCAAAGACATATTCGATGCCTTGAATCTCCTCCTTGATCGTGACGTGTCCTCGGTCTCCAGGCTTGTCTCCTCGCTAGTTGCGGAATTATCAGACACCTGCTGTAACTTCGCCATATCTGTCTGCGCGCCGAAAGAGAAGGGGCGGGGAAAAGATGTAAGTTAGAACGTCATGGGCGGGCGACGTGTGCGGAGCGACGTGTTCGAATTTTGACGCATGCGTGGTGTGTATATAGCAAACACACATGTGACTATAGTACGTTCGGTGTGCGGAGAGAGGAGTTCAAGTGACGGACGTGCGAACGAAGGTATGTGATTTTGTGACTTGTAAAAATTGTTGGCCTATACTGTCTTGAGATTGTAGAGGATATATATGGTGACTAGGATGTGAAGGAGGTTAGACTGTTTGCCTCACATTATTTAAATATAATTTATTTTACTTGCAGATACAATATGAATGTCTTTATTAGCGACAAA
This sequence comes from Rana muscosa, assembly GCA_029206835.1. Taxonomy (NCBI): domain Eukaryota; kingdom Metazoa; phylum Chordata; class Amphibia; order Anura; family Ranidae; genus Rana; species Rana muscosa. The sequence continues at coordinate 189,614,587 of CM055122.1, read as the reverse complement.
GAGTTCCTGGCGGAATTTATTGACCGGGTAAGGGAGCTGCCGGCTCTGTGGGAGACCAAAAACCCCATCCATAAAAAAAAAGGGGTGAGAAAAGCAGCGCTGGAGAAACTGCTCCCATTTGTGCATACCAAGGTGCCCACAGCCACAGCAAAACAAGTGGACACTAAAATTGGGAGCTTGAGAGGTACCTACAGGACTGAACGCTCTAAGGTGCTGGCTTCTCAGAGGTCAGGAGCAGCAGCAGATGATGTTTATGTCCCGATTTTGTGGTACTACAGCAGGATGTCCTTCCTGGATGACCACATTGAGACAAGGCCATCACTCTCCACTCTTCCCCCCAGACTTCCCTGCAGCCAACCTGAGCCTTCTCTGGAGCAAGAGGAGGCAGCCATCCTGGATGATCCTGATTTGTCCATCTGGAGCCAGGTATAGTATTAACTGAAAATGTATTTGGATAAAATTAATGTTTCCCAAATATGTCAGGATGAGAAACATACATTATTTTGTATTCCACAAGTGAAATCAGGATCTGTAGACATTATTCTGCACTTAATTGTGTGGTAAATAGTCAAGCTGATGTAGTGGTAAATTTAAAGCAAGGATTTATGCATTTACATTCTAATTGCTTCCATCAGGATTACAAAGTTTGATGCAAAGATTAAACCAACATATTAAACTATGTTCCTTTTTCATACACAGGATGAAATCAGCCAGGAGGAGGGTCTGGAAACTGTCAGGCAGGAGGAGGAAGGGCCCAGTGGCAGCCAGGAGGTGGCAGGGCCCAGTGGCAGCCAGGAGGTGGCAGGGCCCAGTGGCAGCCAGGAGGTGGCAGGGCCCAGTGGCAGACAGGAGGTGGCAGGGCAAAGGAGAAGCACCAGATCCCAGGTGCCTCCCATCCGGCTTCACAAAAGAGGCAGGAGGGACAGGACCACCAGTGAGGCAGCAATGGCCCTTATTAAAGAGGCCCATGCCACCCTCAAGGAGCCCACATCCCCTGAAGAGGCCATTGCCGGCCTAGTGGAGGCTAAGTTCAAGGTGATGAGCATGGAGCAACGCCTCCTATGCGAGCCCCTGCTCATCACCTTGCTCAACAAGGGGGTGATGGAGCAAATTACCCCCAATACCGCCATATGTGAGGTGGCCCAACTGACCCAACCTCAACCTCCACCTCCACCTTCCTCTTCTGCCCCACCCCCTTCTGCTACACCTCCACCTTCTGCCCCACCCCCTTCTGCTACACCTCCACCTTCTGCCCCACCCCCTTCTGCTACACCTCCACCTTCTGCCCCACCCCCTTCTGCTACACCTCCACCTTCTGCCCCACCCCCTTCTGCTACACCTCCACCTTCTTCTTCTGCCCCACCCCCTTCTGCTACACCTCCACCTTCTTCTTCTGCCCCACCCCCTTCTGCTACACCTCCACCTCCTCCTCCTGACAGGAGTACCCCTCCAGTGGGCCAGCCTCCAGCCAAACGAAGAAGGAAGGCTGCAGGAAAGGCTGCAGGAAAGGCTTCAGGAAAGGCTTCAGGAAAGGCTTCAGGAAAGGCTGCAGGGAAGGTTGCCAGGAAGAAGAGGAAGTGATGGCCTTGCTTCATTGTGGTCGGACAGAAGGCAGCCTGTTGTAGTACCACACACTTGGGACATATATCTCACCTGCTGCTGTTCCTGACCTCTGGGAGGCCAGCATCAGATTGTGTTCTGAAATGTGGGCCTTCTCAAGCTCCCAATTTTAGTGTCCACACAGGGTTGCTGTGTGCTCTGGGGTCCCTGGGATGCACAAATGGCAACAGCTTCTCCAGCGCTGCCTTCTCTTTATTTAATTTATAAACATGAATAAATGTGTTTTTTGTTTAAGTTCATACTTGACTATGTGTATTTTTAAATAAAAAAAATCAAGCTTTGGAGTAAGCAGATACATTTGACTGACAAAAAAAGGCACAAATATCACCCCCCCAAAAGAATAACTAAATCTGATTAGCACAAAAACATGGTGTGAAATTTTAATTATATAGATTCCAAAATTAAATGGGAGATCGCTATCAAAACATTGAGAAATTATAATTAACATCATTTTGAAAAATCTAACCATTTAAATTATTCCTAAAAACTTGCACAATATAATACACATAAATCTTATAAAGAACAGCATGAAAAAGGTTAAAAATAAGGCTCAACTCTGTGTGAATATCAGCAGCAAAAGAAGGTCACTTGTTTTGATTAATTTGAAGATTTCAATGCAGAACATTTAAACGATGAAATATTTATGAGCGTGACGAATGTGCTCTCTCCATTATGAAGGCTTGTTTTACCAGAAGATGCGCTCCCGTCTCATAGTTGCTTGTGAGCATGCGCGCTTTTGGAAGAGTCGTAAAAGCATACACACAAACCATTTTCTCGTCACAAAACAGGCCGACGAGAAACACGACGAGGAAATCTGGAATCCTGACGAGAAAATAGAGAGCAGGTTCTCTATTTTCTCGTCGAGATTCTCGGCAAGTTTCTCGTCGTAAAACCATACACACAAACGTTTTTCTAGACAAAAAAACTCTCGCGGCACTTTTCTTGACTGTTTTGGACGAGAAAATCGGTCGTGTGTACGAGGCCTCACACTTTGGACTAAAACTCCTGGCACAGCAGTTTAGACTGTCATTTTTTTCAGACATTTTTTTTTTTGGTTCTACTGCATGCTGTAATGATTTGCCATTTTGCTGGTGGAGAATGGGCTGCCATATTTTATGAGCTCCAGGTGTTGAGGCCCTAACCGGAACGATAGATGAAATACAAGGCCTTATGAGGTGAGTACTTCTGACCAGTTATGGGTTAAAGTTGCTATGTAACAGGGGAATGGTGTAGTAGAGGGTTTCCAAGCTATCATCCCCACATACGTTAACAGATGGATTGGGTCTACATGAGCTGTGGGGCGGTTATAGATTGAAACAGGCGGCTCATAGGCCCCTAGCAGAGTGTCGTCTATGTGGGACAGCTAAGGTCCTGCCTACATGGAGCTTAATTTTTTAGGGTAGATTTACATGTGCGTCTAAATATCCCTTTCCTCTAAATCCTGATCTACAGTTGGATCACTCTTCAGAGGCTACTGACAGGTGGTGAGGAAGCAATGAGACGCCTCTTAACTGCCTGTTTTAACCACATTTTTGCATGTGGTTGTACAGCGTTTGTGGTGCTACCCCATTTGTTGGAATGTATAGCATTTAGCTTGCCGCATGCTACATTTCGGGTAAACTTTGCGGCGGGCGTAAACACCCTCCGCTGAGGTTCAAACAAGCATTTTTACTGTCCCCTCCAACCACACGTCAACCAAAGCCTTATATCTTAGTCACATGAAATTAACGTCATGCTGACAATTGCGTTATTTTTTTTTGATCATCGCTAATGGGTCTATTTATAACTGTTTTCACCCTATATTCACACAACTTTCACCCAAAACTCACTCGCTTCTAACTGTATTCAGTGCCAGCCCTGGGTGAAAGGTGTATAAATTCCTTAATGATAAAGAAACTATATAATATCAAGTCCCCTAAAGGTGGGTACAGACAGATCGAAATTCTGATAATTCAGCAGGGACTGTCCAAATGCTGACCTGTGCGTGGCCCTTCCTGTTTGACATATGTCAGTTGTTAGATTGACTTCTGTTAAACAGCCACACTGCAAAGATTTTCAGTTGCAGACGCTGATTAGTGTATTCTGATAGCAGTAAGTTTCCGAAGTCAGAATAAAAGTCACAGTGCTGAGGATTCCTCTATCCACCTCCCTTGTGTGGATGTGAGAATCCGTTATTTTTTCACATTTAGCCTGCCAGCTGAATGAAAAAAACAACTGACCATGTATATCCAGAGAAGTATGGGTATTTTTTTAGGATCATACTTACCTAGGTGGATGCAGCATCAGTCTGAGGCTGCATCTGTCCCCTGCCGACTCAGTGCTCCCTGAGCAGAGAGCTGATGACCGTCAGTCACCGCTGTCTTCTCTTTTGGCCCCCTGCTCACTGGAGCGCTGGGCTGTGGAAGAGGTGGGAACGGCCAGCTCAGGCTCTCAGCAGCCCGCTGAGAGGCTGAGCCAGGTGCCGGTCCAGGCTCGTGGGCGGATACCGACCATATGGTCGCAATCTCTTTCCAGCCTGGACCAGCTCTATGACGTCTGATGAAAACAGGTCACAGGAGTGCAGAACGAACTGCATTCCTGTGATCCACAGGAGAAGTACAGCCAAATGAGCTTTGGCTGTACTTCTCCTTTAAGAATGTCAAAGTTCCAAAGTGACACCCACCGAGTAGGTGAAAACAGTGGCATATTTGTTTTATACTTGAGAAGTTTGAGAGCTATCCAGTCAGGAACATACTAAACAATGGTATATATGTTATACATTTACAAGTAAAATTATAGATCAGTCAACATGCTATAACTATAAAATGGGCTGCCTGAAAATTAAACAATATGAGTCACTCATAGGGAAAATTACTCAGTATAAGACTACTGCATATTCATAATGTGAAACTGTCAACACAAAAACGACAATATATGAAGCATTGTCAGCAGAATTTAACAATTAAAGTACAATTACAACACAAGATCTGTGGGTATTGTTTAATATTATTCTTTATTCATTATGGAACACATTTATAAAGAAAAGAATTTGGCACCAATAGAACAAAAACACTGCATGTAATGACCTTTTCTTTAAGTCTGATGACGAGTGAGCTATAATTACATAACAATAATATTTAAAGGGTTTTTTACCTAACATGAAAATTTTACTTGTAATTTTATCTGATAATTGCTATTAGTATAATGCCAAGAATGAATAGTAGGAATAATGTATATAAGCATTTTAAGAGAAACAGAAAATCAGCTTTCCATTTTACTTCATAGAATAAATTGCATTTTGCTAAAGCGTGTTGAAAGAAATAAACATTGAATAAATGTGCTGCATGAAGTTTGATCCTTAAAGTGCATGTAAACCTGAAAAAATGTTTTTAATTAAGGCTTACACCTTGTACAGTATAGGATGTCATTTCATCTGTACCCAGTCTTGCCACGAAGAGTTAATCCAGCTCTTATCTTTTTTCAGTGAGATAAAAACTGACACACAGAGAAATAGGAGTCAGTTCTTCCCCCTTACTGTGAGTGACAGGTGATTTACATTCTGTGTACTTCACATCCCCTTCTCCTTTCTTCTCCAGCTCTCCCAGGATTAGCTGCTCCACACCTCAGCATGATTGGGCATGCTGAAGTCATGTGTTGACTTTTCTGAGTTTTGACTGGATGTTAGTGATCATAGCAGAAGTTCAGTGTAAGAAATACACAGGAGAAAATGCATGTTGACAAGGGCAGTGTAGAGGTGGGCGGGGAGTCTACTGACATCACGACTCCACCCACCGAGCTCCGGACAACAGACCCACCCACAGAATCTGCAGTTTTTCGGGTCTCATAACAGACAGAGGGGAGACATTTGACAGGTAAGGATACATGCAGGAAGCATGTATATCCTTATAAATAACCACTATGGCAGTAGTTTAGAAATTATGAAAGTGGGTTTACATCCACTTTAAGCTTCTTACTGCTTCCATTTATTGGCTGTCCCTTCCCTTAATTTGAGGTGTTTACTTTAAGCCTTTCTAACTTTTCTCCTGATTTTTATAATACACGACAGCTGAACTCTAGGAATAATTTATTTTACCATTGGGTGAGCTTGGTTGCTGGTAATCAGGACCAGGAAAAGGGGTGGGTGGAAAGGGAAGCTGCCCTGGACGCAATTGTTTACTGTAGGGATGGGGGCACCTTCCTTCTGTTACAAGGCTGTCAGAAGCAGTGACAGCAACATCACTAATCCTGTCAGCACAGTGCTGGGAGTGGCCAGGAGAGAGCCAGGAGGTGGTGTGGGCTGTGTTCTCTCTCCCCCACTCAATACAGCTTTACTGCACCTGGTGTGAATCTACCCTCACACATTGTTGTAAATAGCAATTTTTTCTAATTTAAAGAGACAACACAAACATGTGCCCATTATTAAAAGTGAGCACTTCAAGGTCAGTGCAAAACCTGTCTGACAAGCAAGAGACTGCTAGGCGTAGGATCCCCTAAGCTTGCACATCATGAATGGGGTGGTAGCCCATTTTGGCATCTTTGCCCAGAGCACCGGATGACCTTTTCAAGGCACTGCTGGTTATTATAGATACGTCACTTGTGTAAGGCTGCAGGGAAGTTTCAAAATCACTATAGTAGTATGTGGTACATACAGGAATACTGGATGAACCTTCCCTCTGCTAAGAGAAAACAGAGAGTCACTCGCTTGACACTCCCTTAACACAAGGCAAGGTCCATTACGTCACAATCTACCTTCGTCAAATCGGGGAATATACTTTGTATTTACTGAAATAAATACAACAAACTAATTTTAACATATTAAATCTGCTTGTTTGCAAACTTTTATTTCTGATTTGAAGTTCCACTTTAAGGAATACAGAAGAGTCAGCTCCTCACTCTCAGACAGATTATTGGACAATAAAGGAGTGTCAACACCAAAAAAGCCATAAAGGCTGCTCAATCTGCTCTCTCCTCTTTTCAGCAAGTTCCCTGTCAACAGATGTGACATTTAATCAGTATAAACAGGAAGCTCTGCTATAGTGTAGTTCAAATATTAATTGAAAAATAATTTTAAACTGTAAAAAAATAACGAAAGGAGCATACACGAAGACAGCCACAGATGGGACTGCTCTCAGCCAGTAGCAGAGAAAGCCCAAAGTGCAAGCAGAGAATGCCAGGGGACTTATTGCCCAGCTTGGATTTTCGGCAGCAAGGCAAGAAAATTGTGTTGTATAGTTTTAAAAATAAGCTTTAGAATGTTTTTTTTTCACTTTTCATTAGTGACTATGTGATCTCAGTTTTTTTTTAAAAACAGTGACAGCGAATGTAACAGATGCCTTATTAAAATTACAGCCAATGTTACTGAGCTCTGGATCTTAGATTGATGAATATTGTCAGATAAATGGGACTTGAATGGGATACAAGGGAATCTTTTTTTTTAGAAGCAGCCAATCCTTTGATGAGTATTTGGTGGTGAAAAATGGTAAATGATCAACAAACCATTGACCTAATTTGGGGTTTTAGCTCAAGTAATCTGGAACTTGTAATACACACAAGTTGTGTGGATTCTAATACTCTTACCTAACTCCTTAACAAATATTTTAAGCCTTAACTCCAGCACAAGCATTATCATACATGTGAGCCACTAAATACAGTGCCTTAAAAAAGTATTCAGACCCCTTGAGATTTTCCAAATTTTGTCATGTTACAACCAAGAACGTACATGTATTTTGTTGAGATTTTATGTGATAGACCAACACAAAGTAGCACATGATTGTGAAATGGAAGGAAAATTATAAATGATTTTATTTATTTTTTACAAATAAATATCTGAAAAATGTGGCGTGCATTTGTATTCAGCCCCCTTTACTCTGAAACCCCTAACTAAAATCTAGTGGAACAAATTGCCTCTAGAAATCATCTAATTAGTAAATAGAGTCTATCTGTGTGTAATTGAATCTCAGTATAAATACAGCTGTTCTGTGAAGCCCTCTGATGTTTGTTGGGGAACCTAAGTGAACAAACAGCATTGTGAAGGCCAAGGAACACACCAGACAAGTCAGGGATAAAGTTGTGGAGAAGTTTAAAGCAGAGTTAGGTTATGAAAAAATATCCCAAGCTTTGAACATCTCACGGAGCACTGTTCAACCAATCATCTGAAAATGGAAAAAGTATGGCACGACTGCAAACCTACTAAGATATGGCCGTCCACCTAAACTGCCAGGCCGTGAAAGGAGAGCAATAATCAGAAAAGCAGCCAGGAGGCCCATGGTATCTCTGGAGGAGCTGCAGAAATCCACAACTCTGGTGGGAGAATCTGTCCACAGGACAACTATTAGTTGTGCACTCCACTAATCTGGTCTTTATGGAAGAGTGGCAAGAAGAAAGCCATTGTTAAAAGAAAAGCCATAAGAAGTCCCATTTGCAAGCCATGTGGGGGACACAGCAAACATATGGAAGAAGGTGCTCTGGTCAGGTGAGACTAAAATTTAGCTTTTTGGCCTAAAAGCAAAACGCTATGTGTAGCAGGAAACGAACACTGCACATCACCCTGAACACACCGTCCCCACTGTGAAACATGGCGGTAGCATCATCATGTTGTGGGGATGCTTTCCTTCAGCAGGGACAGGGAAGCTGGTCAGAGTTGATGGGTAGATGGACGGAGCCAAATACAGGGCAATCTTAGAAGAAAACCCGTCAGAGTCTGCAAAAGACTGGGACGTAGGTTCACATTTCAGCAGGACAACGACCCTAAACATACAGCCAGAGCTAAAATAGAGTCGTTTAGATAAAAGCATATTCATGTGTTAGAATGGCCCAGTCAAGTCCAGACCTAAATTAAAATTTAGAATCTGTGGCAAGACTTGAAAATTGCTGTTCATAGACGCTCTCCATCCAATCTGACAGAGCTTGAGCGATTTTGCAAATAAGAATGAGCAAAAATGTCACACTCTAGATGTGCAAAGCTGGTAGAAATATATCCAAAAAGACTTGCAGCTGTAATTGCAGCGAAAGGTGGTTCTACAAAGTATTGTACGCCACACTTTTAAGATATTTATATGTAAAACATTTTGAAAACCATTTATAAATTTTCCTTCCACTTCACAATTATGTGCCACTTTGTGTTGGTCTATCACATAAAATCCCAATAAAATATATTTATGTTTTTGGTTGTAACATGACAAAATTTGGAAAAATCCAAGGGGTATGAATACCATTTCAGGGCACTGTATACTATGTAATATAATATATACAGTAGATAGATGTATTTCTATGTGACAAGGCCACATAACAGAAGGCTTACACAATACGCATCTTAAAGCGGAGGTTCCGCGGCATTTTTTATTTTTTTTTTCCGCTTGCATGCAAAGTATTTGTAGATCACCAATTAGTACTCACGTGTTTGGTGACTTTAAACCTCCCCTGTCTTTTTTCTGGCAAAAGATGCACTTTTAAAATCAGCCGTCTGAATTTTCCATTTTGCTTGTGGGCATTTTGAAGCCCACAAGCACTGACTTCCTGGTGGTGGACGGTGTAATGCAGAAAAAGTTCCCCGGCGGATAAGGTTCCCCCCCCCTGTACTGCGCATGCGCGGCACGAACCTCAACGGAGTTTCCGAAAGTAGCCGAACATGTAGAGCTGCGAGTTAGCTCTACACGGCGCCTGCGCAATGACTAGGAGTCATGTAGAGCTGACTGCGCAGGCGCTGTGTAGAGCCGACTCGCAGCTCTTCCTGTTCGGCTACTTTCGGAAACTCCGTTGAGGTTCGTGCCGCGCATGCGCAGTACAGGGGGGGGGAACCTTATCCGCCGGGGAACTTTTTCTGCAGGACATGTCACATCTGGGCGAACTCCCAGATTGCATTGCGGGTGAATAGAAACGCCTACTCCCGCGGGAGTGAGTACCCGGAAGACGAAATTGGAAATGACATTAGTACGGTATGTACTACATAAAAAAAAAAAAAAGTGGCTAATGTACATGTTCGTTCTTTAAGGAGTGTGCTTGTATATGGATGTTATTTTGCCTGAACCTCCGCTTTAAATACAGTCCCACAACTGAGACTCATGCCATGCTAAAACAATAACTGACATTGTAAGTTAATTACTTTCATAGCAGTCGGATAGAGATGTGTGAAAATATATACATTAACTCTATCCAAAGTTATTTCCCACATGCCTAGGACTGCAGAAGGGAGGGGACCTTGTCAAGCTTCCAAATTCATACTTAGACAATGCTTAGCATTGGATCTATACATGTTCTCTAGTGGTAGCAATTGGTAGCTCTATGTAACAATCTGCATTTTCTTCTGTTTAATAAAGGCAGGCCATCTGTTTAGTCAAGCCCTTAGCATTGCCCTATTTGTGGAAATCACATTTCTTCAGTGCTGCATTCACAGCTTGTTCTTCACTACGTCATTCCCTTATCCTAATGCCATATATAGTATAAAGAAGAGACTATCAGTCTGTCTCCAAAAGTATTTTCTATGTGTGGCTTACATGGCGTGTGTCACACTACAGTCAGTCTAAGAATCTGACCTCTTGAATTCACGGACTAAGTTTCTAGATTTGTACAGCAGATCTAAAGCACACAATATGTTTTTTTTTTTTATAAATAACTAACATGTAAAGAAATGAGAAAATAAAACCAATTACATTCCTGAACCACAATAAATCTAAACATTGAACCTGCATTAGCGTATATGTCTTGACAGGCAGATGTCCCAGAGATGATGTAATATATACATTTTGTGACCTTACTAACCAAAAGGACATATTGACATCAGCGCTGTTTAGTTGCTGATGGCATAAAACAAGGCACAGTCATCAAAACTCTGATACATTCTTTTGTGTTTGTGAGATTATGAGGTTTGTAAAGAGTCTGTGTTCTATTATGTCTATACAACATTTTGAAAAGACCACTGTGGTCAATGGGAAATGTCAAAATGTTGTTAGTATTCAGTTGTCTACAGCAGTCAACAGCTATCCACAAATGTCTTTTTTGTGCAGAAACATGTAGATCATTGTATATTAGTCTTTCTCGGCCAGGGTTCCGTGGAACTCCAGGATTCCTTCAGAGGTTGTTAACGATTTCTTGAATAAAGATCTCCAACCTACACTGACCATCAATGAAAGGTTACAGTTTCTCCACTAACATCCAGTGTAAGGGGGCACTACACTGATCACCAAATTAAGGGGGACTATGCTGACCACTAGCATAAGGTGAGACTTCACTTTTCACAGTCTTCAGGCCACTATTACTATGTGTTTCATGATTATTATTAAAAATCATTTGTCGTAAAGAGCAGGGGGGTGTCGTAGAATAATGTGATCTGGTTGTCATATAGAGTTCTTTAAATTTGCCAAATTCTTTATTCTTTTATTTATTCCTGTATCTATGAACTTACTCTTTACATTAATTTTCCATGAATTGTAGTAGGGAGTGGAAATTGATGGACCCTTGGTGGTCAATAGACCAACCAGAAGACATGTTGAAAGAAGGTATGTACGCCAAACTTTTTTTAAAGTACAGATGGAGGGTGAGATGGGATGGGGGCTGGGAGGGGAAGGAGAACAGTACTTGAGTTGGGATCTAAAGAAAACCTGTCACAAACCTTAGCAATTCAAATAAAGCATATATTAATAAAAAATACAGAGTTTATCTTCAGTAAAAAAACACATTCAGTAAAAGCTAAGGCCCATTATTTCCAACCTTTCTTATAGTCTTTTAATCTTACATATGAGGGATTGGTGTCAGAATTTCCACATAAATTCTGCATGCTATATTTCTGAAACTTGGAATTGTTTTCACATCCAATTTTCACTGATGTTATGCCGCGTACACACGATCGGAAATTCCGACAAGAAAAGTTTGATGCGAGCTTTTGGTCGGAAATTCTGACCGTGTGTAGGCTCCATCTGACTTTTTCTGTCAGAATTTCCGACAGCAAAAATTTGAGAGCTCGTTCTCGATTTTTCCAACAAGAAAGGTTCTTGTTGGAAATTCTGATCGTCTGTATGCAATTCCGACGCGCAAAAAAACACGCATGCTCTGAATCAATTTGACACATGCCCGGAATCATTGAACTTAATTTTTCTCGGCTCGTTGTACTGTTGTACGCCACCACGTTCTTGACAGTCGGAATTTTGTTTGACCGTGTGTATGCAACACAAGTTTGAGCCAACATTCCATCGGAAAAAAATCCACGGTTTTCTTGTCGGAATTTTCGATCGCGTGTACGCGGCATTACAATGTGTTTACTCAGGATTGTGACAAACTAAAGCCAGCCTAGATGGATCGAATCTCAGCCGGATCAGCATGGACCAGCTGAGGATCGACCAATCTATGGGCAGGCTGGTTGTACTGAAGTCGATCCATCAATCGACTTCAGCACAACCACCATGTCATATTTTTTTCATGCAATCACTGCCAGGGCCTATAGCAGCAATCAGTGATCATTGTGTTCTTCTAGGCAGGGAAGGCTTCCCATTGGCAGAACTCAATAGCACTGCAGGAGGAAATTGAGAAACTTTCTTTCCTTCCACCCATGGTGGAAGGAAAAAAAGATTACATAATCTATAGGCTGCTTTACTTTAAAGTGGTTGTAAACCCACTTTTTCAACTTGCACCTACAGGTAAGCCTAGATTAAGGCTTACCTGTAGGTGCAAGAAATATCTCCTAAACCTACACGGTTTAGGAGATATTTACTAAAATGTCAAGCGCCGCTATCTACTGCGCATGCGCGCCGTAGACAACGGCGCATTTATGGGGTTAATCCCATTCACATACTCGGCTACTTCCCAGCAATCGCTGGGCGTAGCCGAGTGGGACGCCTCCCGCGCGCATGCACAGAGTGACATCTCCGCCGCTCCGGCCAATCACAGTGCCGGAGCGGCGCTGTGATTGGCTGGTGCGGCGATACCCGGAAGTAACATTCCGGCTATCGCCGCAGTGATGTCTGCAGCTGGACAGAGGGACGAGGACGGCTTCGGGGGCCCCGATCTAAGGTAAGTGGAACATAATGAGCTATTATGCTAGTCATAATAGCTCATTATGCCTTTCTCTTGCAGGTGGGCCAAAAAAAAAAGTGGGTTTACAACCACTTTAAGTTGTATCTAAAGTCTTAGATAAAGTGGGGAAAGGTCAGAAACCCTGTCAGTTTTTTATTGTTGTTTGTGTCTCTCCTGAGGAGATTTATTTTATATATTTGTCCTAGTAAACGTTGAAACCGACATTGAACGTGAGGGAAATCCAAAGTTTTGAGCTTAACAGTCATAGAGGAGAAATCTAGGGTGGACTTAATACAGAGACAAATGCCAAGGAGCCATTTCCCTCACTTTGGAGAAGTTTTCTCTCACTTGCTGTTATGTCTACAGGAAAGAGAATAAAGGAAAATCTTCCTAAGATGGTCAAAGTAGGGATGAGCTTCGTGTTCGAGTCGAACATACGTTCGACTCGAACATCGGCTGTTCGATCGTTCGACGAAGATCGAACGATTTGGGCCGTTCGCGCCAAATTCGAGTGACGCGAACGGCCCACAATGCACTACGTCATCGCAGTGTCATCCAGGCGCTGTGATTGGCCAAGCATGCACTGTGACCCCGCATGCTTGGCCAATCACAGCGCCGGCAGCGAGGAGAGCAATGATTGGCCTCAGGCAGGATGCCTGTGGCCAATTATTGCTGAGGGGGTTTAGTACACGCCCCACACTATAAAAGGCCGCCAGCGTGGCGGCCTTGTGTAGTGTGTTCCGGAGCAGGGAAAGAGAAGCATAGGCAGGGACAGTGTCATTATTTTTCCTTTACTAATCCTGGATTCCTTGTGTTTAGGGACAAATAAGGATAGGTAGGGAGAGTGTCAGTGACAGTGTGCTATTCTGTTCTAAACCAATCTTGCTGAACCATATTTTCAATCCTTGAGTTTAGGGACAGAGAGGTACAGTGAGGGAAAGTGTCAGTGTGCTATTCTGTTCTAAAACTATTTTGCTGAACCATATTTTCAATCCTTGAGTTGAGGGACAGAGTAGGACAGTGAGGGAAAGTGTCAGTGTGCTATTCTGTTCTAAAACTATTTTGCTGAACCATATTTTCAATCCTTGAGTTGAGGGACAGAGAGGTACAGTGAGTGAAACTGACAGTGTGCTATTCTGTTCTAAACCAATTTTGCTGTTCCATATGTTCAATCCTTGAGTTTAGGGACAGAGAAGGACACTCGTACAAATTATCAGTGTGCTATTCTGTGCTAAATCTTGTTTGTAGGGAGGGACAGAGTAGGACAGTGAGGGAAAGTGTCAGTGTGCTATTCTGTTCTAAAACTATTTTGCTGAACCATATTTTCAATCCTTGAGTTGAGGGACAGAGAGGTACAGTGAGTGAAACTGACAGTGTGCTATTCTGTTCTAAACCAATTTTGCTGTTCCATATTTTCAATCCTTGAGTTTAGGGACAGAGAAGGACACTCGTACAAATTATCAGTGTGCTATTCTGTGCTAAATCTTGTTTGTAGGGAGGGACAGAGTAGGACAGTGAGGGAAAGTGTCAGTGTGCTATTCTGTTCTAAAACTATTTTGCTGAACCATATTTTCAATCCTTGAGTTGAGGGACAGAGAGGTACAGTGAGTGAAACTGACAGTGTGCTATTCTGTTCTAAACCAATTTTGCTGTTCCATATTTTCAATCCTTGAGTTTAGGGACAGAGAAGGACACTCGTACAAATTATCAGTGTGCTATTCTGTGCTAAATCTTGTTTGTAGGGAGGGACAGAGTAGGACAGTGAGGGAAAGTGTCAGTGTGCTATTCTGTTCTAAAACTAATTTGCTGAACCATATTTTCAATCCTTGAGTTGAGGGACAGAGAGGTACAGTGAGTGAAACTGACAGTGTGCTATTCTGTTCTAAACCAATTTTGCTGTTCCATATTTTCAATCCTTGAGTTTAGGGACAGAGAAGGACACTCGTAGAAATTATCAGTGTGCTATTCTGTGCTAAATCTTGTTTGTAGGGAGGGACAGAGTAGGACAGTGAGGGAAAGTGTCAGTGTGCTATTCTGTTCTAAAACTATTTTGCTGAACCATATTTTCAATCCTTGAGTTGAGGGACAGAGAGGTACAGTGAGTGAAGCTGACAGTGTGCTATTCTGTTCTAAACCAATTTTGCTGTTCCATATTTTCAATCCTTGAGTTTAGGGACAGAGAAGGGACAGAGAAGGACACTCGTACAAATTATCAGTGTGCTATTCTGTGCTAAATCTTGTTTGTAGGGAGGGACAGAGTAGGACAGTGAGGGAAAGTGTCAGTGTGCTATTCTGTTCTAAAACTATTTTGCTGAACCATATTTTCAATCCTTGAGTTGAGGGACAGAGAGGTACAGTGAGTGAAACTGACAGTGTGCTATTCTGTTCTAAACCAATTTTGCTGTTCCATATGTTCAATCCTTGAGTTTAGGGACAGAGAAGGACACTCGTACAAATTATCAGTGTGCTATTCTGTGCTAAATCTTGTTTGTAGGGAGGGACAGAGTAGGACAGTGAGGGAAAGTGTCAGTGTGCTATTCTGTTCTAAAACTATTTTGCTGAACCATATTTTCAATCCTTGAGTTGAGGGACAGAGAGGTACAGTGAGTGAAACTGACAGTGTGCTATTCTGTTCTAAACCAATTTTGCTGTTCCATATTTTCAATCCTTGAGTTTAGGGACAGAGAAGGACACTCGTACAAATTATCAGTGTGCTATTCTGTGCTAAATCTTGTTTGTAGGGAGGGACAGAGTAGGACAGTGAGGGAAAGTGTCAGTGTGCTATTCTGTTCTAAAACTATTTTGCTGAACCATATTTTCAATCCTTGAGTTGAGGGACAGAGAGGTACAGTGAGTGAAACTGACAGTGTGCTATTCTGTTCTAAACCAATTTTGCTGTTCCATATTTTCAATCCTTGAGTTTAGGGACAGAGAAGGACACTCGTACAAATTATCAGTGTGCTATTCTGTGCTAAATCTTGTTTGTAGGGAGGGACAGAGTAGGACAGTGAGGGAAAGTGTCAGTGTGCTATTCTGTTCTAAAACTATTTTGCTGAACCATATTTTCAATCCTTGAGTTGAGGGACAGAGAGGTACAGTGAGTGAAACTGACAGTGTGCTATTCTGTTCTAAACCAATTTTGCTGTTCCATATTTTCAATCCTTGAGTTTAGGGACAGAGAAGGACACTCGTACAAATTATCAGTGTGCTATTCTGTGCTAAATCTTGTTTGTAGGGAGGGACAGAGTAGGACAGTGAGGGAAAGTGTCAGTGTGCTATTCTGTTCTAAAACTAATTTGCTGAACCATATTTTCAATCCTTGAGTTGAGGGACAGAGAGGTACAGTGAGTGAAACTGACAGTGTGCTATTCTGTTCTAAACCAATTTTGCTGTTCCATATTTTCAATCCTTGAGTTTAGGGACAGAGAAGGACACTCGTAGAAATTATCAGTGTGCTATTCTGTGCTAAATCTTGTTTGTAGGGAGGGACAGAGTAGGACAGTGAGGGAAAGTGTCAGTGTGCTATTCTGTTCTAAAACTATTTTGCTGAACCATATTTTCAATCCTTGAGTTGAGGGACAGAGAGGTACAGTGAGTGAAGCTGACAGTGTGCTATTCTGTTCTAAACCAATTTTGCTGTTCCATATTTTCAATCCTTGAGTTTAGGGACAGAGAAGGGACAGAGAAGGACACTCGTACAAATTATCAGTGTGCTATTCTGTGCTAAATCTTGTTTGTAGGGAGGGACAGAGTAGGACAGTGAGGGAAAGTGTCAGTGTGCTATTCTGTTCTAAAACTATTTTGCTGAACCATATTTTCAATCCTTGAGTTGAGGGACAGAGAGGTACAGTGAGTGAAACTGACAGTGTGCTATTCTGTTCTAAACCAATTTTGCTGTTCCATATTTTCAATCCTTGAGTTTAGGGACAGAGAAGGACACTCGTAGAAATTATCAGTGTGCTATTCTGTGCTAAATCTTGTTTGTAGGGAGGGACAGAGTAGGACAGTGAGGGAAAGTGTCAGTGTGCTATTCTGTTCTAAAACTATTTTGCTGAACCATATTTTCAATCCTTGAGTTGAGGGACAGAGAGGTACAGTGAGTGAAACTGACAGTGTGCTATTCTGTTCTAAACCAATTTTGCTGTTCCATATGTTCAATCCTTGAGTTTAGGGACAGAGAAGGACACTCGTACAAATTATCAGTGTGCTATTCTGTGCTAAATCTTGTTTGTAGGGAGGGACAGAGTAGGACAGTGAGGGAAAGTGTCAGTGTGCTATTCTGTTCTAAAACTATTTTGCTGAACCATATTTTCAATCCTTGAGTTGAGGGACAGAGAGGTACAGTGAGTGAAACTGACAGTGTGCTATTCTGTTCTAAACCAATTTTGCTGTTCCATATTTTCAATCCTTGAGTTTAGGGACAGAGAAGGACACTCGTAGAAATTATCAGTGTGCTATTCTGTGCTAAATCTTGTTTGTAGGGAGGGACAGAGTAGGACAGTGAGGGAAAGTGTCAGTGTGCTATTCTGTTCTAAAACTATTTTGCTGAACCATATTTTCAATCCTTGAGTTGAGGGACAGAGAGGTACAGTGAGTGAAACTGACAGTGTGCTATTCTGTTCTAAACCAATTTTGCTGTTCCATATTTTCAATCCTTGAGTTTAGGGACAGAGAAGGACACTCGTAGAAATTATCAGTGTGCTATTCTGTGCTAAATCTTGTTTGTAGGGAGGGACAGAGTAGGACAGTGAGGGAAAGTGTCAGTGTGCTATTCTGTTCTAAAACTATTTTGCTGAACCATATTTTCAATCCTTGAGTTGAGGGACAGAGAGGTACAGTGAGTGAAACTGACAGTGTGCTATTCTGTTCTAGACCAATTTTGCTGTTACATATTTTCAATCCTTGAGTTTAGGGACAGAGAAGGACACTCGTAGAAATTATCAGTGTGCTATTCTGTGCTAAATCTTGTTTGTAGGGAGGGACAGAGTAGGACAGTGAGGGAAAGTGTCAGTGTGCTATTCTGTTCTAAAACTATTTTGCTGAACCATATTTTCAATCCTTGAGTTGAGGGACAGAGAGGTACAGTGAGTGAAACTGACAGTGTGCTATTCTGTTCTAAACCAATTTTGCTGTTCCATATTTTCAATCCTTGAGTTTAGGGACAGAGAAGGACACTCGTACAAATTATCAGTGTGCTATTCTGTGCTAAATCTTGTTTGTAGGGAGGGACAGAGTAGGACAGTGAGGGAAAGTGTCAGTGTGCTATTCTGTTCTAAAACTATTTTGCTGAACCATATTTTCAATCCTTGAGTTGAGGGACAGAGAGGTACAGTGAGTGAAACTGACAGTGTGCTATTCTGTTCTAAACCAATTTTGCTGTTCCATATTTTCAATCCTTGACTTTAGGGACAGAGAAGGACACTCGTACAAATTATCAGTGTGCTATTCTGTGCTAAATCTTGTTTGTAGGGAGGAACAGAGTAGGACAGTGAGGGAAAGTGTCAGTGTGCTATTCTGTTCTAAAACTATTTTGCTGAACCATATTTTCAATCCTTGAGTTGAGGGACAGAGAGGTACAGTGAGTGAAACTGACAGTGTGCTATTCTGTTCTAAACCAATTTTGCTGTTCCATATTTTCAATCCTTGAGTTTAGGGACAGAGAAGGACACTCGTAGAAATTATCAGTGTGCTATTCTGTGCTAAATCTTGTTTGTAGGGAGGGACAGAGTAGGACAGTGAGGGAAAGTGTCAGTGTGCTATTCTGTTCTAAAACTATTTTGCTGAACCATATTTTCAATCCTTGAGTTGAGGGACAGAGAGGTACAGTGAGTGAAACTGACAGTGTGCTATTCTGTTCTAAACCAATTTTGCTGTTCCATATTTTCAATCCTTGAGTTTAGGGACAGAGAAGGACACTCATAGAAATTATCAGTGTGCTATTCTGTGCTAAATCTTGTTTGTAGGGAGGGACAGAGTAGGACAGTGAGGGAAAGTGTCAGTGTGCTATTCTGTTCTAAAACTATTTTGCTGAACCATATTTTCAATCCTTGAGTTGAGGGACAGAGAAGGATAGGCAGGGGACAGTGTCAGTGTCATTGTTGCTAAGCCTCCTGCACAGTATGCACCTGAAGGTAGCCCTTATTGCTCTTTTTCCCATCTCCCTGCAGGCCATCCATTAAAATGTCTGGAAGGCAACCAAGGAGAGGCAGACAGGAGGCAAAAAAAGAGGGCAAGCAGGCTCTGTGTCTGGGGGCAACAGTGCTGGTCGTGGACGCGGTGCATTGTCATCAGCACATGGCCATGGGACACGCTTGTCCTTGTTTTCGGCAGCTGGACATGTTGAGCCACATCATGCCGAAGACTTGGTAGAGTGGATGACCAAGCCCACCTCATCCTCCTCATCCTCTCTCACCCAGGCTCAGGGTACTGGCAAAGCAGCTGCCAAAGCGTCCTCTTCTCTGGTATCATTATCTTCATTAGTCAATCCTTCCCTAGACCCACCATGTCCTCCTCCTGAGGAGTCCCCCGAACTGTTTGAGCACAGTGTTGGGTACATGCTCCAGGAGGATGCCCAGCGTTTGGAAGGATCTGATGATGATACCCAGCTAGAGGAAGGCAGCAGCGTGAGAGCAGAGAGAGGGGATGCTCAAGAAGGACACCAATCTGGCAGTCATGCTCCAGCAGCTGCAGCATACTGCCAGATTGGCTCCAGTGATGAGGAGGGAGGGGATGATGAGGTCACTGACTCCACGTGGGTGCCTAATAGGAGAGAGGAGGAGGAGGAGGATGAGGAGGAGGCACATCTCCAACGAGGCAGGATGCCCTTGAGTGGCCAGCGTATGGGCAGCACACCGACGGAATCACACCGCAGAGCTCCGCCTGTGCAGGGCGCTGCCTCTGCCCTTCATTCAAAAAGTTCTTTGGTGTGGGCCTTTTTTGAGGCGAGTGCATCAGATCGCACAGCTGCTGTTTGCAACATATGTCTCAAGCGTATATCGCGTGGCCAAAACATCAGCCGCTTGGGCACCACATGCTTGATCAGACATATGTTGACCTGCCATGCAGCTTGTTGGCAAGCCTACCTTTAAGACCCACACCAAAGAACAAAGCTGACCTCTTCTTGCACCGCATCAGCTGGGATCTCCAACCCCACTATACCTTCACTCCTCTCTGAAACCTGCTCTGAGAGGAATGAAGGTGTAGAATTAGGTGTGTCACAGGCAAGTACTTGCAAGCACTCTGCTAGCAGTACACCAACGTCCGATTCTAGCAGGCAAATTTCCCTGCCCCAGCTGCTGGACCGTCGAAAGAAGTTCACTCCCAGCCATCCACATGCCCAGCGGTTGAATGCTAGCTTGGCTAAATTGCTAGCGCTTCAACTGCTGCCTTTTCAGTTGGTAGACTCGGCCCCCTTCCGTGAGTTTTTGCAATGTGCGGTTCCTCAGTGGCAGGTTCCCAAACGCCACTTTTTCGCACGGAAGGCGATTCCGCCTCTCTACAGGCATGTGGAAGGCAATGTCTTGGCCTCGCTGGACAGGGCGGTCAGCGGTAAGGTGCATATTACCGCTGACTCATGGTCCAGCAGGCATGGACAGGGACGTTACCTTTCTTTCACGGCCCATTGGGTCACTCTTTTGGCAGCTGGGAAGGATGCAGTACAAGGTGCAGTAGTGTTGGAGGTTTTTCCACCGCCACGCCTCCAAAATGCTACTACTGGTTGTGACACACCTCTCTCCTCCACCCCCTCCTCTTCTTCTTCCTCCATGGCCTCTTCCTGTGGTTTGTCCTCGGAACCAGCGGTGCTCCGTAGGCGTTCAAGGGGCTACGCAAGTATGCAGGCAAAAAGATGCCATGCCGTGCTTGCGCTGGTGTGTTTGGGGGACAGGAGCCACACTGGGGCAGAGGTCCTGTCTGCTCTGCAGGGGCAGGCCGAGAGGTGGTTGACGCCACGCCAGCTTAAGCCAGGAATGGTGGTTTGCGACAATGGCACCAACCTCCTCTCCGCCCTCCGACAGGGACAACTGACCCATGTGCCCTGTATGGCTCACGTCCTTAACCTGGTGGTGCAGCGGTTCTTGGGCAGGTACCCGGGCTTACAGGATGTCCTGAGGCAGGCCAGGAAAGTCTGTGTGCATTTCCGCAGATCTTATAATGCCAGTGCTCGCCTGGCTGAGCTTCAAAAGGAGTTGAACCTGCCCAAGAACCGCCTTATATGTGACATGCCCACCAGGTGGAACTCAACGATGGCCATGCTGCAGCGGCTGCACACGCAGCAGAGGGCCATCAATGAGTACCTGTGCGACTACGGCACCAGGACAGGGTCAGGGGAGCTCGGGTTTTTTTCACCACGCCAGTGGGGCATGATCAGGGATGCATGCACTGTCCTGGCACCATTTGAGGAGGCCACGAGGATGGTGAGCAGTGACAGTGCATGCATCAGTGACACTGTACCTCTTGTCCACCTGTTGGAGCACACGCTGCGTGGAATAATGGACAGGGCACTTGAGGCAGAACAGAGGCAGGAAGAGGAGGACTTCCTTGCCTCTCAAGGCCCCCTTTACCCAGACAGTGTTCCTTCTGTCCCACCCATCGCACAGGAAGAGGAGGAGGAGGAGGAGGATTGTGTCAGCATGGAGGTGGAGGCTGGCACTCAGCATCATCAGCAGCAGTCTTTTAGGGATGATTTACAGTCCCAAGAAACCAGTGGACTTGTACGTGGCTGGGAGGAGGTGGCTGCGGATCATGTCGTCCTTAGTGACCCAGAGGACTCCGGACTGAATGCCTCAGCTAACCTACGCTGCATGGCCTCCCTGATCCTGCAAAGTCTGCGGAAGTATCCTTGTATTCTTCGGATGAAGGAGAGGGACCATTACTGGCTGGCCACTCTCCTTGATCCACGGTACAAGGGTAAGGTTGCGGACCTTATCGTACCGTCGCAGAGGGAGCAGAGGATGAGACAACTCTGGGAGGCCTTGCAGAAAGGTCTGTGCAACGCGTTCCCAGAAACTGGGAGGTTACAAACTCCTGGTCCTGGACAACGAGTTGCTGAGGCTTCGGGCAGTCAAAGAAGGAGCGGTGGGGAAGGTGGCCGTCTGACCGATGCGTTCAGACAATTCTTTAGTCCGCAGCCCCAAAGTATGATCGGTTCCAGCAACCATCGCCAGCGTCTGATATACATGGTGCAGGAATACCTAGGGGCAAGGTCAGACTTGGACACCTTCCCCACCGAAAATCCTCTGGCTTACTGGGTCTTGAGGATGGATCACTGGCCAGAGCTAGCACAGTATGCAATTGAGCTACTGGCCTGTCCTGCATCCAGCGTTCTTTCAGAACGCACATTCAGTGCTGCTGGAGGATTTGTCACGGATCACAGGGTGCGCCTGTCCACCGACTCGGTTGATCGACTGACTTTCATCAAGATGAACCAGTCTTGGATCACCACCAGCTACCACACACCAGATGCTGATATAACAGACTAATTGATTTTAAAATGTCACATCCCTTCAAGACTGATGCTGATGCTGAGTGCCTGTGCTGTTATGTTGACTGGCTATCCTCCTCCTCCTCCTCAATGATACGATTAACGATGATAGCTTGGAAGATCATTTTGGTTTATGGGTGACGCCACCAGTGGCTAAGGCCCAATTTTTCAGCCCCTGTTTAACAGGGGCGTGTAATTACAATTTTTGATGCAATACTTTGCAACAGGCCTCATTGCTGTGCTCCAAGTACAGTATCTGTGAGGGGTTGCAGTGTTGTGCCACCAGTGCCTAAGGCCCAATTTTTCAGCCCCTGTTCAACAGGGGCATGCAATTATAATTATTGATCTAATAATTCACAGCAGGGCCCATTGCTGCGCCCACCAAGAGTAACTGTCAGGCCTTACAGTGTTGTGGCACCAGCACCACCATCACCACCACCACCACCACCAAAGGCCCAATTTTTCAGCCCCTGTTCAACAGGGGCATGCAATTATAATTATTGATCTAATAATTCACAGCAGGGCCCATTGCTGCGCCCACCAAGAGTAACTGTCAGGCCTTACAGTGTTGTGGCACCAGCACCACCATCACCACCACCACCACCACCAAAGGCCCAATTTTTCAGCCCCTGTTCAACAGGGGCATGCAATTATAATTATTGATCTAATAATTCACAGCAGGGACCATTGCTGCGCCCACCAAGAGTAACTGTCAGGCCTTACAGTACTTACAGTGTTGTGGCACCAGCACCACCATCACCACCACCACCACCACCAAAGGCCCAATTTTTCAGCCCCTGTTCAACAGGGGCATGCAATTATAATTATTGATCTAATAATTCACAGCAGGGACCATTGCTGCGCCCACCAAGAGTATCTGTCAGGCCTTACAGTGTTGTGGCACCAGCACCACCATCAAAGGCCCAATTTTTACTACCACTGATCAACAATTATATGTTATTACAATTCCTGATATTATACTTGACAGCAGGGCGTTCCAGCACCCACCAAGAATAACTGTGAGTGCTTTCAGTGTTGTGCCAACACCAACACCTAAGGGGCCAATTTCTGCAGAGTATATACGGAAGGTCCCTACTTTCAAACATCCAACTTACAAACTACTACTACTTGCAAACGGAAGAAGACAACAGGAAGTGAGAGGAAATCTACCCCTTGGAAGGAAAATTCTCTCCTGTAAGAATTAATATGGGAGAAAGGTGTCTCCTCTCTACTGATGCTTCATCACCAATCCTTGTTTCAATAAAAACACCACATTTCAAAAACATTTGTCATTGGGACGCAAAGTGAGGTGAAATGTTCTGAACAGGGGCACAGACAGCAAAAAAAATGTGACAGGGGTGATAACCGTTCCCTATGTTTTACAAAAAGCTAAAAAAAAGGAATTTGCCATGGAGCTCCACTTAAACAATGCAGCTGTTCAAAATTACAAACAGATTCTACATAAGAACAAACCTACAGTCCCTGTCTTGTATGCACCGCCTGTATACGGCTGTTCAGAGTATATAGGTCCTTTTTTATTTTGTGTGCGGGGTTCCCCTTAATATCCATACAAGACCCAAAGGGGCTGGTAATGGGCTGGGGTAGGGGGGTGGGGTTGATGGGATAGCTATGCCATTTTTCCTAAAGATTTTCATCCATATTACCAGACATTGCATTAAAGCCGCAAGCAGTTTTAAATGGCTTTTTTCCCTTTAGAAATGTTATTTTGTGCAGGGACAGTTCTAAACACGGGAAACACGTGGCACTTCACAGGCATACTTTAGACACCCCCCAGGTACAATATTTAAAGGAATATTTGACTTTTTTTTTTCACTTTATGCATCATTAAAATGACTGCTCCCGGAAAACGTCCGTTTTTAAAACTTCTTTTTGCATTGATACATGTCCCCTGGTGCAGAAGCCGGGTTCCCAAACTCTGTTTCGGACAATAACATGGATAATAGTCATTATAATTAGCACTTTAGAATCCGAACGTTCGCATCCATTGTATTTAATAGGGTTCTAATGTTCGTGCGAACTTTCGGTCCGTTCGCGGGTTCTGGTGCGAACCGAACCCGGGGGTGTTCGGCTCATCACTAGGTCAAAGTAAGCATGACAGGGTTTTAACAACTCCCCAATCAAAAATATAAACATTTTGGATTTATATACAGGCATTCACTGGCTATTGTTTAAAATGGGTGGAATTGGTTGGGCCAACTCAATATTGAACCCTACGGACTTAGGCCGGATGCCATTAAAGTTCATGTGCATGTAAAGGCAGGCGTTCCAATACTTTTGGCAATATAGTGTGTGTGTGTATATATATATATATATATATATATATATATTGGTTCTGCTACCTTGCAGCTGTATGGTGCAATGTTTTCTAACCTTACTTTTACCCATTTCATTGACCTTTCTCTCAGCGTTACAGGCATGTCACTACTATGTTGGCTGGTCTTGCTATAATATGGAGGACCATGAATGCCTAGGAAGATGTGAATGATGTTCTTAGCCCCTTATGACTGCAGAGGTCAACTTCAAGACACTAACTGTAGAAAGACAGAATGTTATTAAAGCCCTGAGGGAGGTTTCCACAGAGGCAAGTTTTTTTGTATTAGGTCACTTCCATTGAATTGGTATAAATACTTTCTGAAAAATAAATTATGCAATGTTATTTTTAATTGTGAAATCCTTACATTAGAGAAAAATTACTACTGTTCTAGAAATTAATAAAATAATTGTTGAACATAATTAGCAGAATTGGTTAAGCTGTTGTCTGGCCAAAAAAATAAAAAATAAAAACAAATACCGCTATATTGCAGAGAGAGAGGTACGGGTGATGCTGCCCAATGTTAGTATGTGTGCAAATATAGTGACTACCCCTTTAAATAAAGTGCTAAAAAAGTATGTGCTGCAGTACAAATGAATCTAGAAGCAAATTAAATCAATTTATAGGCACTGTCCCTTTTAGAAAGTGCTCAGTAAAAAAGTGTATATTACTTAAGGAGATTAAACACATCATCTGCTTTCACATAACCTAAATTCATCTAATGTGATCAAAAAGTGCAGTAGTGCCCAGTAAAACAAAAATTCATATGTGCAAAAAACACTGTGCAACATATATATATAAATGTAGCACACAAACCTTTTTCTCGCCTGGCTCACTTGCAAGTCAAGGCACACCGTGCTATATGGCCGTACCCCAGTGCCGGGACAAGGTCATCCGGTGCCCAGGGCGAAGATGAAAAACTGCGCCCCCCCCCCTGCGCTGTGAAAAGCTACAGCACCTACAGATGATGGGATCTATACTAATGCATCAGTGACAGTGCATTAACTCCCTTCCTGCTGCATATTACCATTACCATTGCTAATTAAGCAAACTCCCCTCAGAGACTGCAGACATGATATACTGTAAGACAAGAGATGGTCAGAGACTGAGAACATGATACAAGAGATGGTTAGAGACTGAGGACATCATACTAAAGATGGTCAGAGACTGCAGACATGATACAAGAGATCAATGCAGTCTCACCAGTGCCCATTAAATGCAGCCTACCGCTGTACCCATCAATGACGCCTCACTGTGCCCATAATCGCAGCCTCACTGTGCCCATAATTGCAGCCTCACTGTGCCCATAAATGCAGCCTCACTGTGCCCATAATTGCAGCCTCACTGTGCCCATAATCACAGCCTCTCTGTGCCCATAATCGCAGCCTCTCTGTGCCCATAATCACAGCCTCTCTGTGCCCATAATCACAGCCTCTCTGTGCCCATAATCGCAGCCTCACTGTGCCCATCAATGCCGCTTGCCTCTCTGTGCCCATAATCGCAGCCTCTCTGTGCCCATAATCACAGCCTCACTGTGCCCATCAATGCCATCTCGCTGTGCCCATCAATGCCGCCTCTCTGTGACCATAATTGCAGCCTCTCTGTGCCCATAATAGCAGCCTCTCTGTGCCCATAATCACAGTCTCTCTGTGACCATAATCGCAGCCTCTTTGTGACCATAATCGCAGCCTCTCTGTGACCATCAATGCCGCCTCACTGTGCCCAGCAATGCCGCCTTACTGTGCCCATCAATGCTGCCTCTCTGTGACCATAATTGCAGCCTCTCTGTGACCATAATTGCAGCCTCTCTGTGACCATAATCACAGCCTCTCTGTGCCCATTGCAGCCTCTCTGTGCCAATAATAGCAGCCTCACTGTGCCCATCACAGTGTCTCTGTGCCCATAATTTCAGCCTCTCTGTGCCAATAATCACTGCCTCACTTTGCCTAGGAATGCAGTCAGACTCACCATAGCCTGCCCTGGCTGGATCACACAGCGGACATCTCCCGCAGCACTGTGTGTCACATAGCTGGGTCTGTGTGTGTGTTCGGCCGGCGGCGCCATAACAAGGTCCCGCCCCCCTAGACCGGCTCGTGTGATAGGCGGAACACTGATTCAATCTGCTACCACATGAGCTGGTCTAGGGGGGCGGGACCGGCACCGCCGAACACATACACAGATTCAGCTCCCTGATACACAGCGCTCCCGGTCAGGAGATCGGCGCTGTGAGACAAACAAGAGAAGGAGGTGGGAGGGGAGGGAAGAGCTGCAGCCACAGATAAAAGCGGTACCGCCGCCTCATGACAGGCAGCCTGTAACGTGGCCTCTACTGCGCCCCCTTCCTCCAGTAAATGGTCCCGCCCAGGGCATCCACCCCTTCTGCCCACCCCTTGTACCGGCCCTGCCGTACCCTCCTGTTTGAGGAGGTTAAGCAGTGTTCACAATTTTGGGTCCTGCGGCGAGTTACCTTCCTCCACTGGTTCTCTTCCCCAGAGTATGGGGTCAAGTCTCTATTTCTTCCCCAAAGAAACAATGTCCAGAAACACTTTAACTCCAATGGAGAGTTTATTTTCTATTTTTGCTGCGTAGTAGATAGAGACAGATAGATGAAAGAATGAATAGTGTGAGATTAGATCCAGGCACAATCAGTAACCTCATCGCCACTCGATCCAGAGTGGGTTTAGCTCACCCGGATAGTCCTCTCTCACAGTCTTAGCAGCCGGTGTGGAGCTCGAACAGTTCTGTCACCCTATCCCCTCCAGGGACAGGCACAAGAAATCCTCTAACCTCTGTAGACTTTTAAGAACAGGATAATGCCAATGGGCACTCTACAGGTTAGTCCTCCCAAACATGGAATCCTTCCCTCTGACAGGTCACCAGGCCTCTCCCGAGACAGCAATCTTCCATTACTCATCTCCTCAGTGAGACCGATCCTCCCCTGGCTTCCTCTTGGTCAGAGCGGGTACCCTCACCTGGCACTCTGGGACTCCAATGGGCGAATTGTAGACCCAGTTAAAAGTACTGGGCCCACCCGGAACGTTGCAGCCTCGGGCCAAAGGTGCCAGAGACCTCTCTGCCAGTCACTGCACCCCCGAGGGGCACACCCCTCCGGCACCTCCACTCCACTCCAACCTCCAACTCTCCACTCCCCGACCTCTCTAAAGATGGCGTCTGCCCCTTATGTACCCTCTCCCAGCATGCACAGCAGGCCAACCATGCCCACCGCACCGCTGCCGAGAGAGGACACCCTAAGGCCTGCAATGCCACCCCTGGCTCAACCCTGACCTGATATGGCAGCGCCACCTACAGGCCACAGGGAACCGTACACCAAGCAGCATCACATAGGCAGAGGCCAATACCTAGCAATCAAAAATGGTCCGAGCCTGGCTACCAGCTCAGACCAACCCCTAAATTTAGGCACATAACACCCCTAAAAAGTGAATACCCGCTACATAAACAACATATATACTGTCCCTTTAAGAGGTGTTGAGTGAGAGTATATGTATTGCTTAGGGCAGGGATCCTCAAACTACGGCCCTCCAGCTGTTGTGGAACTACACATCCCATGAGGCATTGTAAACCTCTGACATTCACAAACATGACTAGGCCTGATGGGAATTGTAGTTCCTGAACAACTGGAGGGTCATAGTTTGAAGACCCCTGGCTTAGGGAGATGAATTAATATAAATTCACATATATAACCTTAATTCATCTGCTATGAATATAAAGTGCAATTGTGCCTGGTAAAAAAAAAAATACAAATGTGCCAAAACAATGCACTGTGCAACAAAGCAAAAAATATCAGTCCATAGGAACTCTCTTAGTCCAAGGTAACTTGTGCTTGAATATCCATGCAAAAATAAGCAAATGGGGAATGGGTGGAAATCACTTGTGCTCCCCTTCAGAGCTACACTCACCAGATGGCTGTACCCCTGCAGGGGCAAAAGGCACTGTATGTAAATGCTTCCAATCTCTTTATGAAACGTCTGGTATCTCCGCCTCTTCCTCAATGTATATGGTCAGTGGATATGCTCATATGGGAATGGGTGGACAAAGAAACATCTCATAGTGTAATTCCCCGAGGCAGGGCTTGAAGCATCATCACGTCACGTCCGGTTTCCTGTTCTTCGGTCTGTGGAACGCAGGGCGTCCCGGACATAGTGTTTACTATGTGCGCATATACTTCCTCGTTGCTGTAAGTGAATTTTTGGCTTTTAATAATAAATTATTTACCAACGGAATTACACTATGAGATGTTTCTTTGTCCACCCATTCCCATATGAGCATATCCACTGACCATATACAGCAGAGATTTTCAAACTACGACCCTGAACAACTGGAGGGGCAAAGTTTGAAGATCACTGATATACAGTAAGGAGGAGAAGGAGGAGATACCAGACATTTCATAAAGGGTTTGGAAGCATTTACATACGGTGCCTTTCGCTCCTGCAGGGGTATAGCCATCTGGTGTGTGTAGGTCCAAGGGGGGAGCACAAGTGATTTCCACCCATTCACCATTTGGTTATTTTTGCACGGATATTCAAGCACAAGTCATCTTGGACTGTAACCCACAATGTTGCACAATGAATTGTTTTGGCAAATTTGTATTTTTGTTTACTATACACAATTGCACTTTATATTTATAGCAGATGAATTAAGGTTATACTATATATGTGGAGGTATATGATGTGATTAATCTCCCTAAGCAATATATATACTCTAACCCAACACTTCTTAAAGAGACAGTATATATGATTTTTTTATTTTTCTATACTTTTTTGTTTTTGTACTTTGTTGCCTAGTGTATTTTTGTTTACCGGGCACAACTGCACTTTATGATCATGTAGCAGGGTCCCCAAAATTTAACCCCGCTATACCTAAATTTAGGGGAAGGTTTGAGCTGTAGTTGGGCTCGAACCACCTTAATTGTTAGGACATTCTGTTTTATACCGCAGGTAGTAGTATACTGATGCGTGGTTCCCTGTGGCCTGTAGGTGGCACTGCCATAATGGGCCAGGGTTGAACCGCTGGTGTTGTTCTGTGCCTTGGATGTCCTCTCTCGACGGTTGTGTGGTGGGCATGGTTGGCCTGCTGTGCACGCCAGGAGAGGATATAAAAGGGGCAGACGCTGCTTGCAAAGGGTTGGAGGTCGGGGGCTCGGTCTTGGTTCCAGAGTTGGAGTCCTGGTACGTGGTACCTGGCCCTCCTGGCCAGGGGCCCACGTACGCATCGGTCCCAGGCACCTTTAGCCCTGGGGCTGCAGCAACAACCTTGGGCCCAGCACCTTTAGCTGGGGCCCGTGTCCTGGAAGGAGAAATCCCAGGGTGCCTCTGGCATGGGGACCTGTTCTGAGATGAGGAGGCCGGGGGAGGACCCTTCTGAGGGACCGGGGGAAAAGTTCACGGAGAAAGAAGGGCCTGGTAACTCTCTGCAGGGATTAGATCCATCCAACACCAGAGGATTGGGATTAACGGTTCTGTGGCAGAGAATCTCCTAGTCGCATCTAGAAAAGGAAAACTAAAGAAACGTTCGAGCATCACTTCGGCTGCTAGGATCCGCTTTCATAGGGAACTATCCGGGTGAGCTAAGCCTACTTGAAGAACGAGTAGTGAATTCATAAGTTGTCTTGTGCCTGGACTTATATCCAAACTCTGAAGCCCTGTACACACGATCGGTTTTACCGATGAAAACAGTCCGATGGACTTTTTTCATCGGACAAACCGTTCGTGTATGGGACCCATCGGTCTTTTTTCCATCGGTTTTTAAAAATAGAACGTGTTTTAAATTTTTCCGATGGATCAAAAACCGATAGCAAATTCCGATCGTCTATGGGCAAGTTCATCGGATAAAAAACCCACACATGCTCAGAATCAAGTCGACGCATGCTCAGAAGCATTGAACTTAATTTTTCTCGGCTCATTGGAGTGTTTTACGTCACCGCGTTTGGAACGGTCGGTTTTTTGACTGATGGTGTGTAGGCAAGACTGATGGAAGTCAGCTTCATCGGATTTTCGATGGACAAAACCATTGGATTAGAATCCATAGGATATCCGATCGTGTGTACGAGGCTTTACTGTCCTGTCTTCTATCCACCCTTTTTATTCATTGATTTTGCATATAGAGAAATAAACTCTATGTTGGAGTTTACTACTGGTGTGGACCTTGGAGTTACTTGGGGATATAAAGACTTGTCCTTACATATCGGTGAGGGACGAAAACCAACTAAAGGGAGAACCTTGCTGCAGGACCCTAGTTTGTGACACTGCTCAACCTCTTCACACAAGAGGGTGCGGGCAGGTAGCATGGTGTGTCTTTCCTATCAGTGAGCCAAAGGGGAAATTGCATGCCAGTGTGCTACAATCACATTAGATGAATTTAGGTTATATGTGAAAGCAGATAATGTGTTTAATCTCTTTAAGTAATATACACTTTTTTACTTTCTGAAAGTGACTGTGCCTATGAATTGATTTAATTTGCTTCTATATTCATTTATACTGCAACACATTATTTTTCAGCACTTTATTTACAGGGGTAGTGCACGATATTTGCGCACATACTACATACTAACATTGGCAGCTCCACCCATACCTCTCTCTATTAATTTTTGTATACTCCACCTCTGGTGGGGTATTTGGGTAAGGCAGCAGCCATATTTGAAGTCCTTAGTGTAGAATCCAATATTCATTCAAATACCACTATATTTTTGGAATACTTTTTTTTATGCAACTTTCAGTTCTCTTTACTTAAATGTGATACTAAAGTCTATGTTTTTTTTTCCTTAAAAATAACAAACATGTTTTACTTACCTGCTCTGTGTAGCACTACCCCCGTAGGAGCTGCTGGTTTAAGTGTTGGGTTTGCACGTCACCTCTTTTAGCTTCGTTGTCAGGGTGAGAAAGTCTGTAGTAAATGCAATGTCCACACAAGATGTAAAACCTTCAACTGTTGGTTTTATTTTTGCTGCAGTAACTTGTGTAGAAAGTAGAAGATAGGGGAAGAGTAGGGGAAGGTTCAGGTACACATTGTAGAACACACAAACGTCTATAGTCATTCACCACTCTCACTTTTGAGTGGGTATTGCTCACCCGGATAGACCCCTCCAGTAACGGCCCGTCCATAGGGGGCGCCCGGGCGCCGCCCCCCCCCCCCTCCTGTGGTCACCAAAAAAAAAAATGTAAAAAAAAAAAAAAAAACGGGCCCTTTAAGAGTTTTTTTTTTTAAATGTCTTTCTTTTACACATGGCGGCGCGACCATGGTGGGCGCAGAAGCGCCGCTACCGCTCGCTTCTGCGCCCAGCAGTCACTCACCACAACAATACATAGGTTTATGCATTGCATGAACCTATGTATTGCTGCCGCCCACTATTCAGATGGCCGGCCCCTTGAGCGCCGGCCATCTGAATCACAGCGTCTGGTTGGTCTTTAGAAGTGCCTATCAGAGCCAGCAGGCTCTGATAGGCTTCCCGACTACAGCCTGAGGGCTGTAATCGGCTTCTAAATATCTAATGAGAGGACGCACGGGGGTGCGTTCCCTGGCCAATCAGGTTCACCGGGTCTGGTTACCGGTAACCTGATTGGCTGAAGTGACATCGAAGGCGGGAGAAGACATTGAGGACGGAAAAAGGACGGCGCTGACTCGAGGAAGGTAAGTGCAGGGCTGGGGGGGGAAACTGGCTGTATTATGAGGACAAACTGGCTGCATATGGGGGAGAAACTGGCTGCATATGGGGGAGAAACTGGCTGCATATGGGGGAGAAACTGGCTGCATTTGGGGGAGAAACTGGCTGCATATGGGGGAGAAACTGGCTGTATTATGGGGGAGAAACTGGCTGTATTATGGGGGAGAAACTGGCTGCATATGGGGGAGAAACTGGCTGTATTATGGGGGAGAAACTGGCTGCATATGGGGGAGAAACTGGCTGTATTATGGGGGAGAAACTGGCTGTATTATTGGGGGAGAAACTGGCTGCTTATGGGGGAGAAACTGGCTGTATTATGGGAGAGAAACTGGCTGTATTATTGGGGGAGAAACTGGTTGCATATGGGGGACAAACTGGCTGCATATGGGGGAGAAACTGGCTGCATATGGGGGAGAAACTGGCTGCATATGGGGGAGAAACTGGCTGCATTTGGGGGAGAAACTGGCTGCATATGGGGCAGAAACTGGCTGTATTATGGGGGAGAAACTGGCTGCATATGGGGGAGAAACTGGCTGTATTATGGGGGAGAAACTGGCTGTATTATTGGGGGGAGAAACTGGCTGCTTATGGGGGAGAAACTGGCTGTATTATTGGGGGAGAAACTGGCTGTATTATTGGGGGAGAAACTGGCTGTATTATTGGGGGAGAAACTGGCTGTATTATTGGGGGAGAAACTGGCTGTATTATGGGGGAGAAACTGGCTGTATATGGGGGGAAACTGGCTGCATTTGGGGACAAACTAGTGACGTTTGGGCACAGTGGCTGCGTTTTAATGGGCACAGTGGCGGCAATTGATGAGTATTTTTTTTTTTCAGTTTGTTTGCGCCCCCCCAAAAAATTTGAGCACCAGCCGCCACTGGACCCCTCTCACCTGGCCTAGCAACCGGGATGATGCACGAACCAGTTTCAGGACAGTCTCTGCCACAGACCGTATGAGAACAAATGTGGATAGCCAGGAATCCTCTGCCACAGGATTTCAGTCCCGAACTTCCAGCCGTTGAAGAACCTTTAAGCTGATCCGGCGAACTGCTTGGCTTTTAAAGTAGCGGATCCCGTCTTAACCACTTAACGACCGCCCACCGCCGATTTACGTCGGCAGAATGGCACCGACAGGCAGAATCACGTAGATCTACGTGATCGCCTTTGTGCAGTTGGGGGGTCCATCCGGACCCCCCTTCACTGCAGTGAGCGGCCGTTAAGTGTTCGGGAGCGATCAGGCATGAGGGGGCGGCCACTCGATTCCGCCCCCCCCCCTCGCGATCGCTCCCGGCCAATGAAAATGCTTCCTCCGCCATGTGATGTAAACACAGGCAGGAGGAAGTGATGTCATCTCCCTCGCCGCGGTCTTTTCGTTCCCGGCGCCGAGCAGAGAAGAAGCAGGTTAGTGCACCAACAGTCCACTGACACGTAGGTACACATAGGCACACAAATCACCCCCCAGTCACCCCCAGATCACCCCCCAGGTCACCCCAAAGCCCCCAATCACAGTGTCACTGATTGCAGTGATCATTTATTTTACTGATCACTGCATTTAGTGTCATCTGTGATTGTAAAAAGTTGCAGGGCAGTTAGGATTAGCCCCCATTAGGTCCAGGGTATCCCCCTAACCCCCCCTAATAAAGGTTTAACCCCTTGATCACCCCCCAGGTAACCCTTTCACCCCCTAACTTCAGCGTCACTAAGCGATTGTTTTTCCGATCGCTGTATTCGTGTCGCTGGTGTTTTAGATAGGCAGTTATTTTTTTTTAGGTTCGCCGCAGGTTTTTATTAGTGTCAGGTACCCCCATATATTATTTTAACCCCCTGATTGCCCCTAGAGTTAACCCTTTCACCAGTGATCGCCGTATAAGCGTCACTGGTGTCACTGGTTAGCCAGTAAGTTATTTAGTTATTTAGGTTACCCGTCAGGTTTTTATATAGTGTCAGGTACCCCCATATTTAACCTAATAAAGGTTTTAACCCCCTGATTGCCTCTAGTTAACCCTTTCACCAGTGATCACCATATAAAGGTTACGGGTGACGCTGGTTGATTATTTTGCTTTTTATAGCATCAGGGCACCCGCCGTATATAACCCAATAAAGGTTTAACCCCCCTGATCGCCCGGCGGGTGAGATCAATTAGGTTTTAGCGCCAG
Organism: Rana muscosa; assembly: GCA_029206835.1. Lineage (NCBI taxonomy): Eukaryota > Metazoa > Chordata > Amphibia > Anura > Ranidae > Rana > Rana muscosa. Next base: position 189,580,337 of record CM055122.1, on the reverse strand, counting down.
AGAGGGTCTGCGTCGCCCCAGGCAGTGTTAGGTTAGTGACAGTAACGCTAACACCCACGCGCAAAGCATACACCCCCCTTAGTGGTATAGTATCTGATCAGATCTGATCAGATCTATACTAGCATCCCCAGCGGTTTAGGGTTCCCAAAAACGCAGTGTTAGCGGGATCAGCCCAGATACCTGCTAGCGCCTGCGTTTAGCCCCTCCGCCCAGCCCAGCCCAGCCCAGCCCACCCAAGTGCAGTATCGATCGATCACTGTCACTTACCAAACACAACACACATAACTGCAGCGTTCGCAGTGCTTGGTTTTTGGGGCCCTGTACGCGGCTAGGCTCCCAAAAAGTCCCACACATGTGGTATCCCCGTACTCAGGAAAAGCAGCAGAATGTATTTTGGGGTGCAATTCCACATATAACCATGGCATGTGTGAGCAATATATCATTTAGTGACAACTTTTTGTACATTTTTTTTTTCTTTTTGTCATTATTCAATCATTTGGGACAAAAAAAAAAATATTCAATGGGGTCAACATGCCTCTCAGCAAATAGCTTGGGGTGTCTACTTTCCAAAATGGGGTCATTTGGGGGGGGTTTTGTGCCATCTTGGCATTTTATGGCCTTCAAAACTGTGATAGGTAGTGAGGAGTGAAATCAAAAATTTATGCCCTTAGAAACCTTGAAGGCGGTGCTTGGTTTTTGGGGTCCCGTACGCGGCTAGGCTCCCAAAAAGTCCCACACATGTGGTATCCCCGTACTCAGGAGAAGCAGCAGAATGTATTTTGGGGTGTAATTTCACATATGCCCATGGCATGTGTGAGCAATATATCATTTAGTGACAACTTTGTGCAAAAAAAAAAAAGTTTGTCATATTCCCGCAACTTGTGGCAAAATATAAAATATTCCATGGACTGAACATTTCTCTCAGTAAATAGCTTGGGGTGTCTACTTTCCAAAATGGGGTCATTTGGGGGGGTTTTGTGCTATTTTGGCATTTTATGGCCTTCGAAACTGTGATAGGTAGTGAGGAGTGAAATCAAAAATTTGCGCCCTTAGAAATCCTGAAGGCGGTGCTTGGTTTCCGGGGTCCCGTACGTGGCTAGGCTCCTAAAAAGTCCCACACATGTGGTATCCCCGTACTCAGGAGAAGCAGCAGAATGTATTTTGGGGTGCAATTCCACATATAACCATGGCATGTGTGAGCAATATATCATTTAGTGACAACTTTTTGTAATTTTTTTTTTTTTTGTCATTATTCAATCACTTGGGACAAAAAAAAAAAATATTCAATGGGCTCAACATGCCTCTCAGCAATTTCCTTGGGGTGTCTACTTTCCAAAATGGGGTCATTTGGGGGGGTTTTGTACTGCCCTGCCATTTTAGCACCTCAAGAAATGAGATAGGCAGTCATAAATTTAAAGCTGTGTAAATTTCAGAAAATGTACCCTAGTTTGTAAACGCTATAACTTTTGCGCAAACCAATAAATATACGCTTATTGACATTTTTTTTACTAAAGACATGTGGCTGAATACATTTTGGCCTAAATGTATGACTAAAATTGAGTTTATTCGATTTTTCTTATAACAAAAAGTAGAAAATATCATTTTTTTTCAAAATTTTCGGTCTTTTTCTGTTTATATCGCAAAAAATAAAAAATCGCAGAGGCAATCAAATACCATTAAAAGAAAGCTCTATTTGTGGGAAGAAAAGGACGCAAATTTCATTTGGGTACAACATTGCATGTCCGCACAATTTACAGTTAAAGCAGCGCAGTGCCGAATCCCAAAAACAGGCCTGGTCCTAATGGCCCGAAATGGTCCGGGGCTTAAGTGGTTAACAAGGTCACCAGGCCTATCCCGAGACATTAGCACTTTGCTGGTCTCCTCCAGGGCAGGTCCTCCCCCGGTTTCCTTCATTAAGCAGCTTCCTCCCTCTTGGTGGACAGCTTGGGATTCCCTTTAGGATTGTAGGCCCCAGTCATCATAACTGGGCCTACTCAATAGCGATGCAGCCTCGGGCCAACGTGGCCCAGAGACCGGAACCACACACACATACCTCGCGCCAGGAGGGCAGCGAGGCGAAAAACCACCTCAATGGCGTCTGTCCCTTAAGTATCCCTCCCCAGCATGCACAGCGGGGCACCACTCCCACTGTACCGCTGCCGAGAGGGGACACCCAATACACCATGGTTTGCCTGCATTCCAACATGGACCTGAGGTGGTAACGCCACCTACAGGCAATAAGGGAAACTGCTATCAGGCAAACCACAACCAGAACAGAGGCAAATTATGCAAATTGACAGTCTGAGCCCAACTATTGGCTCAGACACCCCCTAAATTTACAATAGCGCCCGATCATTTGGGGCAGGGCGCTACATCTGTAAAATGATTTTGCACAGAGCAGCCAGATCCTCCTCTTCTCGGGTCCTTCGTTGGCGCTCCTGGCCCCTCCCTCCTGTCGAGTGCCCCCACAGCAAGCACCTTGCTATGGGGGAACCAAGCCTCAGCTCTGTGTGTCTATTCAGACATGGAGCCTTAATTCAGCCCCACCCCCTCTCTCTCATGATTGGCTAACTGAATTTGACCTGAGCGGGAGCCAATGGCGCCGCTGCTGTGTCAGGAGAGAGAGTTCTGGATGGCCGAGGTATTCCTGCACATTGCTGGATAGAGATGGGGCTCAGGTAAGTATTAGGGGGGCTGAGGGTGGCTGCTATACACAGAAGGTTTTTTATCTTACTGCATAGAATGCATTAAGATTAAAAACCTTCTGCCTTTACAATCACTTTAATTTATGGGGAAATGCTGTTGCAGTGGCAGCATTTTCTCTTTAATTAATCAGTCATCCTTGCCGACTGGCTGTATACTGGGGACTGGTCTCCTCAAGCCCCCCCCATTGGTTCTGCAGGCCTTGTCTATGTGATGTAGCCATAGGTGTATGCAGCTTATTGCATTAGGGTGTGCACCCCAAATATATTAAAACATGGACGGTGTCAGTAGAGCAGTGGACTTGTCAGTAGAGCAGAGGTTGGTGTGAGGGACGTGGACAATGTCAGTAGCTTTTTATTTTTATTATTTTAATCTTATTTTTAAAAAAAAATTAAAGCCCCATTTGGGGGTATTGGTGCAATATCAGCAGGGGAAATCTGCACATCTAACAGTGATTAGGGTGTGCCCAGACACACCCAGCACACCCCCTGTGCACGCCTATGGATGTAGCCCTGAGGACTTATCTTCCCTGCACCTAATACGATTCCATAGCCTGGTAAAGCCAAGTGATGAAGTTACCTGGACTTCAAAGAAGATTTTCTTTCCACTAACAACAAATGGATACAGGAAAAGAATATGGCTAAAATAAGGGATGTCATTTTTCTAAAGCTTCAGTTTTTTATATTAGTCTATAATATGGATCTAAAGATATTATTAAACACAGATGCTCAGTTGCTGGGTGGCCTTAAGTAATATATATGCTTAGCTCAAACTATGAAAAACTGTTTGCACAGCACAAATATGTATTTATCGAATGCTACTCAACAACTTGTAAATTTATAGCAAATTGAGGGCACAAAATAACTTTTATTCAGGAATGAAAAGTGTTATAAGAAAACCAAATTTTTCACCCCAGTTTACATAATAATCTTTCCTCATTTTAAAATTGACTTGGATTCTACTCTCTATTTAAATAAAGATCCACCTTTGTTTCTGAAGACCATCCTTTGTTTCATCTATCCACGATGTGCTCTGTGACCTTTTCCATTTTGCATTTTTACATGCATACTGTAAGTCACACAAAGCATTTCTTCAGCAACTGTAAGGGCTCTTTCACACGGGGCGGATCCGTGAAGATCCGCCCCGTGAAGCTCCGCTTGCTTAGCGGGGATCGCTCCGTTGATCCCCGCTGAGCCGGCGGATGACTGGGCGGTCCCCGCACACTGTGCAGGGACCGCCCTGTCAGAGCGCCGCTCTCCCCCATGGGGGATCGGATGATGACGGACCGTAAAGTCCGTTGTCATCCGATCCGCTCCGCCGACGGAAGGAAAAATAGGGTTTTCCTCCGTCACACTTTGGCGGAGCGGATGTCAGCGGACATGTCACCGCTGACATCCGTGGCTCCATAGGGCTACATGAGGCGTCCGTGCAGGTCCGCCTAAAAAACTGACAGGTATAGCCATTTTTGGCTTAGCAGTTAGCAATTCAGCCTTGTAGCCGTACAGTCCTTGGTTCAAATCCTGACCAAGAGACTACTAGTATGGAGTTTGCATGTTCTCCCTGTGGTTAATTGGCTCAACTGAGTGTACCTAAAATGCCTGCCTCACCTCTTAAGGCTCCATGTACACTGAAGCTGATAAACTGAAGTTTATTGAAGTTTTGGCGTTTTTTTAAAAAGCCCATTAACTGCACTCTATGTTAGCCTATGTGTTCATGTACACATAGCGTTTTTTAGCATTAATGAGCAGTGGAGTTAATAGGCTTTTTTCTGAATGCAAGAAATTTGCGTTCAAAGTGCGGTTTTTCGGTGGGAAAAACGCAAAACGCTGAAAAACGCGAATAAACGCTCAAAAACGCTGGTCGCCAGCGTTTTTTAGCGTTTTTGATCCATTGAAAGCTAAAAAGCGCTACACTGAAAAACGCTAATAAACGCCAGTAAAAAACGCTGATAAAAGCTATATTTTAAAGCAGCTTTTTCTGCCAGAAATCTGGCGTTCAAAACGACCGTTTTTGAGCTTCTGTGTACATGGAGCCTAAGAGATTTGAGCACTTAGGTTATTTTTTGGTAAAATCTAAAAGACTTGACTTTTTTTATGCAGTGGTAAAAATCTTGAATTGGTGCAAGTTGCAAACACCTCATCTCTTAAAACATAAACCTGAAGCCCTCAACTTTGTACCAATTGACCAATGGCAAAAAAATGTATATAGTATAGTGTGTGAGATACTCTTTTGCCATACCACACTGCATTGTCTTCAAATTTCAATACATTGTCAAAACAAATTGCACAAACACAGTTTAATGTTAAAACCCCATATTCTAGAGATGAGGCAGTTTATATCCTAAAAAAATAAGAACCAATGATAAAACAATCAACTCTTCACAGTTGCGCTCAAGATAAACACTCTCAAAATGAATAAAAACAGCAGCTACTTGTAATAAAATTCTGAATATAAAATTATCACCTCAAAAACATATACAATAGATAATAAAGGTGATCAGCAGCGCTTAAATAACAGCAAATAAAGTACAAGGAATGGAAAAGAAATTCAGTGACACAAATCTATACAGTGCAAGTGCTGGAGAATGTCCATAAAAGAGTCATCCAAAGGGTGATAGAGTCTTCACACTACACCAGTAGCCCACTCCCCGTAAGTATTAGACTCACCAAAAAAGTTTATATCCTAAAATAAAAATTAAAGTGTATAATTTCAGAAACAATGGCCTCATATCTATTACAGTATGTAAGCAGCTCGATTAGGTTAAAGGAGAGCTGAGGCAGTTTTGTGAATAAATAAAAATTAGAGTATGTTACAGTAGCCCAAAATATTGTACAGTCGCTGCAAAGTATGTAAGCAGCTTTATCAGGTGGCAATGTAAGAGGGCAAGAAGAGGCAGGTTTTTTCATAAAAATAAAAAAACAGAGTGCATTATTTCAGAGAAAATATCCGTAAATATTATACAGTTGATGCATAGTATGTAAGTGTCAGAGAAACACATTGTGAAGAGGCATGTTATACTTCCATGTGAATGCTAGATGGCAGCAAAGTTGACAGTGAAACACTCACGCACCACATGACTTCCTGGCTGCCTATAAAAGCTCAGCAAGTGCTCAGAGAAATTGCTAGTTTGTCTTTAGCTTCCTGTTTCCTGTGACTTGTTCCTGTGTTTGATTACCTGCTGTGACCCAGATTGCCCCTGACTCTGCTGATCTTCTCCTGCACCTGACCTCGGCTTGTATTACGGACTCCACTTGGCTCCTGTGTTTGACTCTCAGCCTGTGACCCGGACTTTGCCTCTTGTCTTCTTGCCTTGACCTTTTGCCTGTGACCTGGACTTGACTTGTGTGTTACCTACACAGTACCTCCGGCTGAGTTTGGACTATCTTACCTGCCTGTGCTTGACCCTCAGCCTGGTTTTGTACTGTCTGATCAAGTTCTTCCAGCAAGCCACGCACCTGCCAGTTTGACACAGCTGCTCGACCACTTGAAAGACCCTGATACAAGTCTACTTGCACCTGCTGGGTAGCCTGTGCCTCTTAGTGCCATTCCTTCCCTGTCTCACCTCCAGGGGTCAAAGTGCGCTTAGTCGCAAGGGTGAACCGCTCTCGGCATCTTGGCCTCGGTAAGTACTAGTCTGCCCGTGATAGTACAAACCAGCCATGTCTGAGGCCGTCAGAGCGCGTTCCCCTCTCGAAATCCTGTGCCAACAAGTCTCCGCACTCACAGATGTAGTTCAGAAATTGCAGGAAGGCTACACCCAAATAGACAATCATCTCCAGCAACTTTCTGGACCTTGCGCGTCAGCAGCTGAACCTTCGGCACCCAGCAGCGGGGCTCCTCCTTTTCTTTTTTTTTATTATCTTTTTTTTTTAATTTTCCAAAAACATATATAACACACATTACAATACATGAAACACATTTTACAGTCTCAATATTTCCCATTACAAATAAAAAGGAAAAAAAAAAAGGGAAAAAAAGGAGGGAGAGATGAGGAAATGGAGAGAGAGAGAGAGAGAAAAAAAATACAGTCCCCCATACTCTCCCCCAAATATATTATGTGCTATCACTCTAGTGTTGATGTCTTCTAAAGTGAAATTAAATAATAAAGAGAGAAAAAAGGTGGTTTCAAAAACTACTACAAACTAAAAAACAAGTGTTAAAGTCTAAAAGTAGACAGTATAAAGGACTGGGGGATGAATTTATGAATGACTGTACTGATAGAGTGACAAACCATGTATATAAAGAGAAAAGTGAGAGGTAAAGTTATCGTCACCTGTGCCAAAAAAAAAAAAGGGAGGAAAAGAAAGAGAGATGGGGAAAAGGAGAGGGGGAGAATGAGGGAGAGAAAAAAAAAGGGGGGGAGGGGAGTGAGGATGATTTTAGAAAGGGGGGGATGGGGGAATACGATCCCCCATACTCTCCCCCAGATATATTATGTGCTATCACTCTAGTGTTGATGTCTTCTAACGTAAAATTAATTAATAAAGAGTGAAAAAAACAAGTGATTTCAAAAACTACTACAAACTGAAAAACAAGTGTTAAAATCTAAAAGTGGACTGTATAGAGGACTAAGGGATGAATTTACAAGTGACTACACTGATGAAGTGACAAAACATATATGTAGAGAAAAAAAAATAACAGGTAAAATTATCGTCACCTGTGCACAAAAAAAAAAAAAAGGGGGGGAGTAGGGAAAGCCTCAGGGAAGAACAAATCTAATCCCCCTCTCTCACTCTCTCCGAGAAAAGGAAGAGAACAAAAATAGGGGTGTAAAAAAGGAAAGAAAAGGGAGGAAAGGGAAGGCCGGCATGCATGGTATCCAATAAAATGTTTGTCACATTACATTTTAGTCTCTTAAGGGATAAGCCAAAGAATAACCACAGGGAATCATCCTTAAGATATAGATAGCTTATTCAATAGAAGTAAACGGGTCTCAGTGGGATTGTGCAAGTATCTCTCTATAGGTTGTGGTGTCCTTGAACTCCATCCACGGAGTCCAAGTTAAAGTGTGTCGTTGAAAAGTGTCCTTGTTACAATGAGTGATATCTTCCATGAGATGGACCTCTGAAATTTTTTTAAACCACTTTTTCACGGAAGGAGTCTCAGGCTGACCCCAAAGGGTAGGTATAAGTGCTTTAGCCGTATTAAGCAGATGTGGAACTAAAGAACATTTGTATTTTCTGACTGGTTCCTTGGTAGCATGGAAAAGAATGGTCCATGCATCAGCAGGGAGATTAATATTGGATATTTGTTGAATGATTCGGATAATGCTAGACCAGAAGGGGCGGATAAGTGGGCACGACCACCATATATGAGCGTGGGTTGCTCTGTTCCCACAATTCCTCCAACACAACGGGGAGTTGTCGGGGAGCATCTGATGAAGCTTTGATGGGGTGTAGTGCCATCTGGTTAGTAGTTTGTAATTGACCTCAGCCATCCTTGATGCAATTGAAGAGATATGAGTCAGCTGTAGGACTTTATCCTTTTGGCTGTCTGAGAGGCAGGATTCCAAGTCTGCCTCCCACTTAGCGAGAAAGGGAGGATAAGTATCACCTTGGAGCTTGATGAGTAATTTGTAGAATACCGAGATACAATGTTCAGGTGGGTCCGTTGAATTAAAAACGTCCTCAATACTGTTTAAGTCCTGTATCCCTCTAAGTGGCTGAGGCAGAGTTCTAAGGAAACCTTGCAATTGATTATATCTCCATTTATCAAGAAACATAATGGGCTTGAGGCAGAGAATTTCCTTAAGAGGCTTAAGCGCATTTGCTCGAAGAACATGATGTAGTAGAAGAGGTTCTTCTGGCAACCACGTCCTATAGCCAGGATCTAATAGGCCAGGTAAGAAATAATAGTGGTCCAAAAGCGGTAACAGAGGAGAAGCATATGACCACGAGAACTTCCTATGTAAGGCATCCCATACATCAAGGGTGGAAGTGGTTAAAGTGGAGGTACTTGGAGCAAGGCGTCTATGTAAGCGTGGCAACCAGGGTGTAATTACTAGGTCTGTGTTACTAAGAGCATATTCCAAACTCACCCAAAGTTTGGAATTAGCAGCATATTTCCATTCGGATATTCTAGACAGAATCACAGCATTATAATAAGCCTTAAAATTTGGAAGGGCCAGTCCCCCAGCTTCCTTGGAGCGAAATAATACTTCCTTAGATACTCTGGGGTGACTGTTCCTCCAAATAAAGCGGGAGACCATGGTCTGTAATAGGGAAAAAAATCCTATAGGCACACCCAATGGGATCATTTGAAAGAAAAAAAGAACTCTAGGCAGAATGTTCATTTTAATTATACTCACTTTACCCAACCATGAGTGTGTCAGCGTGTTCCACTTTTGTAGATCCCTTCTAATATTATTCAATAATGGGATGTAATTATATTTAAAGAGGGACTGAATGTGAGGCACAAGATTCACTCCCAGATATTTCATACTTCGTTGAACCCATCTAAAAGGGAAGAGGGGTTTTAAATTTTCCACCTCCCTTCCAGGTAGATTAATATTTAGAATTTCAGACTTAGATAGGTTAATTTTAAAGTTGGAGAGTGTCTGAAAAGTAGAAAACGCTGACATTAAATTAGGAAGCGAGATACGAGGCTTCTGGATAAAAAATAAAATATCGTCCGCATATGCCGCATATTTGTGCGTTTTATTACCTACTTGAATCCCATGTATATTTAAATTACATCTTATGGTTGCCAAAAAGGGTTCGAGGGTAAGGGCAAATAAAAGGGGAGAAAGAGGGCAGCCCTGTCTGGTCCCATTAAATAGTTGGAATGAGTCACTCAAAGTGCCATTTATGTGAATTTGTGCCGTGGGGTTAAAATAGAGGGAAGTAATGCGGTAAATCATCTTGGGTCCCAGCCCAAAATGTCGCAGGGTCAGTTTTAAGTAATCCCAGTCCACCCTATCGAATGCTTTTTCAGCATCTGTAGATACGAATAGGGTGGACTGGGAAGACCTTTGAGCGTATTGTATAAGAGATATCGCCCGGAGAGAATTATCCTTGGCTTCTCTGTGTGGCATAAAGCCCGTCTGATCCGTAGAAACCCAACTAGGTATAAGAGGGAGTAGTCTGTTGGCCATTACCTTAGAATATAATTTGATATCAACATTTAATAGGGAAATTGGCCTATAGCTACTGCATTGAGTAGAGTCCTTATCTGCTTTAAGGATAACTGAAATATGGGCTGTAAGAGATTCCGGGCGTAGTCCCGAGGTCTGTGAGATTGAATTGGCATAAGCCGTAAGGCGGAGCAGAAGGATATCACTGAATGTTTTTTTTTTTTTTTTTTAACAAGTTTTTATTGGAATAATGAAAGACACTTGAACAGGTGTAAAGATAAGTACACAAGTACAAAAGAGAACATAAGGCTGTTAGTCAGGTTTAAAACAATGGTACATAGAAATATCGGTGTAGCTAGTTGGGTACAACAGGTAGGGCAAAAACAAAATGTAACACATGACACTAGCTCACTTGAAGACTAACCTTATGGGGTTATGAAGTTATGAAGATATGAAGATATGAAGAGAGGGAGCTGTATACACAAAATTCTCACCTAGTGAGGGTACAGCAGGTCATCCTAGATAAATACCTAAAAAGCAATGCAACCGGAAGGTGGAATACTGGATGGATCTGTCTACGCGCCCCTATGTTTAGAATCAGGAATAGGGGAAAAATCAAAACAGAAACTAGGAAAAAAAAATGGGGGGGGGAAGGAGCTCCAGAGACAGTGGTGTGCTGTTCATTCCATTACATGAATGGTCCCGAGAAAGAACAGCCCTGGTGGGCCATCCGGAATGTATAGACTGTGCAATGTCATCAAGATTTACAGCCCAATTGGGATAGGGTCAGCGTACGAGAAGGAGAGTTGTTCCAGAGCTGCCTGATCCGCTGCCGAGAGGGTTGTTATGATGAAGGATTCCCATCTGTAAAAAAAGCGAGCTCTAGATCTGGGTTCTTTAAAGTCCGTAAGAAGTCGTTCTTTGTAGAAGAGGTTGAGGCAGTCCTTTTCGAGTTGGATGAGAGAAGGGCTTTGGGGAGAGATCCAGTGCCTAAGAATGAGTCTCCTCGCGACAAGCAAACAAAGCAAAATCCAGTCTTTCGAGGAGGGACGTTTGGTAGTCCCTGAGGGGATCGATGCAGCCGGCGATAGAGACCAGGGTAACAATAGAGGGTCCCAATAACCAAATATTAGAAGTAAAGGGTCTTTGGGGAGTTTCAGCAGAGTGATTTTGAATATATAGGATAGGACTTGATCCCAAAATGAGGAAATGAAGGAGCAGGACCAGAAGCGGTTGGAGAGAGAAGGTCTGGGTACCTTGCATAGAGGGCAGGAGGCGCCATCTTTATTGGAGTTAGGAGAGATAAATGGGATATAAGCCCGGTGTGCGATCTTGAGTTGGGTTTCTCTCCAAATTTTGTTGGGTGTCAGTCGAAGGGTTTTCTGCAGGCCAGATAGGATTTTTTTAGTTATATCTGGAACTGGGAAATCCCTAGCCCAGTTCACAATAGAGGAGGAGGACATAGACGGGGAAGATTCTTGCAGGAGAGGTCTGTAGATGTCCGTGATTTTATAACGTCCAAAAAAGCTGTTTTCGAATCTCCGGAGGTTGTCTTTACACGTGTTAGATAAGAAGCTAATGCATTGGTTATAATGAAATACGTGAGAGGGGGGCAGAGAAAAAGACAAGGATATTGTAGAAAAGGGCAGTGGTTTTCCAGTGTTGCCATCGCACAGTGAGGAGAAGTTTGACAGACCTTGAGCCTGCCAGACCGAAAAGGCTTTGTAGTGGAGACCAGGGATGAAGTCAGGATTGCCTTGGATTGGTAAATGGGGAGAGATGAAAGGAGATAACTTGAGTGTTTTTCTGATTTCTCTCCAAGCTATAGCTGTGTCCCTTAGCAGGAGATTGTGTTGATAAGGTGGGGGGACAGTTTTCCATCTGCAGTGTAGAAGGGCCACCAGAGAGTGCGGGTGAGCCATTTCGGATTCCAGGACGTAATTAGAGTATTGGGATGATTGCGCTATCCAATCTAAGCTGGTCCTGAACAGACATGCTAAATTATACAATCTAATATGAGGTAGACCGATACCCCCGTCGCTTCTAGGAAGGTGTAGTTTTTTAAAGGCTATCCAAGGTCTTTTGCCGTGCCAGATGAACTGTGAAATTTTGGAGTTGAGGAGTTTGATATCTTTATGTTTCAAAAGCAAGGGAATGGTTTGCAAAGGATAAAGCAGTCTGGCGAAGCTAATCATTTTGATAAGGTGACACCTTCCTAGGAGCCAGAGGGGAAGATCCATCCAGTTCGACAGTTCCTGATAGAGTTTTGTGAAGAGGGGGGGGGTAATTGAGGTGATAGATGGAAGAGGGCAATTTCCCAATCTTTATACCTAGGTAGGTGATGTGAGAAGATGCAACCTTAAACAGAGAGTGGTGAGCCCAGGGGGGTGTGGAGTGTGTCCCTATAGGGAGAATCTCGCTCTTGGAATAATTGATACGGAGGCCGGAGCACAGTCGAAATTCGTCAAAGGTGGTTTTAATGGTCGACATGTCGTTGCTGGGGTTGCCCGTGAATATGAGGACGTCGTCGGCGAATAGTGAGGTGCGAAGTTCCGCTTTGCCTATTTTGATGCCTCATAAAGGGGCTATCTGGGGAAGGTATCTAGACAAAGGTTCTAAGGCTAAGTTGAACAGGAGGGGGGAGAGAGGACAACCCTGTCTGGTCCCTTTATGGAGGCGGAAATCCTCTGAGAGGAGTCCAGCCGCAACAAGTCTAGCTGAGGGCGCTGTATACATGGCATTGATAAGGTGGCAGAAAGGGCCTGTGAATCCCATTTTAGACAAAGTGAGGGAAAGCCAGTCAAAGCTTACATTGTCAAAAGCTTTTTCAGCGTCTAACGTTATGATGGCATAATCTCCTGTGGGGTCCTGTTTGGCTCGTTCAAGGGCCAGGAGAACCTTACGTATGTTAAGGGTGGCCGTCCGCCCTTTCACGAATCCTGATTGGGCCGGGTGAATGAGGTCCGGGAGGATGACTGCTCGTCTGGAGGCCACAATCTTCGAGAGAATTTTGACATCCAGGTTGAGTAGTGAAATAGGCCTGTATGAGCCCGGATCCAGAGGATCTTTGCCCTTTTTAGAAAGTAGCTTAATGATGGCCTGGTTGTCTGTCGGTAGATAGGGACCTCCCGCCCAGATGTTGGAATAGACCGAGTGGAGCATGGGCGCAGTTATATTTTGGAGAGTTTTATAAAATTCACTTGTGAAGCCGTCCGGGCCAGGGGCTTTAGAGGGGCGGAGAGCATGTATAGTGCCTTCTATTTCAACGAGGGAGATAGGGGCATTCAGGGAATCTAGAAGGGCAGTTGAGATAGTTGGTAGATTCATTTTTTCAAGGAAGGCTTGGGCTATTTTATGGTCAATGGGATCGGGTGCATAAAGGGCTGTGTAATATTCCAGCATGGTTTTATTTATGCGAAGTGGGGTAGAGTGTGTAGTTCCCGTGCGGTCCCGCAGTGAGGTGATGTGCGTCGGGCGGTGGGCACCCTTACAGAGTCTGGATAGGAGTTTGCCAGCTTTGTTACCAAATTTATGAAGGGAGGCATCTAGGTGAGATTTTTTTGTGAGTTCCAGGGTGTCCGCCCAGGTGTCAAAGGCAGTTTTAGCCGCGGACCACTCCGCCTTGTTTGCCGGTGACGTCGAGGTGGCTAGATTGCGTTGTGCGAGGTGAAGTCTGTCGCTGGCCAGCTTGAATTTCGATAGTGCGTTTCTTTTAAAGGAAGTGGCATATGAGATGATCCGACCCCTCAAGTATGCTTTTCCAGCATCCCAGAGAAGGTTCGGGTCCCCTGCATGTGGAGCATTCGCGGAGGAAAACTCCTCCCATGCTCGTTCCATGTAAGAGCGAAAATCAGCATTATTGTGGAGGAAGGAAGGGAAGCGCCAGATGTTAGGGTGGGGGGGGAGGTCTAGATTGTCTAGGGTAAGGAGTATTGGGGCATGATCCGAAATGGCTATGTCTCCGATCTCTGCGTCTGAAACCAGGGGGATGATACTGTCGGTCCCAAAAAAATAGTCGATCCTAGTGAGGATCTTGTGAGGATTAGAATAGAAGGTGAATTCCCTGTCTACCGGGTGTGTTAAGCGCCAGATGTCTGTAAGATGGAGGGAGTCCATAGTGGAGGCAAATAGGGTGGGAGCAATTCCAGCAGGCGCCGGTATGGTTTGTTTTGGAGAGGATCTATCGTCTGTAGGATGCATGAGGTCATTAAAATCTCCCCCAACTAGGTGAGGTAAGTGAGAAGTGTTGAGGAGCCAAGTGGAGAGCTGAGAGTAAAATGTCTTTGTGGGACTGTTGGGGGCGTATACATTGGAAATCACTATTTCTTTTGTCCCAATTCTAACCCTGGAGGAGATGAAGCGTCCTTGGTTGTCTGTATGCGTGGATAGAACAGTACAAGGGAGGTTTTTGTTGAAAAGAAGGAGGACACCAGCCTTCCGTCCAACCGATTCTGAACCCAAGACTGTTCCAACCCAGAGTTTCTGCAATCGACTGAAGTCAGATGCCGAAAGGTGGGATTCCTGAAGTAATGCTATGTCTGCTTTTAGACTTTTGAGGTGGCGAAGAATCTTCATTCTCTTGTTAGGAGAACGGAGACCCCTCACATTCCATGAGATTACCTTAAGATATCGCGGATGATAAGGTGTAGAGGCGGCACTTTAGTAGCTGTAAGATTATAGGCAGGGATCAAGAGGTAAAGTTTAGGCGCGTTAGTGATGTGAGCATCTGTGTGTGGAGCCCTCGGGTAAGGAGTGCATGTTGAACTGTGGAGTGGGGAGAGGGGGGATGAGGGGGGGTAGAAGAAAAGAGAACAAAGTAAAACAAAACAACAAATTAACGTGAGCATCATAAAGAACTTCGCTTTTTTTCCGCATGAGTTCGCTGTGCAAGGTAGCTCCCCATACATGACCCGTCTTGGAAAAGAAAGACCAGTTATTGTGCCTGAGCGCCCCGGGGACCTCGATAACGTGCGAGGGACCCCTGGAATGGAGTTATGGCAGGGAGCCTAAAAGAAAAAATCACACAGCGGAGTCAGGGAGGGCAATTACAGTACAAATGAACTAGTGTGCAGTGCGGCCTGTAGGCATGTGCGCACGCATTACCACCCTGGTAGGGGGAAAAAGAGAAAAAAGAATGGTTTTAGGCATAACATATGAAACAATATATTGATTGAACCAAATAAGATGGAAAAAAATAAATAAAAAATAAGATGGAATGGATGGAACGGCACACGGATTCAGAGCCGTTGTGGGAAAGATCACTGGGTGATCACTCGGGTGACAGTGCCTGATTGAGGATTAATGGAGAGCACGATAAGTAGATCGTGTATCCCCGACACTCGAGTTGACAGAACAAAAAAAAGATCATACGACCTGTAATGGTGAGGAAGGAAGTTCATGGCGGTGTAAGGCAGTCCATCAACGGGAGTTTTGGTAGCGCTGTTCTGGACCAGAAAGTCTAAAACGTTTTGGAGAGTCCTTGCGGGGGCTTCTCTGTTCCAACGCTCGTGGACTGGAATTCGACTTGGAGGGCGTGTGAGGGTGTGCTTCACCCCTTAGGGAGCGGAGAAAAGATTCTGCTTCCGCCGGATCCTGGAAGGAAAGTTGATCCCCTTTTGGCGATTTGAGGCGTAGAGTTGCAGGAAAGGCCAGGGTAAATTTTATGTGTTGCTTGAAGAGTTCAGTGCATATCGGTTGAAAAGCTTTTCTTTTCTTGGTGACTTCAATCGAGTAGTCCGCAAAAATTAGGATTTTTACCCCGTCTATTTGGAGAGAAGGGGACTGTCTGAATGTCTGAAGAATGATGGATTTGTCGGCATAATTGAGATACTTGGCAATAATAGGTCGGGGTGTTTTACGTTCGGGATTGAAGGACCCCATACGGTGTGCGCGTTCCACTGTGAACAGGCCTGAAAGGCCTAAAGCTTCCGGGATGCGTTTTGAGCAGAATTCTGCCGTAGCTGCAGAGGGAAGCGATTCGGGGACGCCTACAAATCGCAGGTTGCTCCTTCTCGACCTATTTTCCAAATCTTCTAATTTTTGAATGATGTACTGATTTGTTTTGTCCTGCGACTGTTCTGTGGCTTGCGCTTGATAGAGTTCATCTTCAACCTCAGAGAGGCGGTGTTCCATTTCATTGAGCCTAGTGGAGTGTTCAGCAAATTGGGCTTTAATTTGCTGCATGCCTGTGTTGACTTCCTTTTCCACCGAGGCAGAGATCATGGGGGAGAGAAGAGCTGCTACAGCAGCAGCAATTCGGTGGGTGCTATCAGCAGCATCCCCGGGGGGTGGGGAGCTGGAAATGTCCCCTGGTGTGGCTGGCTGTGAAGATAGCATAGAGGGACCCTGAGATGCAGTGGCAGGGGGTGTGATGATCTGCAGGGAGGGATGAGCGCTCACCTCCATGTCGGCTGCCTGTGCTTCTTCCGCGGCGTGGGAGTAGGCCGAAGCCGGGGCCTCGATTTGCGGCTTGCCCGGCGGCGCCACCGCGGCCGCGAACGAGCGAGCGCCGCTTTTTTCCATGTTAGTGAGGGGGTAGCCCGGGTGAAGAGGATGGCTACGAGGGGCCGCTCTGGCTGGCTTTATAAGCTGTTTTTTGGGTCCTGGTGCGGGAGCTGTGAGGAGGTGCAGTTACCTCATGCGGCGCCGGAACCGGTAGTTCTGAATGTTTTATAGTACCGGATGGTATAACCATCCGGTCCCGGGGCTTTACCTGTCGGTGAAGAGTTCAGAGCCGCCTGAAATTCCTCAACCGAAAGTTCAGATTCAAGTTCCCTGAGAGTCAAATTTGAAAGTTTGGGCAGATTTGCTTCTTTTAGATATGTAAGCATAAGGTTACGTCTCTCCTTTACAGTCAGAGACGGGGAGTCACACTGCACTTTGTACAAATCTGCATAATAGTCCCTGAAAGCTTTAGCAATGTGAGGAGTCGCATGGACTAAATTTCCATTTGATAACTTTATTTTAGGAATAAACGATCTAGTCTGTTTTTCTTTGAGGGATCTTGCTAATTGTCTGCTAGGTTTGTCCCCCCACTCATAGAATTTTTGCAAATATCGTTGGAATTTCTGAGCTGTATCGAGGTTAAGAAGATTTTTTAATTCCTCTCGTTTCAATGTGAGAGCTTCTAGCTGGGATGTGTGCAAAGTGAGTTTATGTTGTTTATCAAGTTCTGTTATTTGGTGCAGGACCTGTTCAAGTTGTTGACCACGCTCTCTTTTTTTCCTTGCCCCAAGTTCTATGAATCAGCCTCTCATAGTTGCCTTGTGAGCTTCCCATACAATAGCAGGGGATGTCTCAGAAGGTTTATTGTCTTTAAAATATTGCGATATATGAGAGGCGAACACAGAAACTTCTGTTGGGTTAGAAAGAAGAGAATCATTGAGTCTCCAATTATTGGAGCGCTGAGTCAAAGTGGGCATAGTCATACTCATCGACACAGGTGCATGATCTGACAGTGTTGCAGTACCTATATTCGCTGATTGTAATAATGGGAGGTGATAATGGTCAAGATATTATCTATTCGGGAATAAGACTGATGAGTCTTCGAAAAATGGGAAAAATCTTTTTCTTTTGGATGTAAAATACGCCATACGTCTATCAATTGTCGGTCTATTAGTCTCTTTTTAACAAAGGACGGGCGCTTAAAAGAGATGTTAGAGCGACCGTGGGATGTATCCAAAACAGGATCTAGAGACATATTTATGTCTCCTGCCAGTATGATTAGACCCTCAGCAAATTGTGATAAATTATTAAGAATTTGAGAAAAAAAGGTAGGTTGATTTTGATTCGGGCAGTATATGTTTGCTAGAGTACATTGGGTAGTACCTAAAAAGCCCTTTAAAAAAAGAAAACGACCATGGTCATCTGCTTGCATATCTAAAAAACGGAAGGGTACGCTACTACTAAAACCAATAGCCACCCCCTTAGCTTTATTCGTATCTGAAAGGCTATAATACCACTGAGGAAAATAAAGCGAGGTCAATTTGACCTGCGTAGTATGTGTTAAATGTGTTTCCTGAAGAAACACAATAGAAGAGGCAAGTTTCCGTAATTCACGGATAACCTGATGCCGTTTTGCCGCAGCATTTAAACCCCTAACATTATAAGAAGTAACTTTAAGTGTGGCCATTAGGGATGAGCCGAACACCCCCGGGTTCGGTTCGCACCAGAACCTTCGAACGTACCGAAAGTTCGCGCGAATTTTCGAACCCTATTCGTTATAATGGACGCGAACGTTCGAAATCAAAATTGCTAATTACAACGGCCAATATGCATGTTAATGTTATAAAACAGGTTTGGGGACCCGGGTCCTGCCCCAGGGGACATATATCAATGCAAAAAGAAATTTTAAAAACTAAAGTTTTTTCGGGAGCAGTCATTTTAATGATGCATAAAGTGAAAAAAAAAAAAGTGAAATTTTCCTTTAAATATGGTACCTGGGGGGTGTCTAAAGTATGCCTGTGAAGTGGCATGTGTTTCCCGTGTTTAGAACTGTCCTTGCACAAAATGACATTTGTAAAGGAAAAAAAGAAGCCATTTAAAACCACTTGCGGCTTTAATGTCATGTCTTGTCCTGGCCGCCATATGGCTGAAAATCCTTGAGAAAAATGGCATGGCTACCCCATCACCCCCCCCACCCCAGCCCCTTTGGGTCTTGTATGGATACTAAGGGGGACCCCGCACCCAAAATAAAACCCTATACCTACAACCCTATATACTCTGAACAGCAGTATATAGGTGGTGAAAACAAGACATGGACTGTAGGTTTGTTCTTAAGTAGAATCTGAACAGGTACATTATGAAGTGTAGCTACATCCCAAAAAAATCAATTTTTAAGCTTTTTGGAGAACATAGGGAGGGGTTATCACCCCTGTAACATTTGCTGTCTTTGCACATCTGTTCAGAACATGTCACCTCACTTTCCGTCCCAATGACAAATGTTTTTGGAAAAGTGGGGTTTTAATTGAAACAAGGATTGGTGATAAAGCATCAGTAGAGAGGAGATACCTTTTTCCCAAATTAAATCTAACAGGATAGAATTTTCCTTCCTAGGGGTAGATTTCCTCTCACTTCCTGTTTTCTCTTGCCGTTTGCAAGTAGGAGTCGTTTGTAAGTTGGATGTTTGAAAGTAGGGGCCTGCCGTATATACTCTGCAGAAATTTGCCCTATTAGATGTTGGTGTAGCCACAAGACTGGTGGGCACAGGAATGGGCCCTGCTGTGAGTTAATAGATCAAGATTTGTACTTGCATGCACCTGTTGAACCGGGCAGAAAAATTGGGCCTTTGGTGGTGGTGGTGGTGGTGGTGGACGGTGTTGCCACAAGACTGTAAGCCCTCACAGTTACTCTTGGTGGGTGCAGGAATGGGCCCTGCTGTGAGTTATTAGATCAAGATTTGTAATTGCATGCACCTGTTGAACAGGGCAGAAAAATTGGGCCTTTGGTGGTGGTGGTGGTGGTGGACGGTGTTGCCACAAGACTGTAGGCCCTCATAGTTACTCTTGGTGGGCGCAGGAATGGGCCCTGCTGTGAACTATTAGATCAAGATTTGTAATTACACGCCCCTGTTAAACAGGGGCTGAAAAATTGTGCCTTAGGCACTGGTGCTGGTGCCACAACACTGCAACCCCTCACAGATACTGTACTCTGAGCACAGCAGTCACACCTGTTGCGAAGCATCTTTTTAAAAAATTGTAATTACACGCCCCTGTTATACAGGGGCTGAAAAATTGTGCCTTAGGCACTGGTGCTGGTGCCACAACACTGCAACCCCTCACAGATACTGTACTCTGAGCACAGCAATGAGACCTGTTGCAAAGCATTGCCTAAAAATTGTAATTACACGCCCCAACAGGGGCTGAAAAATTGTGCCTTAGGCACTGGTGCTGGTGCCACAACACTGCAACCCCTCACAGATACTGTACTCTGAGCACAGCAGTCACACCTGTTGCAAAGCATCTTTTTAAAAAATTGTAATTACACGCCCCTGTTATACAGGGGCTGAAAAATTGTGCCTTAGGCACTGGTGTGGTGGCATGGATCATTGAGGAGGAGGAAGAGGATAGTCAGTGAACATAACAGGACAGTCACTCAGCATCAGCATAGGCAGTCTTGAAGGGATGTGACATTATAAATTATTCCGTTATATCCGCTTCAGGTGTCTGGTAGCTGGTGGTGATCCAAGACTGATTCATTTTTATGAAGGTCAGTCGATCAACCGAGTCGGTGGACAGGCGCACCCTATGATCGGTGACAAATCCTCCAGCAGCACTGAATGTGCGTTCGGAAAGAACGCTGGATGCAGGACAGGCCAGTAGCTCAATTGCATACTGTGCAAGCTCTGGCCAGTGATCCATCCTCAGGACCCAGTAAGCCAGAGGATTTTCGGTGGGAAAGGTGTCCAAGTCTGACCTTGCCCCTAGGTATTCCTGCACCATGTATATCAGACGCTGGCGATGGTTGCTGGAACCGATCATACCTTGGGGCTGCGGACTAAAAAATTGTCTGAACGCATCGGTCAGACGTCCACCTTCCCCACCGCTCCTTCTGCTACTGACCGAAGCCTCAGCAACTCGTCGTCCAGGACCAGGAGTTTGTAACCTCCCAGTTTCTGGGAACGCGTTGCACAGACCTTTCTGCAAGGCCTCCCTGAGATGTCTCATCCTCTGCTCCCTCTGCGACGGCAAGATAAGGTCCGCAACCTTACCCTTGTACCGTGGATCAAGGAGAGTGGCCAGCCAGTAATGGTCACTCTCCTTGATCCGAAGAACACGAGGATCCTTCCGCAGGCTTTGCAGGATCAGGGAGGCCATGCAGCGTAGGTTAGCTGAGGCATTCGGTCCGGAGTCTTCTGGGTCACTGAGGATGACATGATCGCCAGCCACCTCCTCCCAGCCACGTACAAGTCCACTGGTTTGTTGGGACTGTACATCATCCCTAAAAGACTGCTGCTGCTGATGCTGAGTGCCAGGCTCCACCTCCATGCTCACACAATCCTCCTCCTCCTCCTCCTCCTCTTCCTGTGTGATGGGTGGGACAGAAGGAACATTGTCTGGATAAAGGGGGCCTTGAGAGACAAGGAAGTCCTCCTCTTCCTGCCTCTGTTCTGCCTCAAGTGCCCTGTCCATTATCCCACGCAGCGTATGCTCCAACAGGTGGACAAGAGGTACAGTGTCACTGATGCATGCACTGTCACTGCTCACCATCCTCGTGGCCTCCTCAAATGGTGAGAGGACAGTGCATGCATCCCTGATCATGCTCCACTGGCGTGGGGAAAAAAAGCCAAGCTCCCCTGACCCTGTCCTGGTGCCGTAGTCGCAAAGGTACTCATTGATGGCCCTCTGCTGCGTGTGCAGTCGCTGCAGCATGGCCAACGTTGAGTTCCACCTGGTGGGCATGTCACATATTAGGCGGTTCTTGGGCAGGTTCAGCTCCTTTTGCAGCTCAGTCAGCCGAGCACTGGCATTATAAGATCGGCGGAAATGCACACAGACTTTCCTGGCCTGCCTCAGGACATCCTGTAAGCCTGGGAACCTGCCCAAGAACCGCTGCACCACCAGGTTGAGGACGTGAGCCATACAGGGCACATGGGTGAGCTGCCCCTGTCGCAGGGCGGAGAGGAGGTTGGTGCCATTATCAGAAACGACCATTCCTGGCTTAAGCTGGCGTGGCGTCAACCACCTCTCGGCCTGCCCCTGCAGAGCTGCCAGAACCTCTGGCCCAGTGTGGCTCCTGTCCCCCAAACACACCAGCGCAAGCACGGCATGGCATCTTTTTGCCTGCGTACTCGCGTAGCCCCTTGTACGCCTACGGAGCACCGCTGGTTCCGAGGACAGAGCACTCGAAGAGGACATGGAGGAAGAAGAAGAGGAGGGGGTGGAGGAGAGAGGTGTGTCACAACCAGTAGTAGCATTTTGGAGGCGTGGTGGCGGAACAACCTCCAACACTACTGCACCTTGTCCTGCATCCCTCCCAGCTACCAATAGAGTGACCCAATGGGCCGTGAAAGAAAGATAACGTCCCTGTCCATGCCTGCTGGACCATGAGTCAGCGGTAATATGCACCTTACCGCTGACCGCCCTGTCCAGCGAGGCATGGACATTGCCTTCCACATGCCAGTAGAGAGACGGAATCGCCTTCCGTGAGAAAAAGTGGCGTTTGGGAACCTGCCACTGAGGAACCGCACATTGAACAAACTCACGGAAGGGGGCCGAGTCTATCAACTGAAAAGGCAGCAGTTGAAGTGCTAGCAATTTAGCCAAGCTAGCATTCAACCGCTGGGCATGTGGATGGCTGGGAGTATACTTCTTTCGACGGTCCAGCAGCTGGGGCAGGGAAATTTGCCTGCTACAATCGGACGTCGGTGTACTGCAAGTACTTGGTTGTGACACACCTAATTCTACACCTTCAGTCCTCTCAGAGCAGCTTTCAGAGAGGACTGAAGATATAGTGGGGATGGAGATCCCAGCTGATGAGGAGCAAGGAGAGGTCCGCTTTGTTCTTTGGTGTGGGTCTTTTATGTGTGCTTGCCAACGAGCTGCATGGCAGGTCGACATATGTCTGCTCATGCTTGTGGTGCCCAAGCGGCTGATGTTTTGGCCACGCGAGATACGCTTGAGACAAATATTGCAAATAGCAGTGGTGCGATCTGATGCACTCGTCTCAAAAAAGGCCCACACCAAAGAACTTTTGTGATAACGTGCAGAGGCAGCGCCCTGCACAGGCGGAGCTCTGCGGTGTGGTACAGTTGCTGTGCTGGCCTCTAGCTGGCCTCCAGGGGGCATCCTGCCTCGTTGGACATGTGACGCTGCATCCTCCTCCTCCTCCTCCTCTCTCCCTTCAGGCACCCACGTGGAGTCAGTGACCTCATCATCCCCTCCCTCTTCACCACTAGAGCAAACCTGGCAGTAAGCTGCAGCTGGTGGAACACTACTGCCAGATTGCTGTCCTTCAGCATCCCCTCTCTCTGCGCGCACACTACTGACTTCCTCAAGCTGGGTATCATCATCCGAGCCTTCGAATCGTTGGGCATCCTCCTGGAGCATGTACCCAACACTGTGCTCAAACAGTTCGGGGGACTCCTCAGGAGGACATGGTGGGTCTAGGGAAGGGGTGGCTGATGATGCCATTGAGTACGCGTTGGCAGCTGCTCTGCCAGTACCCTGAGCCTGGGTGAGAGAGGATGAGGAGGATGAGGAGGGCTTGGTCATCCATTCTACCAAGCCTTCGGCATGATGCGGCTCCACATGTCCAGCTGCCGAAAACAAAGACAAGCGTGTCCCATGGCCACGTGCTGATGACGATGCACGACCACGTCCACGGCCAGCACTGTTGTCTCTAGAAACAGAGCCTGCCTGCCCTGTGTTCTTGCCTCGGCACGCTCTGCCTCTCCTTGGCGGTCTTCCAGCCATTGTAGTCGGTAGTGTATATAGTATAAAAAATAGAACTCCTATGTGTGCTCACAACACACTGTAGGTCCTATGGGTGCTGACACTAACACACTATAGGTACTATGTGTGCTGCTGACAAGAAAATATAGGAGCTCTGTTTGCTGCCACTAACACACTAGAAGTCCTATGGGTGCTGCTGAGAAGAAAATATAGGAGCTCTGTGTGATGCCACTAACACACTAGAAGTCCTATGGGTGCTGCTGAGAAGAAAATATAGGAGCTCTGTGTGATGCCACTAACACACTAGAAGTCCTATGGGTGCTGCTGAGAAGAAAATATAGGAGCTCTGTTTGCTGCCACTAACACACTAGAAGTCCTATGGGTGCTGCTGAGAAGAAAATATAGGAGCTCTGTTTGCTGCCACTAACACACTAGAAGTCCTATGGGTGCTGCTGAGAAGAAAATATAGGAGCTCTGTTTGCTGCCACTAACACACTAGAAGTCCTATGGGTGCTGCTGAGAAGAAAATATAGGAGCTCTGTTTGCTGCCACTAACACACTAGAAGTCCTATGGGTGCTGCTGAGAAGAAAATATAGGAGCTCTGTTTGCTGCCACTAACACACTAGAAGTCCTATGGGTGCTGCTGAGAAGAAAATATAGGAGCTCTGTGTGATGCCACTAACACACTAGAAGTCCTATGGGTGCTGCTGAGAAGAAAATATAGGAGCTCTGTTTGCTGCCACTAACACACTAGAAGTCCTATGGGTGCTGCTGAGAAGAAAATATAGGAGCTCTGTTTGCTGCCACTAACACACTAGAAGTCCTATGGGTGCTGCTGAGAAGAAAATATAGGAGCTCTGTTTGCTGCCACTAACACACTAGAAGTCCTATGGGTGCTGCTGAGAAGAAAATATAGGAGCTCTGTTTGCTGCCACTAACACACTAGAAGTCCTATGGGTGCTGCTGAGAAGAAAATATAGGAGCTCTGTTTGCTGCCACTAACACACTAGAAGTCCTATGGGTGCTGCTGAGAAGAAAATATAGGAGCTCTGTGTGATGCCACTAACACACTAGAAGTCCTATGGGTGCTGCTGAGAAGAAAATATAGGAGCTCTGTTTGCTGCCACTAACACACTAGAAGTCCTATGGGTGCTGCTGAGAAGAAAATATAGGAGCTCTGTTTGCTGCCACTAACACACTAGAAGTCCTATGGGTGCTGCTGAGAAGAAAATATAGGAGCTCTGTTTGCTGCCACTAACACACTAGAAGTCCTATGGGTGCTGCTGAGAAGAAAATATAGGAGCTCTGTTTGCTGCCACTAACACACTAGAAGTCCTATGGGTGCTGCTGAGAAGAAAATATAGGAGCTCTGTGTGATGCCACTAACACACTAGAAGTCCTATGGGTGCTGCTGAGAAGAAAATATAGGAGCTCTGTTTGCTGCCACTAACACACTAGAAGTCCTATGGGTGCTGCTGAGAAGAAAATATAGGAGCTCTGTGTGATGCCACTAACACACTAGAAGTCCTATGGGTGCTGCTGAGAAGAAAATATAGGAGCTCTGTTTGCTGCCACTAACACACTAGAAGTCCTATGGGTGCTGCTGAGAAGAAAATATAGGAGCTCTGTTTGCTGCCACTAACACACTAGAAGTCCTATGGGTGCTGCTGAGAAGAAAATATAGGAGCTCTGTTTGCTGCCACTAACACACTAGAAGTCCTATGGGTGCTGCTGAGAAGAAAATATAGGAGCTCTGTGTGATGCCACTAACACACTAGAAGTCCTATGGGTGCTGCTGAGAAGAAAATATAGGAGCTCTGTTTGCTGCCACTAACACACTAGAAGTCCTATGGGTGCTGCTGAGAAGAAAATATAGGAGCTCTGTGTGATGCCACTAACACACTAGAAGTCCTATGGGTGCTGCTGAGAAGAAAATATAGGAGCTCTGTTTGCTGCCACTAACACACTAGAAGTCCTATGGGTGCTGCTGAGAAGAAAATATAGGAGCTCTGTTTGCTGCCACTAACACACTAGAAGTCCTATGGGTGCTGTTGGGGTGCAATGGTGTGCTAACAGCACTGCGGTTGGTACTACTGCAATACTGTACTAACAGTAAGCACGCACCAGACTAATCCCCAGCAGCAGCTAATAACACACTAACTGTGCAATCAGCAGCAATGAACGATCAATGACTTAGGTAGCAATGGTTTAGCAAAGAAATAGCCAATGGTTTAGCAAAGAAGAGCAAATCTTTCAGTATCAAGCAAAGACAGAATCAGCAGACTAATCTCTCCTAAAGCCGGATCTCATGTGACCGGGGCCGATGGCGTGGCGGCCTTTTAAATGGTGGGGCGTGTACTAAAGCCCCTGAGCTGTAATTGGCTACAGGCATCCTGCCTGTAGCCAATTATTGCTCTCCGAGTTTCGGGCGCTGTGATTGGCCAAGCATGCGGGGTCACAGTGCATGCTTGGCCAATCATCAGCCAGCAATGCACTGCGCCGGCCACGCCGGCCGCAATGCATTGCGGGGCCGCTCGCATCACACGAATGTGATGCGAACGGCCCAAATAGTTCTGGGCTCGACGAGCGAGCGAACGCCCGATGCTCGATTCGAACATGGGTTCGAATCGAGCACCGGGCCCATCCCTAGTGGCCATTTATCACAGTAGAGAATAACCCTTGAACCTACTTAGCCATGCATGCCAGCCTTGATAGGAAAAATAAAACAAAAAAGTGTCATGGATATGCAGTAGTGTTTGTCTGTCAGCTTACCTTCCTTCCCATGTGTTCATCTTAGAGGCCTGAGCCCTTTCACCTGGCTTCCTTTATAATCTCCTCCCAGCCAGACTCCACCCCAGGCCCTATCACAGAACACTATATTAACCTGTGCACTGCAAGCCTGCTTGGCTGATCAACGTGTTTGTTAGGCATTGTGTGTTTGGGTTCCTGCCTGCCGTGTGCTACGTCTGTCTCTCTGTTACGTTATTGGCTTGTCCCCGATTATCCCTGTCTGCTCGTGACCCTTGACCTTCGGCTCGTTCTTCGTTATCCTTGTCTGCTTGTGGCCCCTGACCTTCAGCTTGTTATTCGGTTCCCTCTATCGTGTGCTGCTGCTTCCCCTCTTTTCCCCTTATCCTACGGGGCGTGAGCTAGGAAACTCCAGGGGCCGCGACCTGGTCCCAGCCTGCAGCGTAACATCCTCACCACTAGAGGCCCTGGAGAAGACCAGCTGGGTCTTAGACTCCGCGCCCTGGGGAATCTTGGCTCTCGCTTCCGTTGGGATCCCGGTTGTGCTCCTCTGGTCCCGCTTTCCACAACCACCCAGTTTCCTATTCGCAGAAGCCAGCCATAGGGTTCACTACCTCGCGGTGCACTCCTGTCCCCCTACGGTGTGCATCTGTCACCTGGCCACAGGTGACCCTGACAGTTTGATCAGCCATGAACCCGGCTGACATCCCGCTACCCGCGGATGATCCATTGCAGGGCATAGTTTGCAGACTTGAAACCCAGGAATCGAATCAGACTCAGGTGATGCGATTCCTCCAGGATCTGGCTTCTCGCTTCGAGCAGCTTCAGGCCTCCTTGGGAACCCTGAATCCGCAACCTCAAATACAATCAGCGGCTGCACCTATTGCACCAGTCGCAGCCACACACTCGCTACAACTGCCAGCTCCGTCCCGTTTCTCTGGGGACTCCAAGGCTTGCAGGGGGTTCCTTAGCCAATGCACGATTCATTTTGAGCTCCAGCCCCAAAACTTCCTGTCTGATCGGGCTAAGGTAGCCTATATCATTTCCCTCCTCTCTGGTGAAGCTTTAGCCTGGGCAGCCCCTCTGTGGGAACTGAATGATCCAGTGGTTTCTAGCCTGTCTGGCTTCTTGAAACTTTTTCGGAATATCTTCGAAGAACCGGCTCGTGTCTCTTCAGCGGCCAGCGCCCTTTTACGTCTCCGCCAAGAGTCTGCTTCTGTGGGACAGTATGCCCTTCATTTCCGCATACTGTCGGCTGAGTTGAGCTGGAACAATGAGGCCTTAGTCGCAACCTTTTTGCATGGCCTGTCTGATAGAGTGAAGGATGAATTAGCTGGAAGAACCATCCCCACTGATCTGGCCGGCGTTATCTCCTTGTGTAACCAGATCGATATTCGCTTTCAGGAGAGGACCTTAGAAAAGCAACGCCAGCACTCCTTGGTTCTTAGTCAGCCTGAGCTCCCCTCTCTTCGACCCGTAGAGCATCTCCTACCAGCTGAGGAACCCATGCAGCTGGGTCGGACCAGGCTATCCCCCGAGGAACGTGCTAGGCGCAGAACTCTTGGTCTGTGTCTTTACTGTGGGGGCAAAGGTCATTTTCGTGACACTTGCTCTCTTTGTCCAGAAAAACGTTCGGGTCCACTTCATCTGGAAAGTGGAGTATTGGACCCAGAAATATCACCTTCCCCTTCTCGTCTTCTGCTTTCTGTGTTCCTTCATGTTGGTGCTTCTTCTCATTCGGTCTCAGCATATCTGGATTCCGGAGCCGCTGGTAATTTCATTGACTGGGAAATCGCATCGTCCATGAGACTTACTCTTTTGCCCCTCACCACGCCATTGGTGGTCTTGGCGATTGATGGTACTGTTCTCCCAGGGGGACCTATCCGCTTCCAGACCCTCCCTGTTAAGATGTCGGTAGGGACACTCCACCAGGAGTGGATATCCTTCCTTATCTTACCCAAGGCCTCAACGCCTATAATTTTGGGTCTTCCATGGTTACAGCTCCATTCTCCTCATGTGGACTGGACTACTGGACAGATCCTGGCTTGGGGTCCCTCCTGTTCCTCGTCCTGCCTACCCAAGGTTGCCCCCTGTGAATCTGAGCTGGTCATTCATTCCAGGTTGCATAACCATTTACATTTCTCTGTCCCTAACCACCCTTGGACGCACAGCCAGGCTAGCTTGTCTACAAGTCCTGCAGTCGCTACGTCTTGCGATGCGATTCAGGTAGTCGCTACACCTGACTCAGCTATTCACTCTGCCTCTGTACTAGTTATGCCAGTCCAGCCCATGCCCAGTGAGCCTCCTACTTTTTCTTGTTCGGGACGTTCTGCTTGTCCTTCAGCTATTCAGCTTGACTCTGGCGACATGTCACCTTCTAACCAACCTGACTTCAGGGTTCCACTGACATCTGCCCAGTCTGATGGTCCTGTGCAAGATGACCAGTTCCCCTTTAAGGGTCTAGGGGACCCTCCTCAGATTCCTGTTGATCCTCTCATGCCCTTGCTTATTCCTAGAGAGCCTTTGGTCCTCAATAGATCTTCTTGTCATCTCCCTACCTCGTTTTCGGTCTCTGAGGATAATCTTAAGTACGAGGTTAGACAAGTTCTGGATTCTCGGCTCTGCAGAGGCATTCTTCAGTACCTTGTGCATTGGAGAGGTTTTGGTCCTGAGGAGGCGTCTTGGATCGCTGCATCTGATGTCGCTGCACCTCATCTGTTGAGAAGGTTTCATCAGAGATTTCCCTTTAAGCCTGGGTCCAGGCGGGGGAGGGCCCATAAGAGGGAGGGTACTGTCATGGATATGCAGTAGTGTTTGTCTGTCAGCTTACCTTCCTTCCCATGTGTTCATCTTAGAGGCCTGAGCCCTTTCACCTGGCTTCCTTTATAATCTCCTCCCAGCCAGACTCCACCCCAGGCCCTATCACAGAACGCTATATTAACCTGTGCACTGCAAGCCTGCTTGGCTGATCAACGTGTTTGTTAGGCATTGTGTGTTTGGGTTCCTGCCTGCCGTGTGCTACGTCTGTCTCTCTGTTACGTTATTGGCTTGTCCCCGATTATCCCTGTCTGCTCGTGACCCTTGACCTTCGGCTCGTTCTTCGTTATCCTTGTCTGCTTGTGGCCCCTGACCTTCAGCTTGTTATTCGGTTCCCTCTATCGTGTGCTGCTGCTTCCCCTTTTTTCCCCTTATCCTACGGGGCGTGAGCTAGGAAACTCCAGGGGCCGCGACCTGGTCCCAGCCTGCAGCGTAACATCCTCACCACTAGAGGCCCTGGAGAAGACCAGCTGGGTCTTAGACTCCGCGCCCTGGGGAATCTTGGCTCTCGCTTCCGTTGGGATCCCGGTTGTGCTCCTCTGGTCCCGCTTTCCACAACCACCCAGTTTCCTATCCGCAGAAGCCAGCCATAGGGTTCACTACCTCGCGGTGCACTCCTGTCCCCCTACGGTGTGCATCTGTCACCTGGCCACAGGTGACCCTGACAAAAAGAAACGGGTAAGTATTGAGAAAAACAAAAAGACAAATTTACATAAACAACAAAAACGTCCATCTGGACGCATGTGGGAAACCTTAATTTATCACGCAGATTTCTGCGGTGGTCCCTATGGGGGGAGAGAGCACGGGCAGCCGTCCAGAACTCCCGTAGGAGAACGGATAAGAAAACTCGAAGGCTACCCGCTCTCCACAACCCCAAAAGGAAAGAAGGGGAGGGGAACGTGTCGTATAAAAGACACATAGGAGCATTGTGCTCCACCCGCATTCAGCTTGCGTCAGATAATGTGCAGAGAAATACTTTTTGCTCCAACAGTAAACAATAAACCTTTTTATAACAAATATACTTTAGCGGCCAAGTCACATCTCATTAGATATAATAACTTACAGGCATACTCAACCAAAGAAAAAAAGGAAAGTACATAGGCATAATCACCCTTTACTCGTCTATGTTATTATACAGGACCTGACGCTGAAGAGCGCCCTTTTTTAGTAGTAGGAGATTTTTGCCAATGGGATTCCTGAATATGCGAAAACGTAGGGACCGGATCATGCCAACCCGGGAGGTCCACTGAGGGCAGATTAAGGTCCTTTAAAAATTGTAACAATTCCTCTGGGAACCGGAGGGTGTGGGAGCGACCATTTTTGGTAGCAATAAGGCACGCCGGGAAACCCCATCTATAGGTAATCTCCTTAGAACGTAAATGTTCCAAAAGTGGTTTAAGGGCTCTGCGGCGGTCTAAAGTTTCTTTAGATAAATCCGAGAAAATATTGAGAGTTGCTCCATCAAAGTCAATGTTGGGGATGCTCCTCAACTTGACCATAAGGGCGTTCTTATCTGTGAAATAATGTAGACGGCATATTACGTCTCTGGGTTGCTCAGGAGCAACGGTACGAGACCTAAGAGCTCGATGAACCCGATCAAAGCGCAACGGATCAGTGGGTTCATTCCCCAACACTGACTTAAATATACCTCTAATCTGCGACTCCAAATCTTTATATCCAGTCACTTCGGGCAGACCTCTGATTCGTAGGTTGTTTCTGCGATTTCTATTCTCGAGGTCCTCTAACTTATATAGTGAGGCACGTTGAGCAAGGGCTAGCTGTGTGACAGTCTTTTGTAGTTCTCTTATAGCTGTTTCATGAGTATCTTGTCTCTGCTCTGTGCCCTCCACCCTATCGAGAATATGCGCCATATCTGTTCTTACCCCTGTGATTTCCTTTTTTATTGATTTTTCGAGTCCATGGAACATCCCGGCTAACTCTTTTCTGATGCCGCTCAGCAGAGACACCATATCTGAGCCTGTAGGAGACTCAGGTTCTTCCATGAGATCTGAGCAGTAAGATGATACAGGCGAACTTTCTCTTACAGAGGTTGCTAGTGAAGCGAGAGATGCGTTGCGTCTCGTGCGTCTAGCTTGACTGCTACATGCACCAGGGCCGGTTCCACTGGCAACCAGGAATCGCTGTATGGAACTAGAGGTGGTTTGGTTAGACGCCGTTCCTTTACTATGTGTCTTGGGGGTTGTAGAGCGGATTTTTGTGTATCTTTGCTGGCATAGTTGGTGCTTCAGAACTGAATGCTAAGTGGAGCGCCCCTCAGTCTCATTCGCTTAACAACATGTGTACAGCGTAGTATGGGACATATGGTTATTCAGGCCCATGCTGAGCTTCATCTGCTGAATAGGGGTTGAGCTGGAGAGGACAGGGATGACTGGGCCCTTGCTGCTACTAGGCCAAGGGTGTAGCAAGCTGAGGCCTAGTGAGCGTGCCACTCCCTCCGAGCTGCTGCTATATGGCTCTGGGTGTCTAACTAGTGCCTTAGCAACCAAGTAGGGAAGATAATGATCCCAATGAGGCACTGAAACTGGGCCAAAGGGAGCTGTTCGGGGGGGTGAGATGGAATAAGGCTGGGGTGCCCGGAGTAGCAAGATGGCCTCCGACTACCGAGGGTAGGCCCAAGCCGCGGTCTTTCCTGGGAGAGTAGGCCGACCTTAGGTGTTCCACTCAGATTAGGCCTACATATTCTCCGCTCAGAGCCCCTCCGGTGCGCCCGTGAATAGTCTCTCTAGGGGTGTCCCGTTATGGCTAGATAGGGCTGCCGCCCTGTTACTCACTGTGCTCCACAGGCTGGGAAGTCCGGGACGGCAGGCCGCAAGATGGCGTCAGGCGGCTAGATGGATGTAGCTAGCGGCCGGGATCCACAGGTGTTTGAACGATGTAGCGTTCGTCCCGTGCCCTCCGGAGCTGCGGCAGCTGGTAGGTTAGAACCGGGCAGTCGTTCCGGATCGCGGGATTAGAGAGCGGGGAGCCTCGGAGGGTCAGCAGGCCTCAAGATGGCGCCGTATCCCTGCAGGCCAGCGCTGTGGGCGAAAAGAAACCCGGAGCTCCCACGAGACGATCCTCTGTGTGCGGACGGCACCCGGAAATGACGTCTACTGCTGCTAGTTCCCGGAGGTCTCGGCTCCTCCTTTTCAAACCGCTTCAGGTCCCACCGTGATCATGGCCTCTCCTAAGACCAGGGTACCTACTCCAGAGCGATTTGCTGGCGACCGCAAAAAATCCAGGGCCTTCAAAAATACCTGCTATCTTTATCTTGCTCTCCAGCCCAGGACTTTTTCCTCGGAGGTAGTCAAAGTAGGGTTCATCATCTCCCTCCTGGCCAATGAACCACAAGCCTGGGCCCACAGTTTGATGGAACAGAGGAGTCCTATACTGAAGACAGTTGACACTTTCTTTGAGAGTATGGCGCAGCTGTATGATGATCCACAGCGCATGGCCACAGCTGAGGCCACCCTGCATAACCTGTCTCAGGGTCGGAGGCCGGTTGAGGACTACACTGCTGAGTTCCGGAAGTGGTCGGCTGATATTGGCTGGAACGAGGCCGCTTTCAAGTACCAATTCCGCCAGGGGTTGTCAGAAGCTCTCAAGGATGAGCTGGCCAGAATTGAGACCCCTACTACCCTAGAGAACTTGATCCAAGCAGCCACCAAACTGGATCGACGCACGCGTGAACGGCGTGCAGAACGCTTTCAGACTCCCTGGCCCAGTTGGATGCTCCCCAAGCCAATTCCCATCCATCCACCCTTCCCGACTCCTCCAGTTTCCTCCATCCCGGAGCCCGAGCCGATGCAATTGGGACTTGTCCGTGCCCCTCTTACTCCAGATGAGAGACTGCGCAGGCGACAAGCCAATCTTTGCCTTTACTGTGGCGGTTCGGGCCACTTCCTTCGCACCTGCCCAGTGAGACCTAGTAAGTTCTATCCTCAATTTTTCATGAACTATCAAATTGCTGGAATTTCCGAGACTTACGTTACCCTCTTTGTCTCCCTGCAGCTAGCAGGAAAGGAAACCCGCCTGCCGGCTATAGTTGACTCAGGAGCGTGTAGCTGCTTTCTGGACTCCTCACTGGCTAACGACCTGCATATTCCCCTTTTGACCAAGAAACGAAGCCTCCAGGTACACCTGGCTGATGGGTCTCTTCCTCGCTCTGGACTTATCACCCAGAAAACCAGACCCATCCTTACCACCATGGACTCTGGTCACCAGGAGTTCCTACGCTTCAATGTAATTCCCTCTCCTATGTTTCCCATCATCCTGGGCCTTCCCTGGTTGCAAGCACATGAACCCCGAATAAACTGGAATAAGAAGGAGGTCACCTTCTCCTCCCAATATTTCTCCCAGCACTGTCTGTCTCCAGCTCCAGCCTCTTGCCTGGCTGTGACACCTGCATCTGACAACCTCCAGCATGTACCTCCAGTATATAACAAGTTTAAGGACGTGTTAGACAAACAAGGGGCTGACCATCTACCACCTCACAGGCCTTATGACTGCCCCATTGACCTCTTACCCAGCTCCGAAATCCCATTTGGCAGAATCTTCCCGCTATCCGAAAATGAGCTAAAAGCTCTTAAAATGTATATAGATGAAAACCTGGAAAAAGGTTTCATCCGTCCCTCCTCCTCACCGGCCGGAGCCGGTATTTTCTTCGTGGAAAAAAAGATGGTTCCCTGAGGCCCTGCATTGACTGCAGGGAACTAAATAAAGTGACTATAAAAAACGGTACCCGCTTCCACTAATCCCAGAATTATTCCAACGCTTCCGAGCCGCCCGAATCTTTTCCAAATTGGATCTCCATGGGGCCTACAATCTCATCCGGATTCGGGCCGGCGTCGAATGGAAGACCACTTTCAGGTCCAGGTTTGGACATTACGAGTACCTGGTAATGCCATTCGGACTCTGCAACGCCCCGGCCACCTTTCAACACCTGATGAATGAGATTTTCTGTGAATACCTAGATGACTTTCTAGTGGTCTACCTTGACGACATCCTCATATTCTCTGCCACCGTCGAACTTCATCAAACACACGTCAAAAAGGTCTTGGCAATCCTCAGGAGACACAAACTATGCCTTTAAAGCAGAGAAGTGTGAGTTTGAAAAGACAGTTGTACAGTTCTTAGGATTCATTATCTCTACTGATGGGGTCGCAATGGACCCTCAGAAAATCAAAGCAATCCAGGAGTGGCCGGCTCCTGTGGACAAAAAGGGGGTCCAACGATTCATTGGATTCGCAAACTTCTATCGGAGGTTTATCGCAGGCTTCTCATCCATTGTGGCTTCCATCACTCAACTGACACGCCAGCATAATTGCTTGCAGTGGTCCCCAGAAGCCCAGGAGGCTTTCATTACACTAAAATCTCAATTCACTTCTGCACCAATATTATGGCATCCAGACCCAGCTCTGCCCTTTGTACTGGAAGTGGATGCATCCGAAACAGCCACTGGGGCCATCCTCTCTCAATGACAGGTAACAAGGCTCTTCTGCACCCTGTATCCTTCGCATCTCGGAAGTTAAGTTCACCAGAGAAGAACTATGATGTAGGTGACAGGGAGTTGTTGGCCATCAAATTCGCCCTGGAGGAGTGGAGGTATCTACTGGAAGGTGCTGTCCATCCTGTTATGATCTTCACCGATCATAAGAATCTAGAGTACCTCAGAACAGCCAAACGCCTAAGACCCAGACAGGCCCGATGGGCTCTCTTTTTCTCTAGATTCAACTTTCACATATCTTACAGATCAGGCTCAAAAAATGGAAAGGCAGATGCACTCTCTCGAATGTTCCTTGATACCCCTCAGTCAGCCGAACCGAGTACTATTCTGTCTCCACAAAATTTTCTTTTAATTACTCAAACGGACCTAATACCCGCCATCAAAGCGGCATCCAGTCACTGTTACAGTTCGGAAGTACCTTCCTTGGAGAAACATGATGACCTACTCTGGGCCCAGGGGAAAATTTTTGTCCCGCCAGAGGTAAGACCCCTGACGTTGAGAACCTTTCATGACCACAAGTTGGCAGGTAACTTCGGGATTCAAAAGACTATGGAACTACTCTCCCGTTCTGTTTGGTGGCCAGGTTGGAGAAAGGATTGTAAAGAATATGTTGCTTCCTGTGTTCCATGCCAGCGCAGTAAAGGATCTAATTCTAAGTCCTGGGGCCTACTAAAACCCTTATCCATTCCAGAACGGCCAT
Organism: Rana muscosa; assembly: GCA_029206835.1. Lineage (NCBI taxonomy): Eukaryota > Metazoa > Chordata > Amphibia > Anura > Ranidae > Rana > Rana muscosa. The sequence continues at coordinate 189,545,399 of CM055122.1, read as the reverse complement.
GGGCAGAAGTCTCCATGGACTTCATAGTGGACCTGCCTCCCTCGGGGGGTTCACCACCATCTTAGTCATCATTGATCGTCTCTCCAAGATGGCGCATTTCCTACCCATAGTGGGTACTCCTTGTGCTGCAGACACAGCTACCATTTTCTTCAAGGAAGTAATAAGGCTTCATGGTGTACCTGTAAGCATCACCTCCGATAGAGGCGTTCAGTTTACCTCAAAGTTTTGGAGAGAACTTTGCAAATCTTTGGAAATAAAAATCTGTCTCTCCTCTGCCTACTATCCCCAGAGCAACGAGCAGACGGAAAGAACAAACCAAACCTTGGAGCAGTATCTCCGCTGTTTTTGTTCTGGCTCCCAAGATGACTGGTCCACTCTCCTGCCTTACGCTGAGTTCGCGTACAATAACTCGATCCATTCGGCCACCAATCAAACAGCTTTTTGGGCGAATTTTGGCTTCAACCCTTCCTTTCTTCCAAACTCCTTTCCTGAGCTGTCTGTCCCTGCCGAACAGGACCGGGTAACCTCCATTCAGCAGAACTTTCAAAAGATCCAGGAAGCCATGCAAAAGGCAAAGAAGGACTACAAAAGGTTCTACGAAAAGGGTAGAAAGGAGAATTCAGCCTTCAAGGTGGGCGAAGAAGTGTGGTTATCAACCACTAACCTCAGGCTACCTCTTCCCTCACGGAAACTGGGCCCAAAATTCATAGGCCCCTTCAAAATCAAGAGAATGATCAATCCTGTGGCCTTTGAACTAGTTTTACCCAGGTCCTATAGAATACACCCTGTGTTCCATGCATCGCTACTCAAATCTGTTGTTCCTAGCTCCTTTCCTGACAGAGAAGAACCTCCGCCTCCACCTGTCCTGGTGGACGGAGAGAACGAGTTCGAGGTGGAGAAGATTTTGAGTTGCAGGAAGAGGGGTAGACAACTCCAGTATTTGGTCAGTTGGAAAGGGTATCCCCTGAGGACAATTCCTGGGAACCCTCCCGAAACTTGCACGCTCCACGTTTGATCCAGGCATTCCACCGAGAGCACCCGGAGTTAATGTCCAGTTTGGGGCGTCCAGAGGCCGCCCCTTGGGGGGGGGAGCACTGTCAGAGAAACACATTGTGAAGAGGCATGTTATACTTACATGTGAATGCTAGATGGCAGCAAAGTTGACAGTGAAACACTCACACACCACATGACTTCCTGGCTGCCTATAAAAGCTCAGCAAGTGCTCAGAGAAATTGCTAGTTTATCTTTAGCTTCCTGTTTCCTGTGACTTGTTCCTGTGTTTGATTACCTGCTGTGACCCGGATTGCCCCTGACTCTGCTGATCTTCTCCTGCACCTGACCTCGGCTTGTATTACGGACTCCACTTGTCTCCTGTGTTTGACTCTCAGCCTGTGACCCGGACTTTGCCTCTTGTCTTCTTGCCTTGACCTTTTGCCTGTGACCTGGACTTGACTTGTGTGTTCCCTACACAGTACCTCTGGCTGTGTTTGGACTATCTTACCTGCCTGTGCTTGACCCTCAGCCTGGTTTTGGACTGTCTGATCAAGTTCTTCCAGCAAGCCACGCACCTGCCAGTTTGACACAGCTGCTCAACCACTTGAAAGACCCTGATACAAGTCTACTTGCACCTGCTGGGAAGCCTGTGCCTCTTAGTGCCATTCCTCCCCTGTCTCACCTCCAGGGGTCGAAGTGCGCTTAGTCGCAAGGGTGAACCGCTCTCGGCATCTCGGCCTCAGTAAGTACTAGTCTGCCCATGATAGTAAGCAGGTTTATTAAACTATAGTTACAGGGAAAGAAGAGGCAGTTTGTCATGGAAACCCTGTCAGTAACAGACGCCCTGGACTTCCTGGTTCCCGCCCCCGCAGGTGACGCCCGAAGGGCTATTTAAACTCCTCACTTGCAGACAGTCCCTGCTGTCTGTTCTACAGCGTTTATCCCAAGTGACCTGATCTGCCTTGTTTACCTGTATCTGATCCGGCTTCCTGTGACCCTCCTGCTATCTGCCTGTACCTGACCATCGGCCTGTTTTCTGACTTCGGTATTGCCTGATCCTTTTGTGCCTCGCTGCCTGCCAGTTTACCCGACCCCGGCTTATCTGACGAGCCTGCCTGACCTTGGCTCTTGTTCACCTGCTGCTGCCTAGTGGTTCCAGTTTACCTGCTGTGCCTCCCGGTCCGGGTCATCTGCTGAGTTCCTGGTTCCTGTCTGCTCATCTGCTGGTTCCTGTTCACCTGCTGCTGCCCAGTGGTTCCAGTCTACCTGCTGTGCCTCCCGGTCCGGGTCATCTGCTGAGTTCCTGGTTCCTGTCTACTCACCTGCTGCAGTTCCTGGTTCCTGTCTGCTCATCTGCTGGTTCCTGTCTGCTCATCTGCTGGTTCCTGTTCATCTGCTGCTGCCCAGTGGTTCCAGTCTACCTGCTGTGCCTCCCGGTCCGGGTCATCTTCTGAGTTCCTGGTTCCTGTCTACTCACCTGCTGTAGTTCCTGGTTCCTGTCCACTCACCTGCTGTAGTTCCTGGTTCCTGCCTCCTCACCTGCTGGTTCCTGATCACCTGCGGTAGTTCTTGATCCTGCCAGGCACTCGTACCCCTTCCACCTCCGTGCTTCCTGTTATACCACCAGGGGCCGCCGGTGGGAGCCGTAAGGGAGGCCTCCCTCTGCTAACCGGGCTCGTCACCGTCAGGTACGTGACAGTAGCAGACAGCCATGTCTGAGCCCGAGCAGGGAGCCTCACCTATGGAGGAACTATGCCGACACCTGGCGGGACTGACCGAGGCCGTTAAGAGCATCCAGCAAGGCTACACTCACCTGGAAGGACAAGTGCAGGCCCTCACCAACCCCGATGGAGCTCAAGGGGGTCCACGTGCCTCCACTTCTTCCGCCGGGGCAGGAGCTGCGCCCACGGTGGTCATGCTTCCCCCTGAACCCAGGGTCCCTACACCCGAAAGATTCTCCGGGGACCGGAGCAAGTTCAGGGCTTTCCGGAACTCTTGTGAGTTGTACTTTGCCTTACAGCCCCGTACCTTTTCCTTAGAAGCTACCAAGGTGGGCTTTGTAATTTCGCTGCTTTGCGGAGACCCACAGAACTGGGCCCACCGCCTGCTAGAACGCAAAGATGCGTCCTTGGACAGCCTTACACTTTTTTTTGACGCCATTGCCCAATTGTACGAGGACCCTCAGCTCTCGGTCACTGCAGAGAACGCCCTGCGGACCCTTCAGCAGGGACGCAGAGCAGCGGAAGACTATGTAGCTGAATTCAGGCGCTGGAGCGCAGACACCAGCTGGAATGACGCTGCCCTCCGTCACCAGTTTCGTATAGGCCTTTCTGACCCCCTGAAGGACGAACTGGCTAGGGTAGGAATACCAGAAAATTTGAATCTACTGATCGATCTGACAATTCAGATCGACCGGCGCCTGAGGGAACGGAGGGTTGAGAGGGCCACGGGCTTCACCCGACCGACCTGGATGCTTCCCCGGGTCCCCAGTCATCCGCACCCAGCTTCTGCAGCACCCTTGACCCCCTCGTACGATGCTCCTGAACCCATGCAGCTTGGGGTCCTTCGCCCTTCCCTTACTCCGGAGGAACGCCAACGCCGACGCGCGCACAACCTGTGCCTGTACTGCGGGGAGCCCGGTCACTTCGTTAGGAACTGTCCCCTGAAGTTCCGTAAGTGCTTGTCAGTATTCCCTGCTGTGATCAACCCTCAGACTAAATCCTCCTCTCACTTCGCTCTTTCTATCTCCCTGCAGCTCCCAGGAAGGACCCTGCAAGTCGTCGCAATTATTGACTCTGGGGCTTGTAGTTGCTTCATGGACTCAACTTTTGCCCGTACTCAACTTATTCCTCTACTTCCCAAGACCCATGGACTACAGGTTCACCTGGCTGATGGGTCCCTTATCAAGTCGGGGCCCGTGGTCGAAGAGACGGCTCCCCTACCTGTCACTGTCTTCTCCTCTACCGGGGTGCACCGAGAATATCTACGGCTGGATATTATCTCCTCTCCACTGTTCCCCATAATTCTCGGTATGCCCTGGCTACAAGCCCATAATCCTACCATTAACTGGGTCACGGGGGTGATCACGTTTCCTTCCTCCTACTGCCAACGGTCCTGTGGCTCACACAAACCCCCTGGGCCTGCCACCTTAATGTGTACCGACACTGAGGCCGGAATACATCAGGCCATCCCTGACGCTTACCTGGACTTTCTCGATGTGTTTAGTAAACAGGGGGCAGAGACACTACCACCCCACCGAGCCTACGACTGCCCCATTGATCTACTTCCCGGAGCAGCTATTCCTTTCGGTAGGATTTTCCCTTTAACGGAGGTGGAACAGGGGGCCCTGAAGGACTACATCGATGAGAACCTTTTAAAGGGGTTCATTCGCCCCTCTACGTCGCCAGCAGGCGCAGGCATTTTCTTTGTAGAAAAGAAGGACCATACCCTCAGGCCATGTGTGGACTACCGTGAACTAAATAAGGTCACCATTAAAAATCGTTATCCTCTTCCTCTGGTACCAGAGTTGTTCCAAAGATTGGGAGCTGCCGTTATTTTTACTAAGCTTGACCTCCGGGGAGCCTATAACCTGGTCCGAATCAAGGAGGGCGATGAGTGGAAAACCGCCTTCCGCTCCCGGTTCGGACATTTCGAATATTTAGTGATGCCCTTCGGGCTGTGCAATGCCCCTGCCACCTTCCAGTATTTAATTAATGATGTTCTTCGGGACTTTTTAGATCTCTTTGTGATTGCTTATTTAGATGACATACTAATCTTCTCTTCCTCCCTTGACTCTCATCGCAGGCATTTCAGAAGTGTGTTAGACCGGCTTCGGCAGCATAAACTATATGCGAAGGCTGAGAAATGCGAGTTTGAGCGGCAGAGCATAGCATTTCTGGGATTAATCATCTCTGGCGAAGGCATCAGGATGGACCCACAGAAGATCACCGCAATCTTGGACTGGCCAGCGCCAGTGGATAAGAAGGGAATCCAACGGTTCGTTGGATTCGCCAACTTTTATCGTAAATTCATCCGGGGGTTCTCCGCCATCATTGCACCCATTACTCAGCTAACCAAGCAAGGTACCCGCTTCCACTGGTCCCCTGAGGCCCAAAAGGCCTTTGAGGATCTCAAAGGGCTCTTCACCTCTGCATCCATCTTAAAACACCCAGATTCCTCCCTACCATTTGTACTTGAGGTAGATGCTTCTGAGGTTGCAGTAGGGGCAATATTGTCACAGAGGCAAGGAACCAAGGCTTTGCTTCATCCGGTGGCTTTCTTTTCTCGCAAATTATCTGCGGCAGAAAAGAACTATGACGTGGGAGACCGGGAACTCTTGGCGATTAAGTCCGCCCTGGAAGAATGGAGGTACTTACTTGAAGGTGCTGCTCACCCGATCTTAGTATTCACCGACCATAAGAACTTAGAGTACCTGAAAACTGCAAAAAGACTAAAACCACGACAAGCCAGATGGGCCCTGTTTTTTTCCCGGTTCTCCTTCCATGTGACATACCGCCCCAGTGCCAAGAACACTAAACCTGACGCCTTGTCCCGAATGTTTCATGGATCCAAAGAACTCTCCTCACCCGATACAATCCTCGCTCCTGGGAATTTTCTCCTACTTCAGGAGGACCTACTCTCCCGGATCAGACAAGCCACCACTAGACAGGAACCCTCTCCTGAACTGGATCTGCAAACCAAGGATGGATTACTCTGGCACCAAGACAGGATATTCATACCAGAAGAACTAAAGATAACCGTGCTAGAGCTCTGCCACGATCATGCCCTTGCTGGGCACTTTGGCGTGGCTAAGACCACTGAGTTGGTACAACGTACCTTCTGGTGGCCTCGACTACGCGAGGATTGCAGGAGGTTCGTGGAGTCCTGTACTACATGTACCCGGAATAAAGGGTCCAGATCCAAAGCCTGGGGACTACTGAAGCCCTTACCCGTTCCAGAGAGACCGTGGAAAATGCTTTCTATCGACTTCATAGTTGAACTCCCCCCGGCTGAGAATCACACCACCATCTTTGTGATTGTGGACCGTCTGTCCAAGATGGCACATTTTGTTCCTATGAGAGGGACCCCCTCGGCCCCGGAAACTGCACAAATGTTCATTAAAGAAGTCGTCAGGCTCCACGGGGTACCTGCTAATATAGTCTCCGATCGGGGGGTACAATTTACCTCCCGGTTCTGGAGGTCCCTCTGCAAGACTCTGGGAATAGAGCTATCATTCTCTTCGGCTTACCACCCTCAAACCAACGGACAGACTGAGAGAACAAATCAGACCCTCGAGCAATATTTGCGTTGTTTCTCCTCCTTTGCTCAGAATGACTGGCTCTCCCTGCTTCCGCTAGCGGAGTTCTCCTACAATAACTCCATCCACTCCGCAACTAACCAGACCCCATTTTTTGCGAACTTCGGGTTTCACCCCACATTTCTGCCCAACTCTCTCCCTGAGTGCTCAGTGCCCGCAGTTCTGGAAAAAGTGAATTTCTTCTCCTCTAACAACCAGCTTCTACGCGAAGCCATGGCAAGAACTCAGGAGTATAACAAGACGGTCTACGACAGGAGGAGACGGGGTGAATTAGCGCTGGCACCGGGCGACCAAGTATGGCTTTCCACCATCAATCTAAGATTGGCTTGCCCGTCCAAGAAATTGGGCCCCAAGTTTCTAGGGCCTTTTCCTATCAAAAGGAAAATCAACGAGGTGGCCTACGAGCTGGAGCTCCCCGAATCCCTGAGGGTCCACCCTGTTTTTCATGTTTCTCTATTGAAACCGTCAGTCTCCAACCCATTCCCAGGTCGGACCCCGACTCGCCCTGATCCCGTCATCATAGACGGGGAACAGGAATTTGAGGTAGAAGCTATTTTAGACGCACGAAGAAGAAATAGCCAGAGTCAATTTTTAATAAAATGGAAGGGTTACGGACCAGAGGAGAACTCCTGGGAACCCGAAGAGAACATTCACGCCAAAGACCTGATACAAGCCTTCAGGAGGTCTCACCCCGAGAAGTTTGCTCCTAGGGGCATCCGGAGGCTGCCCCTTGGGGGGGGCAATGTCATGGAAACCCTGTCAGTAACAGACGCCCTGGACTTCCTGGTTCCCGCCCCCGCAGGTGACGCCCAAAGGGCTATTTAAACTCCTCACTTGCAGACAGTCCCTGCTGTCTGCTCTACAGCGTTTATCCCAAGTGACCTGATCTGCCTTGTTTACCTGTATCTGATCCGGCTTCCTGTGACCCTCCTGCTATCTGCCTGTACCTGACCATCGGCCTGTTTTCTGACTTCGGTATTGCCTGATCCTTTTGTGCCTCGCTGCCTGCCAGTTTACCCGACCCCGGCTTGTCTGACGATCCTGCCTGACCTTGGCTCTTGTTCACCTGCTGCTGCCTAGTGGTTCCAGTTTACCTGCTGTGCCTCCCGGTCCGGGTCATCTGCTGAGTTCCTGGTTCCTGTCTGCTCATCTGCTGGTTCCTGTCTGCTCATCTGCTGGTTCCTGTTCACCTGCTGCTGCCCAGTGGTTCCAGTCTACCTGCTGTGCCTCCCGGTCCGGGTCATCTGCTGAGTTCCTGGTTCCTGTCTACTCACCTGCTGCAGTTCCTGGTTACTGTCTGCTCATCTGCTGGTTCCTGTCTGCTCATCTGCTGGTTCCTGTTCATCTGCTGCTGCCCAGTGGTTCCAGTCTACCTGCTGTGCCTCCCGGTCCGGGTCATCTTCTGAGTTCCTGGTTCCTGTCTACTCACCTGCTGTAGTTCCTGGTTCCTGTCCACTCACCTGCTGTAGTTCCTGGTTCCTGCCTCCTCACCTGCTGGTTCCTGATCACCTGCGGTAGTTCTTGATCCTGCCAGGCACTCGTACCCCTTCCACCTCCGTGCTTCCTGTTATACCACCAGGGGCCGCCGGTGGGAGCCGTAAGGGAGGCCTCCCTCTGCTAACCGGGCTCGTCACCGTCAGGTACGTGACACAGTTGTTATCATGAGATAAAAATGAGAATAATCATTCAGAGACAATAGCCACAAATAATGTATAGTCCATGCAATATATTTAAGCAAGCTTATTAGGCTGTAATAAAGGAGGGATAGACATTGCAGGTTTTATCATGAAATAAAAATTAGAATGTATTGTCCAGTTGCAAGAGAGTATGTAACCGGCTTGATTAGGCCACAATGTAAGTGGAAGAGGTGAAGCATTTTTATCTTCAAATAAACATTAAAGTGTATTATTTTAGAGGAACATTATCCAGATATATTTTTTAAGGTTAGGGTAATAAATTGCCTCAGCTAGTAAGCACAGACCATAATTTACCCTGCAGTAACATTTTGCAGCCAACTGCAGAAAAATTGGGTGTGTGGCTCATTAACAGTGCTGGAAAACCAGAATAGGGCAGGAAAGACCACGGTAATTGGTAATATTGGCTGGCCAGCAGAGGTTGCAAGAGTTCCAAATGGTGGCAGCAGCACACCAGGAGTGGTGGTTGGAGCTGATAATAGTGGCAAGCCTGCAGGGGTGGTAGCTTCTGGTAATGGTGACAAGGCAGGAGGGGTGGTAGGAGCTGGTAATAATGGCATCAGCAGGCCAGTAGACATGACAGAAGCTGGCAGTGATGGCAGTAGCAAACCAGGAAAGGTGGCAGAAGCTGGTAATGGTGGCAGTGGCAGTCCAGGAGAGGTAGCAGGCCAGCAGAGGTGACAGGAGCTGGTAATAGTGGCAGTGCTTTTTTTTTTGGGAGGGGGGCATATTACAATGAAATTAGTCAGTAGCATATGCTGCAGTGGTTTTTGAGAAAGCATGTTGGCTGTGGGGCAAACACATGATTGAAACCAAAGCTTAGACAGCAGGACAGGTAAGTATAAACATTTTTCTTAAAATACTGGAAACATTGTATTTTATTAGGCAGCAGAGTAGTTTTAAAGCAAGCAAGGGGAAGCTAGGTGTTGAAAACAGATGTTCCCATATTCTGATAAATAAAATAATGCAATCAATTCCATGAAGCGTACAGACCAGATAAGATACCATATTGTTTACCAAACTGTTCAATTTTTCAATTAATCTAAATAGACCACCAGCTAAAATGCATTTCACTGCAATTGAATTGGACTGAGAACCTGACGACAACAACAATATGAATAACATATCAGAGCACACGGGCATAGTATAGTGTGTAAGATCTGTTTCTCTTTACTAAAATAATCAAATGTACTGTACTCACACATATGAGAGCCTATGCAAATTTGCTGACCCCATACATTTCCCTGGATACCTGATTTCAGCACGTAGTAAGAAAATAAATGGATTAAATAGGAACTTCACATGCCAAACAATGTGCCTTAGCACACCCCAGGTTTATATGTTTTATGGTGGACCTTCCTCCTCAGAACATAAAATCTGACTACTTTTCCTCTAAATGCTTAAAGGTCCACTGAGGTCAGTAAGGCGAAATAATGCAAATAATCACAGTAAATAAAACTTTGTACATTCAAAGTAGCTGGTAGCAACAACCCACATGGAAACAATTTTAGAACCTCATCAGTCACTGAATTATTCTGCTTTAACTCCATTAATCTTCTGACCATTATAAGCCTTGAATGTCCCACTGCACCATATCTTGGAGTCTTGTCCTGACTTTCCACCAGCAAGCCAGAGGCTTAATCACACATGTAATGCATTAGGTGTTCACACAAACTCAACTCTGTGTATGTAAGACAGTTATGGATTCCATATGTATTAGTGGTTGCCTTGGTGAAAATCCTAACAACAATCACTTTAATATTCATTGCATACTAAGGCTACTTACTGCCAGAACACGTCCCTAAGTGCTTTTTAAAAACAGAATGATTACTTCATATAAAACAATTGAAGTATCCTATATTCCTCTGGACATATCTCCAAACACAATCTTAATTACATTTTATTTCACCCTAACGTGTTTAATTACCTAAGTCTTTCCACTTATATTGTCTAAATGGTTTACATATTACCATGGTAAAACCCAGTGTTAATTTAGGACAATTTCTTTAGTTTATCAAGTGAGATTACAAGCCAGACTATGAAAGCGCATTTTATCCAGACAAACCTCACACTATAAACCCCATAGGGATGTTGCTAAGTGTAGTTTAATGCAGTAGCATTTCCTCTGCAGTAATGTGCACAATGTATTATCAATCATTGGAGCCAGTGCACATGTTTTCAATCATCTGAGGGCCTCTATTTCTTGTAGAAGATATCTCCTGCTTTGGGAATGAGATAAAAACTATTGGATTGCTGAAATACTGGGGACTGCAGAAGTTGTTATTGCTTGATATGAAGATATTTTTATTTGTATGATAATGTCAGAGGTACTATAATAAAAGGCCATCCAACATGACCATATTCCAGAGTTCATGTTGCCAGATTATTTTACTACAGGTACTTATAAAGCACTGTCAATTTACACACTGCTTTACATATATATTGTACAGTCACATTAGTTTCTGCCCTCAAAGAGCTTACAATCTAAGGTCCTTAACTCATATTCATACATACTGTGACAGCAGGAAGGTAAAGTCACCTGGTTGCATCCAGGGGGGTAGATATATTTCTCCCAGATTCAGGCTTTATGCTGACTTGTACAACTAGGGTGGAGAGTTGTATAAGCCCAGCTGAGGCTAGTAGGCTCATGGATGACTCATACCTCTAGGGAGAGGGCTGGGCGTCGTGCAGGCAGGGAGTTGATGAGACCAGCTGAAGCCTGTCAGTTCGTTTAAGGCCTCTATAAAAACTCCCAGATTCATTAGATGTTAGCTCATGCCTGGAACAAGACCTGTGTGGACTGTCTAGGGAGAGTGAACCCCTGTGCGGTGAGGCAAAGCCTGTGTGGCTATTTGTTTGGACTTTTACTAAACCAGGGACTTAGGGACTAGGACAGCACCAGGCTGATCCCAGTTGTTAGTTTAGGAAACCTGCATGTTTAGTCAGAGGTCAAACTGACCAGGATTTATTTTGTTTATGTTTCTTTTTGGCTTTGCTGTGTTTTTGTCACTGTACATAGAGAAATAAACCGCACCTTTTGATTTTGAAAACCACAACCTCAGTCTGCTGGCCCTGTTTTTGTGTGGGGAGCCCAACCAGGGGGTCACACACACCCGCTACCGAGTTAACCCCCTCACAATACACATACTAGGAGCAATTTAGACATGAGCCAATTAACCCCCCAGCATGTCTTTGGAGTGTGGGAGGAAACTTATGTAGACACAGGCAGGTGGTGCCATGGTTGGGATTCAAACAAGACAACCCTAGTACTGCTAGGTTGTGCTGTGCTGCCCAGCTATCTTCCCACCAGGCTTCCTGTTTATTGGTGGAGTCCAGTGGTGATGTCTGCCTTTTTGTTTATGCGTCTGCATAGCTGCCTGTGCTATTATAAGGGATCTCACTTTTCCTTGTGGATTTTTATGTTGGAATTTTGAGGTTTATTTTATAATTATGACACTGTTGAGTCCATAAATCCTTTTCCATAGAAGCCATGATTTCCCTACACCGTACTGATGATGGGCAACTAGACAAAAACAGCTACAGTATATGCAGTTTGGAATACTGTGCACCAGTGGTTCTGGATGTACTGTTGGCCAAAGAAGCATACAGACTTGATTTGCATGGCTTCGTCCACTATCCTAAAAAGGGGAATAAATCCCTTATTTTTTGATCTGTGATGGAAAAGAAATATGCAAACACCTTCTGTTTTAGGAAGGCTTTGCTGGTTTTCTCATCTTTTGGAAAAAAAGCCTTTTAGTTATTTAAATCTTTAAATTGTTATATATAATTTTATTTAATTTATTAAAAATGCATGGATTGTCTTGACTCTAAAAACCATAACCACGTGTCGGCATCCCTTTAGACGTGATTTCCTATTTGGAGAATCTCATAAAAAAATTAATTTTTTGTTGCAGGGGATGTCCAAAATCTGACTTGTATCTTAGTGCAGACTTCTGGGAAAATCAGTAAGCCAATCACTCATGCAGGAAATGGCACTTCTGGGGGCAGTCTGTACAATGTTTGTGTACAGAAAGCCTCCAGGTAGCCATTATGCACTACATTTTACAAAAAATGACAGCACTGAAGATTGAAAAGGGAAGGTAATTTTTAATAAAATTCAATTACAATATGAATTATTTTACAATAATATATGTTATATTAGATTTTGTGTTTATTTGCTGTTTTGTTTTGTTTTTACCACAAAAGTAGAGTTACCCTTTAATAATTATAGTGCAAATTTACATGTGTGTATATATGTTAAAAAAAAAAAAAAAAAACATAAAACACCAAATAATCTTAACATAAAATGAACACAAAACCCATTAGAGTTGCCAAGTGTTAGTTTGCCAAATGCTAATGTTGCCCGCATAAGGCATTCCCCAACCAGCCTGTACTGGTTCCACTGTGCTGTTGGGTTCAATAACAGTTACATAATTTTCTGTGGCCTGGTCACTGCCACTTTTGTAGTTATATTTCCAAAATGTGCAGAATAAAATGTAATTAATTATCAACTGAAAGAATCATAAAATATAGTTTGAATTAAAACATGGCACTAAATGCACTTGTTTTCCAATTTAATGACTGACTCCTATGAGACAACGAAAAATATGCAGATAGTTTTTAAGATGAGCTGGAGTTAAATGCCTTTTTTTCGGTGCGTTATGTTCATCCACTTTATCAATAGCAAAATGGACATTTAAAATCACTATGGAAACAGAACCAGATGTGTGGCTAAAATACAGATTGTAGGTCACGCTCTGCGACTGGGATGTGACAGGTGTAGAGAAATCTCTAAGCACTAAATCATTAGCTAACTTCAAAGGTGATTCTTTCAACAAATTGTCTCCCTGTAGAAAAGGCGGAAGAAAATGCATTAAACTGAACCTGTCACATCAGATATTTGGGGAACTGAGTAGTGGGACAAAAGTGTCCTCTACAAATAGCCTTTCAGTATAGTCACTATTAAGAAGTAAAACAGATGATAATGGTGGTATACTACACATGCTATATATATATATATATATATATATATATATATAAAACATAGATAATATACAGCAATTTTGCAACAAAGTGATTGTATGATATATCAATTACAGTGAGCAAAATTATAAACGCAACACTTTTTTGTTTGCCCCTATTGATCATGAGCTGAATGCAAAGATCTACGACTTTTTCTATGTACACAAAAGGCCTATTTCTCTCAAATATTGTTCACAAATCTGTCTAAATCTGTGTTAGTGAGCACTTCTCCTTTGCAGAGATATTCCATCCACCTCACAGGTGTGGCATATCCAGATGCTGATTAGACAGCATGATTATTGCACAGGTGTGCCTTAGGCTGGCTGCAATAAAAGGCCACTCTAAAATGTGCAGTTTTACTGTATTGGGGGGGGGGGGTCCAGGGGGTCTGAAAACCAGTCAGTATCTGGTGTGATCACCATTTGCCTTACACAGTGCAGCACATCTCCTTTGCATAGAGTTGATTAGGTTGTTGATTGTGACCTTTGGAATGTTGGTCCATTCCTATTCAATGGCTGTGCAAAGTTGCTGGATAATGTCAGGAACTGGAACACACTGTCGTATACGCCGATCCAGAGCATCCCAAACATGCTCAATGGGTGACATGTCTGGTGAGTATGCTGGCCATGCAAGAACTGGGATGTTTTCAGCTTCCAGGAATTGTGTACAGATACTTGCAACATGGGGCAGTGCATTATCATGCTGCAACATGAGGTGATGGTCATGGATGAATGAAAAAGGGTCTGTGTGCTACACGTGGGGGCCCGAGTCCGGGATGTTTTGCAGCTACCCCCCTGGATGTTGGACTGTGTTTTGCCCGTGTGTGTTGTGGTTCTGTGAAAGATCGGCCACTTGGAAAGTTAAAGGCCTGCACTGGACTTTTCTAACTGCATAGTTCGTGGGCGTGCCTCAAATATAGAAAAGCCCGCAAGTTACGTGCAGCAATAGAGAAGGGGGAGGAGCCCCGCCAACTTGTGTGTTGCTCGTGGCGCATTGGCGCCAAAGGGACAGTACAAGCTGGATCATTGGAGGAGAAGTAAGATGGCATCTGCTCCATGAACTTCTGCTGCATCGGGACTTCGGATGTTCCAAACCACCCCAACCATGGACATTACTTCCCTCACTGTCCCCCTGACGGATACAGGGATCCGGCTGAAGCCTAGAGGCCACTTCGCTCTCTATGTCTGCCGAGATGCGGAGGCCCTGGGCATGCTCTGTCCCAGATAGGACTAGCGGTGCAACTACGGCCTTTTGGAAGGTGTGCAAACTGTGGAGAGTTCCTCTTCGAGGTAGACCAACCCACTGAGAAACCCCAGGGTTTACCAGATCAACTATATCACGAGTGTCATCACTTCCGAGGAGGAAACCTGTGCTCCCACGGTTGAGCCCACGTGCACTGTGTTGACTGCCATGGACGTAGCCGATGGAGATGACTCAGCTGCTGGAGAGGCATCGCGGGATACCGGAGTGGATGCTGTCTCCGCCACAACCGAGACCTCCATTCCGCCCACCAAGCGAAAGGTGGGCTATGTAAAGGCCTCCCGCGGCCGAAGCCTGCCCCAGCGCCGGCCTGAACCGGAACTCCAAGCTGGAGGGACCTCCAGGAGATCCACATCAGGGAATGGTAAGGAGGCTGGGGGAACTGTGACATTGAGTTTGCCGGGGAAAGGAAAGAAGCTCATACCCCACACTACTGGAGATGCGTGGACAGCCAGCCCGCGGCAACATTCTATTTTTAGGGACAATGTGTCTGTGTCCACCACAAACTATCTGCCGGCAGAGGAGTATGACACCTCCGATCTAGAATCATCATCCGATGTGGGGGATGACTACGAGATTGATAAAGTCTACATTAAAAAGGGATGGGACAAAGTTTCAGTGACTTCACCCTGCAGCCTTAGGGAGATCTCGCAAATGAACTCTGGGCAAACTACACCTCGAGTGGAAGTCCCTGCCCTAAAGGAAGAAGTCATTCCCACACCCGCTCTGCCTGCACCTGCATTGTCCGCACCTACTGCTATGGAGGGACGTCCGCCATTGCGGCCACCTTTGCCACAGTCTGAGCCAGTTCAAATAACAAGGTCCCCGGATGCTATTGTTCTTCCTGGAGCAGGAGATCGGGCCACAATTCCGCCTTTAGCCCGGTTGCAGCGGTTCCTAAACAGGAAAATTGCTGCGGAATATGGGTGGGAATATCCCTACGTTCCCAAAGAGTTGCTTTTTGAAATCGAGGCCTACAGGGAACGGTAATACGCAGACTTCGTTTGGGATCATTTGGAAGTGCACAGAGGCCGCAGGTATCTAAAATGTTCTGCTATTATGGCAGATCGTTACAAGAGGTGCCGTAAGGACTGGAATTATGGTCGGCACATCCATGCGGACCGTGTGGTAATTTGTTGCAAGGAGAAAGAGGATACCGTGTACTCTATAGAGACCCTAGATAAACAATGGAAGACTCTTGTTCTCCCAAAACCTCAGTACTACTTGTGAAATGGAACTTGTGAGTTTTTTTTCTTTATTCCGTCTCACAAGAATAGCCTGCCCTGAACTCACTTATGACTTTACCCTTTGCAGCAGGGGAAACTACTCAACTGAGGAATTGGAGAGTTGTTGTTTTTTTTTTCTCCTCTCTCTCCTCAGCTCCATAAAGGAAAGGATTTTGTTTTCCTTCTCTGCTGAACTATGGGGTAGTCTAGTCAGGGCTAAAGTGAGAACCGTCGTGGTCAAGATGAAGAGTTCATGTGAAATATATATATGCCCACGCATAGCAGTGAAGTGTACAGATTCAAGTTGCCACTAGGTGGTGGTGTTTTGCGGAAATTTCAGTGAGGCTTAGCAATGCAAACTGAATGTGTATATATCTGAGGATAATCATCTCTCTTCGGGGAGGTGGTTTTCTTCTATCTTAGATGTAGAATTGTTATTGTGTTTTCCTTTTCTCTCCCTCTGCAGGTGACCTGCAATCAACTCTATCAGAGAATGGGTGGAGTAGATATGTTAGGAGGGGTGGGATTATAATTTGTGATATTGTGTGTTGATACAAACTGTGATGTATATTTTACATGCTCTCCTTCTTTCTCTTCCTACTCTATTTCCCAAGTTATTGGTTCAGAGACCGGAACTCATTCAGGATTGAGGGGTCTTTTTGATCTCTTCCAGCCACTGGGGACAGTGGCTTTTCAAGGGAGGGGGGTATGTGTAGCGGACCCCCAAAAATTGGGGTCGCTATGCTCTAAATTTAGGGGCAGCCTGAGCAATAGTTTAGCTCAGGTTCTCCAATTTTGCTTAGCTTGGACTCTGCTCTGCTGTAATGTTGCCTGGAGTATAGTTCCCCTTGACCTGCAGGTGGCGCTGTTGCCCAGGTCTTGAGGAGAACCACAGGTGACATTGTGGTGTGATTTGGGGTCCTCTCTCGGCTGCCGTGCGGTGGGCGGGTTTTGCCTGCTGTGCATGCCGGAGAGGGTACATAAAGGGCAAACGCCATGATCTGGTGTGGTGTGCCGGGGGGATTCCAAGGAGGACCCCTGGTGGCGAAGTCGCGCCCATTGGCCTTGCAGGCCTGGGGTGCGTGAACTGGTCGAGGAGTCTCGGGCACCTTTAGCCAGAGGCTACAGAGTTCCAGGTAGGCCCAGTACCTTCAACTGGGTCTACAAACCAACCACTGGAGTCCCAGGGAACCCAAGGGAGGGTGGCCTGCTCTGAAGCAGAGGAAACTGGGGGAGGAACTGTCCGATGGATCGTAAAGGAAGTCACGGTCTCAGAGACGCCTGGTTGCCTATCAGAGGGAAGGATTCGTGAGTTGCAAAATAGCTCCTGTAGTGTGCCCCATTGGCACCTATGGTCTCTAATAATCTACAGGGGTTCCAAAATTCTAATTCAGTAACCAAGGAATTCTGTGGCAGAGGATCTTCTAACTTGTCCATGAAGGGGACTAAATCAAAGTAACTGTCTGTGCTTCCCTCCGGCTGCTAGAACTGTGAGAGGGAGCTATCCGGGTGAGCAATACCCACTCAAGCTTGATTGGAGAATAGGGTAACAGGGTGCCGCGTGCCTGAACCTATCTCCCTACCTAATCTCATTGCTGTCTTTCAACCTTTTCCCAATCTGTTCAAGCAAGAGAAAATAAACGAGTTTGTTGGAGTTTAAACACTGTCTGGACATTGGCCTTCTTTTGGGGAAGAATAGACTTTTCCATACATTCTAGTGACGAGAACCAACAGAGGGGAGGTAACTCGCTGCAGGACCCAAAATTGCAATAACACTGCTCAACCTCTTATACCAGGAGGATACGGGCATGTGGCATGGTGTGCCTTTGCTCCTGCAAGTGAAGGTAGGCAGGAAAAAGGGTCTGTGTGCTGATAAGAGGCATGGAGGAGCTATGAGGAAAGATTAGAGGAACTGAATTTATTCACTCTTGAGAAGAGGAGAATAAGGGGTGTTATGATTAACATGTACAAATATATAAGGGGTCCATATAGTGAACTTGGTGTTGAGTTATTCACTTTACGTTCAACACAAAAGACAAGGGGGCACTCTTTACGTTGAGAGGAAAAAAGATTTCATCTCCAAATACGGAAAGGTTTCTTCACAGTAAGAGCTGTGAAAATGTGGAACAGACTCCCTCCAGAGGTGGTTCTGGCCAGCTCAGTAGATTGCTTTAAGAAAGGCCTGCTGTAGCAAATTGGATCGTGCTCTGCTGTTTTTTTTGCCTTCCTCTGGATCAACTGTGGGTATAGAATTAGGTATATGGGATTGTACGATATTTTTTATTTTATTTTTTTATGGTTGAACTGGATGGACTTTGTATCTTTTTTCAACCTAACTAACTATGTAACTATGTAACTATGTAACAGTGAAATGCAGGATCAAACAGAGTTTTTGCATACCACAGAAAGCAAATAGTCTGGTGGCAAGTGGGTATGAACACAATGTTAATTAGCATGTATTCATAATTTGTGTTTAATGAGGAGCGAACTGCACTCCTGTGATCCCCAGGATAGGTATAGCCAAAATATCTTTGGTAATACCTCACCTTTAAGAGGTGATTTGCTAAAGGCAAATATACTGTTCATTTTGAAAGACTATTCACTTGCACTTGACATGAAACAGTACTTGAATTGACCAGCTTTGAAGGGAACTGAAACTGGAGCATGCTCAGTAAATGTGGCAACGACCGGTCTATACAATCTCAGGCTGCAGAAGGGACACAAACATATATGGAGGGACCGAGAACAGCAGGATCAAACAGGTGTTATGCCATCTACAGAAAATGAATGCTCTAGTGGCAAAGGGAGTATGAACACAATGCAATATAGCATGTATTGACAGTTTATAATGATTTGGGTTTAAAGTCACTTTAATTGACAAGACAGTAAGGGGTTGGTTTACAAAAGGCAAATAGACTGTTCACTTTGCAACTTAGTAAACATGGTGAAGCTCCTTGCATGTTATTGGTTATTCTTTGCAAAGTAAAACTTCACGACATTCACCAAACTGTGGAGAAAATTCCCTTTGAAAGTGCAACTTTCTATGCAAAGTGAACAGTCTGCTTGTCTTTAGTAAATTATCCTCAAAGACTCGATAAGTGCTGAAAGTGAAAAAAGTTTGAACATTTATAAACCTTCTTCAGTTTTCTTCCAGCCCAGACCCCACAACTATATTAAACAAAAAATGTTCATTTTATTTAATAGATTGGACATGGACCAAAATCAAACAATTGACAAGGTAATTTTATTTAGAAATGATGAGGGAAATCACTTCCTTGATAAATGATAGCCTAAAATAATTATTTTTTACTATTTGTTTTCACTTGACCTAACCACTTCAATACAGGCCATTTTCACCCCCTTCCTGCCCAGGCCAATTTTTAGTTTTCAGCACTGTCGCAATTTGAATGACAATTGGGTGGTTATAATATGCAACACTGTACCCATATGAAATTTTTATAAAATAGAATAGAGCTTTCTTTTGGTGGTATTTTATCACCTCTGTGGTTTTTTTTTGCGCTATAAACAAAAGAAGAGTAACAAATTTGAAAAAAAAAAACACTATTTTTTACTTTTTGTTACAACAAATATCCATTTTAAAAAAAAATATATATTTTTTTTCTCAGTTTAGGCCGATATGTATTCTTCTACATATTTTTGGTAAAAAAAATGCAATAAGCGTATATTGATTGGTTTGCCCAAAAGTTATAGCGTCTACAAAATAAGGGACATATTTATGGCATTTTTTTAATTTATTTTTTACTAGTAATGGCGGCGATCTGTGATTTTTGTTGTGACTGTCACATTGCGGCAGAAATATCGGACACTTTTGACACTATTTTGGGACCATTCACATTTATACAGCGATCAGTGTTATAAAAATGCACTGATTACTGTGTAAATGTGACTGGCAGGGAAGGGGTTAACAGTAGGGGGCGATCAAGGGGTTAAATGTGTATCCTAGGGAGTGATTCTATCTGTAGGGGGCGGGGACTCACAAGGGGAGGAGACCGATGGTGTGTTACCAGTACAGAGAAACACTGATCAGTCTCCTCCCCTTGTGAGTCCCCTCCCCCTACAGTTAGACACACAGATCCACGTCCTTGACTGTGTCACCGGCAATCGCGGGTGCCCGGCGGAAGGGAAGCCCAGGATGTCATATGACACCCGCCCTGGATGGGAGATCCCTCCTGCGGATGTCATATTACAATACGTGGGTAATGAAGTGGTTAAAGTGGATGTAAACCCTCACCTATACCCAGTGAAGTGAACAGCCTCAGATGATACACTGAGATGAAACAAATCTCCCTACATAAGTTTTACATATATATCTGCTGTCTTCAGCTTTATACTGTATACTGTTTAGAAAGTGCAGATTGTGTTAGAATTTTCACTTCCTCATTCTGCACTGTGAGAGAATTCTTGGTTTATACTGAGAGGCAGCTGATTAGAGGAAAGGCACACCCCCCTCCAGATAAGCAGAGACTTTTAGAGCTGTCCTGTGAGTAAAGCAGCTTTCTGCTAATCTATTTATAGCACCCTCCCTGACACAAAATTCAGGCTGATTTTATCACGTGTCGGGGAACTTGTCAGAAATTATCATGCTGATAACAGAAGAACAGAGCTGGAGAAAGCCACGGGACATAGTGCTTTGGAGAGAGATAAGAAAACACTGCAGATATATGTGCCCAGCTCAAATTTCATGAATCGGGTTTACATCCACTTCAGCAACTCTCACTTTGATGTTAAAAAAAAATTAAAACAATACCCAAAACCCCCTTATTCGAAAAATCTATTGTTGAACATAAATCCTGTAAACAAATCATTTACCTATGCATTAATATTTATTTAAGCTTTAAAATGTTTTATTCTATTTTTTTTAATTGCAAGATCATGTCCTCAAAATTATTTGGTGAAACAAAGTTGCTTCTATACCTTGCAAAGACAAGAATCCAGCCTGTCTTGTCCCATGGCTGTTCTGTTGGGATTTTTGATATGCATGAGTTGAGAAAATCTTCAGCTATGCAATTTGTGACAATTTTTATATATCCACAATGCAATGTGTATGTTTGGAAAAACGCACTCAATTTTGTCTTCTGAAATTATTAGTTTTAGACTGTAAGTTCTAACGAGCAGGGCCCTCTGATCCCTCCTGTATTGAATTGTATTGTGATTGTACTGTCTTCCCTGATGTTGTAAAGCGCTGCGCAAACTGTTGGCGCTATATAAATCCTGTATAATAATATAATAATTAGTTCAGCATTACTAAATCTGGTCTTTATAGTTTTTTGGCAGTAAACTTTTAGTGCACATATAACTGTTGGAGCTTGGTAGAGAGATTTGTGTCCAAGCCCTCTGGGTATGCATCAATTAGCTTTTGAGAACCTTTCAGTTTCAACAGGAGAAGCAGCAACATTTGGCACTTCTGTTAGGAAAGAAAATTCGGGAGATAGACTAGCTTCACAGAAATCTATAGAGCTCCACTGCCAGAAGAGAGAGAATTTGCAGCATAAAATGTAAATAAAAATGGAGGTTGCAGTAGTCGGATATCAGTAAATATACATCCATTAAGGGAAAGGTCAGATCGGATAGCTCAGGGCAAAGTGGCAAAAAGGATAAGTGCAGTTTATTTTAAAGTGTTCTTATCCTTTAAGGGCATGATAGCTAGGGGAAAAGTGGTGTCCCCTCCTCCTGGTGCCCTAAACACATCCTTATTTTACTTAACCACTTCAGCCCCGGAAGGATTTACCCCCTTCATGACCAGAGCAGTTTTTTTGCGATAAGGCACTACGTCACTTTAACTGACAATTGCGCGGTCGTGCGACATTGCACCCAAACAAAATTTACGTCCCTTTTTCCCACAAATAGAGCTTTCTTTTGGTGGTGTTTAATCACCTTTGCGGTTTTTATTTGTTGTGCTATAAACAAAAAAAAGAGTGACAATTTTGAAAAAAAAAGCAATTTTTTGCTATAATAAATATCCCCCAAAAATATATAAAAAAAATGTTTTCCTCAGTTTCGGTTGATACGTATTCTTCTACATATTTTTGGTAAAGAAAATCACAATAAGCATATACTGTATTGATTGGTTTGCGCAAAATTTATTGCGTCTACAAAATAGGGGATAGATTTATGGCATTATTATTATTATTATTTTTATTAGTAATGGCGGCTGTAACGACAAGGGTTAACGTCATTTAGATGTATTCCATTTCCGAACACACAGCAGCTACCAGACAGTCCACAGTCAGGCGACCGCTTCCCATAGGAATAATCCTTACAGATATACGAGACAAACACTCTGTATGAAGTTTCCAGCAGGTCTGACCTTCTTTATTGACAAACTTCAAGTTTTATACACACAGAGAGGAGGTTCTTACATTCCTCATTTTCCTCTGACAATAAACCTTTGACCAGACCTAATTTACATGAGCTAATTAACTACAGCTGATGACTCAGACACATGACCTTTTAAACTACAGTACCCAGTATCAAAGGACTTCACACAATAGTTACATAACGAGCTCCCAATACACATCTGACAGCTCTTAGCAGACAACAGGTGGGTTTATTAGCTAATCCCTTTACATCTTAAATGACTATGCATAACCTTTATGTTCCTCAGACTGTCTGTCTGCTTGTTTATAATACCTATAATTACAGACTTAATTTCCACAATAGAATGCAATCACACCCTACCCCATCACAGCAATTAGTACACAGCAGCCAACACACAATATACACACAATATATACAATGTATATACAGCATTGAATCTGACTAGCACAGATCATAGTGGGGTTCTCATTCACCCTGTGCCCAAAGTGACCCCTGTCACAGCGGCGATCTGCGATTTTTATCATGACTGCGACATTGCGGCGGACACATCGGACACTTTTGACTCTATTTTGGGACCATTGTCCTTTATACAGCGATCAGTGCTATAAAAATGCAGTGATTACTGTGTAAATGACACTGGCAGGGAAGGGGTTAAACACTACGGGGCGATCAAGGGGTTAAGTGTGTTATAGGGAGTGGTTCTAGCTGTAGGGGGGATGGTCTCACAACAACATGACAGATCACTGCTCCTGATGACAGGGAGCAGTTGATCCCTGTCATGTTGCTAGGCAGAACAGGGAAATGCCTTGTTTACATAGGTATTTCCCAATTCTGCCTCTCCGTGCCACGATCGCGGGACATCAAGTGCACGGGACCCGCGGGCAGAGTCACACAGTACGCGGTGGGCGCGTGCGCCCACTAGCTCGCAAATTAAAGGGGACATACAGGTACGCCCATTTGCCCACCACTGTCATTCTGCTGACGTATATCGGTGTCCGGCGGTCGGCACGTGGTTAATGACTAATCCAGCCTTGCCTTCTGTTCAGTTGAACATATTGAAGTGGGCATCAGACACCCTTTTTTTTGGGGATTCTTAGGAAAACGTACACAAAGGTTTAAATTAAATAAACGTACCTGCTCTAAATACACCTCCAAAAAAACATACCCTCTAATAAAAATGAGTAAAACATTTATTCTAGTAAAATTGAGTTTCGTTTTTTTTTTTGTCTAAATTTCTCAGTTAGGAAAATTGGTAACTGAAAGGCAAAACCAATATCACCTACAGCATGTTGCTCATCCTTACTCATAACAGACTTTTTATTGAGTAATCACGCAAACACTGCAAGCAGGTCAATTCTAGCCACTCACTAACTGAAATGGCAGCCAACATGAAACCATACATTGTTGTCAGTTACAGAGACAATGTTAGAGTTGGGTGACATTATCTCAAGCTCTGCTTAGATTGGGTACATTTTATACACATAAATGAGGATTAATGGTTTTAATACCTTGTTTTTGTTTTATACCAAATAGCCTTTAAATATCTGTATATAGCTACTTGTAGGACTAATTATATTGAGAAGATGTTCAAAAAAGGATAAATTCTTTAAGAACAGATCAGTAGGTATGGATTCCCATAAACCACACTTTTTTATGTTTTCTTGTGACAAAATTCCAAAAAATGCCTTTCCATTTTATTCTGTAACATGTCCGGGTATTTGCTAAAAGAAATAATAAAATAACTTGTACTAAAAACAGGACACTTAGCAAAATATTTTTTCCAATACCAAGCATGCTTCTGTAGAGATTCCAAATTTCCAAAATGTTTATCTTTAAACATTGTCCTTATTAAGTCATTTTAAGTGTACGTGAAACTGCACTAAATTCACCCAGTTCTGTGTTGATTCTAAATTTAGAGAACATGTTTTAGTGGACGTGTAATGAATTCCACTAAGGAAACATATCTACGTTCTTTGACAAGGTTATGGGTCACAGATTTGTTCTCTTATCTATGTGGTTAGCTCTGGGCCCTTTGTTAGATCTCTAAGTGTTTGTATTCTAAATCTTTCCAGTTTTTAATGCATCTAATTGTATCAAACATGATGTCATAAAATAAGCTGAAAGATTTTTTTATATAGGAAAACGATAGTAACTTTCAAATACACCATTGTGTGGTGCCATTTTACATGAAAGCTTAATTAGTATTTGGCCAAGATTTGCCAGGCCTGATAAAAAGGTGTCACTAAATGACAGGCAATAAATAGGACCCCAATACAGAAGACTAAAAAAAAAAGACAGAATTTTAGCTCTAGGTAAAGATCTAGATCATTTTGAGGCAATATTTTCAGTATGAAATATTGCATATGAAACATTTGTCTTATTTCCAACCAGCTGCTGATGCTCTAGGCCAGTGATGGTGAACCTTGGCACTCCAAATGTTTTGGAACTAAATTTCCCATGATGCTCATGCACTCTGCAGTGTAGTTCACCATCACTGCTCTAGGCCATGTTTCTTGTTTACCTATTTTCTGTTATCTGATTTGCTAGAAAAAGTCTGTTTTATAGAGTGCAATAGCTAAACTTGAAATTTACACACAACTGAATAAGTCAGAAGAGTGACCGATCTCCCTCCCTACTTCTTCCCATCTGCCTATAATATGGTTATGTACCAAGTTTGCTGTGTTCTCGCTTTAAAAATAAAAAATTCTCTGTAGATCCAGATGTCAGCGGTGCAGCCTTTATTAACTTTACATTTGTAATATGAAAAAAAGACTTTAACACCACTGTAGTTTCCCTTTAAAAAAGGCTTAGAAATTTATTTTGGAGCACAGTTCTGTGATATCCCTTCATGAGCACCTTTATTGCTCAGAGGACACAAAAACAAGTTTGGGAAATCTCTGGAGACCCTTTGCTGTTATGATATAAAGGATTCTCTTTCACCACTGACAGAATTTCACAACCACACTCTTGCCATTAACTTTTTCGAGATGTCTTTTCCTAGGAAA
This sequence comes from Rana muscosa, assembly GCA_029206835.1. Taxonomy (NCBI): domain Eukaryota; kingdom Metazoa; phylum Chordata; class Amphibia; order Anura; family Ranidae; genus Rana; species Rana muscosa. Next base: position 189,520,543 of record CM055122.1, on the reverse strand, counting down.
GGTAGTGGTTGTACTGTGTTTCCTCTTTTCTTAGACATGTCCCTGTTGCCAGTGACAATGTGCTCTATCTACGTTGAAAATAGCACTTTCAGTGTACTAGCCCTTTAAACAAGACTTGCATCATTTATTATTTTAGTGGCTTATATATGTAAAAATATAGGTTATTTAAAAGGGTGAACATTCACTTTCTTGCAACTTTGATTTTTTTTTTATTATTTCATGGCCAAATGGCACTATGTTCCCTCCCTACAATCTGACATTTTAGAAGCTTTCACACTGTGTAGTTTGTAGCTGTGAGAACATTTATTATTCTGTGTGTCTCTCTTGAGGAAATAACATATTTTTATTTGACATAAAGCTGACCCTTGTTACATAAAAGGTACCATGGGTCCATTTCTGTATACCTCTCAGATGTCTATAGCACAATGGAACAGTTAAGATTTTTAGATGCTATAAGTTAGGTTAGCAAAAGGCATGTGAATGTGTACTAATAGGAAGAAATTATTGGCAGAGAATGGTGGATCATGGCTGGGACAAATGGCCCTAAATTACCAAGTTAGAACCTATGTACCAAAGTTACCAACTTTTAATAATATGATTTGAGCCATCTTTGTCAGAAATAGGATTTTTGCAGCAAAAGGTAATGTAAGTAGAAGGAAAAGACCACAGCTTTAAAGAAAACCTGTCAGAACAAAAAGTCTCCATTGAGCTCTCCCTGCAAAAGACAAATGTAAATACTTACCTCTCTCACTTTGCACTGCTGGAGCCCAATACAATTAAGAGAAACCCTCCTACTGAATTCTGCTCATTTTCACTAATTCATTAATTTTTTCTCTATATTGGGCAAAACACCTTCTGGAAATGTGGCTAATTGTAATCACTGTTGTGCGAATATGTGTTACAGTATCTCTGAACACTCTCTATGTCTGCAGTTTATTCACAGCTATAAAGAATGGTGCTACTCACTCAGATAACAAAAGCTGTCCTTTGTTTGAACACTTGGAGAACACTCTTAATCACATGGGAAATAACATAGGTATGTAGTAAAATAACTGGCATACCAATACATGGAAGTATGCAGGAGAGATAGTGGATAGTCAAACTAGAATTGTGCTTACACAGTTCTCAATAGTAAGGGGATTTTGACACAAAAGTGTGACATAGTTCACACCAAAATATAACTTTTATAGTCAGTTGCTGGGCTACAGCAATATGGAGAAGGAAACATTGCCTTTTATTCTTCTCTCCCTCTACTGAGATACAGATGTTGTGCTGCACCATTCTCCTCCGTCCAGCAAGGGGAGAACTAAAGCCAAGCAAACCCGTAGACTTCTATGCAGAGTACTGAGAATCCTGGGAGTTGCAGTTTGAGACAGCAACCATCTAAAGGGATTAAAAGACTCCTTACAATACAAATCCCAATAGGAACTGTGCAGCAGGAGAAGCAGAGATATGCTTTTTATTAAACTGGCTGGGAAAGCTCTTCCTCTTGGCACCAAGGGAGTTTCAGAGAGAGCACCTCTGTTTGGATATTCGTCTGTCAGCAGAAGACCTTACCAGCGGAGATACAAGCCTGAGAATGGGACTGAGGACATCTGGGGGTAGCACGGCACCACCCACATCATAGCACCTTAACCGCTGCAGTAAGAGACCAGAGTGTTCAATTACACTCTGCTTCCCACCGTTGATCACCAAAGGCTTTTGGGGAGAGACCGAAGGGGCCCTCTTCTACAGAAAGAGGTCACTGCAGCATCCCAGGGTGGTGAGAGGGCTATTTGACTATTGCTGATACTGCTAGCAGGGACTGAGCTACTGAGAGCAGGACACCAAGTGTACCCAATCCATACTGTGCCCATACTGCACTTATTACAAACCTAGACTGGAGATAAAAATACCAACCATATTCCACATAATACTGAACCTTTACCACATCTGAACCACATCTAACTTGCACCTGTGCTGGGACTTTACTATACCTATACTGCATGCAGGTTAACTTGGACTGTCCTTAAGTGTAAAGATACTCTTAAAGGGCTCCAATGATAGCTGGCAGAAGAACATCTCAAAGGACTGCCCCTCCCATAATTATTATTTTGTTTTCTTGCCCCCCTCCTCTACCATCCTCCTTTTCTTTTGGACAGTGCATAACTAGTTGGCCTTGAACTAGCATTGACACCACAAATGCGCTCTGGCAGTATAGTCCCACTACTTGGTAGATTATACTTTACTACTGCTCACTGCTGCACTTGAGGTGGCCTTGCCACTGTTTATACTGATCTGGCTATGTCATCTTATGCCTAGTCCTTACGGTTATTGACTTTGTGTGCTAAATTGTGTTATTAACATTGGTAATGTATTTTTTATTTGCCTAGTTACCAACCATATTGGGTGACAATATATTAAGCTTGCCTATACTACCTGAATTGGTACCTGTTTTCTTTGATACAGCACTACCATTGGGTACTAGGTACAATTTTCAGTGATTTCCTGTGATACGTATGTTTGTACACTTAACCTGGTGTGTCAGAGGGGCTAAGGTTTTTTAAAAGTTTGAGGCAAAGAACAGAGGACCCATTCTATCCAACAGCCCCTACATGGGTAGTGCTACACTTCCTTTCTATAAGGGCTGGGCTCCTGCTTCTTAACGAGCAACTATTTTCTTTCAGTGCTCAGAAGCTGCTCAGCTGTCGGTTTAATTACAAGCCACTCATTTTGCCACAGTAACTCACCTGGTTACCATTAACCTGCCTCTCAAAGTCCAGTCTACAGCCAGCCCCTTTTTGCTATTTAATCAGCTTAGTTCATTTTCTGCTTGCTCTTGCAGGGTCTATGATCTCCAAGTGCATTCCTGTGTTGCTTCCTTTGTTCTTGTGTATGACTTGGCCTGGCTGACTTTCCTTCTGGATCCTGTTCCTCATTTTTGCTCCTGACTACGCTGACTTCTGGTTTCCTGACCCTGGCTCGTCTGATTACCCACTCTGGCATCCAAACCCTGGCTTCTGTTTTTTGACTACGTTCCTGTGTTATTATGCTATTTTGCTATTTAATTAACTGCTTGCCAACTACCTGCCGCAGTTATACTGCAGCAGGTTGGCTCGGCTGAGCAAATCGCCGTAGCTGTACGTCGACTCGTACGTAGTGATCTGTGGGCGCCAGCAGGGGAGCCAATCAGCGGGTCCGGCGGACTCAATGTCCATCGGCCACCCATGATAATTTCTCGCAGTGACAGAACGGGGATCTGCCATAGTAAACAAGGCAGATCTCCATTCTGACAGGGGATCAAACAGAGATCCTGTCTTTCTGCTATGCAGGAAGACGAATCTGTGTGTTGTCCCAAAAAATAAAAACCACAGAGGTGATCAAATACCACCAAAAGAAAGCTCTATTTGTAGGAAAAAAAGGACATACATTTTATTTGGATACAGCGTTGCACGATTGCACAATTGTCAGCTAAATAACTCAGTGCCGTATCGTAAAAAAGGGCCTGGTCATTAAGGGGGCAAATCCTCCCGGGGCTGAAGTGGTTTAAGGTGTGATTTTTAACTGCCTTTTCTGTCTCCATCTGGTTTATGGTTCCCGACACTTTCTGCTTCTTGCCTTACAAATAATAAAGATAAGTGGCCTGTTTGCAGTGTCTGTGAATATAGGTGAGTATGCCAGTATAGAAATAGTCCTTCTAACATTTTCCTACATTGTACCTGGCACTAGATGACAGTTAAAATACTGTACAGTTGCATAGTTCCCAATTGTCCCTCACTTGCAGGGACTGTCCCTCTTTTGGAACAGTTATCCCTCTGTCATTCATTTTTCTTCAGACTTCCTCATTTTGGTCTGATGTATAGACCTCTACCAAAAAATTACTATTTAACTACAAAAAGTGTTATACTATGCTAAAGCAACCCCAATATTATTGCAACTGTTATTTAGAAAAAGTATAAAGTAAAAGTAGTGGCAAAAAGCTTGTGGGTTTAACCAATATTTTTTTTGTATATTCATGCATATTAATTCTTTTGAATAACTGGGCATGTGTGCTTTGCCTATAAACCTTGTGATAAAAGATGTCCCAGTTTCTCACGTTAAAAAGTTGCGAGGTTTGCATTTGAAATATCTTATATATGGTAGCTATATTACTTGGAAAAATATCTTTATTTCTATTCAGCCAGTCATAAGATTTACAAAGCTTAGCCAGATAGAACAGCCAGGATTATGACCCGACGTTTATTTACAGCAGCTAAATTCAGATTGGTGGCTGCGATACAATAAGACCCCATACGCACTATTAGATTTTCTGCAGATTTTTGTGCTCAGATTTACCAAAACCATATAATATGAGGTCAAACCTTAAGAGTTTCAATTTGTATGCAATCAGGCAGGCCCTTGCACTACATGTTTTGGTAAATCTGAAGACAAAAATCTGAAGAAAATCTAATAGTGTGTATGGTGTCTTAGTCTGTCAGGTTTCTGTGGTAGTGAGCCCTTGTAGAATGCCAACCCAAGGTTCCACAAGATGCAGAGTAGCCCCAGCCTGCTTTTTCACCAGGGCCTACAATGGTGGGGATGAACCAGGTCCCGGCCCCCAGGTGACAATTACGTGTGCAGAGTACAGATGGCAGGAGAAAGAAGAGGAACCAGGAAACAAGCCATGGTCAGGGCAGGTGGCAGACAAGCACAGATGGAAAATGAAGCCTAAACTGGTACACGGGAAGTCAGACACAGAATACACAAAATGGCAAGAAAACAGGAGCTCAGAGAACCATGAAGTTGCTCAGACAAGGAGCTCTGCACCTAGCACGTGTGTACTGTATATATAGGGAAGCAAACTGGGAGGCAAACCAGGAAGTAATAGAAGGGAAAAGTATATAAATCCACAGTAGAGCAGGTGATGCCCATGGGTGAACAGAGAAGCTATCAGAATCACAGATCTAGCAGATCCACTGCAGCAAGAAAGTAAGACATGCACAAACAGAAATCTGCAGGCTACACTGTGAAAAAGTCCACTGAACTCAGTACTGACACTTTGATACATTAGGCTTTCTATAAGTAAGTGACAGCAAGAAGTCTGCAGTGTGTTTGGGAACTCTTCTCTTGCCTTACAAATAAGTAACCAAAAGAGGATTCTCAGATAACCAGATTAACAGCTAAAGAAGAAGGTAGGATGGCAATACCTGAATACAAAACTGATGCACCAAGCACATCCTTCCACTTTATTTGTATTGGTGACCATTGTCATTAGGCCAGGAAGCAATGGGAAAAGGCAAATTTTACAGTTGTCAATCTAACAGTAGTAGTGAGATTATTTAATTGGGGATACCTGTTTTGGCAACAAGCCAATGAATCATTGTTTTTTCAGTTAGTCAGTTGTTCAGTTGGCCAAAATATACAAAATGCTTCTACATTCTGTTTATATCAGGAGCATAGAGACGTCATAAGCAATGTCAGGTCATTCCCATTCAGTGTGGAGGCCAGAACAGAGCCTCCTCCTGCAGCAGTAGATCTCTGCTACAGTGATCTATTACAGGCAGATAGCATAAAATAGTTATCTATTGCAGGATGCAAAGTGTTGCTGCACAGGTGCCTATGCAGGTCTGGATCTGTTCTCCGCTGATGAGACTAAGACCCCGTGAAAAAATAGAGAAGAAAAAAAAAATGACATAAACCATTTTTTTCCCTCTGCGTGTCTCGCAACGTAGCATTGAAAGGGGAATAAATCTATCCTAAATCAAACTGCATAAGCTAAATTTATTTTTTATGCTAACCATTGCGCTATGTTACATAAAAGTTGTACATGTGATATCATTTTAATCAGCAGACTTTGTTGATTATATTTTGCGATAAATTCTAGGGGGTGCACAAATTACATTAACATTGCTTTGGGAAAAAGTACAGGAACATGTTTGTTCTAACTTTTTAGTATTTATTCCCAACAAAAAAGCAGGGAAATAAAAATCTACATATCCATATTCGCTACCAAACTAATGACCAATCTCTCCAGAAAAAAAGATAAATAGTATGTTAGAGTACATGTGAAAATAAAGTGAATTGCGCTAACTTATAAAGTAAATATCCATACCTATATCCCTATGTTTGTCAAAACAATTAGGTGTGTGAATCTTGTGAACTTTCTACTCTGAAGCCTCGTACACACCACCGAGTTTCTCGTCGTAAAAAACTCGTCAATTTTCTCGACGAGATTCTTGTCAAGCTTGACGAGATTCTTGTCAAGCTTGACGAGATTCTTGTCAAGCTTGACGAGCTTCTTGTCAAGCTTGACGAGCTTCTTGTCAAGCTTGACGAGCTTCTTGTCAAGCTTGACGAGCTTCTTGTCAAGCTTGACGAGCTTCTTGTCAAGCTTTCCCTGCATACACACTGTCAATTCGGAATCTCGTCGTTGTTCTGCGCGGTCACGTACAGCACGTACGACGGCAGTATAAAGGGGAAGTTCGATTCCAATGGCACCTCCCCTTGGGCTGCTTTTGATGATCTCGTGTTATCGCGTGTTAGTAAAAAATTTGGTGAGAGACGATTCGCGCTTTTCAGCCTCGTGCTTTTCAGTTCAGCATGACGAATGTGCTATCTCCATTACGAACGCTAGTTTTACCCGAAGAAGCGCTCCCGTGTCATACTTGATTCTGAGCATGCGTGATTTTTTAAGACTCGGAAAAGCATACACACGACCGGTTTTCTCGTCGCAAAACAGGCCAACGAGAAACCCGACGAGAAAAACGAGAATCCTGACGAGAAAATAGAGAGCAGGTTCTCTATTTTTCTCGTCGAGATTCCCAGCAGTTTTCTCGATGAGAAACCATCCTCACGAATGTTTTTCTCTGCAAGAAAGCTCTCTCTGCAGTTTTCTTGTCGTTTTTTAACGAAAAACTCGGTGTGTACGAGGCATTGTGCATTTTTTATTGCAGCTATTTGGTCATTGGAGTTATATTTCACTGCACATCTCCTTTTATTTATATAACATATCTGATGGACTAAATTAATTATAATATGAGTTTTTTGGCACTTATATACTTTTTTTTTGGACATTGCACTTTATATAATTTATGTTTAAAATCGCAGCAGGATTTTTGGATTGGTATTATACAAGCAATTGTGGATAACACACCCTTAAGCCTCGTACACACGACCAAATTTCTCGGCAAGAAACGACAAGAAAACTGCAGAGAGCTTTCTTGCCGAGAAAACTGTTCATGTGTATGGTTTCTCGTCGAGAAAACTGGCCAGAATCTGAACGAGAAAAATAGAGAACCTGCTCTCTATTTTCTCGTCGAGATTCTCGTCAGCATGTTTCTCGACAAGAAAAGTGTGTGTGTGTACACTTACCTGTCGCCCTGGAAACCTGCGCATGCTCAAAATGACTTCGATGCATGCGCGGTAGCTTCCTAGGCATAGGTAGGGTGTAGCAAGATGGCGGCGACGGCATCGAATGTGACGAGCGCACGCTCGTCCTAGTCGATGACGTCACCGCGTTCGTTCCATTCAAAAGAACAGCGGTTCTTTGAATGGATCGTGTGTACACTCGGCCGGGACAAGATTCTTGTCCAAGAATCTCATCAGTTAAAACGACTATTTTTTTTCTGACGAGATTCTCGGCCGTGTGTACGAGGCTTTAGAGTAGAAAGTTCACAAGATTCACACACCTAATTGTTTTGACAAACATAGGGATATAGGATTGGATATTTATTTTATAAGTTAGCGCAATTCACTTTATTTTCACATATTTTCATTCAGCCTATATTGGTTGTATATTTAATTGCAGCAAACTGTTTGTAGTAAATAAGCATCTTGGCGCCAGTAACACATTTATTCAGTATGTTAGAGTAGCCTACAAACACTAAAAGGTATAGCATGTGGAATCGAGATATTGCTGATACAGAAAAAACATCCTCGGACACAAGGGAGTTTGTGGAGAAAAAAAAAAGAGGACTCAAGAGGTTAAAAAAGGCTCTATAATTTACTACAAAGCCTATTTGATATCAGTGATAAAGAGCCCATGGTGTGAGCCTTGTGCTCATCAACACTGTTTTAGTCATGCCCTAGTGTTGATCCTAATGTTTGGCAATGACCACTGTACCATACTGCAACCACAATGATGCGTGCTCAAAATGAAAGCTAAGGGTTTCAAGTGTATATATAGTACTAGGTACAATTACATCATACAGCTATAGTTTTGGTCAAGACCAACTGAACAAACAGTGATTCATTTCCCTTAGTAGATTTCTCAGAAATGTGTTAATTTTGATGTTTTAATGGGAGTTCAGTGCTGGCAATGTGTGTGTCATGTAAAATCAACCCAAAACAAGAGATTATTGTAATACAACATAACACGAGTACTTCAGCACAGGGGTGTAGAATTCCAGCTTCTAAGCCCACTCAGGATTTCCTACATCCATGTGACTTTTATAAAGAACGTTGAACATTCCTTTCACAGTGAGCTGAAAACGTTATCAAAGATATCAAATTGTGAATTCGACATACGTGTCAACAGTTATGTTTTTCTTGCCTGTGAGATAACTAGAAAGGGGTAAGACCTTGTGTTTTCTCAGTAGGTCAAGTCTTGGCTTGGCAGCTAGTGTTTCATATCACACACTGAATAGCAGAGGTCATCAATATGGTAAACTGAATGATTTCATTCAAAAATATGCTTCATTAATGCAGTCCAAATCCGTCAATGCCAAGTATGTGTCAGCACTGTGACTTCTATACAACCTGATACATTTTTAGAATTATTAATCACAGAGAAGCATTTTAACTTATACATGTTCTTTTACTTTGCTTCTTTCCAGCTAAGTGTCCAATATTATTTAGTAGGAACCCCAGAAATAACCATTCCATTTTATTGCAATACAGAAAAACCCTTTAAGGTCAGGCCAAAGCCCTCAAGGACCTAATCACATTAAATACATAATTGGGCTACATCCCATGTCCAACAGTACTTATTCTTAAAGAAAACCCAAGAAGTGAGCAGGAAGTAGCCCAAACCACACCCTTTTACCTGCTAAATTATAATTGAGGGGCTGGGAAGTGATATGCAGGAAGTGGGTGAGTGGGGTTTCATATTATAAGCCTGCAGACCTGATTTTGTAGACCCGCTCAGTCTGATAGTGACAAGATACACCCTGCTGATCCAAAGATGAGAGCCCTTAGGTGGCTAGGAGATGTGATGGGTGTATGTGCTGGGTCTGTTGGGGGGCATGGTGGGGTGTGCTGAATATTTAGGAATGCATCATGGGATGTGCTGAGTGTACTGGAGTGAATGGTAGGGTGTCATCTCTGTAAACTGTGCTGTACATAACATAGTCCAGATAGCCTCTTTCTTTACACTGTGGAATACTCCACATACCCTATACCTCTCCGCTGTGAACATTGGAGGAGACTTACTAAAACTGGAGCACTCAAAATCTAGTGCAGCTGTGCATGGTAGCCAACCAGCTTCTAATTTAAAGCCAAAAAAAAAAACCCTGCAAAAGAAAGGCATAATGAGCTAGTATGCATAGCATACTAGCTCATTATGAATGACTTACCTGAGATCGAAGCCCCTGCAGCGGTCCTCGGTCACCTCTGCCGCCGCCATCTTGCCTTGATGTCCCGTCACTGCCATCAGTGTATCGCCGCTCCGGCGTTGACGTCACACACATGTGCGCTCGGGCCAGCAAGATCCCATTCAGAAAACCGGCAATGATGCCGGCCCGCTAGTGCGTATGCGTGTGACGTCATCGGCGCTGCGTTTAAAGCAAATATCTCCCTAACCGTGTAGGTTAAGGAGATATTTCTTGCACCTAGAAGTAAGCCTTAATCTAGGCTTACCTGTAGGTGCAAGCTGTCTAAGTGGGTTTACAACCACTTTAAAGCGGAGTTCCACCCTTTTTTATGTTTATTAAAAGTCAGCAGCTACAAAAAGTGTAGCTGCTGGCTTTTAATAAACATACACTTACCTGCTCCACTGTCCAGTGACGCGCCGCCTGGAGCTCCGCTCCTCTCCCCCCTCCTCCGCCGGCGCATCCATTCACAGTGTGGGCACCCGGCCGTGACAGCTTTCGGCTTCACGGCCGGCCACTCACTGCGCATGCGCGAACGGCGCAGCACTCTGTGAGTGGACAGGCGATCGCCTGGGACCTGTCACGTCCCAGGTGATCGCCTACAGGGAGGAGCCGCCACAAGGCGATATGACGTATCGCCTAGGCGGCTCCAGGGCGGAAGGAGGAAGTGGGACAGGAAGTCCCACTCCTACTGAAGCCCCCACTCCCCCCCCCAAAAAAATTACATGCCAAATGTGGCATGTAAGGGGGTGAGGAGTGGAAAAAAAAAAGTAAAAAAATTGGGTGGAACTCCGCTTTAAGCTTTGGCATAAAACCTGGAAGCACTCTCCAGTTTTAGTAAGTAAACCCACTGTTTTCTATATTATGTACTCTTTACCACTAACCATCACATTTTTGACTTAAGAATAGTCAGAAGTTTGTACTACTAGGACTTCTGAATTAGTTTTGCTAGTCATTGTAACAGAAACCTAAAATTCAAACTGTCCTTGTGTGTGCATTTGATCCTCTTCCTTATTTGCAGCTGTACTAAAAAATTGGCCATTGCTAACCTTGTTCTGAAAATGCTTGTTGCTGGCAATCTCTGGCCACAGTAATTTCAGCCACTAGCGCACAACAATCAAAAATCTTGTGAAGTCATAGGAAAGTTAGCACTCCTGACGCATATACTAGTTTTATTTCAGTGACTGAAAGATAATTAAAGTAGAATTCCAGCTAAAGATGATCAAATTCTAAAAATGCTCCCTCCCCCTCCTAACACCTAAACTAACTAACCTGTGTAAAAAAAGGTGCATATACTTATTTTCAGTCTGCTCTGGTCCGGTCACATGATCCGGCCTCCCCCGTCAGCCAGCAGAGGCTATATGGAAGAGGAGGGCCCCCTGACGGCTGCACCACAGGAGCCTAGGCATGACATCATGGCTCCTGGCTTTCACAGCCATTGTTGAGTGCTCCCTTCATTCCCCTGCAGCCACCACTGGCTGACACAGTGGAGCTAGATCACAATACTGGACCGGAGCGTGCTGAAAATAGGTAAGTACATACCTATTTTTTGCAAAGGTTAGTTAGCATGGGTTTTAGGAGGGGCAAGGGAGCATTTTTAAGACTAGTTAGGCTTTAGCTAGAATTCTACTTGAGAGCCCTTTCACGTTGGGGCGCGGGCCGAGTTTGCGGTAAAGCGCTGCTAGTATTAGCGGCGCTGCAGTGTGTTACTGGGGTTAAAAGTGCCCCGCTAGCGGCCGAGGGAAGGGTTCAAACCGCCTGCAAAGCGCAGCTGCCGAAGCGATTTGCAGGTGCTTCAGCAGTGCTGCCTATTGATTTTAATGGCAGGGGCGGTGTGGGAGCAGTGTATACACCGCTCCCACACCGCCCCAAAGACGCTGCTTGCGAGGCTTTTTTTTTTCAGTCCTGCAAGCGCACCGCCGCAGTGTGAAAGCACTCAGGCTTTCACACTGGGGAGGCTTGAGAGGCACTTTTCAGGCGCTATTTTTTGAGCTAAAACCTCTGAAAAGCGCCTTCAGTGTGAAAGGGATCTTAAAGATTTTGGGTCAGAATAATATCAGGGAACCAGCATAGTCAAAAAGAAAGCTCAGTGTTTTTAGCATGCATATTTTCCCAGTACAGGACAATCACTCCACCCAGCTGAACTGCAGATGAGTTACTTGTTTGTGTAAAACCCAACCCTTTGGGATTGATAAACCACAGTCTTTAAGTTTTTGACAATACGAGCCATAAACTGGCACATGAGACAGCAATGTGCCAGGTGAACATCACTCCAAAATTAGCATTATATTCGGCACAAATAATGAAAATTGTAAAAGAAAAAATAAATGTTCCTGATGAAATTCTCATTAATGTTGGATAGAGAAACTTAACAGAGAAACATAAAACAGATACTTTGTAGGCAGCAGAATACCATAGCCTATCTTATCTCCAGCTATATATTACTGTGGGAGATCTGGGAGTAGGGCTCATATATACATAAAATAAGCCTGTAAAGCAGTAGCTGTAAGATATATATGTATGAAAGATGTTATGACACATTGTCAGAGATATAGACATTACTTCTTGCTGTACAGTTTTGATTTGTGTGCTAAGATACTAAAGAACTCTCATTTGCTAAATCATTGTATATCATAATCAGTTCCCATGTTTTGTCACGTAAAATACTGTACATTAACATTTAAAATCTTATGTTAGATTTTAGTAATTGGGTTTACATATCATAAAAAACAAGCTATGTGTGTGCAGCCAGGGATAATTAAATATAACTAATAATGCAAGCCATTTTACACTTCTTGTTCCACAGGTTTGGAGGACAATGAGCATGGGTGCTGCGTACAGACACGGAGGCACAGAGGCAACTCCAAGCTTATGAGGCTTTAGGCAAATCTTAGACATGAGGCCCTACTAACTCAAATAATGGGAAAATCAATTTAAGCGATAGACCCCTAGCAATTTCACTCTCTACCCCAACATCCCAAAAAACAAACATGCACATAGACTTATCTAAAAAAACAACTTTAATAATGTACACATAAAAGTCTGGTTCACATTCACTGATTGCTCCAAGCTCACTGATTGGTTGTTAGAGGTTAGTGCACATCATTACTGCTCACTGATTGGTTGCTAGAGATTACTGCACAATATTACCACTAAATGATTGGTGCTAGAGGTACTGCACATCATTACCGCACATTGATTGGTTGATAGAGGTTACTGCACATTATTACTGCTCACTGATTGGTTGCTATAGGTTACTGCTTATAATTATCACTCACTGATTGGTTGCTAGAGGTTACTGCACATTATTTCCTCTCGCTGGGTGGCAGGGCAGTATTGTGGTGTGTGATGCAACTGTTGGGGTACAGTTGGTTGCATGACAGGATGCAGTTTGGGATGATGGTGGCAGCTTTGGGGTGAGAGGCTGAGATCCTATTTTCCCTATAATGATAATAGGTAGGGGGATAGGATGCCAGAGGCGGGGTACAGGAGGGATGAGGATGATAATGACAGGAGGCAGGGTAGTAGGATGCCAGAGGTGGGTTACAGGGGGATGATGGGAATAATAATGACAGGGGGTGGGGTGGTAGGATGGCAGAGGTGGGGTAGAGAGGGATAATGGAAATGTTGATGAAAATGGGTGGGGTGGTAGTAGGTCAGCATCTTGGCATAATGACAGTGGATGGCTAGGAAGCTGGCAGTGGGGTACAGGGGGGGATGATGATGGGGGTAGGATGGTTGGATGCTAGAGGTGGGGTACAGGGGGATGATGGGGGGCAGGGTAGAAGGATGTCAGAAGTGGGGTATGGGGACGATGATGATGATAGTGGGTGGAGTGGTAGGGAGCTAGCAGTAGGGTAAAGGGGGGATGAAGATTACAGGGGGTGGGGTGGTAGGAAACTGGCAGTGGGATACAGGTGGAATGATGACAGGGGTGAGTGGTATGAAGCTGGCAGTGGGGTACAGGGGGATGAAGATTACAGGGGGTGGGGTGGTAGGAAATTGGCAATGAGGTAAAAGGGAGAACTAGGCCAGAGGCATCTCCTAGGAGCACCTAATAAACCTGGTGCATGAAAGGCCAGGCTTGTGCGACACAACATGTTCGGGAGCACAGTGACAACACAGCAACTGTGGGAAGGAATCTTTAACCACTTGCCACTCTCATTATACTGCGGCAGGTCGGCTCATTCCCGCAAATCGCTGTAGCTGTACGTTGGCCCTTTAAACAGCTATAGCAGGCGGGGGAGCTGATGCGCATGGCGAGGTTCGCCGGCCACCCACGGTGATCTGTCAATGTAAACAAACAGATGCCCATTCTGTCAGGGGAGAAGAGAGTGATCGTCTGTTCCTAGTGATTAGGAACAGCGATCTCTCTCCTTCCCCAGTCAGTACACTACCCCCACAGTTAGAAAGACACATTTACTCCTTGATTGTCCCTAGTGTTAAAGGGGTTGTAAACCCTTGTGTTTTTCACCTTAATGCATCCTATACATTAAGGTGAAAAAACTTCTGGCAGTCACCGGCCCCCCAGCCCCCCCGTTTGACGTACCCGTTTGACGTGACACGCTGTTCCTCTCTCCATGGAGTCCCGGCTTTTGATTGGATAGATTAATAGCAGCGCAGCCAGTGGCTTCCGCTGCTGTCAATCAAATCCAATGATGCGGGCGCCGGGGGGCGGGGCCGAGTCATACATTCGGTGGCTATGGATGCCGAATGCTGGACTCGGGAGCACACTCACAAGGTAACCCCCCCGCGAGAGCGCTTCTCCTAGGGGGTTAGCTGATGCGGGGAGGAGTCGCGAGAGCCGCCGGGGGACCCCAGAAGTCAAGGATTGGGACCACTCTGTGCAAAACGGACTGCACAGTGGAGGTAAGTATGACATGTTTGTTATTTAAAAAACAAAAAAACAAAGCTTTACAATCACTTTAACCCCTTCCCTGCCAGTGACATTTATACAGTAATCAGTGCATTTTTATAGCACTGATCGCTGTCTAAATGTCAATGGTCCCAAAAAAGTGTCAAAACAGTGTTGCAGTCCCGCTAAAAATCACTGATCACCGCTAGTAAAAAAAAAATAATAAAAATGCCATAAATCTATTTTGTATTTTGCTATAACTTTTGCGCAAACCAAACAATATACGCTTATTGCAATTTTTTTTTACCAAAAATATGTAGAAGAATACATATTGGCCTAAACTGATGAAGAAATTTGTTTCTTTAGATATTTTTGGGGGATATTTATTATAGCAAAAAGTAAAAAAATATTGTTTTTTTTCCCAAAATTGTCAGTCTTTTTTTGTTTATAGCGCAAAAAATAAAAACCGCAGAGGTGATTAAATACCACTAAAATAAAACTCCATTAGTGGGAAAAAAAAGGATGTCAATTTTGTTTGGGTACAGCGTTGCACGACCGCGCAATTGTCCGTTAAAGCAACGCATATTGCAAAAAATAGCCTGGTCATTAAGGGGAAAATCTTTTCCAGTCCTTAAGTGGTTAATATTGTGACATCAAATCGGTCCACCATGACTGCCAAACAGCGTGACACATGTGGTAAGTGTTGCATATCTGCAGCATGCTCCCAAACTCTTGTCAGTGTTTTGATGTAGACAGTATTGTTTGATTAGGAAAAGTTGGACTACCATGCATATCCCATGTGAGTGCTCTACTGTTCGGTCTCTCACTGCAGCAGAGCAAAATTATGTAGCAGTCTGCATTGTATGTATTGTTATTTAAATTTTGCAGTAATGTATGTGAATTTGAGAGAGTGCACATCTTGTCCATGAAGGACATTATTGCTGTGTCTATCGCTGACCTTGTTGCAAGCGTTTGTGGTGACCTTAGGCTAAAAATCTTCAACATATGCCAACTTAGTACTGCAATGATGCCTTGTTGTTCATCTGAATATGTTGATTTTTAAGGAGGAAGCATTAGAGAGTCTAAGCAGGTCGAAATGCTGTCCTTCCTAAGTAAAGTCATGAATGTTAGATCGTAAGTGATGTTTGGATGTTCCATCTGGAAAGCAAAAAAGGTTGGTCTCTCTATGGTAAGGTTTTGTGACCAAATCAACCACTCTTTTTTTTTTTTTTTGTACGTTATCAAACATCACAGAATGTGAGGACAATGCTGAAGAAAAGCTTAATGAGACAAAAACAGTGGAGAGAGGTGAGAAAACCATTATTCAAGAAGAAGGCCTGTCCCAGTCTGTGGAGGAGACAGCATATCCAAGCCCTTCGCAAAGATCCGTACATGTGAGTATACTATTGAATAATAAGCATAATAAGATGTACATGGATATGCTTCCCATCAAGGGCTTCTATGAAGTTTGGAAAGTTTGCCCGATTTCAAAATGGCTAAGCAGGTATCATGCACTGTCTCTGAAATACAGTTGAACCTCGGATTACAAGCATAATCCGTTCCAGGAGAATGCTCGTAATCCAAAGAACTCACATATCAAAGCGAGTTTCCCCATTGAAGTCAATGGAAATGAAAATAATTTGTTCTGCATTGACTTCAATGGGATGCAATACCGCATGCGGCCAGAGGTGGGGGGTGCCTAAGAGCCTCGGAAATGGCCGGAAAGGACCGAGGACAAGTCGGCTGACCTCGGCAAACGTCGGAAAGGCTCGGAAACTGAGTATTTCCGTGTCTTTCCGAGCATTGCCGAACGGCACTGATTGGCTGCGATCATCGCTGTTCGGCTCTGCTCGGCTCCGGCGCCCCCGCACCTCAAGCCAAATGCGGTACTGCATGCCCTATTAGGTTGAATTTTGCTCGTCTTGCGAGACAACACTCGCAAACCGAGTCAGAATTTTTTTTTTTAAGTTGCTTGCAAATCAAAACGCTCGTTAACCGCGTTACTCTTAAACCGAGGTTCCACTGTAGTTGAAATGGCCTGTAAAAAATAATGATTAAGGAGGTATAGGACTGGCCATTTCCAAGAAACCTAGAAAAAATTGCACATCTTTTTTAGCTTTTTTCTGCAGCAGCACTCAAGGGTACAATACCATTCTTCAAAACATAAGATGTGCACAATATTTATAATATATACATATATAAACGGGGAAAATAATTATTTGATCCCTTGTAGATTTTGTACGTTTGCCCTCTATCAAAAAAATGAAGGGTCTATAATTTTTTTATCACGGGTGTATTTTAAATGATAGAGAGATTATTAACCAAAATTCTAGAAAAAACATACAAAATAAATGCTATAAAAGAAGTTGCGGTTTAGTGAGTAAAATAAGTATTTGATCCCCAAAACATGGCTTAGTACTTGGTGGAGAAGCCCTTGTTGGCAAGCACAGAGGTAAGACTTTCTTGTAGTTAGTGACCAGGTTTGCACACATCTTAGGAGGGATTTTGATCTACTTCTCTTTACAGATCTTCTCTAAATCCTTATGGTTTCTTGGCTGTCACTTGGCAACTCGGAGATTCAGCTCCTTCCATAAATTTTCTATAGGATTAAGGTCTGGAGACTGGCTAGGCCCTTCCATGACCTTAATGTGCTTCTTCTTCAGCCACTTCTTTGATGCCTAGGAAATATATCTGATGAAGCTCTGGATAAAGTAAAAACCCCAAAAGGGTTCCAATAGTTCCCTATTCTATCCAAAACTAAAAAAAAGTTTTGACTGGACTTACATCCTAAAGCCCAACTTCAGTGAGAGCCATTGCTATATACAGTCGAAGCCAAACTTCTGGCTCCCCTCTGTATTAGAATAGTGTCTATAATAGATACAAATTCCGTTATAGGGTCTCCTTCCTCTCTGCTGTCCCATTCACAAAGCACAACTGCAATGTCATCACCATGCTGTGCTTTGTAAATGGTACAAGGAGGAGGCAGAAGCAAAAGAACATAACTGGTGTCTATCGTACACACTAGGGATGAGCTCAGGTGTTTTCTAATCCTACTCAAAACCTACCTGAGCAAACCCTCCAGGCAGTTGTCACTGTACTGGGGTAATCATAAGCAGCCAAGGCATTCCACACCCCACAGCCGCACATATACATGTCCCTTGCATATGTGTGGTTGTGGGTTGGAGAATGCCCTAGAAACAGATAATTGGCTCAGAACAGTGACAGCTTACTGGTGGCCTCTGGTGGGTTTGGACTAGGATTCAAACATGCTCAGTCTCAACCCTAATATACACCATTCCAATGCAGCAGGAAGCCAGAAGTAAAGCTCCCAATGTACATATCAGCTGTTTTTAGCAGATATTGCAAAAAAGATCCTGAAGTAATGTAGCGGGTCCTCAATTTAGGTGTAGTGTTTGAGTGGTAGTTATGCTCAAACACCTAAATTGTTAGGACATTATCAACCATTTTTGTCTGCAGGAAGGGTATCAGTGTACTGTTCCCTGTAGCCTGCAGGTGGCGCTGCCATCGTGGGCCAGGGTTGAACTGCTGATACAGTGCTGTGCCTTGTGTGTCCCATCTCGGCAACCATACAGTGGGAGTGGTCGGCCTGCTGTGTATGCTGGGAGAGGATATAAAAGGGGCAGACGCTGCCTGTTCAGGGTCATTTGTCGTCGGGAGTCCTACTCCCAGGGAGTGTGTGTTCCTGTCCGCCCTGGGCACCTTTGGCCCAGGGGTGGAGGTCGGTGAATCAGTTCCAGGCACCTATAGCCCTGGGGCTGCAACTAAAGGCCTTGGGCCCAGCACCTTCGGCTGGGGCCCGTCAAGGATCGAGGAATCTCAGGGTGCCGCCTTGCGAGGGGACCCGCATCTTAGACGAGGAGGCCGGGGGAGGACCGTTCCAAGGGACTGGTGAGAAGTCACAGTGAAGGAAGGGGCCCGGTAACTCTCTGGAGGGATGTCTTCTCCTTACAAAGAGGCCAAACTTTAAAGGAACCAAGTTCACCAGGTCTGTGGCAGAGACCAAGTTCACCAGGTCTGTGGCAGAGACCAGTGTACCAGTTTGTGTAGTGATTGTGCCGTTAGATCGAGTACCATTTTGTCTGCTAGTCCCTATCTAGGGAGACTATCCAAATGGGCTAAGTCTGCTTGAGAAGCCAAGCAGTGAAGTGTATTATGTTTGTGCCTGGACCTCTCCCACACCTTATGCTGTCCTGTTCTCTCTCCAACCTTTTCTATCAGAGACTGTCGTTTAAGAGAAATAAACTCTACGTTGGAGTTACAGCTGGTGTGGACATTGAAGTCATTGGGGGCGGGGGGAAATAGAGACTTGTCTTTATTGGCTACAGGGATAAGAACCATTCTGAGGGAGTATCTGGCTGCGGAGACCCATCACAACACCGCTCAACCTCCTCACCCAGGAGGGTACGGGCATGTAGAGCAGGGTGTGCCCTTTCCTCCTGCGAGGAGCCAAAATACAAGGAGGAGAGGGTGGTAAGCACTGCAGTACTAAAACCATTACAGTTTTAATTTGAACATAAAAGACATATCAAAAAAAAAAAAGACATAATATAACTGTGCCTGGGAATGAGCTTCAACACCATAACTAAAATCACTGCATCGTGCCTACCTACTGTATATTGTAGGCCATAATCTGGGCACTTTATCTATCCTATCTATCTAATAATCAATTGCACCTTATCTCTTGCTTAAACTTGGTGTTCTGTTACTATCACTTTTACAGAGATAATCACTGAAATAGAAAGTAATAGCTAAATATATACAGTTGTTGGTATATGTGGTCTACTTCTTTACTAGCATAATTATATTTAGATCTTTCACCAGCAATGGCCAACATTTCCTATCTCAATCTGTGCATAATTTCTGTACGGGTATAAACAATTAGCTCACATCTTCTCTTCAGTAGAAACAATAACTTCATGATTCAGTCATTAACAAGATTGCTGGGAACACATTCTTCTCTGGAGCTCATCACAAAGCAAGGATTATGGGTAATGACCCTAAATTTACATGACCTGCCTTTAGGCAAACGGGCACCTTATTGATTTTGTTGCAAGCTTTTAATGAGCTTTGTCAAGTGAAATCTAAATAAAACTCCCTAGGTTTTGTGTTTCCCAGTTTGTATAGACAATTATGCAGAGATCCAGAATGGTAAAGCAAAGCCATTATTCTTGCAATTACTGCTTACTAAAGTAATTAATACTGTGCCAAATATCCCTTCACATTGGATTCTTTGCAATGTGAGCTGAATTCCTTTCTCATGAAACGTGGGAATTCCACTACGAACTGTCACTGCAAATGCAAGCACTTTTTACAATTATTTTTTTTATTCTTATATACAATGCATTGTTTGTAAATGCATAATTTCATTAAGATAAGGAAAATTGATCATGTGCCTAATTCTACATGGGAAAGCTTTGACACCCTTTGATATTTTATATTACATTGAATCAATATCTTTATTAGTTCTATAGGGATTTATTATCCCATTGTGAGAAAGAGATAAAACTGAGTTCATCTATTTTCATTGGCAGCAACAGGATTTAAAGTTCAAAAACTTGATAACATATCAGTATTATTTTTGTAAGGCATATTTCAGTTATTTTTTTTCTTAATAACAAAATTTTCTTTCTTTTAGATAAGTCATCTAACCAAATACTTTCTGATATAAGCTAACACTGCTATCCATTTGGGCATAACTAGGGATAATATCCATGTAGTACATGGGTTTTAATGATAGGCTGCTGGTCCACAGAAAAATGTCTT
This sequence comes from Rana muscosa, assembly GCA_029206835.1. NCBI lineage: Eukaryota > Metazoa > Chordata > Amphibia > Anura > Ranidae > Rana > Rana muscosa. The sequence continues at coordinate 189,500,359 of CM055122.1, read as the reverse complement.
TCATGCTGGTCACAGACAGAGGACTTCCCCATGGGAAAGAACTGACTCCACTCTCTGTGCATGTGTCCATAATAATAATAAAATGAATGGGAAATTTGGGTTTGGTAGAACAGCCATTGCTACAAGAATGAATGCGTTTTTTCTTTTTTTTCTCAACAGGGAGAATAATCTTTTCATAGTATCATAGTTGGTAAGGTAGTGTAATGTTTACTATCTTTACTCACTCCAAACACTCCACACAGTTACTCTGCCCGCTCCATAAAGTTACTCTGCCCAGTCCAAACTTTCCACAGTTACTCGAGCCACTCCACCCAGTTACTCCGCCTACTCCAGTTGTAGACTACTGGTGGAGGCAAGAACACTTCACACAATTTCCCCAGAAATTGTAGCTTTTCTAGTAATTAAGTGTTCTTGCATAGCTTATTATAGCCAAATTTACCACCCTAACTCCTCCCACAGCTTTTACACTACATAGACAAGTAATATACCGAAACATGCGGAGTCTTCCCGATTGGTGTGCTATTACTTTATGGAACGTTTCGCCGAATGGTTCCCGAAATATCGTCGCTTTTGCAGCAACATTGGTCCCATAGGAATGAATTGCGAAATGTTACAAAACTAGAGTGGGAGCTGACAAAAGCTGACAACCCCATAGTCAGCATAAACATTATGACCACCCATGATCAGCATAAACATTATGACCCACCATTATCAGCATTAACATTATGATCCCCCACGATCAGCCAAAACATTATGACCCCCATTATCAGCATAAACATTATGACCCCCCATGATCAGCATAAACATTATGACCCCCCCATGATCAGCCAAAACATTATGACCAGCCAAAACATTATTACCACCCCATGATCAGCCAAATAATTTATGACCACCCCATTATCAGCCAAAACATTATGACCACAACATGATCAGCCAAAACATTATGACCCCCCATGATCAGCCAAAACATAATGACCCCCCAATATCAGCCAAAACATTATGTCCACACCATAATCAGCCAAATCATTATGTCCACAACATGATCAGCCAAAACAGTATGACCACTCCATGATCAGCCAAAACACTATGACCACCCCATGATCAGCCAAAACATTATGACCACCCCATGATCAGCCAAATACTCCAGTTGTAGACAAGGGAAGTTGGAGGCAAGAACACTTAACACAATTTCCCCAGAAATTGTAGCTTTTCTAGATCTATGTTATTCTATTGTGCTTGTTATATATATATATATATATATATATATATATATATATAAATAGACATGACTGCCGACATTTAAAAAAAAAAAGAAAAAAAAAAATTTTTAAATGATTTTTTTAAAATGATTTTACGATTTTTTTTCAAAATAGATTTTTTTCAAATATATTTTTAAATGATTTATTTTATTTATTTTTTCCACAAATGATTTTTTTTATTTTTATTTTTTTTTTTTCATTTTTTTTTATACAGGAAAGTCAATGGAAGAAAGTGGAGAACTCTTGTCATGGATATGCATTAATGTCTGTCTGCCGTCTTACCTTCCTCCTCATGTGTTCATCTAGAGACCAGACCTCCTTCACCTGGCTTCCTTTATAATCTCCTCCCAGCCTGACTCCACCCCAGGCCCTATCACAGAACACTATATTAACCTGTGCACTGCAAGCCTGCTTTGCTGATCAACGTGTTTGTTAGGCATTGTGTGTTTGGGTTCCTGCCTGCCGTGTGCTACGTCTGTCTCTCTGTTACGTTATTGGCTTGTCCCCGACTATCCCTGTCTGCTCGTGACCCTTGACCTTCGGCTCGTTCTTCGTTATCCTTGTCTGCTTGTGGCCCCTGACCTTCAGCTTGTTATTCGGTTCTCTCTTATCGTGTGCTGCTGCTTCCCCTCTTTTCCCTTTATCCTACGGGGCGTGAGCTAGGAAACTCCAGGGGCCGCGACCTGGTCCCAGCCTGCAGCTGACATCCTCACCACTAGAGGCCCTGGAGAAGACCAGCTGGGTCTTAGACTCCGCGCCCTGGGGAATCTTGGCTCTAGCTCCCGTTAGGATCCCGGTTGTGCTCCTCTGGTCCCGCTTTCCACAACCACCCAGTTTCCTATCCGCAGAAGCCAGCCATAGGGTTCACTACCTCGCGGTGCACTCCTGTCCCCCTACGGTGTGCATCTGTCACCTGGCCACAGGTGACCCTGACAGTTTGATCAGCCATGAACCCGGCTGACATCCCGCTTCCCGCGGATGATCCATTGCAGGGCATAGTTCGCAGACTTGAGACCCAGGAATCAAATCAGACTCAGGTGATGCGATTCCTCCAGGATCTGGCTTCTCGATTCGAGCAGCTTCAGGTCTCCTTGGGAACCCCGAATCCGCAACCCCAAGTACAACCAGCGGCTGTACCTATCGCACCAGTCGCAGCCTCACACTCACTAAGATTGCCAGCTCCGTTCCTCTGGGGACTCCAAGGCCTGCAGGGGGTTTCTCAGCCAATGCACAATTCATTTTGAGCTTCAGTCTCAAAACTTCCTGTCTGACCGGGCTAAGGTAGCCTATATCATTTCCCTCCTCTCCTGTGAAGCTTTGGCCTGGGCTGCCCCCCTGTGGGAGAGGAACGATCCGGTGGTTTCCAGTCTGTCCGATTTCTTGAAGCTCTTTCGTAATATCTTCGAAGAGCCGGCTCGGGCTTCTTCAGCGGCTAGTGCTGTCTTACGTCTTCGCCAAGAATCTAGTTCAGTGGGGCAATATGCTCTTCAGTTCCGTATCCACACAGCTGAATTGAGCTGGAATAATGAGGCCCTGGTCGCTACCTTATTACATGGCCTCTCTGACCGAGTGAAAGACGAATTAGCGGGAAGAGCCATTCCCGTCGGTCTGGACGATGTAATTTCATTATGCAACCAGATCGACATTCGTTTTCAAGAGAGGTCCTTAGAAAAAAGACGCCAGCACTCTCTGGGTCCTAGCCAGTCTGAGCTCCCCTCCCTTCATTCCGTGGAGCATCCTCTACCTGCTGAAGAACCTATGCAGCTGGGCCGGACCAGACTAACCCCCGAAGAACGTGCTAGGCGCAGAACTCTGGGCTTGTGCCTCTATTGTGGGGGCAAGGGTCATTTTCGTGACTCCTGCTCGCTTCGTCCGGGAAACGCTCGGGTCTAATACATTTGGAAGGTGGAGTATTGGACCCAGAAACATCACCTTCTCGCCTGCTCTTGCCGGTGTTCCTTCATGTAGGCACTTCTCCTCAGTCAACCCTTGCATACCTGGATTCCGGGGCTGCCGGCAATTTTATGGATTGGAGAACTGCTTCTTCTATGAAGCTTACCCTTTCACCTCTCACTACCCCATTGGTAGTCTCGGCAATTGATGGCACTGTTCTCCCAGGGGGCCCTATTCGCTTCCAGACGCTACCCATTAGGATGTCGGTAGGGATTCTCCACCAGGAGTGGATATCCTTTCTTATTCTACCCAAGGCCTCTACCCCAGTTGTATTGGGCCTCCCTTGGCTACAGCTCCACTCTCCACATGTGGACTGGGTCTCTGGGCAGATCCTGGCCTGGGGTTCCCCATGTTTCTCGTCGTGTCTTCTCAAGGTGACCCCCAAGGAGAGCCTTCCGGTTGCTGCCACTTCTGTTTCTTCGGATCTTCCTGCTGCATACAGCGATTACCGGGATGTGTTCTGTAAGAAATCAGCTGAGGTGCTTCCTCCCCACAGGTCTTTTGACTGTGCTATTGATCTTGTCCCCGGAGCAACTCTACCCAGGGGTCGTACCTACCCTCTGTCCATCCCAGAGACCCAGGCCATGTCGGAGTATGTCGCAGAGAATCTGGAGAGAGGTTTCATCCGGAAATCCTCATCGCCTGCAGGGGCAGGGTTCTTTTTTGTTGCCAAAAAGGATGGTACCTTAAGACCATGCATCGATTATCGGGGTTTAAATGCGGTTACTATTAAAAATCGATACCCCTTACCCTTAATATCTGAGCTATTCGATAGGTTGAAGGGTGCCTCCATTTTCACCAAGTTGGATCTCAGAGGCGCGTACAATCTCATTCGAATACGGGAGGGTGACGAATGGAAGACTGCATTCAACACTAGAGACGGGCATTACGAATATCTGGTGATGCCTTTTGGTCTGTGTAATGCTCCAGCCGTGTTTCAAAACTTTGTCAATGAAATCTTCAGAGATCTGCTGTACCAGTTTGTTGTCATCTATCTGGATGACATTCTGATCTTTTCTGAAAATCTGCTCGTCCACAGAAACCATGTCCGCACTGTACTTCAATGTCTTAGAGAGAACAATCTCTATGCCAAGCTGGAGAAATGTTACTTTGAATGTTCTGAGGTCCTGTTTTTGGGGTGCTTCGTCTCATGTTCGGGTCTTCGTATGGACCCTGGGAAGGTCTTGGCTATCATCAACTGGCCTCTTCCTGCTAGCCTCAAGGCCACACAGCGCTTTCTTGGCTTCACTAATTATTATAGGCAGTTCATAAGGAATTACTCTTCCATTGCCGCGCCTATTATCGCTTTGACCAAGAAGGGTGTGAATGCCAGAGACTGGCCTCCCGAAGCTGTCTCTGCATTTCACAACCTGAAACAGGCCTTTGTTTCTGGCCCCCTCTTGAGGAGACCAAATCCTGGGAATGCATTTTTTATTGAAGTGGACGCTTCCTCAATGGGGGTGGGAGCTGTGCTTCTTCAAATCTTTGAGAAGAGACGCCAACCATGTGCGTTCTTCTCCAAAAAAAATTCTCAGGCAGAGAGGAATTATGCCATCGGTGATCGGGAACTTCTCGCAATTAAATTGGCGTTAGAGGAGTGGCGTCATCTCTTGGAGGGTTCCCCTCACTCCATAACGATCTTTACCGATCACAAGAATTTACAGTATCTACAGAATGCTAAACGTCTGAATCCTAGACAGGCCAGGTGGAGTCTCTTCTTTGCCCGTTTTAATTTCACGATTACCTACAAACCTGGTTCCTGCAACAGTCGGGCTGATGCGCTCTCTAGGTCATTTGACACTTTGGACGAGGAGTCCGCCCCTGAACCTGAGCCGATCATTCCCACCTCATGCATTGTTGCCCACTCTACCACCCTGAAGTCAAAAATTCCGCCTGGTAAGACCTTTGTCCCCACTGAGCTAAGAGCTAAGATCCTTCATTGGGGACATGATTCCAAGGTGGCAGGGCATTCTGGATTCCTCCGATCCTTCCTACTCATCAGTCGTCACTACTGGTGGCCTAATCTTCGCTCAGACGTCAAAGACTACGTTAAAGCTTGTCATGTCTGTGCTCAGTCCAAATCCTCCACACAAGCTCCTGCTGGTCTTCTCATGCCCTTGCCCATTCCTAAGGAACCCTGGGCCCATATTGCCATGGATTTTATCACCGATCTACCACTGTCTGAGAATAATACAGTCATTTGGGTGGTAATCGATCGATTCTCCAAGATGGCTCATTTTGTTCCTCTTCCTGGTCTTCCTTCTGCCCCTGCCTTGGTTCCCATTTTCATTCGGGAAATTCTCCGCCTACATGGGGTCCCTTCTCATATTGTTTCCGACAGGGGAGTCCAATTCACGTCTCATTTTTGGAGAGCCTTTTGCAAATCCCTCAATATTGTCTTGGATTTTTCTTCTTCTTACCATCCCCAATCCAATGGACAGACTGAGAGGGTTAATCAGGAGTTAGAGGTCTTTCTTCGCACCTTTGTGTCTTCTCACCATGACGATTGGTCCTCTCTACTCCCGTGGGCAGAATTCTCCCATAACAATCATGTGAATACCAGTTCGCAGAAGACACCCTTTTTCACAGTTTATGGAAAACACCCTCAACTTCCTCTTCCCATGATCTGTTCTCCAGACATTCCAGCTTTGGCTTCGGTTCAGGAGTCTCTCAATTCCGTTTGGGGTCATGTTCATGATTCCCTCCGGGCAGCTGCTGAAAAATTCAAAGGCTTTGCCGACCGCCGCAGGCGTAAACCGCCTTCTCTTCAGCCAGGGGACAAAGTCTGGCTCTCTACCAGGAACATCAAGCTCCGAGTTCCTTCTCTGAAGTTTGCTCCACGATTCATCGGTCCATACACGGTAACTGCTAAACTGAATCCGGTTTGTTTCAAACTCCAGATTCCTAAGAGCCTTAAAATCACTAACTCCTTTCATGTTGCTCTTCTAAAGCCTTTAGTCCTCAATAAATTCTCTCGTCCTCTCCCTACCGTGGCGCCTGTCTCTGAGGATAATCAGGAGTACGAGATCAGTGAAATTCTGGACTCCCGACTCTGTAAAGGCGTTCTTCAGTACCTCGTTCATTGGAAAGGGTTTGGTCCTGAGGAGAGGTCTTGGATCACTGCATCTGAGGTCTTTGCACCTCGTCTGTTAAAGGAGTTTCATCTGAAGTTTCCCTCTAAACCTGGGCCCAGGCGGGGAAGGGGGAGGCCTCGTAAGAGGGAGGGTACTGTCATGGATATGCATTAATGTCTGTCTGCCATTTTACCTTCCTCCTCGTGTTCATCTAGAGACCAGACCTCCTTCACCTGGCTTCCTTTATAATCTCCTCCCAGCCTGACTCCACCCCAGGCTCTATCACAGAACACTATATTAACCTGTGCACTGCAAGCCTGCTTTGCTGATCAACGTGTTTGTTAGACATTGTGTGTTTGGGTTCCTGCCTGCCGTGTGCTACGTCTGTCTCTCTGTTACGTTATTGGCTTGTCCCCGACTATCCCTGTCTGCTCGTGACCCTTGACCTTCGGCTCATTCTTCGTTATCCTTGTCTGCTTGTGGCCCCTGACCTTCAGCTTGTTATTCGGTTCTCTCTTATCGTGTGCTGCTGCTTCCCCTCTTTTCCCCTTATCCTACGGGGCGTGAGCTAGGAAACTCCAGGGGCCGCGACCTGGTCCCAGCCTGCAGCTAACATCCTCACCACTAGAGGCCCTGGAGAAGACCAGCTGGGTCTTAGACTCCGCGCCCTGGGGAATCTTGGCTCTAGCTTCCATTTGGATCCCGGTTGTGCTCCTCTGGTCCCGCTTTCCACAACCACCCAGTTTCCTATCCGCAGAAGCCAGCCATAGGGTTCACTACCTCGCGGTGCACTCCTGTCCCCCTATGGTGTGCATCTGTCACCTAGCCACAGGTGACCCTGACATCTTGTCATTTGGAAGCTCAGCCAGCCAAAAGTAAAAGGCGTATCCAAAAACTGAGCACATTGCCTGAAACTAGACAAAAATACCTACGTTTTGATGTATGAATTGAATTGTGTATGACAAGTAGATCTTGTGGGCGTGAGAACAATTTATAAAGAAAGGAACTAAGATAATTTTTTAAGGCTCTGTGCTTTTTCACAAAAACTGTAAAAGATATCAAACTGAAAAGATATAGCTAGGTAGCTGAATATTTTGTGAACATTTTAAAGTTTGTTTGGCGTCTGTAGGAGAAAGTATGGAGGAGCTGAAACTTTTGGGAGCGAAAGAAGATTTTAAGGATTTGAAGCATGCTCTCATTGACTTCAATGTTAAAGTTTTAAAAATCTTAATATTTCAGGCAAAAAGTATGATTTGGGGTATTTTTTGGGCAAAAATTGAAATTTGGGGTAATTTTGGGCAAAAGGTGCAATTTTGGGTTATTTTGGGCAAAAAGTGTGATTTTGGGCAAAATGTGTGATTTTGGCAAAATTTGGGCAAAAAGTGCAATTTTGGGCAAAAAGCGTAATTTTGGGTAAACAAAGTGTGATTCGGTGTAATTTTGGGGGAAAAGATTGATTTTGGGCAAAAAGTGTGATTTTGGCTAAATCAGGGCAAAAGGTGCAAGTTTCGGTCATTTTGGGCAAAAAGTGTGATTTTGGGCAAAAAGTGTGATTGTGGGTAATTATGGGCAAAGAGTGATTTGATGTATTTTTTGGGCAAAACTTGCAATTTTGGGCAAAATGTGTAATTTTTGGCTAAATTTGGCCAAAAAGTGCAATTTTGGGTAATTTTGGGCAAAAGGTGTGATTTTGGACAAAAAGTGTGATTTTGGGTAATTTTGGAGAAAAAGTGAAATTTTGGGTAATTTTGGGCAAAAAGTGTTTTGGGGTATATTTTGGGCAAAAAGTGCAATTTTGGGTAATTTTGGGAAAAATTTGTGATTTTGGGTATATTTTGGGCAAAAAGTGCAATTTTGGGTAAAAAGTGTGATGTTAGGCAAAATGTGTGATTTTGGGCAAAAGGTGCAATTTTGGGTAAAAGGTGTGATTTTGGGCAAAAAGTGTGATCTTGGGCAAAAAGTGCAATTTTGGGTAATTTTGGGTAAAAGGTGTGATTTTGGGCAAAACGTGTGATTTTGGGCAAAACGTGTGATTTTGGGCAAAACGTGTGATTTTGGGTAATTTTGGGTAAAAAGTGTGATTTTGGTCAAAATGTGTGATTTTGGGCAAAAATTGCTATTTGGGGTAATTTTGGGCAAAAGGTGCAATTTTTGTGTAATTTTGGGCAAAAAGTGTGATTTTGGGTAATTTTGGGCAAAAGGTGCCATTTTGGCAAAAATAGCAATTTTGGGTAAAAACTACGGAGATGCCATGGGTCATCAATGTACTCTAGACCTACCAGGGATTGAACACAGGGGTCACATGCATGCAAGTGTTGAGATGCCATTCAGAGTCACATGCACATGTTACATGTCACAAGGACCTACTTCTGTCAATAATAAAGTGTGCTTGCATAGCTTATTATAGCCAAATTTACTACCCTAACTCCTCCCACAGCTTTTACACTACATAGACAAGTAATATACCGAAACGTGCGGATTGTTCCCGATTGGTGTGCTATTACTTTGTGGAACGTTTCGCCGAAAGTTTCCCGAAATATCGTCGCTTTTGCAGCGAAATTGGTCCCATAGGAATGAATGGCGAAAATAGAGTGTGAGCTGACAAAAGCTGAAAAATCAGGACATGATTTCTAACCTGCCACCACTCCCTCATTTTCAAGCCCACCTACACAAATTTTATATCAACACGTTCAGCTATCCCTGCTGCCACTACACATGTCCACGGCTAAGGCATAGTCCTGATAGTTTTCACAATATGACTATTTGTTTGCAACTCATGCCGTCCATTGACATTCATTGAAACTCCCCTCTAGCCACTTCAAATTTGAAGGGCAATATCTAAACTGTGACTGTGCCTTCAATTTTAATATTTCAGAGACATACTATGCATCAAAATGTAGGTCTGGGTCTTGTGATTCTCACAATATAAAGCTCTTCGCTGTAGGATTTAGAGTTTTTAAAATACAACGAAGAATGACAAGTATTCAGGAGAGGCAAAATACTCCGAGCTGTGCTTAGAGCCTGCATAAACAAACATTGGTTTCCTGGCAATGCTGAGGGAAATTATAGCTCCTCCCACACAGCTCTGAGGGGAATTGTAGCTCCTCCTACACAGCTCTGAGGGGAATTATAGCTCCTCCCACACAACGCTGAGGGGAATTGTAGCTCCTCCCACACAACCATGATAGGAATTATAGCTCCTCCCACAAAGCTCTGAGGGAATTATATCTCCTCCCACAAAGCTCTGAGGGGAATTATAGCATTAGTGCTCCTCCCACACAGCTCAGAGGGGAGTTTCTGTATCACAAATTGTTGTAACATGGAGGTTGGCTGTGTTGTCTTTCCCTCAGGACACAGTATGTTCCCACTTGGGGTGTCTGGGGGGAAAGACAATGCACGTCGCCTCTTATTTCTCTAAGGCATTTCTAATGTTCAACTTTGCTTACTCTTTTGATTCTGTTATCTGTAAATGAATTACTATGTACCTCTACTATGTACTGTAAAACGACTAATTCTGTTTTCTGCTGTTTTGTATTCTATGATAAAATCCAAAAAAACTTTGAAAGAAAAAGAGTTAATACCACCGGCAATGCGCCTCTGCAGAGGGGCTTTGCCGCGGTATTAACGCGGTTTCCCACACCGCTCCTTTACCGCTGCAAAGATGCGGCTAGCAGGACTTTTGGAGCGGTCCTGCTAGCGCACCGCTTCAGTGTGAAAGCCTTCGGGCTTTCACATTGAAGACTGCAGGGCACGGTTTTTTCAGGTGGTATAGCAGCGCTATTTTTAGCGCTAAACCGCCTGAAAAACGTGTCAGTGTGAAAGGGGCCTTAGGCTACTTTGACACTGAAGCACTGGATGCGCTGGCGGTATAGCGGCGCTATTTTTAGCGCCGCTATACCGTCGTTTTTGCCACGATTTGCGGGCGCTAGCGGGTGATTTTAACCCCCGCTAGCGGACGAAAAAGGGTTAGAAACGCCCGCAATAACGCCTCTTTGCAGCATTTTGCGGGCGTTTTGGAGGCGCTACCCCATTGATTTCAATGGGCAGGGGTGCTAAAGGGACCGGTATTTTTACCGCTCCTAACGCGTCTCGCAGGAATATTTTTAACCTCCTGCCAGTCCACCGCTCCAGTGTGAAAGCCCTCTGGCTTTCACATTGGATGCAAAGTATCAGCTTTTTATGGGCGCTTTGCAGGCGCTATTTTTAGCGCAATAGCGCCGGCAAAGCTCCTCAGTGTGAAAGGGGCCTAAGATGCACATCTTATGCCTTGTATGCACGAGCGGAATTTCCGTCGGAATAAACTCCGATGGGTTTTTCCAACGGAATTCCACTCAAGCTGTCTTGCATACACGCGGTCACACTAAAATCCGACCGTCAAGAATGCGGTGACATAAAACACTATGACGAGCCGAGAAAATTAAGTTCTATGCTTCCGCGCATGAGTCAAATTTTTTCCGAGCATGCGCATTTTTAGTTCGTCGGAATTGCATCCAGACGGATGGAAATTCTGATAGAGAACATGTTCCCGATGAAAAAAAATTCTATCTAATTCTGTCGGAAACTATCTTAAAACTAACTTAAAGCTATCAATACTCCCCGCAGCCACCAATTGTGAAAGAGAGTTCCACATCCTTATTGCCCTGACAGTGAAAACCCCCCCTGCGCAGTTTAAGGTTAAACCGCTTTTACTCCAATCTCATTGTGTGGCCTTGAGTCCTCATACACTCCTTGAGACTGAATCGTTTTTTTCCTATGCTGGGATCGCCATTGAGGGATTTGTAAATCACTATCATGTCTCCTATCAAGCGTCTTTTCTCCAGTGAGAATAAATTTAGTGTTTGCAGTCTTTCCTCCTAATTTAGGTCCTCAGTCCCCTTATTAGTTTTGTTGCCCTTCTTTGGACTCTCTCCAGTTCCAGCACATCCCTTCTGAGGACTGATGACCATAACTGGACAGAATACTCCAGATGTGGTCTAACCAATGTTTTATAACGTGGTAGGATTATTGATCTATCTCTGGAGTATATCCCTTTTTTTATGCATGCTAATATTCTTCCGGCTTTGGTAGCTGCAGCTTGACATTGCATGCTATTGCTCAATCTGTCATCTTCTAGGACCCTCAGATCTTTTTCCATCTTTGATTCCCCCACTGGTTCTGCCCCCCAGTGAGTAGTTTGCATTTATGTTTTTTGCACCAAGTGCATTACTTTACATGTCTCCATATTAAACCTCACTTGCCATATAGTTGCCCACTCCATTAATTTGTTCACGTCTTGCTGTAAAATTTCTATATCTTGATGTGAAGTTATTGCCCTGCCTAATTTTGTGTCATCCGCAAGAACTGAGATTGAGCTATTTATCCCGTCCTATCTTATCTATCCAATTTATGAATAAATTGAATAGAATTGGTTCTAAGACAGAACCCTGGGGCACCCCACTTGCCACTCCAGACCAGTCTGAGTACACATTACTTATCACCACCCTTTAACCTGTAACCAGTTTTTAACCCAGAACAAATCTTATGTTCCCCACCTGCAGACCTCAGCTTGTAGATTAAGCGCTTATCGGGGACTGTATCAAATTAATTTGCAAAATACAGGTAGACTAAATCCACAGGCCTTCCCCTGTCTAGATGGCAGCTTACTTCCTCGTAGAATGTTAACAGATTGGTCTGGCAAGAACGACCTTTCGTAAACCCATCCTGATGACTACTTAAGATATTTTTTTCTCAGTAAATTCTTGGATATAGTCCCTTATCATCCCCTCCAATAATTTACCAACAATTGATGTTAGGCTGACTGGCCTGTAGTTTCCAGAGATTTGTCTCTATCCTTTTTTAAATATTGGTAGCACATTGACTTTTCTCCAATCAACTGGTACAATTCCTGTCAGTATGCTGTCCACAAAGATTAGGAACAATGGTCTGGCTATAACCTGACTGAGTTCTCGGAGGACTCTCAGGTGTAAGCCATCTGGTCCTGGTGATTTATTTGTATTAAGTTTATCTAGCCTTTCCTTCACTTCAGCCTCTGTTAGCCACAAGAGTACATCCTATAATGTGTCACCAACAGTACTTCCGTGGTTGGTATACCCATGCCTTTCCTGCGTAAACACTGAGGAGAATAAGGCATTTAGTACAGTTGCCATCTGTGTCGTCCGTAACCATCCTCCCTTCCTCGTCTTCTATGTGGGCAATATGCTCTGATCTTGCCCTCTTACTGTTAATGTATCTAAAATATGTCTTTGGATTTTTTTTACTCCCCTCTGTTATGCATCTCTTATAATCTTTTTTGGCTGCCCTGATTGCGTTCTTACACTTTTTATTTCATTCCTTGTAGTGTTTGAATGCTGACTGCGACCCATCCTCTTTATATTGTTTAAAGGCTATTTCTTTCTCTTTAATGAGGCTTTTTACATTACGGTTTAGCCACCCATATCTATATTTATTGCCCATTGGAATGCACTGTGTGATACCTTTTTTTAATATGCTTCTAAAGCATTCCCATTTTTCTTCCCTGTTCAATGTTTCAAGGATTTGGTCCCAATTGATGTCATGTAGTAATGTTCGCAGTTCAGAAAAATTGTCTTGTTTGAAATTTAGTGTTCTTGTGCTACCCTCGTGCCTTCTTTTTCTATGTTTTACATTAAATGTGATCATCCTATGATCGCTAGATCCCAAGTTGTCCCGTATTTCCACATCTGAGATCAGACTTGGATCGTTCGTAATTAATAAATCTAGCAGGGTGTTCTTCCTAGTTGGGGAATCTACCAATTGGGACATTAAGTTGTCCTGTAAGACATTCATGAAATAATGGGCCTTTAATGAGTGTGCTATTCCCTCTGCCCAGTCAATATCGGGATAATGGAAGTCCCCCCATTATGATGACGCTTCCCTGTATCGTTGCCATTTCCAACTGTGATGGTAGGCCCAGCTCTTCCTCCTCCTTTAGGTTGGGGGGCCTATAACATACCCCCCACTATTAATTTCCCACTTACTTCTTCTCTGTTAAGTTCTACCCATACTAATTCCACCTCCACCTCATCCCATTCACAATGTCGCTCCTCTCTGCCAACCTTACATAATTTTTTACATAGACACACCTCTCCCCCTCTTCTACCTTCCCTGTCTTTCTGATACAAGGAATACAAGGAATACCCCTGGATATTTGCCAGCCAATCGTGTGAGCTGTCAAACCAAGTTTTAGTTATTTCCACAAACTCTAAGTCCTCCTCATGTAATAGCAGCTCAATTTTGTTAGCTAGGCTCCTAGCATTTGTGTATACTCCTCTCAACGTTGTATGGGTGCATAAACATTGTATGGGTGCATATTAAATTCCCCTTAGTTTTCCTCAGGCTTTGTTTCCGAATTGCCCTTGCATTCATCCCAGGATCAGAAGTTACAGCTGCAGTAACCCTGCTAACTCCACTATTACTCTGTCCTTTGCTTACTGCTGACTATTGCTTCCTCTGCCCCCCCCCCAATACCTAGTTTTAAAGCCCCTCCAACTCTGTGGCCATCTTTCTTCCCAATAGGGCTGTACCATCCCCATTATGATGCAGCCCGTCCTTACTAAAGAGCCGGTAGCCGACTGAGAATTACCCCTAGTTCTCCAGGAACCCAAACCCCTCTTTCCTACACTAGTTCCTTAGCCACTTGTTCAGTTCCCTAAGCTCCTGTTGCCTCTCTGGTGTGGCTCGAGGCACAGGTAGTATTTCAGAGAAAACTACCTTGGAGGTTCTTTTCCTCAATCTATTCCCTAAGTCCCTGAAATCATTTATCAGGACTATCCACCTTCCTCTCACTTTGTCATCTTAAGGTCAAACACCATTTCCCCTAAAAGTACATACACAGGCAACAGTGACTCCTATAGGTCTGCATGAGCTGTGCCACTGTGCTGATGTCTTAATTATTGAGGGGAACAGTGAAGGGTTGGCTTTAAATTTCCAATAAGATAATCGTTTTTTCCCCGCTAGTGTTATGTCATGCATAATTCTTGTGGTTATTTATATGTACCACTACCCCTGTAGGAGCCTCTAGAAAGATGCCCAGGATTCCTTTTCTCAATAGTTGCCCTACAGCCAGGCACATGGTCACAGTCACTCTCCAGCTCAACAAACAGTCCAGGGGATCTCTTTTTTGTGTTTTTATTTTTGGGTTAGCTTGGATAGGGTTAGGGTCTTAAGTGGGATACTCCAAAAACTATGCACAAAAGGGTGAACAGTCCAAGCAAAGTCCATTTACAGGGAAAAAATATATACTAAGCTCTTCAGGACACTGGACACTATGTCTCCTTTACAAGCACACAGACTTTGATCCATGAGGGAATGGCCTCCGCCCAAAGTCTCTATGATCTCTCTAACCAGTCTGTACTTACAAATGTCCTTGGGAAGTTTGTTGCCTCCTTCGAACATCCATGCAACACATTCTCCCTGTGATATCAGACTAGATCCTCAGACAACAGTTCCTGAGTCAGCTTTCTAAATCTTCCAGGAAAGCAGGTCCTCACCTGAGGCCTCAACAACCCACAGGCACATGGCAGGATGGCCTAAGGGGGCAAGCAGACCCCTTAGGCTGTGATATCCTTCCAAGGAAAAATACCTAGAAGCTCTGTGTTTCAGAGTATTAATACAGACTCCCAGTAGCCATCTAGGACACCCTTCCAGGGATTGACCTGGGCTGTATAAATATTCACACTGCCCATTTGCCTTGCTTCACACCTATGTTCCAGAACAACCCACAGTTCTCCGGAAAGCAAAGAGCGCAATCAAACCGGCGGCAGGTGAACACTAAACACACTAGAATAATCAACACAGCCTCATTGATTACAGTGAGCCAACACTAAATTGTAGTAACAATAAACAGCAGCTCTACTGGATACAGTGAGCCATAACTACATTTATCTAATCCTAGCATCTATCTACGAGGGTGCTACATATACTATGTAAAAATCCAGGTAGCTATTCAAATCTGCCACATTTAATTTTATTTTCTATAACTGTTTATCAAAATATTTTTCTCTTTCGTCCATGAACAGACACAGCTTCCTTATATTCTTGACAGTAGGGTTATGTTCCGTCTATTAGGAGAGGACTAGGCAGACATGTTAGATATACAAAAACATGTAATTATATCAAAGCTGAACAGCCCCGCCCAGGGGGCAGTCCCTCTGGTCATAACCCCTCACCCTGCACTCAGCAGCTCAGTTTTTTCTGCCTAGTGTAGGAGAAGGACCTGGCTCGGGGCCCATTGGTCCTGGAGAACTTCAGGACTGCCGGCTGGGTGACAGGCTGGATAATATAGATCCTTGTAGTCTCCCCAGTCTGGCCATCGAGCGTGAGCAGGCCTTTAGCTACGCGCTGGGTCGGCCATGACATACCCCGTTTGCTCCAGGGGTGTCCGGTGAACTATATGCTTCGGAGCCCACATATGACCCGACTACTGCTGTCCAGTCACAGTGGGCCATGGCCGACAGCCACTCCGTACTGCTCGGTGATGGGTCTGTCAGGAATGCATCCAGCAGTCCTCGCAGGGATGGATAAGTAAGGTTCCTCCTGTCTTGGCAGGATGGAACAGCTGGGCATTCCTGGGGTGGTCGATTAGGGGGTCTCTAGTCCTCCCTTTCCTTACTCCCCGTCCATCCCTCCTCCCCATGCTTTGCTGGGCCTGCTGTGTATCTCACGAGGGGTCCCTGAGGGGGGCTCCGGGTCCTGGCTGGGGGCTGCATGGTGTGTCCTGGTCCGCTCTAGTGTGGGTGGTCTGCCTTGTGGGGGGCCTCCACTTGGAGGCCCAGTGTTTTTGCGGCCTTTTACTTGTATTTTTACCTCAGAAAGCCGCGCTGTTCCTAATGCTAATACAGCTGGCGCCCATTTTCTTGTAGCCGCGCTGTTTCTATAGCTAATACAGCGGTCGGCCATTCTCTTGTAGCTCGCGCTCTTTTTTCCTGAGGTAACCGGCAGCCATCTTTGTGGGGATTTTTACATTGGCTGGACCTCTAGCGCTGGTTTGTCATTCTGAATGGCAGATCACCTCAGAGACACCTCAGGCACACACTGTGCAGGAGTTTAGAGCGGACGGCAGCGCTGAAGCAGTGCCTGGGTCAGGGCGGTGAGTACTCTGGGGATACCCCTCGGTCTGGGCAGCTAGAAGGGTGGGCCTTTTCTTGTACCTTGACTTGTTCCCTGAGTGGCTGTCAAGTGTGTGGGTCAGCATAGCGTCAGACGCTTTGTCGGCGGTCCTGGAATCATTTGTTGCCAGGGTGGAAGCGGTGTTCGGACGCAAGGGGAGTAAAAAACGCCCCCTCCCCCCCACCATCTTCTGGGGAAAGCTCTGACTCAGACTCGGGCCTGGCTGTGAAACAGGACCCCTGTTCTGAAGGGTCAGAGTATGCAGACCAGGACCATTCGGACAGTGAGGAAGACTCCGTGTCCGGGTCAGCGCAGGACAAGGCGCTTGTTGGAGCACTTATCACCGCAGTGCGGGAAACCCTCAAACTGGAGGATGCGGCTGGGACATCTGCTGAGGTGACGATCCCTTTTGGGTCCCACAAGCCGACCTGCACTACTAAGGTGTTTCCTTATGTAACTTATTTTGATAAGTTTATAGACAAGGAATGGGAACGACCGCAGAGGACCTTTTCGGTCCCAAAACGCATGGCGGTCCGTTACCCTTTTGAGGAGAGCCTTCTGAAAAAATGGGCATCTCCCCCGGTTGTGGACCCCCCGCTATCCCGGTAAAACAAAGTAACCACTATTCCGGTTGAGGGGACCCCTGCATTTAATGACCCTGCGGATAGGAGGTCCAAGGCGGTGGCCCGGTCCATGTCTACCATGCTGGGATCTGCATTTACGGACAGTTTTGGCTGCGGCTCTGGTGTCACAGACACTTACAGAATGGGCTAAAATTTTGCACCAGGAGTTGGAAAGACAACAGGTTTCCCCGGTCTGCGTAGAAATGGCTGACCAGTTGGTGCATGGCCTCAAATATGTCTGCGATGTAGCCCTGGACACAGCTCCCCTGCTTTCTAGAGCCTCAGTATCTGCTGTGGTACTGCGTCGCCTGATTCGGCTAAAATGCTGGTCCACGGACCAGACTTCCAAGAAGGCTCTGGCTGATTTGCCTTTCCGGGGTGGAAGGCTATTTCGAGCCTCGCTGGATGACATTATTAAGGATGCCACTGGGGGTAAGAGCACACTGCTCCCACAATCCAGAAAAGGTAAGGAGCCACGCCGCAGGCCTGGGCCCTCCTTTTCCGCTCAGAATCGTTTTTTTCATCAGTCCGGCCCGCAGGTAAGCGTTCCCAGGCCGACAAGGGGCCAGCTGAGGGACAAAACGTCCCTGGGTTCGCAAGCCAAACAAGCCAGCGAACAAATCTGCTACTGCATGAAGGTTTGCCCCCGCCCGACTCTCGGGTGGGGGGTCGCCTTCGCGAGTTTGCAGCTCGGTGGACCTCCCTACTTTCCGACCAGTGGGTTTGCAAAGTGGTTTCATCAGGGTACAAGATAGAATTTATTTTTTGTCCACCAAACTGATTTTTCCCCTCAAACCTTCATCTTCCTCCAGCTCGTCGGAACGCCCTGTTTGGGGCAGTGCAGGACCTGCTGAAGCGCGGGGTGAAAGTACCTGTGCCGCTGCCGGAAAGGTTTCAGGGATTTTACTCCAATTTGTTTGTAGTCCCAAAGAAGGACGGGGTCCGTCCAATCCTGGATCTCAAGGCCCTCAACACCTTTGTAAAGGTGCGAAGGTTCAGGATGCAATCAGTTCACTCGGTGGTCACTGCACTCCATCCGGGGGATTTTCTAGCATCCTTGGACATCAAGGACGCATACTTGCATGTCCCCATATGCATCAGGCATCAGAGATTTCTGCGTTTTGCAGTCGGGGACGATCACTACCAATTTGTGGCTCTCCCTTTTGGACTGGCATCGGCACCAAGGGTTTTCACCATGGTGCTCGCCCCGATTCTGGCCTTGCGGAGACAGCGAGGTATCGCTATCGTTGGCTACCTCAGATTCCTTCTGAGAGCTGTTTCAGACTCAGAATTAGAGGAGGACGTAGGGATTGCCAGTCAGACCCTTCAAGAATTTGGTTGGGTACTGAATCTCCAGAAGTCGGTGTTGGTGCCGCCTCTGCGCCTGGAATACCTGGGCTTGGTCCTGGACTCCTCGGAGGCGAAGGTTTTTCTCCCTTTAGAAAAATTGCAGGCTCTTCAGGTGTTGGTGAAGCTGTTGGCATCCCGCAGGTGGTCGTCGCTGCGCTTTTGCATGCGAGTCCTGGGTCTCATGGTGGCCTCCTTCGAGGAGGTACCGTATGCTCAATTCCAAACTCGAGTCTTGCAGAAGGAGATCCTGTCCAAGTGGGACAAGTCTCCGTTGTTCCTGGATTGTCAAATCCGGGTGAGCCAACTAGTCAGGACTTCCCTGGTCTGGTGGCTGACATATCCGGCTCTTCAGTCCGGAAAGTCGTTCCTTCCCTTTCACTGGACGGTAATCACGACGGACGCCAGCCTGACCGGTTGGGGGAGTGTTTGGGGGGTCCAGTTGACACAAGGTCGCTGGACACAGGAAGAATACCGCCTGCTGATCAATTTACTGGAACTTCGGGCGATCAGGCAGTGCCTCTCCACATGGTCACAGAGGCTACAGGGGCGTCCAGTCAGGATCTAGTCGGACAACGCCATGGCGGTGGCGTATGTCAACCATCAATGAGGAACAAGGAGCTCGGCTGCAGCATCGGAGGTTGCTCACATCCTGCGGTGGGCAGAAAGGAGCGTGCCGGCTCTATCGGCCGAATACATTCCGGGCGTAGAAAACTGGCAGGCGGACTACCTAAGTCGCCAGATGCTGTTCCAAGGAGAATGGTCGCTACACCCGGACGTGTTTCAACTCCTTTGCCTAAAATGGGGCACGCCAGACTTGGATCTCCTGGCTTCTCGACTCAATCAGAAGGTATTGAGGTTTGTGGCCAGGTCAAAAGATCCCTGGGCGGACGCGTTGGTGGCCCAGTGGGGACAGTATCGGCTGATCTATGCTTTTCCCCCACTGAAACGTCTTCCTCATCTGCTCTGCAGAGTGGAGACCGAGGGGATTCCGGTAATCCTATGTAGCGGGGTGTTCAATTTAAGGGAAGTGTCTGAGTTGTAACCAGGCTCAGACATATTAAATTGATAGGATTCATGGACCATTTTTGTTCTCAGGGGTTAATGCTGGTGATGTGTTCCCTGTGGCCGGTGGGTGGCGCTGCCATTCTGGGCCAGGGTTGAACCGCGAGTGCAGTGCTGTGCCTTGTGTCCCCTCTCGGCAGCCGTACGGTGGGGTGGGGAACCTGCTGTGCATGCCGGGAGAGGATATAAAAGGGGCAGACATCTTCTGAGAAGGGGTCTTCATCCGTCCACGCCCAGGCACCTTCAGCCTGGGTGTGTGTGTGTGTGGTTCGTCATCTCCGGGTGCCATAGGCCCGGAGGCCTTTTTACGGTTCCACCTCAGGCACCTTTAGCTTGAGGTGAGGTACTACCTCACTGCTCCTGTTCGCCTGGGCATGGAGGCCCAGGAATTGCAGTAATGGCCTGGAGCCCAGCAGCCTTCGGCTGGGGTCCGCAAGGGATCGAGGAGTCCAGGGTGCCGCCTTGCGAGGGGACTCCCTAAGAGAAGGGAGGACCTGTTCCAAAGGACTGGTGCTGTGGACACGGTGAAGGAAGTGGTCTGTTGACTCTCTGGGGGGGATGTCTTCTCCCTGAAAGGGGCTATGTCCTAGGAAGGAAATCCATATTCACTCGGTCAGTGGCAGTGACCATGTTCACCAGGTCAGTGGCAGTGACCATATTCACCCAGTCAGTGGCAGTGACCCTGTTCGCCAGGTCAGTGGCAGTGACCTTATCCACCAGGTCTGTGGCAGAGACCAACCTCATGGTCTGTGGCAGAGACCAACCTCATGGTCTGTGGCAGAGACCATGTGCCAAAACTGTTTGAGAATCTGAACAGTCCTAAGATTTTGAGCTACGTTTGTGCCTGGACCTCCTCCACACCTTAAAGCTGTCCTGTTTCTTTGCTCCAACCTTTCGTCTATCCAAGAGAATATGTGTTGTGCAAGTGGAAAATAAAGATTGAGTTGGACTTTCAGCTGGTGTGGACATTTACGTTCCTGGGGAAGTAAAGGACTTGCATCTACACACTGTAGAGGTGAGAATCATTCTCAGGAGGACTTTATGCTCCGACTGCAGACAAAGCCCAAAAACAACACCGCCTAACCTCTTAAAACAGGAGGGTAAGGGCTTGTGGTGCGGTGTGCCCCTTTCTCCAAAGAGGAGCCGAAGCACACAAGGAGAAGGGGGTGTGTGCACTACACCTAATTGCCCCAGATTGGCCTCGGCGTCCCTGGTACGCCGACCTGGTGCGCCTGGTGGCGGATGCCCCTTGGCGACTGCCGATGCGGGAGGACCTTCTGTCGCAAGGTCCCATACTTCATCCTGCTTTACAGTCGCTGGCTTTAATGGCATGGCTATTGAAACCAGGTACTAAGGGACCGAGGCCTGTCGGATTCAGTAATTTTCACTATGCTGAGGGCACAGAAGTCATCTTCTCTGAAGATCTACCATCGCACGTGGAAGGCATACATCTCTATGTGTGAGGAGATGGAGTGGCGTTCATGGGCATATTCGGTTTCCAGGATCCTGCTGTTTCTACAGCGTGGAGTGGATCAGAAACTTGCCTTAAGCACCATTAAGGGGCAGATTTCAGCCTTGGCTGTTTTCTTTCAATGACCCCTGGCAGCTCATTCACTGGTGAGTATGTTTGTGCAAAGGGTTCGACATGTGGCTCCTCCGGTTCGACCACCACTACCTCCGTGGGATTTGAATCTGGTGCTCTCGGTACTTCAGAAACCTCCGTTTTGAGAACATCAGAAATTCCTCTTTTGACACTCTCTCAGAAAGTTGCCTTTCTGGTGGCCATTACATCTGTCAGGAGGGTTTCTGAGTTGGCGGCCTTGTCTTGCAAGTCCCCCTACTTGATCCTCCATAAGGATAAAGTGGTGCTACGCCCGCAGCCTTCGTTTCTTCTGAAGGTGGTTTCGGCTTTTCATCTGAATGAGGACATTGTACTTCCATCCTTGTGTCCTCGGCCGTCGCATCCCAAAGAGGTTGCGTTACATTCCTTAGACGTGGTACGTGCTCTACGGGTGTATCTGTTTGCTACAGCTCCGTTTCGGAGGTCAGACTCACTGTTTGTGTCAGTGACTGGTCCTAAGAAAGGCCTGGCAGTCTCGTCGGCCACCATTTCTCGGTGGATCAGACAGATTGTGATTTAGGCTTATGCTCTTAAGGGGCGGGCGCCTCCCTTTCCTGTCACGGCGCATTCGACCAGGGCGATTGGTGCCTCCTGGGCTTTTCGACAACAAGCATTTGTCTCACAGGTGTGTAAGGTGGTGACCTGGTCGTCCGTTCACACCTTCACTAAATTTTACAAGGTTGACGTGCATGCATCTGTGGATGCTTGCTTCGGCCGCAAGGTTTTGCTGTTCAAGGTTGCAACTCCTCCGTTGAGGAGCTCTGTTTGTTTGGGGTGAAGTTTGTTTGCTTGCTGTTCCCACCCCTTGTTTTTTTGACACTGCTTGGGGACGTCCCTACTGTCAAGAATATAAGGAAGATATGTCCGTCCATGGATGAAAGAGAAAATAGAATTTTTGCACTCACCGTAAAATCCTTTTCTCTGAAGTCCATGGACGGACACAGCACCCACCCCTCCTGTTTGAGTTTGTACTGCTTTTTGACGAACTGAGCTGCTGAGTGCAGGGTGAGGGGTTATGACCAGAGGGACCGCCCCCTGGGCAGGGCTGTTCAGCTTTGGTATAATTACATGTTTTTGTATATCTAACATGTCTGCCTAGTCCTCTCCTAATAGACGGAACATAACCCTACTGTCAAGAATATAAGGAAGCTGTGTCCGTCCATGGACTTCAGAGAAAAGGGATTTATGATGAGTACAAAAATCCTATTTTTTTTAGAGGTTAAAAAATAGAAAATTTATTTTTTAAAGGGTAATCAAACAAAAATCACAAACGTTAATCATATTAAAAATTCCACATACAGATGAGAAATAGTAGGTAATAAAACTAATTAGAAATCACAGTACAGGCAGGCATTAGGGTATGGACATTAAATGTTAAAGCTCCTGTTTAATATCTGCCTGCCCTTCATATTTAATTGAAAAACGCAACACTGCATGCCATATACAGTATACAGTATCTGTATACTATAATAGACTTCTAAAAGGATACTATTTTCTAAATTGCTTTCAAAACAATATGGACACCCAAAGATTTTACAAGTCTGTGAAATAGTACATTTGAGAGCAGATAGCAAGTCTCCAGTGTGTACATTAACTTCAAGAATGTCCTTGCCTTGCCTAACATACATTGGATCAGGACTGTGGGAAAGTGGCCAAAGGAAATAAAAAGTATAAAAAAAAAGAAAAACACACTACAATCATTTCACTTTAAATTCGTTTTTTATTTTTTTTATTTAATCTTTTTTGGCATGTTTCCAAGCGTATAGTAAGAAAGCTGATGTTGCCTTATTTTTAGTTCCCTGACTATTGTTCCTTTCACCATGTGAATATCTTTCACTTGTGCTTTATCTCATTGTTTAACAGAGCTTCGTGCTGAGAATCTGGAGTGATTTAATGAATTCAGACTTGGACATGGATGATAATAGATCGTATTTCACAAAGTACACACTTCATTTTTCTTGTGTAGATGAGAGAGAATCTTGCACAGTCATTTTCTGCTAATTAATCAGGTGTGAACAAGGGTTGTGCGTAAAAAAAAGATCTTTCTTTTGGATTTTCTCAGGGTTACTTGTCAAATAGGTTAGAGTAGCAATTTTATATGCTTTTATACTATGAAATTCTGCACGGGAAATCCATAAAATTATAGCTTATTTCTTCAAGTGATTCAGAATGATTTGCTACTGTACTCAGTATAGTTTATATTCCCTCTGCTATTCATCTGAAACCCATGACTTTTCAAAACTATTTAAATTAAACTTGGCTCATGAACAAGATTTTTTTAATAAAAGCAAGAGAGGAAAAGCAGTAAATCTTTCAAAAGTTTTTCCAACTGTGGTTTTCTGTAATTTTTGCTGCTAAAAAGTGTTTTGCAAAGCAAAAACATGCAAAGCTTTTTTTGTTAATTTACTAAGCAGATTAATTAGTTATGTTAATACTGATAAACAGGACTGCTGTTAGAAATCATGGGGCCCCATACTGCCTAATAATAATAATAATAATCATTATTATATGACATGTCAATTCAAATTATTTTATAATTTAAGTGCCACATCCCTAAGTTAGAACTATTATCAAAATTACACTATGGTATTGGCATGGAACTTTTAAGGCACAGCATACATTCTACAGTTTAAAACACATTTTTATTATCCATAATTGTTTAAAAGAAACACCAATATAATTTTCATATCACACCACAAACGTACATCATTATAAAATACAAAAATATAAAAAATAGGTCAGCATTAGTACTGCAGTATATTCACATATAACAGTCTTTACGGCTCAGCGCATTTCTTGGACATTATCCTCTTTGTCAGGAGCCACTGATATAGACTTTATATATAAATGCCATCTGAATAAGATAAATTATCAACAACTAAATTTTAAACAATTCATTGATGGTTATACCACCACCCGTTGCAATATAATTCTCACCTCCCCATATACCAAAAAAGGGGGGGGGAGAAGGAAAGGAACCAAGGAGGCAAACTGCCCATAGGGTAACAGGGAACCCCCATATACAGATGCCCGCAGGTCCCAGGCCTTGCCCCCCTGTGTCCCTCTACCAAGGCTTGGGTATGATATTATATACAAAACTCAATATAATTTTGTAGGCAACAGAGAAGCCTACTCAGCCACAATAAAAAAAATTGTTTACTTTATTTCTATGGCAAAAAGTTTAAACTGCAGTTTTATCCTGGTAAGGTAGTATTCATTTAGTCCCGAGTAAAGATAGAATATCAGACCTCTATAGGAAATAGATGGAGAAGCTGCTGCAGTTATACCCATTTTTAATAGACCATAATTGGACTGACCAGATAGTATAGGCATGTTCTTATGCTATATTGCGGATGTCCTTATCTATTTTACAGACTCCGTGAATGTTCCCAAACTATGGATGAACCAGTGGATTACCAATCTTGGATTTTGCTAGATTTTAGCCCTCATTTATCCCATTTAAGGTATGTTTAAATTAAGAAAATGGCAGTATAAAATATATATTCCCTTCTTTATATTCATACTAAGAATCTAATAATGTTATTTTTATTGCTGCAGATCCCTCATTTGGGCTTTAAAAGCTCCCTGCCATAACCCATAGTGATAGATTGGACAGTCTATCCACAGTTATACCACAAGATATGCTATGATACAATTTTTACAAGGTAACTAATTTATTCAATCCTTTTATATAATTATTGGATGTTGGCATAGTGGGGGTCCTCCATTTCTATACAAGGTAACTAAATTATAAAGCTTATGTTCCCTTTAAACAATCTATAATCATTTGGGAGAATATATAAGGCATTTTAATTTACATCTATTTCCTATAGAGACCTACTCGGGACTAAATTAATACTACCTTACCAGGATAAAATATCAGTTTAAACCTTTCACCATACAAATATGTTAAACAACATTTTTTTTTATTGTGGCTGAGTAGGCCAGTGTTTCTCAACTCCAGTCCTCAAGGCGCACCAACAGGTCATGTTTTTGGGATTTCCCGCAGATAAAACAGCTGTGATAATTACTAAGGCAGTGAAACTGCTCAAATCACCTGTGAAAATCAATGGAAATCCCAAAAACATGACCTGTTGGTGCGCCTTGAGGACTGGAGTTGAGAAACACTGGAGTAGGCTACTCTGTTGCCTACAAAATGATATTGAGTTTTGAATATAATGTTATACTAAAGCCTTGGTAGAGGGACACAGGGATGAAAGGCCTGGGACCTGCGGGCATCTGTATGTAGGGGTTCCCTATGGCCCTTTGGGCAGTTTGCTTCCTTGGTTCCTTTCCTTCCTTTCTCTCCCCACCCCTTTTTTGGTATGGGGGGGATTTTAATGCAACAGGTGGTGGTATAACCTACAATTAATTGTTTAAAATGTGGTTGCTGACAATTTGTTATCTCATTTAGATTGCATTAATATATAAAGTCTATATCAGTGGCTCCTGATGAAGAAGATAATGCCCAAGAAACTTGTTGAGTCATGAATACTATTATATGTGAATATACTGCAGTACTGCTGACCTCTTTTTTATATTTTTGTATTTTATAATGATGTACCTTTGTGGTGTGATATGAAGATTATATTGGTGTTTCTTTTAAACAATTATGAATAATACAAATGTGTTTTAACAGTAAAACGTATGCTGTGCCTTAAAAGTCCCATGCCAATACCATAGTGTGATTTCAATGTTATTATTATATGACATGTTTACCGGCCCCCCTACTCCGCTCTCCATCCGGAAACATTCCTTTGTGTGCCCGCAGTAGCTGCCAGCAGGAGAGAAGGAAAACAAGCCAAGCTGTGGGGAAAAGGGGTGCCCAGGGTGGCCCAGAAAGCAGAGGGATGGGGGCGCAGATGCTAAAACTGATCCCCCTGCAGCACATCCGGAGGGAGGAAGCAGAAGAGAATTGGTGTCTGTGGTAAGGTAGTACAGTTGCTCAGCAGGTGCCTGGGTCGCCCTTTTGGACTGATGGGGCCTGGGCCCAGTACAGGATGGCTGGCTGTACTTCCTTATCAGTGGCCCTGCTGACAAAGTAAAATGCATCCCCAATACTTTGATGCATCATTTACTTTTAAGTACGTTTTGCAAAGTTGCCACACTAATTTTTCAATGTCTTCTTGAGATCCTAAAGTGAATGTAAAGCTTCATATATACCCAGTGAAGTAAATAGCCTCAGATGATACACAGAGTTTTACATGTATATCTGCTATCTTCAGCTTTATATACTGTACGGAAAGTGCACATCCTGTTAGAATTTTCTCTTCCTGTGGGTGTGGATTCCTGCTATTCTTGCTATACACTGTGAGACAGCTGATTGGAGGAAATGCACACACCCCCTCTCCACATAGGCAGAGAGTTGCAGAGCTGTGCTGTGAATAGACCTGCTCTCTGCTAATCTTTTTTAGAACCCACCCTGACACAAAATGCAGCCTGGTTTTATCACAGTTGACAGAGAACTTGTCATAAGTTATCATGCTGATAACAGAAGAACGAAGCATGAGAAAGCCAGGGGCCTTAGGGCTTTAAAGAGAGATAAGAAAACACTACAGGTATATGTGCCCAGCTCAAATTTCCTGAATGGGGTTTACATCCACTTTAAGAATCACCTTGGTGGGCAAATGCTGACTTTTAGAAGACTTTTTTTTGGTGCACATATACTAAAATACACATTTTTTACATAAAAACACACTTAAAATGCTAAAGGACCCAATATTTTCTAAAATCAGAGACTCTTGGGGAGTTTACTAAAACGGGAGTGTGAAAAATCTGATGGAGCTCTGCATAGAAATCAATCAGCTTTTAGGTTTAAGCCCAGGTTCACACTGGGCTGCGGGAGTGAAGCTGTGCGAGTTCAGCTGAACTCGCCCGATTTCACGCCCGCTTGTCAGTCCCGATTTCAGCCGCAATTACAGAGACATCTGTGCAGGTCTCTGCACAGATGTCAATATAAATCGCAGGCCAAAATTGCAAAAAGTAGTACAGAAACGACTTTTTGAAATAGGTGCAGCGCCACAGATGCAGCGTCGCACCGATTAGGACGGTGCCATTGGCGGCAAATGCCGCCGATTTGACATGCGATTTGACATGCCAAAACGCAGCAGTGTGAACCAGGGCTTACTGTCAAAGCTTAATTGAACAAACTGAGGTTAATAGCTGATTAGCTACCATACACAGCTGCATCAGATTCTGAGTGCTCCAGTTTTAGTAAATCCCTCTCTCTGTATAGTAAAACAGTGTCAGTTGCAATTTTTTTTATGTCACACAGTATTTGTGCTATTGTTTATCCTCTATACTTTAGTTTTAGTGAACACAAACACATCATAATACCTATCTAATTTAAAGGTTAAGCTATGTTCATTAAATAGATACCAAATATGTTAAGCCTCAAAATTTCATGCATCTGTGAAACAGCAAAAAACGACAGTACCCAAAATTCTCCATATGTGATGCATTAAACGCCTTTATAGGTCAAAAGTGTAAACAATGAATGATGACCTTAGAATTATTGTTCTTATTGTGGCAGGGGCAATGCCTAAAATGTGTGGCACCATCGTAATTCATATGTCTGTGCACCTGACATGTGGATTTGTGCTTGAATATGCATGCATGTGGGGCGTTTTATTAATCTGTTTTCTTACCTTAATTTTTTTAAATTTTTATTTATTTTTTAACCTAAAGAAGAAGTCTCACTAACAATTTCAAACTTTTATGTAATTCCTTAGGGGACCTTGTGCATGTAGCACTTGGTCCTATTTGTGTCCCTCCTGCCATTGCTTATCAGCGTTGTCAAAATTTTACCCCCTCACCCAGACATTAGGGGCCTATTGCACATCTATTAAATCTGATCGAGTACAGACTGGTTGACAGCTCTGAACCTGAAAGTGCTCAGAGTTGAGCACTTTTTGGTTCATACTACCCAGGGGAGACCAACAGATGAATGTTCAATGACATCCCACTCTATACATCCACCATGGTAGTCTCGGGCACTCAGGAGGGACTGGTTACCCTGGGACACATTGCTGGGAGGTCAAATGGGATTACATTGGGAAGTAATTAGGCACACCCAAATCACTAATGCCTTGTACACACGATCGGAATTTCCGATGGAAAAAGTTTGACGGAATTTTTTCATCGGATATTCCGACCGTGTGTGTGCCCCATCTACTTTTTTCCGTCGGAATTTAGAAAGAGAACATGTTCTCTTTTTTTCCGATGGAAAACATTTCTATCGGAAATTCCGTTCATCTGTGTGGAACTCCGACGGAGAAAAAAACACGCATGCTTAGAATCAAGTCGACGCATGCTCGGAAACACTGAACTTAATTTTTATCGGCTTGTCGTAGTGTTGTACGTCACCGCGTTCTTGACGGTCGGAATTTGGTGTGACAGCGTGTATGCAAGACAGCTTGAACGGAATTCCGTCTGAAAAATCCGTCAGAGTTTATCCCGACGGAAAATCCGATCGTGTGTACAAGGCATTACAAGAAAGCCAGCAGCCAGGAACAGCCAAGTTTGTTTTCATGCCAGCACATTGAAAGGGTTAAAGCCCAAGTCTTAGGTCTTAGGTCTTCTTATATTAGCCTAAATGTTAAAGCTTAGCTATGAATATTTACCCCCTTATTTAGCGTAACATACTCTGTCTGAACAGAGGTGAGGGGTCACTTAAGGTCTGTCAGTTGCTGCCAACTATCTGAATGTGGCATTCAGGTATTATAACCAAAGCCTTCTAACTGTACAAAAGCAGTGTCACATAACAGAGCCTTGTAGATGGCTACAGGACTCAGTGCTTAATACTGTAATGGTTACTTAGAACCTGAAACTCAGTGTATGTTATTAGCATGAGTTTGAACAGCTTACAGAATTTGAACTGTCAGATTCCAATGATCCTGTTTTTTCTGTCTCTTAACTACAAAAGTCATCTTTAGACAAACAAAATAAAAAGCTAAATAAAGGGGTAATGAATAATCTTTCATAAGTAAACCTGCACAATTATAATAATTGTCACACTATGATCACTTCATACACTGTCATTACACTTTATTCTCTGCTTTTTACTTTCAATTTATAAGGAATACATATCCCATGGTACCTTGCTGCCTAAAAGCAGCCTCCTGAAACTCCTCCTCTCAGCACATCTGTAGGTTGGAAGGCAGACTCTGTGAAATGTGTGAAACAGCAGTGCCTATCAACATGCATAGCATAGTGAAGACAGAAAAATAAAAAGAAGAAAAAAGTAAGTATACTTTAAGTGATATTAAAGATTGTTTTTTTGTTTTGTTTTTTAAATAACAAACATGTTATACTTACCTGCTCTGTGCAGTGGTTTTCCTCTTATTTTCTGGTCCCCTGCCAGTGCTCTTGGCCTCTCCCCCTGGACCAGTGCCCCCAATAGCAAGCAGCTTGCCCTGGGGGCACCACTGAGTGCTCGCTTCCAAGCCGCTGCTCTATGCATCCATAATGAATAAGTGAATTAACAGCGCTGGCAGAATATAAAACATCAAAAGCGACAACGTGCTTGTAAATTATTGACTGTGACAATTTACCAAATTCTATACATATAATTAATAAAGTGCTAAGTGCTCCAATAGTGATTTGTGGTTCAAGATAGGATTTTCAAGTGCCACACTCCCCTCTTGTGACCCCACTCAACAGAGGTAATGGACCCTCAGCTTTGCAGTCTAGGGGTCAATAGGGCTGTGATGTAAAAGATCTGATGTAAAACCTGGACTCTCAGAGAAGCTTCCATGCAGATATTCATGTGGATGAACCGAGGAAGATCATAAATAATGTAAAACAAAAGATAAAAAAGCCAATAGTGAAGTACTGCCGGTACTGGATTCAGTGCGCAATCAAACAAACGGCACTCACGAGACGGCTCTGTAAAATGGGCATCAGTAAGTTCTGGGTTCACCGCTGTTGCGTCACTGGTTAGTAAAACCGGAAATACGATGACGCGTTTCGCCCCTCCAGGGCATCATCAAGGACATCACCTATGCATCCATAAGACAGATAGAGCCATGTCTTGGCCCTGCCCCCCACTCTCTCCTTATTGGCTCACTGGCTGTGATTGGCAAAAGTGAGAGCCAATGGGCTCGCGCTGCTGTCTCAGCCAATAAGGTTGGAGAGTCCTCATACAGCTGAGGCTATCGTGAACATCGCTGGATCAGAGGGGGCTAAAATAAGGATGGGGGGGGGCTGCACACAGAAGTTTTTTTTTTACCTTCATGCATAGAATGTATGAAGGTAAAACATTTTCTGCCTTTAGAACCATTTACAATACTTATACAAGTAGGGTAGAAAAAACTGAACTACAATGGAAATGAATATATAATTATGATATATGAAAAAAATCCTGCTATATACGTTGTATCTGTTTATCTCCAGTCTTCTCTTCTCTACATATGTTCAAAGTGCTGAATTATAAAGCTTGCCTGAGAGTGCAGGAAAAAGGGGTGGAGAGCTGAAGTTACAAACTGAAGAGCACAGTGAGAAGACCTCTGAGAGCTGATTGGAAGGAAGGAACATGCCCCCCTTCCACACAGGAACAGAGCTGAGACTGTCAATCAGCCAGAGGTCCCTCCAATGTCACCATTTTTCTCTTGGTGTCCAGAAAACATGTCAGAAGTGATGCTGATAGCAGAGGAATGAAGCAGCAGACAAAAGTGACACTTAGTGCACACTATAGAGTGATATCCTTTGTTCATATTTTATGTCTGAGGTTTACAAACACTTTGAGTATGCTGTGGCGGTTCTCTTTAAAAATGAAAGGTGAGCTCAGTTACCAAATAGTAGGATAGTTAGGCCCTCTTTGGACTTTGCTTACCCAAGTCAGTATTTGTACATCAGTCATTTTGCACTCAAGAAGACTTTGGAAATATGTACACTTTGGGATACTTACTTTTCATGATTGCAGACCTAAATTATTTTTAAGGACAGGTTAATTTTAAGCTTACATCTTTTCACAGTTGTTATTTTCTTATCTTTATCTTTATATAAAAAAATAACATTTTGGAAAATCTCTTCAAAGGATGAAACACAAAACCACTACTGTGTGGCTCTTGATTAACTTAGACACAGGCTCCAGCAACCTACCTACTCCACTGAAAATCGCTCCTTAAGGTCCCTAGAATACTGCACAAGACCTACCACTATGCTCCAGCTGTACTATTCTTATCCCATACTTGCAAGTTTTTAAAATAGTAAACATTTACTAAATATCCACTAGGAGGTGCTAAAGTACACTGAAATGTATGAGCTTAGATAGATGAATGTCTATGAGCACAATGCCTTTCGCAACTAGCAAAAAAAGAACTAGAAAAGAGAGCATTTGGGCACAATCTTGCAGTGCTTTTATAGCTCTGCACACTCCACATCTGAGCATTATTTAAACCATATGGTGTAATACCAGCAGGAATTCAGTTAAGTGTTTTCTTCTTCAACATGTTTTTAATATGGACCTTCTATGAAAAAGTAAAGCTAGTTCAACAGTAAAGTGACACTTTACACGGAGTTGGCCTATCAATACCAGCTCTGTATGAACTACGACCTGCCAATTTGGCAAAGATCATTGGACTCAATGAGAACGTAATTCTGAAGACTCTTCTCTTGTTACTGTGATTGTTATTCAAGTCTCATTAAAGTCCATATCTGTCCAGTTCTGGTCACCGATCCTTAGGAAGGAAGTCCCTGAACTGGAGAGAGTCCACAGAAGGGCAACAACACTAACAAGGGGGCTGGAAGTCCTCAGTTACGGGGAACGATTTTAGAAATAAGGCCCCTTTCACACCAGCGGACCGTATGTCCGCTTTTTCATCCATCCGTTTACGGGTGAAAAAGGGACATACAGTGCATTGGTCCCTATGAGATCGCGGGTGTCGGGGGATGAACATCCGCTGACACCCGATCTCATCCGGGTCCGCAATCCTCTGATTCTGCAGACAGAGGAAAATCCTATTTTTCTATCCGTCTGCAGAGCGGATCAGATGAACACGGACAGACGGTCCGTGTTCATCCAATCCCCCCATAGGGGAGAGTGGAGATCTGACAGGGTGGTCCCTGCACAGTGTGCAGGGACCGCCCTGTCATCCGCCGGCTCAGCGGGGATCAACGGAGTGATCCATCTTCGCGGATCCATCCCGTGGGAAAGGGGCCTTAATCACTTCAATACAGGGCACTTTCACCCCCTTTCTGCCCAGGCAATTTTTCAGCTTTCAGCACTGTTGCACTTTAAATGACAATTGCGCAGTCATGCAACGCTGTACCAAAACAAAATTGTTATAATTTTTTTTTTAGACAGATAGAGCTTTCATTTGGTGATATTTATTTGAAAAAAAACGAAAAGTTATTTAAGTTTCTGTTATAAAATTCTGTAAATAAGTACGTTTTCGCCTTCACTGATGGGCACTGATAGGCTGCACTGATGAGGCGGTACTGATGGGCACTGATAGGAAGGCACTGATATGCAGCACTGATTGGCACTGATGGGCAGCACTGATGGGCACTGATGGGCGGCACTGATGAGGAGGCACTGATAGGCACTGAGAGGCATCACTTATGGGCACTAAAAGGCAGCACTGATGGGCAATGATTGACATCACTGGTGGGCATCACTGGTGGGCACTGATGGGAATCACTATTGGGCACTGACAGGCATCACCGATGGGGAAGATCTCCCTTGTGAGGAAAGCTGCTTATCTGCTCTTCTTTCCTCATGCGCTGTCAGTGTGAGGAGAGGAAAGCCGAAAACCGGTATTTTGTATTTACATTGTGATCAGCTGTGATTGGACACAGCTGATCACATGGTTAAGAGCCTATGTCATAGGCTCTTTCCCGAGATCGGTGATGCAGTGTGTCCGAGGGATCAAGTTGGACGGAAAGCAGTTCTATCTTAAACTGCGTAAGGGGTTCTTTACTGTTAGAGCGGGTAAGGATATGGAACTCCCTTTCACAGTTGGTGGTATCACCAGGGAGTGTAGATAAATTCAGAAAATGTTTAGATGTGCTTCTTAGTGAACGTAGTGTACAGGAATATTGAAAATATCAGTGACATAAACACACACAAATGGGATTATGAAAGTGTGCATACTTTTGCATAGAGCTCTGTAGATGTGCGAATACAAAGCTGTGTCTAATGGCTGAGCCAGATTTTTGGACATTATCCGACCACCTCTCTGCCTCAGCCAATCAGAGGAAGCTTTGTACTCATTCATTAAATAATATGCTCCCTGTGAATGGCTGAACAGCGCTCGGCTCGCCTTGATTTCATTTTGGGAGTGGGATGGGAAAATCTCATCCTGCTGCCGGGACACAGTGTAGCTGAGGCTACATAGAGTTTATACAGTGTGCCCAGCCACTGCAACTGTTAGCGGAGTAAATAGTTTGTTTAGAACATCTTGGTTCAAACATTTTTTATTTTATTTAAATGAAACCTGAAGAAATGATTGAAATAAAGTAAGGATTTAAGTCAGTCCTTACTTACAAGGAAGTTAAAGTAACAAAAAAAAAGTGGAGCAAGCTAATAGCCTGGACTGCTGCCAGCTGATATGCGAACAGCGTTATCACTGGTAGACCTGCAAAGTTAATGTATCACTCTGTGTACAATACTCCATTAATGGCCATTTAAATGTTCTGTATCATGTAGAAAGGTTAACGTTGGTGGTGAATAAATAGTAACAAATTAGGTCAAGCCTAAAACACATCAAAATTCCTTGCGATTAAATATTACTCATGCACATGAGTAATATTATCAAATTATCAAAAAACAGCCCAGTGCAAGCAAGCAGAATTTTTTGCAATTGACTGTATATATGTCTTAAATAAAGATTATACAAAGTGGTCTTCTATAGGACAGTCATGTCCAAGTCTATGAAGGTTGTAATGCACATACAGTACAATACTCATCAAGGCTGTAACTGATTGCAGCAGACCAAATCAGCAAAGAGGTGCATCCTTCTGTCTGAAAATTAGTTTCTTCGTAGTACAGTAGATTTCATACTTCTTTGCTTTGTACTTTATGAGTAATTTTTGATTTGTAAAAAAAATCAAGTATTTATTATTATTATTTTTATACAGGATTTATATAGCACCGACAGTTTACGCAGTATTTGAAAAGCTTACTTGGAGATTTAACCCTCTCTATTTGTCGTGTTTACCCTTATCATGGAAATTAAAAGTAAAAGAAAATCATAAATTTTGGGTTGACATCAGAAAAGTAATAGAGGGAAAATCTTATAATGGGCACACTCGTTCTGGTGATGCCCCAGGATTCCCTCACTTTGCTTTCCTATCACTTCCTATTTCGGGCAATGGGACAGGAAGTAAAGGGAAATTTCCCTAATGGGACAGAGATGGCAAAAACTGACAAGGGTTATAACTCTTCCTTACTTAAACATACCTCCCAACTTTTTGAGATGGGAATGAGGGACACCTATCAGCAAAAGTATGCAGGCATAGGACACACCCCTTGCCCACGCCCCCTTAACCACTTAAGGACGGCGGACCCGATCGCCGCCGGTGTCCCGCGATCGGGTCACAGAGCTGAAAAACTGTGTAAGTGTAAACAAACCTTTCCCCGCTCTTCACAGTGGCATGTCAGTGATCGTCTGTTCCCTGTCATAGGGAACGACGATCAGTGACATCACATGCCAAGCCCCGCCCCCCTACAGTTAGAATCACTCATTGGGTCACACTTAACCCCTACAGTGCCACCTGTAGGTTAACCCCTTCACTGCCAGTGTCATTTTCACAGAAATCAGTGCATATTTATAGCACTAATCGCTCTAAAAATTACAATGGTCCCAAATATGTGTCAAAAGTGTCCGATGTGTCCGCCATAATATCGCAGTCACGATAAAAATTACTGATCGCCGCCATTACTAGTAAAAAAAAAAAATATTAATAAAAATGCCATAAAACTATCCCCTATTTTGTAGACGCTATAACTTTTGCGCAAACCAATCAATTAACGCTTATTGCGTTTTTTTTTTTACCAAAAATATGTAGAAGAATATGTATCGGCCTAAACTGAGGAAAAAAAAAATGTTTTTTTATATATTTTTGGGGGATATTTATTATAGCAAAAAGTAAACAATATTGCATTTTTTTCAAAATTGTCGCTCTATTTTTGTTTATAGCGCAAAAAATAAAAACCGCAGAGGTGATCAAATACCACCAAAAGAAAGCTATATTTGTGGGAAAAAAAGGACGCCAATTTTGTTTGGGAGCCACGTCGCACAACCACGCAATTGTCAGTTAAAGCGACTCAGTGCCGAATCTCAAAAAGTGGCCTGGTCTTTTAGCTGCAAAATGGTCCGGGGCTTAAGTGGTTAAAGGAGAATTGTACAAAAAACAAGATTGGTTAAACCCACAAGTGCTTTTTTTACCACTACTATTCCTTTATATTAGCTTTTAGAATTTACAAATGCAGCAATTTAGAAATCAGATGAAAGGTTTAGCATGGAGAAACACTTTTTCACGTTCAATAGATTTTTATTTTTCAAAATAATCATAGACATTACAGAAGTACAATATGACGAAGGGTTAATTCATGTATAACAAAGAAGAAGAAAAAAAAAAAAGGCAGATCATTGTTCTTAACAGCAAAAAAAAAAACAGATAATCGATAACTAGTCTTTAAATGTTGTTTCAAAGAAAAACCTCAGGTTTGAGTAAATAAGGTATGAGTGAACCCCTGGTACGGAAAAATAATTGAGGCATAAAAAAATGAACCGTAGGGATAGACGGACTGGGAGATCCTACCCATCCTGGACATCCCAAAAGGGATCTTCCTGTGTCCGGTCAGGTCCCCCCCCCCCAGCTCGCTCTCTCCATAAGAACCAAATCACCAGATTAAGAGGTAATCTAATGAAGTAAACAATGAGACCCCAGCTCTAAGATGTATGCTTAGAACAAAATACAGAGTTGCTGAAGCAAATTCAAAACAGTTTGTTGTTTTAAAACCCCTAAGTCACATTTATCAACTTAAAATAATAAAAGATTAATAGTAATAAAATGATACGACACAAGAAGGAAAAATAAATAAATAAAAAAATAAGGATAAAAAGAAAGAAGAAAAGGAGGAACGAGATAAAAAGAGAGAAGAAAAGAAATCACGTGCCTATTGTGGTGTGTAGTGGATAGAGTGATTAGAGTTGCGTTTGATCACTAGGGAAATACCACAATAAACAGCCCAAGGCTACCATACAGCTTCAAATTTATTAAATGTATATAATAAGATACTAGCCAACTTCTCTTGTGCCATAATCCAGGAGATCTTACTGTGTATAGCCAGAATGGAAACCCTGGGCTGCTTCCAAGCCCTAGCAATGGTAAGTTTTGCCCCCAGTAGCAAAAATCGGATCAGCTGCTGAGTGGGTTTGGGGATACTAGGGATATGAGCATTAAGGAGAGCGAAAGATGCCGACCTGGGAATCTGGAACTTAGTGACCTTGAATATGAGGTTGAATATCCTTTTCCAGATTGACCTTATCCTAGGACACTCCCACCAGACGTGCACCATTGAACCCAAAAGGTGGCAGCCTCTAAAGCAATTGGGATTTGTATCTGAGTAGATGGTCGCAAGCCTGGCAGGAGTCAGGTACCACCTCATAAGAATCTTAAGGTTTGCTTCTATAAGAGACGTATTCAAAATACCTCGAAATGAGTTAGAGCATACCCTCTGACAAGTGCCCAAATCCCAGCTCAGCTGGAGGTCTTCCTCCCATGGCGTCATGTATGAGGATTTCATAGTAGGACCAGTAAGTGACGAATAGATGACAGAAATACCACCCCTTTGTCCCATGGCCAATCCACACCAGAGCTCATAATTTGTAAATTTAGGCTGAGGAGGTCTTTTCCTCCAGATATCATGTAAGAATTGTGAAATGTGTTCAAATCTAGGCTTTTCTGAATCCGGGAGATCTAATTTACTTAGACAATGGGTCATGGTAATAGGGCCTTGAGAAGTAAAGTAGTGTCCTATCCTATAAAGACTTTTGTTTATCCACCAGCTGAAAGCTGCAGTATCCATTCCAGGGGAAAAATTTGGGTTATTAAATATGTGTGCCAGTGGTTTTATTTCAGAAACTAGAGCAGGATGAGAGCGTAGTCTGTCCCAAAGGGCATAGGATTGAGAGAGGGAAGGGGATAGAATAGGCGGTCTCTGTTTTTGGGGACACCAAAGTAGATAATCCAAGGAAAGATGGGGGGTAGCCTTTCCCTCTAAAAATACCCAGTCCGGTTTTTCATTACTTGAGTATACTACAGATAATTGGGCTAGTCTAGCGGCTAAAAAGTAATTATATAGGTTAGGCAATCCCATCCCCCCCTTTTTCCTATGTAAATAAAGAGTGTTCTGGGGGATTCTGTAACCAGACTTACCCCACACAAATTTGAGAATTTTACTTTGTAAAGACTGTAACTGTTTTTTTCTGACGGGTATGGGTAGGGAACGAAATAGGTACAAAATTCTAGGGAGAAGGGTCATTTTGATGGAGTTAATTCTACCCAACCAGGAAAGTTCATATTTGGACCAATTTTTTAAATCTGATGTAAGTTTACGGAATAGGGGTGGATAATTGCTTGCGTAAAGGGATTCCATTCGTGCAGTAAGGGAAATTCCTAAATATTTGATAGAAGAGGGGCTCCATTGAAATTTGAAGGACTGTTGTAGGAGTGAGACTGTGGAAGACGGAAGAGATACATTTAAAGCTTGTGATTTGGCAAAATTTACTTGAAGCCCAGAAATTTTGGAGAAATCTGAAATAACTTTGTATAGGCTCGGGAGGGATGTAATGGGTGAGGTAAGGAAGAGTAGCAAATTGTCCGCAAATAATCCACATTTGTGTGTCTGATTCCCACAGGATACCCCCTTTATGTTAGGATTTTGCCGAATGGCAATGGCTAGGGACTCAATTGCTATGGCAAAAATAATAGGGGACAATGGGCATCCCTGTCTCGTGCCTCTGGCAAGATGTATTGGGGAGGAATAGTATCCAGGCAATCGGATTTGGGCTTTGGGTTGGGAATAAAGGGCTCTGATTACACCCATAAAACGTGGACCGAAACCCCATCGATCCAGAAGGGAGAGAAGATACTGCCAAGACAGAGTCGAAGGCCTTCTCCAGATCAAGTGCCAGGAGAAAACCCTGTTGTTTATGACCTCCCTCCCAGTTGGACTGTAAAATGGAGACAATGTCAATTGTGGATATATTTATTAATGAAAGAAGAAAGGCGGTTAGCCAGAATTTTTGTGAGAATTTTTAAATCATTATTTATCAACGAGATAGGGCGGTAACTAGAGACTTCTTCCGGGTTTTTATCCGGTTTTGGGATAACAGAAATGTAAGCGGTATTGAGTTGGGTACCTAATTGGGAACCATGGGTTTAAAAATTGAAAAATTCCGTCAAATGAGGAATAAGGGTGTCTGTGAAAGCTTTGTAATAGGGAACTGATAAACCATCAGGTCCTGGAGCCGACCCTGTTTTGAGACCACCAATAACTGTTGCCACTTCCTCAACCGAAAAGGGAGTTTCAAGAAAGTCTCTATGTTCCGCATCCAAAGATGGAATAGGTAGGCCATCCATGAATGCGGACACCGAGTCGCTCGGAAGTTGTGAAGGAGCAGTATATAGTTTGGAGTAATATGTATGAAATGCCTCAAGAATCTTCTCTGGGTTTGCCGTGGGTTCCTGTCCAGCTATGCGGATCTTAGGCATAGAGCAAATCCTAGTCCTAGGGGATAATTTAGTCGCTAACATCCTACCTATTTTTCCTTTCTGAGTGTAAAACCTATTACTACTCCAACGTAAGGGTCTTTCCGCTTTTGTCGTGAGAGTTAAATTAAGTTCCAGTCTTGTTTTATCAATTTCAGACAATAAAGTTGGATAGAAACACTGCATTTTATATACATCTATATAGATCAGACCAAAATGAGGGACAAATGAGGAGGAATGAGGGACAGAGGGACATTGCTCCGTTTTTTAAGTTTTTTGCCTTTAGTGACATTTTAACCTTTGCTGGAGTATCCAGGGGCTACAGAGTGTCACTTGAGTGACAGCTCTGAGTCTGCTGACATCACTTTGAAGATGGCATTGCCTAAGACTGCATTCACACCTGAGCATAGCGTTTCGAGCGTTTTTACCGACGTTTTTACCGGCGTTTTGTCGCTCGAATTTGCGCCTGTAGAAACACTCGTTGTCGCGCTAGACGCTTGAATCGAGCGTTTCCATTACATTCTATGACTCCTAAAACGCCCAAATCTGCCCGATTCGCGCGACAAAAAAGGGTCCGGAACTTGTTTGAGCTTCAGGCGTTTGGCTTCAGGCGTTTTGGAGTGGAGATGTGAACCATCTCCATAGAGAATAATAGATTTTTTCAGCTTCAGGCTTCAGGCTACAAAACGCTCAGGTGTGAATGTAGCCTAAGTGAATATTATGCATCCTCTATACCCCTATTTTTTTTTCCGGCTTTCACCAGCCCCCCCCCCCCCTCCTTCTTTCTCCAGAAAGCGATATGCAGATGTAATTTTTTATCCTAGGGATTAGCAGGATATTGAACTGTAACTTTTCTATGAAAGTGTCATACCCAATTCTGTTACATTTAATTTAACCTCTTGCTGCCTACGTGCTGCATATGTGCAGTGGAAAAGAGGTAGGCCTTTAACACCCGCATGCTGCACATATGCGTCTGTGGGCAGCTGAGGGTATTTTGCTGAAAGCCCACTCAACGCACAAAAACGTGCATTTTTTTGCAGTCATGTTGCAGTGCTTCAACACACCTTGTTAACGCACCAAAAAACATGGTAACAAAGTGCAGAGTGATTTAAAAAAAAAGGTCATGCACTTCTTTTGTGTGTTTTGTATGTGTGGGGCAGCCCATTGAAGTGAGCAGGCTGCCTTAAATGTGACGCATGAAATTGCACAAAAGCATGCACATACTATTATATGCACATGCATTGGTGTAAAAGGAGCCTAAGACTCCCTTTCAATAACATTGTTTTAAAACAGCTATAAAAAGTGGAACTTTTTTTTCACACTACTGATTACTGAATGTTTATAGTGAGATTTTGATTTAAAACAGAGAAATGACTTATAGAGCATGGCATGCAGCTGCCACCTAGTGGTAGATCTACAATATCATACAGACAAGAACTAATCTTTCTAGTAAGAAATGTAATAAAACATTTGAAGGTTTATCAGAAACTCTTGTAAATTCTGCACAATTTCAGCTGTTGGTGGTTAAAGGCCTAATATGAAAAAACAAACTTTACACCTGCAAAAGAGAAGTGTGGAGGTCTTCTGTAAAATCTCAGTAGAATGCACAAAGACAGAATCATACCACCCGATTGAACTCAAAGTAAGTAGACAAAGGACTAGCCCTCCTACACCCCCCGCAACGCCTCCATTAACCACTTCAGCCCCGGAGGATTTGGCTGCCCAATGACCGGGACATTTTATGCGATTCGGCACTGCAACGCTTTAACTGACAATTGCGAGGTCGTGCGACGTTTCACTCAAACAAAACTAACGTAATTTTTTCCCCCCACAAATAGAGCTTTCTTTTGGTGGTATTTGATCACCTCTGCAGTTTTAATTTTTTGCGCTATAAACAAAAAAAGCAACAATTTTGAAAAAAAAGCAATATTTTTTACCTTTTTCCATAAGAAATATCCCCAAAAAATATCTAAAAAAACAAAATTTTTCCTCAGTTTAGGCCGATATGTATTCTTCTACACATTTTTGGTAAAAAAAATTGCAATAAGCGTATATTGACTGGTTTGCGCAAATGTTAAAGCGTCTACAAAATAGGGGATAGATTTATGGCATTTTTATTATAATTTTATTTTTTTATTATAATTTTTTTAAATTTTTTTATTTTTTTATTAGTAATGCTGGTGATCTGCGATTTTTATCGTGACTGCGACATTATGGCGGACACATTGGAACACTTTTGATGCTATTTTGCGACCATTATCATTTATACAGCGATCAGTGCTATAAAAATGCACTGATTACTGTGTAAATGACACTGGCAGGGAAGGGGTTAACCACTAGGGTGCGAGGAAGGGGTTAAGTGTGTCCTAGGGAGTGATTTTAACTGTGTGGGGGCTGGGCTACCAGTGATACTACAGTGGTCACTGCTCCCGATGACAGGGAGCAGAAGATCAGTGTCCTGTCCCAAGGCAGAACAGGGAAATGCCTTGTTTACACAGGCATCCCCCCGTTCTGCA
Organism: Rana muscosa; assembly: GCA_029206835.1. Classification (NCBI taxonomy): domain Eukaryota; kingdom Metazoa; phylum Chordata; class Amphibia; order Anura; family Ranidae; genus Rana; species Rana muscosa. Next base: position 189,459,055 of record CM055122.1, on the reverse strand, counting down.
GCTCCGTGACACGATCACGGGACACCGGCGGACATTGAGTGCGCGGGTCCCGCGGGCATGGTCACAGAGCTCGTGGCAGGGGTGACCCACAAGGTCTTTTTTTTAACCACTACTATTCCTTTATATTGGCTTTTGAAATTGACAAATGCAGCAATTTAGAATTTGGATGAAAGGTTTAGCACTGGGAAACACTTTTTGAAAGATAAATAGTGCAATTTATATACAACTATATGGATCAGACCAAAATGAGAGACAAATGAGGAGGAAAGAGGGACTTTGTTCCAAATCGGAGACAGTCCCTCAAAATCAAGTCATGTAGCCACCACCATGCCTTTAAAGCGGAAGTAAACCCAACGATTTAATAGTTTCAAAAAAACAGTTACATTCCCGGCATGCCGGAAATGCTAATTGTCACATTGGTTGTGCTCTCAACCAAACTGTCACACCATCCAATGGCTGGTGTCATAACTGATCACATGTGCAGCATCATGGCAGTTGAAGATTAAACAGAGGCCAAGATGGCAGCTTCCTTGGCTGAAAATGATAGGAGGGTTTACTTCCACTTTAAATTAGAAAGAAATTATTTGTTTAACCCACAATTGTTTCAGAATATGGAAAAATAGAAGGTTAGATAAAAGGTTTAGTGTAGTAAAACACTTTTGCAAGGTCGATAATACATGTTTTATTGAAGAAGACTAAATATCAGACCAAAAAGAGGGACTACTGGGGAGTACAAGAGGGGCTCAAAGAATGGGTCCTTCCAAATGAGGGACAGTTGTGAGCTTTGCCCAACGTAAACCTTTTCTAGTTCTCTTATGGAATCCCTTCCATAGATAAAGGGTTAGTTCAACTGTGTAGAAAAAAATGAAAAGATGAACTAACCCTCTCCACCCTGCCAGTCCCCGCTGTACTTACCTCCATGGGTGATGCAAATTCACCTTCCTCGCAGCCTGGTGCAGCAGTGCTGGGGTTTAAAACCATAATCTTCGTCCTCTTTTTTCCCTAGAGACACTAAGATGGATTAGGGAGGTTATGATTAGTCAGTGTGCTCTTGTGACCCCAAAAAGGGTTTTTGCATCAAATGCCCACTTAAATTGTATCAAAAACCAAACTTTTTTTAGTTTTGATTTGCCCTCTCTATTTGTCCAAGTGTTTTCACTTGGCTGCAAGTGAGGGAAACTTTAAAAATCTTTAGTTGTCACCAGAACAGAAACAGAGGGAAAAACTACCAATGGGGACACTTGTTGTGAAAAATGTCCAAGAGCCCATTCACACCTGTGGGAGCACATTACTGTGATATAACATGCATGTCCTGGTGTGCGTTGTGCATTTGCAGTTTAAGGCTTTGTAACAACACATCAAATTATTTACTTTTATAATTTTTAAACTTTATTTAAAGACAACAAAAAATTCTACATTTGACCACTGCATGTTTTACGTTGACCAAGCTTCACGTGATGGTGGCTGCTCTCTCCTTTTCTGATGCAGTATATGATATTTATATACCATGTTCATGCTGAAATGGCCACTAAAACCTTGCAAGAGCTCTGTGTCAAATGGTGCCACAGAACTCTCAAAGAAGGTGACCAGAGCCCCCCAGCTAAGTACACATTAGTGCCAGACATCGAGGGCACACAGAACCATCCAGCTTTTTTTTTTCTTTAGTTTTGGTGTTTTAATGACACTTGCACTGCCGGCTCAATCCCCTATCAGACTTTAGATACAGTACAGAACCAGAGAAGTCTCCTCTTCACATGACATAACCAATGCAGGGCTGCTGCTCACTAAACACTGTTCCTGTATTTGTAATCTGGTGATAGGATTTGAGGTGGAGAAGAACTCTGTACTAGAGGAAATTGGAGAAAGGGGGGGAAAAGATCTGCACTGGGTGAATTTAGGGGAGGGGGGGTTGCTCTATTGGGTTTTAATTTGGAAGAAGGAGAAATATCTGTACTGGGTGAATTGGGGGGGGGGGGGTCTGTATGGGGGCTTTACTGGGGAGAATTAGGAGGGAAGAGAGTATGCACTTGGTGTATTTGTAGGGAATCTGCACTAGGGTTTTTTTTGGGGGGGAGAGAGGGATTTGTACTAGGAAAATTATTTGGGGGGGGGCAGAAATATCTGCTCTGTGTTTTTTTTTCTTTTTTTGGGGGGGGGGTCTGTTCTGGGGGAATTTGGGGCAGAGAGAGATCTGTACTGGGGAGATTTGGGAGGAGAACGATCTGCGCTTGGTGATTGGGAGGGGGTGATCTGTACTGGGGGGGTTTGAGGGGAAGATAAAGATATGTAGTTGTGGGACTAGGGGAGGAAGGCGATCTGTATTGTAGGGATTTGGAGGAGAGAGAAAGTCATCTGTGCAAGGGTAGGGGAGAGAAAGGGGGATCTGTACTTGGGACATTTTGGGGGGTGGAGTAATCAGTATTGGGGGGTGATCTGTATTGAGGAGATGTGGGCAGTGGGAAAGAGAGAGATCTATATAGGGGTCATTTGGAGGGGGAGAGCGATCTGTACTATTGGGATTTGAGAGTGGGAGAGATATCTGTACTAGGGGGGTGGGGGTGGGGGGGGAGATCTGTACTGGGTGGATTTTGGTGGGGAGAGATCAGAACTGGGGGTAATTGGGGGAGGGAGAGATCTGTACTGGGGTGTTTGTGGGGGCTGGTGGAGGGGGGGGGGGGTGCTGGGGATTTGGAGCAAAGTGAGATCTGTACTAGATAGATTTGGGGTGGGAGAGTAAAAGATCTGATCTATGTGTTACATAGTTCTGACTCCTGCACATTACAAATCCTTGAGCCCTGCGCTTTATGTGTTATATACTCCTGATCCTTGCACTGCTATGTGGAAGCGTTTCATTTTTTTTAAATGATTGTACTGATGATTATACTTGTCTGTGAGATTCTTACTTGTGGCACAGCAGGTAAAGCAAAAAGCTATTCTAATTGGCTGTCCCCTGAATATGTCCAGTGTGACAAAATGCATCAGGCGGGGCCTTGGTAGTGATGTCAACACACACGCTCATTTTCTGAGCAGAGTGTTTTTACCCAATCTGCTGTTTATTTTTATTCCTTTGTGAGTACCTTTATAATACAGGTCCTTCTCAAAAAATTAGCATATTGTGATAAAGTTCATTATTTTCTGTAATGTACTGATAAACATTAGACTTTCATATATTTTAGATTCATTACACACAACTGAAGTAGTTCAAGCCTTTTCTTGTTTTAATATTGATGATTTTGGCATACAGCTCATGAAAACCCAAAAATCCTATTTCAAAAAATTAGCATATTTCATCCGACCAATAAAAGAAAAGTGTTTTTAATACAAAAAAAGTCAACCTTCAAATAATTATGTTCAGTTATGCACTCAATACTTGGTCGGGAATCCTTTTGCAGAAATGACTGCTTCAATGCGGCGTGGCATGGAGGCAACCAGCCTGTGGCACTGCGGAGGTGTTATGGAGGCCCAGGATGCTTCGATAGCGGCCTTAAGCTCATCCAGAGTGTTGGGTCTTGCGTCTCTCAACTTTCTCTTCCCAATATCCCACAGATTCTCTATGGGGTTCAGGTCAGGAGAGTTGGCAGGCCAATTGAGCACAGTAATACCATGGTCAGTAAACCATTTACCAGTGGCTTTGGCACTGTGAGCAGGTGCCAGGTCGTGCTGAAAAATAAAATCTTCATCTCCATAAAGCTTTTCAGCAGATGGAAGCATGAAGTGCTCCAAAATCTCCTGATAGCTAGCTGCATTGACCCTGCCCTTGATAAAACACAGTGGACCAACACCAGCAGCTGACATGGCACCCCAGACCATCACTGACTGTGGGTACTTGACACTGGACTTCAGGCATTTTGGCATTTCCCTCTCCCCAGTCTTCCTCCAGACTCTGGCACCTTGATTTCCGAATGACATGCAAAATTTGCTTTCATCCGAAAAAAGTACTTTGGACCACTGAGCAACAGTCCAGTGCTGCTTCTCTGTAGCCCAGGTCAGGCGCTTCTGCCGCTGTTTCTGGTTCAAAAGTGGCTTGACCTGGGGAATGCGGCACCTGTAGCCCATTTCCTGCACATGCCTGTTCACGGTGGCTCTGGATGTTTCTACTCCAGACTCAGTCCACTGCTTCCGCAGGTCCTCCAAGGTCTGGAATCGGTCCTTCTCCACAATCTTCTTCAGGGTCCGGTCACCTCTTCTCGTTGTGCAGCGTTTTCTGCCACACTTTTTCCTTCCCACAGACTTCCCACTGAGGTGCCTTGATACAGCACTCTGGGAACAGCATATTCGTTCAGAAATTTCTTTCTGTGTCTTACCCTCTTGCTTGAGGGTGTCAATGATGGCCTTCTGGACAGCAGTCAGGTCGGCAGTCTTACCCATGATTGCGGTTTTGAGTAATGAACCAGGCTGGGAGTTTTTAAAAGCCTCAGGAATCTTTTGCAGGTGTTTAGAGTTAATTAGTTGATTCAGATGATTAGGTTAATAGCTCGTTTAGAGAACCTTTTCATGATATGCTAATTTTTTGAGATAGGAATTTTGGGTTTTCATGAGCTGTATGCCAAAATCATCAATATTAAAACAAGAAAAGGCTTGAACTACTTTAGTTGTGTGTAATGAATCTAAAATATATGAAAGTCTAATGTTTATCAGTACATTACAGAAAATAATGAACTTTATCACAATATGCTAATTTTTTGAGAAGGACCTGTATAGTGGTTAAACAGTTAATGTATTATAGCCTCTCTGTTTTTCCTCCATGGTACCTCTGGCTGATGGTTTTATTTAATGGGGGTCTAACATCTAAAGCTAACACTGCAGTGATCATTTTCTGGAGAGTGCTGGAGAGTTGGTGGCATCCCATCCTATGAGTGTCCAGTGAAGTGAAGGCACGTTCTTATACATAAGTGCTAATTGTAAGGGCTTACCTTGGTTGGAGTCCATAATGCAGAGTTGTATGCTCACCCTTGCAAATACACACAGCCCACGGTAACAAGGTAAGAAGCTACCTGGGCTGTGAGTCTGTGCATGGCGGCTTGATAGGATTTTTCCAAAGAATAGTCGAGGCAACCCGTAGTCAGGGATTCCAGAAGTCAGAATAAACGATCAACAAAGCCAGGGTCAGAAGCCGGAGTCAGTCTTGTAGCTGTAACAGGAACTCAGGAACTCAGAAACCTCAGCTGAACCAGGAGAGACAGGTGCAGATTGCAAGGAGATCCAGAGAAAGGCTTTCAGCACCATGCAGAACTAGGCTCAGCTGGAAAGCAGGCAGAATACTGAACTGAGAAGCGGCTCAGAGGTAAATGAACAGAAGCAGTATAATACAGTCCTAGGTTCAATACCACCTAAAACCACTTGGGGTGTGACCACGCCTGGCCGTCTGCCAGGCACGGTAGGGACCGTGACAGTCCCCCCCCTAGAAACGCCCTCTGGGTGTGAACAGGTAGGCCCTCATAGGCATATGTACCAACAGTTGTGTTAGAAAACTTTTTTATTTTTGGTCTTTGTTGCCTTTGAAGTTCTGGTAGGGGGTGCATTTGCCGCTTGCAAAGCGTTTTCAAACATTACCAGATCCTGCTTACGGACAATGGTACCATTCGAGGCATACGTAAAATCAGGTGGTAGAACTTCAATTGGGGATACAGGAACCAAAACTTCAATTGGGGACACTGGAACCGAAACTTCAATTGGGGACACTGGAACTGAAACTTCAATTGGGGACACTGGAACCGAAACTTCAGCTTGGAAGGTAGGTACATCAGACTGGAAATCGGCACAGCAAGCTGAAGAACAGGTGCATCGGACTGGACAGTAGTCACTGGAATGTCAAACTGGGGCAAAGGAACTTCAAGCTGGATAGCAGGCAGAGATTCTGGGGTAGCAGGAAGGATCCCAATAGTACCCACCTGAAGAACCTTTGACCGAGGAGGCCGAGATGGGCAGAGAGATATAAAGGGCCCTCTTACACCACAGTAAAAACAAAGTCCATAGCCTTTCCTCCGCTCTCTTTCTACTTTAGATAGCTTGGACCGGATGGCCCCGATCTCCATGGATTCCACATCTTCCAAGGTAGGTGTGTGTACATCCTCAGGAGCGTCAAGGCTTTGTGGTGTAAGAGCTTCATGGCTGGACACATACAGAGCTTCATAGCTTGGCACATACTGGGAAGGCTTGGTGTTGTGTCTGTACAGAGTATTTCTGTCCCTGGATACCCGTAGGCCATGTGAACAGAGAGCAGACTTGGGAGCACTGGTTTTCTTAGAAACAGGCATGTGAGAGTCCAGAGCAAACATGAATGCTTCCCAGCTGTTCAAGACTGGACTCTTTTCCTGCAAAAGCTGATGAGCCCATGTTTTGATTTGTCCTGTGAGCAGGTTGATGGAAGCGCGAACCTTAATATAATCGTTGCCATAGGTCTGAGGTTTAAGAGCAAACAACAGCTCGCAATCCATCTTAAAGCATGAGAAGGATGCACGGCTACCTTCAAACCTCTCTGGCATCACAACAAATGGTTCAGGACATGCTGGTTCCGGGGCTGGGCGTACTGTCCCTTTAAGTAATTGAACTTCTTGCTGTAGTTCCAAAATGGTCTGGCCCAGGCTGGAGACTTGCAGAGCCAGGGAGTCGAGCATTTTGTACATCTCTGCGGACTCCATGTTGGTCAGTTCATTATGTAAGGGTTTACCTTGGTTGGAGTCCATAATGCAGAGTTGTATGCTCACCCTTGCAAATACACACAGCCCACGGTAACAAGGTAAGAAGCTACCTGGGCTGTGAGTCTGTGCACGGGGGCTTGATAAGATTTTTCCAAAGAATAGTCGAGGCAAGGTTTTAAGGAGACTGCGCACTATTTTTGTGTAGCGGGTATGTACTATTTAGGGGCAGCATCTGGGTGGTAGTATGACCCAGATGCACTATTGGTAGAGCAGGGCTATGTTTTATTCGTGTGAGGACATCAGTTGTGTTGAGTTCCCTGCGGCTCAGTAGGTGGCGTTGTCATTCTGAGCTGGGGTTGAACCACTACTGCAGTGCCGTACCCTTTGTGACCTCTCGCAGCAGCTGTACTGTGGGGCGGGGAACCCGCTGTGCTTGCTGGGAGAGGGTATAAAGGGGCGGACATCTTCACCACAAGGTCCGAGTCCCAGGCACCTTCAGCCTGAGGGCTGCTGTCCGTGATCGGTGTCCAGGCGCCCTTGGCCTGTACACGTGGAGTTTGTGTTCCATCCCAGATACCTTCAGTCTGGGGTGAGGTACTCAACCGGAGGCCTGGGGCCCAGTACCTTCCACTGGGTCCCGCAAGGGAGGGATTGTCCTAGGGTGCCCCAGGTGTTGGGCACCCGAATTCAGAGGCGTAAGGGACCAGAGGAGGGATTCAACCGAAGATCTGGTGCAGCATATTGCCAGTGCCGGGTGAACCTCTGGAGACCGTCTGGATGGATATCTTTCCCAAACAAGGGCCAATTCATCAGGGAAGGTGATTCATGTTCTATGACCGGTGGCAGCGGTTCATCTAGTCAACTCAGGTCGGTGGCAGAGACCTGCTATTAGGCCTGTGGCAGGGGCCTCAACAGTTCACCCGGTCGGTGGCATCGACCAATCTCACGGTCGGTGGCAGAGACCGTGCGCGCAAGAAAAAGGAATAGGAGTGTTCACTGTGCCTAGGCCTACTCGTATCCACACCCTGTCTGTTCGTTTTAAAAGTTCAACTGATGCTGTTCATGTGAAAGAAGAATAAAGGAGTGTTGGACTTTTTATGGTGTGGGGCTCCATTACTGACAATCAAACTTCCCCTCTGCAGGAGGGCCAGTGGCTCTGTCTAGAACACAGACCCGAAGGTAACATAAGTGTTGGCTTTCACCTCTACATACTAGAGGACATGGGCCATAGTGAACCTCATCCTCCTCCCGCATACCCCTAGACAAGCCAGCCATTTTATTTACAAGGGGGAAGGGGTGTGAGGCCGCTACACGTGGGGTCTCGGTGCTGGGATTGTGTTATGGAACCGAAGCTAACGGAGTTTGAGCGTGTCTGCGCAATGGAGTTCCGAGTAGGTCGGCCATATTGGCCAAATCACCACGAGGCACAACATCATTGCACAGTTCGTGGGCGTGACTTGGAGAAAGCCCACAAGCTGAAGCGTCAAAGGGGAGGAGTCCAGCCATGTGAGGAGGATCACAAGGGGACTGTGGCGCGAACTACGCAGTGCGCGATGGAGCAACAAGCCGTCACCATGTTTGAAAATGCCTTGTGGTTTCCAGTCTCAACCACCACAAGGATGGCTTTGACTAATGCTCCGGTTACGGATACGGGGATCCAGCTCAAGCCCCAGGGAAGATTCGCCCTGTATTCCTGCAGAGACGTTGAGGGCCTGGGTATGATGTGTCCCAGCTGTTCGGGACTAGTGGTGCAGTTGAAGCCATTCGGGCGCTGCGAAGCCTGCGGAGAGTTTTCATTCGAGGTGGAACCGTCCTTTGAAAAGCCAAGAGCTATCTACCTTGACCGCACAGGCGCCACTACTCAAGGAGGAGGAATCACTGCTTGGACAGCCGTTCCCACGCGCACTGCCGGGACCCTAGAGGAGGTCTCCATAAAAGAAGAGAAATCCGAGGATGCTGCTTTGGTCACCACAGGGCCCTTGCTCCCACCGTCGAAACGGAAGGTCGGCCTGGTCAAAGCTTCCTGTGGCCGTGGAGGAGCTTCGCCCCGCTGCTTACCTGCCCTGGATGGATCCGGAGGGAAGAGCCCTGGACATCGCGATACTACTACAGGCCCAGGTGAGCCAGGGGTTGGGACTGTCGGTGTGGTTGGAGGTGTCGGGAGTCCGCAGTTGGTGGAGCCCACTGAGGGGGGTGACTCCGAGTCTACAAGGGGTTACCTGCCTGCCGAAATGTATGACACCTCCGAGCTGGAGTCGCTCTCCGACATTGGAGACGATGCAGAGATCGACAAGATTTTCTGTCAGAAGGGCTGGGACAAGATACCTCTGTCCTCGTCCCGTGCAAAAAGGGACTCACCTATGTCCGCAGGGGATAGTGCACCCCAGTTGGAGGCACCAGCGCCTGAGGAGGGGTCCCGTCCCCAGTCTGCCCTTCGATTCCCGGTGCCACCTGCATCTAACACCGGAGGTCAGAGACTGTCGCTGCGGGCGCCTATGCCCAATTTGGAAGTGATCAAGGCCCCTCGCCATCCGGATTGTATTGTCTTAATGGGTGTGGGGAACAAAGCTACTATGCCTCCCTTGGCCAGGCTTCAACGCTTGTTTGGCCAGAAGGTTGCTCATGAGTATGGGTGGGAATATCCATACTTACCAAAGGACCTGTTGTATGAGGTCGAAGTCTATCGGGAACGTTGGTACAACGATTTCGTATGGACACATATTAACATGCCTCGCCTGCTCTCCCTGGGCATCACAAAGGTTTAAGGACTGCAAGGCAGAATGGATGCTGGGTCGGCACATCCACGCGGATAAGGTGCTGATACGCCGGAAAGATAATGAAGATGCCGAGACCATGGATCAACATTTGAAGCCCCTTGTCCTGCCGCATCCCAAATTCTATCTGTAGGAGAAAAAGACTCCTTTCCTTTGTCCTTTTCCCCAAGTTGATGGAACTTTCTGGAGTTTGTGTTTGCTTTTCTCCAGGAAAATCAGTGACTGTGCCCTAGTTACAAGGGGTGTTTGTGCTCTTCGGAGGAATGGAGACTGTTTCCGTTGTTTGTTCTCCTTTCTTCCATCCAACAAAGTAATCATGGACTTTGGGGTAGTTAGAGCCGGGGCACAGAGAAGTTTCGTCTCAGGATTTGACAAGTGCCATGACCGCAGCGCTGTCACCAGGTGGCAGTGTTGCGCAACGACATTCACTTTTCACACACACACTTCTGGAAGGAAAGAATTTCTCTTAGGAGGAGTTTTTTCGTTCCCACACGAACATATGTGTCAGGGATTTGTGTGCTTATCATTTATTTTTCCCTCTGCAGGAGAACATCCCATCAAAACCGCTGAGAATGGGGGGGGTCTTAGTCAGTGATGTGGGTGGGGGAAAAATGTCAATGATGTGACTTTGAAATGTTTACTGTTGTGTGTTCATTTGTTTCCCTTCCCTTTCATGTTAGGCCCAGGCACAACTCTGTTTTTTTTTTTCAAAACTTTTTATTTTTGGAATTTTCAGCTAGTCTCTGGATCGGGCTATGTTACCTCCCGTTGGAGAAATGGCTTGTTCCAGACACTGGGGACCAGTGTCAAATCACTGGGGGGAGAGTGTAGCGGGTATGTACTATTTAGGGCAGCATCTGGGTGGTAGTATGACCCAGATGCACTATTGGTAGAGCAGGGCTATGTTTTAATTGTGTGAGGACATCAGTGGTGTTGAGTTCCCTGCGGCTCAGTAGGTGGCGTTGTCATTCTGAGCTGGGGTTGAACCACTACTGCAGTGCCGTACCCTTTGTGACCTCTCGCAGCAGCTGTACTGCGGGGCGGGGAACCCGCTGTGCTTGCTGGGAGAGGGTATAAAGGGGGCGGACATCTTCACCACGAGGTCCGAGTCCCAGGCACCTTCAGCCTGAGGGCTGCTGTCTGTGATCGGTGTCCAGGCGCCCTTGGCCTGTACACGTGGAGTTCATGTTCCATCCCAGACACCTTCAGTCTGGGGTGAGGTACTCAACCGGAGGCCTGGGGCCCAGTACCTTCCACTGGGTCCTGCAAGGGAGGGATTGTCCTAGGGTGCCCCAGGTGTTGGGCACCCGAATCCAGAGGCATAAGAGACCAGAGGAGGGATTCAACCGAAGATCTGGTGCAGCATATTGCCAGTGCCGGGTGAACCTCTGGAGACCGTCCGGATGGATATCTTTCTCGAACAAGGGCCAATTCATCAGTGAAGGTGATTCATGTTCTATGACCGGTGGCAGCGGTTCATCTAGTCAACTCAGGTCGGTGGCAGAGACCTTCTATTAGGCCTGTGGCAGGGGCCTCAACAGTTCACCCGGTCGGTGGCAGCGACCAATCTGCAAAACAAATTGTAAACATATGCAAATTTGGTAATGATAATTGTTACAAACACCAAATAGATATTTATTTACTTACAGTCTATTGAACAGTGGAACACAAAGCATTACTGTACACAATGAAATATATAAATAGTAAAGTGAAGCAGTGCTATACAACTATAGGAAAGTAAGAAAAAACTGCGCTAAACCAAATTTTACAACAAAGCTGCTAGCACTCAAACAAACAAAGTATAAACAGATAAAGGAAAAATAGTGCAGCGCTTAAACTCAAGAGTTGCTGGAAGCAGCTCTGAAAAGTGAATAATAAACCACTCTAAGTTAGTGATAAATAAATTCATATATAGTCCATTCCAATGGATGTTTTCCCATATGAGATGACTTCCATGAGGACTAGGGAACGTGACACCTTGTAAGTTGAATAAGTGAATTCAAAAAAGTCCAAACAGCATGTATGTGATGAAAATGAATGTCTTGTTCATGGACAACACTGCCACAGCATAAATCGACTAGAAGACCTCAAAGTATCAGATGAGAGTTGTTAGTAAGGCACAAAAGGTAAGGTTGGATACTCTTATCGGACGTGGTGGACCCACCTGTCATATGACAGTGGGTCAAACGAGCTTGATGGTCACCGTGACCAAGAGTGAAGAGAACTCGATATCCAGGATACCTCAGACCGACTTCCACGGGATAGCAGATGACCAACTCACACGATGGAATTTCCTCCGGTCATATAGGCTCCAAATCCATCCAAGATAGACACAAGGGAAAAAAAATGTTATTTTATCTATTTTGAATAAAAAACCTACGGTTTTTAAAATACTACACTATCCCGGATCTGGAGAAAACATTGGAAGAGTTTGTTATGGAACGTGGATCAAATGGGAAAATATCCATCCATCCCTGGAGGCTGCAGTTGTCCCTTATCCCACTGGGATATCTCCAATAAAGAGGAAGACAGCACAGCTTATCGGGATCCAACATCTTGATGCATGACTAGACCCATTGGGGTCTATCCCTGAGGTGAGAGGCTAGAACACACTGGGTGTGGATTTTTTTAGGTAATTTACAGGCTATAATCACATCCCATCCTGCTGATTTGCACTTGGACACCCCCCCCCCCTTTTTTGCACTTATTTGCACAATTGAAGTGACTTTCAATCATTGTGATATTTGATGCACATTTTTCCTATTATCATTGGACTATTTGATGATTCACTTTTGCACATTGACACAGGATTTGTTTATTGCATTTGCACTTTACTTTATTATTTTTATATTTGGATTTAGCACTTTATACCGTTTTGCATTGATTATAGTTGTATAGCCCTGCTTCACTTTACTATTTATATATCTATTAGTGCTAGTGACACTTTAGAAGTTCAGCAGCTATATACACTTTGATTTGACTTAAATCGCGAACATTTCTAGTAGCGCATAAGTACTTCACCCCCTTTTTTTGTACACAATTAAAAACATGCCTTAGTTCTTGATCCTGCACCGGTTGCCCAATGTGTGATATCTAGAAGGAGCAGAGAAACATCACAGTGGTCTGTCATTTCAAAAGTGCCATTTAAAGTCCTACTTTGGGGAAACTTTTAGATTGTTTAATTATAATCTAGGGACGTGGCACTTCAAAAACAGAATATAGCCATCACTATTTATCTTCTAGGTTGACCAAAAGACTTGTGCGAAAGACCACTGATCCTAACCTTGGGTCGGATAACAGTCCCTGCTAAGACAGAAGAAAGTTATGAGGCAGCAAATAAAATAGAATCAGATCTTAGATTGACAATTTCTTATGTAATTTGAACTACCGGTAATTTGCTATCATAAAATAACAAATAGCCAAGGGTATGAGGCCTTAGACTTCATATGATAAGGGACCCCATGATTTCTGTTAGTGGCGCTACCTGGTGAGAGAACAAACTTGGCCCTTCTCTATCCCTCAGTGAGTAAATACAGTTTGCCTTTAGTTGAACTTTATTCTATGTATTTAATTGAGATGCTGTAATACAACTTCAATCAGTTTACACATTCAGATTTTTTTCATAATACATTTTTGCTGAATATACAGTACATGGCAATGCTTTAGATTTTCCACCATGTCAAACAGAGAGTTTGAAGTTAAAGGGATACTCTTGAAAGGACTACTTCACTTCCTCTCACACCCCTCTCCTCCCCACACAGATAGCCGCAGTGGGAGATTCTTCCATCCTTGCTGTATAACATGGAGGCCGCAGGCTGAACAAACAAAAAAATTTAATAGTGTATGACCAACTTGAAAGTAAACTTTATTCTTTAACGATAGCTCAAAAGATTTTAAACACAAGCTTTAATAAAGTAAAAAATATGGTCTGCGTTCTTGGATTTTTATTTCATTCACGGTCCTCTTTGTTGGGTGGCCCAAAGCAGTTGCCCCTTGAGCCCACGCTGCCCGCAAATTGGGGCCCGATGATGGCACCGCAGAGAGCACTACGCAAGCAATACTGTATTCCCCAGCCAGGAGAGAAGGGACAGGGCTGGGAGCTCCACTGACGCTCTGACCACGCCCCATGCAGCTTCTATGCTCGGGAGGGAGCGGCTGTAGTAGGAGCGGAGTGAAGGCCAGCAGAGAGGGTGGTGGGGCTGAGAACCCTGCTGATGCTCTGACCCCATCCCATGCCCTCTGACCCCACCCCATGTATGCTTAGGAGAAAGCAGCTGTAGTAGGAGCAGAGAGCTGTGTGGGAGCCCTGCCGCCAGACCTCTAAACGTGCATGGTGAGCCCGGCTGGCCAGGTATGTCCTCCCCCATAGACTGCCTAACTGCTATATTAAAAACCCTGAGCTGTTCCGTAAAATGTAAAGCTGTGCATTGCTGAAAGGTCTCTGACTGTCCCCTGTAGTATGTCTGCACTCTCTGACTGTTCCCTGTAGTATGTGCACACTCTCTGACCATTCCCTGCAGTATGTCCGCACTCTCTGACCGTTTCCTGCAGTATGTCTGCACTCCCTGACTTTTCCATGCGGTATGTGTGCGCTCTCTGACCATCCCCGGCAGTATGTGCGCACTCTCTGACCATTCCTTGCGGTATGTCCGCACTCTCTGACCGTACCCAGCGGTATGTTGCCATTCCCTGACCATTCACTGTGGTATGTCTGCACTCTCTGACTATCCCCTGCGGTATGTCCACACTCTCTGACAGTCCCCTGCGGTATGTTTGCACTCTCTGACCGTCCCCTGTGGTATGTCCGCACTCTCTGACCATCTCCTGTGGTATGTGTAGTAATGTGCCACTTTACTTGCTCAATTATTTAGGATTGCTGCACTGATCAGTGAGTGGTAATGATTTCCAGTAACCTGAAGCAACCAATCAGTGAACAGTAGTGATCTGCTGTAATCTCTAGCAACCAATCAGTTAGCAGTAATGGTGTGCTTAAACCTCTAGCAACCAATCAGTGAACGGTAGTGATGTGCTGTAATCTCTAGCAACCAATTAGCAAGCAGAAATGATGTGTTGTAACCAGTCAGTGAACGGTAATAATAGGCTATACCTCTGGCAACCAATTGCAATAGCTGCGTGATCTGCTGCAGTAAACTGATTTTGAATCTACCTGTTATTTTTTTGTATGTCTCAGAATGGGGGGAGGGCCCAAGAAAATGTTTTCCCTGGGTCCAATCAATATTAAAGACAGCCCTAATTTGTGTGAAAAAAATGTGTGAAAAAAATAATCTCATAACTTGGAAACATACAGTATAAACACTAAGACTCCTTTCACACTGGGTCGGTTTGCAGGCACTACAGCGCCAAAAATAGCACCTGCAAACTGACCTAAAACAGCCGCTGCTGTCTCTCCAGTGTGAAAGCCCCGAGGGCTTTCACACTGGAGCGGTGCGCTAGCAGAACGGTAAAAAAAGTCCTGCTAGCCGCATCTTTGGAGCGGTGTGTATACCGCTCCTCCACCGCTCCTGCCCATTGAAATCAATGGGGCACCGCGGCTATACCGCCGGCAAAGCGCCTCTGCAGAGGCGCTTTGCGGTGGTTTTTAACCCTTTCTCGGCCGCTAGCGGGGGTAAAACCGCCCCGCTAGCGGGCGAATAGAGCCGCAAATCCGACTGTAAAGCGCCACTAAAAATAGCGGCGCTTTACCGCCGAAGCCATCCCCGCTCCAGTGTGAAAGGGACCTTCTAGTCACTACATGGTTTTATATTGTTAGAGGGACTTTTCTGTATTGTAAATATATTTGCTAATTAAATTTAATCTCCGATTTGTGACAGGGCATGTTTTAATGACATTTCAAGTTTAAATGTGGTTTAAACCTATCGCCATCCAGAGCATGTCCCATGGAAATTAAAGAATTACATTTTTAGGTAATACTGAGATCCCTGCAGGCGATCACTCAAGAGGCCCTGGAGCACTATACATGTTGTGGGATTTAATGTCATTTTGAGAAGATAGCCAGTATTTCATTTTTGTGGACGAAAGTCAGCCCAGCCAGGACTAATAATTCTCTATATAAATTCTGTGTTTAAGAAACATTTAGTTTTATTTTAAAGATACACTTTAAAATGGTCTTGACATCTCTGACTAAGTAAAAAATATTACATTTTAAAGAAAAATTTACGATTTTTTAACCTTTCGAGTATTAGGGTTAAAACGTTTTATAGCACATGGCTTGATACTGGGCATGAGACATCAGGACAATATTACCGCCTTTGTCGAACGGTTTATTAATAATGTCCGTTTGTCTTTGTAGTTGTTTGAGTGCTTGGTGTAATGGTTCATAGTAAGGTTAGATGGAATATCCTGCCACTTCTGGTGCTTTAGGTCCTTGATGAACTGATAAAGAAATGCCCAAATAGCACCTAATGGTGACGTTTTTTCTCCTCATACCCCTGCCAATTGTGGAACGACTGGGGTCATATATTTAATGATATGTACCTGCAATGCCTTATAAAACCGTCCAGGAGCTCTGCCAATGGATAGGTGACCACCTGTTTTTTTCCACCACTGGGAAACTCACCATTGGTCACCATATCGGACTATACCATAGATTAGACTCACAGGTGGTTACATTTCTGGTGCTGAAGGTGATCCCTCAGAACCCTAGAGGGGGTGATTGGGATAGGAACATTTTGCAACATGAGACCCTGTGGATTAAAAGGCTTAATGCCACTACTCCACCAGGCCTCAATGAAGTACTATCGTACAAATTTTTTTATAAATCGTGATAGACATGGATGTGACTGTATTGATTGCCATTTTCAGGCACTGTTCATGTAGACCTTGAATTGGCCCAATTTTGTGCCGAACTTGCATCCCTTGCAACTACAACTTAAAAGAGAAGAAGTAATTAATAGTGGGGGTTATAGGCCACCCAACCTGAAGGAGGAGGAGAAGCGGGACCTACTATCACAGTTAGAAATGCCAGCGAGACAGGGAAACCACATCATAATGGGGGACTTTAATTATCCCGATATTGACTGGGCAGAGGGGACAGCTTTCACATTAACCACTTGTCCACCAAGGACGTCATATGACGTGATTGAATTTCAGCGGGGATATCTGAAAGATGCCTGCAGCTACAGGCATCATTCAGATATCCTTCTTTTCTGCCAGCGATTCTGCGCACCATAAGAATGATCATAGTGGCAGTTCCGCTGCTTGATCATTCTTATAGGCGGCGGGGGGACACCCCCCTCCCGCCGCCATCCGGTGCTTCTCCGGGCTCTCCCGTGCCATCGGGGGCCCGGAGAACGAATCGGCCGGCGCCGGCTCACGACGATAGAGATTTCCAGTCATCTCTATGACCGTCGGAGTCCCGGGTGCGACGTTGTGACGTCACGCCCGGTACCCGGAAGTAAACAAAGCCGTAATTGCGGCTGTCAGCATGAGATCGGTGAATTTTTTTACACCGATCTCATGCTTTCCAGCCTGGCGGAGAGATGTGGGGTCTTATTGACCCCACATCTCTCCATAAAGAGGACCTGTCATAATGATTCCTTGCAGTGCACTTGTAGTGCAAAGTGGATTTGCCTTTAGTAAATAACTCCCAATGTTCTTATCTATGTTTGGATAACCTGTTTTTTATTCTTCTGTATTAATAAAATTATATTTTTTATTCAAATATGTATGTTGTTCTATTGGTACTGAGATAGTCCGTTCTCTTATCCATGGAGACTAGTTTGGGGAACTGTCTCCGCCCCCAATTATACCACAGCCATGGGCATCCGCTGAACTTTTTTCAGGTCATCCATGCATCTTTGGGGCAGTGGAGCAGTGCTGTATACACCACTCCTCCACCGCCCCTGCCCATTGAAATAAATGGGCACCGCTGCCGAAGCGCCTGCAAAGCGCTTCGGCCGTGGCGATACACAGTTGCATTTAACCCTGTCCTCGACCACTAGCTGGGGTTAAAAGCGCCCCACTAGCGGTCGAATAGCACCACTAAAACAACGGTAAAGCGCCGCTAAAACTAGCGCACGCTTTACAGATAACGCGGCCATCTGGCAGTGTGAAATAGCTCTTGAGATAATTCAGCTTCACTCCATGCCCATATAAATATAGCCTAGAGAATGTACATCATTCTATATTGCAATGTATTGCAATACATCTGTTGTGGCCATATTTTGATCTTTATGAAAACAGCCTATACTGTATAGGTTGTTTTCATCAAGATCAAAATATGGCCGCCCACAACATATGTATTGCAATACAAAAAGATGTACACAGTGGTGTCGTGGCACAGGCACTGCTGTTACCTGTAGTTCTTCAGCGATAGGCCCAGGGCAGGCACTGGCAGCGTATTCAGTCTCTTGTCTCGGCCACTGCACGCCACGCACCTATGGGAGGAGCCGGCGCCACGCCGGCCAGATCGGCATAGGCACATTTACACAGGCTGAGGCAGCAGCCAATCACGGAACAGCTGGGTCACGGTGATTAAGCAGAGGCCCGAGCGGCAGAGCCAATCTGATGCTCGGGCCGGGGGTGAGGAGGGAGGGATGGATAGTAGGAAAAGACTGAGCAGCCCCAGCCCCCAGGCCAGCAGCAGTCTGCAGACTTAAAAAAAACGTCCACGGCTGCCGCATAGGCGGCCGCCATTGCAACACAAGGGGCAAGTGTGTCTTCACTCTGACTTCCAGGGGGGGGGGGGGGCAATTGACCACCCTTGCCCTATGGAGCAGACGCCCATGACCACAGCATAGCTTCACTTTTTGAGTTCAGTTCCACCTTAAAGCATCTCAGCCTATATTGTTCTGTATGAAAAATGGTACATTTGTAAGTGTTGCACATTGACGGCCAGCAGATTCTTCTTACTGTTAATATATTTTCATAATTTTGTTTGCTTAGCATTGAAGGGAACAAAGCCAAATCCTATATAACACTGAGCTTGAATTTTATTTGAAAGTCTTTGAAAGACCTTACTGGAAATGAGATTCCACAAACTTTTTGACACTACATATTTTGTGTATTGCCACTGTTCAGTATTTTTGTAAAGTGACAGACAGTATCAGCATTTCCAAGTATACCAGTATTAATAGCTGATGTATATTCCAGTGCTGTTGCAGGTTTTCATTGAATTCCTATTCCATCCATACAAGAAGAGAAGAAAATCACATTTAACTCAATTACTTTTTAAAAAACAATTTGGGTGCTATAAAACTAGCATTACAGCAAACTTGTAGCTCTTGAGCTTATAAATACCAGCTGTGTGTAAAACGCCATAGCTCCCAATTGCCCTTCTGAAGGAACAGACCCTCCTGTGAAACCAAATACCTTAAAGTGGATGTAATCCCTCACCTATAACCAGTGAAGTGAACAGCCTCAGATGATACACAGAGATGAAACAAATCTCCCTACATAAGTTTTACATGTATCTCTGCAGCCTTCAGCTTACTACATATAGGCAGAGGAACAAAGAAACTTGCAGAGCTGCAGTCTGAATAGACAAGCTCTCTGCTTATTTATCTCAAAGTCCCCCCTGTCCCCAACACAAATTTCTAGCTACTTTTATCTCCTGTGCCAGAGCTTGTGAGAAGTTATCATGCTGATAACAGAGGAACGGAGTAGCAGAAAGACACAGCACAAAGAGCTTTGGATAGAGATAAGTAAACACTACAGACATTGATGTGCACAGCCTATTGCATTGGGGTGTGCACCCCAGAGCACAAGCACACATGTATGTATGTCAGTAGAGCAGTGGAGTGGTGTCACGAGAGCAGAGATTGGTGTCTGTATTTTTTTTTTTTTGGGGGTTTTTTACAATTTTATTTTTTTTTATTATTTTTTGCAATATTACTTTAAACATTTCTTTACAATTTTATAGGAGCCCTGTTGGGGGGTTTTGGTGAAATATGAGGGGTCTAAACAGACCTCTGATGTCTCACTTTTGAGACAGAGAAAGGGGATGATTTTCTCTGCAGCCTTAGCTGAACTGAACAGTGAACTAATGGGAAGTGCTCTGTGCTGAGCAGCTTCCTGTTTATTCACAAACTGAAGCATAGTAAATATAGTTTATTATGCTTCAGTTAAGAATGAACACAGACGTGACCGGTACAGATCACTCAGTTTGTTCATTCAGAAAAGGAAGGGCTGCTCTCTATCCTGAAACATCCCCTGCAGCAGCCGACGGGAGAGGAGAAGAGGGAAGCTGGCAGCACTGCAGGGGGGAGACAGGGGGCGCCATGAAGCAGGGGAAATCGGCACTGCATAGGGTGTTAGGGTGTGCCCAGGCACACCCGGCACACCCTGTGTGCACACCTATGACAACAGATATATGTGTCCAGGTCAGATTTCATGAATGGATATACAACCACTTTAGGCAAGGCCATTCATGGATCCCTGCTGAACCAGACACATTTAGATCCTGGTATGGGCTAGCTGGTTGTATACAAGTTGATCTATTGATCGACTTGTGTACAACCAGCCTGCCAGGTTTTTTCCCAACGATCAGCAGCACTGATCATTGTATTCTGCTAGTGGGGAGGCTCCTTGCTGGCAGAATACAATAGAACGGTGGGAGGATTCCCCATCCAAATCAAAAGCTAATTGTTCAACCTGCTGGCCGAACAAAAAAGAATGAATCATGTATAGGCTGCCTTAGCCCTGGTGTAGAGATCTATATAAAAAATACTATTTAGGTTCCAAAGTCATTTATATTGTATTTTGCTTTAGATTGCCATATTGGTTATTTTTAAATAAGACAATTGTATAATAATATATCATTGATATCATGTATTTAAATATATAATAATAATAAAGTAAAAGTAGCATTCAAAAAAATCTCAAGTGAGCTTGCTCTTGTACTTTATGTTTGCCGTGGCCTGCCTGAATGGGGGTTTGATAAGAGTGTGTATGTTGCCTAAATGTGATAAAAAGGGTTCCCTGTCTCCTATCTTGTAAGGTTGGTAGGTATTATATCACACGCAGGTTTGTGCCTAGGAACCTCAAACCCCATACAGGCTAAAAATTAAAAGACATTTCCAGGCACATATTTTGGTGTGCGTCCAGCAAGCCACTGTAGGCAAAGAATGTACTTGAATTAGGGGTGCGATCATTTAAAATGGGCATGATTATACAAGAGGCATATTGATAACCTAATCTAAAGCTTTAATTAAATATATTAAAAAAATGTGGTTATGGGGCTAAAGAAAAAGGAAAGTAAACAAGATGTAGCAGATCTGCTGCTTTGGACTTTTAATCCTGCCAATAGGAAGTATCCTCAACACAGGAGAAGCAGCGGACAACTTATTGGAGACCAGAGGGATGCAAAACTGCAATGACTGTCCTTTGGTTGTATGTTAGCCCCTCGTATGGGACCTGAAAAAAAGGAAGAAGAGATTCAGTACTGCAACAGGGACACCCATTAGAAATCCAGGGAGAAGGAGACCTTTGGCAAGTTGTGCATAGGTGGGCTGTTAGGCTGTGCTGTGTGACAGAGGGAACCCTGAGAGCAGCTCTGCACCCCTGGCAGGAGACCCATGTATCCAGTGGGTAGCCTTTTCCATGTTCATAATTTATTATTGCTTGCTCAGGTATACACACTGGTAACAAACAGGAGCACTAAAATAAATCTTGGAGTCCCATACAACCTACCTGTTCGCCCCCCCAGTGCCATCCAAAGAAATTTGCTTGCCTTTGTTATACCTAGGGGCAGAATCCTCTGCCAATCACACTGGCTACCCACTGGTCTGCCTCTTTAGGTCCTCCAACACCACCCTACACCTTCAGATAATCAGAAATGTCATCTCCCCACCATACACTCTCAGATCATAACAGATCCACACAACAATTAGTAACACACACTGCTACAAGGTTACCACTAGGGATGAGCTCGGTGTTCGAGTCGAACATACGTTCGACTCGAACATTGGCTGTTCGATCGTTCGACGAAGATCGAACGATTTGGGCCGTTCGCGCCAAATTCGAGTGACGCGAACGGGCCACAATACACTGCGCCATCGCAGTGCAATCCCGGCGCTGTGATTGGCCAAGCATGCACTGTGACCCTGCATGCTTGGCCAATCACAGCGCCGGCAGCTAGGAGAGCCATAATTGGCCACAGGCAGGTTGCCTGTGGCCAATTATAGCTCAGGGGGTTTAGCACACGCCCCACACTATAAAAGGCCACCAGCGCGGCGGCCTTGTGTAGTGTGTTCCGGCGCAGGGAAACAGAAGGATAGGCAGGGACAGTGTCATTGTGCTATTCTTTGCTAAACCTTGTGTGTAGGGAGAGAGAAGGATAGGCAGGGAGAGTGTCAGTGTCATATTCTTTGTTAAACCTTGTGTGCAGGGAGAGAGAAGGATAGGCAGGGAGAGTGTCAGTGTCATATTCTTTGCTAAACCTTGTGTGCAGGGAGAGAGAAGGATAGGCAGGGGACAGTGTCAGTGTCATATTCTTTGCTAAACCTTGTGTGCAGGGAGAGAGAAGGATAGGCAGGGAGAGTGTCAGTGTCATATTCTTTGCTAAACCTTGTGTGCCGGGAGAGAGAAGGATAGGCAGGGGACAGTGTCAGTGTCATATTCTTTGCTAAACCTTGTGTGCAGGGAGAGAGAAGGATAGGCAGGGAGAGTGTCAGTGTCATATTCTTTGCTAAACCTTGTGTGCAGGGAGAGAGAAGGATAGGCAGGGGACAGTGTCAGTGTCATTGTTGCTAAGCCTCCTGCACAGTATACACCTGAAGCTAGCCCTTATTGCTGTGTTTTCCTGGTGTGTTACACTAACAGGCATTTGCAGCACTTACAGCAGGCAGAGTGTGCCTCCTGCACATTATACACCTGAAGCTAGCCCGTATTGCTGTGTTTTCCTGGTGTGTTACACTAACAGGCATTTGCAGCACTTACAGCAGGCGTAGTGTGATTCCTGCAAAATATACACCTGAAGCTAGCCCGTATTGCTGTGTTTTCCTGGTGTGTTACACTAACAGGCATTTGCAGCACTTACAGCGGGTGGAGTGTGCCTCCTGCACATTATACACCTGAAGCTAGCCCGTATTGTTGTGTTTTCCTGGTGTGTTACACTAACAGGCATTTGCAGCACTTACAGCAGGCGTAGTGTGATTCCTGCTAAATATACTCCTGAAGCTAGGCCTTATTGCTGTGTTTTCCTAGTGTGTTACACTAACAGGCTTTTGCAGCACTTACAGCGGGCAGAGTGTGCCTCCTGCACATTATACACCTGAAGCTAGCCCGTATTGCTGTGTTTTCCTGGTGTGTTACACTAACAGGCATTTGCAGCACTTACAGCGGGCGTAGTGTGCTTCCTGCTAAATATACTCCTGAAGCTAGCCCTTATTGCTGTGTTTTCCTAGTGTGTTACACTAACAGGCATTTGCAGCACTTACAGCAGGCGTAGTGTGATTCCTGCAAAATATACACCTGAAGCTAGCCCGTATTGCTGTGTTTTCCTGGTGTGTTACACTAACAGGCATTTGCAGCACTTACAGCGGGCGGAGTGTGCTTCCTGATAAATATACTCCTGAAGCTAGGCCTTATTGCTGTGTTTTCCTAGTGTGTTACACTAACAGGCATTTGCAGCACTTACAGCAGGCGTAGTGTGATTCCTGCAAAATATACACCTGAAGCTAGCCCGTATTGCTGTGTTTTCCTGGTGTGTTACACTAACAGGCATTTGCAGCACTTACAGCGGGCGTTGTGTGCTTCCTGCAAAATATACACCTGAAGCTACCCCTTATTGCTGGTTTTCCCATCTCCCTGCAGGCCATTAGAATGTCTGAAAGGCAAACAAGAAGAGGCAGACAGTCAGGAGCCAATAAAAGAGGGCAAGCAGGCTCTGTGTCTAGAGACAACAGTGCTGGTCGTGGACGCGGTGCATCGTCATCAGCACGTGGCCATGGGACACGCTTGTCCTTCTTTTCGGCAGCTGGACGTGTTGAGCCGCATCATGCCGAAGACTTGGTAGAGTGGATGACCAAGCCCTCCTCATCCTCCTCATCCTCTCACACCCAGGCTCAGGGTACTGGCAAAGCAGCTGCCAAAGAGTCCTCTTCCCTGGTATCAATGTCATCATCAGTCACTCCTTCCCTAGACCCACCATGTCCTCCTGAGGAGTCCCCCGAACTGTTTGAGCATAGTGTTGGGTACATGCTCCAGGAGGATGCCCAGCGTTTCGAAGGGTCTGATGATGATACCCAGCTAGAGGAAGGCGGTAGCGTGAGAGCAGAGAGAGGGGATGATCAAGAAGGACACCAATCTGGCAGTCATGTTCCAGCAGCTGCAGCATACTGCCAGATTGGCTCCAGTGATGAGGAGGGAGGGGATGATGAGGTCACTGACTCTACGTGGGTGCCTAATAGGAGAGAGGAGGAGGAGGAGGATGAGGAGGAGGCACATCTCCAACGAGGCAGGATGCCCTCGGGGGGCCAGCGTAAGGGCAGCACACCGACTGAATCACACCGCAGAGCTCCGCCTGTGCAGGGCGCTGCCTCTGCCCGTTATTCAAAAAGTTCTTTGGTGTGGGCCTTTTTTGAGTTGAGTGCATCAGATCGCACAGCTGCTGTTTGCAACATATGTCTCAAGCGTATATCGCGTGGCCAAAACATCAGCCGCTTGGGTACCACATGCCTGACCAGACATATGTTGACCTGCCATGCAGCTCGTTGGCAAGCCTACCTTAAAGACCCACACCAAAGAACAAAGCGGACCTCTCCTTGCACCGCATCAGCTGGGATCTCCAACCCCACTATACCTTCAGTCCTCTCTGAAACCTGCACTGAGAGGAATGAAGGTGTAGAATTAGGTGTGTCACAGCCAAGTACTTGCAGGCACTCTGCTAGCAGTACATCGACGTCCGATTCTAGCAGGCAAATTTCCCTGCCCCATCTGCTGGACCGTCGAAAGAAGTTCACTCCCAGCCATCCACATGCCCAGCGGTTGAATGCTAGCTTGGCTAAATTGCTAGCGCTTCAACTGCTGCCTTTTCAGTTGGTAGACTCGGCCCCCTTCCGTGAGTTTGTGCAATGTGCGCTTCCTCAGTGGCAGGTTCCCAAATGCCACTTTTTCTCATGGAAGGCGATTCCGGCTCTCTACCGGCATGTGGAAGGCAATGTCTTGGCCTCGCTGGACAGGGCGGTCAGTGGTAAGGTGCATATTACCGCTGACTCATGGTCCAGCAGGCATGGACAGGGACGTTACCTTTCTTTCACGGCCCATTGGGTCACTCTTTTGGCAGCTGGGAAGGATGCAGGACAAGGTGCAGTAGTGTTGGAGGTTGTTCCGCCGCCACACCTCCAAAATGCTACTACTGGTTGTGACACACATCTCTCCTCCACCCCCTCCTTTTCTTCTTCCTCCATGGCCTCTTCCTGTGCTTTGTCCTCGGAACCAGCGGTGCTCCATAGGCATTCAAGGGGCTACACAAGTACGCAGGCAAAAAGATGCCATGCCGTGCTTGCGCTGGTGTGTTTGGGGGACAGGAGCCACACTGGGGCAGAGGTTCTGTCTGCTCTGCAGGGGCAGGCCGAGAGGTGGTTGACGCCACGCCAGCTTAAGCCAGGAATGGTGGTTTGCAACAATGGCACCAACCTGCTCTCCGCCCTCCGACAGGGACAACTGACCCATGTCCCCTGTGTGGCTCACGTCCTTAACCTGGTGGTGCAGAGGTTCTTGGGCAGGTACCCGGGCTTACAGGATGTCCTGAGGCAGGCCAGGAAAGTCTGTGTGCATTTCCGCAGATCTTATAATGCCAGTGCTCGCCTGGCTGAGCTGAAAAAGGAGTTGAACCTGCCCAAGAACCGCCTTATATGTGACATGCCCACCAGGTGGAACTCAACGTTGGCCATGCTGCAGCGGCTGCACACGCAGCAGAGGGCCATCAATGAGTACCTGTGCGACTACGGCACCAGGACAGGGTCAGGGGAGCTCGGGTTTTTTTTCACCACGCCAGTGGGGCATGATCAGGGATGCATGCACTGTCCTGGCACCATTTGAGGAGGCCACGAGGATGGTGCTCCGTAGGCATTCAAGGGGCTACACAAGTACACAGGCAAAAAGATGCCATGCCGTGCTTGCGCTGGTGTGTTTGGGGGACAGGAGCCACACTGGGGCAGAGGTTCTGTCTGCTCTGCAGGGGCAGGCCGAGAGGTGGTTGACGCCACGCCAGCTTAAGCCAGGAATGGTGGTTTGCGACAATGGCACCAACCTCCTCTCCACCCTCCGACAGGGACAACTGACCCATGTCCCCTGTGTGGCTCACGTCCTTAACCTGGTGGTGCAGAGGTTCTTGGGCAGGTACCCGGGCTTACAGGATGTCCTGGGGCAGGCCAGGAAAGTCTGTGTGCATTTCCGCAGATCTTATAATGCCAGTGCTCGCCTGGCTGAGCTGCAAAAGGAGTTGAACCTGCCCAAGAACCGCCTTATATGTGACATGCCCACCAGGTGGAACTCAACGTTGGCCATGCTGCAGCGGCTGCACATGCAGCAGAGGGCCATCAATGAGTACCTGTGCGACTACGGCACCAGGACAGGGTCAGGGGAGCTCAGGTTTTTTTCACCACGCCAGTGGGGCATGATCAGGGATGCATGCACTGTCCTGGCACCATTTGAGGAGGCCACGAGGATGGTGAGCAGTGACAGTGCATGCATCAGTGACACTGTACCTCTTGTCCACCTGTTGGAACATACGCTGCGTGGAAAAATGGACAGGGCACTTGAGGCAGAACAGAGGCAGGAAGAGGAGGACTTCCTTGCCTCTCAAGGCCCTCTTTACCCAGACAGTGTTCCTTCTGCCCCCACCCATCGCACAGGAAGAGGAGGAGGAGGAGGAGGATTGTGTCAGCATGGAGGTGGAGCCTGGCACTCAGCATCATCAGCTGCAGTCATTTAGGGATGATTTACAGTCCCAAGAAACCCGTGGACTTGTACGTGGCTGGGAGGAGGTGGCTGCGGATCATGTCGTCCTTAGTGACCCAGAGGACTCCGAATCGAATGCTTCAGCTAACCTACGCTGCATGGCCTCCCTGATCCTGCAAAGTCTGCGGAAGGATCCTCGTATTCTTCGGATCAAGGAGAGGGACCATTACTGGCTGGTAGACTTGTGCACAACGGAAAAATTCGTTCCGTTTCGGTTCGTTTCTTTCCGGTCCTGTTGATTCGTAATCATTCGTAATTTTGCTAGACGGGATTTTTCGTGTTCGGACTCATTCGTATTTTTGCAAGCGACATTTTTCGTTGAATTTTTTGTTGCTTTATAATTCGTACTTTCGGTAGAGTACGTTGTTTTTCGTTGATTCTGGACACAACTCCTACTTTCGTAACTTTTTTTGGGTTCGTTGATTCGTAATTTTCCGTGTCTCTCTCACAACGACGCTGCCTATTATGCCTAATGTGCTTCGAATGGATTTGTACTTTTCTAAATACATTGCGGTTATTTGTAACGATTCGAAATCTCGTATTTTACTTTCGTTTTTAACATGCGGCTATAGGCTCCGCCCCTGTACACCATTTTGAGAGGGTTCAGCACGGTGAGGGAGAAGCAGAGAGCAGAGCAGAGTGTTATTGTGCTTCGAATGGATTCGAAATCTCGTATTTTACTTTCGTTTTTTACATGCGGCTATAACCTCCGCCCCTGTACACCATTTTGAGAGGGAGTTCAGCACGGTGTGGGAGAAGCAGAGAGCAGAGCAGAGTGAGTGTTATTGTGCTACGTATGGATTCGTACATTCGTAACTTTTTCATAACGAATTATGCCGAAGACATTCGGGCATTCGCTATTTGCGGTATAATTTATTTCGGATTCGGTCTTATTCGTAATTGCTTTGTTCGGAAATTCGAATGCTTCCGAATGTCCGAAAGTTGCTAAATTCGGACGAATTTCAATTCGTAACGAATTGCACAAGCCTACTGGCTGGCCACTCTCCTTGATCCACGGTACAAGGGTAAGGTTGCGGACCTTATCTTACCGTCGCAGAGGGAGCAGAGGATGAGACAACTCTGGGAGGCCTTGCAGAAAGGTCTGTGCAATGCGTTCCCAGAGACTGGGAGGTTACAAACTCCTGGTCCTGGACAACGAGTTGCTGAGGCTTTGGTCAGTCAAAGAAGGAGTGGTGGGGAAGGTGACCGTCTGACCGATGCGTTCAGACAATTCTTTAGTCCACAGCCCCAAGGTATGATCGGTTCCAGCAACCATCGCCAGCGTCTGATATACATGGTGCAGGAATACCTATGGGGCAAGGTCAGACTTGGACACCTTCCCCAATGAAAATCCTCTGGCTTACTGGGTCTTGAGGATGGATCACTGGCCAGAGCTTGCACAGTATGCAATTGAGCTACTGGCCTGTCCTGCATCCAGCGTTCTTTCAGAACGCACATTCAGTGCTGCTGGAGGATTTGTCACGGATCACAGGGTGTGCCTGTCCACCGACTCGGTTGATCGACTGGCTTTCATAAAGATGAACCAGTCTTGGATCACCACCAGCTACCAAACACCTGAAGCTGATATAACAGACTAATTTATTTTCAAATGTCACATCCCTTCAAGACTGATGCTGATGCTGAGTGACTGTCCTGTTATGTTGACTGACTATCCTCCTCCTCCTCAATGATCCGATTGATGATGATGATAGCTTGGAAGAACATTTTTGTTTCTGGGTGCCGCCACCAGTGCCTAAGGCCCAATTTTTTAGCCCCTGTTTAACAGGGGCATGTAATTACAATTTTTTATGCAATGCTTTGCAGCAGGGCTCATTCCTGCACTCCAACTAGAGTATTTGGGAGAGGTTGCAGTGTCGTGGCACCAGCACCAGTGCCTAAGGCCCAATTTTTCAGCCCCTGTTTAACAGGGGCGTGTAATTACAATTTTTGATGCAATACTTTGCAACAGGGCTCATTGCTGTGCTCCAAGTACAGTATCTGTGAGGGGTTGCAGTGTTGTGGCACCAGTGCCTAAGGCCCAATTTTTCTGCCCCTGTTTAACAGGGGCATGCAATTACAATTCTTGATCTAATAATTCACAGCAGGGCCCATTCATGCGCCCACCAAGAGTAACTGTGAGGGCTTACAGTGTTGTGTCAACACCACCACCACCACCAAAGGCCCAATTTTTCAGCCCCTGTTCAACAGGGGCATGCAATTACAATTCTTGATCTAATAATTCACAGCAGGGCCCATTCATGCGCCCACCAAGAGTAACTGTGAGGGCTTACAGTGTTGCGGCAACACCAACATGTAAGGGGCAAATTTCAGCAGAGTATATAGGGCAGGCCCCTACTTTCAAACATCCAACTTACAAACGACTTCTACTTGCAAACGGAAGGAGACAACAGGAAGTGAGAGGAAATCTACCCCTAGGACGGGAAATTCTCTCCTGTAAGAGTTAATATGGGAAAAAGGTGTCTCCTCTCTACTGATGCTTTATCACCAATCCTTGTTTCAATAAAAACCCCACTTTTATAAAAACATTTGTCATTGGGACGGAAAGTGAGGTGAAATGTTCTGAACAGGGGCACAGACAGCAAAACAAATGTTACAGGGGTGATAACCCTTCCCTATGTTTTCCAAAAAGCTTAAAAATAGATTTTTTGGCTGGAGCTACACTTAAACAATGTACCTGTTCAAAATTACAAACAGATTCTACATAAGAACAAACCTACGGTCCCTGTCTTGTATGCACCGCCTGTATACGGCTGTTCAGAGTATATAGGGCCTTTTTTATTTTGTGTGCGGGGTTCCCCTTAATATCCATACAAGACCCAAAGGGGCTGGTAATGGGCTGGGGTAGGGTGATGGGGTAGCTATGCCATTTTTCTCAAAGATTTTCATCCATATTACCAGGACCAGACATTACATTAAAGCCGCAAGCAGTTTTAAATGGCTTTTTGTTCCTTTAGAAATGTCATTTTGTGCAGGGACAGTTCTAAACACGGGAAACACGTGGCACTTCACAGGCATACTTTAGACACCCCCCAGGTACGATATTTAAAGGAATATTTGACTTTTTTTTTTCACTTTATGCATCATTAAAATGACTGCTTCCGAAAAACAGCTGTTTTTAAAACTTATTTTTGCATTGATACATGTCCCCTGGTGAAGAACCCGGGTTCCCAAACCCTTTTTAGGACAATAACATGCATAATAGTCGTTATAATTAGCACTTTAGATTTCGAACGTTCGCATCCATTGTATTTAATAGGGTTCTAACGTTCGTGCGAACTTTCGGTCCGTTCGCGGGTTCTGGTGCGAACCGAACCCGGGGGTGTTCGGCTCATCCCTAGTTACCACGAATCCCTGAGTTCATCATGCATTGGTGGCATAAGATGACTGTGATTGGAGGTGTGTCTGGGCATCAAAAGTTGGGGCATCTGTATCCCCATTCTTGCATCTCATCTACAATGTGCAAAAGGAAATTACAAGCAGCCAGTAAAAGTCATAAAGCTGCATAACTATTACTGATGATTGCAACCAGGGGAGTATCTAGGCAGAAGTTAGAGTTTTAAGAGATGGGGGTGGGGGTGGGGTATATGTAGCATTGGTTGATTGCAATCTGGGCAATGACAGCTTATCAGAACCAACTGATATTAGGGTGTACAAATAGAGCTTGAACAGTAACAACAATTCCGCAGCACCTCATACCCATCTCTCTCAGCCATTGTAGATCTTCCACTCTGTCGGAAGGACACACTTTGCCATAGAGAGACACAAATCTCAAGCATTGAAACTATACAATGGAGGAATGTACAGTGCACATGGCATTGGTCAGGCCAATCATGCCCTTGCTGTTACACAAGTATATGGTGGAAGGATCATCCAGCACAGCATGTCCCCATGGCACTGATCCTGGGGCAGAGCCATTGTTGGACTAATGATTATAAACAAGACTGTCCCAGCAGATTCTGGACAGCTGGTAAGTATGTCATCCATCAGTCCCAGCCTGATTTATTTTGATGACCCAGAGCGAGCCAGTGTCTCAAACTCGCATAGTGTCAGACATTTTGGGTCATGAACAACCTATCAGCTGTTGTGCACATGTGCTGGTGCGTTTCTATTCGTCAGCCCATTGTTTTTCTTTTGGGGTTGTAGCTTGGGTGTGTGCATGCCCAGCACTGGTATTGTTGCCAAACTGGTTATTTAAGGCTCAAACTCAGTGGACCACTGCCAGGCAGACCAGTATCTTGACTCAACCAGTCACCTTGATTCATTCTGTGCGCTGTTACCAACCTATTATTCTTGACTTGCTCTTGGAGTTGTCCTGCTTCTGACTTTGCTATTGATGCTTCCTACTTGGTTACTGACTGACTGGCTGACTTTTTATCTTGCTGCCTGTTTTTTCCTTGACACTGCACCTGCCTAATGATTTGGCACCTCACTGCACACCTATTGCTAGCCTTAGTTCATTCCTTGATACTGCATTTGCTAAATGGCGTGGTACTTCACTGCCTGTCGGTTGCTGGCTTTGGTCTTTTCTCTGACACTGCACTCTCTTTTCCATTTGGACCAGATCCACTAGTTTGTGTCTTGGTGCATTTCACTTAATACACTTAAAATCATACCTTCCAAGGCTTTCTTGACTAGATGTGCAAGTGAGGTCATCCTTGCCTCCAACCAGGTATATGCCTCTTCTGTAAGGCTACCATGTGGGGGAGGAGATATACAGTCAGTTCCATAAATATTGGGACATCGACACAATTCTAATCTTTTTGGCTCTATACACCACCACAATGGATTTGAAATGAAACAAACGAGATGTGCTTTAACTTTCAGCTTTAATTTGAGGGTATTTACATCCAAATCAGGTGAACGGTGTAGCAATTACAACAGTTTGTATATGTGCCTCCCACTTTTTAAAAGGGACCAAAAATAATGGGAAAGATTAACAATCATAAATCAAACTTTCACTTTTTAGTACTTGGTTGCAAACCCTTTGCAGTCAATTACAGCCTGAAGTCTGGAACGCATAGACATCACCAGACGCTGGTGATGCTCTGCCAGGCCTCTACTGCAACTGTCTTCAGTTCCTGCTTGTTCTTGGGGCATTTTCCCTTCAGTTTTGTCTTCAGCAAGTGAAATGCATGCTCAATCCGATTCAGGTCAGGTGATTGACTTGGCCATTGCATAACATTCCACTTATTTCCCTTAAACTCTTTGGTTTCTTTCGCAGTATGCTTCGGGTCATTGTCCATCTGCACTGTGAAGCGCCGTCCAATGAGTTCTGAAGCATTTGGCTGAATATGAGCAGATAATATTGCCCAAAACACTTCCGAATTCATCCTGCTGCTTTTGTCAGCAGTCACATCATCAATAAATACAAGAGAACCAGTTCCATTGGCAGCCATACGTGTCCACGCCATGACACTACCACCACCATGGTTCACTGATGAGGTGGTATGCTTTGGATCATGAGCAGTTCCTTTCCTTCTCCATACTCTTCTCTTCCCATCACTCTGGTACAAGTTGATCTTGGTCTCATCTGTCCATAGGATGTTGTTCTAGAACTGTGAAGGCTTTTTTAGATGTTGTTTGGCAAACTCTAATCTGGCCTTCCTGTTTTTGAGGCTCACCAATGGTTTACATCTTGTGGTGAACCCTCTGTATTCACTCTGGTGAAGTCTTCTCTTGATTGTTGACTTTGACACACATACACCTACCTCCTGGAGAGTGTTCTTGGTCTGGCAAACTGTTGAGAAGGGTGTTTTCTTCACCAGGGAAAGAATTCTTCGGTCATCCACCACAGTTGTTTTCCGTGGTCTTCTGGGTCTTTTGGTGTTGCTGAGCTCACCGGTGCGTTCTTTCTTTTTAAAGATGTTCCAAACAGTTGATTTGGCCACACCTAATATTTTTGCTTTGTCTCTGAAGGGTTTGTTTTGTTTTTTCAGCCTAATTATGGCTTGCTTCACTGATAGTGACAGCTCTTCGGATCTCATATTGAGAGTTGACAGCAACACATTCCAAATGCAAATAGCACACTTGAAATGAACTCTGGACCTTTTATCTGCTCCTTGTAAATGGTAAAATGAGGGAATAACACACACCTGGCCATGGAACAGCTGAGCAGCCAATTGTCCCATTACTTTTGGTCCCTTAAAAAGTGGGAGGCACATATACAAACTGTTGTAATTCCTATACCGTTCACCTGATTTGGATGTAAATACCCTCAAATTAAAGCTGAGAGTCTGCAGTTAAAGCACCAATCCATTGTGGTGGTGTATAGAGCCAAAAAGATTAGAATTGTGTCGATGTCCCAATATTTATGGACCTGACTGTAGAACAGATATAGGACCACACATTGTACTATGCAAAAAAGTACATTCTTTTTTTTAAAACTTTAAAAACAATATGATTTTAGTGTTTCTACTATTTTTTTTTATGTTTCAGTCCCTGTCTACTGCAGTATCATTTACATATCAGTAGAATCTTTCCCAATGAACGTTCCTTTCTTCTCCTGGGTTTAGGCTAGTAGTGGCGTGGCTTGCTCAAAGTCAAAAACATAAAAGTGTAGGGCAAAGAATGACATAATTCAGAAAATGCTAATAAAACAATGCATGACTAGTGATTTGGGATTAGGTAAAGATGTTCTTTTAATATTTTCCATGTCATTAACTTTCTTTAGAATATGAAGAAATCTCTAAATGTTCTGATGCTATAAAACATTTCATTATGTTGCATAGTGTAAGGGAAGCCATGTCTATAGTACAGATGGAGTTTCTCAGCGCATCAATGCGCGCGCCTGTCACTAATGCTGGTGCCAAGCTCGCTATCTTCAGTATGGGCTCATTGCAGTTTGGTCTGCAGCTTCTGTG
This sequence comes from Rana muscosa, assembly GCA_029206835.1. Classification (NCBI taxonomy): domain Eukaryota; kingdom Metazoa; phylum Chordata; class Amphibia; order Anura; family Ranidae; genus Rana; species Rana muscosa. The sequence continues at coordinate 189,425,836 of CM055122.1, read as the reverse complement.
TGTTGTGTCCTGATTCCTGTGTTGACCTCTAACCCTGATCCGGATTACTTCTGACCTACGTTTGTCTGCTACTTGCCCTGACTTTGGCTTATCTCTGGATTCTGCTCCTGCCTCCTGTTTCTGCTTGCTTGACCTCCCATTGCTGACTAGACATGTGCACACTGAAATATTTCGTTTCGGAATTTCGTTTTCGTCCAAAAAATAAATTTATTTAGTTACTCCCGAAATTCGTTTTTATTTATTTCGTTTTTCGTTAAAAATTGCATTCGTCCGAAAATCTGAATTAATTAAGGTCGAATCTGTCATTGAAGGCTTATGGTGTCTGTCGAATGTTCAAAGAAGATTCGACGGAGCAGCGAAACTGTACGACTCTGCAATCATACATTTCCGGTCGAATGTTCCGCCTACAAGCAGTGATCTTTTCTCTCTATGTCGAATCTTTTCTCTCTATAATGTCGAATCTTTTCTCTCCTATGTCGAATCTTTTCTCTCTATAATGTCGAATCTTTTCTCTCCTATGTCGAATCTTTTCTCTCTATAATGTCGAATCTTTTCTCTCCTATGTCGAATCTTTTCTCTCTATAATGTCAAATCTTTTCTCTCTATAATGTCAAATCTTTTCTCTCCTATGTCGAATCTTTTCTCTCTATAATGTCAAATCTTTTCTCTCCTATGTCGAATCTTTTCTCTCTATAATGTCAAATCTTTTCTCTCCTATGTCGAATCTTTTCTCTCCTATGTCGAATCTTTCCTCTCCTATGTCGAATCTTTCCTCTCCTATGTCGAATCTTTCCTCTCCTATGTCGAATCTTTCCTCTCCTATGTCGAATCTTTTCTCTCTCCTATGTCGAATCTTTCCTCTCCTATGTCGAATCTTTTCTCTCCTATGTCGAATCTTTTCTCTCCTATGTCGAATCTTTTCTCTCCTATGTCGAATCTTTCCTCTCCTATGTCGAATCTTTTCTCTCCTATGTCGAATCTTTTCTCTCCTATGTCGAATCTTTCCTCTCCTATGTCGAATCTTTCCTCTCCTATGTCGAATCTTTCCTCTCCTATGTCGAATCTTTTCTCTCTATAATGTCAAATCTTTTCTCTCCTATGTCGAATCTTTTCTCTCTATAATGTCGAATCTTTTCTCTCCTATGTCGAATCTTTTCTCTCCTATGTCGAATCTTTTCTCTCTATAATGTCAAATCTTTTCTCTCTATAATGTCAAATCTTTTCTCTCCTATGTCGAATCTTTTCTCTCCTATGTCGAATCTTTTCTCTCTATAATGTAAAATCTTTTCTCTCCTATGTTGAATCTTTTCTCTATAATGTCAAATCTTTTCTCTCCTATGTCGAATCTTTCCTCTCCTATGTCGAATCTTTCCTCTCCTATGTCGAATCTTTTCTCTCCTATGTCGAATCTTTCCTCTCCTATGTCGAATCTTTCCTCTCCTATGTCGAATCTTTTCTCTCCTATGTCGAATCTTTTCTCTCCTATGTCGAATCTTTTCTCTCCTATGTCGAATCTTTCCTCTCCTATGTCGAATCTTTCCTCTCCTATGTCGAATCTTTCCTCTCCTATGTCGAATCTTTCCTCTCCTATGTCGAATCTTTTCTCTCTATAATGTCAAATCTTTTCTCTCCTATGTAGAATAATCTTGGACTAATAGAGTTATGGTTAGGCACATTCGACCACAGGTTCGATAGACACAGATTGTTATTGTCAGCGTCACGTCAAATCTCCTATCTATATCGAACTGTTGTAGCAACGAAAACGAAAATAAAGCATTTGTTTATGTCGGATCTTTCGGTTTTTGGATTCTGTGCTTTCGTTTTCGTTTGTTAAAACGATAACGAAAATAGCTGAAATTCGGACGAAAATGCATTCGGACGAAAACGAATGCACATGTCTATTGCTGACTGGCTTGTGACCTGACTATCCTGCTGTCTCCCGTCTATGCCTATGCCTGATCTGCCTGACCGTTACCGACCCAGCTTGTCTGACCTTGCATCCTGCTCATCCAGCCTGCTACAGCTCTCAGTCCAGCAAGTTCTCATCTGGCTTTTGCTTCCAGCTGCTTACCACAGTCTGCTGGCAGCCAGGCTCCATGCCATCTCATCTGCCACCAGCCTGCTCTGCTGCTACATCCACCTTCTGACTGTTGCCTTGAAGACTACTGGGCTGATTACAGGCATTCATACCTCGCCATGCTCCTGTGGCTGCTGTCTCATTACCAGTGACCCCAGAGCCGGAGCTGTACGAGAGGCCTTCCTCTGCACATCAGGCTCACAGACCAGGTACCTGAAACATAGATTTATTTATAGTATTGAAAGCTGCTCCCCTTCCCAATTCACAGCCCATCGCAGACTTGCAGTTGCAGTTGTGCATGGTAGCCAATCAACTTCTAACTTCAGCTAGTTTAATTAGGATTTTTACATAAAAACTGGAGGCTGATTGGTTTCTATGCAGAACTGTGCCAGATTTTGCACTCTGTATGTCAATATGCACACTCCCTTGAATAATCTTAGTCAGAGGGCATTGTTAACTCTCAAAGCCGGCTTTTAAGTGGCAGTACCTCTGGGTGATCCTGGCTAAGTTTGGCTTTGGGGACAACTTTATCACATTGGTCTGACTTCTATACCAAGGCCCTCAGGCTAGTATTAGGGAAGCCGGAAGGACCTCACATCCTTTCCAATTAGGGAGGGGCATTAGACAAGGGTGCCCGCTGTCCTCCCTCTTATTAGCTATAGCCATAGAACCCCTGGTGCCACTAATCTGACCCATCCAGGCAATGTGGGATTCCAATTTGGTGAGCTAAGAGAAGATCCTGCTTTATGCAGATGACATGCTTTTTTTTGCTGGGTGACACTTCTTCCTATCTGAAAGCTATGTTCACTATATCCACTTTTGGGGTTTACTCCGATATCAAAATCAGTTGGACTAAGTCAACCCTTATGCTCTTGGATGGGACCTATGATCAGCCAATTGCCGCCTCCTGCCTCATACTAACAACCTCATCCCTTAAATATCTTGGCATACAAATTTCCTCTGATCTAGCTACATATTTCCATACCAATATAGTCCCCTTAACCCCTTCCTTACTGGGCCATAGTCATATGACGCTGGCAGGAACCCTCCCTTCCTCCGGGTGGACGTCTTTTCTTATGCCCCATACACACGATCATTTTTAATGTCATTTTTAAAACTGACGTTTTTCTCGTCATTTTTTTTCTTGTTTCCTCTCAAGCCTGTCTTGCGTACACACCATCATTTTAAAAAATGTTCAAGAAAAGCGCAGTGACGTACACCACGTATGACGGCACTATAAAGGGGAAGTTCCGTTCGAATGGCGCCACCCTTCATGTTAGTAACGTTTTTTGAGAGACGATTCGCTCTTTTCAGTCTAGTGCTTTTCAGTCCGTTACAGCATGACGAATGTACTATCTCCATTACGAACGCTAGTTTTACCAGAACGAGCGCTCCCGTCTCATACTTGATTCTGAGCATGCGCATTTTTTTTCACGTCGTTAAAGCATACACACTATCGTTTTTCACGTCGTTAAAAAAAACGACATGAAAAACGACGTGAAAAAAGAGAGCATGTTCGAAATTTTTTATGCCCGTTTTTCACGTCGTTAAAAATGCTCTGGAGCCTACACACGATCATTTTTAATGGCCATTTTTTTTAATGGCATTTTTAACGGCATGAAAAATGATCGTGTGTATGGGGCATAACCGGCCGTCTAGGGCGCGCGGTCGCCAGTGGCGGCGCACCTGCGGCACCGCTCGTGACCCGGTGCGCGTGCCCGGGTCACGGCAGGAGTGTGGATCTGTGTGTTTAAACACACAGATCCACCTCCTGTCAGAGGTGAGGAGACCGATGTGTGTTCCCAGTACAGAGGAACACAGATCGGTCTCCTCCCCTTGTGAGTCCCCCCCCCCTACAGTTAGAATCACTCAATAGGGAACATATTAAGCCCTTCAGCGCCCCCTAGTGTTAACCCCTTCCCTGCTAGTCACATTTACACAGTAATCAGTGCAGTTTTATAGCACTAATCGCTGTATAAACGTGAATGGTCCCAAAAACGTGTCAAAAGTGTCCGATATGTCCATCGCAATGTCACGGTCACAATAAAAATCGCAGATCGCCGCCATTACTAGTAAAAAAATAAAAATAAATAAAAATGCCATAAACCTATCCCCTATTTTGTAGACGCTATAACTTTTGCGCAAACCAATCAATATACGCTTATTGCGATTTTTTTTTACCAAAAATATGTAGAAGAATAAATATCGGCCTAAAGTGAGGAAAAACATTTTTTTTTTTTTTTAAATTGTGATATTTATTAAATCAAAAAGTAAAAAATATTGTGTTTTTTCCAAAATTGTCGCTCCTCTTTTGTTTATAGCGCAAAAAATAAAAACCGCAGAGATGATCAAATTCCACCAGACGAAAGCTCTATTTGTGGGAGAAAAAAAACATAAAGATTTAATTTGGGTACAGTGTTGCATGACCGCGCAATTGTCATTCAAAGTGCAACAGCGCTGAAAACTAAAAATTGGTCTGGGCAGGAAGGGGGTGAAAATGCCCTGTATGGAAGTGGTTAAAGATGAGCTTCAGTCTCCCTCCAAAAAATGAAAAGTCAGCAGCTACAAATACTGTAGCTGCTGACTTTTGAATTCAAGGACACTTACCTGTCCAGGGTTTCATCGATGTCCACACTCAAGCCAATTCTTCGATCAGTATTTTAGGTAAGGGAAACCAGCAGCGAAGCCTTCTGGGTTCACTGCTGGTGTCCTACTGTGCATGTGCAAGCAGCGCTGTGCTTTGCAAATGGTCTCAGAAAGCTGTGTGTCCCAGAAAGCTGTGGGGGAAATGAGGAGGGGGCTGGACATCCTCACAGATCACCGCAGCAATCTATAACCCAAAAGTGGGAGCAAGTTCCTGTAAAATGAGGAAAAAACAAGGTACCCCCCCCCCCCCACCAAAAAAAGTGCCAAATGTGGAGGGGGGAGGATGCAAACAAACATTTTGGGTGAAGTTCCACTTTAAAGAAAAAAGAAAGAAAAAATTCATACTGGCTGTTGTCTTATGCTAGCTGAAACTGTCTTTTTACTTTGGGCAACTATATGGAAAACTTCTTCCCTTGTGTGATGAAGCCTAAAGGGGGTTTTACCCTTCTTGGACCTTAACAGATCATCTGTTTTTACATCAGACAAAGGCAGAAGGCTGCTGGAGCTGCCAGAATTGATTGACCATATTTTCCACAGTGGACCTCCAGTCCTTTCTTTTATATTGAATACAGAAAGTTTTCTTTTAAAAATATTACAGAGCAACTAAGGACTTTTCAGTTTATTCAGTCCAACTTTTTCTTTGTAGAAGCTCCAAAGGTATAATTTGTCTTTCGTATCCCATGCACATGAAAACCTATCAAAACCTGCAGACATTGCAAGTATTGAAGATGAGCAGCCTTAGATTAGTCCTAAGTGTGGTTGGAAGGGAAGACACTATTTGGTTTACTTTTTTAACAGTGCCAACATCAATGATGCAAGAGAGACAATAACACACAATAGCTCACAACAACATATCAGATTTAACTTTTCTGTAATGAAGTCACTAAAAAAACATTTAGTATTTTATGGGTTACTGAATTTCACACCTTGCTCATTGTCTTATTAAATAACCATACATTTTGACACAATGTACTAAGTGTTGTAAGCAAACAGTTCTACACTCAACTAGAACAGTTGGCTTTGTGAAACACTGTAAGAAGTATACTGTTTTCTAGTCTGACCTGTTCCACATCTGAATTGATGGCATTCCCTGCTGTGTTTATTTATTGCGTGTTCCAAGAAGCAGGGGGCAAGCCAGCTCTTGGCTGCTATAAAATAAGTTGGTATTGTAAAATCTTTTCATAATAAGAAAAAGTGGAATCTTACCACAAAAAAGAAGCACAAAAAACACTTAAACCTAACATGCCCTGCTGCATGTGTCATGAATAGAGTTGAGCGGGTAGCTGGATATTCGGGTCCGGCGGGTTCGGCCGAACTTCGGAAAAAAGTTCGGATTCGGGACCGAACTTTAACCCGAACCCGGACCCGGACCCGGACCCCATTGAAGTCAATGGGGACCCGGACTTCTGACGACTAAAAAGGCTCTAAAAAAGTAATGGAAAGGGCTAGAGGGCTGCAAATGGCAGCAAAATGTTGTTAAGAACATGGCAAGTGCTCTGCAAACAAATGTGGATAGGAAATAACTTAAAAGAACATAAAAAAAATAAAAAAATATGCTGGAGGCCCGATTTTCAGCAGAAGAGGTACAGGAAGTCATTAAGAACCTCAGAAACTCAACGGCACGATGCGACACATATGGTGGGAATGCCCCAGAATACGCCCTTTCTGGAATAAATTATTTAATTTAATGGATAAGCTAGTGGGAAAATAAAATACTTTGAAATAAAAATGTAGCGGGGTGCTAAATTTAAGGAAAGTGTTTGAGTGGTAAATAGGCTCAAATACCCTAATTCTGTAGGATTCATGGACCATTTTGTCCTCGGGGGACAGTATTGGTGTGCAGTTCCCTGCGGCCTACAGGTGGCGCCTTTTGTGTCCCCTCTTGGCAGTAGTACAGCGGGGCGGGGAACCTGCTGTGCATGCCAGGAGAGCATATAAAAGGGGCAGACCTTTGGCCTGGGGGCTGATGTCCAGTGGGGTCCGCGCCCAGGTGCCTTCGGCCTGGGTGCATGTGTTCCTGTTCCATCTCGGGCACCTTTAGCCCGGGGTGAGGTACTATCCTGGAGTTCTTGCTGCCCTGGGTATGGAGGCATAGGGGCGGGAGTAAAGCCTGGAGTCCAGAGCCGCCTCGTGTAGGGGACCCTGTTCCAGGGAAGGGAGGATCATTCTGATGGACCGATGCGGGAGTCACGGTGAAGGAATGGTCTGTTGACTCCCTGGAGAGATGTCTTCCCCTTAATATGGGCTAGGTTCGTAGAAGGAGAAGCTCAAGGTCACCTTGACTGTATCAGAGGCCTTATTCAACCGGCCCGTGGCAGGGGCCTTATACACCCTGGTCTGTGGCTGAGACCAAAGTTCTCCAGGCCCGTGGCAGGGGCCTTATACACCCTAGTCTGTGGCAGAGACCAAAGTTCTCCAGGTCTGTGGCAGGGGCCTTGTACACCCGGTCTGTGGCAGAGACCAACCTCAATGTCTGTGGCAGAGACCGTGCGCCAAAAACTGTTTGAGAAACCTAAGCAGTGAAGTGAATGTGCTACGTTTGTGCCTGGACCTCCTCCACACCTTAAGCTGTCCTGTTTCTTTGCTCTAACCTTTTCTATCTGAGTACAGTTTATTTTGCCATGAGAGAATAAGAGTTGGAGTTTCAGCTGGTGTGGACATTGACTTTACTGGCAATTAAAGGACTTGCCTCTACCTACAGTAGAGGTGAGAATCATCCTCTGGAGGAGTTTTGACTCCGGCTGTGGACACGGCCCGTCAAGTACACCGCTCAACCTCTTTATATAGGAGGATACGGGCTGGTAGTGCGGTGTGCATTTCTCCCTCCTGCGAAGAGCCAACAACATAAAGGCAGGTAAGGGGGAAAGGATCTGTGCGCTACAAAAAAATAAAATAAAAATTTTAATCTTGGCCTAGCAGGACGAGGTCCATATGGAGTAGGAGGTTGAGGTGGCGGTGGATGTGGCTGTGTAGGTGGAAGCGGCGGTGGAGGAGGACGAGGTAGCCAACACTGGTTCAAAAATACAACAATGGCTGGGTAAGGCCGGTGATGTGTCGAATTCTGTCCCCTGTCGAATAGTGTCCGCCCTGTACTGCGCTTGCTGAGTATGTAGGACAAGGGGATTTCAAAAATCTCCCAAGACTAACGGCGCCTGCGTGTTGAGTTCAGGTGAAGGCCACACCATCCGTGGTTCAAGCCGAGCCAAGCAAGGCCGCGATCGAAGTGAGCCCGTGAGGGGCCCTGTTACTATGTGCTACCGTATGTCCTCTTGGATGGTGGGGCTTGAACCTGCACTCACAGCGCAGGCGCCGTTCATCTTCGGAGATTTTGTGAATCTCCTTGTCCTCTGTACTGCGCAAGCGCTGCGCCTGCGCAGTACGGGCCGGGCACAATCCGATGGCCGGACAGTTTGTCACAACACCGGTATACATGTCTATTCTGCACAAGGTACGGACAAGTCCTGTGGGATCCATGCCTGGTTCATTTTAATGAACGTGAGCTTGTCCACATTGGCTCTGGACAGGCGGCTGCGCTTGTCTGTGATAACGCCCCCTGCCGTGCTAAATACACGTTCAGATAATACACTGGCTGCAGGGCAGGCCAGCACCTCCAAGGCATAAACGGCAAGCTCAGGCCATGTGCCCAATTTGGAGACCCAGAAGTTAAAGGGGGCAGACCCGTCATCCAGTACGTGTAGGCCTGTGGACACATACTGCTCAACCATGTTGGTGAAATGCTGCCTCCTGCTAAGACGTTCCATCTCAGCTGGTGGTGCTGGTTGTTGTGGCGTGCTGACAAAGCTTTTCCACATTTCGGCCATGCTAACCCTGCCATCTGAGGTGCTGCCGGTGCCCCGGCTGCGTTGGCGACCTCTTCCTCCTCCTCTGCCTTCGCCTTGTGCTTCCACCGTACGCCCGCTGTCAGGTGGGAATGCCACCAGTAGCGCGTCTACCAGCGTGCGCTTGTACTCGCGCATCTTACGATCCCACTCCAGTGAGGGAATTAAGGACGGTACGTTGTCCTTGTAACGGGGATCCAGCAGGGTGGCCACCCAGTAATCAGCACCAGTTAAAATGTGGGCAACTCGGCTGTCTTTGCGGAAACACTGCAGCATGTAATCGCTCATGTGTGCCAGGCTGCCCAGAGGCAAAGAAAAGCTGTCCTCTGTGGGAGGTGTATCGTCTGTGTCCTCTGTATCCCCCCAGCCACGCACCAGTAATGGCCACGAGCTGGTCTGAGTGCCACCCTGCTGTGAACATGGCTCCTCCTCCTCCTCCTCCATCTCCTCCTCCACCTCGTCATCCTCCAGAACTGTGCCCTTTCTGCCGGACAATTGTGTACCTGGCGTTTGTTGGTGCAGGAACCCACCCTCGTAGCCACTTGTGAAAGACTGCCCTGAAAGCCTTTGAAATGATCCCGCTTCCTCCTCCTCCTCCTCATCCTCCTGTGCCACATCCTCTTCCATCATCGCACGAAGCGTTTTTTCAAGGAGGCATAGAACTGGGATAGTAACGCTGAGAACGGCGTCATTGGCACTGGCCATGTTGGTGGAGTACTCGAAACAGCGCAACAAGGCACACAGGTCTCGCATGGAGGCCCAGTTATTGGTGGTGAAGTGGTGCTGTTCCGCAGAGCGACTCACGCGTGATTGCTGCAGCTGAAACTCCACTATTGCCTGCTGCTGCTCGCACAGTCTGGCCAGCATGTGCAAGGTGGAGTTCCACCTTGTGGGCACGTCACATATGAGGCGGTGAGCAGGAAGGCCGAAGTTACGCTGCAGCGCTGACAGGCGAGCAGCAGCAGGGTGAGAACGCCGAAAGTGCGCACAGACAGCCCGCACTTTCTGCAGCAGCTCTGGCATATTGGGGAAATTATGAAGGAACCTCTGGACCACCAAGTTCAGCACATGCGCCAGGCAAGGGATGTGCGTCAAACCGGCTAGACCCAGAGCTGCTACGAGATTTCGCCCATTATCGCACACCACCAGGCCGGGCTTGAGGCTCACTGACAGCAACCACTCATCGGTCTGTTGTTCCATGTCCCTCCACAACTCCTGCGCGGTGTGGGGATTTTCCCCCAAACAGGAAAGTTTTAAAACTGCCTGCTGTCGTTTACCCCTGGCTGTGCTGAAGTTGGTGGTGAAGGTGTTACGCTGAATGGATGAGGAGGCGGTAGAGGATGAGGAAGCGGAGAAGGAGGAGTTAGCAACAGGAGGCAAACTGAAGCGCCCTGCAATCCTCGGTGGTGGAAGGACATGCGCCAAACCGCTATCTGCCTCAGGCCCAGCCGCCACTGCATTTACCCAGTGTGCTGTTAGGGAGATATAACGTCCCTGACCGTGCTTACTGGTCCACGCATCCGTAGTTAGGTGGACCTTGCCACAGATGGCGTTGCGCAGTGCACACCTGATTTTGTCCCCCACCTGGTTGTGCAGGGAAGGGATGGCTCGCCTGGAAAAGTAGTGGCGGCTGGGCACGACGTACTGCGGGACAGCCAATGCCATCAGGCTTTTAAAACTCTGCGTCTCCACCAGACGGAATGACAGCATTTCAAAGGCCAGGAATTTTGAAATGCTGGCATTCAGGGCCAGGGATCGCGGGTGGCTAGGGGGGTACTTCCTCTTCCGCTCCAATGTTTGGGAGATAGAGAGCTGAACGCTTCTATGAGACATTGTGGAGATGGTTGGTGACCCAGGTGGTAGTGTTGCTGGCAGATCCTCTGTTTGCGGGGTGACAGGTGCCACTGTCACTACAGAGGTGGATGAAGAGGCCGAGACTGCAGCAGAAGAGGAAGCAGGAGGAGCCAGAGACCTTTCTTGGTTTTTGAGGTGTCTACTCCACTGCAGCTCGTGCTTTGCACTTAGATGCCTGGTCATGCAGCTTGTGCTCAGGTTGAGAACGTTTATGCCTCGCTTCAGGCTCTGATTGCACAGCGTGCAAACCACTCGTGTCTTGTCATCAACACACTGTGTGAAGAACTGCCACGCTAGGGAAGTCCTTGGACCTGGCTTTGGTGTGCTCGGTCCCTTGCTGCGTTGGGCAGTAGCAGATGTACTGTCTAGGGGACGAATGCTCCGTTTTTGCACCCTGCTCCCTCTTCTGCTGTGCTGGTGGCTCTGTGCGACCACCGCCTCTTCCTCCGAACTACACTGGTCACCTGCATAATGTTGATTCCATGTGGGGTCGAGGACCTCATCGTCCTCCACATCATCTTCCACCCAGTCTTCACCCCTGCCCTCCATGTCTGTCTGCACAATTGCGAAAGCAGCAGCAGTTGGCACCTGTGTTTCGTCATCATCCGAGACGTGCTGCGATGGTCCTCCCATGTACCCATCATGAAACATAAGTGGTTGGGCATCGGTGCACTCAATCTCTTCCACTTCTGGGGCAGGGCTAGGTGGATGGCCCTGGGAAACCCTGCTAACAGAGTCATCGAAAAGCAGAAGAGACTGCTGCATGATTTGGGGCTCAGACTGCTTGGCTGATTTGCAAGGGGGTGAGGTGAAAGACTGATGGACATGGGCTTCAGGTGCCAACTCTGATCTTTCATCAGAAGAGTGGGTGGGAGACAATGTGAAGGAACCCGAGGCACTGTCAGCAACCCAATCTACTATCGCCTGTACTTGTCCTGGCCTAAACATTGGTACAGCCTCATTAGGCGCGACAAAATACCGCCGCAGGCTCGGTCGCCTACTCGCACCTGAGGAAGGTGTTTCACTTGTGCGTGTAGCTGGCACAGATCCACCACGTCCTCTCCCTGCAACAGGAGCTCCACCAGCAGCACCACGACCGGGGCCACCACGTCCCTTTGACCTTCCCCTCATATTTTCCAAATTTAGGATCTTGCCCTAAATGGCGTTTTTTGGAAGACCACAACACACCCACAGTATTTAACCGCTGAAACGCACAGCTACAGAACTGCAGAAAATGCTATTCAAAAAAAAAAAGTTGTTTTTTTAGTATAGCACAGTACAAGGAAAATATATAGAAATTGTTTATTTCACACACCTCCAGATGTGTATTTCACACTGCAAAATATTTTCTGTGGCCCTAAATGGCGTTTTTTGCCAGACCACAACACACCCACAGCACGTAACCGCTGAATCGCACAGCTACAGAAAATGCTATTCAAAAAAAAAGGTTGTTTTTTTTAGTATAGCACTGTACAAGAAGAATATATAGAAATTGTATATTTTACACACCTCCAAGATGTGTATTTCACACTGCAAAATATTTTCTGTGGCCCTAAATGGCGTTTTTTGGAAGAGCACAACACAACCACAGTATTTAACCACTGAATCGCACAGCTATAGAAGTGCAGAGAATGCTATTCAAAAAAAATGTTGTTTTTTTTAGTATAGCACTGTACAATATATAGAAATTGTTTATTTTACACACCTCCAGATGTGTATTTCACACTGCAAAATATTTTCTGTGGCCCTAAATGGCGTTTTTTGGAAGAGCACAACACAACCACAGTATTTAACCACTGAATCGCACAGCTATAGAAGTGCAGAGAATGCTATTCCAAAAAAATGTTGTTTTTTTTAGTATAGCACTGTACAATATATAGAAATTGTTTATTTCACACACCTCCAGATGTGTATTTCACACTGCAAAATATTTTCTGTGGCCCTAAATGGCGTTTTTTGGAAGAGCACAACACAACCACAGTATTTAACCACTGAATCGCACAGCTATAGAAGTGCAGAGAATGCTATTCAAAAAAAATGTTGTTTTTTTTAGTATAGCACTGTACAATATATAGAAATTGTTTATTTTACACACCTCCACATGTGTATTTCACACTGCAAAATATTTTCTGTGGCCCTAAATGGCGTTTTTTGCCAGACCACAACACACCCACAGCACGTAACCGCTGAATCGCACAGCTACAGAAAATGCTATTCAAAAAAAAAGGTTGTTTTTTTTAGTATAGCACTGTACAAGAAGAATATATAGAAATTGTATATTTTACACACCTCCAAGATGTGTATTTCACACTGCAAAATATTTTCTGTGGCCCTAAATGGCGTTTTTTGGAGGAGCACAACACAACCACAGTATTTAACCACTGAATCGCACAGCTATAGAAGTGCAGAGAATGCTATTCAAAAAAAATGTTTTTTTTTTTAGTATAGCACTGTACAATATATAGAAATTGTTTATTTTACACACCTCCAGATGTGTATTTCACACTGCAAAATATTTTCTGTGGCCCTAAATGGCGTTTTTTGGAAGAGCACAACACAACCACAGTATTTAACCACTGAATCGCACAGCTATAGAAGTGCAGAGAATGCTATTCAAAAAAAATGTTGTTTTTTTTAGTATAGCACTGTACAATATATAGAAATTGTTTATTTTACACACCTCCACATGTGTATTTCACACTGCAAAATATTTTCTGTGGCCCTAAATGGCGTTTTTTGCCAGACCACAACACACCCACAGCACGTAACCGCTGAATCGCACAGCTACAGAAAATGCTATTAAAAAAAAAAGGTTGTTTTTTTTAGTATAGCACTGTACAAGAAGAATATATAGAAATTGTATATTTTACACACCTCCAAGATGTGTATTTCACACTGCAAAATATTTTCTGTGGCCCTAAATGGCGTTTTTTGGAAGAGCACAACACAACCACAGTATTTAACCACTGAATCGCACAGCTATAGAAGTGCAGAGAATGCTATTCAAAAAAAATGTTGTTTTTTTTAGTATAGCACTGTACAATATATAGAAATTGTTTATTTTACACACCTCCACATGTGTATTTCACACTGTAATTTATTTTCTGTGGCCCTAAATGGCGTTTTTTTGAAGAGCACAACAACCCCAACAGTATATAACCGCTGAATCGCACAGCTGCAGAGGCCAGAGAATGCTATTCAAAAATAATGTTGTTTTTTCACACACCTCCAGATGTGTATTTCACACTGCAAAATATTTTCTGTGGCCCTAAATGGCGTTTTTTGGAAGAGCACAACACACCCACAGTATATAACCGCTGAATCGCACAGCTGCAGAGAATGCTATTCAAAAAAAAGTTTTTTTTTTTTTTTTTAGTATAGCATAGTACAAGAAAAATATATAGAAATTGGTTATTTCACACAACTAGAGATATACACTGCAAAATATTTTTTTTGCCCAAAAATAGGTCTTTTTTGCGCACAACAAAGTGCCTTTTTTTTTTTTGCAACAGCACAATAAAGTGCCTTTTTTTTTTTTTGGGGCCCAAAAATGGGTCTTTTTAGCAAAAGCACAATAAAGTGCCTTTTTTTTTTTTTCTGCCCGAAATGGGTCTTTTAGCAAGAGCACAATACAGCCACTAAATGGAATAGGTGTATCACTCAACGTAATGCAGTGCTGGTGCACTGAGCTTGCAACACAAACAGATAAACCTATGCAGATCGCTGAGCTATTATATCTCTCAATCTGGACTCCTATCTAAATCTCTCTCCCTGAAAGCACAAACAGGATCCTGCCCCTACACTACACTACACTGTCTCTCTATCTTTTCTATCAGTAGATTGCAGAATCAGGACTAACTCCTATCATATAATTCTCTCCCTCACAGCAACAGCAGCCAGGATCCTTTCCCTACACTGTCTAAAAGCAGAGTGACGATCTGTGCTGTGTGCCTCTTGCTTATATAGAAGCTGGTCACATGCTGGGTCACATGTTGCACTGACCAATCACAGCCATGCCATTAGTAGGCATGGCTATGATGGCTTCTAAGGGCACACCAGCTAATCAAATGGTGATTGGCTGGCCCCTGAAGCATTTCTAACTGCGCCATTAAATTCCCGAATCCGGACCCGAACCCGGACTTTAGCGCAAAATCCGGGTCCGGGGTCGGGAAAAAGCCAAAATTCGGTACGGACCCGAACTTTACAGTTCGGGTCCGCTCAACACTAGTCATGAACCAACAGATAAGGGGATGGTACAGTCTGAACCTAGGTTTGGTCTGAACTTTGGCTGTTTAAATTAATGTCAATGTACTTTTGGCCATTTGGCAACTTGTTTGGTAGGAGTTGAGCCTCATAAATAAAAGTGGTATTTCTATTGCTTCTATATATGACAGCTTCCAGATGTTGATAGTTCCTAAGAAAGTAGAGGGTCCAGGCACCCGCTATAACCCAAGATACCACCCCTGTCACTGCCACATTGCTTATATGGATAGGAATCCCAGGGTACAGAAACAAAAGGGCAAAGTTAGCAGTGACATCACTGCCTAAATCAGGTCACTGGCCATATTTTGGCAGTAATGTCATAAATATCCTTGCCCCTTACTTTACATAGCTGATGACAGGGAACTACTGTATCTTTGGCTGAGCAGAATTGTCGAGATTAGTTGTGTCTGGTGGGTCCAATAGGTTTTTAATTTCAGTCTGTGAGCATTTGAATTTAATGATGGATTTAGTTGACCCAGGCGTTGGGACCTGAGTTTTTTAATCCAATAGCTAATCTGGAAAAATATACCTCAAACGTATGCTTTCTGAACATCCCAGAGGGTGAAACAGGCAATGTCTCCCGTATCATTCTGTTTAAAGTAAAGGTGCAGGGCTGTAGTAATGGTTTGCACATTCTCTGGGTCTGAAAGAAGATGGGCATTTAATCTCCAAAGAGGAGTGACCGATGGGGTCCTCGAACCAGAGAGTTGCAGCATAACAGGGTTGTGATTGGACCAGATTATGGTTTCTATGAGGAAGAGGCAACAAGCAGAAGTGTCCATCTATCAACAACAAACATATCTATTCTTGAATAAGAACGACCTGAGGTGAAGAAGAAAGAATAATCCTTTACAGACCCATGGTGGCATCTTCAAACTTTATACAGACTATACTTGTGAAACAAAGGATTTAAACAGGTGGAAGGTCGTCTGCATTTAGCAGTGGTATCCATAGCGGAATCAGCAATATATCAGTTAAAATCTCAGCCTATGATAAGATGCCCTTGATGGTACTGATGAATCTGTTTCCGAATTTTCTTCAAAAACAAGGTCGGTTTAACATTTGAAGCATAATTATTCAAGAGAGTATATAACACATTATCAATAGTACATACCAATATAAGATATCTATCGTGGTCATCTTAAATGCTTACGTTAAAAAATAAGAGAGTCATTAATAAATATAAGTATACAGTCTATTTTCTTGTCAGCAATAGCCATAAATATCTGTGAAAACCTCTTAAGAGAGAGTTGTGGAGGCGCACTCTTAGGAAAGTGAGTTTCTTGCAGAAACACAACGTCTCCTCGTAGGGATTAGATTTCCCCTTGAAGAGCTTTTCGTTTGTGGGGGCTGTTAAGGCCCTTTACATTAGAGGAGATGATTTTAGGTGCCATGAAAAACAGTTGAGGAGCCATGAGAATCACAAGACATCAATGATTGAGAAAAAAAAGTAATATATGCATACACCATACATTTGGAGATGCCAGATGAGAGGGTAAGAGAATGCAGAGATGGCTGTGGAGATAAATATAGGCGTTTATAAGTTGAAGCTGCGAAGATGACATGCCCAAGGTAAAACAGAAGATAATAAGGTAAAATAAAAACAAGATCCAAAGAAAAAGTAAAAAAACAACTTGAAACAAACACCTAGAATTATGAGCAACAAAAGATCTTTATTGCAGAGGCTGGGGAAGGGGGTGTGTTAGAAAATGAAATGTCCACCGTCCACCGTCATGGCAGATGGTTGCCAAGGGAGAAAAGACCATAGGGCTTATATCCTACAGATATGATAGAGTACAAACCAGAGGTTACGTAGTGGTTTAAGACCAGTCCATGGGAATCCTAGATAAATAAGATATAGGCCTTAGAAGATTTTAGCATGTACCATGTCTAAGGGGGGGTACTATCATCCTAGGAAATGTAATCATCAGGGGGGTTTAGGGGTGCCCCCACTGTGCCCCCAAAGGGGAGTTAATGGACTATCTTGGTATCCAAAGATTACAAACACATTATTAAAAAAGCATAACGTTTCATTTGCACATGGTTTAAAAGAAAGACACATGTCTATATATAAAAAAAAAACATCAATTAAAGCAACATCTTCAAGAACATTCTTATTCCAAGCTAATATTGCTGGTAATATGATGTCCTCAGACTTAGACTAAGGGCATCCAATGTGATTACTTGTAGACTTGGCCTTGTGGTTTTGATTATTTTCGTGTTGGAATGTCCACGTACGTCCCATGCGCAGCTTCCTGGCTGATGAATGCAAATGTTCGTCCAGTATTTTGATAACATACTGCATTCATCTTGTCATCAATTTTAACCAAATTTCCTGTGCCTTTGTAGCTCACACATCCCCAAAACATCAGCGATCCACCTCTGTGTTTCACAGTAGGAATGGTGTACCTTTCATCATAGGTCTTGTTGACTCCTCTCCAAAGGTAGCGTTTATGGTTGTGGCCAAAAAGCAACATTTTGGTCTTATCACTCAAAATGACTTTGTGCCAGAAGGTTTGAGGCTTGTCTCTGTGTTGTTTGGCGTATTGTAAGCGGGATACTTTGTGGCATTTGCGTAGTAATGGCTTTTTTTTTGGCAACTCGACCATGCAGCTCATCTTTCTTCAAGTGCCTCCTTATTGTGCATCTTGAAACAGCCACACCACATGTTTTCAGAGAGTCCTGTATTTCACCTGAAGTTATTTGTGGGTTTTTCTTTGCATCCCGAACAATTTTCCTGGCAGTTGTGGCTGAAATTTTTGTTGGTCTACCTAACCGTGGTTTGGTTTCAACAGAACCCCTCATTTTCCACTTCTTGATTAGAGTTTGAACACTGCTGATTGGCATTCTCAATACCTTGGATATCTTTTTATATCCCTTTCCTGTTTTATAAAGTTCAACTACCTATTCCCACAGACCCTTTGACAATTCTTTTGCTTTCCCCATGACTCAGAATCCAGAAACATCAGTGCAGCACTGGATGAAAGATGCAAGGTCCTGTCAGGAGTCCAGTAACTCATTGACCTTTTATACACACACACTAATTACAAGCAAACAGATCACAGGTGAGGATGGTTACCTTTATTAGCCATTCAAACCCCTTTGTGTCAACTTGTGTGCATGTGATCAGGCCAAAATTACCAGGGTATGTAAACTTTTGATCAGGGTCACTTGGGTAGTTTCTGTTGTGATTATGATTTAATGCTTCCCTTCCCCACCCCCAAATACACAGCATGCTGCTATCTAAATGATATTCAGTAAGAGTTTACATCTACTTTAACATACTTTCCAGGGCCTACAAGACCTACACTCATTTCTCCCTATATTTGTCATCAGTGCTCCCTATGCTTTCCCTATCAAAGAAAAAGTGCATTGTGAATATGGCTGTTGTGACTTCACCCTTTTATAATGAGGTGACTGGCTCATCCAAAAACCCTTCTTATTGCATCTTCTGACATTATTGGAAAGGCCAACGAGTGGTTTATGCTTACAAAAAAATTTGATATGGCTAATTCCTACATAAATTCACCAGGAGTGCGAAACACGAACATACATGGTTTGCCTTGAACCCATGTGTCACATACCTGTTTGTGGAGCTCGAGATCGGGATGACCTCTTTCACATATCCCATCCCAGCACTCCTGTATGGTGCTAAGGTGTCACGTACCTGGTAGAGAAGCGGGAGTGCTGAGAGGGCTCTCCTTGCGGCTGAGTGCTCGATGTCCCTGAAGGTGGAAACAGGGAACACAAAGCCTAAAGAAGCAGGGATTGCTGGCTGTGCCACAGATGAGAGATGTGGGTATGGAGATCTCTCTGCACGTGGATACCAGATGAGGCAAGCAGTAGGACCCAGGAGAGCTTATGATTGTGCGGGCTGCACACAGCAGAAAGCAGGTTGCAGTGGTAAGTGCAGCAGGCTGGATACATCAAGTAAGGACAGCAGGCTGGGAACAGCAGGTAGGCACCAAGGCAGATCACAGCAGACAGGCAAAGCAGAAGGCATAGGCAGTGACAGATGCAAAAGTCAATGAGCCAGTGGTCAGCAGACAGGAGATCAGAGATGTAGTCAGGCAAGCTGAGGTCATACACAGGACAGGAGACAAGAGCAGATCGGTAGGCAATCCGAGGTCAAAGACGGGGGAGAGACAAGAGGTATCCAAGGGCAGGCCGGGTCGGTAACAGGTAATCAGAAGCATAAGCAAAACAAGGGAACAGGAAGTAGGAAGCTGAAGACCAGTCAGCAATGTTCATGTGCAACACTCTTTTAAAGGCCAGAGGGTGCCAGTATCTGTCATGCATTGCGCGCGCCGGTGTGCACAGCATTTTCCTCGAATAAGTGTGAGTGCATTCCTGCACAAACGGGCATGGGCATGTTAAAAATTGGCCACTGTGCCGGGCCTATGGGCAAATCTCCTCCAGCTAGTCTCCTGACATAGGGCTATGGAAGGGCGCATATGCCAACTGAAAGCAAACGTTTTTTTAGTTTTAAGTAGAGTGAAGAGGGATTACAACAATTGTATTGAGGTCTGTGTCCCCATTAGGGAGATTCACTGTGTCTGTCTGTCCCCTTTTTACTATTATCATCGAAAGCAAAAGTGAAAGAAAATCCCAAATTTGGAGTGGTAATCAGAACAGGAATAGTGGGCAATTCTTTCAATGGGGGGCACTAGTTCTGGTGACCCTGGTGACCACAAGGGATTTACGGTACCTCACATTGGAGGGATTTTCTCTCACTCACCTTTTTGGCTATGGGACAAGAAGTGAAGTGAAATCTTCCCAATGGGACACAGGTGGCCAAAAAAACCTGGCAGGGGTTATAACCTTCCCTTACACTACCCAAAATGGAAAAAAGTTTGCCTTTGGTTCTACTTTCATCTGCCACTGTGTGTGAGATGCTATAATCTACAAGATAAAGAAGAATAACATTCCCTGTTTGTACATAATTTGTACATAATTTACATCTAAAGTATCCCTTTTTACTGTTTGTGTTTTTTTTTTTTTCATTTCCCGTCACATTGTGTATGAGTGGTCTGAAAAGCACACAGGTATTTATCATGTAATTTCCCAAGCACTTGCCAAGCTGAACTTTTGTTACATTTAATTAGGAAGCCTTTAAACCAAGGGCTATTATGCAAGTGAGTTTCGTATTGTGCATTGTCAGCTGTGACCCATCATCTCAGCAGCACATGGTCACAATGTAAAGCCTGCTATATCCAGAAATGTTATATGCAGGAGTCCATTGTTTTTTTTCTTCAGTATTTCAGTATTATTTTCACAACCTGCATGAATTTGACAAACCTAAGGTAAAGACTATGCTTCTTATCGAAAAAGTCTAAGGAAACATGGATATAACATCATGACTACTTACACAAGCAGTGCCTAAGTATGCCCAAATCCAACCACAATTTCTCTGTATTTTTTTTTTATTATTAGTTTTAGATGGTGTGAGAAAATGTTTGAATCTCTGTCAAGTAGTATGTATTTGGTTAATAGTAGTGAAGATAAATATCCCCAGCAAGGTTTCAGACAGCAGTAAACTGTTGATAAAGGTTCTATCCATTCCCTACTCTATTAAAAACTTCAAAAACAGGTTTGGCTGTAGTTGGGCTTTATCAAAAAAATATTTATACAGTATATATAGCGATGAGATTCGGGTACAGGTCAGATGTGGATTTGTGATTGATCCAGCATGTTTGTTGTTGGAAGACTCGCCAACCTAATGCAGCCATTCGCCCCAATTCTCAGCTTCTGTATTGTAAACACAGAAGCAGAAATCCCATTTAAACATCATTAACCAAATATGGTCATTACTATATTTGGCCAATAACATTACCATGGATCCCCAATGCTGCGTTTACATTACCCGGGGTTCTGTCATTTATCAGTGGGAGTGTGGTGGGTAAACATTGTCAGGTAGTGGGACATTGTGAATGACAAGGATTACATTGCTGGACAGTGGAGATCACTTCACACAGAGTAGATGGAGGAACATCCAATCCCCAATCTCATCCACTAAATTGATGAAGAAATTTGTTTTTGGTTTAAAAATTTGGGATATGAATTATAGCAGAAAGTTTAATTTTTTTTTTTTTTTTTTTAATTGGCGCTCTTTGTTTATAGCACAAAAAATAAAAACTGCAGAGGTGAACAAATACCACCAAAAAAAGCTCTATTTGTGGGAAAAAAAGGACGTCAATTTTGTTTGCTGGTTTTGTTGGTACAGCGTCACATGACCGTACAATTTTCAGTTCAGTTAAAGTGATGCAGTGCCATATCGCAAAAAAATGTAATGGTCATGAAGGGGGCAAATCCTTCCGGGGCTGAAGTGGTTAATGCATTCTGTGCATTAAGATAAAAAGCCTTCTGTGTGCAGCAGCCCCCCTAATACTTACATGAGGTCCCTCTCTGTCCAGCGATGTTCACGTGTGTTTCAGCTGTCCGAGATTCTCCCTCCTGATTGTCTGAGACACCACAGCAGTGCTATTGGATGCCGCTGCTGTCAATCGAAGTCAGCTAGCCAATCAGGGGAAAGAGGGGGAAGGGCTGGGAGGGGGAACTGTGTCTGAATGGTTTCAGGGAGCTGTGACTCGGCTCGGGTGCCCCCATAGCAAGCTGCTTGCTGTGGGAAGACTGAACAGGAGGGAGGGGTCAGGAACACAGAAGAGGCACACAAGAAGAGGAGGATCCGGGCTGCTCTGTGCAAATCCACTGCAACAGAGCAGGTAAGTGTAACATGTTTATTACAGTATTTTTATATTTAAAAAAAAACAAGACTTTACAATCACTTTAATGAGGTTTGTGGCTAAGTTCAGGATTCATGGGCTTCACATTCGGTTTGAACCCGGTAACCAGCCAGGTTTGCTCATCCCTATATATTTTTGTTCAGATATCAGATTACCAATATTGCACAAAGCATTTTATGTGCCACTTATCTCACACTGTTCAAGAGTAGGCATATAAACTCAAAATAGTCTGTCAAATGCACTTATCAACTGTAAAATTAACATCATATTAACATCATATGTAAATCATATGTAAATCATTTAGTGGCACCATATTTGCAGAACAGGGGGAGAGATTAGGCTAGGGGTGTCTACAAGACATTTGCCTTTAGGCAACAAAGATCACTAGGTAACTGAATTTTCTGCTAACGTCTGTTTGAAAGTTTAAGATGGTTTACCCCTCTTGGACCTTCACTATGTTAATAGAAACCCCCATTGCATAGGCATCATATGCATAGATAAGAGCAATCTTCAAAAATGTATAAAACATTTTTTTTAAAGGTTTCACTATTTATCAAATAATAAAAAATAAATAAAAATATTAAGTGTGCTAAAATATTAATGCTTTAAAACTGAACAATACAAATAAACTTAAATTTGTGAAATTAACCTTGGGTATATGAGGTCTGCCCTAAAAAATAAAATAAAAAACAAAATAAAAAAAAACATCCTTTCCATTTCCTGTGTTTTTCTTATTTTTCTTCCTTCTTTTGTTTCTTCCATCTCTCAGTGCATGCTGCCAAACCTACCCACCACCACCTACCTGCACCTACACACCACAGGTTATGCACCACTAAAACCATACAAAGTCTGTAGATATTAGACATGTGCACACTGAAATATTTCGTTTCGGAATTTCGTTTTCGTCCAAAAAATAAATTTATTTAGTTACTCCCGAAATTCGTTTTTATTTATTTCGTTTTTCGTTAAAAATTGCATTCGTCCGAAAATCTGAATTAATTAAGGTCGAATCTGTCATTGAAGGCTTATGGTGTCTGTCGAATGTTCAAAGAAGATTCGACGGAGCAGCGAAACTGTACGACTCTGCAATCATACATTTCCGGTCTAATGTTCCGCCCACAAGCAGTGATCTTTTCTCTCCTATGTCGAATCTTTTCTCTCTATAATGTCAAATCTTTTCTCTCCTATGTCGAATCTTTTCTCTCTATAATGTCGAATCTTTTCTCTCCTATGTCGAATCTTTTCTCTCTATAATGTCAAATCTTTTCTCTCCATAATGTCAAATCTTTTCTCTCCTATGTCGAATCTTTTCTCTCCTATGTCGAATCTTTTCTCTCTATAATGTCAAATCTTTTCTCTCTATAATGTCAAATCTTTTCTCTCTATAATGTCGAATCTTTTCTCTCTATAATGTCAAATCTTTTCTCTCCTATGTCGAATCTTTTCTCTCCTATGTCGAATCTTTTCTCTCCTATGTCGAATCTTTCCTCTCCTATGTCGAATCTTTCCTCTCCTATGTCGAATCTTTCCTCTCCTATGTCGAATCTTTCCTCTCCTATGTCGAATCTTTCCTCTCCTATGTCGAATCTTTCTCTCCTATGTCAAATCTTTTCTCTCTATAATGTCGAATCTTTTCTCTCTATAATGTCGAATCTTCTCGCCTATGTCGAATCTTTCCTCTCCTATGTCGAATCTTTTCTCTCCTATGCCAAATCTTTTCTCTCTATAATGTCGAATCTTTTCTCTCTATAATGTCGAATCTTCTCTCCTATGTCGAATCTTTTCTCTCCTATGTCGAATCTTTCTCTCCTATGTCAAATCTTTTCTCTCTATAATGTCGAATCTTTTCTCTCCTATGTAGAATAATCTTGGACTAATAGAGTTAAGGTTAGGCGCATTCGACCACAGGTTCGATAGACACAGATTGTTATTGTCAGCGTCACGTCGAATCTCCTACCTATATCGAACTGTTGTAGCAACGAAAACGAAAATAAAGCATTTGTTTATGTCGGATCTTTCGGTTTTCGGATTCTGTGCTTTCGTTTTCGTTTGTTAAAACGATAACGAAAATAGCTGAAATTCGGACGAAAATGCATTCGGACGAAAACGAATGCACATGTCTAGTAGATATCAGATTCATCATTAACATTCTCGCCTTCTGACAAACATCTACTCAAATACCTCAAGTAGAGGCAAAAACAACAGTAACAAAATACTAATATTATCTTTATATTTTAGGAAAATACTTCATGGATACTCAAAAGATAAGTA
Organism: Rana muscosa; assembly: GCA_029206835.1. Classification (NCBI taxonomy): domain Eukaryota; kingdom Metazoa; phylum Chordata; class Amphibia; order Anura; family Ranidae; genus Rana; species Rana muscosa. The sequence goes on along the minus strand of CM055122.1, from coordinate 189,402,143 downwards.
TATAGTACAGTTACATTGCTTTAATTCAATGTAATTACACTATTTATTTATTTTTCAAATAAAGGGAGTGTTCTTTAAAGTCACATACCTTAACAGGAACCTAAAATGACAAGGGCAACCTCTCTTACTGCTCCAGTCCAAGTACCCCTGAGCAGTGGGTGAGAAGAGTCCAGGAACCACCATGGTCAGTAACAGTCAGGTAAGACATTACCAATACAGCAGGTAGAGAAGGCGTCAGGGAGAGGTCGTGTCAGCAAATTATGGGCAACAAAGTGCCAGAGTGGCATGCAGAAATTGTGGTTGGGCATAAGCTGGGGTCAACAAAGGTGCCTAACAGCAGACTAGGAGAAGCCAAAGAAGAATCAGGGAGCGTCTGGTGGGGCCAGTAACAGAAGATCAGGATCAGTTTCAGAATCACAGGTCACAGAGTACAGCTGAAGATCTCTCAGCACTGGAGTCTTGCACTTGCTTGATCTTCCTGATAGCTGATCTGCACATAACATTAGTTAAAGCCCAATATCAGGTATTTTCTTTAAATGGGCCCCCAGGCAAGGTACAAAATCGGAAAGAAGCCCAGGCTGCAATTCTTAACATCAACCCAAAGCTTTCCTCCACAGTACTATTTTTGCCACATGATAGCCTCAGGTAACCAGTGTCATTCTACCCTGAAGCCTAGGAACATACTATAAATGAATGCACGTCATAGCCCTACCCCCTAAGGGGGTGTCACCATGGTGTCATTCATTCATATTGTATTAAAGCAAAAAAGCAATGTAGATGTCAAAACATATGTGCTACTTTCTGCAGAAGTCTGCCCTGGGTTAGAAAAGAGGCAATTAAGAAGAAGACCTATCCAATCACAGAATTAGCATAAATTCATCTGATAAAGGAAAGTGTACATAAAAACAAAGTAAAACATACATTGTGGGGGCTCTCAGGGGAGGGGGCAAGGGACTGAGCATACAACTGGGCTTTAAAGCCCCCCCCCCCCAAGAAAACATTATTAAGCCCTTGTTATCAAGTAGTTAACCCTAATCATTTCTAATCAACTCTTCCTTCACCTTTTCCCATTAGGTTTATAAAATATTTTTTGCAAGATAATACTTTCAAAAGAACATGTGTCCCAAATAAAATATACAGTATATACTTGAGTATAAGCCGACCCGAGTATAAGCCGAGGCCCTAATTTTACAACAAAAACTGGGAAAACTTATTGACTCGAGTATAAGCCGAGGGTAAAAATGCAGCAGCTACTGTAAGCGGAAAAGAGGGTCAACAATGCCCATTTGCAGCTTCACGGTGCCCATTGCCTCACTGTGCCTATTACCTCACTGTGCCTATTACCTCACTGTGCCCATTACCTCACTGTGCCTATTACCTCACTGTGCCTATTACCTCACTGTGCCTATTACCTCACTGTGCCCATTACCTCACTGTGCCCATTACCTCACTGTGCCCATTACCTCGCTGTGCCCATTACCTCGCTGTGCCCATTACCTCACTGTGCCTATTACCTCACTGTGCCCATTACCTCATTACCCTCTAAACTCACCTTCTGCTGCTACAGCGAAGATCAGGCTTCTAAGGATCACCTCCCATGTCTATCGCTGCTTCCTCCTGGTCCCGTGCGGTTCCGTGATAGGCGGACAGTGTTCTTCTCATCCTCAAGCTTTCCCAGCAGACACTGTGTTTAGTGATCCGCCAATCACGGACGTTCTTTCATCCTCGAACAAGAGGAGAAGGTCCGTGATTGGCGGATCACTAAACACAGTGTCAATCGTATATCACGGAGCCGCACGGGACCAGGAGGGAGCGCAAAATTTTAAAAATAGACGCAGAAGGTACACTGACTCAAGTATAAGCCGAGGGGGGGACTTTCAGCCAAAAAAAAGGGCTGAAAATCTCGGCTTATACTCGAGTATATACGGTATGTATTACTTTAATACCATAGGCAATGACAAATTATTTGCTGAATGAATTACCCTATAGCTGAAGTGTGAAACGTTTTCTGGTCCATAAGGGATATACAGGAGATGAATTGGTTAAAGTAAACCTGACATAATAGTAATATAGTGGCTGCATTACTCATCTCCTTTTGAAAATGTTAATAGCCTGGCTGTTATACTGACTGACACTACCTTTAATACTCACTGACACTGACCCAAGCATTGAAGCAAGAGGTTTAGTATACCTGCCATGCAACTGACTTTTTTTAAATAAGAAAAGGTCAGCAATGGCAGCCTCTATGATTTTCTCATGACAGGTTTACTTAAAGATGCTAACCAATACCTATTTGTATATATACACAATTTACTGAATGGAACACTGTGAAGGGTGCCTGCAAGGTGACCCCTAACTGCACCTGTTATTATATTTCAGAGCAATACCTACAGTATTCATAAGATAGCTTGCACAGCAGTTCGTTCAGTAAATTGAGTGGGTAGGTAATTTGTTCTGTAAAGTATTATCATTACGCGTCAGTTTTGTTTCGGTTCTTTTATTTGAGCAAGTTAAAAGCAACATTTTTATTTTTAATGTTTTTTTGTTTCATTCTAAAAAAGTTTAAGTAATTTAAGGAACCAATCATGCAAGTAATTGAAGTCTAAATGTATCTCTGTAGTAAAGGATAAATAGATACATGTCATACTGTTTCCTGTAATAAAGAAACATCTAATCAGAATTAACAATGGGAAATTCATATGAACGAATACAAGAAAATAATGCAGTAATATTTCTCTAAAGGTAAAATGTATTAGGAAATAGGATTTGATTTGCAAATGCAGCTGACTTAGAACAAGTCATCATTAAATAAATTATACAGTGGGTACGGAAAGTATTCAGACCCTCTTAAATTTGTCACTCTTTGTTATATTGCAGCCATTTGCTAAAATCATTTAAGTTCATTTTTTTTCCTCATTAATGTACACACAGCACCCCATATTGACAGAAAAACACAGAATTGTTGACATTTTTGCAGATTTATAAAAAAAGAAAAACTGAAATATCACATGGTCCTAAGTATTCAGACCCTTTGCTCAGTATTTAGTAGAAGCACCCTTTTGATCTAATACAGCCATGAATCTTTTTGGGAAAGTTGCAACAAGTTTTTCACACCTGGATTTGGGGATCCTCTGCCATTCCTCCTTGCAGATCCTCTCCAGTTCTGTCAGGTTGGATGGTAAATGTTCGTGGACAGCCATTTTTAGGTCTCTCCAGAGAGGCTCAAATGGGTTTAAGTCAGGGCTCTGGCTGGGCCATTCAAGAACAGACACAGAGTTGTTATGAAGCCACTCCTTCTTTATTTTAGCTGTGTGCTTAGGGTCATTGTCTTGTTGGAAGGTAAACCTTCGGACCAGTCTGAGGTCCTGAGCACTCTGGAGAAGGTTTTCATCAAGGATATCCCTGTACTTAGCCGCATTCATCTTTCACGTGATTGCAACCAGTCGTCCTGTCCCTGCAGCTGAAAAACACCCCCACAGCATGATGCTGCCACCACCATGCTTCACTGTTGGGACTGTATTGGACAGGTGATGAGCAGTGCCTGGTTTTCTCCACACATACCGCTTAGAATTAAGGTCAAAAATTTCTATCTTGGTCTCATCAGACCAGAGAATCTTATTTCTCACCATCTTGGAGTCCTTCAGGTGTTTTTTTTTAGCAAACTTCATGCAGGCTTTCATGTGTCTTGCACTGAGGAGAGGCTTCCGTCGGGCCACTCTGCCATAAAGCCCTGACTGGTGGAGGGCTGCAGTGATGGTTGACTTTCTACAACTTTCTCCCATCTCCCGACTGCATCTCTGGAGCTCAGCCACAGTGATCTTTGGGTTCTTCTTTACCTCTCTCACCAAGGCTCTTTTCCCCCGATAGCTCAGTTTGGCCGGACGGCCAGCTCTAGGAAGGGTTCTGGTCGTCCCAAACATCTTCCATTTAAGGATTATGGAGGCCACTGTGCTCTTAGGAACCTTAAGTGCAGCAGAAGTTTTTTTGTAACCTTGGCCAAATCTGTGCCTTGCTACAATTCTGTCTCTGAGCTCTTCAGGCAGTTCCTTTGACCCCATGATTCTCATTTGCTCTGACATGCACTGTGAGCTGTAAGGTTTTATATAGACAGGTGTGTGGCTTTCCTAATCAAGTCCAATCAATATAATCAAACACAGCTGGACTCAAATGAAGGTGTAGAACCATCTCAAGGATGATCAGAAGAAATGGACAGCACCTGAGTTATATATATGAGTGTCACAGCAAAGGGTCTGAATACTTAGGACCATGTGATGTTTCAGTTTTTCTTTTTTAATAAATCTGCAAAAATGTCAACAATTCTGTGTTTTTCTGTCAATATGAGGTGCTGCGTGTACATTAATGAGGGAAAAAATGAACTTAAATGATTTTAGCAAATGGCTGCAATATAACAAAGAGTGACAATTTTAAGGGGGTCTGAATACTTTCCGTACCCACTGTAAATAGAAAGAAAATGTGACCTATTAGAAAAGGTGTTCTGTTCTATTTTATACATATATATATATATTTTTTATACGTATGTATATATATATATATATATATATATATATATATATATATATTGTGACAGCAGGCAGGTAAAATCACCAGGTTGCATCCAGGATGGTAGGTATGTATGCCCTAGATTCAGGCTTTATGCAAATTCATACCACTAGGGGGAGTGCTGGGGAGTCTTGCGGGGGAAGAGTTAATGAGCCCAGCTGAATCAAGTGGCTCATTAAGGCCTCTACAAGAACTCCCAGCATACTAAGGGAGATGCTCCATCCTGGAAACAGTTCTGTGTTGTGCAAGACTGGGGAGTGTGTTTCTGTCCTGTGCGGTGAGACAAAGCCTGTGTGGCTAAAACCTTCAAAAACAGGGAGATAAGGGCTGGGGCAGCACAAGGCTGCACCTAGTTGTCAGACAGGGAACCTACGTGTGTAGTAAGTGGTCAAGCTGACCAGGATTTTTTTTTATGTTTCTTTTTGTTTCGCTGTTTTTCCCCTGTAAATAGTTTAAATAAATTGCACCTTTTGTTTTTGCAACTACAAACTCTGTCTGCTGTGCCTGTTTTTGTGTGGTGAACCCATCCAGGGGGTCACACACACCCGCTGCCGAGCTAACCCCCTCACAATATATATACCATATTAGCGTATAACACACACTTTTTCCCCCTGAAAATAGGGGGAAAATCACGAGTGCATGTTATACGCCGATAGCGTACCTTGGAGGAGAAGGAGGGGGACGAGCTCCGCCGGAATCACTGAGCCGTCATGTCCTGTTTACTCGGCTATGACGTCACACACACGTCCCGCCTCCGCCACCGGCATTGGACCAGTATTCTTTCAATCACAGGAGCTGGTGCAATGGCGATGGCGGAGGCGGGACTGTGTTTGTGACTGCCGACTGAGAGCCGAGTACTGTAAACAGAAGATGACGGCTCTGTGATTCCAGCGGCGCTCGTCCCCCTCCTGATTTCCTGCACTGCATGAGAGATGGTGAGGCTGCAGATAGGCATCAGGCTGCAATGGATGGGCACAGATCAGGCTGCAGATGGGCACATAGGCTGCATTGAGGCTGCAGATGGACATCAGGCTGCATTGAGGCTGCAGATGGGCACTAATCAGGCTGCACTGATCATTATTTTGCTTTAAAGTGATTTATTTGAAAAAAAACTTTTTTTTCCTGAAACTTCCCTCTTAAATTGAAGGTGCGTGTTATACACCTGTGCGTGTTATACGCCGATAAATACGGTATAAATATGGTATATATATATATATATGCACAGCACAACTTGCCTAAGGATTTTTTTTGATGGTTTACAGAAGAAAAAAAAAAGGAACCTTAGTTTGGTGGAAGGTGAATAAAAGCGGAGAAGGATCTGACTTTGATGAGAGGCGTAATATACTTGTCATTGTGGTGAGTGCATCCCCAAAGGGGGTTTCTTATTTCCACGAGGTGTATCGCTGGGTGAATGGTGATCTACCTATATCCAATCACTGCACAAAGATAGAAATTGAACTTCCACGCACCAGTGCCTTAATGAACTATATGAAAAAGCATAAGGAAGCTTGTCATTTTTGATGAGAGCGCCGCTCCAATATTTATATGGACATTTTTTAGAGTGTTTTTTCTGAGTATTGTTTTTAACACGTTTCTTCTTTTTTAAGTGTCTGCTATTTTATACGTTTTATGTGATTTATGACGAATATCAGATTTTCACATATATGTTTGACACACTAGATTACATAAGGAGACCTCAATTGTTGATTCCTGAGCGCTGAGCGGTGCTAACGCAGGAGGGGTCGGTTGAAGCATTTTTGCATTTACATATATATATATGTATATATATATACAGTATATATAAATATATATAGTGCTCAGCATACCTGAGCAATCCCCTTTAAAAAGGAAGATTGTATTCAATATCTCAATGAACACAAGAACAATTTCCAAAAATTTATCAAAACTGAGTTCTATAGAACATATTTGTATCTTATTACATGAAAGTAAGGTTAATAACATAACTTAGATTACAAAATCTTAAGTTTTACTCAAATTAGTTACACCACAACAAAAACTACTACATCTAGTATTTTGTATGACCTCCATGATTTGTAAGGACTGCACCAAGTCTTCTAGGCATGGAATGAACAAGTTGGCAACATATTGCAGCATCTATCTTTTTCCATTCTTCAAGAATGACCTCTTTTAGAGCCTTGATGCTGGATGGAGAGTGATGCTCAACTCATCTCTTCATAGTTACATAGTTACATAGTTAGTCAGGTTGAAAAAAGACAAAGTCCATCCAGTTCAACCATAAAAAAAATAACTAAAATAAAATAAAAAAAATATCGTGCACTCCCATATACCCAATTCTATACCCAGAGTTGATCCAGAGGAAGGCAAAAAACCCCAGCAGAGCATGATCCAATTTGCTACAGCAGGGGAAAAAATTCCTTCCTGATCCCCCGAGAGGCAATCGGATTTACCCTGGATCAACTTTACCAAGAACTGTTAGTACTCAGTTATATTATGTACATTTAGGAAAGTATCCAGGCCTTTCTTAAAGCAATCTACTGAGCTGGCCAGAACCACCTCTGCAGGGAGTCTGTTCCACATTTTCACAGCTCTTACTGTGAAGAAACCTTTCCGCATTTGGAGATGAAATCTTTTTTCTTCTAGACGTAAAGAGTGCCCCCTTGTTCTCTGTGTTGACCGTAAAGTGAATAACTCATCACCAAGTTCACTATATGGACCCCTTATATATTTGTACATGTTAATCATATCCCCCCTTATTCTCCTCTTCTCAAGAGTGAATAAATTCAGTTCCTCTAATCTTTCTTCATAGCTGAGCTCCTCCATGCCTCTTATCAGTTTGGTTGCCCTTCTCTGCACTTTCTCCAGTTCCCCGATATGCTTTTTGAGAACTGGTGCCCAAAACTGAACTGCGTATTCCAGATGAGGCCTTACTAATGATTTGTACAGGGGCAAAATGATATCTCTCTCTCTGGAGTCCATACCTCTCTTAATACAAGAAAGGACTTTGCTCGCCTTGGAAACCACAGCTTGGCATTGCATGCCATTATTGAGCTTATGATCTACCAAAACCCCCAGATCCTTCTCCACTACGGATCCCCCCAGTTGTATTCCACCTAATATGTATGATGCATTCATATTCTTAGCCCCCAAGTGCATAACTTTACATTTATCAACATTAAACCTCATCTGCCACATAGTCGCCCAATTAGACAGGGCATCGAGGTCGGCTTGTAAATTGGAGACATCTTGTAAGGACGTTATTCCACTGCATAGCTTGGTGTCATCTGCAAAGACAGAAATGTTACTTTTGATCTCAGACCCAATATCATTTATAAAGATATTAAAAAGTAAGGGTCCCAGCACTGAACCTTGGGGTACACCACTGATAACCTTAGACCATTCAGAGTAAGAATCATTAACTACTACTCTCTGAATTCTGTCTTTTAGCCAGTTTTCTATCCATTTACAAACTGATATTTCCAATCCTGTAGACTTTACCTTACACATGAGCCGTGTGTGGGGAACTGTATCAAACGCTTTTGCAAAATCCAAGTATACCACGTCCACAGCCACACCTCTGTCCAAGGTTTTACTTACCTCTTCATAAAAAGAAATCAGGTTTGTCTGACAACTTCTGTCTTTCATGAATCCATGCTGTCTGTTGCTTAAATAGTTTTTTTCCAGCAAGAACTCATCTATGTGGTCTTTTATTAATCTCTCCAGTATCTTCCCAACTATGGAAGTTAAACTAACAGGTCTATAGTTACTTGGTAAAGACTTTGTTCCCTTTTTAAATATAGGCACCACATTGGCCCTGCGCCAATCCAGTGGTACTATTCCTGTCATTAATGAGTCCCTAAAAATTAGATACAATGGCTTTGAAATTACAGAGCTCAATTCTTTTAGGATCCGTGGGTGTATGCCATCTGGTCCAGGTGCTTTATCCACCTTTATTCTGTCTAAATATTTCTGGACCATATCACTTTTGAGCCATTGTGGATTTGAGGCTGTGTCACTACCACCCCCATTATGGACATGAGCTCCCCTATGCTCCATTGTATACACAGAGCTGAAGAAAGTATTTAATAAATTAGCCTTCTCTTTGTCCCCAGTCACCCACTCTAGATTATTTTGTAAAGGGCCTACATGCTCAGACTTGACCTTTTTACTATTAATATATTTGAAGAATTTTTTGGGGTTTGTCCTACTATCTTTTGCAATCTGTCGTTCGTTTTGAATTTTTGCATCCTTGATTTCCTTTTTACATATCCTGTTATATTCTTTGTAACATTTAAACGACACTAGTGTTCCTTCATTTTTATATTTTTTAAAAGCGCTTTTCTTATTGTTTATAGCTTTTTTAACTTTAACTGTGAGCCACATAGGTTTTATTTTTAGCCTTTTAAACTTATTGCCCATGGGAATATACTTTGCAGTGAGTTCACAAACAGTCTTTTTGAAGAATTCCCATTTCTGTTCTGTGCCCATTGATGCCAATATTCTCTCCCAGTCTAAGTCCTGGAGAGCAGCCCTCATCCTTGGAAAATTTGCTTTATTGAAATTAAGTGTTTTTATCCTTCCTGCATGTATTTCTTGCTTACAGCTAACATCAAATGAAATCATGTTATGGTCACTGCTACCCAGGTGTTCCTTTATCTGAACATTAGTAATATGCTCTGCATGGTTTGAGATTACCAGGTCCAACAGAGCATCATTCCTAGTTGGGGCCTCAATAAACTGGACCATAAAATTGTCCTGCAATAGGCTTATAAATTTTTGCCCTTTAACTGTCCCAGCAGTGCCATTACTCCAGTCAATTTCTGGGTAGTTAAAATCCCCCATTATTACCACCGTCCCAGCCCTTGCAGCCCTTTCCATCTGTGCAAGGAGCTGAGTCTCCACCTCCTCATTAACATTGGGTGGTCTATAACAAACTCCAATGATTAACTTTGAACTACGCACATCTGTATGCAGTTCCACCCATAATGCTTCAGCCTCATCACACTCTCCATCAACCAGGTCCTCTTTCACACTCGCTTTGAGATCACTTCTCACATAGAGACAGACCCCGCCACCTTTCCTTTTTGCCCTGTCTCTCCGAAAGAGTGCATAGCCAGGAATGTTAATAATCCAGTCATGTGAGGATTGAAGCCACGTTTCAGCAATACTAATTACGTCATAGCTCTCCTCATGCACCAGAGCTTCCAACTCACCTATTTTGCTTGGCAGACTTCTGGCATTGGTGAACAAACACTTTAATGTATTACATTTTTCTCTGGTATTTTTCATATAATTTTTAGTAGTACAAATGGCACTATAGTTTCCAATGGCTGTTTGCAACATGGAAACTTTCTTGTCACCTGCCATAACCCTCCCCCCATCTATCCCCATTCCACTCTCCATTAATGTCTGACCACTAACTGACCTGTGTGCCCGATGTAATTCTAGTTCACCCTCCCCCCTCAAACCTAGTTTAAATACTCCTCCAGCCTTCCCATAAACCTCTCCCCCAGCACAGCAGACCCCCTTCCATTCAAGTGCAAACCGTCTTTAGCATATAGGTTGCACCCCAATGAAAAGTCAGCCCAGTGCTCTAGAAACCCAAATCCCTCCTCCCTACACCAGGTCTTTAGCCATGCATTCAGCTCTCTAATCTCCCCCTGCCTTTCCTGTGTTGCGCATGGCACAGGCAATATTTCAGAGAATATCACCTTGGAGGTCCTTGCCTTCATCTTGCAGCCTAGTTCTTTAAATTGATTCGTAAGGAGCCTCCACCTTCCATGTATACTGTCATTGGTTCCAACGTGGACCAAGACAGCTGGGTCATGCCCAGCCACTCCCAGTAATTTATCCACCCGGTCCACCACATGCCGAACCCTGGCACCAGGGAGACAGCAAACCATTCGGTTGAGGCGATCCTGGCGACAAATTATTCTATCAGTCCTTCTGATTATAGAATCCCCTATAACCACCAACTGTCTTGGCCTACCTGCACTCCCCTCACCACCTCTACTAGATGGGTTGCTGTCCCGGCTGTTAGGGGTAGCAGTGACATCTAGGGCTGCCACCTCTGTGTTTGCCACCTCCACATCTTCACCCAACGTGGAAAATTTGTTTTGATGCACAAATACAGCACTGGCCTTCCTTTTCTGCAAGCCCCTTCCACTCCCTCTAACTACATTAACCCATCTTCCTATCTGATAATCCTGACTTGCCACTCCACCCTCCACATCAGCCCTACTGACCACCTGCTCAGCGAGCAGAGGACCCCTTTCAAGGTTGTCCTTTCCGCCCAGTGTTGCAACTTGCTCTTCCAGATCTCTAATGTGAGCTTCCAGAAGGGCAACCTGCTCACATCTGTCACAGCGGTATCCATCCTGGAGCTGTTGCACCAATTTTGCATACATGTGGCACACTGTGCACTGAGCAAAACCTTCAACCCTGCTAGCACTCATTTCCCAGTTGCAATATAATTACTTGTAGGAAGTTTATATTGTTACTCACAGTTTAGAAGACTCCTGTCTTAACTCCTGTTTTAAACTCCTGGTTTTTAACTCTCCACTGTAGTTCAAAATTCCACTGATGTTCACAAAATCCACATGCAAGCCACCATCAGCAGGGAGCCAGCTCCTAAGGGAGTTTGTACAGACACTTATATACTCACCTGTGAACAATTAACCACTCCCCTTAATTAGCAGAAAGAAAAAAAGCTGTTTAAAAAGTGTCAGAGAAAGGAGTGGGGGGAAGTATTTTTAAAACTGATAAACGTATCAAATAAAGGACAAAAAAAAGAAATAAATCAACACTTGCAAGCAGAAGCAGTTAAAAGCAAAAGTCCTGGTTTTTAACTCTCCACTGTAGTTCAAAATTCCACTGATGTTCACAAAATCCACATGCAAGCCACCATCAGCAGGGAGCCAGCTCCTAAGGGAGTTTGTACAGACACTTATATACTCACCTGTGAACAATTAACCACTCCCCTTAATTAGCAGAAAGAAAAAAAGCTGTTTAAAAAGTGTCAGAGAAAGGAGTGGGGGGGGGGGGGGGGAAAGTATTTTTAAAACTGATAAACGTATCAAATAAAGGACAAAAAAAAAGAAATAAATCAACACTTGCAAGCAGAAGCAGTTAAAAGCAAAAGTCCTGGTTTTTAACTCTCCACTGTAGTTCAAAATTCCACTGATGTTCACAAAATCCACATGCAAGCCACCATCAGCAGGGAGCCAGCTCCTAAGGGAGTTTGTACAGACACTTATATACTCACCTGTGAACAATTAACCACTCCCCTTAATTAGCAGAAAGAAAAAAAGCTGTTTAAAAAGTGTCAGAGAAAGGAGTGGGGGGAAGTATTTTTAAAACTGATAAACGTATCAAATAAAGGACAAAAAAAAAGAAATAAATCAACACTTGCAAGCAGAAGCAGTTAAAAGCAAAAGTCCTGGTTTTTAACTCTCCACTGTAGTTCAAAATTCCACTGATGTTCACAAAATCCACATGCAAGCCACCATCAGCAGGGAGCCAGCTCCTAAGGGAGTTTGTACAGACACTTATATACTCACCTGTGAACAATTAACCACTCCCCTTAATTAGCAGAAAGAAAAAAAGCTGTTTAAAAAGTGTCAGAGAAAGGAGTGGGGGGAAGTATTTTTAAAACTGATAAACGTATCAAATAAAGGACAAAAAAAAGAAATAAATCAACACTTGCAAGCAGAAGCAGTTAAAAGCAAAAGTCCTGGTTTTTAACTCTCCACTGTAGTTCAAAATTCCACTGATGTTCACAAAATCCACATGCAAGCCACCATCAGCAGGGAGCCAGCTCCTAAGGGAGTTTGTACAGACACTTATATACTCACCTGTGAACAATTAACCACTCCCCTTAATTAGCAGAAAGAAAAAAAGCTGTTTAAAAAGTGTCAGAGAAAGGAGTGGGGGGGGGAAAGTATTTTTAAAACTGATAAACGTATCAAATAAAGGACAAAAAAAAAGAAATAAATCAACACTTGCAAGCAGAAGCAGTTAAAAGCAAAAGTCCTGGTTTTTAACTCTCCACTGTAGTTCAAAATTCCACTGATGTTCACAAAATCCACATGCAAGCCACCATCAGCAGGGAGCCAGCTCCTAAGGGAGTTTGTACAGACACTTATATACTCACCTGTGAACAATTAACCACTCCCCTTAATTAGCAGAAAGAAAAAAAGCTGTTTAAAAAGTGTCAGAGAAAGGAGTGGGGGGAAGTATTTTTAAAACTGATAAACGTATCAAATAAAGGACAAAAAAAAAGAAATAAATCAACACTTGCAAGCAGAAGCAGTTAAAAGCAAAAGTCCTGGTTTTTAACTCTCCACTGTAGTTCAAAATTCCACTGATGTTCACAAAATCCACATGCAAGCCACCATCAGCAGGGAGCCAGCTCCTAAGGGAGTTTGTACAGACACTTATATACTCACCTGTGAACAATTAACCACTCCCCTTAATTAGCAGAAAGAAAAAAAGCTGTTTAAAAAGTGTCAGAGAAAGGAGTGGGGGGAAGTATTTTTAAAACTGATAAACGTATCAAATAAAGGACAAAAAAAAAGAAATAAATCAACACTTGCAAGCAGAAGCAGTTAAAAGCAAAAGTCCTGGTTTTTAACTCTCCACTGTAGTTCAAAATTCCACTGATGTTCACAAAATCCACATGCAAGCCACCATCAGCAGGGAGCCAGCTCCTAAGGGAGTTTGTACAGACACTTATATACTCACCTGTGAACAATTAACCACTCCCCTTAATTAGCAGAAAGAAAAAAAGCTGTTTAAAAAGTGTCAGAGAAAGGAGTGGGGGGAAGTATTTTTAAAACTGATAAACGTATCAAATAAAGGACAAAAAAAAAGAAATAAATCAACACTTGCAAGCAGAAGCAGTTAAAAGCAAAAGTCCTGGTTTTTAACTCTCCACTGTAGTTCAAAATTCCACTGTAGTTCAAAATTCCACTGTAGTTCAAAATTCCACTGATGTTCACAAAATCCACATGCAAGCCACCATCAGCAGGGAGCCAGCTCCTAAGGGAGTTTGTACAGACACTTATATACTCACCTGTGAACAATTAACCACTCCCCTTAATTAGCAGAAAGAAAAAAAGCTGTTTAAAAAGTGTCAGAGAAAGGAGTGGGGGGGGGGGGAAAGTATTTTTAAAACTGATAAACGTATCAAATAAAGGACAAAAAAAAAAGAAATAAATCAACACTTGCAAGCAGAAGCAGTTAAAAGCAAAAGTCCTGGTTTTTAACTCTCCACTGTAGTTCAAAATTCCACTGATGTTCACAAAATCCACATGCAAGCCACCATCAGCAGGGAGCCAGCTCCTAAGGGAGTTTGTACAGACACTTATATACTCACCTGTGAACAATTAACCACTCCCCTTAATTAGCAGAAAGAAAAAAAGCTGTTTAAAAAGTGTCAGAGAAAGGAGTGGGGGGGGGGGGGAAGTATTTTTAAAACTGATAAACGTATCAAATAAAGGACAAAAAAAAAGAAATAAATCAACACTTGCAAGCAGAAGCAGTTAAAAGCAAAAGTCCTGGTTTTTAACTCTCCACTGTAGTTCAAAATTCCACTGATGTTCACAAAATCCACATGCAAGCCACCATCAGCAGGGAGCCAGCTGCTTCAGAATTTCCCATAGGTGTTCGATTGGGTTCAGATCAGGAGTCATACTTGGCTACTGAATCACTTTCACCCTGTTCTTCTTCAGAAATGCAACAATGGCTTTAGATGTGCGTTTTGGATCATTGTCATATTGAAAAAGTGCGTGATGACCAAGGGCATGGAGTGATGGTAGCAACTTCTCTTTCAATATAGTGCAGTACATCTGTGAGTTCATAATACTATCAATATAATGCAGCTCACCAACACCAGCAGCACTCATGCAGCCCCACAGAAGGACACTACCACCACCATGTTTCACTGCAGGCACCATGCATTTTTCTTTGTACTCCTCACCTTTGCAATGCCATACAGTTTTAAAGCCATCAGTTCCAAAAACATTTATCTTGCTCTCATCACTCCAGAGTACAGAGTCCCAGTAGTCTTCTTCTTTCTCAGCATGGGCCCTGGCAAATTCTAGGTGGGCTTTTTGTGCATGGGCTTTAGGAGAGGCTTCCTTCGTGGATGACACAAATGCATGCCATTCCTCTGAAGTGTACGCCGTTTTGTGTCACAGGAAACAATAACCCCAGTTTGGCTTTATACTTCTTTAGCTAACTGCAGTGAACTTGCATGGTGATTTTCTTTAACCCTTCTCATTAGAAGACACTCCTGTCAAGGTGTTAACTTCTGTGGATGGCCTTGATGCCTCTATGAGATGGTTGCAGTTCCATCTTTGCTACATTTTTGTATCATTTGTATTGTATCAGTATTCTGACTGATAAATAAAGCTTTGCTGATCTTATTGTAGCCTTCACCTTTCTTGTGAAAATAAATTATTTTCTTTCCCAAGCCTTGTGACATTTCTCTTCCATGTGGTGCCATTGCTAACAGCATGGAATAGGAAGGGATTTTCTTTGTTAAAGCGGACCTTCAGTTTTCTTTTCATCTTTCCATCTATTAAATCTTCTGCCCTTGTTGTTTTTTTTTTAATTCCTCTTTATTAAAACATTTTTTACAACATATATTACATACAATATAAACATTAAAACATATATACATAATAAGACAATTTCTCAGTCTCAATTCATCCCCTGCCTATATATACCATTCTGGTACCATTCAGATTCGTTGTACTATAAGAAAGATCTAAATATCCTGTATTATATTTTACCCTATCTAATATCTACCCGTATTTTAGACACTTGTTAGAGACACCCATATAGGAAGGGAGAGGGCGGAGAAAGGGAGGGGGAAAGAGAAGGAAAAAAAACCCTGATCACCCGGGGGAGGGGGGAATTTCCCCCAATCTCTAGTGATATTTTTATCAGTGATCTCTAGTGATATTTTCATCAGTGCTAAAGTGTAAAAAAAAAAAAAACACCCCACTCACCCGGGGGAGGGGGGGGATTTCCCCCAATCTCTAGTGATATTTTCATCAGTGCTAATAAAGTGTAAAAAAAAAAAAAACATTCACCCGGGGGAAGGGGGAATTTCCCCCAATCTCTAGTGATATTTCCATCAGTGATCTCTAGCGATATTTTCACCAGTGCTAATAAAGTGTAAAAAAATAAGGGAAATTTTTAAACCCCTTAAACGAGGGGAAAAAAAAAAGGAGGTGCAAGGAGATAGCTAATCTCCCGTGACGATTTCTGTTGTGGTATTGGTTTTTTGGGCTCAGCATCTCATAGGGAGAGAAAAAACAAAACAAAAACATTCACCCGGGGGAAGGGGGAATTTCCCCCAATCTCTAGTGATATTCCCATCAGTGATCTCTAGTGATATTTTCATCAGTGCTAATAAAGTGTAAAAAAAAATAAGGGAAATTTTTAAACCCCTTAAACGAGGAAAAAAAAAGAAAAGGGAGGTGCAAGGAGATAGCTAATCTCCCGTGACGATTTCTGTTGTGGTATTGTTTTTTTGGGCTCAGCATCTCATAGGGAGAGAAAATAAATAAATTACCTCCATCACCCGGGGGAGGGGGTAAATTTTCCCAGTCTCTAGTGACATTTTCGTCAGTGCTTATAAAGTGTAAAAAAATAAGGGAAATTTTTAAGCCCCTTAAACGAAAGAAAGAAGAGAAAAAAAAAAAAAGTATATATTTTCCTCTTTTTCCCTAGTCTCTAGTCAAATTACTTTGGTGCTAGTGAAATATGTGTATAGAAAGTAATTTATAGATACAAAAAAAAATAAAAAATAAAAAACTAAAACAAAAAGGAAAAACTTAACCCACACTCCCGAAGAGGGGAAATTTTCCCTAATCTCTAGTGACAATTTCTTCTGTGCTAATAAATTGTATAAAAAAAAAAAAAAAAAGGGGGGGGGAAGAAAAAAATAGATAGATAAATAAATAAATAAATAAAAATATAAGGAATATAAGGGGGAAGGCAGGAGAAGGCGAGGAGGGGTAGACCGAAAACGTATCTCCGATCCCCCATCCGCACCCCAGCCACCTCCACTTCCCTAAACTCTCTCCATCCTCTCAAAATCCTATCAAATTTTGGCCTGCCTTCATTCTGAGTTGACATTAACTCTTCCATCAATCTAATTCTGTCAACCTCCTTCACCCATTCTCCTATTGATGGAGCTTTTGTACCCTTCCAATTCCTTGGAATTAATGCTTTCGCTCCATTTAGAAGGTGTGGGACCATGGACCCTCTATATTTTTTCCTTGTTATACCCGTGTTGTGAAACAAACAGTGCCAGGGATCTAGCTTAACCACCACCCCACTAATCTTCTTTATCATACTTAGTATCTCCTTCCAATATTCCTGTATCAGGGAACATTGCCACCATATGTGGGCATGTGTTCCCTCCATCTCACACTCTCTCCAACACATGGGTGATGTCTCTTGTTGTTTTAACTTTGGATAGTGAATTATTTTTTCCTGCCAGTAAATACCTTATACAACCCACTTCCTGTTTCTTGTCTGGTCATTAGCCTAGGCTTATGACATCATGCACAGCTCTCTCTCTCACTCTCGTGAGAGTTTGCCAGGAAGCTCAGTCATAAGAAGCCAATGAGTGCTGCAGGGCTGCAGAGCTGGAGGTGTGCCTTTGTGTGTCTGTGTAAATCCAGGAAGTGAACAGGCAGCAGCTTCAGCTGCCCACAGCTAAAATGGATGCAGCCAGACTCAGTGGAGGGAGATTTCTGCAGCATATTTGGCAAGTACAGAATTACAGTATATATAAAATAATATGCAGTGGTTGGATGGACGCTTCAGAATGGCAAAGATGTTTTACTAAAAATTATGTGAGCAGACTGCAGTTCCTCTCTAATTGCTTCCGGACCGCCCCATGTACATTCATTGCGACAGGGCGGCCAGAGTGCGCAAAATCACGTTCCTGTATGTGATTTCGTGCATGCGGTTTAGGAGCGCCAATCAGTGGGTCCGGTGGTCATGATGGCCACCGCGACCCGCCGATGGTTCACAGGAGAGATGGAGCAGCGGTTTGCTGATGTAAACACAACACACCACTGCTCTGTCAGGGAGGAAAAGAGGAGCTAAGGAGCTAAGCTGAATCCCGATCTCTCTTTTCCTCAGAGGAATCCACTCCCCCCACAGTTAGAAAGCACCTCCCAGGGAACACATTTACCCTTTGCTTGCCCCTGTAGTTAACCTCTTTCCTGCCAGTGTCATTTATACAGGGATCAGTGCATTTTTTTTAGCACTGATCATTGTATTGGTGTCACTGGCTCCCAAAAAGTGTCACTTAGGGTCAAATTTGTCTGCCGCAATGTTGCAGTCCGGCAAAAAATCACAGATCGCCGCAATTACTAGTAAAAATAAATAAATTGAAAGTCCCTAAATCTATCTATCCCCTATTTTGTAGACGCTATAACTTTTGCGCAAACCAATCAATATACGCTTATTGGATTTTTTTTTACAAATAAATATGTAGCAGAATATTGATAAAGAACAGAGAGTGGGACTTTTGTGAGACACATGAAAGCAAATATAAATATACAAAACAAAATAACTTTAATTGGTCAGAATGACTGTTTCTGCGTGTACATATACATGTCATTTCAAAACTGTATGCATTTTGCTATACGTAAAGATACATATGAACATTGGGTCAGACCAAAAAGAGCATGATAAAATCATTCCAACAAGGAGTTTATAAGGTAAAAAGAGTTCAAGGATCACATTTACGGGGAATGTTCAACATAATTTAGCAATCAAACATTTTTGTTGGGGAAAAAAATCAAATGGCTGTCAGAAGAATTTGAATGGATTGAATAGAACGTCCGTGTTACATAGAGTAAAGGTAGACTAGTCAGTCGATGTGGGTTCTACGCGTTTCAGGGCCTTAAAGCCCCTCATCAGGAACAAGACCGTAGTCAGTATCTGCGAGTGAAGAGGGTAAGAGTTATTGTTCGGTCCTTAAGAAATGTGGGTAAGTATAAGAAGTGATGGTCCCCCATCCATCACACAAACACTCAACCCACTAACTTACATGTATGTCTGAGCAATAGCCGCGCGGCCGTGATGACGATGAGCCAAACAAAGAATGCCACGGATGGGAGCTGAGGAGGCGGGGTGGGCGGCAGCCAGACCACAGGGCGTACACCCCAACAGAGTCATAGTAGTGGTGTAAAAGGAAAGCTGGTAAAAAAGACCCCAAGGGAAGGGAAATCTAGGGAAAAAGGAAAAAATGTGTGATGAAAAAATGTCATGTGAAAAAGTTGTAAAAAATAAATAGATATGTATGAAATGGAATAAATAAAATGAATAAATGAAATAAAAAACAATTAGGATGAAATTAAGATTGTGAATTAAAGTAAAACTAAAAATTAAAAAATAGGAAATATAAAAAATATAAATAAATGAAATAATTAATGTAAATATAGATGTAGACGTGAAAAAAAGTGTTGATTGAATATGGGGTGTGAGGTGAAAAAATGTGAGTGGTGGTGCATGAAGATAATGGAATGTACGAAAAGGATATATCAGGCAATCAAAAATCAGGACTAACCATGAAAAAAAGTGAAGGAAAGCCTGCAGAGAGCAGGATAAAGTGAAAAGAAATGAATGGATGTATACCATAATACTTGATAGCTGTTAACAGATAGTGCACAGAGCTGCATGTGTGGGTCCTTGGTGAGGGAAGAGGTGATATAACCGGATGTGAGACTCTGCAAGGGGGGAAGCCCATATAGGCGACGCCGCCACAGCCCTGCCCCCAACGTCACGCGAAAGCACAGGGGGAGGGCCGGCCGTGACCGAAATCACTCCCGGTGTGCTGACAGAAGGTGAAAACACCGCCTAGGGAGGGGGCCGCGGCGTCATGAGGACGCCGCACACCTCCGGCGGGGAGCGTGACGTCGACACACAGTGGCGTAGCCCCCGCCCACCCCGTGTCAGATCGGGGCGGAGGGGGGACACCCAGTGCGCGTCGCAGCCCCCAAACGTGATACAAGAAGCCCAGCCCAGCAGCCAAACAGGGCCGACTGCGGCGATGCACAGGCATCATGCATTGGTATATTGTAACAATGGGAATATGGAGAGAGCAAAAAAGGGGGGGGTTCTGCAGAGAGATAATGCAGAGGAAAAACAAAATTAGTTAATTATAATGCGAGCTAGTGGGCGCGCATTTGGAATAATAGATGATAAAAAGAAACTGCATTTATAAATTTTTAAATTTTAGGCATTTCATGTGTCTCCATCCCTGGTTGTTTGAAAAAAAAAAGTGGCAGATTAGTGGGACTTTTAATGAGGATAGGTGGGGCCATTCAATCCCCTCCTCCATCCCTGAGTTAGATGATTGATAAAGAACAGAGAGTGGGACTTTTGTGAGACACATGAAAGCAAATATAAATATACAATACAAAATAACTTTAATTGGTCAGAATGACTGTTTCTGCGTGTACATATACATGTCATTTCAAAACTGTATGCATTTTGCTATACGTAAAGATACATATGAACATTGGGTCAGACCAAAAAGAGCATGATAAAATCATTCCAACAAGGAGTTTATAAGGTAAAAAGAGTTCAAGGATCACATTTACGGGGAATGTTCAACATAATTTAGCAATCAAACATTTTTGTTGGGGAAAAAAATCAAATGGCTGTCAGAAGAATTTGAATGGATTGAATAGAACGTCCGTGTTACATAGAGTAAAGGTAGACTAGTCAGTCGATGTGGGTTCTACGCGCTTCAGGGCCTTAAAGCCCCTCATCAGGAACAAGACCGTAGTCAGTATCTGCGAGTGAAGAGGGTAAGAGTTATTGTTCGGTCCTTAAGAAATGTGGGTAAGTATAAGAAGTGATGGTCCCCCATCCATCACACAAACACTCAACCCACTAACTTACATGTATGTCTGAGCAATAGCCGCGCGGCCGTGATGACGATGAGCCAAACAAAGAATGCCACGGATGGGAGCTGAGGAGGCGGGGTGGGCGGCAGCCGGACCACAGGGCGTACACCCCAACAGAGTCATAGTAGTGGTGTAAAAGGAAAGCTGGTAAAAAAGACCCCAAGGGAAGGGAAATCTAGGGAAAAAGGAAAAAATGTGTGATGAAAAAATGTCATGTGAAAAAGTTGTAAAAAATAAATAGATATGTATGAAATGGAATAAATAAAATGAATAAATGAAATAAAAAACAATTAGGATGAAATTAAGATTGTGAATTAAAGTAAAACTAAAAATTAAAAAATAGGAAATATAAAAAATATAAATAAATGAAATAATTAATGTAAATATAGATGTAGACGTGAAAAAAAGTGTTGATTGAATATGGGGTGTGAGGTGAAAAAATGTGAGTGGTGGTGCATGAAGATAATGGAATGTACGAAAAGGATATATCAGGCAATCAAAAATCAGGACTAACCATGAAAAAAAGTGAAGGAAAGCCTGCAGAGAGCAGGATAAAGTGAAAAGAAATGAATGGATGTATACCATAATACTTGATAGCTGTGAACAGATAGTGCACAGAGCTGCATGTGTGGGTCCTTGGTGAGGGAAGAGGTGATATAACCGGATGTGAGACTCTGCAAGGGGGGAAGCCCATATAGGCGACGCCGCCACAGAATATATATTGGCCCAAATTTATGAAGAAATTTGTTATTTATTTATTTTTGGAAATGTATTATAGCAAAAAATAAAAAATATTGTTTTTTTTCCCAAATTGTCCGTCTTTTTTTGTTTTCAGTGAGGAGGTATTTCACTGATGACTGATGTAAGGATGGGGGAGGGGGTTCAACTGACCACCAATATAAAGCGGCTTTCCTATGATGATTTGTGCAAGAGAGTGGCTTTCTACAGACTGCCAAAATAAGAGGCCTTCCATTACTGACCAGTTTAAGAGAGCAGCTTTCCACTAACCACCAGTATAAGTGTGTTTTTAATAATGATCATCAATGTAATAATAATCAATGTTATAATTACCACTGACCACAGGGTAACTTTATACTGTCCACCAATGTAACTGTACCCTTTCCATTTAAAAAAAAAAAGAAAAGTCTTGGCAACCTCAAAGTACAGTTTCCCCTACTTGCTTTTCTGTGGTTGACATCAATATTTAATTTATGAATATCTTTGCAAATAAATTATAGTACAATTATTTTGTAACTTATATATTGCCATTTTGGAAAATGCAGATTAGAGGTGGATTTTCATACTTTTATCATCTTATCAAGGGTGCAGGAATTCAACTGGTGCTTTCTTAGTTTATCTTTTTAAATATTAAACATGCAAATAATATTAAAAGTTTGCTTTCCTGGCTCATATTCTTTTGTCTTCAGGTGTTATCTTACTATTTTCTGATTACTGGAACCTGATAACTCAATGCTTCATATTTGCTATCTGAGGTAATTTCTCAAGGTGCTTGTGCAACTGATTCATCATTATTTCTGCTGATGCCAGTTGCTATTATTATACATTTTTTCTATTAGTTGTGCTGGCCTTGAAGCAAGAGTAGGAACTAAGAGGCAGCAGAATGTCATACTTGAGATCTACAGTATATAATGTTTCTAAATGGCAATAAACTGCCAGATACAAACGTTTACTTTGCTGTTGTAAACCTTTACTAGGAAGGGCAACATAATGTTTAAAGCTTGGGCAACATAAAGCACCCAGAATATTCTTAATGTCACTTACAGAACACAATACCTGTATTGTTCTAAGTAACTTGATATTTCTAAAACTTTACATACATGGTAAATATTGCAAACCAGGTCTTTGAGACTCCATTCACACAGGGGCAACACGACTTCCAGTGCGTCTTTGGAAGGCAACTTGGACACGACTTGAGTATGAATCACAGCGCGACATGAGGCAACTTACAAGGCAACTTCAAGTTGCCTCCAGGACAGGAGGCTTTCCAGTGGCCAATCAAACAAGAATCAGCTCTGTGGGAGGGAGGGGGAGGGAGGGGTTTGCCTGAGAAATGTATGTTCTCTTCCTGTATTGTTGCTTCTGTTAAGACAGTGATCCAACTTCTGAGGCGACTTCCATTGAAATCAATGGGTACAAGTTGCCTACAAGTCGCCTAGTAGTCGGATTGAAGTAGTACAGGAACCTTTTCTGAAGTCGGAGCGACTGCAGTAGTGGGCATTAAGACGGCTCCATTCACTTACTTGATTTTCTCATGCAGCGCGACTTGAGGCGACTAGGGGTGACTTGGGGCAACTTGAAGTCGGATCCAAAGTCGTCCCTGTGTGAATGGGCTCTCAAGGGATTATTTTCAAATAGTTGTTGCCAAGTTATATACAGTATATATTTTTATTATTATGCATTTTTTTATGTAATATGATATTCATACTTTTAACAGCTACTTATTATTATGATTGTAATAATTCCAGCTGATACCAAGACCCAGAGCCAGATTTATTATTATTATTATTATTATACAGGATTTATATAGCGCCAACAGTTTGTGCAGCGCTTTACAATATGAGGGCAGACAGTACAGTTATAATACAATTCAATACAGGGGGGAATCAGAGGGCCCTGCTCATTAGGGTTTACAATCTAGAAGGTAGAGTCAAGTGAAACAAAAGGAAATAACTGTGCGGGATGAGCTGATGGAGTAAATTAAACTACAGTTTTTAGGTGTGGGTAGGATAAGCTTCTCTGAAGAGGAGGGTTTTCAGGGATCGTCTAAAAGCTAATAGAGTAGGAGATAATTGAACAGATTGGGGTAAGGATTTCCATAGGATTGGAGAGGCTCTGGAAAAGTCCTGGAGGTGAGCATAGGGGAGGTGATGAGGGAGCTAGAGAGCAGGAGATCTTGAGAAGAACAAAGAGAATGATTTGATTGGTATTTTAAGACTAGGTTAGTGATGTAGCTGGGAGCTAAGTTGTGGATGGCTTTGTAAGTTGTGGTTAGTATTTTAAATTGAATTTGTTGGGTGAGCGGAAGTCAGTGGAGGGAATGACAGAGAGGAGTAGCAGACACAGAGCAATTGGTAAGGTGGATGAGTCTGGCAGCAGCATTCATGATGGATTGAAGGGGGGATAGACTATGTAGCGGTAAGCCAATAAGAAGGGAGTTGCAGTAGTTGAAGCAATAGATGACCAAAGACTGAATTAGGAGCTTTGTTGTGTTATTGGTTAGAAAGGGGCTTATTTTGGAGATGTTGTGGAGGTTGAGGCGGCAATATTTGAACAGTGATTGGACGTAAGGCTTAATGGAGAGCTCAGAGTCCAGGACTACACCTAGGACCCCTGGCATGAGGGGGATGGGCTTATATTTAATTTTCAGGAGCCTGCCGACACGGATGCTCAGGCCCTTTAACTCCTTTCCGCCCAGCACCAGCATTTCTTTAGTGGGGTCTGTAAGCCCAGGGGGTGGGAAGGATCTGTTATCATGTAACCACTGTGATTGGCTGTCACAGCGGTCACACGATCAGGAGCTGGTCCCACCATGTTTTGACAGCTAGGTCTCTCTGCTGGGAGCAGTGACGCATATGTGCGGCATGTGGGCGTTAAAGCCTGCCCTTCTGCTACCGCAATGACTTATGTGTTAAGTGGGGGACAACAAGTTAACGTCTACCTTTGCTTTGCTCATGAAAGGCAAAGGATGGTCTCGCTAATAGCCACCAACAGTTTGCCTTCCCTTCACTTACCAAATAAAAATCACCTGAAGTAAAGAGAAATACCTGATACTTCAGGGTATAGCATTCTTTCCTGCTTCCTTCTAGATGCAACACTGATGTTTAGCAATTGATGGCTCAGTCATCATTACTAGCACCTGAGAGCAGGGAGAGAGTCCTTAAAGTGGTTGTGAAGTCAGAAGGTTCTATGCATTAAGATAACAAACCTTCTATATGCAGCAGCCCCCCTCAGCCCCCCAAATACTTACCTGAGGCCATCTCTATCCAGCGATGCTGCAGGAGAGACTCGGCTGCACATTGGCTGTCGTTGCTGTCAATCAAAGTCAGTGAGCCAATGAGGAGAGAGGGGGTGTGGCCGTACCACGGCGTCCGTGTTTTTAATGGACACAGGGAGCTGTGGCTCGGGGGCACTCAACAGGAGGAAGGGGCCAGGAGCGCCGACGAGGGACCATAGACGAGGAGGATCCAAGCTACTCTGTGCAAAACCACTGCACAGAGCAGGTAAGTATAACATGTTTGTTATTTATAAACCTCCAAAAAATTGACTTTAGTCTCACTTTAACCGTTCGCCGACCAGTGCGCAAATGGGCGTACAGGAACGTCCCCTTTAAATCGCGGCATAGTGGGCACGCGCGAACCGCAAAGCTCTATTTGTGGGAAAAAAAGGACGTTAATTTTGTTTGGGTGCAACATCGCACAACTGCGCAATTGTCAGTTAAATCGACGCAGTGCCGAATTGCAAAAAGTGCTCTGGTCAGGAAGGGGGTAAATTCTTCTGGGGCTGAAGTGGTTAAAGTGGTTGTAAACCCGGTAGAATTTTTTTTTTTATAACAACCTGGAAGAGAAAGGCATAATGAGCTAATATGACTAGCATAATAGCTCATTATGCATCACTTACCTTAGGTCGGGGCCCCCGAAGCCGTCCTCGTCTCCCTCTTCAGCCGCATCCATCGCTGCGGCGATAGCCGGAAGGTTACTTCCGGGTATTGCCGCACCAGCCAATCACAGCGCCGCTCCGGCGCTGTGATTGGCCGGAGCGGCGGAGACGTCACTCTGCGCATGCACGCGAGAGCCTTTTCATTCGGCTACGCCCAGCGATTGCTGGGAAGTAGCCAATTTTGTGAATGGGATTAACCCCATGAATGCGCCGTTGTCTACGGCCCGCATGCGCCGTAGACAGCGGCGCCTGTCATGTTTAGTAAATATCTCCTAAACCGTGTAGGTTTAGGAGATATTTCTTGCACCTACAGGTAAGCCTTAATCTAGGTTTACCTGTAGGTGCAAGTTGAAAAAGTGGGTTTACAACCACTTTAAGCTGGGTATACACTGGTAGAATTTTGTTTAATATCTTCCGCTGTAACAACCTTTTGTTTGTTTATATTGAATGGAAATGTTTTCTCAAATATACAAATTTCTAACAGTGTATGTGGTTTTCATTTGGTAAAGTCCATTAATTTCAAAATCGAATGTTAAAAGTAAACAAAATCTTACTGACATGAGCAGCTGCTCTTATTTTTTTTTTCTTTCCTTTTCTTTCTTTTTGTGTGTTTTGTTAAAGAAACTTATAAATAAAGAGTTTAAAAAAAGTAAACAAAATCTTTAACTACTTTTGAATGACATTTGAATCAGATTAACTTCTCCTCGCTCCCAGCTGCTTACACTGGGAGATCGGAGATAAGAGAAGATAAGCATAAGCTGCTGTGGTAGCTTGTTGCTTTGCCCTGCATAGACAAAGCACAGGTTCACTTTAAGGCTGGGTTCACACCTATGCGTTACGTTTTTGAGCTTGGAGTCTTTGCCAAGTTCGCAATCAGTCGTTCAGCGGTTCCATTGCGTTTTTAGCTGCGGACTTGCCGACCTGGGAAGTCTCGCCGCTGTTTTCATGAGGGGGAAC
The DNA here is from genome assembly GCA_029206835.1 of Rana muscosa. NCBI lineage: Eukaryota > Metazoa > Chordata > Amphibia > Anura > Ranidae > Rana > Rana muscosa. The sequence goes on along the minus strand of CM055122.1, from coordinate 189,376,023 downwards.
TCCACGCCAAATTTTAAATAAAAAACCGGCATGGGTTCCCCTCCAGGAGAATATCAGGCCCTTAAGTCTGGTATGGACTTTAACGGGAACCCCTACGCCGAAAAAACCGGCGTGGGGGTTCCCCCAAAGTCCATAGCAGACCCTTATCTGAGCACGCAACCTGGCAGGCCGCAGGAAATGAGGGGGGGATGAGAGAGCGGCCCCCCTTCTTCCTGAACCGTACCAGGCCGCATGCCCTGCGGCCCCCCCACCCCAAAGCACCCTGCCCCCATGTTGATGAGGACAGGGCCTCTTCCCGACAACCCTGGCCGTTGGTTGTCGGGGTATGCGGGCGGTAGGCTTATCGGAATCCAGGAGCCCCCTTTAATAAGGGGGCCCCCAGATCCCGACCCCCCACCCTATGTGAATGAGTATGGGGTACATCGTACCCCTACCCATTCACCTGGTGGAAAAAAATGGCAATAAAAACACTACACAGGTTTTTTAAATAATTTACTAGTCAGCTCCGGGGGTCTTCTTCCGACTTCGGGGGTCTTCTTCCAACTTTGGGCCTCGTCGGAAGAAGAGACCCCCGAAGTCGGAAGAGACCCCTGGAGTCCAAAGAAGACCCCCGGAGCTGTTTAAAAACCTGTGTGTGTTTTTTTTATTGAATTTTTTTCCCACCAGGTGAATGGGTAGGGGTACAATGTACCCCATACTCATTCACATAGGGTGGGAGGGCGGGATCTGGGGGCCCCCTTATTAAAGGGGGCTCCTGGATTCTGATTAGCCCCCGCCCGCAGACCCCGACAACCAACGGCCAGGGTTGTCGGGACGAGGCCCTTGTCCCCATCAACATGGGGACAAGGGTGCTTTGGGGTGGGGGGCCGTAGGTCGCCCCCCTGCCCCAAAGCACCAAACCCCCATGTTGAGGGCATGTGGCCTGGTACGGTTCAGGAGGGAGGGGGGCCGCTCTCTCGTACCCCCCTCTTTTCCTGCGGCCTGCCAGGTTGCTTGCTCAGATAAGGGTCTGGTTTGGATTTTGAGGGGGACCACGCCATTTTTTCGGCTTAGGGGATTCCCCTTCAAATCCATACCAGACCGAAGGGCCTGGTATGCTCCTGGAGGGGGAACCCATGCCGGTTTTTTTATTTAAAATTTGGTGTGGAGTTCCCGCTCAGGATTCATACCAAACACAGTGCCTGGTATTGGCGGGAATCCACGTCGGATCTCCAACCACCGGCCTCAATGTCAGCAATGCGTGTCGCTCATTGCGAAAGGAAAAACAACATTTTTATTTTCCCGATGACGAGACAGCTTGGCGCTGGCTCTCGCGATGGGGCTCGTAGGGTGTCAATCTCGCCGCTAGAAGAGGCGAGATTGACACAAAATCGGCTGCACCTACTGTAATTTTGTTTTGTAGCATAATGCACAATCCAAAAGTGAAACTATATAACAATTTGAACCCATTAGAGATTGCTTTTTTACTCCATGTGTATTTGCTTCCGTGTGCCTCATGCAAAGTCCCGCCCCTTGCTCTCCTTTTTGTCATTATCGAAACGGGATGGAGGAGGGGACTGAACGGCCCGCTATTCCTCATTTAAAGTCCCACCCATTCATTTTTTCCCCCTCTATTTCAAACTAATAGGGATGGAGGCACACGGTCGCACCAACAAATATATATCTCTCACTAATGTATAATATACAGTGGCTGTCAATCAGCTGCTCCTACTCCATTCATCTTTTTTCATTTAATTTTTTTTCCCTTTTTTTGTTTTTTTTTCATTGATCCTTACCATTTCCCTGTATTCAATGGTTGGTCTATATTTATAACTTCTTTGGTTCTTATTCTTGAACTATATGGTGTTTGGTTGTCATGTAACTACCTACCGGTTTGGGCCGTGTACATTGGCTGAGCCGTGCCTTCTTGCCAAACTCGGGTGCTGCGACGCGCACTGCTGACCCCCCCTCCGCCCTGATCTGGCGCTGGGTGGGCGGGGACTTCGTCACTGTGCGTCGACGTCACGTCTCCCACACCAGGCTTGCGGCACTGGTGGTGTTATATACACTCGCTAGCACGCTGGGGTTGTTTGGGCTGGCGCTTCCTGTCGGGTGATTGGGATGCCTGGCATTTGGCACCTGCTTCTCCCCCATTTGCTCTGGCGTGGCGTTGGGGGCTGGATCATGGTGGCACTCCCTATATGGGCCTCCCCCTTAGCAGGGTCCGATACACACATCACTTCACACCATTGTCCACTGAGGGACAACATGCACCATCGCACCTCTGCCTCTAGCACCCTGACTCAGGTATTCCTTTATGCATTCACACACCAATTGGTTTGAGCCCATCTCTTGTTCACACTCCTGCTTTTTTCTATTGTACTTCTAGTCCTCCTCTTTTCCATTTTTCGTCTCCCCTCCACTCTTACTCTGCTATTTTTCCCTTTTCCCTTTTACACTGCTTCACATTCACTCACATTCTCTTTGTCACTTAATTTATTATATTTCATATATATATATTTTTCACCAACAACACTTTTTCCTTTTCTTTTTACATATTATATTTACACTTCCCTTTTTTTTTTTCATTTAGGTCCTCCCATATGGGGTTCCCTTACCCAATTTACACCTTCGCCATTTTTCACATCTTGACCCTCCTGGGGTGCTGCCTGTGTTGGCCTTGCCGCCCTGCTATGCTCCCTCAGCTCCCATCTGTGACATCGCTGGCTGGGTTGTCACTTCTGCGGCCTTGCCACCACTGCGCTCATGCACATCCAACAATTGGGGTAGGTGTGTATGTGGTATTGAGGGGGGTTCCTCATGTATACACCTGCCCTTATGCATTTATTTTATTTTTATTTTATATATTTTTTTATATAAATTACTTTTTAGACCATTATAATACCATTGTTTTCCCCATTTTTAGATAAGCACCTCGGTTTTTTGCTCCTGATGAGAGGTTAAAAGGCCTCAAAACGCGTAGAGCTCACAACTACCGACAAGTGTACCTACCTACATATTGCTGTGGACGTTCCTTTTACCTGGTTTTATTTTTTCCCCATATTCCATTGACATTTTATTATGATCATTAACCCTTATGGATAATGTGTGTAATGCGTGTTATCATGCCTTCTTATTGTATATATTTGTTTACTATGCAAATTCCATGTTGGAATATTATCTACTATGTACTAATTGGTTCCTAAGTATTGTTCAAGTATTGTACAATGTTTTGTATTATGCACAATCCAAAAGTGAAACTATATAACAATTTGAACCCATTAAAGATTGCTTTTTTACATGTGTATTTTCTTCTGTGTGCCTCATGCAAAGTCCCGCCCCTTGCTCTCCTTTTTGTCATTATGAAAAAATATGTATCCCAAATGTATCCCCATACAAAAACACCCACAGTCTAAAAACAAACAGATGACAACGTTGTCACAAAAGGCGCCAAACTACAGAGCCCATCTCATCCACTTATGCACACACAGACCTGGGGTAAAACATGGACACTGTACAATGTTGCCTGAGCTCCAAATATCATCACTCTAAGGTTCAGAGGTATGCATGCCCTTAGGAAATAATGCATAACGATGAGGCACTAAATTAACCCCTTAACGACCGCTCACTGTACATATACGTCGGCAGAATGGCACGGACAGGCAAACTCACGTACCTGTACGTGCCTGCCTTCGTATGGGTGGGGGGTCCGATCGGACCCCCCTCCGTTACAGTGAGCGGCCGGGATCGCTTCGGGAGTGATCCGTGATGAGGGAGCCGCCATTCGTTTCTGGCCACCCCCTCGCGATCGCTCCCGGCGAATGAAAAGCTTCCTCTGCCTGAGTAATGTTTACACAGGCAGGAGGAAGTGATGTCATCTCTCCTGCGGCGCTCACATATACCGAGCGCTGTGGAGAGAAGACACACAGGTTGCACTAAACAGCACACTGACACCAGCACACATAGGCACACGATCGCCCCCCCAGACACCCCCAGATCACCCCCCAGTCACAGTGTCACTGATTGCAGTGACCATTTATTTACTGATCACTGCAATCAGTGACATTTGTGACTGTAAAAGTGTCAGGGCAGTTAGTTTTAGGTCCAGTGTAGCCCCCTAACCCCCCCTAATAAAGATTTAACCCCTTGATCACCCCCAGGTAACCCTTTCACCCCCTAGCACCGCTGTCACTAAGCGATCGTTTTTCTGATCGCTGTCTTAGTGTCGGTGGTGCCGATAGGTAGCCAGTTATTTTTTTTAGGTTCGCCGCAGGTTTTTATAGCGTCAGGTACCCCCATATATTAATAAAAAAATAAAAAATAAATCAACCAGCGCAAATAACCCTAAACAGACAGCAGCTGAAAACACTGAGGTTCAAAATATCAAATCCCCATGAAAAACTATAAAAAAGCAGTGCAGCGCAAACATAGATTAGACAAACTAATAAGGATAAAGAACAAAGTCTTTCACAGATAAATGAAACACCAATCAATGTTCAATAGGTGACTTCTAGATTCTTTAAAGTGACTTGTGTGACGACCTCCACCACTAGTAATGGTTAGCAGCTCACCTCAGCAAGTGGACCCCTGAACTAGTCAGTCAGGTCGTTTAAGCGGTTCCCTCTTTGGGATAACAGACATCCGAACTATAATGAATCCACACCAGGTAGGAAATTAGAGCGCTGGTCAGTCTCACACCAAGTGATCCAGAGGTCAGGTCCAGGAAGCCAGATATAAAATGAAAAGCAAGGACATCTAGTGCTCAATTCTTAGATGTGATGACTGCATTCATTTTCTTTTTAAGCTTGCTTTCTTCTATTTTCAAATGGTGGTGATCCAGCCAGTAAGTCTTTACATACGTCTGGATTAGCTCAGTGTCGGCTTCAAGGCACCCTGACATGTGAGCACTCATGTAAAAGCAATTCTAGCGGCTAATTAGCCTCTGGACTGCTTTTACAACCAGATATAAAAAGGAGGGGAATTTCCATTTCCATTGGGAAATTGGGAAAGCATTTTATCAAACCGATCTTGGTGTGGTCAGATGCTTTGAGGGCAGAGGAAAGATCTAGGGTCTAATAGACCCCAGTTTTTTCAAAAAAAGAGTACCTGTCACTACCTATTGCTATCATAGGGGATATTTACATTCCCTGAGATAACAATAAAAATGATTAAAAAAAAAACAGTTTAAAAATAAAATAAAAAAGCAAAATTAATAATAAAAAAAAAGAAAAAAGAAGCACCCCTGTCCCGCCCTGCTCTTGCGCAATGGCGAACGCAAGCGTCGATCTGGCGTCATATGTAAACAGCAATTGCATCATGCATGTGAGGAAGTCATTTCAGCAGTAGACCTCCTCTGTAAATCTAACGTGGTAACCTGTAAAGGCTTTTAAAGGCTTTTAAAAATGTATGTAGTTTGTCGCCACTGCGCGTTTGTGCGAAATTTTAAAGCATGTTGTGTTTGGTATCTATGTACTCGGCTTAAGATCATCTTTTTTATTTCATCAAACATTTGGGCAATATAGTGTGTTTTAGTGCATTAAAATGAAAAAAAGTGTATTTTTTTTCCCAAAAAATGCGTTTGAAAAATCGCTGTGCAAATACTGTGTGGGAAAAAAATTGAATATTTTATATGTTGACACAAGTTGCGGAAAAAAGACAATTAATTTAATTTTTTTATTTTTTTTTGCACAAAGTTGTCACTAAATGATATATTGCTCAAACATGCCATGGGCATATGTGGAATTACACCCCAAAATACATTCTGCTGCTTCTCCTGAGTACGGGGATACCACACGTGTGAGACTTTTTGTGAGCCTAGCCGTGTACGGGACCCCAAAAACCAAGCACCGCCTTCAGGCTTTCTAAGGGTGTAAATTTTTGATTTCACTCCTCACTGCCTATCACAGTTTCGGAGGCCATGGAATGCATCTGGATGGCACAACCCCCCCCCCCCCCAAATGACCCCATTTTGGAAAGTAGACACCCCAAGCTATTTGCTGAGAGGAATGGTGAGCATTTTGCAGATCTCACTTTTTGTCACAAAGTTTTGAAAATTGAAAAAAAAAATTCTTTCTTCATTTTCAAAAACCAATGAGAGCTGTAAAATAAATTACACAGTGAAGGAAGTTCTCCGCTCAGGCCAATGACGTAGGCGGGGTCGGACATACCGAGGGGGCGGACCTGATGGGGAACTTAATTCGCTGTGTAATACATGTATAGACCCGCCCCTTCTCATGTTCCACATCTGGTCCGCTGAGCGGACCTGATGGGGAACTTTAGAAGGGGCGGGTCTATACATTTAAAACACAGCGGAGGAAGTTCCCCATCAGGTCCGCACAGGCACAACCAATGACGGACAGCGCTGGACATCGGGATCGCCGCGGGACACTGGATTTCATCGCTGGAATGTTTATTTTTTTGATTTTTTTTAATAAAGGACTTTTCCAATGTGTGTGTGACACTTTCTTTGTGAAATGGTAGGGGTACAATGTACCCCTTACCAATTCACATAGGGGGGCTGGATCTGGGGGTCCTATTTGTTAAAGGGGTCTTCCAGATTCTGATAAGCCCCCCGCCCGCAGACCCCCACAACCACCGGGCAAGGGTTGTGGGGATGAGGCCCTTGTCCCCATCAACATGGGGACATCCTCCCCATGTTGAGGGCATGTGGCCTGGTACGGTTCAGGAGGGAGGGGGGGCCGCTCTCTCGTCCCCCCCTCTTCCCCTGCGGCCGGCCAGGTTGCGTGCTCGGATAAGGGTCTGGTATGGATTTTTGGGGGGACTCCACGCCATTTTTTTAAAAATTTGGGGTGGAGTTCCCCTTAAAATCCATGCCAGATCTCAAGGGCCTGGTATGGATATTTAGGGGGAACCCCACGCCATTTTTTTTTAAATTTGCGTCGGGGTTCCCCTTAATATCCATTCCAGACCTAAAGGGCCTGGTAATTGAATTTGGGGGAACCCCCACGCTTTTTTTTTATTTTTTATCAATGACTTTTCTATGTATTGATAAAAGCCGACAATTCATTAATAGCCGCGAGTGAGTTTTAAATGACTTTTTTTCCTTCAAAAATGACACTTTGTGCAGGGACAGTTCTAAGCACGGGAAACATGCGCCACTTTACATGCATATCATACACACCCCCCAGGTATGAAATTGAAAGGAATATTTCACTTTTATTTTTTCATTTTAAGCATTATTAAAATCACTGCTCCTAAAAAAACGGCCGTTTTTAAAACTTTTTTTTGCATTGATACATGTCCCCTGGGGCAGGACCCAGGTCCCCAAACACTTTTTAGGACAATAACTTGCATATAAGCCTTTATAATTAGCACTTTAGATTTCTCCCATACACTTTTCGAATTTGCCGCGAACACCCCAAATTGTTCGTTGTTCGGCGAACAAGCGAACAGGCAATGTTCGAGTCGAACATGAGTTCGACTCGAACTCGAAGCTCATCCCTACTGTGGTGGTGAAATCACCTCCTACAGCGTTGGAGTCACGGCTTTATGTATCGTGGGAGCAAACGCTGTTGCTGTCAAGATAAATAGATCCGCGCTGCAACTGAATGGAGTACCTGCTAAGCAAATGATGGTTAACATTAAAACAAAGTAACATTACAGTACAACAGTAAGACCTTACCCTACCATACCTGCAAAGCAAATACCAAAAAAAAAAAACTAGTAAAAGATAAAACATTTTTTTAACGCAACCTGTGCCTAAAATATATATATGCCGAAGCATGGGGGCATCCTCCCGCAAAAAAGTTATGCCGCGTACACACGGTCGGACTTTTCCACGGGCAAGCCTCCTTCGGGATTTCTACCGTATGTACGCGGCATTAGGAGCAAAATCGCTCCTCCGCCCCTGCTGCCCCCATGCTTCGGCATATATGCTCTTTTTTTAACTGTGGTGGTGAAATCACCTCCTACAGCACTGGAGTCACGGCTTTATGTATCGTGGGAGCAAACGCTGTTGCTGTCAAGATAAATAATTCCGCGCTGCAGCTGAATGGCGCACCTGAAAACAAAAAATTACATACCTGAAAAGCAAGCATGATAAAACATTGCAGAATAGAATACAGTAAAAAAGAGCAGAACAATAGAGAGAAAATTGAGAGAGAGAGAACAATAAAACAACAACTATTTTTTTTTTCTTTTATATTTTTTTGTGTTTTTTGTTTTTACGTTTTTTTTTTCTTTTTTACACTTTTTTTTGTAACTTTAACAACTGTAATGGTTCGGGTCTCTCAAAATGCGATGGCATCTTGGGAGACCCTGTGTAAGTGTGTCCTAGTCTGTGAAATGCTGTACCCTACGCTAAAACTTCACTTTTGAGTGGAAGCGTTCAAAACATTCACCAATGCAAAGACCAGGATTGTCAGGACAGAGTGGACAAAAACAACGGCGTCACACCTAAATCCGCGCTTGCTACAGACACAACATCTTTTTTGGGGGGTTCGTTGGGTAGGGGTACTCTGGAGGACATACGGATAATGCCTCTCATGCAGCCGGCTTACTGCATTTGGTAGGGGATGGTGAGGTGCAGAACCGCCTGGATACAGGAGTTCTGTGACTATCTCATTCTGGAATTTTAGAAGAGATAAAGTCCCGCCTGAAGCTCTGTATAGCACATGAGCGTTCAGCAAAGCCAATTGGAATAAGGATAGAGACACTTTTTTGTACCAGCGTCTCGCCTTACGGTCAATTAGATACGGCGCCAACAACTGGTCGTTGAGGTCCACCCCTCCCATATTTTTGTTATATTCGTGGACACAGAGGGGTTTCTCCACAACACCAGTCGCCGTACGAATTTGGACTGTCGTGTCTGCATGAAGGGAGGTAAGAAGGAAAACATTCTTATTGTCCCTCCACTTCATAGCGAGCAAGTTATTACACTTTACGCAGGCTCTCTCCCCCAGCCTAAGACGGGCATCTACAAGCCGCTGGGGAAAGCCCCGGCGATTAGGTCGCACGGTGCCACATGCTCCAATCTGATGATCAAACAAGTGACTAAACAGTGGCACGCTCGTGTAATAATTGTCCACATACAAGTGGTACCCCTTTCCGAATAAGGGTGACACCAAGTTCCACACTATCTTGCCAAAGCTCCCTATGTAATCCGGGCAGTTGACCGGCTCAACCTGACTGTCTTTTCCCTCATAAACCGTAAAGCTCCATACATAGCCCTGTCACAGAACTTATAGAGCTTGACCCCGTATCTGGCACGCTTGCTGGGAAGGTACTGCTTGAAAGACAAGCGGCCAGAAAATGTAATCAGGGACTCATCAACGCAGACAACTTGATCGGGAATAAACAAGGCTGCAAAACGTTTGTTGAAGTGGTTTATGAGGGGCCGAATTTTGTAGAGCCGGTCGTATTCAGGGTCCCCACGTGGACGACAAAGTTCATTGTCGTTGAAGTGCATGAACAGAAAAATCTGCTCGTATCGTTTTCTAGGCATGGAGGCAGAGAACACGGGCATGTGGTCAATTGGGTGCGTGGACCAATAAGCACGCAATGACGGGAATTTATGTGTGCCCATGTTGAGGGAAAGGCCCAGAAAGGTCTTAAATTCGGAAACCGTAATTGGTTTCCAATCTTTGGCAATGGAAGGCAACTGGGGACTAGCGGCGATGAATTGACCAGCATATAAATTACTCTGGTCCACAATAGATCTATAGAGATCTTCCGTGAAAAACAGCGAATAAAAATCAATTGGCATAAAATCAGCTGTTTCCACCTGAATACCGGGTTGGGCAGTGAATGGGGGAAGTAAGGGTTCTGCAGAAGTGGTGGGGACCCAATCAGGATAGGCGAATTCTGCAGGAAGGGCACTATGGGTACGACGGGCCTGCCTTTTTCTTCTTATTGGTGGCAGCGGGACACTACTTGTGCTTGCCACCTCGCCAGCTTGAACTGCACTTATGGGACTCGCCACGTCACCACGTGATACTGCAGTGCTGGATGTACGCCCAGGCTGTACTAGGCCGCTGGTGCTTGCCAATTCACCAGAAGGAATAGCGGCGCTAGTACTACTCTGCTCCATGATACGAGAGACCTGCAGTTCTTGCTCCTCAACAACCTCAGAAGATCGGGATCGGGTACGCCTGACCTTAGCAGGGACCTCATCTGCGTCGTCAGAGCTATCTGACATGGAGCCGCTGACTTCACTGTCTTCTACGGTAAGATATTCTGAGCCTGAATCTGACAGATGCGTGACCTCCTCTTCACTATCTGTCATGCTCAGAATCTCGTAGGCCTCTTTACTAGTGTACCTTTGTCTTGCCATTTTGGGCTCTAAATTTAGGGGTGCACTAGTAAGATTCACAGGTAAAAAAGCACCTGACTGTCAGCAAATGTATCAAACGCTTAAAAAAAAACTGTTAGCGATTGCAGGGATCAGGACTGTCTCTGCGAACGCTGCAGTTATGTGTGTTGTGTTTGGTAAGTGACAGTGATCGATCGATACTGCACTTGGGTGGGCTGGGCTGGGCGGAGGGGCTAAACGCAGGTGCTAGCAGGTATCTGGGCTGATCCCGCTAACACTGCGTTTTTGGGAACCCTAAACTGCTGGGGACGCTAGTATAGATCTGATCAGATCAGATATTGATCTGTTCAGATACTATACCACTAAGGGAGGTGTATGCTGTGCGCGTGGGTGTTAGCGTTACTGGCACTAACCTAACGCTGCCTAGGGCAACGCAGACCCTCTCTGGCGCTAAAACCTAATTGATATCAGCCACCGGGCCATCAGGGGGTTAAACCTTTATTGGGTTATATACGGTGGGTGCCCTGATGCTATAAAAAGCAAACTAACCAACCAGCGTCACCCGTAAAACTTATATGGTGATCACTGGTGAAAGGGTTAACTAGGGGCAATCAGGGGGTTAAAACCTTTATTAGGTTATATATGGGGGTACCTGACGCTATATAAAAACCTGACGGGTAACCTAAATAACTAACTGGCTAACCAGTGTCACCAGTAAAACTTATACGGTGATCACTGGTAAAAGGGTTAACTCTAGGGGCAATCAGGGGGTTAAAATAATATATGGGGGTACCTGACGCTATAAAAACCTGCGGCGAAACTAAAAATAAATAACTGGCTATCTAGGTCACCACCGGCACTAAATACAGCGATCGGAAATACGATCGCTTAGTGACGCTGGCGTTAGGGGGTGAAAGGGTTACCTGGGGGGGGGGGCGATCAAGGGGTTAAACATTTATTAGGGGGGTTAGGGGGCTACCCTGGACCTAAAGGGGCCTAAACCTAACTGCCCTGCAACTTTTTACTGTCACAAATGACACTGATTGCAGTGATCAGTAAAAAAATGATCACTGCAAACGGTGCACTGTGACTGGGGGTACTGGGGGTGATCTGGGGTGATCTGGGGGGTGATCTGGGGGTGACTGGGGGGTGAAAAGTGTGCCTACGTGTACTGGTGTCAGTGGGCTGTTGGTGCACTTACTGTGAGATGTCTTCTCTCCTCGCGCCGGATCGAAAAGACCGCCACGAGGAGAGATGACATCACTTCATCTGCCTGTGTTTACATTACACAGGCAGAGGAAGGTTTTCATTCGCCGGGAGCGATCGCGAGGGAGTGGCCGGAATCGAGCGGCCGTCCCCTCATCACGGAACGCTCCCGAACAAATAACCACCGCTCACTGTATAGAAGGGGGGTCCGATTGGACCGCCCAACTATACGAAGGCAGTCACGTACCGGCACGTGATTGTGCCTGTCGTGCCATTCTGCCGACGTATAATTACAGTGGGCGGTCGTTAAGTGGTTAAAGTGAAAAAAAATGTGAAATATTCCTTTAAATATCATACCTGGGGGGTGTCTAAAGTATGCCTGTGAAGTGGCACGTGTTTCCCGTAGCTTTAGGTGCACACTGTGCAAAGGACACAGTACACTAAATGAAAATACTGCAGCTCCCTGCCTGTATTTGTATGAGAACACCAGCAATTGTATTCATGTAGCTTTAGGTGCACACTGTGCAACGGACACAGTACACTAACTGTAAATACAGCAGCTGCCTGCCTGTGGTATTAAAAGGATCAGAAGAACACCAGCAATTGTCTTCAGGTAGCTTTAGGTGCACACTGTGCAAAGGACACAGTACACTAACTGTAAATACTGAAGCTGCCTGCCTGTGGTATTAATATGATCAGAACACCAGCAATTGTCTTCAGGTAGCTTTAGGTGCACACTGTGCAAAGGACACAATACACTAACTGTAAATACTGCAGCTGCCTGCCTGTGGTATTAATATGATCAGAAGAACACCAGCAATTGTCTTCAGGTAGCTTTAGGTGCACACTGTGCAAAGGACACAGTACAATAACTGTAAATACTGCAGCTGCCTGCCTGTGGTATTAATATGATCAGAAGAACACCAGCAATTGTCTTCAGGTAGCTTTAGGTGCACACTGTGCAAAGGACACAGTACACTAACTGTAAATACTGAAGCTGCCTGCCTGTGGTATTAATATGATCAGAACACCAGCAATTGTCTTCAGGTAGCTTTAGGTGCACACTGTGCAAAGGACACAGTACACTAACTGAAAATACTGAAGCTCCCTGCCTGTGGTATTAGTATGAGAACACCAGAAATTGTATTCAGGTAAGCTTTAGGTGCACACTGTGCAAAGGACACTAAATCAAAATACTGCAGCTCCCTGCCTCTATTAGTATGAGAACACCAGCAATTGTATTCAGGTAAGCTTTAGGTGCACACTGTGCAAAGGACACTAAATGAAAATACTTGCAGCTCCCTACCTGTGGTATTAGTATGAGAACACCAGCAATTGTATTCAGGTAAGCTTTAGGTGCACACTGTGCAAAGGACACAGTACACTAAGTGAAAATACTGCAGCTAGCACAATCCCCTGCCTGCGTGCCTGTCAGTTGATTAGGAATAGAATAACAGAAACGGATCTAGCTAAACTGAATACAGTGTATAAATATATATACAACACCTAGGATGCATATATATCCTCTACACACTGTAACTGCAGCTAACTGACTCGCCTGCCTGCTCTATCTAACTCAAATTAAATGACACCGTCTCTCTCTGTCTGTCTTTAATCACCGCCGCAACACACTACACAAGGCCGCCACGCAGGTGGCCTTATATAGTGTGGGGCGTGTACTAAACCCCCTGAGACATAATTGGCCAAAGCCACCCTGGCTTTGGCCAATTATGGCTCTCCGTTTTTTCTGCGCTGTGATTGGCCAAAGCATGCGGGTCATAGTGCATGCTTGGCCAATCATCAGCCAGCAATGCACTGCGATGCCGCAGTGAATTATGGGCCGTGACGCGTCACTCAAATTTTTGCGCGAACGCCCCATAATGTTCGAAATTCGGCGAACGCCCGAACAGACGATGTTGGAGTCGAACATGGGTTTGACTCAAACTCGAAGCTCATCCCTAGTTGCTAGCATTGGATCATTTAGCTACAGGTTATATGTGAACAAGTAATTCTTTAGTCTATATCCACAGCAGCAATATCAGCATATGGCAAGTCTTTCTAGGGTTCAAAGTTGGGTTGTATTCCTGTTCTGTGCAGCTTCCTCCTACCATGATCTAGTAATTGTCAATCTCTCCAAATATGCTCCACTTTTTTGCACAGACACAGAACAGGAACACCTGTAGTCCGTGTTTATGATTTTTAGGGGTTGTGCAATAGAAAAAAATCATACGTTTCTTTGTTCGGCCTGTATTTAAAAGTAAAAAGGCAAAATTTAATGAAGCAGGTGCTCTTAAAACAGGTTAGGTTTTGAGGATATATTTCAGTATGAGAAATATTAGACCGATCATAAATTCAGAAGCCTATATACATTTCTTTTATGAGGTCCTTTGAAAAACCAGCAGGCATTGAGGTATATAAATGTGTTCTACATAGGCAAAGAATGTAAATTTATGTCAAACTGCAATGCAGATTGTATGGTATATTTACATATTATCAGTTTTATGCAGATGATTTACTTGTACAGTATTCAGTTTGGTTCAGTTGATAAATTTATTGTTTCAAGTAGTTTTTAATTATCTTCTAACTAGCATTTTTTTCCTCACAAAGTGTATTTTAAAATGTATCTACCCTCCCAACCCCCAAGCTTTCAAGCTTTTCCGGCTTTTTTTCTTTATTTTGTCTGGTGATTCTGCCAGTAACACACCTCCAGTCCTAATATGACAATAGTCATCCTACACCCAACAGTCAACAGAACCATTATGTATCAGTACCACATAAACTATGAAATGTCCGAAATTCCAACCGTGTGTAGCCATTTCCGATGCACAAAAGTGCTGCGCATGCTCGGAATCAATTAGACGCATGCTCGGAATCATTGTACTTTATTTTTCTCGGCTCGTTGTAGTTTTGTACGTCTCCGCATTCTTGACCATCGGTATTCCCAAGCAAAATTTGTGCGACCGTGTGTAGGCAAGACAAGTTTGAGCCAACATCCGTCGGAAAAAAAAAACGCAGTTTTGTTGTCGGAAATTACGATCGGAAATTCCGATCGTATGTACACGGCATAAGACAGGCAGGGATCACAGGAAGTGATCTGCTCACAAGATTTTCAGCAGGATCAACAGATATATTTTGAGCATATCAAACTGATATAACAAAACACTTGCAATGGTTTGACCAAAAGGGACCAAAAGGGAGAAGTTCACTTTTAGGTTTTACATACACTTTAAGCCAAAGCTTTCTTTTTTTTCATAGTTTTATAGTAGTAAATGATTAGCAACCCTTTGAGATTTTCACTGTCACCTGTGTCCCTGCTGCAGGAATTCTACTCCTCTGTTTGCTCTAATTAATATTGTCACCGGGACAAAAAGTGAGAGAAAATTCAAAATTCCGAGTAGTCTCTGGAACAGAAATCAAGTCTTCCAAAGGGGAGACTTGTCACGGTGACAACTAATGGTGGCCATACATGCTTGGATATGTGATATGATGTGCGATATGATCAAAATTTTCAAATCTCTAAACAATCAAATAGTCCAAACTTTCCTGTGTGATTGATTTGGACTCAATTTGAATCGGATTTGATCAGCCAGGACAGAATCAATTGTTTTGCATCGGTCAGCAACACTGAGATATTTTGTTAGTGAATATAATTGTATTTCAACCGATCGGATTGTGACATTACATTGTGGAAACAGAGATGTAATGAATGACTTACAATCTTAAGTCACAATCTTATCTAATGCCGTGTACATACGATTGGAAATTCCGACAACAAATGTCCGATGTGAGCTTTTTGTCGAAAATTCCGACCGTGTGTAGGCTCCATCGGACATTTGCTGTCGGAATTTCCGACCACAAAAATTTGAGAGCTGGTTCTCAAATTTTCCGACAATTCTGATAGTCTGTATGCAATTCCGACGCACAAAAAAAACACGCATGCTCATAATCAAGCAGAAGAGCTGAACTGCCTATTGAACTTCATTGATCTCGGCTCGTCGTACGTCTTGTACGTCACCGCGTTCTTGACGTTCGGAATTTCCGACAAGATTTGTGTGACCGTGTGTATGCAACACAAGTTTGAGCCAACATTTCCGTCGGAAAAAATCCACGGTTTTGTTGTCGGAATTTCCGATCGTGTGTACGCGGCATTAGAGTGTCACTAAACCCACATCATAAAAACTATCAATAAATGCTGTATTACATACGGTTCATACTCACAGAGTCACTATGAGATTTGTTTTCTGTATTCTGTAAAAAACCTGGTTGATCCTGCTGCTCTTTATCTCCACCTTTTGTCCATGTCCCCAATTCAGCTAGTAATTTTGCAGCTGTAGTGGCAACTCTGCACATGCTCAGTTTTCAGTGAGTTTCTATGCTGAGCATTTCCTCCCTATACCATCTGAGCAGCCCATGTGACTATAGAGTTACACATGTGGGTGCATACACAGTGTTAAAGGACAGCCCACTTCCTCCCTCCTCCTCCATGCCCACTAACCAGCTAAACACAATGTAGGTGGGATATTGCATGTAGATTAAATCAGGCTGGAGGGGTGTGATTGGAAGAAATCCGCCCACACTATGCTATTGCCAAAAAAATAATAAAGATTTAATTTCAAATATATATTTGTACACTATAACAATTTAAAACAGTTTATTGATACAATTTATTTACTTTTACTCTGTATTCCAAAGCCTTTCTTTTTTTTGAACATATGACCAGCAGCAGAGGACTATAAGCTCCTCCTGCTTATGTTTTCCTGCAGACAGGCTGGGAAAGAGCTAGGTCATATGACAGCTGTATATTGATTAGGAAAAATTATCTTAGATTTTTTTTTATTATTATTAAAGTGGTTGTAAACCCACTTTTGAAAAAAACTAAAAAAACTAACACCTGCAAGACAAAGGCATAATGAGCTAGTATGCATAGCATACTAGCTCATTTACTCACCTAGGATCGAAGTCCCCGCTTCGGTGCCCGACACAGTACCGGCCGGCGACAGGTCATCCCGGAGTTAGTTCCTGGTATCGTGGCTCCGTCGCTGTGATTGGCCGGAGCCGCAATGACGTTACTCCCGCATAGGCACGTGGGAGCCACCAGTCACGACATGACCTCCTTTAGAAACGACATGATCGCCGTTTCTAAAGTGCGCCTGCGCCTTTGTGTACGGCGCATGCGCCGTAGACATCCGCGCACGTCTCTATTATAAATATCTTCTAAACCGTGGAGGTTTAGTAGATATTTCCAGCACCTACAGGTAAGCCTTAATCTAGGTAGGTAAAAGTGGTTGTGCAGGGTGTACAACCACTTTAAAAGAATTACAGTGCCATCATCCACACACAGAAATGGAAGGGATACTGTAAATTAAACAGTGTGTGTTTAGTATCACTTTAACTATAGACCAAAATCCACTTCCCTGTGTGTATAGATAGATCAACTGGGTTGTCAAATATACAGTAGATCTATTAATTTGTATTGGAGAGAAGGAGATCAGAAAATTAATGACCATTTACTGAAGCATGCATTTGTGGTAAAGGAGAGTGGCTTAATGGAAGGATGAAAAACGCTAGCCTTGCGTTTACACAATAAAGCTGTTCTTAAAGCTCATTAATGCTCTGTACAAGAATGACATGTGTTTGCCTTTTAACAATTACACAAATCATAAACTGCAATCAGTGTCTCGCCAATAAATTTAATTATTATTTGAACTTTATATATATGTGATATATCCTTAAGGCGTGTCTAAACGATAAGCAATTTTGAAAATGCAGACCTAAGAACAAATATACTAGCTTAAACAGCGGGATGACAGCTAAGTACAAAATTGTGGGAACAGGTATTGATTTCATGGGTGATTATTAGTATAGACATAAGTAATGTCTCTTAGGAATATTTCTTCATGATTGACAGTTAGTTGGTATTATTTCTTGTATTGCTGATACTTTTAATTTAAAATTGCTAATGCAGCAAGAATCCTCACCTTGTTTAGTAGATAATTATGTGCAGAATGTGACAGTTGATACCACTTATCACTGCTTGTCATAGCGGGCTTCTGCATACTATTCATTATTCTATTGTTGTTTTTTCATTGTGTCAGCAACAGATTTATTAATGTTTTGTTATAGTACAGTACTATACGATAAAAAAATAAATAAAAATACTATATGCTTCATGTACTAGAAATGTATATCCAAAACTTATAAGAATAATTACTGTAACACAAAATGACAAGAACCTGTGTGTAATGGAGGGTTTGGAAAATGAGTAGAGCAGCTTTTCAGTTCTAAGTCTAGGACACATATGGGAGTAAGGCCCCTTTCACACTGGGGCGGGCAGGAGCGGTGGCGGTATAGCAGCGCGATTTTCAGCGCTGCTATACCGTCGTTCTTACCGCGGTATGCGGTCGCTAGGGGGGTGAATTTAACCCCCGCTAGCGGCCGAAAAAGGGTTAATACCGCCCGCAAACCGCGGCTATTGCCGCGGTTTGCGGGCGGTATTACCGCACTGTCCCATTGATTTCAATGGGAGACCACGGTAAAGGAGCGGTGAACACACCGCTCCTTCACCGCTGTAAAGAAGCGGCTAGCAGGACTTTTGGAGCGGTCCTGCTAGCGCACCGCTTCAGTGTGAAAGCCTTCAGGCTTTCACATTGAAGGCTAAAGGGCATGATTTTTTCATGCGGTATAATAGCGCTAATATTAGCGCTAAACCGCATGAAAAACGCCCCAGTGTGAAAGGGGCCTAAGTCACATGTGTGCAAGTCACAAGAAAGTCTCAAGTCTTAACCTTCAAGTCTCAGTCAAGTCCCAAGTTACTGTGGCGAAAAGCAAGCAAGTCAAGTCGGGTCCCTGCTACAAGTCAAGCAAGTCAAGTCAAGTCATTTATTTTGGTCAAGTCACAAATCAAGTCAAAATACTGATCTACCCCATTTCCACCTTTAAATGAGTTAAAAGTCAGTGTTCAGGAAAGGTTTTTGTTTTATTTTCAACATTAACAAAACTGCTTAGTGCTATTTTTGCCTCACTGTGCCCATGCTTCACTGTGCCCATGCTTCACTGTGCCCATGCTTCACTGTGTCCATGCTTCACTGTGCCTGTGCCTCACTGTGCCCGTCTCTCACTGTGTCCGTGTCTCACTGTGCCCGTGCCTCAATGTGCCCGTGTCTCACTGTGCCCGTGCTTCACTGTGCCCAATGCCTCACTGTGCCTGTGTCTCACTGTGCTCGTGTCTCACTGTGCCCATGCTTCACTGTGCCCGTCAGCGATGTACCTGATCGGCGGGGTCCCGGCGGCCATTCCAGCATTCCAAAGCCACGCCTCCTCCTCGTCTGCGATAGGCGGAACACTCAATTTCCCAGCATTCAGTGTTCCGTCTATCACGGACATCCGCTCATCCTCATAACACGGACGAGGATGAGAGGATGTCCGTGATAGGCTGAAAACTGCCTGCAGTGAAATTGAGTGTTCCGCCTATCACAGACAAGGAGGCGCGGCTTTTGAACACTGCAATGGCCGCCATCTGTCTGCATGACACGCTGATCAAGTAGGCAGACGGCGGCTTGCGGTTAGTGTTAGTGGTGCCAAGTCATTGCAAGTCATATAGCCCAAGTCAAAGTCAAGTCGCAAGTCATTAGTGACAAGTCAAAGTCAAGTCGAGTCATTTATTGAATTCTGTCAAGCAAGTCGCAAGTCCTCAAACAGGTGACTCGAGTCTGACTCGAGTCAAGTCATGTGACTCGAGTCCCCCACCTCTGGAATTCATATAGGGCATCATAGACAAATACCAATAGCAGCTTTTGAATCTGCCCACTGTCATGCTGGCAATTAAAAGTAAATCCATTCCATTGGCTCTTCCTATATTTGGGTAATAGCATTACCTATATCCCCAATTACAATTAGCGTTCGGCCAGGGAATCTCTCAGCTAATAGCCAATACCTGAATGGTGCCAGGGATAAAGCCTCCCAGCAAAGACATGCCCAATTCTGAGCACCCCGTGTGTAGTCTTAATTGTCTCAGTTCCCTAATCTGTCACCCTGCCCAGCCTGGCAATCACTTCCCAATCACCTTGTCGACAATGAACAGTCAAATTGTTTGTTTTTGTATTTTTATTGCGGGATTTGAACTTGGATAGGGATTAGGGTATATGGGATGCCCAGTAGAACAAACACTTAGTTGATTGTATCTCAGTCAATTAGGACAATTATGTATATTTCACAGCTTCAGTCTCCTCCAGCACAACACTTGCTTGCAGACTGTTTCTCTCTCTCCTGTACAACACTTCACTTCCAGGTTTTATTTCTATTTAATTGGAATATATTTTTACATTGGACATAATCATTATAGTGTTTATAGGTGATCTAGGATTGTAGGATTGTGTATATATGCTGAATATATTAGGGAGTAGAATATACGGATGTATGGCAGTGATCCACAACAAAATGACGACATTTAAGCTATAAAAATATGGTGGAGCCACGGCTGTAAATAAACTAATGGAAAATGGCGGCTGCATCTATGCTAATAGACTAATGAGAGAATGGCAGATTCCGGGAATATATATGATTGGAAAAGCGTCACCCTATCACATATCCCTGAGGAAGTTATGAGGTGTGACAAAACATGTAGGAGGGACCTGAGTGGCTGACACAAACCGGATCACGAGAGGTGTTAGAAAGTGTATGAGCCACGGATGTTTGTCTTGGTGTCGGTACTGCAGGACTGGCGGTAGATATCCTGGCCACTGTTACGCAATAACATACTTATGACTTATGATGTTTATGTGAGTGTTCATTTGGCACATGTTTATTATATAACTAGTTAAGGACCGAGTTAAAATAAATGTTTTTTGCTAGAAAATTACTTAGAATCCCCAAACATTATATATATATATATTTTCAGACACTCTAGAGAATACAATGGGGGTCGTTGCTATACTTTTATGTCACACTGTATTTGCGCAAGGTCTTACAGTGCAATTTTTTGGGAAAAAATACACTTTTTTTTTATTAAAAAATAAGTTAGCGCAATTTTCTTTTATATGGTGAAAGAAACATTACGCAGAGTAAATTAATACCCAACATGTCACGCTTCAAAATTGTGCCCGCTCATGGAATGACGACAAAATTTGACCCTTAAAAATCTCCATAGGCAACGTTTACATTTCTACAGGTTACCAGTTTTGAGTACCAGAGGAGGTCTAGTGCTAGAATTATTGCTCTTGCTCTAGCGATTGCAGTGATACCTCACATGTGTTGTTTGAACACAGTTTTTATATGAGGGCAGGACTAACGCATGCGTTCGCTTCTGCGCGCAAGCTAGGCAGGATGGGGCGCTTTAAAAATATTTTTTTCTTATTTTTTTTACTTTTTATTTTAAATTTTTGCACTGTCCTTTTAAAAAAAAAATTGGGTCACTTTTATTCCTAGCACAAGAAAGGTAAACATCCCTTGTAATAGAAAAAAAGCATGAGAGGACCTCTTAAACGTGAGATCTGGGGTCAAAAAGACTGGGCTTGTGTCCGCCACTACAGACGGCTCCGGTAAGCGGCGGAGACGACCGGAGCACGGCTGTAGGGTGCCCCCTCTCCTGCCCCCGATAAAAGTGATCTTGCGCTGAATCCGCTGCGGAAACCACTTTTATCTGAAAGAGGACCATCCGCCGTTAAAGAGGATACCGGGGTTATGGCAGCTATCTGCTGCCATAACCCTGGTATTCTACATCAAAGTACCAACATACAACGACGGGGGGGGGGGGTCCACAAGTAAAGTTTTTTTAAAACAATAAAGCACTATTGAAAATGGTGGTGTAGCGCTAAAAATAAGGAAAAAAAATAGAGTTAGACTTACCGGTAACTCTATTTCTAGGAGTCGTCCAGGACAGCACTAGAGAGAGATAGGCTCCACCTCCAGAGGCAGGAAACACATCATACCAATCTTTAAAGGGCGGCTTCCGTCCCTCGTCCTCAGTCTTTTAACCGAGAACTTCCCCGGAACGGCTTCTGAAACAACAAAAAACACTCGTCCACCATTATAACAGCATATAGGGAGGGAATCCCTGCTGTCCTGGACGACTCCTAGAAATAGAGTTACCGGTAAGTCTAACTCTAGTTTTCTCTAGTCGTCTGTCCAGGACAGCACTAGAGAGGATCAGCGAGAACTTACCAGATTAGGGGGGGGGGGACTACCGCTTGGAGGACTTTCCTCCCAAACGCTTGGTCTTGCGCTGAGAGAAGGTCCAATCTATAATGCTTCATGAACGTCGAGTAATTTGACCACGTTGCTGCTCGACAAATTTGTTCTGGTGTTGCTCCAGCTCGCTCTGCCCAAGAGGCCGATAGTGCCCGTGTGGAGTGAGCCATGGGGGAAAAAGGGCATTCCTTTCCTAAGATTTTGTAAGCTTCCACAATAGCCTGCCTAATCCATCTTGCGATTGTGCCTTTTGAAGCTTGAAACCCCAATTTTTTTCCCGAATGCAAAATAAATAGAGCATTGGATTTCCTAATGTTTTTGGACAACTCCAGATATTGTAAGACACAGGCTCTCACGTCCAGATTGTGGAATTCTGTCTCCCTTAGACTGGTTGGGGACGCAAAAAAGGAAGGTAAAACCATTTCTTGAGCCCTATGGAACTTTGACACCACTTTGGGCAAAAAACCTGGGTCTGTCCGTAATACCAGCCTGTCTTCAAAAACTTGTAGAAAAGGCTCCTTAATGGAAAGTGCCTGCAGCTCACTAATGCGTCTCGCAGTGGTTATGGCCACTAGAAAGACAGCTTTGAGCGTGACCCATTTTAGGGACAGCTCTTTCTCTTGTGACCATTTAGCCCAACCCTGCAACACCGTCGTCAGGTCCCATTTTGGCAGGACTTTAAATGGAATGGGTCTAATTCTGGCTAACCCCTTGAAGAACCTGCTCACTAGCGGGTCTATAGCCAGGGGTCGCTCTAAAAAAACTGACAAGGCCGATACCTGTACTTTTAGTGTACTAATGGCCAGTCCTTTATCCGCACCATCTTGTAAAAACTCCAAGATGGCTGGGATACTTGCAGACACCTTTTTGGTATCCAACCAAGAACAAAATTTTTTCCAAACTTTAACATAAATCGCTTGGGTAACCTTCTTTCTACTAGAAAGAATGGTGTTTACTACCCTATCCGAGAGCCCCTTAGACTTCAGGAGACTCTCTTCAGACACCAGGCTGACAGCTTCAGGGTCTGAACCTTGGATAATAGAACTGGGCCCTGGGATAGCAGATCCTTCCTCACGGGCAACATGAGGGGGGGTTCAGCTGGTCCAGCCAGACCTCCAAGTTACGAGCCACTATAGTTGTAGCCATTGCTGGCTTTAAACTTGTCATGGCTACTTCCCATGACCTTTTCAGCAGTACCTCCATCCTTTTGTCCATAGGTTCCTTAAGGACACCCATGTCCTCAAAGGCGAGGTCTGTAGACTTGGAACACTGGGAAAAGGCCGCATCCACTTTGGGCACTTTGTTCCATATACAGGAGGAACCCTCACTGAAGGGAAATCTCCTCTTCAGACTTTTGGGAAAAAACTATTTTTTCTCTGGTTCCCGCCATTCCTTTTTAATAGAATCTGCCAGTGTACTATGTACCGGAAATACCCTGTTCTGATCCTCTTTCAGGGTTTGGTACATCTGGTCATGCAAGGACAAGGAAGCCTGCTCTTCTTTGATATCGAGAGTCTCATATATCACCCCTAATAAGGCATCCACCTCCTCGAGTGAGAGCCTGTATCTGGGCGAACTTGTCCCCTGGCTCGGAATATCTCTGGATGAAGTCGCCTCACTTAGCTCGTCCAAGGAATCTGGTTCCCCTCCGTCTGATGCGTCACCCACCTCTGGGGCTGAATCAGGGGGGGCTGCAGCTGGTGGTTTTGGGGTTTCAAGGCTTGCCAGCATTGATTTAATGGTCTTCATTTCTTCCTGCACCCCAGCAATTAGTTATTTACATGCCCCTGTTGCCTCCTTGTAAACCAATTTGTCAATACAAGGTTTACAAAGGGGCTTGCTCCATCCCTCCTTTAGTTTGTTCGTACATGACGGACACCTCTTCTTCCACCTTGACCTCTCCGGGTCTTTAGGCTGAGCCTGGGAAAGAGAAGGAGAGAAGAAACCAGGGCAAGTAGTCAGAAACCTTTTAGACAATCGGGGATTGTACCTTCACCACACCGATGTGCACCCCCACCAGCCGCTGACAGGATTCACATGGCTCTTTAGCCCGGATCCTGTCGCTGAAGGAGGGGGGGGGTATTTCCCCTTTTTCCCCCTCCTTCCCCAGCCCTGTAGGTCCAGGGCACCCCAGTGTCTGCCTACCTGAGCTGGGCCGGCACCACTGCCACCTGGTTCCATTGTCTCCATGCTGTCTCCTACCTCTGTAGTCAGCTGCTGGATCATCTTCAAGGAACCGTCTATCTTGTGGCCGGCGTTTTTTTTTAAATTCCCGCCATGGCCCCAGCGTCCACGCTCGCCGCGCGACCCGGAACCGGAAGTGTTGCGCCGGAAGTCCCCGCCCTCCTCCTGCGTTCCACAGGCCGGAACTCGAGGCCTACGCCCGCCCCCCACTGAACACCCACGCCAGAGACCACAGTAACTGGCCGGCAGATGCCAGGATGTCCTGCGGGGAACATCAGCCCTCCTCGGGCTATACCGGAGGATTGCGCCGGTACCAGCTTCACTGCAGCCTGACCGGGGGACCCAACAAAGCCTGCCACCTTCCAGGTATCGCAGACCTCCTTCCCCCTTCCTCGAGCAGTCTGCCTCGGCTTAGGGGAAGGAGAGCTCCATCCAGCCTCCTCCTCCGGTGGAGGAAACACAAAGACTGAGGACGAGGGACGGAAGCCGCCCTTTAAAGATTGGTATGATGTGTTTCCTGCCTCTGGAGGTGGAGCCTATCTCTCTCTAGTGCTGTCCTGGACAGACGACTAGAGAAAAATTAATGTATATCGCTCCAATATGTGACAATTGGAATGTTAATCCAGTCCAAAAAGTCTAGAAAGGAAGATGAAATCAAGTGCACAGGTAATGAGAAAGCCGCCACCAGCAACCAAACACACTGACTCTTACCGTCAGTACATATAAAATGCACATGTAGGATATTCCAAACCAAACAGATGGAACTCTCAATTCCCAAGGTAATTGATCTTTCAAATAACACTTCCACCAATCCTCCTTCTATGGGCTTAATTGATCAAGATATGCATGGAAATTAGCAAGGAATAAAACCACAGCGGCTCCAATGACATGACAACATGTGTTGAAAACGGTGGAGGTGGCACATTATTAAGAGAAAAGGATTATGCACTGTGAAATTAAATGAAGAACATTGATTAAGGATTTATATTTTATGACACATTTTTGCGGCTTTGCACAGTATATTTTGCACAAGGAACTTTCTTGCACAAGGAAAAAACTTTTTTGCATGGAGGCTTTTTTTTGCACAGAAATTCTAAAAGAGACATTTATCAAGTGTGATTTTGGATAATTTTTTATTTGTATTCATATTTATACTTTTGGGATTATATCAGTGATAGAGATAGATTTGCACTTTAATAGTAGCGCTGCACTATTTGTATATAAACTGTATCTAGGTGAAAGGTTATCTCTGCTCTCTGTATGGGAAGAGAAGAAGCATGCCGCTGAGGATGTAGCTACCACTCTGCCTCTTTACCACCCCTTGTTGGAGCCCAGTCAGGGTTCCAAGTGGTATGGACCTACATGGACTTGTTCTACCTGATGCAGGACATTTAAGGATTATTGCTACATCATATGGATTTACAGCCAATAATGGACTCTGACCTGTAAGGAACTTTTTCTGGACTTTATTACCTAACTCAGGTATGACTACCTCATGAGGCACTATAACAGGAGCACTTAGAGAACATTGTCAGGAATTTGTGTTGGAGAAGCAGAAATCTGCTTCTGTACTACTTTTAACTACTCAAGTAGAATAACTTGTTGTTCAGTTAAACTGCCTGGTCTAAAGTTGTTAAAAGGAAGCATGCAAGGCATATCAAAAGAACAGGGCTTATTCAAGAGGACAGGAAAAGTTAGAGAATATAGAGCAGTACAGAGGTCTAGCAAGCAGAGAAGCTGTCCTAAGGAGGTTAGATAGCCATTGCTAATGACTACCATACTTGTGCCACATGTCTATGCAACCAACCAGCCAGGAAGCGGACGACATGGAAAGAGTGAAGGATATTCCGGTAGTCAAGTAATGCTTGGCCCCATCTCTGGTGACTGGTTCCCCACATACTGGGACTGATATAGGATACCTAGGGACCTAGCCTGGAGTCATGGAGAGAGAGAGAGAGATGTAGAAGGTGAGGAGATCAAGCATGAAGCTATGAAGAAGTGTGTTTACTGTATCAAACAGCAACATTTTGGTTATAGACATTGGGAGTGAGGTGATGGGACTGCTGCGTTTTTGGAGACCAGTACAAGCTCTGTGGTACCAGCTCAGAAATGCAGCACAGCTGGGAAGAGGTGATCTCTAACTGAAGTTGTGTTCATATGTGGTAGTGTTAACAGTGTAAGAAGAATGACCACAGATTTAAACTGTGTTAAACTGTGCAAGAGTGTCTGGCTTGCTTCTAAGTTTGGAGTGCCTACCTAAGGCTGACTTCAAATGACCGAGGCCTCCGTCTTCCATGCAGGCATTAGCGAGCCCGGGGGCCCAGGTTATTTAGTGCTTTATAGGTGAGTAAGCCAATTTTAGAGGAAATCCTGCATTTAATTGGTAGCCAGGGCAGGAAGCGGAGTATTGTGGTGATATGGCAATGATGGGGTTGGTGGTTGAATAGCCTGGCTGCTACATTATGTACCAGCTGCAAACGTAGTTCTGTCTAAGGGAGTTATAGCAATACAGTCTAGATTGGAAGGGAGTTATTCTCACTACAAGCATGTAAATGCTCGGCACGTGTTTTTTACACCCACTGGCACCATGCGAATGAAAAGTGTATTGAAATGAACAGATCAATACTTCTATGCACTTAATAGAAAATCCTATTAAAATGTGTTTGATTTTGTGTTTGTCTCTGCTGTTTATTTAGTTAAACTCCAAGATCATCAAGACTAACATAAAGGAATGTTTGGATTTCTGTACAAGGAGATTGATGCGCTTCTGCATCTAATACATATTGTATAGGGTTCTACACTCCAGCTGCTACATAAAATCCAAACAATATATATGTTGTATATGAATTCAGTATAACAGTAGATTCATATTTTTAACATAGGGCCTAATGGCAGGAATACACGATACGAAAATTGTGCGAAAATTTTCATTCTGCGAACGAACAGACGATTTTCTACTCGTTGATGCCCAGCAAGTATTACCCGATATCGATATTGTGAACGAAAAAGACAGATTGAAAAAATTGAAAAATTGTGTTGTATCATTTGCGAATGAATGATATTCTATTAGTTGGTGTGAAGGTCGTCGGTAAAACATCTCTTGAACATTATCATGCATGAGCGGAACTAGTAGACGACCAAACTTGTACGTGGGATGTCAGTACTACGTATGATATCGATTGATCCTTTAAATATTTTTTTTGATTGGTTAATGTTGGCGACAATTTCGACCAACAAACACTGCTTTGTTGGTCGGCGGTCGAGCGATCGGTCGATTTTCTAACCATGTATTCCTGCTATTGGTGTCAAATTTACACATTTTGGTGCTTCTCTCTTACAGAGCTCTGGCGTCAGGAGAATCATCTTCACCCGACACTCCTTCGAGAGTGTCAGATTCATGGCCTCCCGCAAAGCACTGGAGTTCCTTCTACTGCACCCTATGTCACTACTGTGCCCTGCATACTATTTCTAACGATTGATGTCTGTTTAACAGAAACAAAATTTTTACTTTTTTTAAAAATAACAAACATGTCATACTTACCTGCTCTGTGCAATGGTTTTGCAGAGGGCAGCCCTGATCCTCCTCTTCTCAGGTCCCCCCGCTGGCGCTCTTGGCTGCTCCCCTATGCCCGGGTGATCCTTTCTATGGGGGCACTCTTGCATGCTCGCTCCCGAGCCGGCTCTGTGTGTCCATACGACACACAGAGAACAGCTTGCACCCCTCTCTCCCCCAGCTCCCTCCTCACTGGCTGTGTGAGCCAATGAGGAGAGACCTGAGAGAGATTCTGCTCTTGTGCACATCGCTGACTCAAGATTGGACTCAGGTAAGTATTTAGGGGGGCCTGGGGGGGGGAGATGCTTTTTACTTTAATGTATAGAATAGATTAAGGTAAAACAAAAAAAAATACTACCTTTAGAACCACTTTAAAAGGAAAGAATAGAACAGTGTTTCTCAACTCCAGTCCTCAAGTCACCCCAACAAATCAAATCAAATCACCTGTGCAAAATAATGGAAAACCTGAAAACATGACCTGTTGGGGCACCTTGAGGATTGGAGTTGAGAAACACTGGTATAGAGTAATAATACCATAACAGTAAGAAAAATGTCCTAATCTTTCATTAGAGTACACAGGTGGAATATTTAGAGACGTAGAGTTATTCAGCTACCTGGTTCACATCTATGTAGTTTAATTCATTTCTGCCGTTCTTTTTGCGGCGCGTTTTGCATTTTTCACTCGCCTTTTTTTATGCTTTGTTTGCCCCCCCCGCCACCTTTCATGGTTTTCTCGGGCTCTCCTGTCCCACCGGTGAACCTGAGAATGCAGTCGGCTGTTTCGCCAGCTGAACATAGAGCTGATCGAAGACCAGAATGGCTCCATTCATCTCTATGGCCTAAGAAACCAGAAGCTACCAACAAGTTTTATGACTTCGGTTTCGCTGGATATCAACAGCAACATTGGGAAATTGGGAAAGAATCTTATCACACCAATCTTGGTGTGGTCAGATGCTTTGAGGGCAGAGGAGAGATCTAGTGTCTAATAGACCCCAATTAAAAAAAAAAGTGTACCTGTTACTACCTATTGCTATCATAGGGGATATTTACATTCCCTGTGATAACAATAAAAATGATAAAAAAATTATAAAAAAAGCAAAATAAATCATTAAAAAAAAGCACCCCTGTCCCCCCGTACTTGTGCACAAAGGCACAGAGTCTCGTGTCATTCGTAAACAGCAATTGCACCATGCATATGAGGTATCAGCACGAACGTCAGATCGAGGGCAGTCCTTTTAGCAGTAGACCTCCTCTGTAAGGCCCCATGTACACGGGATGCTGTTAAACGCATGTTCAGAGGCAGTTGGACACTTTTTTCAACTGCCCCTGAACACATTCAATGTTATCCTATTTGTCCATGTACACAGTCTTGCTTATTGCCGTTTTTAGGCAGTTGCGTTTCATCTCGTTTTTCTGAAAGCAAAAAAATGGGTTCAGGCGCCAAAGATTTCCATGTTTCAGACGCTAAACGCGGTACCCGCGTTTAGCTGCATTTTCGTTTGTAAGCGTTTTTAAAGGTGACCTATTTTTTTACATAAAAAATTTAAAAAATGATGGCAAATGATGAACAAACATTAAAAAAATATAAAAAAAACTGTAATTGCTTGCATTGTATTGTGGACAATCCACAACTTGTGCAGGTGACATGGCAAGTGGACAATCCACAACTTGTGGCAAGTGGACAATCCACAACTTGTGGCAGGTGACATGGCAAGTGGACAATCTACAACTTATGGCAGGTGACGTGGCCAGGTGACGTGGCAGGTGACGTGGCAAGTGGAAAATTCACAACTTGTGGCAGCTGACGTGGCCAGGTGATGTGGCAGGTGACGTCGCAAGTGGACAATACACAACTTGTGGCAGGTGACGTGGCCAGGTGATGTGGCAGGTGACGTGGCAAGTGGACAATTCACAACTTGGGGCAGGTGACGGGGCCAGGTGATGTGGCCAGGTGACGTGGCCAGGTGACATGGCAAGTGGACAATTCACAACTTGTGGCAGGTGACGTGACCAGGTGACGTGACCAGGTGACATGGCAAGTGGACAATTCACAACTTGTGGCAGGTGACGTGGCCAGGTGACGTGGCAGGTGGTGTGGCAGGTGACATGGCAAGTGGACAATTCACAACTTGTGACAGGTGATGTGGCCAGGTGACATGGCCAGGTGACATGGCATGTGGACAATCCACAACTTGTGGCAGGTGACGTGGCCAGGTGACGTGGCAGGTGACGTGGCAAGTGGACAATTCACAACTCGTGGCAGGTGACGTAGCAAGTGGACAATCCACAACTTGTGGCAGGTGACGTGGCCAGGTGACGTGGCAGGTGACGTGGCAAGTGGACAATTCACAACTTGTGGCAGGTGACGTGGCCAGGTGACGTGGCCAGGTGACATGGCCACGTGACATGGCAAGTGGACAATTCACAACTTGTGGCAGGTGACTTGGCCAGGTGACGTGGCCAGGTGACATGGCAAGTGGACAATTCACAACTTGTGGCAGGTGACGTGGCCAGGTGACATGACAGGTGACGTGGCAAGTGGACAATCCACAACTTGTGGCAGGTGACGTGGCAAGTGGACAATCCACAGCTTGTGGCAGGTGATGTGGCAAGTGACACGATAAATACAAGTACACTGCTGCTCTCTCAGCTGCTGCTACTCACTCTGGTCTCACAAAATGGCTGAAATAGTTAATAATACTGTTTTTTGAGCTTAGGAAGGGTCCTTATGATGTTTCTTAACTAAACGCTTCTAGACGCAAACGCGGTAAAACGCCACTAAACGCGGCTAGACGCTGCAAAACAGGTGTTTCTAAACGTCGGTTTCAACCTTCATTCAGAAGACTTTGCACCAGTGTCCCATGTACATGGAGCCTGAAGCCTCGTACACACGATCGGATTTCCTATGGATTCTAATCCGATGGTTTTGTCCATCGGAAATCCGATGAAGCTGACTTCCATCAGTCTTGCCTGCACACCATCAGTTAAAAAACCGACCGTTTCAAACGCGGTGAAGTAAAACACTCCGATGAGCCGAGAAAAATGAAGTTCAATGTTTCTAAGCATGCGTCGACTTGATTCTGAGCATGCATGGGTTTTTTATCCGATGGACTTGCCCATAGACGATCGGAATTTGCTATCGGTTTTTGATCCATTGGAAAAATTTAAAACATGTTCTATTTTTTAAAACCGATGGAAAAAAAGAACGATGGGTCCCATACACGATCGGTTTGTCCGATGAAAAAAGTCCATCGGACTGTTTTCATTGGTAAAACCAATCGTGTGTACATGGCTTAATAGTGTATGTGGCTTTCCTTAGAAATGTATTTTGGGGTGCAATTCCACATATGCCCATGGCATGTTTGATCAAAATATCATTAAGTGACAACTTTGTGTCAATTTTTTTTTTTTTATCATTATTCAATCACTTGTGATAAAAAAAATGTAATATGCAATGTGCTCAACATGCTTCTCAGCAATTTCCTTGGGGTGTCTACTTTCCAAAATGGTGTCATTTGGGAGGGGGGGGGGTTTGTACTGCCCTGCCAGTATAGCACCTCAAGAAATGACATAGGCAGTCATAAATTAAAAGGTGCGTAAATTCCAGAAAATGTACCCTAGTTTCTAGATGCTATAACTTTTGCACAAACCAATAAATACACGCTTATTGATTTTTTTTTTTACCTGAGACATGTGGCTAAATGCATTTTGGCCTAAATGTATGACTAAAATTTAGTTTATTGATTTTTTTTTATAACAAAAAGTTGAAAATATCCTTTGTTTTCAACATTTTCAGTCTTTTTTAGTTTATAGCATAACAAATAAAAACCGCAGAGGTGGTCAAATACCACCAAAAGAAAGCTCTATTTATGGGAAAAAAAGGGATGCAAATTTTGTTTGGGTACAGCGTCGCATAACCGCGCAATTACCAGTTAAAGCAGCGCAGTGCCAAATTGTAAAAAGTGCTTTGGGCTGAAGTGGTTAAAAAAAAAAATCTTATTTTTTTTAATAAATCTTCCTCAATGTCTCTCAGACTATTTTGTCAAAAGTTACCTATAGAGAAATTTTACTGGAAAATAAATAAAATATTGCTGCAGAGTTAATTTTCAATATTTGTTTCATCCATTACAGAATAATAAAGTTGAAATATTCCTTCATTACAAATGGTGAAAGTATATAATTGCAGATGAAGATTAATACATACCATATAAGCACACAGGTTTGCCCAGAAGACTGCATTCAATTACTGCATAGAGGGCTATCCTCCAGAAAATAAATGAGTAAAATAGAAATAATTCAGAAAATGGCTATTAAAATGCTGCTTTCCATAAACGGCAACATTTATCAGGAGACGTACAAAATCCGCCTATTACATCGAGAAGAAAATGAGATGAGCATAACACATATCTGTCAAATAATGTAATATATATAGGAAAAGAGAATTTATGTTATAGGATTACACTAAAGTGAAATCTAATTAGTTGCTTTTGGTTAATTCTCTTTCTGCATGATTACTTTTGTTTTCCTTGCCTTATTTAATAAGCCCAAAAGACTCATTCTACAATCACTGCAAACTTTATACTAAGGCTATGGCTTCACGATACAGTCCCCTTTTCAATGCAAACGTGACATACTGCAGAGACAAGACACTTTTCACTTTCTTCTCTGGTTCCTCCTTCAACCGAAACTACTGATGTAGTTTCAGGTGTACAATCAGGTTCACATCGAGGAATTCTGGGTAATGAGTTCTGCATACCTTTCGTCTAGTATTACCTTCTCAAAAAAAAAACTTCAAATCCCAGGAGCCTTTGTTCTTTGGTATGTCAGTGAGCTGAGCTCGAGGGATAGGACAAGGTGTGTCAGTTTGCCTAGTCTTGCTCAACAAGGTAATCATTACTCTCTGTAGTTAGCTGCTTGACTAGGTAAACAAACAGGAGTAAATTGAGCATGAGGAGAGCACCATGAGTTTGTTCATCTGAGCTGATCTTCTACAGAACGTAAGTTTTTTTTTTTTGGTAAAATAAATTTAAACTTACCAAGAAAACAATAGTTTTTAGTAGTATTGTATTTTATGAATATAGACATATTTACTAAAAACTGGAGTAGGGAAAGAGTTAGAAATGAATGTAGTTTAATTTGCCAGTGACGATCATTTACAGGGACCTTTAGAATTGTGGTGTAGTCTTAAGATCACTTGCCATGCCTACATTTCAGACAAATCACAATGTATACATCTTATAATGAGGATACATGTCATTCCGATAGAAGTTACGCATGTACAAAATCGTAACCAACACAGTAAGCAGAGAGACAATAGCTGTCATACATACTGTATGCCCAAAATTATCATCCAAATAGAATGCATTAGTACCCTTCTGATTGAGAGTGGTAGAGCCATCTGCTGAGATATGTCTGATTTTCATCTGAGTGTTTAAAGGAAACAATAAAACGTTGAGGATAATTGGTATACATACAATAAGAATAACTTCAAAAGAAAAGATTGTCTCGGGATAAAGATCCCATGAAGCCATTAATAAGTGTGTCATAATATTTTTTTACAATTGCTAGTGGTTGTCACTGTGTCTTTAATCATTATCTACACTGGCTGATGAAAATAAAATTCACATTTCTTTATGTACTGCACATGCTTACGAGTCAAGTGTACAATATGTTTGAACTCAAGAACTGTAGAGAGTATATTATGTGTACTGTATACAATGGGGTTGATTTACTAAAATTAGGAAAAGCAAAATCTGGTGCAGCTCTGAGGCATGGTAGCCAACCAGCTTCTAACTTCAACTTGTTCAATTAAGCTTTGACCATAATTGATTGGTTTCTATGCAGAGCTGCACCAGATTTTGCACTCTCCAGTTTTAGTAAATCAACCCCACTGTATTATTGATGGCCATCAGTTGATGCTGGCTTAGATCACATGGCCATCAGGCTGTCTTTGGGGACAGTCTCCAGTTGGGGTAGATGTCCCCATAGAAAAGACAGAATGGGAAGAGATTAAGCTAAACGTATAGCTTATTCCTAGATCTCTTTTTTCTTCACGCAATTTGACAAACTGGTGAAGTGCTTGAAAGACAAAGTAATGAAATTGTTCCTCTTTTTTTAATAGTGTATAAATACAGACATGTAGTTATCATACAGAATATTTATAATGATACAATATCAGTGACTTTAATTGGATTATTTAATGAACTGTGGCCTATTGTTGTCAAATTGGATAATGTATATAAATATGTATGTGGTCCTGACCCTTGACCGTGCTACAGGTGTATTCAGATAATACTAACAATATGAGCCTATGCTGGTGTACTGTGCAAATGCTATTAATCTTAAAGGAGGGGGCACAAATATACTAAAAGCACCCATAGACTTATTTCAAGAGGAATTCCAGGAAACGGATGAAGTGATCTCTGCCACAGTCAGTCTCCTTTTTAGTGGGTCAGCCCTCCCTCTCTGACACCACTATTATGGCACATGCAGAGATGTGCCAAGGGGCATCTGGTCCTGGCAAAGCCCTTTGGCACATCTGCGCATGTGCAAAGATGGCATAGTTTTGGGACTGCCATACCAGCCATCTTTGCACAAACATGGGGAAGCCCATGTGTGCACAAATGTGCTATAAGTCTCCACCAAACCTCTGCAGCACATCTGCATGCATACAGAATATGGGGGGGGGGGTTACACGGGATACATGTCACAAGGTATTTGGGCAGCAGTTATTTTTTTATTCACACTGTCCCTTTCCTTTTTTTTAATCACTTTTACTGCTATTACAAGGAATGAAAACATCCCTTGTAATAGAAATACAAACAAACACAGACAACGCTGGTCTCTGAGAGCAAGAAGACGGTATTATGCTATGTGCCCTTCTCTTTTCTTTTACACCTTCATTTGATTGGTATCCTGGTTTACAATCTTTGGGGTACCAGCTTCTTATCTACCTCCACACCATACTTGCTGTGAGTGTCGTTCAGGTGGATTTACCTGCACAGGATCGGTTCATCAGGGGGTACATACTCAAAGCATGATGTGACCCTTCAGATGTATGTCTGCTTGGGTCCATACATTCTGGTAAGCCTCCTACATATCGGTGGTGGTCATCTTCACTTTTTTTCAAGATTTTGGGATTATCACTTATTTGTCAAGAATTTGTTTTATTTCATTTATCAGAGACTACAGTATAACATCATCAGAATTTCATATGGACTTTGTCATTTGACTTTTTTGTTTTAGCACCGTATATCACTGGGTGTTCTTATTTACATTTGCACTAGCGCTACATTTTTTGTTTTTTTGTTTTTTTGTTTTTCTGTTTTGCACCTTTGTCTATTGGTTGTGTAGCTGCTCACGTTCTTTAGCAGCGCGGAATTTTTTGTATATTGTTTCCAATAGAAATAAGGATGACAGGTCCTCTTTATGAAGAGATCTGAGATCAAAAAGACACCAAATCTCTTCTTTGCCTTTAAAAGCAAAAGATCAATTTTTTTTTTATCTTTTGCGTTTAAAAAAAATAGTTTACTTCCACCCTGGACCAGAAGTAATGTCATGACGTCGCTCTGGTCCTCCAAGGCCATAGAGGCGATCAAAGACAATCTACTCTTTGATCGCCTCTGTGACCAGCCAGCGGCACCGTTGAATCATTTCTCGGGTGAGCAGGTGAAAACGGTGAGCCCGAGAGACACCGGCAAGTGGCAGGTGGAGGCTCTACCCCCTCCCGCCACTTCTGAAAGTGTTCTAGCGCTGGCTTATGAGCACTTTCAAGTGAAACTTAGTCGCCAGCTGAAAAAAACAATACTGGAGTTATGGCTGATATCTTCAGCCATAATTCCGTAAATCACTTTCAAACGGCAACGTATATAAATATATATATACGTATTGTGGTCGGCAATTGGTTAAGAAACATGCTGGTATTGAGGGAGGAGGTGATAAAGGGGTTAAAAGAGAAGTATTAGCAAAGCTTTTTTGGCCATAATTCACCTGTGAGTCACAGGAGTTCACTTACTTTTGCTCTCCTGTGACCTAAAACCAGCTGATAGTGGGCAGTGCCATAATTAAGGCCTGCTGGCCGAAACGCGTTCTTTTTTTGACTTTTGTTAACCTGCATTAATAAAGCTATGTTTTAGCCGACTTCCATGGCACCAGTCTTTCTCCCTTTTATGCATGGAGAGCTGCACTAGGCTCTGGAAGGGCCCCGACAATATTGTCAAGATCCATGTAGATGCCTGATTGACAGCTTGCTCTGCCAGAGCCAGAGCCAGCTGCACCCCCTCCTTCCCATCCTGGTCCTACAGTGATCGCTGGAGGAGCAGAGCAGTCACTGCTCCACGCTCCGAGCAGACCGATAACTGAGCAATCAGCGATCATGTAATCACTCAGTTGTCAGGCTTAGATTTAATGTGGGACGGCTGCAGCATCACAACGATGCTGCAGCATAGAGGTAAGTATATGTGTTTATTTTTTTTGTTAACCCCAAACTTCTCTTTTAATGTACAGGTCACAAACTGTGGGAGGTTGGAGATTAAGGGGTTATTGTGCAGGATAAGGGAGGTGGAGGAGTTAAAATACAGATCACATAGAGACATGCTGGAGATCAGGAGTGTAAGAGAGAAGGTGGGAGGAAGCTGCTGCCATGATCAGGAAGTAATGTATGATTCATTCATTAGTTCTTGTTTCTTCCCCTCCCTCTGTTGTAAGTGGAAGGGATGGGCTCACAGATGTGAACAATTCATTGTTTACATGGAAAAGACTCAGCTTCTGGACAACATACCAACAATATAGCACCACATACCTTAATACATTTTTCGATTGGAGATTAGTGGGATTTTGAAGGTGCATAGAATAGAAATACATTTTTTTGTTAAAAAGTGTAAATTTTTATTAATACATAAAAACAATGCAGTTGCATTAGAAAAGACTTATACAGTACGGTCCCTTTAAGGTACAGCACAATGGTGTGGTTCCCAACATGTTTCACCCTACAATGGAGCTTCCTCAGGGGACGCTTCCTCAGGGGAGCCTTCCCAAGATATATTGCAATTGATAATGGCTCAGGGGTCAAGCAGACACCATAAGACCAGAAACCGGACTGCAGGCAATCATAAGAGGCATGAAAGGACCAGAGGCTCTAATTTGCAAAAAAGGTGAATACGAGGAAGAGAAACTCCTGTTTTGGGACACTCATCACATAATCTGAAGTCCTGTAAGGAGTGTGTGTCTCTCCTTGTGGGTTTCAGCTGCAACTGTGTTGTTTTTATGTATTAATAAAATGTACACTTTAAAAAATATATATATATATTGATTTAATATGCACCTTAAAAATCCCACAAATCTCCAATATACAAATACATTGTTTACATCTGTGAGCAGAATGACTTATTTCCCTATGATCTCCTCTGTACACAATGGCTTGGTCCAAAGTCCAAATTTTAGATGTGCATCTAAATCTCCCTTTATTCTGAAGCCCAATCCGCGCTTGCCTCCTCGCCACCTGCTTTAAACCCATTTTTGCCGACAAACGTGTCGCAACTGCATGCATTACACGTGGTTACCAGGTATTTGCGGTGCTTCCCCATTTGTTTGAGTGTGTAGCATTCGGCTTGCCACCCGCTGATCACTACATGATGAGTAAACTTTGCTGTGAGTGCAATGCAAAGCATTGTGACCACGGCATGTAAACACCCCAATTCACTGCCTTTTGCAGCTTAAGAAGGGCAATTGGCGGGCAGCAAAAATGTGGCTCAAACATGCATTTTTGCTGCCCTCCAACTGCCCCAAACCTACAGTCCTTTTTCCAGTGCCATTTATAATCAATAACCATCCAGCGCTTTATTGTTTTAAAAAATATAGTAAAGAGTTTAACCACTTCAGCTCCGGAAGGTTTACCCCCCTTCATGACCAGGCCATTTTTTTTTTGCGACATTGCACTGCATTGCTTTAACTGACGATTGGGCGGTCGTGCAACTTTGCCACCCAAAAAAAAAATGATGTCCTTTTTTTCCCACAAATAGAGCTTTCTTTTGGTAGTATTTGATCACCTGTAGGTTTTTTTTTTTGTGCTTTAAACAAAAGAAGAGCGACAATTTTGACATATCCATAAAAAATGTAAAAAATCGAATTTCTTTATCAATTCAGGGCAATATGTATTCTGCTACAAATTTTTGGTAAAAGACATCCCAATAAGCATATATTGATTGGTTTGCACAAAAGTTATAGCGTCTACAAACTATGGGACATAGTTATGAAATTACACATTTTTTAATTCTTTTTTAAAATACACAAAACAGCGCTTAAAAATCAATAATGATAGACTCGTGGAAAAACCACTGAATAAAGAAAGTCTTAGATGTAGTCAAGGTGATGTAAACAATCCAAAGTGCTGAATGGTGTCTTTGTAGTAATCCTAGCGTGCACCTTCCACCAGGGAGAAACAATAATCTCAATCCACCGCGTGATGCACTCTCCCCGAGGGGGTTAAACTCACCATAAGATTAAAAAATCAGAGCATTAAGCAGATACACCAGCCACTTTTCCACTTTTATTTGGGTACAGTGCCGCATGACAGTGCAATTGTCAATTAAAGTAATGCAGTGCCATATTGCAAAAAATAGTCATGAAGGGGGGTACATTTTCCAGAGATCAAGTGGTTAAGCCCTAAATAAAAAAATTACTTTATTTTTGTTTTTTGCGACAACAGTTTGATATAGATAGAAGATTCGACATGATGGTGACAATAGCGATATGTGTCTATCGAACCTGCGCTTAAATGTGCCTAACCTAACTCTATTAGTCCGAGATTATTCGACATAGAGAGAAAAGATTCGACATTATAGAGGCATGAAGATTCAACGAAGCAGCTAAAAACATACGATCGCCGCAAGAGGACATTTACGGTCAAATGCTCCGCCCATAGGCTATAGAAGAATTCTAATGTTGGTTGACTAGTAATAATAAATATAATTATTACTAGTCAAACAACGTTAGAATTCTACTATAGCTTGTGGGCGGAGCATTGGACTGTAAATGTATGATTGCAGCGTTGTACAGTTTAGTTGCTTTGTCAAATCTTCTTAGAACATCTGAGAGACACCATAAAATAAATAAAAACGAATTTCGGGAGTAACTAAATAAAACATTTTTTTGGACGAAACCGAGATTCCGACACAAAATATTTCAGTGTGCACATGTCTACTTTTCACATGCAGATCCGACTGACACTGGTTTTGGGGGCATTTGAGAGGTATTATTTTCATTGTTTTGGGCTGCATATGCATAATAATTAAAATACAACTCCACCAAAAATTTCTGAGTAGGGCAGAGCTCATTTAGAAAACCAGGCTTTCCTTGCTATCAGTGGCGGCTGGTGCTCAAAATTTTTGGGGGGGCGCAAACAAACTGAAAAAAAAAAAACATCAATTGCCGCCACTGTGCCCAAACGCCACCAGTTTGCCCCCTCAAATGCAGCCAGTTTCCTCCCAAATACAGCCAGTTTGTCCCCAAATACAGCCAGTTTCCCCCCAAATACAGCCAGTTTGTCCCCAAAAACAGCCAGTTTGTCCCCAAATACAGCCAGGTTCTCCCCAAATACAGCCAGTTTGTCCCCAAATGCAGCCAGTTTGTCCCCAAATGCAGCCAGTTTGTCCCAAAATGCAGCCAGTTTCCCCCCAAATACCGCCAGTTTGTCCCCAAATGCAGCCAGTTTGTCCCCAAATGCAGCCAGTTTCCCCCCAAATACAGCCAGTTTGTCCCCAAATATAGCCAGGTTCCCCGCAAATACAGCCAGTTTGTCCCCAAATACAGCCAGTTTTCCCCCAAATGCAGCCAGTTTCCCCCCAAATGAAGCCAGTTTGTCCCCAAATACAGCCAGGTTTCCCCCAAATACAGCCAGTTTCCCCCCAAATGCAGTCAGTTTCCCCCAAATGCAGCCAGTTTGTCCCCAAATACAGCCAGTCTGTCCACATATTCAGCCAGTTTGTCCCCAAATGCAGCCAGTTTGTTCCCAAATGCAGCCAGTTTGTCCCCAAATGCAGCCAGTTTTTCCCCATATACAGACAGTTTGTCCCCATATACAGCCAGTTTGTCCTCAAATGAAGCCAGTTTGTCCTCAAATACAGCCAGTTTGTCCCCAAATGCAGCCAGTTTGTCCCCATATACAGCCAGTTTGTCCCCAAATGCAGCCAGTTTGTCCCCAAATGCAGCCAGTTTCCCCCCAAGTACAGCCAGTTTGTCCCCATATACAGCCAGTTTGTTCCCAAATGCAGCCAGTTCCCCCCCAAATACAGCCAGTTTGTCCCCATATACAGCCAGTTTGTCCCCAAATGCAGCCAGTTTGTCCTCAAATACAGCCAGTTTGTCCCCAAATACAGCCAGTTTGTCCCCAAATACAGCCAGTTTGTCCCCATATACAGCCAGTTTGTCCCCATATACAGCCAGTTTATCCCCAAATGCAGCCAGTTTGTCCCCAAATGCAGCCAGTTTCCCCCAAATGCAGGCAGTTTTCCCCCAGCCCTGCACTTACCTTCCTCGGGTCAGCGCCGTCCTTCTTCCATCCCTGTGCGTCCCCTGGTTAACTATTCAGGAGCCGATTACAGCCCTCAGGCTGTAATCGGGAAGCCTATCAAAGCCGCTGGCTCTGATAGGCACTTCCAAACACCAACCAGCCGCTGTTATTCAGATGGCCGGCGCTCAACAGGGGGCCGGCCATCTGAATAGTGGGCGGCAGCGGCGGCGACAATACATAGGTTCATGCAATGCATGAACCTATGTATTGTTGTGAGTGACGGGCGCAGGAGCGAGAGGGGGCGGCGCTCCTGCGCCCACTATGGACGCACCGCCACTGCTTGCTATCCAGGGGAGCAATGGAAAGCCCACAACAAGCTGAAAATCCAAGAGATGGTTATCAATAGGTTTATGTTCTCCATATATTCCTAGGTAGAATTTACCACTATGGAGCACATAGCTTGTTGAGAGGAATTGCTAACTAATAATTGGACTGAGAGAAATATAGAGACTGCCTTCTGAAAATGCTAGATGTTAGGCTGTCTTTGGCTTCAATAATTTCTGAGTCACTGACCAGACCCAAGCATGCAGATAAGGAAAGTAAGGCTGGCCATACATGGATAAGTTTTAATCAATCAGCCAGTGGGCTGACTGAGAAAACTGAACAGATTCCCCCATCTACACAAGGGAGGTGGATGGAGGAGTCCTCCCCGATATGTTGTTGTATACTGACAGTGGGGACTCCTCTGCTGTCAAAATACACTGATCAGTCGATTAGCTGCAGAGCTGATCAAAGGGAAGATTTCCAACAAGCTGATTCGAGAGAAGTCGATCATTAGACTGCTCTGTAATGGGAATGGTCATAGATGGATTGAAATCCATCTGGTTTCTGCTGAAGTGGTTACATTTTTATCTGTCTATGGCCAGCTTAGTGAAGTTGGACTTCATTAGAGCAAAATAAAACAGTTCAGATTGCATAGATCTGTACAGAGCAGCCTTTTTCAACCAGGGTGCCTTGATGTTTATTCAGGGGTGCCTTGAATAAAAGAAAGTAGTGTAGGTGTGGCTAAATAATTGTAACCAAAGTGATAATAAAGGCTATTTTTTTAAGGATGTTATACCTACCTGTTTTGAGCAATGATATTGCACAGAGCGGTCCCTTACCTCCTCTTTGGCAGTCCCCCGCCAACACTGTCCTCTCCTTATTCTTCTGAGTGCCCCCTCAGCAAGCCAGGTGCTAAAGGGGCACCCATATGCATGCACTCCAGAGCAGTGGCAGCTGGTGTTTTTTTTGGGGGGTGGGGTGGCAAACAACCACCCATCCCCTCGCGCTGTTTGCCGGTCAGTCCGGCACTTACCCCATCGTGGCGGGTGGTGGGTGGCAGGCAGCGTGGTGCAGCGGCTCGGCTTCCGAGTGTCCTCTCCTCCAAGGCGGATTCCAGCTCCTCCCCTCATCCTCCTAGGCGTCCAATAGGATTGCCTGTCCTTTCAGCCAATCAGGTGACCGGTGTCAAAACCCAATTCCTGATTGGCCAGGAGGAGGATCAGTGTTACAACAGCGAATATTGATTTGCTGTTGTAACACACCTTGGTGGGCTCAGAGCGCACTCTCTGTGACCCGAGCCCACCCTATATTGAAGCCTATTAGAGCCTCTGGCTCTAATCAGTGCTTCAAAAAAAACAGCCCCTCCGCATTGGAATCCATGCGCCAGTGTCCTAAAAGGGGCCGGACGCATGGATATATGATCTATTGATCAGTGATCCAAAATTCTACTAAAAAAGGTTACTAAACCCAAGACCCTGCATTTACTATATCTGGTCTCCCACAGTACACAGAATATGGAAATGCAACTATTTTAGTAAATATAAACTGGTAATACCTTTTCTCATTTGCAGTATATAGCAGTCTTATGATTTCTATCAGTGTCTGGTTAAAGCTTGTAGGAGGAATTGTCATACTCCTTTACTGCATATACAGACTGATTGTGGATTTAGTAACACTTTAATTGATTTATTTGAAACTGCCACAAACCTGAGTAATACAAACAAAGCATAAGATGAAACATGAGCATAAGCAGAGGCTGTCTTCACTGAAAATTGTATGTTAAAAGGATCAGTAGATTCTAGACAATTATTTGAATATTTTGATCTTTTCTGTAAGTGTATTTTAAGTACAGCAGCAGAGTGACTCTCCTGTGCCTGATCACAGTAGCTGTAGCACGCCACCTGTGCTGTGATTAGTTACAATGGATGACTCCCGGCACATTTTTTTTCAAAATGTTCGCTCTTTTTACGTTTATAGCACAAAAAATTAAAAACCCAGTGGTGACCAAATACCACCAAAAGAAAGCTCTATTTGTGGGGAAAAAATTATATAAACTTAATTTGTGTACAGGGTTATATAACCACGCAATTGTCATATAAAAATGGCCTGGTCATAAAGGGGGGGTAAATCTTCCAGGGGGCAAGTGGTTAAGAACCACATTGGTCATTCATACCGCCTTTCACACATAGGCGTGCACACAGGGTGTGCCAGATGTGCATGGGCACACCCTAATCACCCCCGTGCCCATTAAGCCGGCCATAGATGGATCAAATCCCTGTTGCACTGGCCGAGATTCAATTCATCTATGGGCAGGCTGGTTGTACTAAAGTTGTTCCATGGACACAGCCTGTCGGTTTTTTTGAATGTGATCACTGTCAATGACTACAGCAGCTGGCAGGGATCATTGTGTTCTGCAGGCAGGAAAGGCTTTCCGCCAGCAGAATACAATAGTGCAGCGGGAGCAATTCCCCCATCAAGACTGATTGTTGTGTTAAAGGGGGAAATCAGTTTTTTTTTTCCAATCCACCCTTTGTGGAAGGAAAGAAAATTGTATAGGCTATTGCTTCCCTTAGCATTATTGCTTTGTGTACCGAGGAGATGGGAAAGATATCCCTGTGACTGACTCTATATATATACAGTATCTCACAAAAGTTAGTACACCCCTCAAATTTTAGAAAATATTTTATTCTATCTTTTCATGTGACAACACTGAAGAAATTACACTTTGCTACAATGTAAAGTAGTGAGTGTACAGCTTGTATAACTGTGTAAAATTGATGTACCCTCAAAATAACTCAACACAGCCATTAATGTCTAAACCACTGGCAACAAAAGTGAGTACACCCCTAAGTGAAAATGTCCAAATTGGGCCCAATTAGCCATTTTCCCTCCCCGGTGTCATGTGACTCGGTAGTGTTACAAGGTCTCAGGTGTGAATGGGGAGCAGGTGTGTTCAATTTTGGCTTAATCCCTCCCTCACTCCAAAATCAGAAAAAAATGTTTAACTTTAGATAATTAGATGTACTTTAATTTTGTTGTCTTGTGGTCTTCACTGAAGTAATCTCTGCTTACGTTTTTTTTTCTCTTGATATTCTTGGTTTGCATTTTCTAGGCTTGTGACAGATATTGCAGGGAGTATCTCCAGTCTCTAGTTGTATTACATATATACACTTATTCTATATACTTATACTTAATATTTACTCTATTTGGTAGTAACCGTTTAACAATCATCTTTCATTATTTGATTACTAGTCATCAATATGGCCAAATAGGGAAAAAGCTGGGAGATCAGTCCCCACCCATAGAAAGAAAATAGTTTAAGGGCTATCTAGGTACCAACTTAAACAGCGTATACTCAAATTTTAATGAAAATATTTTTCAATTATTTATTTATACAAAAGACTAAAAAAACAGGATATCCAGATACTTATTGAAAAACATCATAAAAGGTGCATGGTAATAATCCATGTATATCACCAATATTCATGTCCCCTGTTAAGGGGAATCAGGATATGGTGGGTTCCCACGGATATCATTGTTCTCAACATGTTTCATGGAATTCTACCGCTTCATCAGGAGAATATCCGGGACCCAAGCCTAGCTGGAGTCAGAACACCACCAGAGTTCCCCCACGGTGGCTCTGGGGGACGTGCAGACATGGACGAACCTCTTATATGGAAAAAAGACACTACTCTGGGTCTGTGGGAAAGGGGAATTCAACTTGATAGGGATCAAAACCACAGTTATGTTCCTCAATTGAGATATACAACTGGTAAGCTAATGGCAGGTCAATGCAGGGAAGAAATCCCTGGAACCCTAGGACTTGTGGTCAGCCAAAGAGTAATATTCCCCCAGATCCCGTGTCCATTCCCTTCCAATTGGATGATGGTACACCATACTCAGTTTGTATGTAATCTACATTATTAGAAGTTTTAATTTCTTAATATGGCCACATAGATGGCAGATCTGCATGAAAATAGCACTGCCCCCAATAAAGGGAAAGTATAGTATATTTTTAGTAAACATATGCTTACATTATTTGTTATTTCTAATCAAGTACTTGTGAATCTCAGCGTTGACATTTTCCAGGCTCATAATGATGTCACTGTGTTTGTCACTGAAGCAGAAACCACACCTGGGTATTTGTGTGTATGTGTGTAAATGACTCACAAAAAAATCAGTATGGTATCAGTATAGTCCTTATATTCTCAGCAGCTCAGTGTTAAGCATTTTATCAACTTAGGCTTCAGTTTGCTATTGCTCTAAGCTATCCACTCTATCACTAGCAATCAGCTTTTCAAAAGCCATTTGCTTACTATAGCTGCCACACTGATTGATTTCTGTTGTGTGAGAAATTACATTACGATTTGGGAAGTGTTTAGAGATCTAAGCTTTGAGGAATGAAGAGGAAAGAAACACTACCTCGCTTGAGCCGCTAGCCAATTAACATGCAGGAATAATGTAT
The DNA here is from genome assembly GCA_029206835.1 of Rana muscosa. Classification (NCBI taxonomy): domain Eukaryota; kingdom Metazoa; phylum Chordata; class Amphibia; order Anura; family Ranidae; genus Rana; species Rana muscosa. The sequence goes on along the minus strand of CM055122.1, from coordinate 189,331,349 downwards.
ACAACTCAGGGGTATTGATGACAGATATAATATAAAATGACACCTGCTTTCCTCAGGTTGTAGACTCCTTTCAAACATTGAGGATTTTTTACTAAAACTGGAGAGTGCAAAATCTGGTGCAGCTCTTCTTAGAGACAAATCCACTTCCAGGTTTTATTGCCAAAGCACCAGTTTTAGTAAATCTCCCCCACTGAGAGAATTGAATATACTGTACAGATAAAATGAAAAGTCCCATTTAAGAGGCTGGGGAAAACCATCCAGCCAAATGTCAGACAGGTAAAGCTTTGGCATTACTTAGTAGTGCCAATGTTTACTTCCTACTCATTCCTATTAGCCAGTTAGACAGTCTATCATAGTGAAGGGCCAATAGAAACATGTGTGGAGATAGAGCTCAGTGGAAAGCCTTTACCAATAATAAGTTTTGGGTTCGGGTCAAAAATGAGTTACATCTGATAAAATTGTTAACATTTACCTTTAATTGGAATTTATAAGGGATTTTTCAGTGTTGCGTGTTTATATCTTTTTTGGGAATGAGTTTAAAGGGGTACCAATTTACACCTGTATTTATTTCCCTGGGAAGCAGTAGAAGGATAGCTATCTTTATATAGAGGGTTTCCTATACCCCCTACCCCCCCAAAAACCCTATATCCTCTTTAAGGACAATTTGTGGGGGAGATGTCCTTGTCCCTCAACATTGAGACCAGGTGCCTTGCAAGAAGAGGGAAGATTTGCCTCCTATATGTGATCCATGATTCGCCTCCAATAGCCTCCCATAGCCTCCCATACTCAGGGTTTGCACGTTACCTACTTGGTCCAAAGTACCTCTCACAAACTGCACCCGGCCCAGTTTGCTAATCCCTAGCTCTGACACTACCTTTGATCAGAATGGCCTGGCATTATGTCTTGACAGGATGCTTTAGGAGTAGACTGAAGGTATGTGCAACTCTTGGTACATACACTTCATACCTGCAGCAGTTTACTCCATAGTGGCTCTCTTTAACCACATCCCATCTGGCCTATTGCAGAATGATGGCTGGGTGGGGGATCAGTTTTCTTGATTTGGCAATTATATGATGTCCAACAGGATAAGCCACTCGCATGGGCTCCCGGGGGCATGCCGAGCGATGATCGGTGGTGCGTTGTGTCGCTCCAGCATACTGCATCTCCGATCTCGGTAAAGAGCCTTGGACGTAGGCTCTTTACCACGTTATCAGCTGTGACCAATCACAGCTGATAACAGCGGTAACCAGAAAGTGCCGGTAATTGGCTTTCCTCAGTTTGCATTGACAATGCCCGAGTAGAGGAGAGCCAATCAGCGGCTCTCCTGATAAGAGGGGTCTGCGCTGATAATCAGCAGATTGATTATCAGTACAGCCCCCATCAGAGGTGCCCACCCCAGATGCCACTCAGTGCCCATCAGATGCCAATCAGTGCCCATCACAGATACTAATCAGTACCCATCACAAATTCAATAAGTGCCCATCAGTAATGCCTGTCAATGACCATCACAGATGCCAATCAGTGCCCATCAGTAATGCCTGTCAGTTCCTCCTCAGCAGTGCTGCCTATCAGTGCCATATATCAGTGCCCATCAGGCTACTGCCACTAGGATATCCCTGTTAATTGTATGTAAAGTAGACATTGTCTTACAATTATAATGTAAATAATATCCTGTTCCAGTCTAATATAATTACATATCATAGTTGTTAGTGCTTCTGTCTAGGCCAAGTTTTCCTGTGTAGTGGCATATTTTGAAAAACCCTAATTGTGTCTCAGACAACATAGAAAGATATAATTTTCCGAGTCCGTCGTCTCCAGAGGCTTTTTGTCTTTCAGTAATGCTTACACTTTCAGATAGATTGTCGCAAAGCCTATTTTGCATAATATTGACTAAACAAATCTGTTGGTAAAAAAAAACTAGCGTTCATAATGGAGATAGCACATTCATCACGCTGTAACGTACTGAAAAGCACGAATCGTCTCTCACCAAACTTTATTAACACAAGGATCAGCAAAAGCGTCCCAAAGGGTGGCGCCATTCGAATGGAACTTCCCCTTTATAGTGCCGTCGTACGTGTTGTACGTCACTGCGCTTTGCTCGAGCGTTTTTTTTCCACGAACGTATGTATGCAAGCTAGGTTTGAGAGGAAATCTGAAAAATCTCGTCGAGAAAAACGTCGTTTTTTTCCATGACATGAATAACGGTCGTGTGTACGCGGCATTAGATATTTAAAAAAAAAATGCGTTTCTCTGTACATTTATAATTGCCTCTCTAGAAGTGAACTGCTGTTAGTCTTTCGTCTACCTCAGAAAACAACCATATTTATTCTGTAAATGATTGACAGGTAGCATTCTGCCATATTATTATTTACACCTAGTATTAAAGATGTACAGTATATTTCCTTGTTGGGTAAGAAACATAATTAAATCCAAGAAAGTGTGAATAAACCTTCAGAGAAGTGGTATACAGTATTCAGATATCTGCTAATCATCTTAATCTGGGTCAGATCTAAGTTTAGGCAAAATGATCTCTGGATATGCAAGTTTGTTTGATAGTCAGACACTTTTGGTAAATACAACACATTGATAAAGCAAATTCCATTATGCATGCTGGAGCATGAAAACATGCTTGTGCACATTCAGTTTGAAACAAGAAGCAAACATTTAGAAGTTTGTTAAAGTTTATCTTTGTCCCTAAATAATTAACTATCCTTACCGGAGAAAATATACAAAATATATACAAATACTGTATACAGCATGTTATTTGCTGGTGTCTTTGTATTTAAATATTACAAGTTAGCAATTTTCTGCAGTAATGAGAAATGTGCACTTTTTTTTTCATGTAAATCATTGATGTTAACAATTAATAAATAAAAGGAGTCAAGCATAACTCTAGGCCAGTAGGCCAGTAGAAGGAGCTGTGAGCTTCGAGCGCGTAGCCTGTGAAACGTCCCACTCTATGTTTGGAGGACTGCCCTGCTGTATGACATCACTTCCACGTTCCAGACTGGTTAGCATGGAGCTTCCTGTCATGTGACACCGCAGAGAAGCCTGTGCAAATGAAAATCGACATCTCCTACACCTCACGACTGAGGGGAACTTTGCCAGAGCCAGCAGAGCAGCACCAACAGACCTCAGAACACCCCCATCCTCGATGGATATAATTTTCAAGTGAACCTGTAAGTATATATACTATACTTACATTAATGATTACAGTAGGACTAATTTAGTTGGCGCCTCCACCCCCTTCTTTTTTACACAAGCATAACTCTAGGCAATGCTTTTTATTTTTTATTGTTTTCGGATGTCATTTAAAACAGTTAGAATCTCTGTGATTTTTTAATTGCTGTAATGTTCCCATCAATGAGATTTTATTTGCACTTCCTGTCCCCATGTTAATAACATTCAATTATAAATATCTAAAAGTTTCAGGAGATCAATCGATGAGATTTAAATCACTGGTGACACAGTGAATAAAAAAAGTATCTGTATGGAGACATATACATTGATCATTCACACTAAACAGTACTTCTCAGCCGGAGACAAGAACTACTGATCTGATATTAATGAGCAGGCACCATTAGGATTACCATAGACATGATAGGATAATTCTCCATTGTGGCTATTTTTGGTCAGATTGCCTGACAGTCATAAGAAAGTCTTGCCAGCTGCTCTCTGGGGAGCAAAAAACGTTTTTATCCTCTGTAGTTGCCCCTGTGAAGTGTGATACCAGTGTTTACCAGTGTTGCTCATTTTCTCCCCGCTCAATTGACATGAACAGGAATATTGGCCAAGCAGTACAGTTCATTGACCCAATGCCTAAGAGAGGTTGGATTCTACAGGTAAGGCACTGTTAATGTACATAGGACATTGTTCAACCTTTCCTGAATGATTTAACTTGACAGCTAGAAAGCGGCATCTAAAAATGGGCATTTAGCCGCGTTTACATGCCGCGTTTAGCCGCGTTTGCGTCTAGAAGCGTTTGAATTTATTTTTTTGGGGTTAAAATTAAAAACGTCTGAAAACGAAACGCTACTAAAGGCGAGTTACTGCGCTTAGCCGCGTTTGGCGCTTGAAATGCCTCTAAACACAGCTTGTGAACGCAGAAAGTGGATCTTTAAGCAGCTTTCGGTTTAGATTATAACTAAATGTCCTAATAATGCATAAATGATTGCATTTACATTACTGGGTCCTACAGACACATATGCTTTGGCATCCAAAGCAAACTTAAGTAATGTAACACTGTTTAAATACACACTTAAGGTCTGCCCTATAGCAGTTTTACTGCTACAGGGGGCACCTATGCGATGGATCACGTATATACAGTATATGTGATCTGACTCTTCCGGGTAGAAGGCGCGCATGTGATTACACATAGCAGAAGCCGATCAGCGAGTTACACGGTACCCGATGGCCTGAGATATAAACAAAGGCAGATTGCCGTTCTGACAGAAGAGAAGGGATTGAGTTTGTATCCCTGCAAAGCAGGGAATGCATTTCATCTTTTCCCCTAGTAAAAGTACCTCACACAGTATAGTAAAACAATGGCTAGGCACACAGTTAAACCTTTGATCACCCCTGATGTTAACCCCTTCGCAGCCAGTGTCATTAGTACTGTGACAGTGCATATTTTTTAGTATTGATCACTGTATTAGTGTCACTGGTCCCCAAAAAGTGTGAAAAGTGTCAGTTAGTGTCAGATTTTGTTTTAAACATTTTTTATTGGATAGGTTTTACAGCAGAAAGTAAAAAATATATATATATTTTTTTTAATTGTCTGCCTTTTTTTGTTTATAATCCCCAAAAAAACACAGAGGTGACCAAATACCACCAAAAGATAGCCCTATTTGTGGGAAAAATCAGCACATAAATTTTATTTGGGTACAGTGTTGCATGACTGCGCAATTATCAGTTAAAAAAAGACAGTGCTGAGACATTGAGCTCTGCAACCATACCTTACATCCATAGGCATCCTCGCTACTTAGTACCTGGATGATACTCCAAATCTACCCCCATTGCTTCTGAGGGTCTCCTACCTGCAATCCGGTGTACATTTTTGACTTTGGGCCGGCCGTCCGGAACTTGCCAGGCCAGTTTCATGCAGCTCGGGCCCAACGCCATCTTGGGGCCCACAAAGCCTCCAACACCTCCCAGGGGGTCTACGGATACCTACAGGACACCCTGCGTCTCCATCCAGGCTTGGATGGGGGTGTCTGTATAGTAAGGAGCCCCCTCGGTCTTCTTCCCGGCCCGTGGTCGGCTCCGGAGCCTGACAGCCATCTTGCGGCCTACAATAACATCTGCATCCTCCGGCCTGGAGTGCCGCGGTCGGCGGGGTTTACGGCAAGAGGCTCGGCCACACCTGTGCCTGCACTGGATGGAGCTAGCTGCCTGAGAGATCCCGGAACGTTCGGCCTCACACACCCGCGGCGGCCAGCCTTAGGAAAGTCCGTGGCTCCGGCCTACCTCTGGAAGTCGGCGGCCATCTTGCTGCTCCCACTACACCCAACGCAGCATCCAGCAAGAAGGACCATCCCACACAGGGTAAGCGGGGCAGGGGTGAAATACAGGACATTAGACCTAGGCTAATCCCCCCCCCCCCGGCTGGCAGACGGGAGTACCTGGTGGGAGCCCTGATCCCATAGGCTTAAGGGGCGGCCATCTTGCTACACCCGACCATAGTGCTGCTGGGTCCCCCCCCCTGCCCACTTGAACCTGCTTCACCCTATACATCAAATCCTGGCTATTCTGGCCTACGGGGCAGCTGAGCCTATACCTCATCCATCTCGCCCTCCCCGCACTCCTCCAGTCACACACTGACAAGAAGTGTAGCGGCCATCTTGCTCCACCCGGACTCAGTGCTAACTCTTACCACTGACCTCCATTCACTCCCTCCTCGGCCACCGGTACTGCCTAAACTGCCGTGTCGCTGTGCTGCAGCACATGCACAGGCACTCCAAAAGGACAGTAACATCACAGTAAGCACTGATCCCCATTTGCAACACGGGTCGCATCCTCTGCTCATCCGTTCCACCTTTGATGATGCGTGGCTGAGGATGGAGGGCTGAAGACATGCACCGCTGAGCTCTGTGCTCTCCCGACGACCGCAGGCTACGTTCCCAACCAATCACGCCCAACCGGCTGATGGCGGCTTCCAGCTCTACCTCTGCTGACTCCGCTGAACTGCAACAAGGTACTATTCAACGGTACCTGCTACGCACAACATCGCAGGACTCCCGTACAGGGAAGGATAAACCTTCGTCAACCCGAGCCTCAGGCAGATCACAACCTCCTCCCCCGACTGCAGCAGCTTTCTCTGCCGGTGGGACCGGCCCGGGTACACACCCGACTCCTCTGATGGATCCCACTGCCCTTGGCGAGGGCACTGTCTCAGCGGAGACGCTTTCCCCAGGCGCCACATCCACTGCCATACTGTCTGCCTTCCGAGCTGATTTTGATTCCTGGGCTTCCAAAATGGAAACTTCTCTCCATGTTGAACTAAATGCCCTCAAACAACGGGTCTCCGCGTCTGAGGTCACGGTTTCTGCTATGGTCACCACCCAAGAAGACCACTCAGCCCGCATAACGGCGCTTGAAAATGCATCTACGGCTCATCTCTCCCGTCTAAGGCAACACCAGCTCCGGATAGAAGATAGTGAGAACCGGAGTCGCAGGAACAACATCCGGCTGCAGGGGGTCCCGGAGGTGACCTCAGGTACTGATCTCAAACCCACTGTCATTGCTATCCTTAACCAGGTCCTGGGCAGGGAAGTTACATCTCCCATTGAATTGGACAGAGTACATAGAGTGGGAGGCATAGGAGGGGATCGCAGGGACCGCCCTCGTGACGTCCTCTGCCGGGTGCACTACTATACCCTAAAGGAGGAGATTTTGCGCAAGGCCTGGCGCCTGGGGCCACTAGACTTTCACGGATCATCTATACACCTCTATCCGGACCTTTCCCGCAACACGCTGTACATGCGGCGAATGGTCCGCCCTCTGCTGGACTTGCTTCGCCAAGTAGGCGCCACGTACACTTGGGGTCACCCATTCAGCATCAAAGTGACCCGGGAAGATAACCACAAATTTGTCCTCTCAGACCCGGACCAGCTTCCTGCCTTCTTCCTGTTCCTGGGCCGGGACCCTGTTGTCGCCCCGAACTGGTTGGACCCCCCAGATGACCGTCAGCGGCTACCGGGCCCTCCTCTGCAACGTCGAGGACGCCCTCAGTCTAGATCGGTACCTTCTGGTCCTAGAGAGCGGCGAGCCACGTCACCAGAGGACTGATCCGGACTCTGTCGTCTGAGACCTGAAATGGTTCTTTCTGCTATGTCCTTTTACCTACTAGGTGGATACAGCTCTTTTATGAGACTCCGGCCAGGTCCACCTACTGTTTTCCCTGTTTTGTTATGTCTTCACAGTGTACTTGCACTCTCAGCCCACTGAATCTTGCTAACGTTGTTATTTAAATGCTGCTGACGGTTTAGTTGTCTCACATGGCTCGAAAAGCACTTCGCTGCCCTCGGCTGGTGCGGTTGTACTTGATGGGGTTCTGGAAAAGCGGCCAGTGATGTTGATATGTTCTCTCACGGCTCTGGCTCTGCGGGTTGGCTTGGGGTTTCCCGGACATAGCCCTTTGGCTTGTCCGGGGACCTCCGGGTCTTCCCTTGGGCTCTGGGCATTTATGTCCCTGGGGCTTGAAACTGGCTGACCTTGGCACTGACACCTTCTGTGCGTTTACACAGATATCTGAGCTGAGCCGTGATGACAATCATAGTTAATGCTGCTATAAATGTAGCAATTGATGTTTCCTACCCCCGCATGATTACGCGGGAATACCTGTGCCTTTATCTTGCCACCAGTTTGTATACACCTTGTTCTTCACTGATGTTCTTTTTTCTTTTTTATGTCATTTTTGATTGTTTATTGTACTCAAGCGTACCAATGGTATTTAATCTGACATTGCTCTTTAGTGACTAGACAGGTGAGCTTTAAATACCACGGTCATTGGGTGTGTTACTTTACAGTTATGTTATTTATGCCTGCTAGGTTGTCGGGAACACAACTCAGCTGTTCTAATCCCGTTCTCTCCCCCTAAATAGGATTGGCACAGTTCGTGCCTACTACGTGATATTTCACGAAGTGTTACGTTTTTGCGCACACTTTAATATTTTTGAGCCACCTTCCCCAGGTGCTCTCTCTGTTCAATCTCTTCCCCACATTGCTCTACCTCCTCTCTTCCTCCCCTGCTGTGTTTTCCCCCTTTTCTGTTTCTTTCCTTATTTCTCTCTCACCTCCCCTCACCCTCCCCCCCTGTCGCTCCGTCATGGCTCACACGGTGATCTCTCGCCCTAGGCTACAATTCTGTTCCTACAATGTCAATGGGCTTAATATTGCCACCAAAAGAGGACAAATCCTGTATCAAATGCACAAACGCCAGGTCAATGTGCTTCTTCTCCAGGAGACACATTTTCACTCTGCCTCCACCCCTTCCTGCTCCAGCAGATATTTCAACAGGTGGTTCCACAGCACTAGCCCAACCCAGAAAGCCAGGGGAGTGTCTGTGGCTTTTCATAAGACGCTCCCTATAGAGGTACTTGATCATCTCTCGGACCCACAGGGGAGGTATGTTTTTGTGAAATTCATGTTATGGGGTACCAAATTTACGGTAGCCAACATTTACCTCCCTAATATTAACCAAGTATCGGCCGCGTTACAATACTTGAGGGTTCTGTCGGGATTCATGGAGGGTAAGCTCGTACTGGGGGGAGATTTTAACACCCCTCTTGAACCACTTTTAGATTCCTCCACCTCGCGATCGTGTATCTCCTTCCCCAAACTGAGGGCTCTAAAACGGGCATTTTACGATTTGCGTCTAGTGGATGTTTGGAGGGTGCTGCACCCCACGGCCCGCAACTATACCCACTTCTCCCATGTCCATCAAACCTATAGTCGCATAGACTACCTAATGAGTGACCATAGCTGTCTAGACTGGTCCCCGGACTGCACCATAGACCCAATGGTCTGGTCTGACCACTCTCCTATACATATGACGTTCTCGCTCCCCTCCACTCCGAATAGGGAGTGGTCATGGCGCTTGAACGATTCGTTGCTTACGAATCCAGAATGTGTGAAAAGGGTTTCGGATACAATATCTAACTTTTTTGCGGACCACGCTTCAGATACGACATCGTTGCCCTTTCAGTGGGAGGCACTGAAGGCGGTTCTACGAGGTGCCTTTATCCAAATGGGTACGCGTCTTAAAAAGGAGCGCTCAGCCGCCATTGAGGCAGCAAACCAAAAGCTTAGGAACTTAGAAACTGAACACAAACGATCCCCGACAGTGACAACACTGGCGGACGTTTCTAAGGCGCGATCACAACTCAGAGAGCTTTATGAAGCCTCTGCACGCACATATGCAGATAAGCTCGCTTTCCATCAATATAAGTTTCGAGATAAATGTGGTAGGCCATTGGCTCGCGCCCTGCACCCAAAAGCGACTTCCACCTTTGTGCCCCATATTCGGGGGGCGCAGGGAGAATTGGTCTCCTCACCCACTAAGATGGCAGAGGAATTCAGGGACTTCTACCAGTCCCTGTACAATATATCTAAGACTCAAGGGACTGGTTCCCCTTCTTCCAGGGTGGAAGACCAGGTGTCATATATCTCAGAAACCGCGCTCCCCACATTAGATGATGACATCATCGCTGATCTGGAAGTCTCAATCACAGAAGAGGAGGTTGCCAAAGCCATAGCGGGTACGCCGAGTGGAAAGAGCCCGGGCCCAGACGGCTTCACTCCTAAGTTTTACAAACTTTTTGCCGCCCTCCTCACACCTTTTCTAACTAAGATGTTCAAATCTTTGTCGGAGGGCTCCTTGTTCCCCTCACAAACACTTGAGGCCCACATATCCCTCATCCCAAAGCCAGGCAAAGACCCTACTCTATGTGCAAGCTACAGGCCGATCTCTTTGATTGGGGTCGATCTGAAAGTCTTTGCTAAAATTCTAGCCAATAGAATACAACCGTTGTTGCCTGGGATAATACACTTAGACCAGGTCGGCTTTGTGAGTGGCCGTGAGGCTAGAGATAACACCCTGAAGACCCTTCTTCTAACCAACTATGCCCGGTCCCACGATATCCCACTATGCCTCTTAACAGTCGATGCCGAGAAGGCATTCGACCGAGTCGACTGGCAATTCCTTCGATTATCCCTGCAACAAATAGGTGTGGGAACTAATATGATGGCGAGAATAATGTCCCTTTACTCCTCTCCGTATGCTAGGATTAGACTGAATGGCTCGCTTTCTCCAGCCTTTTCTGTATCCAACGGGACACGACAGGGATGCCCACTATCCCCCCTCCTGTATGTTCTCACTATGGAACATTTGGCTACTGCTCTACGTAACAATCCCTCTATCCAAGGCATAACAGTCGGGCCCACACATACGAAACTCGCTCTTTTTGCAGATGATCTGCTCTTGTTCGTGACACATCCACACACATCTTTGCCCTCGGTATTGCAGGAGTTTCAGAAATTTGGAGAAGTTAGCAACTTCAAGGTTAACTACAATAAATCGGAAATCCTTAACATATCTCTGCCCACATCGGCCCTACGACGACTAGCGTCTACTTTCTCCTTCAAAACTGGTTCCCCCTCCATAAGGTATCTCGGAATTCAAATACCGGCGGATGCTTCCCAACTTTTTTCCCTGAATTTTGCCCTCCTACTCCTTAGGACCCAAGCAGATTTAACCAACTATGCGTCCAAACAGCTCTCTTGGCTGGGTAGAGTGAATGCCCTGAAAATGGACGTTCTCCCTAGGTTCCTATATTTGTTTCAGACCATCCCTATTCACATACCCAACTCGTACTTCAAGAAAATACGCCAGCTGTTTTCCAAATTTATTTGGAATGCGGCCCGTCCAAGGATACGGTATGAAACACTGTCTCTTCCAAAGGCTCGGGGGGGGGGGGCTGGAGCCCCAATTGCCTCCCTATACCATAAAGCAGCGGTGCTTACCCGCATACTAGACTGGTTTCACCACTCTTCCACCAAACTTTGGGTCCAATTAGAAGGCCACATGAACCCAATTGAACTCTCCACTCTCCCGTGGACCTTGCCCACGGTCCGGGGGGGTTCAGGCCCTCTCAATGACCTTACCCGTCAAACGATTCGGATCTGGGACCGCATGTTGTCCAGAAGGGGCTTATCAAACCACATGGGGCCTATGACTCCCTTCTTTGGGACACCGGCCTTTCCACCAGCTATGTCTGTAACAAGATTCGGACCATGGCGAAAGGAGGATCATAGACGACTTGCCCAGGTCCTTCGTGCAGACCCCACTTTACGGTCAGATACCCCTGCCGGTCCGACCCCCCGTCACCCCATGCAGTGGCTTCAGAGGCAACAGACTATCTCCTACATCCGGACTTTCCCGTCTATTACAGACATTCTTGCTGAACCGACGAGATTCGAGGAACTGCTCATGCAGGTGGAGCCTCCAACACATGTTGTATCTCAACTGTACTCCATTCTGCTCGATATCCACTCCCCTGACCTTCCACCGTACACGGTGGCCTGGGAGACAGATCTGCATCACCCTATCTCCCCTATTGACTGGCAAAAATGTTTCATCCTCACACACAAATTATCCCTAGCCACTAAGACCCAGGAGAAGGGGTTTAAACTAATAACGAGATGGTACAGATGTCCATCATCTATTCATCACTTCAATCCGGAAGTGTCGGATGCCTGCTGGCGGTGTCTCGACTCCCGGGGAACCACGCTCCACATCTGGTGGGAGTGCCCTCCGGTGCGGAGGTTCTGGCAGCGAATTTTCACACTTTACTGCAAACTGATGGCGACCTCTATCCAGCCTTCACCTGAGGTGGCCCTCCTGTCTATAATCCCGGGGTCATTTAAATCCATCAGAAATGATGTATTGCGACACTTCTTGGCGGCGGCCAGAATAGTGATTCCCCGTCATTGGAGATCGACAACCATGCCTTCCCTGGGAGATTGGGCTGCTGAGGTGGACCACATTAGAGACCTGGAATGCTTGCTGGCGGAGGAAAGTGGTAAAAGTGAACAGTTCTCTCTCACATGGACTTCGTGGTCCGTGTTCCGATACTCCTCTGAGTTTGTGTCCTGGGCGGGACGTGACCTGGACGGGTCCGCCGTGGGACCGTGATGGAGTGATTGGGATTCTGATTCCTGTCCCCTACCTAATTGTCCCCTTCTATCTGCCCCTGATTCTTTTTTTCTTTTCTCTATATCTAATTACACCTCTAGGAATACAGTGAGACAACGTACCAAGGCTTCGATCTACTTAATGCCAATAACCCAATGAGTGACCCTACGTCATATTCTCCAAACAGATTTGTGTATAATCTCATCTGATAAGTTGCATACGGGGGAATTAGGATCCCCTTCGCAGAAATACAGATAAAGGTTTCCTTACCTCATTTATTTTTGTACAGGGACTGATATTACAAAAATCCCACGGAGGTCCTCCTACACAGGTGCTCAACCCTTATATGTGTAACTTAGCCCTGCTTTGTTTTGCCATACATGATGCCTGTCGATGGTGTATCCTATCACTGTTTGTAATGTTTAAGACGAAGTATGTCTTTTTCTGTCTTTCTCTTGCATATAATATAATAAAATAAGATTGAATTAAAAAAAGACAGTGCTGTATCGCAAAAAATGGCCTGATCATGAAGGGAGGTAAATCTTCTGGAGGGTGAGTGGATAAGCTTATATGAGATGCCAATGGGAAAACACATGTGACTGATAAGCATACATGAAAGAGTTGTTTCTTTGGCACATTTGCCTATAGTAAGGTGATCAGATTTTTAAAATGAAATCCGGGGACATTTTTTTTTTTTTTTTTTACTAGTAATGGCGGCAATCAGTGACTCTCTGCCCGTCGCCGCCTGCCTCACAGCTTGTCAAGTCTTACTCTCCGGGCCCCGGCTACTACTGGGTGGGGTGCGGAGAAAGATCACTCCACCAGGGAAGGCAAGGAGATAAGCAGGCAGGCGGCTGGCCGGGACTTGAGCCAAGGCAGAAGAACATGCGAGTGGAGCTGGATGGTCATGCACCCGAAACTGAGGAAATATTCCCTCTGCTCCGACCAGCACATGATCATCAGAAAGAGGCACAGATAATGGAAAAAAAATACACCCCCTAAGCTAGTAGGCACGACAGAGCGGGGGGAGTGTAATTCAGTATTCTTTTTTTTTAATTCTGCACTGACTGTCTTTGAAATTGCCCCAGCCCCTGTTCAAATCCAATCCGGGGACAAAACCGGGGACAGACTTGGTCCGGGGACAGTGTCCTCATTCTGGGGACTGTCCCCTGAAACCGGGGATGTCTGGTCACCCTAGCCTATAGGCACAGGTCTACAATGAGTTATAGTACATCATCTATATGTACAATATAAGTAGAGAGAGACTGCAGCATTTTGTTTGTTATGGCTTTACTAACCACCAATATGAACAATGTAATAACAGCTATAATAAGGTCTTGTACAGCAAGGCTGAATGTACGTTACATCTGCTATTTTACAAGAACATATGTTAAGGAAAAACTGCAAACAAAACAAAAGTCAACTGTCAGTCAATGTAAACATGCCTTTATCTTATGTATCATTGAATAGGCCTGTGACAGGTGAAGTCCATATGGTGCCATTGTTCCAGTTCTAGGAGTGGCATTCTTTATGAGCTGCACAACTTACAAACATCCTATAAATTCTTTGCAGTTTTTGTGTTGTTGTTGTAGAAGAGCATAATGTAGCTGCTGATCTGGTTGAAAACAGGCTGTGCTGTTTTCATTGAAGCCAAACATGTGTCTTGAAGGAAGTTATCTGGATGATATAGAGTTGGAGGTGAAAGACCTTCCAGACTTTTGTACGTACCACGGGTTGCAGGAAAGAAATATGCATGATTCCCCCATCAACACAGACAGTGCTGACAGGGGAATCAGCAATTGTCTTCTCCTGGTGGGGGGGCAGTGGCTGGTGGGAAAAGACATTGATGGTGTATAATCACTAGTGGCTATAGCGGCCGCTAGTGATAATCGTAAGAATCCAACGGGCTGGTTGTACCCAGATTAATTGATCAATCAACTTGGTACATTCATCCTGCCCATTGAGGCCTCATGCACACTGGACGTTAAAATACCGTTATAAAAACGCCAGTAGCTTTGCAGTGAGTTTTTCAACATTTTTCAGCTTTTTTCAAAGTTTTTGCAATAGCGATTTTTATCATTTATTAGCATTTTTCCACGGTAGCGTTTTTTTTTTTAAGACATTTTTTTTTTTTAATGGATCAAAAACGTTAAAAAACGCTGGTGAGTGATGTTTTTGAGCGTTTATCAGTGTTAGAGCATGTTTACAGCTGAAAAACCTCTCTCAGAGCCCACTAGTTTTTTTGTTTTTTTTTACTGCTCAAAAACGCCACTGCCCAAAACTGCCGATAACAGCCTATGTGTGCATGGACACATACAGTAGGATAACATGATGGAGAGTAATGTCTACTGACAAAAACAGCTGCTGTAAAAACGTCCAAAAACGTCCAGTGTGCACGAGGCCTGATGGTTCAAATCTAGGCCGTTTCAAACCGTGTATTGCCGGCCTAACAGTGAAATGCTGGATAGCGATGAGACTTTTGAAGCCCCAGCTCAGGGATGAACAACCCCAGAGCAGTGACAGGCAAATCAGTAGTGGTATGATTTTGTTCAGATGCTCATGGTCTCCAGTTAAACTGCCCATGGGTGGAATAGCCAACACATCTGTGCTGAAGTCCTGTACCTTAAAAAGGCACTGCTACTAGGAAGCCCCACTAATAAAGTATGATTGTCAGGAACAATTCTAAGTGAACCTGGGGGGGGGGGGGGGGACCTGCACTCAGAGTAAACCCAAAATGCCTTATGGTGCTGAATTATAATATCATTTTTGTATGACCCCCCTTCTGTTTTATACTTCTCTGAATGCTGCCTGATCCTCACCTCTTTGATTGGAAGATGTAATACAAAATAATTGCACACATTGATAGGTATGTGATAGTGTGCTCTCAGACATAATTTTAAGTTCAGCATATTTTTCAAACATGTTTAACCTCCCTGGCGGTATGATTCTGTCTCGAATTTTGTACCAAAAGCGGTACAATTATTTTGCATGGAAATTTGGTGTTATGTATTGTAGGCCTGCAATTCTTAGTAATAACTTACTTAAACCTGACCAAACAAGAGTCTAGTAGACATCCCGGGTATGATAAAGTTTGGAACACAAAATCATAAATTATAATATAATAAATAAATATAAATAATTATAACAAATAGTAATGTAATTATAATAAAAATTATTCAATAATGTAATCAAATCAAAAACACTGAAATTTGCTCAGTTGCAGAATTGTCGCTGTCATTAGATTTAGTGTTTGATGCCGAATTTCCCCACAAATCACTATCTCTCAATTCTGCAAGTGATTCTAATTTATTATTGCTGTTTTCTAGCTGGTCTAAAACCACTTTTGACATAAAGGGACACTTTTTGGTTGCTATGGACAATCTCCAGTTTCCAGGCAGAAAAAAAACAGTATTTATAATATAAAACTGCATGCAGGACACTGGACAGACCACTAGGGACAAAGGGGATGTGTAATTATTTGATACAGTACTGTAATCAGTAAGATTACAGTATACTGTATCTATACTGTCTTTTTCACTTTTTGAATTTGGCGCCGAACTCCGTCCCTGTGCGCCGCAACGTCGCAGGGAACGGAGCGCGGCACTCGGCACACAGTGTGAATCGAGCGAGACACGGCTCGCACACACAGCGGGGAGACATCGCAGGATCCAGGGAACAAGGTAAGTAACTCTCCCTGGATACTGCTATGCAGCCCGAGTCTGGCTCGGGGTTACCACTCTTGGTATGAAAAACTCACCCCGAGCCCGACTCGGGATTACCGCTAAGGAGGTTAAAGTGGGCATGTCATGCAACATTAAAGCTTATGCATTTCTTCCATCCCCCTTCCTCCAACTATGAAAAAAGCCATGCCATGCTATTGGTATCACTTTGGTGCCAATATCAATGGAACGTTCTCAGAAGCATATTGACTATTTTCTGCAGCAGTAACTAAAGCCTCATACACACTACTATTTTTTTTTTTTTATTAAACCCAGTGGGTTGAACAAGAAAAAAAAAACTGACAGCTCAGGTCAGAGCTGCTGTACTAACAATCCAATGTTAGTACAGTGATCTCCCCTGTTGTGCTTTTGTGTTCTGACGGGGGATGGCCCCCCTGCCAGAACACTCCGGTCAGGGCTCTTAACCATTTGCTGAGAGCACTGATCGGAAGCCGATCAGCAGGCCTTTTTCGGTCATGACCCACCCTTCGACAGAAGAAAATCAGTTCAGCCTGCTTCTGTCAGACCAGCTGCTATACACACAGGCCAAATGTCAGCCGGTTGAACCGACCGATGCCGCCCGACTGTCGGCCCATGTGTACTAGGCTTTTAAAGAGACACCGCCTTGTTGAATTTATGAATGTATTTTGCATTTGTGAATGTATCTGTCTTGATAATGACAGTGAGACATACAGTATATAAAGGAAATAAAGAAAAAAAACTACACTTCTATAATGCATTGAATATGCCAAAAATGTTGAGAAATATATATGTTATTTTGCTGCTAAGTATCAGTCGAATGCCTGTTGTAACCTAATGACATCACTGTGGCATGAGCTGTTTCATATGCAATGTTTTGAGCTTTGAACTTCCTGGTGGAGTACAGCCACAGAAAAACATTGTAAATTGTGATTTCAGCAATTTCCATAAGTTTTTTTTTTTTTTTATTCTTTGTAGCAAAGTCCCAGGCCTCCTTTGGTCTAGTGAGAACCTCCAGGGCCAGGGATAGCTGAAATCCTTCTGTATGTGGTGGGTTGTGAGGCATGGTGGGTGCAAGGTGATTAAAGTCATTGGGCTTCAGACACTTCTTGAATGCAAAAGAGATTTGTATTTCTCTTAACAAACTTTTGGGAAAAAGAGGGTTAGGGCCAGGACACCCTTAAGTAGTTGCAAGTTCAATTGGCAGACTCTGAGACTTCAATAGGAGGACAGCCATGCAGGGAAAGGCATCCAGGAAGACACCACATCTGCATGTGTAGGAACCCTGTCTCCTTTGGCACCAGTCTTTAACAGTTCCTAACACAAAGCATAACAGTTATTTCACTACACTACAATCACTCCTTGTAGTTCTTCAGCCCACTGAGCTCCCGGTCTCTCACTAGACCTGCTGATTCACTACCACTGAATCCCTTGAGCTCCTTCAACCTTCACGGTGGTATCTTGTTCAAGCATCACCCCCACCTCTCTGCTGGGTCCCTAGCTTGGCACTCAAGATACTTCTCAAGTTTCAACCCCACTGGCTGCTCAGTCCCTGGCTCAACACACAAGGCTGCTCTGCAAGCATCACCTCCGCTGGCTGGGTCCCTGGCTTGACACCCACTGAAGTTTCCAGATTCTTCACCGTCCCCGGTTGGTGAGAATGCTGCTATAGTACTTTCTTCAGTTACTCACTGTGGTCCCTGGTAATAAGGTGGAT
This sequence comes from Rana muscosa, assembly GCA_029206835.1. NCBI lineage: Eukaryota > Metazoa > Chordata > Amphibia > Anura > Ranidae > Rana > Rana muscosa. Next base: position 189,313,741 of record CM055122.1, on the reverse strand, counting down.
GGTCCCTTACTGGTGACAGCTTTCCCTCTACCTCCGACCATGACAGGTTCTCCGGCCAGCAGACCTGTCACTTCTGGTTGGACTGCAAGCCGCAATCCCAACCCTGTGCTGCTCTCTTGCTTTTGGATAGGCCCCTCAGACAGCCTAGCAGCCAGAGGTGCCTGGGATAGGCCCAAACTCTGGCCTAGCAGTCCGGGCAATGCAACATACATCCACACAGACAGCCGTCCAGGTGGCACAGAACACAGATTACCTGACTTCACCAAAATATATAGGTTCTCCCAGCAGGCCAAGGGATTCAAGGAAACCCCTGCCCATTGGCCAAGATTCCCCATAAATCCATAATCTGACCTTGCATTGCCCTTCTTGTATCTAGTACCACCAAGTACCCGGCCACCCAGTGGTAGAAGAGAAAAGTGCAACCAAGCCAAATTTAGGGAGACATCAATGAATCTCTAACAATTAGCCAAGAAGACTACGGTATTCCTGGCAAGTCAATTTCAGGGAGCAACCCTGACTAAACTCCAGGGTGCTACATCTTCTTTTTTAATGACTCACCATACTTGAATGTAAAGCAAATTTAATCCTTTCTTTTTTTTTAAACAGTTGAAATAAAAGTGGTTAACTTAGAAAAACAAAAATGAGTGTTGGTGTAATCTATAACCCTTTCAATAGGACTCTGCAGCACACAACATAATATACTGACCTATATATTGTAGGACAATTATGTGTTCTGACAGACAGGTGAATGCTTTTATTTTAGTTGCTGTTGTGTAATTGTAGCTATAATTATTTTCATCAGTGTATGTGTCATTAAATGAGTGTATCTAAGCAGTTATAACTTTCCCCCTACAACTCTGTCTTTGAATTTTTACAAGCACATTTTCTGCATTGTATATACAGTATGTGTACTGCTTGTGTTTGGGTGTCACTGGCTGTAGGGAACCACAGGATAATAGGATAATAGTGGATATTCTGGGCAAAGCAGAAACAAAATAGTGGCATTAAAAGAGACATCAGAGGATCTGGCATGGATTTCAGAGATTCATACAGATAAACTGGTACTGGACTGCAGGTGCAGACAAACCAGGGGTTGGAATGCAGGCAGATGCAACCTAACTTTCAATACTTTGAAGTTGATTTAGTAAAGGCAAATAGGCTGTTCACTTTACTAGGGAATTTGCACTTTGCAAAGGAACTTTTCCTAAAGCTTGGTACAGTAAATGCGGTAAATTTGCACTTTGCAAAGAATACCCAATGAAATACACTGAAAACGACAGCATTTTTTCTTGTACATGATTGGATGGTGGAAGTCAACAGAGCTGCACCTCATTTACTAAGCTCTGGGGAAAATTCCTTTGAAAAAGTGTAAAAATGAACAGTCTGTATACCATTAGTAAATCAACCCCAGTAGGTTATGCTGCCAGTAGGTGGTTGAAGACTCGGAACAGTCTCTAAAGGTACCTGGTCTTCAAAGCTCTTGATGGAATTGGTGTGGAAAAATTCCCAGCGTGCAGCCTCAGGGAACTACCTGGATGCCCAAACCTGAACGTACAACCATGATCAGATGGTGTATTGTCTGTGAAGTAGTACTGTAGTCAGATTCTGGCCAAAGGTTCGGATAGGCACCAAATAAGCATAGTTAGAAAATCAGGCAGAGATGAAACAGATGAAAAATATTACAGAATGTAAGTTCAGACAGGAAGAGAAGCTAAAAGTGAATACAAGTTAGGTCAGGAATCATGCAAGGTCAAACCAGAAACCAGGGGGGTTGGGATGTCAACATAATGCATTCTAACAGATGAAAAATCAAGCAAGTGGCCAGTGGGAGCAGAGCCCCTAAGTAGATACAGTCCAACAGCAGACAATACATAGGTGTGGAGAAGGTGAAGATACAGACCAAACCCACTTGCAAATAAACTGCTATAAGAAAAAAAGAAAGACATATGGTCTGCTAGAATAACCCATACGTATGGAAAATGCACACATACAAATACCAAACCACAATTTCAGATTTGCCCAGAATCATGACAGCAGATTTCCTCCTGGTGGTCCAACTCTCTCTCACACTGCAAGAATATAGAGATGGATTACCACTTAAAGTGATCCTGTACGTTGCCTATTCAGAACAAAGTAATATGTTTATTTAACACCCACTCTCCCTTCTGCTTATATCTAACATTTGTTTACTTCCTTGCCTCCATGTTGGCCCACCAAGGAGATTGAGCCCAGTGGACAGCACAGTGGCTTAGCGGTTAGCACTTCTGCCTGGCAGCACTAGGGCTGTCTGTTCAAAACTATCTGCATAGAGTTTGCTTGTTCTCCCTGTGCTTGCATGGGTTTTCTCCCATACTCCAAAAACATGTTTGTAGATTCATTGATTCCTGTCTAAATTGGCCCTGGAATACTGTGTATACAGTATGAGTGTGCATTCAGGACCTTAGATTGCAAGCTCATTGAGGACAGGGACTGATGTGAATGTACAATATATTTGGAAAGTGCTGCACAAGTTGTTGGCACTATATAAATACTTGTAATAAATAAATAAGTGTCATGAACAATTAGACAACAGAACTATTGGATTTTTATTTACCTAGCATGCACACCTGGAGCATAGTCCACACTAAGAAGTATGAACAACATTTAGGATTGATCGACATTGGTGTGTATTATGTGAAAGCTCATCAACAGCAGGAATTATCAGAATTTCAACGCATTTGACCAGCTTTTGATGCTCATTTGATGTGGCAGTTTTCTGTTGCTGCCCCTCCACTAGCAAAAGAGCTGCAAGAAGTTAGTGGAGGGGTCGGCAGAAGGACAACGGAGAGCCGGACGAGACGACGGGGAAGACCGGGCCTCCGCTAGCAAAAAAGCTAAAAGAAGTTAGCGGAGGCCCGGCGGAAGAAAGAAAGAACCGGAGAGGAGAAGAGGGGAGAAGGCGACGGAGAAGACCGGGCCCCGCTAGCAAAAGAGTTGGAAGAAGATAGCGGTGGCCCTGCAGAAGAAAGAACCGGAGAGCGCGGCGACGACACCGGAGACGCCCGAAGTCGGAAGAAGACCCCCGGAGCTGTGCAATAAAATACTTTAAAAAGCTGTGTGTTTTTTTTATTGCAATTTTTTTCCACCAGGCGAATGGGTAGGGGTAAGATGTACCCCATACTCATTCACATAGGGTGGGGGGGCCGGGATCCGGGGCCCCTTTATTAAAGGGGGCTCCCCGGATTCCGATAAGCCCCGCACGCAGACCCCGACAACCAACGGCCAGGGTTGTCGGGAAGAGGCCCTGTCCTCATCAACATGGGGGCAGGGTGCTCTGGGGTGGGGGGGCCGCAGGTCGCCCCCTTCTCCAGAGCACCAAACCCCCCATGTTGAGGGCATGCGGCCTGGTACGGTTCAGGAGGGAGGGGGGGCCGCTCTCTCGTCCCCCCTCTTCCCCTGCGGCCTGCCAGGTTGCATGCTCAGATAAGGGTCTGGTTTGGACCTCGAGGGGGACCCCCACGCCGTTTTTTCGGCATAGGGTTTCCCCTTCAAATCCAGACCAGACCCAAGGGCCTGGTATGCTCCTGGAGGGGGAACCCATGCTGTTTATTTCTTTAAAAATTGGCATGGAGTTCCCGCTCAGGATCCATACCAAACGCAGTGCCTGGTATTGGCGGGAATCCACGTCGGATCTCCATCTACCGGCAATGCGTGCCGCTCATCGTGAAAGGAACATTTTTCCTTTCCCGATGACGAGACAGCTCGGCGCTGGCTCTCGCGACGGAGCTCGTAGGGTGTCAATCTCGCCGCTAGAAGTGGCGAGATTGACACAATATCGGCGGCACCTACTGTAAACAAATTACACTTGACACTGAACTGGAGAAATTGGCCGTTTGGCCATTTTATTAACAAATGAACATTAACATCTCTTAAAACAGAAACAATCAAAATCCAGTACCCGTAATATATCTAAACTAGGTTGCTGGTAACCCTATTCAGATTGGGTATCACCTTTAAAACGTCATTATTCCCTGCCACGCAACACCGGCTCGGGGACAAACACACTTCACTTAAAGGGTAAGTTTACCTTTGTACACTTTTTTTTTTTTCTAAATTCCAGCTCCCCTATGCACCAATATAGCATTTATACTTTTTTTGCAAAAATATCAAAGTTTTCCATTAAATCTACAGTCACTTACTTTTCTTGTCCTAATCCACATTTCCAGATGTTTCCACCAGTAATGTCTTTCTTCCTGATCAGACTTTAGGTCATGACACTGGAAGGAGTTGACCAGCTGATCTCATTAGCACACACCCTGCATCATCCATCCACCCATTCTCAGGTGCACATTTTTTAAAGTGGTTGTAAACCCACTTTTTCAACTTGCACCTACAGGTAAGCCTAGATTAAGGCTTACCTGTAGGTGCAAGAAATATCTCCTAAACCTACACGGTTTAGGAGATATTTACTAAAGATGACAGGCGCCGCTGTCTACGGCGCATGCGCGCCGTAGACAACGGCGCATTCATGGGGTTAATCCCATTCACAAAATCGGCTACTTCCCAGCAATCGCTGGGCGTAGCCGATTGTGACGGCTCTCGCGCGCATGCGCAGAGTGACGTCTCCGCCACTCCGGCCAATCACAGCGCTGGAGCGGCGCTGTGATTGGCTGGTGCGGCGATACCCGGAAGTAACCTTCCGGCTATCGCCGCAGCGATGGATGCGGCTGAAGAGGGAGACGAGGACGGCTTCGGGGGTCCCGATCTAAGGTAAGTGATGCATAATGAGCTATTATGCTAGTCATATTAGCTCATTATGCCTTTCTCTTACAGGTAGTTTTAAAAAAAAATAAAAAATTCTAAGGGTTTACAACCACTTTAAATGAAATGCAATCAATCAGTGATCACCCTTCTCACTAAATACACAATCAGATTACATAGTGCATGGCCATCTTTCTACAAGTACATAGAAGGGAGTGGACATAAACACTTAGCTGTCATGCCCCGGTCACAACTCTGCATAGCGGGAACTCGCATTCCCACCTCCCTTTTTTTTTCTAGCAAGGGGGAAGGCGCTTTGGACCATTTTCACTCATTACACATAGGGTAGTCCATCCACCTGAATAGGCCACCCTTCACACAGCAATTGTCCCACTGTAAAGCATATCCGATGAGTGAATTTGGCTACCTGCATGTTTATATTAACATAATGCAATAAGATTATTTGTGTCAAGCTGATCTCTTCTATGTGTAAAACTAAAACAACATTGAAAAGGGTATATATTCCCTTAGTTTATGCATATGAAGGAAGTTATAATGACATTACTGCATCATTTTATCAGTCTGCTTGGGCATGCTGTATATGGATTACAGTTTCTTTCTATGGGTTCACAGCTGATGCCTCAAATCCCATTGACACCTGAACTTCCCCATTGCTATAGGGAAAAAAATTATAAGGTTTGTTTTGATCAATTCTGACATCCCTTGAAAATAATTATAATCTTTTAAAAGGGATATACAGTGCTCAGCATAAATGAGTACACCCCAGCAGATGTGTCAAAAAAACATACTTTCCTTTCCGAATCAACATTTTCTATGGGACACTATACTACAAAATAATTCCGCAAATGCGGGCCATTGATTTCAACCAAGATGTGTTCATTGGCACACACAATTATTTTTTTTTCCTAACAAATTAATTCAAGACCATGTTGCAAAAATGAATACACCCCAATGAAAGTCTAAAGCCTCGTACACACAGTAAGATTGTTGGCAGGGGATTGTCTGTTGACAGACTGTTGTCCTAAAATCTGACCATTAGTATGCTCCTTCTGACAATTGTTGTCCAACTTTCTGCCAACAAATGTTGGATATCATGCTAGTAAATTTTCCGCGGACAACAGTCTGTTGTCAGATTTTCTTATGGTCAGTACACAAATCCGTCACACAAAAGTCGAAAGTACAAACACGCATGCTGGGAATCAATGCTCACCAAACACAAAATTAGCAGAAGGGGCCCAAAGAGTGGCGCTCAAGAGCTGAAATTCCTCGTAGTATATCACTACATTCATGTTTGTTGGCCGACAATTGTGTACCGTTAGTATGCAAGACAAGATCCAGGCACACTCCCTTTGGATAAAAATCAGACGCTCGGTTGGCCAACAATTGGATCGTGTGTACCAGGCTTTAGGAGCAAAGCTACATTTTTTAATTAACAAGAATTCAACTATAGGTAAGTCTAATTATTCATTAAACAGGTGTCTAGCAGACAGTTCATTTTAAAAAAAGGGCGATCCTTAAGAAAGAAAACCCCTTCCCATTTTATGTTGTCAGCAATGGAATAGAAATGTCACAAGGCCTGAGAAAGAAAATAATTTGTTTACACAAGAAAGGTAAAGGCTACAAGAAGATCAGCAAAGCTTTACTCATCAGTCAGAATACTGTAGCAAAAGTGATACAAAAATGTAACAATTGACAGGAGCGTCTTCTGATGAGAAGGGTTTAAGAAAATCGCCATGCATGTTCTCTGCAGTTAGCTAAAAAAGTAGAAAGCCAAACTGGGGTTATTGTTTCCTGTGACACAATAGGATGTACACTGCAGAGGAATTGCAACTGATGGCTTCAAACCTGTATAGCATTGCAAAGGTGAGGAGTACAAAGAAAAATGCATGGTGCCTACAGTGAAACATGGTGGTGGCAGGGTCCTTCTGTGGAGCTACATGAGTGTTGCTGGTGTTGGGGAGCTGCATTTCATTGATGGTATCATGAACTCACAGATGTACTCTATATTAAAGCAAAGATGCTACCATCACTCCGTGCCCTTGGTCGTCATGCACTTTTCAAACATGACAATGATCCAAAACACACATCTAAGGCCATTATTGCATTTCTGAAGAATAACAGGGTGAAAGTGATTCAGTGGCCAAGTATGTCTCCTGATCTGAACCTAATCGAACACCTATGGGGAATTCCGAAGCGACAAGTTGAACATCCCTCTCCATCCAGAATCCAGGCTCTAAAAGAGCTTGTTCTTGAAGAATGGAAAAAGATAGATGTTGCAATATGTCGCCAACGTGTTTATTCCTTTCTTAGAAGACTTGGTGCTGTCTTTACAAATAAGGGAGGTCAAAATACTAGATGTAGTAGTTTTTGTTGTTTGATGTATTCATTTTTACATCAACTAATTTGAGTAAAACTGAAGATTTTGTAATCTAAGTTATATTATTAACCTTACTTTCATGTAATGGAGCTAAACAGTTTTGTCAAAATTTTGGAGATTGTTCTTGTGTTCATTGAGATATTGATTAAAATCGTACTTTGCAAAAGGGGTGTACGCATTTATGCTGAACATTGTATAAGGAAAAACAACCATGGGACAAAAGGCAGTCATGGAAGCATGTGTGAAAATAGGTTATTTGTTTATACAGCAAAAATAATGGCTGGTATATTTCCAGACTCTTCCAAGAAGAGTATGAGCATTAAGTAACTAATGAATAAAGTATTTGTATGTTAATATTTTATTTTAAAGAGCAGTTTGTTACAAATATACTGTCAAGCATTTTTTACTTTTTTCTTATAATGTGTTTCATGACACTTTCACAAAGAGACCCATGCTGTATTTTTCTCTAAGGATTTAATATACTTCTAAGTCATGTTCCTGAATTATGCAGCAGAGATGGGAAGATGGGAAGAGGCATTCCACTTTACTAAATGCTTTCATGAGCCTCACTTGCCTCGGGGCTAACTGACACTCAAATAAAATGTTTGTCTTTAAGAAAGGCACACTGCGCTGTGCATATCAATATTACAAGTAATGTACAAATGAGCCACTTGTTTCCATCACTCACTTATCCCTCCAGTGATGCATTAATAGCAAATGTTTACATTAGTCACACAGTATATGGAATTATTCATTTTAGAGGTGTGAAGTGCCAACACTAAAGTGCAAAATTAAGCAACCACTCAGCTTCCATTTTTATGTTATCAGTATACATTGTCCTGATCAGTGGAGGCTGGTGCTCAAAATTTTTGGGGGGGTGCAAACAAAAAAAAAAACATCAATTGCTGCCACTGTGCCCATTAAGCGCAGCCACTGTGCCCAAACGCCACCAGTTTGCCCCCTCAAATGCAGCCAGTTTGTCCCCAAATACAGCCAGTTTGTCCCCAAATGCATCCAGTTTGTTCCCAAATGCAGCCAGTTTCCCCCCAAAGACAGCCAGTTTGTCCCCAAAGACAGCCAGTTTCCCCCTAAATACAGCCAGTTTCCCCCCAAATGCAGCCAGTTTGTCCCCAAATGCAGCCAGTTTGTCCCCAAATGCAGCCAGTTTCCCCCCAAATGCAGCCAGTTTGTCCCTAAATGCAGCCAGTTTCCCCCCAAATGCAGCCAGTTTGTCCCCAAATACATCCAGTTTGTCCCCAAATACATCCAGTTTCCCCCCAAATGCAGCCAGTTTGTCCCCAAATGCAGCCAGTTTGTCCCCAAATGCAGCCAGTTTCCCCCCAAATGCTGCCAGTTTGTCCCCAAATGCAGCCAGTTTCCCCTCAGCCATGCACTTACCTTCCTCGGGTCAGCGCCGTCCTCCTCCATGCTCCCTCATGTCTTCTTCTGTCGTCGATGTCTTCTCCCGCCCTCAATGTCACTTCAGCCAATCAGGTTACCGGTAACCAGACCCGGTGAACCTGATTGGCTGAGACGCGTGTCAGTGTTAACCAGGGAACGCACAGCCCGTGCGTCCCCTGGTTAACTATTTGGAAGCCGATTACAGCCCACAGGCTGTAATCAGGAAGTCTATCAGAGCCACTGGCTCTGATAGACACTTCCAAAAAACAACCAACTGCTGGTATTTAGATGGCCGGCGGCAGTGGCGGTGGCAGTGGTGGTGGCGACAATACATACATGCATGCAATGCATGTATGTATTGTTTACAGTGCAGGGGAGAGAGGGGGCGGCGCTCCTGCGCCCACTATGCACCCACTATGGACGCACCGCCGCTGGTCCTGATATCATTTAAGATAACAGCTCACTGCCATGCACCATTAATATTTTAATATTTGGGGGGTTGTTAGCTCAGTGGTAGAAGCATTTTTAGTGAGTCCACACAATTGCGAACTTTGCTTTAGGGATTCTTGGCCCACTTTTAGGGCTTCTTGGCCCATTTTTATTAAACAAAATCTAAGTTTGCCCATGCAGAAGTTTTTACCATCAAAACAGGCACAGTAAAAAATAATACAGAACCAACTGGCTCTCTCTTCAGCAGTGCTGTTGCTTGAGCCCTACCTTGGCCTTTGGCTTTTTACTGGTCCCTCAGACCATCTTTCACAGCGCCCTTGTCTTCCTGTGGCCTGCAGTTCTCCTGGCTCTCTCAAACTTCCTGGCTTTCCCAGTCCCCTGAGACCTCTAGATTCCCTCAGTCCTAGGGATGAGCTTCGAGTTCGAGTCAAACTCATGTTCGACTCGAACATTGCCTGTTCGCCCGTTCGCCGAACAGCGAACAAATTGGGGTGTTCGCGGCAAATTCGAAAAGTCTATGGGAGAAATCTAAAGTGCTAATTATAAAGGCTTATATGCAAGTTATTGTCCTAAAAAGTGTTTGGGGACCCGGGTCCTGCCCCAGGGGACATGTATCAATAATGAGTGTTGGCACTTTCGACCCCATCTGACTTCCTAGTTCCGTTCCCTGCGAGCCGCAGCGGCGCAAGGGAGCGGAACTGGGCGGCAAATTCAAAAAGGTAAACACATAGTATACATACAGTATACTGTAATCTTACAGATTACAGTACTGTATGTAATAATTACACACCCCCTTTGTCCCTAGTGGTCTGTCCAGTGCCCTGCATGCAGTTTTATATAATAAAAACTATTCTTTCTGCCTGGAAACTGGAGATTGTCCATAGCAACCAAAAAAGTGTCCCTTTATGTCAAAAGTGGTTTTAGACCAGCTAGAAAACAGCGATAATAAATTAGAATCACTCGCAGAATTGAGCGATAGCGATTTTTGGGGAAATTCGTCATCAAACACTAAATCTAATGACAGCGACAATTCTGCAACTGAGCAAATTTCAGTGTTTTTGATTTGATTACATTATTGAATAATTTGTATTATAATTAGATTACTATTTTTTATAATTATTTATAGTTATTTAATATATTATAATAATTTTGTGTTTCATATTTATCATACCCGGGATGTTTACTAGACTCTGGTTTGCTCAGGTTTAAGTAAGTAATTACTAAGAATCGCAGGCCTATAATACATAACACCAAATTTTCATGCAAAATAATTGTACCGCTTTTGGTACATAATTCCAGAAAGAATCATACCGCCAGGGAGGTTAATAGCCGCGAGTGACTTTTAAATGACTTTTTTTCCTTCAAAAATTACATTTTGTGCAGGGACAGTTCTAAGCACGGGAAACATGTGCGACTTTACATGCATATCATACACACCCCCCAGGTACGAAATTTAAAGGAAAATTTCACTTTTATTTTTTCATTTTAAGCATTATTAAAATCACTGCTCCCGTAAAAACGTCAATTTTTAAACCTTTTTTTTGCATTGATACATGTCCCCTGGGGCAGGACCCGGGTCCCCAAACACTTTTTAGGACAATAACTTGCATATAAGCCTTTATAATTAGCCCTTTAGATTTCGAACGTTCGAGTCCATTGTATTTAATAGGGTTCTAAAGTTCATGCGAACATTCTGTCTGTTCGCAGGTTCTGGTGCGAACCGAGCAGGGGGGTGTTCGGCTCATCCCTGCTCAGTCCTCTGGATTCATCTGGTCATCTCAGCTTGCTTAGTCCTCTAGTCTTGCTTAGCTGGCTCGGCTCTATCAGCCCTCTGGACAAGGAATCTACTGTCTCCAGTATGGAGTGCTGTCTCTTCAGTGGAGTACATCTCCTAACAGGAGTCCTGAGCTATGTCCAAGCCTGTCATTATAATGGGTATGGACACCTGCTCTCTTAGCCTGCTAGTCTTCTGCGAGACCTAAAGACTGGGTTGGAGACTTATTCCCACCCAAAACTCTTTGACGTTCTCCAAACACCGGAACCAAGAATACCAAAACTCGGAGAACCCCAAAATATCTGCTCTAAATTGTTTATCTGGAGCCCAGCACTCTGTATAAGTGCAAACCCTGTGTAACTTCTACTTCACTTCTGTTTTTAGTTTTATCTCCTGTCCTCTCCTCTCTTTCTCCTATGCTGCTGAACTCCCTAAGTAGTGAGCCATTAGTACTAAGGCCCTTTGCTCACATTATGCAGAAGAGGTAAACCTAGAAACTCAATCATTAAAAAAATCCAGATTCTCCAATTCTCTAAATAATCCACCCAATATAATTCTAAGGAATTTTAGAAGAAACAATGTTGCTACTTGTGGAAGTGAGAGAATAGATGCACAAGATACAAACAAAAATCTCAAAACCAAAGACAAAAAACAAAGAGTGTTTGCCAAATTCTAGATGATAGCAGCAATTACTGCAAATGAGACCTAGTAGCAGACCTGGAGTATGTGTCCTGGGTGTATGGGTCAAGAAACACCCCTAACTAAGCGAGAAACTCTCGCTTGGACAGTTGTCACCATAGCTCGTGTCCCAATTGGAACATTTCCCTTCTATTTCTTATACAGTGACAACTGTGGAATTTTGAGGTTCCTATCACTTCTGTCCTAGAGACAAACAAAGAGGGGTAATCTCCTCAACAAGGCACAAAAAGCAATAAACACCTGATGGAGCTCTAACCCATCATCATAACTATCCAGTACTAAACAAAAGTGTTGGCCTCCTTGTATACACTTTAAAGCAGGGTGAACATAGGTGGCAAATGATTCTGGGTGTAATTTTTTATTTTCCCTTCCAGTGTCAGATATTTACATGCGCCAATATGTTATATTCCAAACAGCTGCGTAGAAAAAGTTTTGATAAGACTGGAGAAATATTAAGAATGTTAGTGCAAAAAACTGTCATTCTATCCCCACAGCCACTACTTAGATTAAAGCTGGGCATACATTTAACAGATTTTCATTGACTTGACAAATGTCAATCTGAAAGCACTTCAAAAATTTGCTTTGCGAATTAACATTTGGCTTTGGAGCAGATGGACTTTTCCATAACGAAAACAACACACACTGTAATGCCGCGTACACACAATCGAAATTTCTGACATCAAATGTTCGATGTGAGCTTTTGATCAGATATTCCGACCGTGTGTAGGCTCCATCGGACATTTGCTGTTGGAATTTCCGACAACAAATGTTTGAGAGCAGGTTCTTAATTTTTCCGACAACAAAAGTTCTTGTCGGAAATTCCGACCGTGTGTAGCCATTTCCGACGCACAAAAGTGATGCGCATGCTCGGAATCAATTCGACGCATGCTCGGAATCATTGTAGTTAATTTTTCTCGGCTTGTCGTAGTGGTGTACATCTCCGCGTTCTTGACCACCGGAATTTCCGAGCAACATTTGTGTGACCGTGTGTGTACAAGACAAGTTTGAGCCAACATCCGTCAGAAAAAAAACCACGGTTTTGTTGTCGGAAATTCCGATTTGTGTGTACGCGGCATTAGCCATTTGTTCATTCGAGAATATTTTTCCATCCTGTTTCTTAGATTTTTCTTGTCACTATGGTTGAAAACAAACGTTGAATCGAACCCACTAAGGATTAGAAAATCAAACAAAGGTTCTTATAACAAAATATTTAGAACAGAATTCTACTACAGCTAAAAGATCTGCGCTAGAAAATAACAGTGGGAGTCTGAAAGTTGAATGTGATAGGTGACAGTGGGGAAATGAGCATTCTTAGTAATAAAACACAGATACACTTATGTTACTCTGCCTCAGATATACAGTGTTTACTATCTGTGAAATGGAAGGTAAACTGTGACGCAGGTACATTTATCACAAGATGATTGGTTAAATGGTCTTCAAACCTCCTGCTGAAAAATACAATGCCAGTTTCCAAAAATAAAGCTTTTAGATAAAGTTTGATACTTACTTTAAAAGAATTATAGTTCTAGCTAAACTGAGAAGTCATACTATAAAAGTACTGAAGTCAAGCCTACGCTGTGTAAGGTTAAATTAAGTAAGACTTTTTTTAAGGTAAACCTGTATTGAGAACCAAAATTTAAAGTAAACGTGTTCTCCAAACTGACTGAATGAAGCTACAGGCGAAATCTTTTATGACCATTTTCATATCAACAAATGTAAAAACTACTTGGCCAAATCAGTTTCGTAAATAACATTTCCAAATATTTTCAACATGTTGATTTTTCTACCTATGAATGACAGTCTTTACATTTCCTTTAAATGCATCTGCTTTACTCTGCCTAATAATTTATTAAATATAATGCTCTAAAAAAAGAACAAGAAAGTATAAGTGGACAGTGTAAAATATGTATCTGTATTTGTTCTGCTTTATGAGGCTGTAAAGATATATTTTTTTAATTATTATTGTAGAATCAAGGTACGAGTTTGTAGATCATATCATTATATAGAATACAAATGTTGGCAGCCTTGCTATTCTTCTGTCGGAGATAAGACACCTTGTCGGGTGGGTGTGACCTCTTATCATTTGGTCTAGCCTATGAACTGGAATGACTTGATTTTCTGCACTTTTATGGTCATAGGACAGCTGCAAGGTGTGTGCTTTCTGAACTTGCTTACTATTCTGTACATGGCAGTAGGACTACAATCATAACAAATAAACGTCAAAGTGAAACTAAGCGTATTTTCAAGAAGTACACATTTCAGAGTTATGACTGCAGCAAGAGTTTGTAATGCCGCGTACACACGACCATTTTTCCCGACGAGAAAAATGCAATTTTTTAATTTGGTCATTAAAAACGACCGTGTGTAGGCTCCAGAGCATTTTTCGCAACGTGAAAAATGGGCATTAAAAATTTAGAACATGCTCTATTTTTTCTCGTCGTTTTTCACGTCGTCGTTTTTCTCGTCATGAAAAACGGCCGTGTGTAGGCTTTAATGACGTGAAAAAAACACGCATGCTCAGAAGCAAGTTATGAGACGGGAGCGCTCGTTCTGGTAAAACTTGCGTTCAGAATGGAGATAGCACATTCGTCACGCTGTAATGGACTGAAGAACACGAGGCTGAAAAGCGCAAATCGTCTCTCACCAAACTTTACTAACACAAGGATCAGCAAAAGCAGCCCAAAGGGTGGCGCCATCCGAATGGAACTTCCCCTTTAGAGTGCCATCGTACGTTTCGTACGTTACCACGCTTTGCTCAAGCATTTTTTTTTTCACGATAGTGTGTAGGCAAGGCAGGCTTGAGAAGAATCACGTCGAGAAAAACATAGGTTTTTTCAATGACATTAAAAACGGTCGTGTGTACGCGGCCTTAGAGTGGAGCTTTGAGGAATAGGGAAACATGTAATTTCTCCCATGTGACAGTACATGGGCCTAATCGGCCAATTGTCACGACACATGGGGGAACGACGGCAGGGACATCATCCACCTGGGAGTACCCTAACACTATGCCACATCAGAGCCTACTCAGGGTGAACTCACGGGGGTTGATTTACTAAAGTCAAATAGGTGGTTTACTTTGCAAGGGAATTTTTCCTAATCTTAGTGAATGTAGTGAAAATTCACTAAGAAAGATAAATGCAAGCAAGGAAAAAAAAAGTTTTTTTGCTTGCACATGATTTGCTTTCAGCTCATTCACTATGCTAAGGGAAAATTCTCTTTGAAAATGAAAATTTCCTTGCTTAGAACAGCCTATTTGACTTTTTTTTTATGTCAACCCCATGGATTGAGGAAGTGGTGAGGGAGAGCGGATTAGTGAATATATCTTTCTTGGGGGAGGCTATCAGGAGACACTATATGTATAGGAAATACGTTGCTTTCCAGACATTGTAAGGTAAAGAATTGGTGAAAATTGCAGTTACTAGCTTTGGTTATTATTTTTTATTATTATTACTATTTTAAACATCATATTTGTGTGTGTGTGGGCGGGGGGGGGGGGGGTTGTGATATTACTATCAATATACAATATTTGTGGTCATCATCTGTTCTCTCATCAATGTATTGCCTCTCATTGGTCATGACTGAAATATATTGGGCAATTAATTAACTCTAATCAGTTTGATTTGTGGATAGCCATTATCTGTGGATATTGGTCAATCTCCCTATCCCAGATATGTGTTTATTTTATTTAAAAACAATTGTTTAGTTGGCTGTGAAGAAATGTAAATGAGAATCACCATTGGGCTGGCAGATCTTGGCACTAAATTTGGTGATCTGCCAAAAGAGTGTATTACCACTGCTTCATGCATCTTATCTTGTACACTGGTAATGCTTATTATGCATGCATTTCAGGTTAATTCATACAATTCAACTTGGCCACTTCACAACCCTTTTATTGCAGTACTATCATAAGTGTACACTGCATTGGAAAAAAACTGTCAGGTATGTTGTTGGGTTCATTGACATTAATGTGCCAAAAATGTTTCACGTGCAATCAAATGCACACACAGAAGTGTTAATGCCCAACCTCACTTTTAAAACTTTGTTTTTTAAATGAATCCCTCAGCAGCTTTAAAAATAAGGAATCAGTTGGAGGGAATACTTACCTACTCTCTGATGCAGTCCCCCATGTTCCCCATAGACTCACATCTCTGTGATCCAGAACTGGCGTTCTTCTGCCCAGCATCATTTAACCCACTTCTAAGAGTAGAGGGTGTCATGAACTTATGTCACTATGGCATACTGCATTCTAATACAATAATACAGAGAATATCACTGATGTCATCATAGTCCTCTGCATCACTGAGAGCCATCCAGCTCCAGAGAAGAGGCGAAGAGAAAGAGGACCTTCCAAAATTACCTGATAAACATAAAGACATCTGAAAAAGGTAAGTATGAAGAAGAAAAATGCAAGGGTGCGGGTGGGGGGCACCAGAGGGTTGGGAGGTAGGAAGGTGGAGCTGGGCTTTTATTAGACCCTCAAAGCTTTCTAATTTACTGTATATTTATACTGGCTGTAGCTTCATCCTTTGATTCATGGTTATAAGTGGTAGTGGCCATTGAAAGCACTGCAATCAATACATCTGTGATCAAGCATTATTAGTGTTCAGTCCCCTAAAAACACAAAACAAAACAAAAAGTACATTGAAGCCGAAAAATGTTTTGTGCAATAAGTGTTTATCTTCAGGCTTACAAGCCTTTGGTAACTGATGTTATTTTTTTTATTATATAATTCTGCTCTAATAGCTGCCTTTACATCAGTCTGAGTAATGTTTTCTCTGGCTTCCATTTAATATGATCCACCATATGATCATTTCTCTCAGGTACCTAAAATAGTGACTAATACATCCTTTACAGCAAAAACTCTCATTTAAATTTCATAGCGGTGGCATGAATTAGGATTTGATGGATCATCCTAACTGCATGCTAATAACTGCGCTACTTAAAAACTCATAAACAGTATGAATAACTGTTTACCTCAAAGTTACAAGGGATTCTGTAACAATTTCTGTGCAATGGAAGAATTTTGTGATGCAAAGCACAAAGGTAAGCTTTAAAAACCCAGAATTTAAGCTGTTGGAGACTACGTATTTGATGCTGAAAGCCATTGAAACTACAGCCAATCCCGTAGCATTGATTGTTTATAGATGCTGTAGAACTGACTTCTGGGAAATCTGATATTTATTTATAGTAAACCTTTACTGTATACTGGCGGGCTTGTAATCATGGATCTCTGCATTATTTAGAGCTAGATAAAACAAATTCTTTGAATGTACAAAAAAAGAGATAGGATCATATTATGTCAGTATGGTATTGCTTCTGTGAAAATCATGTGTAAGGCCATATATATCTTATGGGATCCAGTTTTGGGCATCACATTGTAATGCCCAATGTAATGCACATTGTAATGCCCAATGTAATGCACATTGTAATGCCCAGAGCGACTGGACAATAAATGAATTAAAGAAATGGAACAACAGATTACAAAAAAATTGATTTTTAGTTTGAAAAAAAAAAATCTTATTTATAATTAATTTGTTTAACTATATCCTAGGCCAATATAAAGATGTGACAAAATAACTATGTATGTCAAGAACTAACGAAGGGGTATTAAAGCGTAGGTTCACCTTACATATAAACGTTGTATTCCCAATATCTTTACAATAGTTACATTAGTATGTCACCAACCTTTTTAAGTTTTGGAGGCTGTAATTGAAGATAATGAGTTTTCTTTGGTTGCACTTCCTGGTTTTACTCCCGCGGGAGTAGGCGGGTCTTTCTCTTTCCCCGGCGATGCTGTGTGTGCTGGGATGTCGGCGCAATGTCTCCTGGGAGCAAAGTGTCATGCTTCCCAGGAGACGCCCTCCAGCGAAATCCCATTCATTCACCGCTAGCCGGAAGTCTGGCAGAAGTCTGTGCTTGTGGGCTTCACGATGCCCACAAGCAAAATGGAAAAGACAGGAACAGTTTTTTTATAAATGTTTCTTTTAAACGAAAACAGACGGGGGACGATTGAAAACGCAGGACGAGTGAGTACTTATTAGTAATCTGTAAGGACATGTAATAGACATAAAAAATAAAAAAAGTATGGACCGCGGAACCTCCACTTTAAAGACATGAAATATATATCAGATAAAGTAGATTATTTCATTCGTTTAGAAAAGTTTTTAAACTAGGAGTGGTTAAAGCATAAGTAAAGTTAACTGAGGCCCCAAGAGCATTTGCCAAAATGTGCAAGTATACACTGCACTTTAATATTGTAGCGGGAGGCCTAAATTTGGGGTCGCTATGCTATAAATTTAGAGGCAGCCTGAGCAATAGTATGGCTCAGGTTCTCCAATTCTGTTTAATATGAACTCTGTTCTGCTATGGTGTTGCCTGGTGTATAGTTCCCTTTGGCCTGTGGTGGTGCTGTTGCCCAGGTCTCGGGTTAAACCACGGGTGGCATTGTGGTGTGATTGGGTGTCCTCTCTCGGCTACCGTGCGGTGGGCGGGTTTTGCCTGCTGTGCATGCCGGGAGAGGGTACATAAAGGTCAGACGCCATGATCTGGTGTGGTGTGCCGGGGGAATTCCAAGAAGGACCCTGGTGGCGAAGTCGCGCCCATTGACCTTGCTGGCCTGGGGTGTGTGAACTGGTCGAGGAGTCTTGGGCACCTTTAGCCTGAGGCTACAGAGTTCCAGGTAGGCCCAGTACCCTTAACTGGGTCTACAATCAACCCACTGGAGTCCCAGGGAACCCGAGTGAGGGTGGCCTGCTCTGAAGGAGAGGAAACCAGGGGAGGAACTGTCCGATGGATCGGTGAAGGAAGTCACGGTCTCGGAGAGGCTTGGTTGCCTATCAGAGGGATGGATTCGTGAGTTGCAAGATAGCTCCTGTAGTGTGCCCCATTGGCACCTATGGTCTCTAATAATCTACAGGGGTTTCAAGTTCTAATTCAGTAACCAAAGGATTCTGTGGCAGAGGATCTTCTGAACTTGTCCGTGAAGGGGACTAAATCAAAGTAACTGTTCGTGCTTCACTCCAGCTGCTAGAACTGTGAGAGGGATCTATCCGGGTGAGCAATACCCACTCAGGCTTGAGTGGAGAATAGGGTAACTGGGTGCCGCGTGCCTGAACATATCTCCCTACCTAATCTCATTGCTGTCTTCAACCTTTTTCCCAATCTGTTCAAGAAAGAGAAAATAAACTTGTTTGTTGGAGTCTGGACATTGTCCTTCTTTTGGGAGAAAAAAATAGACTTTTAGGGGCGAGAACCAATGGAGAGAGGTAACTCGCTGCAGGACCCAAAATTGTAAGAACACCGCTCAACCTCTTATACCAGGAGGATACGGGCATGTGGCACAGTGTGCCTTTACCCTGCAAGTGAAGGTAAGCAGGAAAAAGGGTCCGTGGGCTACAATATTATGGCTAACTTACCTATTTGTCAGGTCTCCTCTGGCAATAAAAGGTTTGCATTGCCTCTTGTTGTACCATTGCAGACACAGCCATCTTCTCAGATCCTTCTTCAAGCTTGGCGTCTTCTTTCTTTGGTAGTTGGACAGCCACTAAAACTATAAATATGGTACAGGTAGCACTTAGTTGTGGCACCTTGCCAAAAGTGTAAACTGCACTGCACATACACTCACCGGCAACTTTATTATATACACATTGCTAGTACCAGGTTGGACCCACATTTGTCTTTAGAACTGCCTTAATTCTTTGTGGTATAGATTCAACAAGGTGTTGGAAAAATTCCTCAGAGATTTTGGTTCATATTGACATGATAGCATCACGCAGTTGCTGCAGATTTGTCGGCTGCAACATCCATGATGTGAATGTTCTGTTCCACCACATTTCAAAGGTGCTCTATTAGATTGGGATCTGGTGGCTGTGGAGGCCATTGGAGTACAGGGAACTCATTGTCATGTTCAAGAAACCAGTTTGAGATGAACTTTGTGACATGGTGCATTATCCTGCTGGAAGGAGCCATCAGAAGATGGGCACACTGTAGTCATAAATAGATGGACATGGTCAGCAACAATACTCAGATAGCTGTGGCGGCTGGATCTCCCACTGTATGCTGTATATACGTCATTACTTTGAGCTAGCTGCCATAACCCCGGTATTTTTTTAAACAGTGGGCGATCCTCTTTCACAAAAAAGTGGTCTGCTGCCGCTTCCTGGTCGTTTCCCTCGCTTACCAGAGAGGCAGAAATTATCTGATCTCTTGGAGTGATGGGCAGGAAGTCGTGTGAGGGCAAGGTGGCCCCCACTCGATTTTATGCCCTTGGAGGACCGGAGCGATGGCTGACGTCACTTCCGCCTAAAGGCCTTAAAGAGACAATTTTTTTTATTAGTAAACGTAAAATTTTTATTTTTTTTGCTTTGCTTTTAAGTGTACATGTGAGCTCTGAGGAATTTTTGACCCCAGCTCTCACAATAAAGAGGACCTGCCATGCTTATTTCTATTAAAAGGGATGTTTTTTGTAATAGGAAATAAAACCGATCAAAATGTTTTTTTTTAAAGGTACAGTATAAAAATAAGAAATAAAAAGTAAAATAAATAAGAAAAAGGAAAAAAAAATGTAAAGCGACCCGTCCCACCGAGCTCACGCGCAGAAGCAAACGCATATGTAAGTCGCGCCCACATATGTAAAAGGTGTTTAAACCACACATGTAAGGTATCGCTGCGATCATTAGACGAAGAGCAATAATTCTAGCACTAGGCCTCCACTTCAACTCTAAACAGGTAACCTGTAAACATTTTTAAAGTGTCGCCTATGGAGATTTCGAAGTACCGTAGTTTGTCGCCATTCCACGAGGATGCGTAATTCAAAGCACGACATGTTAGGTATCTATTTACTCGGTGTAAAATCATCTTTCACATTATAGAAAATTGGGCGAACTTTCCTATTTATTTCTTTTTAACTCATGAAAGTGTATTTTTTCCCAAGAAATTGTGTTTGAAACACTGCTGCGCTAATACAGTGTGACATAAAATATGCAATGGCTGCCATTTTATTCTCTAGGCTCTCTGCTAAAAAAAATATATATATATAATGTTTTGGGCTTCTAAGTAATTTTCTAGCAAAAAAATACTAATTCAATGTAAACAACAAATGTCAGAAAAAGGCCTGGTCCTTAACGGTAAACGATGCTCAGTTGGTACCAAGGGGCCCAAAGTGTGGCAAGAAAATATCCCCCGCACCCTAACACCACCACCAGCCTGAAACATTGATTCAAGGCAGGATGGATCCATGCTATCATGTTGTTTATGCCAAATTCTTACCCTACCATCTGAATGTCACAGTTGAAATCGAGACTCGTCAGACCAGGCAATGTTTTTCCAATCTTCTTTTGTAAAATTTTGGTGAACCTCTGCAAATTGCAGCCTCAGTACCCTTTTCTTTGCTGACAGAAATGGCACCCGGTGTGGTCTTCTGCTGCTGTAGCCCATCTGCTTCAAGGTTCAATTTGTTTTGTGTTCAGAGATGGTATTCTGCATACCTTAGTTGAGTAACTGTTGCCTTTCAATCATTTTGAACCAGTCTGCCCATTCTCCTCTGACCTCTGACATCAAAAAGGATTTTTTATCCACACAACCTCCGCTCACTGGATATTTTTTCTTTTTCTGACCATTCTCTGTAAACCCTAGAGATGGTTGTGAGTAAAAAACCCAGTAGATCAGCAGTTTTTTAAATACCCAGATCGGTCCGCCTGGCACCAATAACCATGCTGCGTTCAAAGTCACAAAAGTGAGTAAATTTTTGTAAATATTTTATTATATCTTTTCATGTGACAACACTGAAGAAATGACACTTTGCTACAATGTAAAGTAGTGAGTGTACAGCTTGTATAACAGTGTAAATTTGCTGTCCCCTCAAAATAACTCAACACACAGCCATTAATGTCTAAAGCACTGGCAACAAAAGTGAGTACACCCCTAAGTGAAAATGTCCAAATTGGGCCCAAAGCGTCAATATTTTGTGTGGCCACCATTACTTTCCAGCACTGCCTTAACCCTCTTGGGCATGGAGTTCACCAGAGCTTCACACTGGAATCCTCTTCCTTGACGACATGACGACATCACAGAGCTGGTGGATGTTAGTAACCTCGCGCTCCTCCACCTTCCATTAGAGGATGCCCCACAGATGCTCAATAGGGTTTAGGTCTGGAGACATGCTTGGCCAGTCTGCCACCTTTACCCTCAGCTTCTTTAGCAAGGCAGTGGTCGTCTTGGAGGTGTGTTTGGGGTTGTTATCATGTTGGAATACTGGCCTGTGGCCCAGTCTCCGAAGGGAGGGGATCATGCTCTGCTTCAGTATCTCACAGTACATGATGGCATTTATGGTTCCCTCAATGAACTGTAGCTCCCCAGTGACGGCAGCACTCATGCAGCCCCAGACCATGACACTCCCACCACCATGCTTGACTGTAGGCAAGAGACACTTGTCTTTGTACTCCTCACCTGGTTGCCACCACACACACTTGAACCCATCTGAACCAAATAAGTTTATCTTGGTCTCATCAGACCACAGGACATGGTTCCTGTAATCCATGTCCTTAGTCTGCTTGTCTTTAGCAAACTGTTTGCAGGCTTTCTTGTGCATCATCTTTAGAAGAGGCTTCCTTCTGGGAGGACAGCCATGAAGACCAATTTAATGCATTGTGCGGCGTATGGTCTAAGCACTGACAGGCTGCCCCCCACCCCTTCAACCTCTGCAGCAATTCTGGCAGAACTCATACGTCTGTTTGCCGAAGACTACCTCTTGATATGATACTGAGCATGTGCACTCAACTTCTTTGGTCGATCATGGTCAGTCATGGCGAGGCCTGTTCTGAGTGGAACATGTCCTGTTAAACTGCTGTATGGTCTTGGCCGCTGTGCTGTAGCTTTGTTTCAGGGTCTTGGCAATATTCTTATAGCCTAGGCCATCTTTATGTAGAGCAACAATTAATTTTTTCAGATCCTCAGAGAGTTCTTTGATATGAGGTGCCATGTTGAACTTCCAGTGACCAGTATGAAAGAGTGAAAGTGATAACACCAAATTTTCTCCCTATTCACACATGAGACCTTGTAACACTATTGAGTCACATGGAGGGAAAATGGCTAATTGGGCCCAATTTGGTAAGGGGCCAGGAACGTCACATGGGGACACTGTCACCAGTTGGCCCCGCTCCTTAGCTATATAAGAACTGTCAAACGGCAGAGCCTGCAGTCGGCGGATTAGCCTTCATTGTGGGAGGAGCTTTGTTTTTTATTTTTTTATTTTTTCTGGTCCGGCGGGCATCGTGATCTAAATCAGGGAGCATTTTTTATTTTTTTTAACCACTTGCCACCCGCTGGCCATCAAATGAGGACTGGGCAATGCGGCTCTTGTTCTGGTCATATGAGGCCACTAGGGGGCGCGCGCAGAGTCGGCGGTGCGCACGCGCTGCGTCACTGGAGACCCGCAATGTCCGCCGGGCACCCACGATTGCCCAGTAATGGAGCAGGACCATGGATCTGTGTGTGTAAACACACAGATCCACGTCCTGTCAAAGGAGAGGAGACCGATGGTGTGTTCCTTGTACAGAGGAACACCGATCTGTCTCCTCCCCTTGTGAGTCCCCTCCCCCTACAGTTAGAATCACTCCCTAGGTAACATATTTAACCCCTTGATCGCCCCCTAGTGTTAACCCCTTCCCTGCCAGTCACATTTATACAGTAATCAATGCATTTTTATAGCATGGATCGCTGTATAAATGTGAATGGTCCCAAAAATGTGTCAAAAGTATCCGATATGTCCGCCGCAATATCGCAGTCACGATAAAAATCGTAGATCGGCGCCATTACTAGTAAAAAAAATAATAATAAAAATGCTATAAATCTATTCCCTATTTTGTAGACGCTATAACTTTTGCGCAAACCAATCAATATATGCGTATTGTGATTTTTTTTACCAAAAAATATGTAGAACAATACATATCGGCCTAAACTGAGGAAAAAAAGTAAAAAAAATAAAAAAAAAACAGCTGGATATTTATTATAGCAAAAAGTAAAAAATATTGTGTTTTTTTTAAATTTTCAAAATTTCAAACTGTTTATTTAACACTTGTCACTCTTCTTTTGTTTATAGCGCAAGAAATAAAAACGACAGAGGTTCATTTGGGTACAGCGTTGCATGACTGCGCAATTGTCATTCAAAGTGTGACAGCGCTGAAAGCTGAAAAATGGCGTGGGCAGGAAGGGGGTGAAAGTGCCCTGTATTGAGGTGGTTAATATAGAAATTTTTATTTCTTTTTGGCACTGTTTTGGTGAATGAGTAGGGGTACTATGTACCCCATACTCATTCACATAGGGGGGAAGAATCTGGGGGCTCCATTGTTAAGGGAGACCCCCACAACCACAGCCCAGGGTTTTCAAGAAGAGCCCCCTCTGCCCCAAAACACCCCTACATGTTGAGGGCACGTGGCCTGGTATGATTCAGGGGGGGGGGCGCTAGCTCCCCCCCTTTCCTGGCCTGCCAGGCTGCATGCTCAGATAAGGGACTGGTATGGAATTGGGGAGGAACCCCACGCCATTTTTTAAACATTTTTCTATTGCCAGAAATGGTATTGTATTGCCGGAAATTTAAATGTCTTTTTTTTTTCTTTATAAAAGTCAGTTCTGCTGTAGCAGGTTCTATACATGGCACAGACGTGCCACTTTACAGGCAGACTAAGGAGACCATCCAGGCACTATATTTAAAGACATTTTTCATTTTTATTGTTTCACTTCAAGCATCATTAAAATCACTGCTACTGTAAAAACAATCTTCTTAAAAAAATTTTTTTACATTTATACATGTCAGTCAGGGCAGTACCTGGGCCCCCATGCCCTTTTTATGGCCAATAACCTGCATATAAGCCTTTAAAATGGGCACTTTTGATTTTTCAAGTTTAGATCCCATAGACATTAATAGGGTTCAGAGTTTGGGTCTGAATTTTTGCGATGTTCGAGAGTTCTGACGCAAACTGAACTGAGGGGTGTTTGTCCAATCTCTATTTACAGTACATCTATTAATTTTTGAGCAATCTAAATAATCAGTAGGTGGTAGAAGGAGTTATATGGATGGGGCTTTGAGTATAAAGACATAAACAGTTTATGCTGCTGTAATATTATGATGGTTTTGTTTTTTAACTGTAAGCATTGGGAAAAAAAGTATATTAATTATTGTTATTTTGTGGTTGGTACCTCAAAAGACTGTTTTTTTTTTTTGTTTTTTTGCATGAAGTAGAATATCTAAAATAATTATCTAAAGTAATGTCCCTGGTTGTAAAGTGAATTTATTTTGCACATTTCAAAGGTAAAAGTTGGGACAATTGTCAGCACTGTTCCAATTTGCCCAAAGCCCACTTAGATCGAAGGAGTCACACTCTAATTATAATAAGCCTTGCTTCTTTGAGGTGACAATCTTACCAAAACTAATATATGAGAATATCTGTGGCTTTTCTACTAACTGTTGGTATATTTTAGCAGGACGATGTCAAGACGGCTCCATTCTTTCCGTTCTGGGGGTATTTCAAGGAGTAAATCAGAGGGAACATTAATTGATTTTGATGGACAGAATGTGTCAACAAGCAAACCAGGTAAAATCTCTTTTATATGATCTTTTCCAAATACACATTTGCTTTGATATATGAGTGCTTTGGAATACAAGCATGTTTCTGGAACGAATTATGCTCGCAATCCAAGGCATCACTGTGATGTTTATTATCAGAAGATTTATGCCATTTTCAGTATCAGAAGTTAGGCTGACTTTGAATGCATAAGTGTCACAAAACTTTGAAAGTTAAATGGCTTTTTAAAACAGGTTTAGTGTTTAACCACTTCAGTGCCGGAAGTTTTACCCCTTAATGACCAGGCCATTTTTTGCGATATGGCGACGTTGTACCAAAACAAAATTGACGTCCTTTTTTTCCCACAAATAGAGAGGTATTTGATCACCTCTGCGGTTTTCATTGTTTGTGCTCGAAACAAAAAAAAAAACAGACAATTTGGAAAAAAAAAATTAATATTGTTTACTTTCCGCTTTAAAACATAGCCAATAAAAAATTTAAAAAATTGAATTTCTTCATCAATTTGGGCCAATATGTACTCTGCTACATATTTTTGCTAACAAAAATCCCAATAAGTGTATATTGAATGGTTTGGGCAAAAGTTATAGCATCTACAAACTAGGGGATAGAATTATGGCATTTTTTTTTTTTTTATAAGTAATGGCACCGATTTTTAGCAGGACTGCTAGATTGTGGCGGACAGATTGGACACCTAACTGACACTTTTGACACTTTTTTGGGGAACCAGTGACATTACTACAGTAATCAGTGCTAAAAATATGCACTGTTACTGTACTAATGACACTGGCAGGGAAGGGGCACCAGTGGCAATCAAAGGGTTAAGTGCGTTCCTAGTTGGTGCTTGCTTACTGTGTGGGGGATGGACTAACTGGCTGAACACAGAGCTCTGTCAGAACGGTGGTCTATGGATATATAAGTATTCAGCGCTGAAAAATGAATAAAAATAAATAAAAAACGAATGCGGCCAGCACTTAAGGATAATTCATAAAACAACCTCAAATGGAACAAAATTTTAAAGGAGTGCAGCGCATAAATAAATAAAAATAAATAAAAAGTCCATGAAATCAACAAGAGTCCATAGGGTGAGTGGTATAACAGCATGCAATGTGGAAACGACACATTGACCAACAGATCCCTCCACCACACACAGAATGGCCTCTCATCTCTATGCTTCGACCCGCAAGCGGTCACAAGGCGTAAGATATGTAATCAGTGGATAACAGATGTCATCAAATCTCTCAGCCTCCACCTCCGACTAGCATATGACAGCACAGCCCAGCATACACTGCAATGATCTCATAAGCTTCCTCACGGACATCCAGTAAATATGCAAATAAGCAGAAACAGACTTCCTAGTGCTCTCTGATAAACGCCAGTTTATTCATACAGTGGATAAAAGAACGGTGGTCTGCCTTGTTTACATCGGTGGACCCCAGTTCTATCGCTGTGGGGAGCAATCGTGGTTGACCGGCGTCTGCCGGACCCACTGATTGGCTCCACCTGCGGCCAATCAGCGGGAGCATGTGTGCCCCCAGAGGATATTGCACAAAAAGGCATACAGGTACGTAGTTTCGCGCAATAGACCCAACCTCCTGCAGTATATGTACTGCGGCTGGTCGGCAAGGGGTTAATATCAGCACTTGGACAAAGACTGAAATAAAGATTTTTCCACACCTGCTGCTTTTTTAATTCTTTACTTGAGCAATAACAAGATGTTCCATCCCACAGCACTTTGGCAAACTTCTCAATTTTCAAGATCCGAAGCTTCACACAGTCTTTCATAAATACTATATTTCTTCATCTTTGATCCTGTCCTTAGGTCCCTTCTTACAAGATTGTTCCCAGATCTTCCCCTGAGTGGCCTCTCCTAAATTTTCATTCACCCTACATTACATAGTCATTGACTGAGACCAACTCTTCCCATACATTTTACTAGCTCCCCAGAAGACAATATATGGACTACATGGAGACCCTTCCCCATGACACACCTCTAGGCTGTACTAAACTATACAGAGGCTTAAGCCCTGCCTACAAACGCGTTGGTTTAATCAATAAATTTTTCCACAATGGCTGGTGTTGCTGAGGTCTAGGTAGGAGTGTGTCCTTTGCCTACATTGTTTCTTAGCCCAGAACATTGGCAGATATATTTATGGGCTCTTGCATGATCTGTTATGCTTTTGAGATGTGCCATTTGGCTTTCTTGAGGCTTAAAAATACTAAATCGTTTTTCTGTTATAAATGTTATTATTAATGATCAATACGGAGTGTGGCCTTGTATTTTTATCTTATTTAAATCACACATGTTGATTTATTATTTTAAGGAGGTGCAATTTTGAGCTTTAACATGAAACTGTTGTCAGGCTATGGACATTCAATCTTTAATGTAAACACAGGTTAGAAACTCTGGCAGTAGGAGGCAAGGGAAAATGAGCCACTGAGAAGACTTCATTTACTTCAGTGCCCCTGTTCTAAACTCTGAGAAATACTTGCTCCTCAGTACCCGCGGCTACAGTGGTCAAGTAGAGATTTTTCATTTTGTCCAAAGCCTGACCTCATGTTCACTTTAAATGTACAAATATGTCCAAGTACAGCCTCCCTTTCATTAACATTTCCCACTGTGTTTTAATTATTAACTTCTTTTAGTAAATATATTTAAATGCAATCATATTTTTGTAAGTGGACATCAAACCTTTTTTTTGGAACGTTCTTAT
Organism: Rana muscosa; assembly: GCA_029206835.1. Classification (NCBI taxonomy): domain Eukaryota; kingdom Metazoa; phylum Chordata; class Amphibia; order Anura; family Ranidae; genus Rana; species Rana muscosa. The sequence goes on along the minus strand of CM055122.1, from coordinate 189,285,988 downwards.
TAACAAATGATTAACTTTAAAAAGGTTGGAATGAATTTACACTGCAGTATGACAACATTCCAGCCCTAATGATTTATTTAGTGCAGAGAACTTTTTGTCAGCTCTTTTCTTGCCAGCATCCATAATACCACAATCTAATATTTAATATGGATTGGATACAGTTAGTGAAAATGTGACATAGAAAACTCCTTGCATTAATGCCACTCTATATTAGTTGCCTGTATATTGGCTCTGTCTGTTCTCTTTTCAGCTGTAAAATATACCATAATGTAGGAAATGCTTCAATTACAATTATACCAACTGGCAGGTTTGTAAAAATAGAGTGCTGGTAATATTATAAAACTGATTTGCTCCTTTTGAAAGAAACAAATCTTTATATAGAATAATGTGTTAAGTAATATACAAATACAGGTAAAATCAGTGTAGTTTCATATTACTGTCAGCAACAAACAAAGATGAATAGTAACACCTTAAAGAGGAAGTAAACCCTCCGAAAGCAAATGAGAAACAAACAATCCATGCAAGACAAAGGCATAATCAGCTAGTATGCAAAGCATACTAGCTGATTATGTATTACTTACCTCAGATCGAACCCCCCGCAGTGGTCCACGTCTACCCCTCCGGCCGCCGACATGTTGCCCCAGAGTGACTCCTGGGTCTCCCGGCTCCGGCGCTGTGATTGGCCGGAGCCACGATAAAGTCACTCCCGCGCATGCGCACGGGAACGGCACAGTACAACTGAAGCAACGGCACATAGTGCCATTGCTTCAGTTGGCTTAAGTGCGCATGTGCCGCATGACATCGGCACATGCAAATACAGGGATATCTCCTAAACAGTGCAGGTTTAGGAGATATCCAGTGCAGCTACAGGTAAGCCTAATTATAGGCTTGCCTGTAGTTTAAAGTGGCTGTAAAGAGTTTATAACCACTTTAAAACATGGTTTCTCAACCAGAGTTTTGTGGAACCCTAGGGTTCCTCCAGAAGTTGCTATGGGTTCCTTGAGCTGTGGCATTACACCAATGATCTTTTATAGCAGGGTTTCTCAACTAGGGTTCCTCCAAAGGTTGCTAGGGCTTCCTTGAGCAATGTCTTACAGATAAGTTCCTACTGACACCACAGATTTTTTTAGCTACCTTTAAGTGGATAATGCTTCCTAATGACCACAAGCGTAAGGAGCATTCTTCCCACCAACCATCACACTAATGTATCATGAGTTGTACAGTAGATAAAATCATTTTCAATAGGGGTTCCCTGAAACCAGAATGTTATTTCAAGGGTTCATCTGTTTTAAAAAGGTTGAGAAAGGCTGTCTTAAACTAATATGTTCTTCTAAAACTTTTTAAAGTGAACTTGGAACAACCTTTAGACAACCATTGCAAAGAAAAACTGCCTTTTAAAACCCCACGTGTCTCCAAAAGCACCAGCTATATAGATTTACTCAGACCCCCTGCAGAAAGACCCCTTTCACACTGGGGCGTTTTTCAGGCGCTTTAGCACTAAAAATAGCGCCTGAAAGAAGCCGCATCTGCAATCCCAATGTGAAAGCCCGAGTGCTTTCACACTGAGGCGCTGCACTGGCAGGGTGTCAAAAAAAAGTCCTGCAAGCAGCTTCTTAGCAGTGCTTTGGGAGCGGTAAACACACCGCTCCAAAAGCGTCCCTTCCCATTGAAATCAATGGGAAGCGCCTGCAAAGCACTTGCAAAACGCCTGCAAAACGCCTTGGCAGCAGCGCTTTGTGGGCGCTTTTAACCCTTTATTCAGCCACTGGTGGGGGTTAAAAGCACCCCGCTAGCACTCAAAAACGATAGTTTTAGCATCACTTTACCAGCGTTTTTAAGACGCTGGCAGTGTGAAAGAGCTCTAAACGTCTTGGTGCATTTGTGACCTATCAAAGGCCCCGGTCAATGCCACATGGTGGGTGTAAAGGTATTCCAATGTTCAGATTATTTAGGGCAGCAGCAAGTAAAATAAGTTGTATATCCAGGCACCTTATGGTGCCTGCTGTTCTATGCAGATTAGATTTTTTTAAGCTATGTGGTGTCACTGCAGTATCACTTTGATTGACAGCCTCAGCCCTATTTCTGTGTGGAGGGGGTGTGTCCCTTCCCTCCAATCAGTTCTTGGCTCTCCTCACTGTTCTGCACAGTGAACAGTAACTAGAACTTCCCAACCTCTATTTTCTGAAAGCACAAACAAACTCTAGAAATTATGCACTTTGAACAGATGTAGAGAAGAGAAGCCTCCAGACAAACAACTACACCTTATTCAGGAGGCTTTGTTTCATCTCTGTGTATCACCTGAGGCCAGTCACTTCACTGGGTATATGTAAGGATTTACAACCACTTTAAGAACACTAGTAAGGAAATCACCACATAAGATTACAGCCTTGATATTTCTGCTGCAACATCTCTTCTGCACTTACAATCCAATACAGTTATGTACACCATGCCAATTTTACCATAGCATTACAATGCAAACTTCAGCTTGAGCTGCACATCTGCATTCATTTTTTGAGTGTGATGTCACTTGTTCCATTGCAATGCAGAGTTTTGTTTCAAAACATATTTACGGTGAAAAACAGTTCTATGTTTGTAATTGGGGATGAAATTTGGATTCCACTGGAAATGATTTTGTTTTTAATCTCCAGTATTCAAATTAATCTCAAACATAAATTTTGAGTAAATTTGCAGTGAGTGAATATTGGCTCCCACCCATAATGCTCCATGCATCCTATAGCCATGGCCAGTAGGGACACGAAAATCAATAATGGAGAAATGGGGTAGACTAGATAAAAGGATGAGTTGAAAACAGTCAAAGGATCAGTTGGAAAACCATGCATTATTTCTGTGAACTGCAGTGGTGGGGTACATGAAGATTTTCTCCCCTGTTGTACTTTTTAAAATCTTTTTTGCATTGCCATAGGAACCGGGCTGGCCCAAGACATTGTGCTGCCTGGGTTCAAGAATGAAATGCTGCCCCTCCAAAAACAAAAAACAAAACAATACGCCCATCAAAGGCCCCCACATACATTATTTTATATCATGATATTTAAAACGAAAATTTGATTTTAAACACAGCCCTCTGAACGCAAGGTTCAGGAGAGCGTTGTGCTCAGATTGCAGGGACCAGGAGTGCGTTGCGCTCAGAACGCAGGAATCAGGAGTGCATTACGCTCAGAACGCAGGGTTCAGGAGTGCGTTGCGCTCAGAATGCAGGGACCAAGAGTGCGTTGCACTCAGAATGCAGGGATCAGGAGTGTGTTGCGCTCAGAATGCAGGGATCCAGAGTGCGTTCGGCTCAGAACACAGGGATCAGGAATGCATTGTGCTCAGAACGCAGGGGTCAGGAGTGCATAGCATTCAGAACGCAGTGATCAGGAGTGCGTTGCATTTAGAATGCAGGGATCAGAAGTGTGTTGCACTCAGAACGCAGGGATCAGGAGTACGTTGCACACACAATGCAGGGATTAGGAGTGCGTTGCACTCAGAATGCAGGGATCAGGAGTACGTTGCGCTCAGAAGGCAGGGATCAGGATTGCATTGCGCTCAGAATGCTGGGATCAGGAGTGCATTGTGCTCAGAACGCAGGGATCAGGAGTGCATTGCGCTCAGAACGCCGGGATCAGGAGTGCGTTGCGCTCAGAATGCAGGGATCAGCAGTCAGTTTGCCGCCCCTCTCAAAGTGCTTTCTGGGTCCAATGGACCCAGGGGAACCCATGGTAGGGCCTGCCCTGCATAGGAAGCCCACAGCATTGCCTGGCTTCCTGTGCTATTTATTTGGTAATTTCTTGTCCTGTAGCCACTATTCCCAAGGGACCACAATTGCCTTATCACCTTCCATTGTATTCAGTGCAGTTCTCTAACTTTGCGCTAGGCAATTTTTTTCAATTCACCAAATGCTGGGAAATCAAATAATGAAAATATTGATTAGTGCTATTTGCAATGATTACTTAATAGTCAGTGCAAAACTCATTAATAATTCATATACACCTCTGTTCTTAAACCTCTGTTCCTGTTCTTAACCTTTGCTTTTTATTAAACTCCATTCTGTAAAACACCTGTGGCTAGGTAAGTACAATCAACAAAGTACATACATTTCTGGCACCTAATATACAGTCTATTTTTACATTCAAGACAACTTCATCAGCAGTCTTAATCAGGCAACAAAGGGATCACTCTACATGCTTCCATAGCAAACTCCCTTGATAGAAAAGCAAATTTCCCTTGCTAAAATGTGTTATTTGCCATAATGATTTAGCTGTATCATGGTTATGTTTAGATCTTTTTGGCTCTCAATGCTGAAATTAATGACCGTTAAAGTTTACTTAATTGAGCCTAAAATTATTGTCTTTAGCTTGCAGTCAGTGACAAATTTTTGTGCATTGAAGTCAACTACTGTACATTTGCAGAAAAATGCTTTGAAACAAAATGTAATTGCTTCAAGTACAGACTAGTAGGGATTGCCAAGTTTTGGAAGCTTTGTAATTAAATATTTCTTTCTGAATCTGAAAAAGCATTTACTAAACTGATAAATTCCACCAATTTTTATAATTAAAAACAACACAAATCAAATTTCCTCACCCCTTAAACTTTAAGAGACATATGTCTTGTACAGGTTTTCATGGAAGTGCCTATTTATTTGGTTGGAAAAGTAGATTAAAGCTATTAACTATTAAAGTTATTAACTGGCATTATTACCGCTTCAGGGCCACCATAATGCCAGGAAAGGCATGTCTATGGCAGGGGGCCTGGTTATAAATCTGTCAGGATAGGACCTAGTCATCCAGAATTAATTTCAGCTGTTATGCCGGGACAACATGTTTATATTGGAAAATGGAGGAAAAAGAAACTGCACTGAAAGACACTAAAAACGAATAACTGCAAACCGTATCACAGTTATTAAATTGGGAGCTGCGATTACAATGTAAACAAAAATACAAGAGCAAAACTATGGAAGAAAAATAAATTGCGCTAACCCCGTGACCATTCAGTGTTGAATGGAAGTGAAATAACAAAATAAATCAACAATAGATGAATAACCCATATATGAATCAATATTATGTTGGATCCAAAATGAAAGCAAAAAAATATGAAAATGTGTATAAGAAACTGTTGATAAATAAAACCAATAAAGCGTGTCCATAAGATAATCAGTGCATATAAGCTCTAAATAATATACTGAACACCAGTGCTCTGTGTAAAAAAGTCCATATAATAGTGAGATGTCGTATCCAAAAGCAATCGTGTTGAATCCACCACCAATCAGCAGAAATGACTTCTTACCAGCTTGCCATGATCCCCCGTGACAGAGGATCAATGTATGCCTGTAATCAATCAGCTCTCTCCAAAGACCAGCAAACACAAATATGATTCTTTAGGCAGTAACTCCCGACCAATGAACCATCAGCAGATGCACACGATAAATAAAAGATAAGCGCTCCATATAGTGCATTAAACGTGTAAAAAATGTATTAAAACAGTTGATATTGCACTTACAAATGTTGAAGATTAAATAGGCCTTTAAGTCTGGTGTGTCGGCCAGTGCACATACAACAGACACCCGTCCTACTGGGGAACCGTATGGAGCACAAGGTGACATCAGCGCGTCGCTCCGCCCTACGTCTGTTTCGTAACAACTTACTTCGTCCAGGGGCACTTTTTATATATGAGTCTAATGTTCTCTAGACATTTTTATAAGTCGTTTTAGTAGTGGAAAAGCACAGGCAGCATAGAATATTGTTATGTAAGTAAGATAAGAAGATGTACTGAACTTGTAAAGTATACTGATGAAGTTCCTGTAAGCTTGTAAATTTCTGCAGGGGAACACGGTTTGCTGTCAGTGGCAGATGAGCATGATCATGAGCAGGGCAAAGCCACTGGTATGAAAGAGGGGGGTTTCATGCATATTTGTTTATTTTATTTTTTATATATTTATTTATTATAGGTATTTATAGTGTCAACAATTTTGAAGTGTTTTACATATAATGTACATTCACATCCATTCCTGCCTTCATGGAGCTTACAATCCAAGTTCCCTACCTCACATGCATACATACACAAACTAGGGCCAACTTAGACAGGAGCCATTTAACCAACCAGAATATTTTTGGAGTGTGAGAGGAAACTGGAGCATCTGGAGGAAACCCAAGAATGTACAGAGAGAAAATGCAATAGAATATACATGTTTCTTAAGCCTCATACACACAATCGTATTTTCATCAGACAAAGCGTAGGACTTTTGTCCGAAGCGCGTTGGCCAGGAACTTGTATTGCATACAAACGGCAAAGAATTGTCGGCCAACAAACACGAACCTATGTGGTTTTTCAGTTCCTTAGCGCCACCCTTTGGGCAACTTCCGCTAATGTTGTGTTATTGTTAGCATTGCTTCTGAGCATGCGTGTTTGTACTTTGGAGTTTTGTCCGATGGACTTGTGTACACACGATCGGATAATCCATCAACACACATTTGTTGGCAGACAATTTTAAAGCATGCTATCCCACATTTGTTGGCAGAAAATTTGACAACAATTGTCCGATGGAGCATACAAAAGCCTGTCATCACACAATTCCCGTCGGATAATCCGATCGTGTGTACGAGGCTTTAGACTGACAATGTATTAGGTCATTGGTTTTTCACTTGCGCACCACTTGGCCATTTACAAAACTCTTACTCCCCCCTCCCCCCCACTTCAAAATGAGTCAATCTTACTGATACCACCAGAAACATGTCCACAGATATACACTAAGTACCGTACTGACAATGCCATAAACATTTGCATTGCGAATGAGGTTGGGATAGAAGGTGAAGTAAGGGGCATGGCTAATAGTGGCACACTGAACCGTATTATTGGGCTGAATGAGAATGACATTTGTACTGGTCAGTACTGGAGTGCAGCAGAATTGCTGAGACTCATTTCTTCTCCAGTGTGTGTGACCTGCAGCCTGTGCTTCTTTTACTCACTCCTCAATGTGTATGTATCTCCCTTTTTTCCTCCACTGCACTCTTATGCCGCGTACACACGATCATTTTTCCCGTCGGGAAAAATAATTATTTTTTTTTAACAAGAAAAACGACCGTGTGTGGGCTTTTTGTCATTTTTCCCGACGGGAAAAACGGCTTTAATCACGACGAGAAAAATTAGAACATGCTCTAATTTTTCTCGTCGTGATTCCTGACGTTTTTTTCCGCGGCAGTTTTCCCATAGGGAAACACTGCCACGGAGCCCACACACGGTCGTTTTTCTCGACAAAAAAAAGAATGTCGGGAAAAACGGACGTGTGTAGGGAACCAAGCCACTCCCTCGTTTTTCCCGTCGATTTTCTCGATGGTGTTTTCACCGTCGAGAAAATCGATCGTGTGTACGCGGCATAACTCACTCATTTGTGTGAGTCTACTCCTTTCCTGTTCCACTCCTTCTCTCTTCATTCCTCTCCACCCTCATCTCTTGTTCTTTCACTGGGATCATCTGGCCGAGTGATCAGGCTGCCATGAATGCAGTGTTACCTGTGTTGTCCTACTTTGCTCTCACCTTGCTGTATTCTCATCATCAACAGTATCAGCACTAGCGTTGCTAGCCAGGTGCGGGGGGGGGGCGGGCCGCACCCGGGTGACACCCACCAGAGGGGTGACACCCGTGGGTAGCGCAGCGGCCACACTGACATCGCCCGCCTGCTGCCCTGTGCCTTAGGCTCACGCTGCGGCTGTGTCCCTCAGCGGAGCGGAAGGAAGCCGCTGCCTCCTCTCTGTTTACATCCACAGAGGAGGAGGAGCCCGCGCTCGAGAGACACACCGCTGTGTGTATCTGCCGCTCTGTTCTGAGGTCTGTAAGGTAAGGGGGGCATCTTTACTGATGGGGGAGGGGGTGTCTGTACTGCTGGGGTCTGCACAAGGGGGAGTTTGCACCAAGGGGGGGCTGTAACTGAGGGGGTGTCTGTACTGAGGGGAGTGTCTGTACTGAGGGGGGGTCTGTACTAAGGGGGGGTCTGTAACTGAGGGGGGATCTGTAACTGAGGGGGGTGTCTGTACTGAGGGGGTGTCTGTACTGAGGGGGGTCTGTACTGAGGGGGGTCTGTACTGAGGGGGGGTCTGTAACTGAGGGGGGGTCTGTAACTGAGGGGGGGTCTGTAACTGAGGGGGGGTCTGTAACTGAGGGGGGGTCTGTAACTGAGGGGGGTCTGTACTTGAGGGGGGATCTGTACTTGAGGGGGGATCTGTACTTGAGGGGGGATCTGTAGCTGAGGGGGGATCTGTAGCTGAGGGGGGATCTGTAACTGAGGGGGGATCTGTTACTGAGGGGGGTGTCTGTTACTGAGGGGGGTGTCTGTTACTGAGGGGGGTGTCTGTTACTGAGGGGGGTGTCTGTTACTGGGGGGGGTCTGTAACTGAGGGGTGTCTGCACTGATGGAGCGGTCTGCACTGAGGTGGGGGTGTCTGTACTGAGGGAGAGATTCATACTGAGGGAGGCGGGTCTATATTGATGGCGGGGAGTCTGTACTTAGTGGAGCGGGTTTGTACTGAGGGAGGGGATCTATACTGTGGGAGTGGGGTCTGTAGTTAGTGGAGGGGGGTCTGTACTGAGGGGGGACTATAGTTGTTGGGGGGTGACACCATTTTTTTCCGCACCGGGTGACACCAACCCTAGTGACGCCACTGAGTATCAGTTCTGTTAGAATTCTATCCTCAACCCAGCAATGCAGGATCATTGTTTGCTAGATTGTAGACAGCCAGTCTGCACAGTGTCAAGCATTCTCATGGTGCGGGCGGTAGGCAGCACCTTATAACAGAACTACTGTATACTTGCCTCCACTTCATTGATGCAGTGTGTAGGAGCTCCCTTATTGGCATCTGACATCTATGGCTGGTCTTCTTCCAGTTTCCAATCTTCTGCTTTTTGGCTGAGCCAAGATGATGTCACTTTTGCACATGTGGAGGAGTTCACTCATCTTGGCAGATGCTGCTATTATACAATGCGCTGAGCGTGCACTGAGCTGCAGTGTATTGCATGAACAGGCAGGTAAGAATACTTTAATGCAGAAGAGACATAAGGGTTGATTTACTAAAGGCAAATAGACTGTGCACTTTGAAAAGTGCAGTTGCAGTCTACAAGAGCAGTTTCTCCAGATCTTCCTAAATGAGCAGAAGCTCTGCTGACTTCCATCATCCAAACCATGTGCAAGCAAAAATGCAGTTTTATTAATTTTCCTTGCACGTGATTGGGTATTCTTTGCAAAGGGAAACTTTACCTCATTTACTAAGTTCTGGAGCAACTGCACAGTCTGTTTGCCTTTAGTAAATCAACCCAATAGACTGCATTAAAAGCCTGCCTGAGTCTTGTCCCCTGATTCCTGCTTCCAGCTTCCCCTTGTTACTGCTCCCTCCATCTGGCCGCGGGTTCCCCCTTGTCTCTCATCCCTGCCTTGATTATGTATACGTGCTCCTATTCTTGTATATATTAGTTAGTCAGTTAGTTAGATTAGGTGTTTTGGGGTTTGCTGTGTTTTATTGTATTTATTTCTTGCATTCATTGCTTGTTTTTGGTTTTCTGTTGTTTGGTTTGCACGTGTGCCTTTATCTTTAATAAAGATTCCTTAAGTGCAGCCCACTGATCTGTTTAACCTGTGTTGGATGCCTGTGTTAGACATCTCTGACAGAATACTGAAGCCATACAAACAGGTTGGCTGCACTTGGGAATTGGTTCTGGGCACTTGCTATTGCTAAAAAAAATGCAACTGGAAGATATTCTGTATCTGTTGCTCCTGGCAACAGATGACAGAGATTTCTGTTATCAGACATTAAGTGAATACACAAGAGAGCAGTTATTGTAATGTATCCGTATAGCTCATGTTTTTGTTGATCAAGGTAGTTTTCTGTTTGAGGACGTGCAGCCATTGATTCGGATCTGTACAGAGTTGGCCCTGTCTGATGCCTCTAGTGGAGGTGATGATTATACTCCTTTTAATGCAGCTCAGGTCGAGTCTTTAATGTGGCTGTTGGAAGATGACTCAGCCTTTTTCCATGAGCAGTACTCAACTTGTCCTCAACAGGTGCTTGCAGCATGCATTGATTCAGTGCAGTCTCTGGTCAGACAAGCAGTGTGCAAACCTGATTTTGTGAAACCATTATTACAGGCCTGGTCAAGTTTGTTGTACTCAGACCCTGTCAGCTCCCAACCATTCATTTCTATGTCTAGACACCAACCTGCTTGGATGTCTTCCTCTCCTTTACCCCCAAGTCCCACTTTTGCTGAACAATACACCCTGCTAGCAATGAAGTACCAGTATCCTCTTTCTTCCTGATGCACTTACCCTGCCTTTAACCCTCCCGCTTCTTCTCGGCTGCCTCCATCAGTTCCACCAAAATCCCCTTCAAAGTCTGCACCCTCTGTTTCACCATCCCTCTGCTCTTCACCTCTACCAGCTGCATTCATTACCTACAGCCCTATATCCATATTCAAATCCTCAGTGGCGAAACGAAAGAAAAAACAGAAGTTTTTTTCAACCCATTCAATCCTATCACTATCCCAATCTGCCTCCACTCCAGCCAACTTGCTTTAGCCTGTTCCTGTACCAGCAGAGCTGCTCCAGCCTTATTCCTTGCCAACCAACCTGCTCCGGTCCGTTTTCATGCCAGCTGATCCTGAACCTGACCGCTTTCCAGTCTGACGTGCCCGCTTTCCAGTCTGATGTCCCGGTGCCTGCCTTCCAGTTTGATGTGCCCGCTTTCCAGTCTGATGTGCCTGCTTTCCAGTCTAATGTGCCCGCTTCCCAGTCTGATGTCCCAGCTCCCACAGTCTTGCTTAATTATCCAATGTCTGATCTGCTTAGTGATCCCGTACCTGGTATCCTGCCTGATGATCCAGTTCCTGTTGGTCTCATTCCTGATACCCTGCCTGGTGGTCCCTTTACCACTGCCCAGCCTGATGACCCTGAGCTCGCTGCCCAGCCTGATGACTCGGAGCTCGCTACCCAGCCTTATGATCCGGTGCCCTCTGCCCAGCCTGCTGTCATGGTACCTGTTAAACCAGTCCCTGGTGCTCGGCTTGCCGCTGATTCTCCCCTGTTTTATTTTCAGCCTGACTGTGATGCTCTTGTGTTGTCGGCCCCCGAGAGGTTCATACATGTTGCCCTGCCTGTTTTCATCTCCAGATCCAAACTTCCAGACCCTGGTGGTGGAGTGCATGTTCGGACTCGGGGGGCATGCCTCCCAATGGATTAAGAGACTCTGGCCGGAAAAGCACAAAGAAGTCCGCAGTCACAGGGGAGACTTTTTGGGACTTTTCCGCACCTACATGCACTACCAGGTCAAGGGCAGAATGGAGTGTCTGGAGGCCACTCCTTGGGGGGGAACTGTCATGATCCGTGTTATGGCTTTCATCACCTGCTGGTGGCACTATTGCTTCCAGCAATTAAGGGTGTAATTCTGGTGGCCACCAGCGGGTGTCTCCCAGTAGATGGACACTTCATTGATCAAGCTGCACTTGATGTGAGCTGCTGGAAGAATATAAGCCCGCCCATCACTTAGGTTCAGGACTTCAGTATCTTCTCTGCAAGCCTTGTCCTTGCCTGACCTGATCCATTGCCTGAATCTGTTCCTGATCCACTTCCTGCCCTGTCCTGGACTCTGTTTCCTGTACCCTTACCCAGTCTCTGAGTTTTGGCCCCTTGATTCCTGCTTCCAGCTTCCCCTTGCTACTGCTCCCTCCATCTGGCTGCCTGTTTCCCCTTGTCCCTCATCCCTGCCTTGATTATGTATATGTGCTCCTGTTTTTGTATATATTAGTTAGTCAGTTAGTTAGATTAGGTGTTTTGGGGTTTGCTGTGTTTTCTTGTATTTATTTCTTGTATGCATTGCTTGTTTTTGGTTTGCTGTTGTTTGGTTTGCACGTGTGCCTTTATCTTTAATAAATATATATTTTTCACCTACTTTTGTGCATGATTCCTTAAGTGCAGCCCACTGATCTGTTTAACCTGTGTTGGATGTCTGTGTTAGACATCCCTGACATACCTCTGACCACTGACAGATTTTCCGTCCAGCAGAACTGTCACTTCTGGTTGGACTGCAAGCCTCAATCCCAACCCTGCGCTGCTCTCTCACTTCTGGATAGGCTCTCACACAGCCTAGCAGCCAGATGCCCCTGGGATAGGCCCAATATCTGGTCTAGCAGCCCAGGGTGTATGACACATGTCCACCCAGACAACCGTCCAGGTGGCACAGATGACCTGACCTCAGCCGAATATATAGGCTTTCCCAGCAGGCCAAGGGATTCAAGAAAACCCCTGCCCATTGTCTGGGACTCCCACATAACCATAACCTGACCTTGGGTTGCCCTTCTTATATCAATACCACCAAGTACCCGGCCACCTAGTGGTAGAAGAGAAAAGTGCAACAAGGCCAAGCGTAGGGAGAAATCAATAGATCCCTATCAATCGACCAAGATAACTACTCTTGGCAAGTAAATTTGTGAGGAGCTCCCTGACTAAACTCCAGGGTGCTACACTTAATTTTTCCATGTACCCATAAATGTCCTGGCCCATATCCCTGGGGGTACACGCACCCCAGGTTTGGAACCAGTGTATTAGGTCATCTGACATTTGGGGCAAGAAAAATAGATTCTCATCACCATTTAACCCTACAAGATGTCAGGAATATTGGATCTAAAGTGCAATTTAGGATTTAATAGGAATGGAAAGCTCTGATATGTTGATTTTAAAATATTAGCTGGGATGAACTGATCATCTTGATTGGGTCGTAGAAATTCACTCTACTTGTATTAAAGATGGATATACATGTAAATACAAATAACAACATTGTTGAAATCATGGAGCTTTCAAATGTTCATCTTTTTTTTTTAAATGTAGGAACAAAAAAATATATTATGTACAATTGGGCAATAGCATGTAACAGTGGGTAAGGGGCTTAAGATATCATGTAAGTAGGGGTCCAGTTATAACCGATTGAAACTCATTTTGTGCTCATTGTTGTAGTATTCAATTTACTCAGCTTATTTATGAAGCATTCTAAAGTCATTTAGTGGGACTTTCTGTGGCTGTACAAACCATTTACATGGTCAAAGAGACAACACAGGATCGATGTTAGAAAGAACATAGACATCACTTGCATTTGTTTTGTGGCCTTGTTACTTCCAAGGTTTAACCTTCATTGAGTTTAAAAACCATTTGAATTCCCTTATGTCTTCATGTGACAAGGTCTCTGCTCATGTTTCGGAGAGTTTTGCAAGGCCTTGAGAACAGCAGTGGAAGCTATATTATCTGTAGAGCATGCTACATCTCAAACTTATGCAGACAAATCTCTGGAAAAGACTAAGAGCAGAATGTTCAAATAAGGCTTCATGTACACAGGACGTTTGGAAACCTCTTCTGAATGCTGGAAACTTGACATCTAGTAACCAACATTTAAAAATGTCAGTTTTGTCGCTTTTACATACCACATTTATGCGCAATTAGCTGCATTTATGAGCGTTTGCGTTTAGAAGCGTTTTTTTTTTTTTTTTTAAGATAAGCCTCAGGAGACCCTCCCAAATGCCCACAATGCATGAAAAACAAGTTTTATTAACTATTTTGGCCATTCTGTGAGAGAAGATAGAGCAGCAGCAGAGAGAACAGTGTACTTTAACTGTGGATCCCATCTCTCTCTCTCTCTCTCTCTCTTTGCGCACGTTTACAAGCATTTACAAGTATTTGGCATATGTACACATACGATAACATAGAGGAGAGTTCAGGGGCTGCTGAAAAAAAAATGCCCAACTGCTCCTAAATGTGACTTTAGCAGCTGCAGTGTACACAAGGCCTAAATGTGCAGAAGCTCCAATATGTAGCTGGGTGGATCAGTGCTAGATATCTGAGGTTCTGCAGTCAGTCTTTTGTTCTCTACCTATCACAGCAACCTGCCAGCATGGAATAACATGAGAACGATATTGCTCTCTTCTGCAGACTCAGTGGTTGAGAAAAGTGAGCACACAGAAAGGAGCCTTGCAAAAAGAAAGCCACAATGGAAGGAAATTACCTTAATGCAATGACGCTGCACATTGCTCATGAGCTTATCAGTTCCTTCTGCAATAACTCCACCCTGCTGCCCCCTGTGAAGTAGTATAAACAAAAAAGAGGAGAAAAGGGCATATAAGTGTGTAAAACACACTAGTATTTGCTCAATAACATTGTATACCCAATGTGGGCAGTGTCACTCTAGTCAGAGAAAATAGCATATAAACAAAAAATAGGTACCCTTACCGATCAGTAAGGGACCAGAAGACCAAATAAATAAGTGACACAAAATGCAATGTGTAAGAATCTGAAAAAGATAATAATTTATTAATAAGTAAAGATAATATATCTTAAAACTCCACAGTAGGAGAAAAAATGGTGATACTTGAAAATTTACACTAGAAAACAAATGGAAACATAAGCATCAAAAATTGTCTCCATATGTAGCCACTAAGACAGTACGAGGAATGTGGAATTTTAAGATATATTATCTTTACTTATTAATAAATGATTATCTTTTTCAAATTCTTACACATTGCATTTTGTGTCACTTATTTGGTCTTCTGGTGTTAGACATTCCTGACAGAATACTGAAGCCATACAAACAGGTCGGCAAACTGAAGCCATACAAACAGGTCAGCAAACCTTAGCAACGGATGACTTATTAGCTGTCAGCAGGTTCCCAGCTGATAGCTGAATGTAAAGAAACATGGCGTGGGGGTCCCTCCCCCAATCCATACCAAGCCCTTTGGGTCTGGTCTGAATTTTAAGGAGAACCCCTAGCCAAAATGAAATAAAAAGACGGTGAGGGGACCCCCCAAAATCCATACCAGACCCTTATCTGAGCATACAGCCTGGCAGGTCAGGAAAGGGAGGGAATGAGCGATCGCCCCCTTTCTGAATCATACCAGGCCACATGTCCTCAACATAAGGGGTGCTTTAGGGCAGGGGGCTCTGTCCCCCCCATCCTAATGCACCTTGTCCCCATGTTGATGGGGACAAGGGCCTCTTTCCCACAACCCTGGCCGGTGGTTGTGGAGGTCTGTGGGCCTTTAACCCGAAAAAAAAAAACGAAAAACCCAGAAAAAAAAAAAAAAACCTCTGACCCAGATGAAGGCTCCCACCATCTGCCTGCTCCACCATCTGCCAGTTCTTAAATAGCTAAGGGGTGGAGTCAACTGGTGATGTCACCGGGTGGCCCCAGCCCCTTGTGACATCTTCATCCAGGAGCATGCTGGGTGACTTCACCTCTTAGCTATTTAAGAAATATCAGACAGCGGAGCAAGCAGATGGTGGGAGCCTAAGGCGAGACCGGATATTTTTTTCTTTTTTCAGGTCTGGTGGTGTGGTGGGTGTCGTGATTGACGATGGATCTACTTTGGGGGACTTTTTTTTTTTAATAAAGGAATTGTCAAAAACTGTGTTGTGTTTTAATTTACTTTTTACACTTTTTTTAATGAATGAGTAGGTACCCCATACTTATACATATAGGGGGGGTGGGATCTGGGGGCCCCTTGTTTTTGTTACATTCACAGCATGGTTTGTCTGCATTATTTACTGGCAGATTTTTCATTTAGCGTTAAATACCGCACAATCGTTATTTTTTTTCGTGAATTGAATTTTTTTTTACCGCATGCAATAATTTATGCAAATGAGTCACGTGATCATGTTATCGCATGCGGGAACCTTTAGTGATTTAACCCCAAAATATTTTGAGTGGTATATGTAACAGACCAAAAAGGACCAAATAAGAGAGTTTAATGCTTACCTACACTTTCATTTTTGTAAAAGTTTTGTGTTCGTTAGTTTAACTGTTGTATTTTTTATTGTACAGAAACACCAGGAAAAGAATTAGATCTTCTTATTGACTGGTCTGATGTGTTCCATGACCATGTGCAGACTACAACAAAGCGTGCCAACCCTTTTTGGAATGGACTTTCTGAATCCAACCCTTTCTTGGATGATGTAGTTCAAGCTAATATATTTTCAAAAACAAATGTGTCTATCCTTAAAGAGGACCCACTAATGCCGTTTAAACATTCAAAAAAAAGAAATTCAATATCAAGTTCTGGGGATGAACTTGATATAGATAAATTCCTGGAAAATTCACCAGCAAGCAGACCTGCTAGATCTAAAAGTGTCTCCTATTTGGATGTCATAGATGTTAATGAATTTGGTGCACCAAAAATTGATGACCAGATTCTGGCTCCAGACTTGGAATGGCTGCAAAATGACCGGGAAGCTTACAAGATGGCCTGGTTGAGTCATAGGCAGCTGACAAGATCATGTCTTGATTTGGACATTATAAGCCAGAGCCCAGGATGGGCACAAACACAAGCTACAGACACACATATAGTCTGCAAAGTAGATCACCAAGGTGGTTCTGTGACACTTCCTAGCTCTGATATTACCATTCATGTCCCTGAAGGTCATGTAGGTCCTGGTGAGTTTCAGGACATCTCCTTAAAAGCTTTTCTTGATCCACCAGAATCTCTCAACAGTAACCTGTCAACTACCGTTAGTCCTTTTCTGGAAATAACATTAAGCAACATCAATACAGTTGAGGATCTCTTATTGGAAATGAAAATTGCAGCTGAGGTAAAGAACGATCCGTACAGCCAAGTCATGACAGAGATTGCAACCTTTTATAGCTACAACAAAGATGGCCCATTTGAAAAAATGCCAAATAGTTACATTTACAATAACATGCTACAAATCAAGTTACCTATCCTGAGTCATGTTACATACATAGCAACTGCAGCTACAGTCAAATCTTCTCAGAGCCCAGCTAGATCTGTATTTAATTACATCAATAAAAGTGTAACAGTGGCAGTGTATGGGCCCAAACATATCCATCCAGCCTTCACTACAGTCTTAGCAGTTTTTGGACACAACTATACTCCAGACAAACTTAAAGTCGACGACATGAAAAGACGGGGAAAAAATATGCCACCTCTAGTTTTCCAGCTCTGGGGAAAACATCAGTTTTGTCTTGACCCTGTGCAAGATATGTTTGTTAATCTTGATACAAGTGGCTCCAATTTTTCAGTAGTAGTAGTAGATAATAATAACGAAATCAAAGAACCACAGTTAAAGAGCGGCAAAACAGTTCGGACTCAGTTTCCCTTTTCTTTGGAAGGAGCTCAAGAAGTTTGCCCATTTGTTTTTTCAATTCAGATCCAGGATTCTAAAAGGTTATTGGTTATATCAGAATTCACAGTTGGCACTCCAAATCCTGCACCCAAAATACACGTCACACCAAAAAATCAGACTCGTTTACAAAAACGAAAGGAAATTATGTCTACACCTGTTCTGCCAGCTATCCATACTATCAAATATCCAAAGTTCCAAGTCAGAAAATTAAAGATCAACAACTTTGCAGTGACTTTAAAGACTGTTTTGCGTCAGCAAAAGATTGATTACTTCTTGGAATATTTTAAAGGAGACACAATTGCACTTCTTGGTGAAGATAAAGTTAAGGCCATTGGTCAGACCAAAATTAAAGAGTGGTACGTTGGTGTTTTAAGGGGGAAAGTAGGTCTTGTTCATTGCAAAAATGTAAAAATGATTTCCAAAGAGCAAGTTATTGACTTTTCAGATGTTAATTTTTCAACCAAGTTGCTTTTGGAAGAGATAGCACTGCCGTTTAAAAAATTAACATACATCTACTCATCAGTTCTGTCAAATGTGTCAGAAAAAGTGTATGACTGGAGATACTTAGCTGATGCCCTTGGATACTCCCATTTGTCACTAGATGACATCACTCACACTCTTCCTTCAAAAGAGTCCGATAGAGTTGCTGCTGTGGTAAAAAAGCTAAAAGAAGATTGTCATGCTGACTCAAAAAAGAGAAAATTTCATTATGAACTTATTATGGTAAGTTTTCATGCCTTACAATGTTAGCTAAAGTTAATGGCTAGTGATTAGGTTTTCACAATTAGTTGGATATTTTCAATCCTCCCGGCTTATGTATTAACCACTTAAGGCCTGCCTCACGCCGATATACGTCGGCAGAATGGCACGGCTGGGCAAATCCACGTACAGGTACGTTGCCCTTTAAGAGCCCAGACGTGGGTCACGTGCGCGCCGCCGGCGGTGCTCTCGCGAGCTGGTCCTGAGCTCCGTGACCGCGCCCGCGGGACCCGATCACCACCGGTGTCCCACGATCAGGTCACAGAGCTAAAGAACAGGGAGAGGTAAGTGTAAACAAACCTCTCCCGTGCTTCCTAGTGAGCCTGTCACTAATCGTCTGTTCCTTGTTATAGGGAATGACGATCAGTGACGTCACACGCCAAGCCACACCCCCCTACAGTAAGAAACACACATTAGGTCACACTTAACCCCCTTCAGCGCCCCTACAGGTTAACCCCTTCACTGCCAGTGTAATTTTCACAGAAATCAGTGCATTTTTATAGTACTGATCGCTGTAAAAATGACAATGGTCCCAAAATAGTGTCAAAAGTGTCCGATGTGTCCGCCATAATGTCGCAGTCATGATAAAAATCGCTGATCGCTGCCATTACTAGTAAAAAAAATGATTAATAAAATGCCATAAAACTATCCCCTATTTTGTAGACGCTATAACTTTTGCGCAAACCAATCAATAAACGCTTATTGCGATTTTTTTTACTAAAAATATGTAGAAGAATACGTATCGGCCTAAACTGAGGGAAAAAAAATATATATATTTTGGGGATATTTATTATAGCAAAAAGTAAAAAATATTGATTTTTTTCAAAACTGTCGCTCTATTTTTGTTTATAGCGCAAAAAATAAAAAGCGCAGAGGGGATCAAATACCACCAAAAGAAAGCTCTATTTATGGGAAAAAAAGGATGCCAATTTTGTTTGGGAGCCACGTCGCACGACCGCGCAATTGTCAGTTAAAGCGACGCAGTGCTGAATCGCAAAAAGGGGCCTGGTCCTTTAGCTGCAAAATGGTCCGGGGCTGAAGTGGTTAAATTTGTAAATATGCCCTTTGGACCCCATACAATTCATTTGGAGAATGTGCACTCTTGCACATGTTGAACTTTTTAACTCCAGTTAGGATCTCTCTTTTACTGAGTAACAAAAGGCTAAATAAATATTGTCTAAATACATGAGATGTGTATTTTTACTTGAATTCTAGCATACTTTCTGGAAGTCTTGATCTGTGCAGTAATCCAGCATAAAACAGCCCCAGCATTTTCCTCTATGCAGGAAATTCCGGTAATACAGACAGACGGTCTTGTAAGGTGACTGGTCTTGTATTCTCCCTGTCAGGGTTGCCAACTTTCAGTAAATTTACGAACAGTTTGTAAAATCTGTACTTTTTGCATCTGTCCTTGATTGTCTATGACGGACATGTAGGCTGCATCTCCGTAACTGACATTCATTACCAGATGTAACAATTATGGATTTTACAAACGGTTTGTAAATTTACTGAAAGTTGGCAACCCTGCTCCCCGTGTAGTTTTCTGCAAGCAGACTGTAGTGGGAGGCGTATGAAAATTAGATTTAAAAAAATTATTGAGTTTTTCTTTGAAATAAAGTAAGTCTAAATCAAGGAAAGGTCCCAGAAAAGCTGACAGCATTGTCTGTATATTACTAGAGACCAGAGCTTTTAACAGAGTTGTCGGGGAAGAGAGGGCATCAGTAAAGGGGATTTCATTGTAACATTACTTTTCACATAATCCCAGTTTATTTCAGATCTCAGGTCCTCAGTGTAAATTCTAATTCTTCCAACCCCATTCCACCAGCACAGCAAGGTTGCGTAGGAGTCTATAAAAATACAAAAGTAATGAATATGTTTATCTTCACATGCATACAGACTTTTTATTTTTAAAATGCCTCAACAACCCCCTTAATATGTCCTCTTCCACCCCAGGCCCTATAGTAGCCAATGGGCTACTCTGACTATTGGCCACTGGGGATGGTAGCTGTTTACTCCCTGGCTGTTGGTTGCAGCTAAGCTATTTACTGAACTGCTATCAACTCTATTTCCGCATACACATGATCGGATTTTCCGTCGGAAAAACCTTGGATGTTTTTTCCGACAGAATTCCGCTCAAGCTTGGCTTGCATACCCACGGTCACACAAAAGTTCTCGGAACTTTCGACCGTCAAGAACGCAGTGACGTACAACACTACGATGAGCCGAGAAAATTAAGTTCAATGCTTCCAAGCATGCGTCAAATTGTTTCCGATCATGCGTCGGAATTTTGCACTGCGGAATTGCTACAGACGATCGGATTTTCCGATCGGAATTTTTTCCGTGGGAAAATTTGAGAACCAGCTCTCAAATTTTTGTTGGCGGAAATTCCGACAGGAAAAGTCCGATGGAACCTACACACGGTCGGAATTTCCGACCAAAAGCTCACATCGGACTTTTCTTGTCGGAAAATCTGACCGTGTGTACGGGGCATTAAAGTTATGTACGGCATCATCCCAGACTTATTTATATGATAACTGCTCTAGCCTTTACACACACAGTTAGCCTAGGGGAGAGGTGCAAGAAAACAATAAGATCCCTAACTTCTACAGTTGATGGATTTTCAAAAGCTACAGTATCCACTAGTAACAAGCACTTGAGTATATAGCTACTGAAAAATACGCTAGTTATTTTATTGGGAGTTAGCAAATCAAAGCAAGAATATGACACTGTCCCCCCTCTTTTAGTTTTCTGCCTGATTTTCTACATCACCCAAAAGAGATCTATAGCTTTTATTTAATAGACATGTTAGTGATACACAGCTCTGCAATCCTGTAATCCTATTAATCATGGCTCAGTTTACTTTCTGCTGACGTTATATTTACTTTCACATTCTGTATGTAGGGTCTGTTGAAGATGGACTGTCAAGCATTAGTAGCTCATCTTACACAAGACACAGTGATTCTGACTGCCGCTGTGCAGCTAGGCGTACGTTGGAGGGAGCTGGCGGAGAAGCTAGCCAGACTAACAAAGCAACAGATTGAAGCATATGAAATCCCTCATCAAGGAAAGAGCGGAGAAGTCAGTTTACAGGTACACCAAGGAAATCACATGCTGTTTTATATTTTTACTATGCAGGTAATTAGAGGGTATGTTTGCATTTTTACATCGATAAATTGAAGAGATTGGGTGACCTGAAAGTTATGGTTGCTGTTTCTAACGAGAGTTGATTTCTTTTTTGCATGGTAACATAGTCCATTCCCATCCCGTAGCTCCTTGAAATTACCATGACCAAGAACTCCAGGAAGCTGTACAGCAATGTACAGGGCTCAAATTGATACTCACAGTAGGGCTGAAGAAAGCAAGGGCCCCTTGCTGTTGACCTGTCTATGAGCATATAGTGCATTTCCACTTTTTATGGAAATTCCCCTATTTTAGACAGGAACATTAGGCTGTGTTAGGAAGCACAGGGGCAAGGTATAGCAATACATTAAATGTACCAACTAAATTCTATTGGGGAATTGTACAAGAAACATCCACTAAAATTGTCAAGGAAACATCCACTAAAGTTGGATGGTACAGCATCTGCATTAAAGGGCACAGTAAGTCCAGTCAAAACTCTTAAGCCCTGTACACACGATCGGTTTTACCGATGAAAACAGTCCGATGGACTTTTTTCATCAGACAACTCGATCGTGTAAGGGACCCATCTGTCTTTTTTCCATCGGTTTTTAAAAATAGAACATGTTTTAAATTTTTCTGATGGATCAAAAACCGATAGTAAATTACGATCGTCTATGGGCAAGTCCATCGGATAAAAAACTCACGCATGCTCAGAATCAAGTCGACGCATGCTCAGAAGCATTGAACTTAATTTTTCTCTGGTCATCGGAGTGTTTTACGTCACCGCGTTTGGAACGGTCAGTTTTTTGACTGATGGTGTGTAGGCAAGACTGATGGAAGTCAGCTTCATCGGATTTCCGATGGACAAAACCATCGGATTAGAATCCATAGGATATCCGATCGTGTGTGCGAGGCTTTATTTTTATCTTGTATATAGTGGGGTAGGACTAGCACCCCTTGTGGATTTTTACTGCTATTTAGAGCTTCTTTAGAGAGATTTTTCCCCAGTTACTTTCATGGTGACAACATGTTTCAGTGAGGGAAATCTGCACCAGGGACACAGGGATGATGGTTCTGCGGCTGCGGCCACAGCATGTGTAAACCAGGCTCAAATCTTGGCCAGTTTAGCAGGGACAGGCCGACGTTCGAGCTATGTATGGGCAGGCTGATTGTATCCAAGTTAATCCATAGATCAACTTGGATACAACTAGCATGTCCGATTTCTAGCTATAGCCACTAGAAAGAAATAATCAAAAGGCTCCCCGTGCCTTCCCCCCGCTCCATTGTGGGAAAAATTGCAGTGGGCTTAGAGAGAGAGAAACTATGATGATCTCATGAAAATAACCAAAACCTTTCACATTTGTTCTTAACTTTTCACTGCCAGCGAGCAGGGCTGTTCCTACAATGAGACAATGACAACAATAAATTCCTACACAAGGCAGCTTGATACAAAATGCTCACCAATTCTCTGACCAATGGTTTATTCTTTCTGCTCTTAAACACTTTGTAACTGCATCTCTTATTACCAATATGTGCAGCAGAAAGCTCTGGTTAAAGCAGAGTTCCACCGTAAAATGGAACTCCCACTTATTTGGTCGCCCCCCCTCCGGTGTCACATTTGGCACGTTTCAGGGGGAGGGGGGAGCAGATACCTGTCTAATACAGGTATTTTCTCCCACTTCGAGCGATAGATTGCTGCAGAATCCGCGGTGATCTACGCAATGTCCGGCCCCTCCTCCATTCCCCCGCTATCTTCTGGGAGACACACAGGTCCCAGAAGACAGCAGGGACCAGTCAGGACGCACAGCGAGACTCGCGCATGCGCAGTAGGGAACCAGGCCGTGAAGCTGCAAGGCTTCACTTCCTTATTCCCTTATGTAAGATGCCGACGCCTCCACCTGGGAGCCGAAGGACGGGTCGGCTTCGGGTTAGGACATCGCGGGCGCCCAGGACAGGTAAGTCTCCTTATTTTAAAAGTCAGCAGCTGCAGTATTTGTAGCTGCTGACTTTATTGGGGTTGTTTTCCGGCGGAACGTTGCTTTAAGTGAAGTAGAATTGAGCAACATGTTCCTAGTTTTATAATAGTATCAAGGTTTTCTATTAAAGGAAACTTGTCATGCAAGGGGCAAATGCTAGTTGCTTGGCTGCCATGTTCACACTGTCTGAGTCATTGATCCCATACAAATATGACATATTAAACTGCCTCTGACTTTTCTGATTTGTTTACTTGTTTCAGGTAAGCCTAGTACACACTATCAGTTTTGTTCGTTCAACCCAGTGGGCTGAATGAAAAAAAACTGAAGAGCTCGGGAGGAGATCATGTACTAACAATATATTGTTAGTACAGCTACATCCCCACTGTGCTTTATGTTCTGACAGGGGGACTCACCCCACCCCCCCCCCCATAACACACCAATCAGCTCTTCCAGCCATTGCCTGAGATCGCTGATCAGATGCTGATCGGCAGATCTTTTTCAATCATGCCCCTTTGACTGAAGCCGGATGTTCGGTCGGCTTCTATCGGACAGGCTGCCGTACACATGGGCAATGTTTGATTGTTGGATATGTGTCTCTTATTATAATTTTGAGCCTATCTATACTGTTGTATTTTTTGGAAGTGAGATCTTAGCACTACTACTACTACACATGTACTAATGATCTTTATAATGACATTTTTTGTATACCGTATATACTCGAGTATAAGCCGAGTTTTTTAGCACATTTTTTTGTGCTGAAAATGCCCCCCTCGGCTTATAGTCGAGTCACCTTTTTGCGCCTGATCTCCTGGAATTTGGGGACCCGGTACTTGGCACACATGTAGCCCCACTCTTCCTCTACAAGTGTGCAAAGTTTGTTGTCCGGGGGACCTACGGCCGGGGAGCAACGATTTTTCAAACCCGGGCACCCCTTCCATAGACTCCCATGTTAAACGGTCATTTCTCTGGTGACTTTGGGGACCCGGTACTGGCTGGTCGTAGGTCCCGTAGACCAGAAACTTGGCACACATGTAGCCCCATTTTTCCTTTACAAGTGTGCAAAGTTTGTTTTCTGGGGACCTATGGCCGGGGAGCACCAATTTTTCAAATCCGGGCACCCCTTCCATAGACTCCCATGTTAAACGTCAGTCTAGTCATGGGCACAGTGAGGCATGGGCACAGTGAGACATGGGCACAGTGAGGCATGCACATGGACACAGTGAGGCAAAGTGAGGCACAGTGAGGCATGCAGATGGACACCCTAGGCTTATACTCGAGTCAATAAGTTTTCCCATTTTTTTGTGGTAAAATTAGGTGCCTCGGCTTATTTTCGGGTCGGCTTATACTCTAGTATATACGGTAAATGTAATTTTATATATTTTTTCTACCAATAAAAACCCCTAGATTTTTACCTTATTTACCTATGTGCCGTTAAAAGTCCATCTTTTAGTTTAAATCAGTGTTCTGCCGTACACATGGGCCGAATGCTCCCGATACTCAGCCCGTGTGTATGGGGCTTAAGATAGTATTAAAGCCAGTGAGCCATCATGAGAGCCAGGAAACCAGATTTTTTTTTTATATTGGGATCAGCTCTTGCATTTCTTTCATGGCAGATTTACTCTACATTGGACATTACTTTAATTTTGATATATATTTGCAGATGATGTGGAAGCCTGCCTTTGACTTTCTCTATACCTGGGCAGCTCACTATGGAGAGAGCTACAGAGACGTTCTACAGGACCTGCATTGTGCATTGGACAAGATGAAATATCCCATCACCAGGCAGTGGAGGGAGCTGACGGGAGCTCTCATCTTTGTGAACTGTTTGGAGATATTCCGAATGACTTCATTTACCAAGTTAGAAGATGAATTGTGAATGCAGACATTTTAATGTTTATTTATCATGAGAGACTAATGGGCCTTTTTGGATTTATATGTACATTTATTGTCATGTACATGTGCAGTGAGACTGGCCATTTATGCAGTTACTTAGGTTTTTCTATATGCGTTCTGGCTAATTTGACTTTTCTGTATAATATCAGTGTCATTAGCAACATTCCAGCAGGCAGGTAACATAGCAACTCAAACAGTGTTCTAAAATTACAGAGCGACTAATGCGGCAACATACTTTTGCCTTTTGTATATAAATGCCAAGTACACAATGTTTTTTAGTGTCCTTTTGTCTAGTTTTATATTTATTTTTAGTTTCTAGAGAAAAGTGTTTTTAAATCATGTTTAACTTTTTATATGCTATGTGTCAGTATGTATAATGTATTACAAAAGTAAAAAAGTTGCAACATACCTGAATGATATTGATACTGTGATGTTACCATGTGCATTATTTTTTATGTTTAGCATTTACACTGTGATAATCCCTTGTAAATTAGTTGTTCTATTTATTAAAGCCAGTTATTGTTACAAAACTATAAGATTACTTGTGTACTTAACATGCAGCCCAGCTAGTAACACCTCAGTGACTTTAAATGTTCATCAAAAGGTCTGTGTCAGTAATAATACATATTGTACATGGGATTTTTTATTTTTATTTTTTATCTGAAAATAAGTATCAATACAGAAAGAAAGTAAATTGTAAATTAGAGGTGGGTTTGGTGTTGCTTCCCAAACTGCATTGTATTTTTATGTCACTCAGCTCTGACTTTAACACCAAGGCAGCACTGTGTTGGAATTTAGGTTGTGTTTGGACAATAGGCGTTTATCATTGACTGTATGTGTGTTTCTCCAGTTATATATGCATTTATTGTACCATTGATCCTGTTATCTGCAACGTGATCCAGATGAGTATTGGTCCTGATTGGCCAAATTTATTAGACTTGACTATTTTTTAGGGAGGAGCTTCAGCTTCAGGTCTGCCATGAGTCCAACCTGAACCCAGACTGTTTGCAGTTCCACGAACTGGCTATCTAAATGGCCAGATTTGGCTAGTTCACCCACCAGTCGGAATGATTCTCTGGTCGCTGCAGCTGGAAGCCATTCATTTAGTGTTTCATTATTATTACCTCCACTAAATTGCCTGTTCCTCCTTAGAATCCAAACTACACCCTAAGTCACTAGATACGGGTCTGTTGAAGGTCCTGCCAGTAACACACTTCCTGTCCTGGGGTAACAATGCTTACTCATCATGTTGTACCTATGGAGGAGAAGCATTGTTTCCCCAGGACAGGAAGTATAAGGACCATAGAGCACTTCCTGATTCATTTTACATATGGGGGAAAGGTGTACCTAGTGCATTTGACAATAAATATTTTCTTCCTTCTAAATGTCACTTTTTTAGGAGTAATTAGTACTCATGTGTGTATCTTCACATGCAGGTTTAAGGTATAACTAAAGGCACAACTTTTTCTTTAGTTTTGGATAGAGTGGAGAAGGATTAGAACTCCTGTCACTTTTTATTGCTGTCTGTGTCCCCATTAGGGAGAATTATCCTCTCTAATTGTCCTGTTTACCATTAGCATTAAAAGTGAAAGTATAGTAAAATTCCAAATTTTGGGCTGTCCCCAGAAAATAAATATAGGGGAAATCTTCCAATAAGGAGTTCTGATGGCCTGGAGCTCCTTAACCACTTAACGACCGCCCACCGCCGATTTACGTCGGCAGAATGGCACCGACAGGCAGAATCACGTAGATCTACGTGATCGCCTTTGTGCAGTTGGGGGGTCCATCCGGACCCCCCTTCACTGCAGTGAGCGGCCGTTAAGTGTTCGGGAGCGATCAGGCATGAGGGGCGGCCGCTCGATTCCGCCCCCCCTCGCGATCGCTCCCGGCCAATGAAAATGCTTCCTCCTGCCTGAAATGTAAACACAGGCTGGAGGAAGTGATGTCATCTCCCTCGCCGCGGTCTTTTCGTTCCCGGCGCCGAGCAGAGAAGAAGCAGGTTAGTGCACCAACAGTCCACTGACACGTAGGTACACATAGGCACACAAATCACCCCCCAGTCACCCCCAGATCACCCCCCAGGTCACCCCAAAGCCCCCAATCACAGTGTCACTGATTGCAGTGATCATTTATTTTACTGATCACTGCATTTAGTGTCATCTGTGATTGTAAAAAGTTGCAGGGCAGTTAGGATTAGGCCCCTTTAGGTCCAGGGTAGCCCCCTAACCCCCCCTAATAAAGGTTTAACCCCTTGATCACCCCCCAGGTAACCCTTTCACCCCCTAACTTCAGCGTCACTAAGCGATTGTTTTTCCGATCGCTGTATTCGTGTCGCTGGTGTTTTAGATAGGCAGTTATTTTTTTTTAGGTTCGCCGCAGGTTTTTATTAGTGTCAGGTACCCCCATATATTATTTTAACCCCCTGATTGCCCCTAGAGTTAACCCTTTCACCAGTGATCGCCGTATAAGCGTCACTGGTGTCACTGGTTAGCCAGTAAGTTATTTAGTTATTTAGGTTACCCGTCAGGTTTTTATATAGTGTCAGGTACCCCCATATTTAACCTAATAAAGGTTTTAACCCCCTGATTGCCCCTAGTTAACCCTTTCACCAGTGATCACCATATAAAGGTTACGGGTGACGCTGGTTGATTAGTTTGCTTTTTATAGCATCAGGGCACCCGCCGTATATAACCCAATAAAGGTTTAACCCCCTGATCGCCCGGCGGGTGAGATCAATTAGGTTTTAGCGCCAGAGAGGGTCTGCGTCGCCCCAGGCAGTGTTAGGTTAGTGCCAGTAACGCTAACACCCACGCGCAAAGCATACACCCCCCTTAGTGGTATAGTATCTGATCAGATCTATACTAGCATCCCCAGCGGTTTAGGGTTCCCAAAAATGCAGTGTTAGCGGGATCAGCCCAGATACCTGCTAGCGCCTGCGTTTAGCCCCTCCGCCCAGCCCAGCCCAGCCCAGCCCACCCAAGTGCAGTATCGATCGATCACTGTCACTTACCAAACACAACACACATAACTGCAGCGTTCACAGAGACAGGCCTGATCCCTGCGATCGCTAACAGTTTTTTTGTAGCGTTTGATATATTTGCTGACGACAGTCAGGTGCTTTTTTTCCTGTGAATCTTACTAGTGTACCCCTAAATTTAGAGCCCAAAATGGCAAGACGAAGGTACACTAGTAAAGAGGCCTACGAGATTCTGAGCATGACAGATAGTGAAGAGGAGGTCACGTATCTGTCAGATTCAGGCTCAGAATATCTTCCCGTAGAAGACAGTGACGTCAGCGGCCCCACGTCAGATAGCTCTGACGACGAAGTTGAGGTCCCTGCTAAGGTCAGGTGTACCCGATCCCGATCTTCTGAGGTTGTTGAGGAGCAAGAACCGCAGGTCTCTCGTATCATGGAGCAGAGTAGTACTAGCGCCGCTATTCCTTCTGGTGAACTGGCAAGCACCAGCGGCCTAGTACAGTCTGGACGTACATCCAGCACTGCAGTAACACTTGGTGACGTGGCGAGTCCCATAAGTGCAGTTCAAGCTGGCGAGGTGGCAAGCACAAGTAGTGTCCCGCTGCCACCAAGAAGACAAAGGCAGGCCCGTCGTGCCCATACTGCCCTTCCTGCAGAATTCGCCTATCCTGATTGGGTCCCCACCACTTCTGCAGAACCCGTACTTCCCCCATTCACTGCCCAACCCGGTATTCAGGTGGAAACAGCTGATTTTATTCCAATTGATTTTTATTCGCTGTTTTTCACGGAAGATCTCTATAGATCTATTGTGGACCAGAGTAATTTATATGCTGGTCAATTTATCGCCGCTAACCCCCAGTTGCCTAAAATTGCCAGAAATTGGAAACCAATTACGGTTTCCGAATTTAAGACCTTTCTGGGCCTTTCCCTCAACATGGGCACACATAAATTTCCGTCATTGCGTGCTTATTGGTCCACGCACCCAATTGACCACATGCCCGTGTTCTCTGCCTCCATGTCCAGGGCACGATACGAGCAGATTTTGCGGTTCATGCACTTCAACGACAATGAACTTTGTCGTCCACGTGGGGACCCTGAATACGACCGGCTCTATAAAATTCGGCCCCTCATAAACCACTTCAACGAACGTTTTGCAGCCTTGTTTACTCCCGATCAAGTTGTCTGCGTTGATGAGTCCCTGATTAAATTTTCTGCTCGCTTGTCTTTCAAGCAGTACCTTCCCAGCAAGCGTGCCAGATACGGGGTCAAGCTCTACAAGTTCTGTGACAGGGCAACAGGCTATGTAGTGAACTTTACGGTTTATGAGGGAAAAGATAGTCAGATTGAGTCGGTCAACTGCCCGGATTACATAGGGAGCGCTGGCAAGATAGTGTGGAACTTGGTGTCACCCTTATTCGGAAAGGGGTACCACTTGTATGTGGACAATTATTACACGAGCGTGCCACTGTTTAGTCACTTGTTTGATCATCAGATTGGAGCATGTGGCACCGTGCGACCTAATCGCCGGGGCTTTCCCCAGCGGCTTGTAGATGCCCGTCTTAGGCTGGGGGAGAGAGCCTGCTTGAAGTGTAATAACTTGCTCGCTATGAAGTGGAGGGACAATAAGAATGTTTTCCTTCTTACCTCCCTTCATGCAGACACGACAGTCCAAATTCGTACGGCGACTGGTGTTGTGGAGAAACCCCTCTGTGTCCACGAATATAACCAAAATATGGGAGGGGTGGACCTCAACGACCAGTTGATGGCGCCGTATCTAATTGACCGTAAGGCGAGACGCTGGTACAAAAAAGTGTCTCTATCATTATTCCAATTGGCTTTGCTGAACGCTCATGTGCTATACAGAGCTTCAGGCGGGACGTTATCTCTTCTAAAATTCCAGAATGAGATAGTCACAGAACTCCTGTATCCAGGCAGTTCTGCACCTCACCATCCCCTACCAAATGCAGTAAGCCGGCTGCATGAGAGGCATTATTCGTATGTCCTCCCGAGTACCCCTACCCAAAGCCACCCCCAAAAAAGATGTCGTGTCTGTAGCAAGCGCGGATTTAGGCATGACACCCGTAGTTTTTGTCCACTCTGTCCTGACAAGCCTGGTCTTTGCCAAGGTGAATGTTTTGAACGCTACCACTCAAAAGTGAAGTTTTAGCGTAGGGTACAGCATTTCACAGACAAGGACTCACTTACACAGGGTCTCCCAAGATGCCATTACATTTTGAGAGACCCGAACCATTACAGTTGTAAAGTTACAAAAAAAAGTGTAAAAAATAAAAAAAAAAAACGTAAAAAACAAAACACAAAAAAAATATAAAATAAAAAAACCAAAAATAGTTGTCGTTTTATTGTTCTCTCTCTCTCTATTTTCTCTCTATTGTTCTGCTCTTTTTTACTGTATTCTATTCTGCAATGTTTTATCATGCTTGCTTTTCAGGTATGTAATTTTTTGTTTTCAGGTGCGCCATTCAACTGCAGCGCGGAATTATTTATCTTGACAGCAACAGTGTTTGCTCCCACGATACATAAAGCCGTGACTCCAGTGCTGTAGGAGGTGATTTCACCACCACAGTTAAAAAAAAAGAGCATATATGCCGAAGCATGGGGGCAGCAGGGGCGGAGGAGCGATTTTCCTCCTAATGCCGCGTACATACGGTCGAAATTCCGACGGAGGCCTGCCCGTGGAAAATTCCGACCGTGTGTACGCGGCATAACTTTTTTGCGGGAGGATGCCCCCATGCTTCGGCATATATATATTTTAGGCACAGGTTGCGTTAAAACATTTTTTTATTTTTTACTAGGTTTTGTTTTGGTATTTGCTTTGCAGGTATGGCATGGTAAGGTCTTACTGTTGTACTGTAATGTTACTTTGTTTTAATGTTAACCACCATTTGCTTAGCAGGTACGCCATTCAGTTGCAGCGCGGATCTATTTATCTTGACAGCAACAGCGTTTGCTCCCACGATACATAAAGCCGTGACTCCAACGCTGTAGGAGGTGATTTCACCACCACAGTTAAAAAAAAGAGCATATATGCCGAAGCATGGGGGCAGCAGGGGCGGAGGAGCGATTTTGCTCCTAATGCCGCGTACATACGGTCAAAATTCCGACGGAGGCCTGCCCGTGGAAAATTCCGACCGTGTGTACGCGGCATAACTTTTTTGCGGGAGGATGCCCCCATGCTTCGGCATATATATATTTTAGGCACAGGTTGCGTTAAAACATTTTTTTATTTTTTACTAGGTTTTGTTTTGGTATTTGCTTTGCAGGTATGGCATGGTAAGGTCTTACTGTTGTACTGTAATGTTACTTTGTTTTA
The DNA here is from genome assembly GCA_029206835.1 of Rana muscosa. NCBI lineage: Eukaryota > Metazoa > Chordata > Amphibia > Anura > Ranidae > Rana > Rana muscosa. The sequence goes on along the minus strand of CM055122.1, from coordinate 189,254,777 downwards.
ATGTTAACCACCATTTGCTTAGCAGGTACGCCATTCAGTTGCAGCGCGGATCTATTTATCTTGACAGCAACAGCGTTTGCTCCCACGATACATAAAGCCGTGACTCCAACGCTGTAGGAGGTGATTTCACCACCACAGTTAAAAAAAAGAGCATATATGCCGAAGCATGGGGGCAGCAGGGGCGGAGGAGCGATTTTGCTCCTAATGCCGCGTATATACGGTCGAAATTCCAACGGAGGCTTGCCCGTGGAAAAGTCCGACCGTGTGTACGCGGCATAACCTTTTATGCCGCGTACATACGGTCGAAATTCCGACGAAGGCTTGACCGTGTGTACGCGGCATAACTTTTTTGCGGGAGGATGCCCCCATGCTTCGGCATATATGCCCATCATTAGAAGTGGGTGGATGAAGGGAGGTATTCTAATGGTGGGCATACCCACCAATCAATCTCTTTTTTTCGTTCAGCCAATAGGCTGTATGAAAAAAAAGATTACAATACATGTCCAACAAGGACCAGCAACGTACTGGTATGTTGCTGGACTTTGAATGTTTATACCAGAATGATGCCTGCGGGTTTAGGTATCATCTTGGTATCATTCTTTTCAGCCAGCAGCCGGCTTTCATGTAAAAGCAATTCTAGCAGATAATTAGCCTCTAGACTGCTTTTACAAGCAGTGGGAGGGAATGTCCCCCCCCGGATATAAAAAGCGCCATTGGGAAATTGGGAAAGCATTTTATCACACCGATCTTGGTGTGGTCAGATGCTTTGAGGGCAGAGGAAAGATCTAGGGTCTAACCGCCCAATTTTTTTCAAAAAAAGAGTACCTGTCACTACTTATTGCTATCATAGGGGATATTTACATTCCCTGAGATAACGATAAAAATGGTAAAAAAATAAAATATGGAAGGCACAGTTTAAAAATAAAATAAAAAAGCCAAATAAATAATAAAAAAAAAAAAAAAGCACCGCTGTCCCCCCCTGCTCTTGCGCAAAGGCGAATGCAAGCGTCGGTCTAGCGTCATATGTAAACAGCAATTGCATCATGCATGTGAGGTATCACCGCGAAGGTCAGATCGAGGGCAGTCATTTTAGCAGTAGACCTCCTCTGTAAATCTAACGTGGTAACCTCTAAAGGCTTTTAAATGCTTTTAAAAATGAATGTAGTTTGTCGCCGCTGCGCGTTTGTGCGCAATTTTAAAGCATGTCGTGTTTGGTATCCATGTACTCGGCCTATGATCATCTTTTTTATTTCATCAAACATTTGGGCAATATAGTGTTTTTTAGTGCATTAAAAATAAAAAAAGTGTGTTTTTCCCCCAAAAAATGCGTTTGAAAAATCGCTGCGCAAATACTGTGTGGGAAAAAAAAATGCAACAACCACTATTTTAATCTGTAGGGCCTTTGCTTTAAAAAAATATATAATGTTTGGGGGTTCAACATAATTTTCTTGCAAAAAAAATTTTTTTTTCATGTAAACAAAAAGTGTCAGAAAGGGCTTTGTCTTCAAGTGGTTAGAAGAGTGGATGATGTGTGACATAAGCTTCCTAATGTTGTGCATAAAATGCCAGGACAGTTCAAAACCCCCCCAAATGACCCCATTTTGTAAAGTAGACACCTCAAGCTATTTGCTGAGAGGCATGTTGAGCCCATTGAATATTTTTTTTTTTTGTCCCAAGTGATTGAATAATGACCAAAAAAAAAAAAAATGTACAAAAAGTTGTCACTAAATTATATATTGCTCAAACATGCCATGGGCATATGTGGAATTACACCCCAAAATACATTCTGTTGCTTCTCCTGAGTACGGGGATACCACATGTGTGGGACTTTTTGGGAGCCTAGTCGCGTACGGGACCCCAAAAACCAAGCACCGCCTTCAGGATTTCTATGGGTGTAAATTTTTGATTTCACTCCTCACTGCCTATCACAGTTTCGGAGGCCATGGAATGCCCAGATGGCACAAACCCCCCCAAATGACCCCATTTTGGAAAGTAGACACCCCAAGCTATTTGCTGAGAGGTATGTTGAGTATTTTGCAGATCTCGCTTTTTGTCACAAAGTTTTGAAAATGTAAAAAAAGAAAAAAAAAAGAAAAAAAAATGTCTTTCTTAATTTTCAAAAACAAATGAGAGCTGTAAAATACTCACCATGCCTCTCAGCAAATAGCTTGGGGTGTCTACTTTCCAAAATGGGGTAATTTGTGGGGGTTTTGGACTATTTTGACATTTTATGGCCTTCAAAACTGTGATAGGTAGTGAGGAGTGAAATCAAAAATTTATGCCCTTAGAAACCTTGAAGGCGGTGCTTGGTTTTTGGGGTCCCGTACGCGGCTAGGCTCCCAAAAAGTCCCACACATGTGGTATCCCCGTACTCAGGAGAAGCAGCAGAATGTATTTTGGGGTGTAATTTCACATATAACCATGGCATGTGTGAGCAATATATCATTTAGTGACAACTTTTTGTACATTTTTTTTTCTTTTTGTCATTATTCAATCATTTGGGACAAAAAAAAAAATTCAATGGGCTCAACATGCCTCTCAGCAAATAGCTTGGGGTGTCTACTTTCCAAAATGGGGTCATTTGGGGGGGTTTTGTGCCATCTTGGCATTTTATGGCCTTCAAAACTGTGATAGGTAGTGAGGAGCGAAATCAAAAATGTATGCCCTTAGAAACCTTGAAGGCGGTGCTTGGTTTTTGGGGTCCCGTACGCGGCTAGGCTCCCAAAAAGTCCCACACATGTGGTATCCCCGTACTCAGGAGAAGCAGCAGAATGTATTTTGGGGTGTAATTTCACATATGCCCATGGCATGTGTGAGCAATATATCATTTAGTGACAACTTTGTGCAAAAAAAAAAAAGTTTGTCATATTCCCGCAACCTGTGGCAAAATATAAAATATTCCATGGACTCAACATGCCTCTCAGCAAATAGCTTGGGGTGTCTACTTTCCAAAATGGGGTAATTTGGGGGGGTTTTGTGCTATTTTGGCATTTTTTGGCCTTCGAAACTGTGATAGGTAGTGAGGAGTGAAATCAAAAATTTACGCCCTTAGAAATCCTGAAGGCGGTGCTTGGTTTTTGGGGCCCTGTACGCGGCTAGGCTCCCAAAAAGTCCCACACATGTGGTATCCCCGTACTCAGGAAAAGCAGCAGAATGTATTTTGGGGTGCAATTCCACATATAACCATGGCATGTGTGAGCAATATATCATTTAGTGACAACTTTTTGTACATTTTTTTTTCTTTTTGTCATTATTCAATCATTTGGGACAAAAAAAAAATATTCAATGGGGTCAACATGCCTCTCAGCAAATAGCTTGGGGTGTCTACTTTCCAAAATGGGGTCATTTGGGGGGGTTTTGTGCCATCTTGGCATTTTATGGCCTTCAAAACTGTGATAGGTAGTGAGGAGTGAAATCAAAAATTTATGCCCTTAGAAACCTTGAAGGCGGTGCTTGGTTTTTGGGGTCCCGTACGCGGCTAGGCTCCCAAAAAGTCCCACACATGTGGTATCCCCGTACTCAGGAGAAGCAGCAGAATGTATTTTGGGGTGTAATTTCACATATGCCCATGGCATGTGTGAGCAATATATCATTTAGTGACAACTTTGTGCAAAAAAAAAAAAGTTTGTCATATTCCCGCAACTTGTGGCAAAATATAAAATATTCCATGGACTGAACATGCCTCTCAGTAAATAGCTTGGGGTGTCTACTTTCCAAAATGGGGTCATTTGGGGGGGTTTTGTGCTATTTTGGCATTTTATGGCCTTCAAAACTGTGATAGGTAGTGAGGAGTGAAATCAAAAATTTGCGCCCTTAGAAATCCTGAAGGCGGTGCTTGGTTTCCGGGGTCCCGTACGTGGCTAGGCTCCTAAAAAGTCCCACACATGTGGTATCCCCGTACTCAGGAGAAGCAGCAGAATGTATTTTGGGGTGCAATTCCACATATAACCATGGCATGTGTGAGCAATATATCATTTAGTGACAACTTTTTGTAATTTTTTTTTTTTTTTTGTCATTATTCAATCACTTGGGACAAAAAAAAAATATTCAATGGGCTCAACATGCCTCTAAGCAATTTCCTTGGGGTGTCTACTTTCCAAAATGGGGTCATTTGGGGGGGTTTTGTACTGCCCTGCCATTTTAGCACCTCAAGAAATGAGATAGGCAGTCATAAATTTAAAGCTGTGTAAATTTCAGAAAATGTACCCTAGTTTGTAAACGCTATAACTTTTGCGCAAACCAATAAATATACGCTTATTGACATTTTTTTTACTAAAGACATGTGGCTGAATACATTTTGGCCTAAATGTATGACTAAAATTGAGTTTATTTGATTTTTCTTATAACAAAAAGTAGAAAATATCATTTTTTTTCAAAATTTTCGGTCTTTTTCTGTTTATATCGCAAAAAATAAAAATAAAAATAAAAATCGCAGAGGCAATCAAATACCATTAAAAGAAAGCTCTATTTGTGGGAAGAAAAGGACGCAAATTTCATTTGGGTACAACATTGCATGTCCGCACAATTTACAGTTAAAGCAGCGCAGTGCCGAATCCCAAAAACAGGCCTGGTCCTAATGGCCCGAAATGGTCCGGGGCTTAAGTGGTTAAAGCGGAGCTCCGCGGAAAAAAAAAATATTAAAAGCCAGCAGCTACAAATACTGCAATCGCTCTTCACTCTGCTGCCCCCAACACCATCCTCGGTGAGGGAACCAGGAAGTGAAGCCTTGCGGCTTCACTGCCTGGTTCCCTACGGCGCATGCGCAAATCACACTGCGCCGTTCTGACTGGTCCTCCTGTGTTCTGGGAGCCTAGTGTCTCCCAGAACACTACGGTTATTCTGCGGGAAGTGACGTGCTTCCCGCAGATTTCCCGCAGAGAGGACTCCCGGAAGTGGGTGCAAATACCTGTCTTAGACAGGTATCTGCCCCCCCTCCCCCCTGAAAGGTGTCAATTGTGACACCGGAGCGGAGGAGGGTTCAGATAAGCGGAAGTTCCACTTTAGGGAGGAGCTCCCCTTTAGGGGTTTACTTAGTTTGCAGGTATTTCCATTCACTTCCTGTTTGGGACAGGAAGTGAAGGTAAATCTCCCCAATGGGGCACAGATGGAAAAAAAAACTGACAGGGGTTAGGCTTCCCTACTCTATAAAAAAAATGAGAAAAAAAATGCCTGTAGTTCTACTTTAAGGCATGCCCCAAGCGCTGGAGATAGACCATTGCTCTCACACATCTTATAGATCTCTTGAATTTGTTATGAGTTCACATTTGCAGATGTCATGTGCAAACTACAGCTGTATTCTAAAATGATAAAAACAATTCACATAATTCTTTAGGTTTTAAATATATATATATATATATATATATATATATATATATATATATATATATATATTAGGAGTGTTAATATAGCACAAGAGTTCCAAAGGTTACCTAAATATAGAACACAGTAGCATTGACTGCAAAGTTTCAGTAAGCAGATGAAGAAGTTAATGGACATGACTTATTGCTGTAAAATTGAATCCTATTGTGGCTACAGCATTCAGGTAGTGTCTGCAGACCGTTCAAGAAATTGTATATTGAAAGTAAATAGAAGTCTATTTTTCTTGGGATAGAATTTGAACGGATTGTAAATAAGGATATCTATCTGTGTTATTCAGCCCAAAGAAGAATTGTGTGGTTAATGTAGCACAAAGCCATATATTGGAGCTCCAGATTAAATCAAACCGACCATGTGTACAGCATTCATTGTGTGATACCCGCAAGTTTAAATAGTTTTAAGGTGAACAGTTTTGGCGTACATCCATATACAAATATTTGATATGTTAGTGCAAAAGAGCCTTTAAATCAAAAGGCCCCGTTATGCCAAAATGTGTTGTCTTGCCTATACCATTTAATCAAATTCTTATTTTCATTCCTCTAATGCATGTTCTAATAGTGACAGAATAATAAGTGGTTGCTATGAGCAGCACAGAGTGGCCTTCTTTCAGGCAGGTATAAGTGAGGCTGTGTGTATTTATAACTGATGGTGCAGAACCAAAAACATACTTAGACCCAAGAACAAATATTTTATATATTGCAGTTTGTCAGTCCTTAGATGTGGTGGCTGCATTAGATTCCTTTTTCAGGCTTTTCCCCTTTTATTTTCATCTGATGATCCTGCCAGTAGAACACTTTTTGTCCTAGGGTGACAACACTACCTCACCATGCTGTACCCATAGAGGAATAGCATTGTTACCTTATTACCTAAGGACAAGAAATGTGTTAGGACCAAACAACACCTTCCTCTCTCCTTATCCCTAATACATAGGAGCAGTGGCGAACCTAGTATATTTGATACCCTGATATCCTGGGTGGTGATTTTTAATCATACAGTGTATATATATATATATATATATATATATATATGTATATATATATATATATATATATATATATATATATATATATATATATATAGTATATAAATCATGATAGCAAAATAAAATAAAATGTAAAGTGGTTATAAAGCCTGGACATTTTTTACCTTATTGTATTATTGCATTCCCTGGTTTAAGGTACAAAAATGTCCCCCGTGTTTGTATTGCCCCCTCACCCCTATTTATACTTCTATATATCAATCCAGTGTTGTGCCTGTCTGCAGCAGCTCTCTCCACTCTCTCTGTTTACAGAGGCAGGAGCCATTGGCTCCTGCTGGTCTCAATCAAATCCTGTTAGCAGGGAGCAGGAGGTGGGGCTGAGTCATGATTTGTGTGTTAATAAATGGACAAATATATAAATGAGGGAAAGGGAAGCACTCACAATGCCACATCCGTTGGATAACTTGAAAAAGCGTGAAAAGATAACTCAGAAGTAGAGATACCCGGGGGTCGGACTTTGAAGGCAAAGACACATGGGATAAACAAAAGATTATTTATTTATAAAAGACAAAGGACAGTAACTACAATGAGAAAATAATTAATTAATTAAAACACTGTATACGAGATGGTTTGGACAGATGTGGTCCCTGTGTGCGTCTACGCGTTTCGCCGCAAGGCTTCTTCAGGACGAACAGAGATAGTAGGAGAACACGCCTAACTATCTGCAATACAATATATTTCATGAAAAGACATATGTATACATATTCAAAAAGAACAACATATAGAAAACGTAAAAAGAAGAATTTCATCTAAAATATGCTCAACAGACAGATGGTCATAGCAAGTAAGACTCTCATAAATACCTTGGGAGCAGGAGGGTATAATGTATATTATCCCTTGATCAAAAAAGTACTTATATATAGTATTGTTATAAGCAAGCCCAGAAATGTTGTAGTGGGCACGGGAACAATTCACATCTGCAGATAAAAATAATGGTAGATAGCCTTGAGAAAATATATATATATATATATACATACATATATATATATATATATATATATATATATATATATATATATATATACATACACATACACATATATATATAGAGGAATAACAGATATGGTTCATAAAGCTAGGATCGCATCTAAATTCGGTTAGATATAATAGCATAAACAGCAAGTACCTTGCACAAAGAGGATAACATTTCAGGTGCTTCTTAGAGCAAAAAGGCAGCTAGAGACGAGGACCTCAAGACTCAGTATACCAGCTGAAATAGCAGCTGAAACATGAAAAAACTAGATCAATAGATGAACAACTATCCATTAGATGCTGTATGCAAGGATATGTAGGGAATACTTACTCTGTATGCAGAAAAGAACTGCATGGGGACATCAGTGAGCAGAGTTAATGCTAACAAAGTAATGCAGCCAAGCATGGAGAACAGGTAAATCCCTTAGATACAGCCAGGATTATGGGCAGAAAACAGACCAAGTCGTCTAGAAAGATAGAAATAGATATATGCTGTGACTGAAGACAGTACTCAGTCAGAAATTTGTATAAGGGAATGGCTGCAAAATGCTAAATGTGTACTTACAGTAGCCGCAAATGATATACCATATAGATGTCCATGGAGACAGCAGGATGCTGTACACATCCCCTGGGGCAAAAAACGCCATTTAAATAGCCTCCACAAGCCCGCGAAAGTAAAATCGCAGCGCCAGATGACGACGTCATAGGCAAGCGCCATAGATCCGTCTATGGGTGATGTACCAGAAAGAAAAAAAAGAAAATCGGATCGCCATTTTTCTTTCTGGTACATCACCCATAGACAGATTTATGGCGCTTGCCTATTACATCGTCATCTGGCGCCGCGATTTTACTTTTGCGGGCTTGTGGAGGCTATTTAAATGGCGTTTTTTGCCCCAGGGGATGTGTACAGCATCCTGCTGTCTCCGGGGACATCTATATGGTATATCATTTGCGGCTACTGTAAGTACACATTTAGCATTTTGCAGCCATTCCCTTATACAAATTTCTGACTGAGTACTGTCTTCAGTCACAGCATATATCTATTTCTATCTTTCTAGACGACTTGGTCTGTTTTCTGCCCATAATCCTGGCTGTATCTAAGGGATTTACCTGTTCTCCATGCTTGGCTGCATTACTTTGTTAGCATTAACTCTGCTCACTGATGTCCCCATGCAGTTCTTTTCTGCATACAGAGTAAGTATTCCCTACATATCCTTGCATACAGCATCTAATGGATAGTTGTTCATCTATTGATCTAGTTTTTTCATGTTTCAGCTGCTATTTCAGCTGGTATACTGAGTCTTGAGGACTCCTCGTCTCTAGCTGCCTTTTTGCTCTAAGAAGCACCTGAAATTTTATCCTCTTTGTGCAAGGTACTTGCTGTTTATGCTATTATATCTAACCGAATTTAGATGCGATCCTAGCTTTATGAACCATATCTGTTATTCCTCTATATATATATGTGTATGTGTATGTATATATATATATATATATATATATATATATATATATATGTATGTATATATATATATATTTTTTTTCTCAAGGCTATCTACCATTATTTTTATCTGCAGATGTGAATTGTTCCCGCGCCCACTACAACGTTTCTGGGCTTGCTTATAACAATACTATATATAAGTACTTTTTTGATCAAGGGATAATATACATTATACCCTCCTGCTCCCAAGGTATTTATGAGAGTCTTACTTGCTATGACCATCTGTCTGTTGAGCATATTTTAGATGAAATTCTTCTTTTTACGTTTTCTATATGTTGTTCTTTTTGAATATGTATACATATGTCTTTTCATGAAATATATTGTATTGCAGATAGTAAGGCGTGTTCTCCTACTATCTCTGTTCGTCCTGAAGAAGCCTCGCGGGGACCACATCTGTCCAAACCATCTCGTATACAGTGTTTTAATTAATTAATTTTTTTCTCATTGTAGTTACTGTCCTTTGTCTTTTATAAATAAATAATCTTTTGTTTATCCCATGTGTCTTTGCCTTCAAAGTCCGACCCCCAGGTATCTCTACTTCTGAGTTATCTTTTCACGCTTTTTCAAATAAATGGACAAAGTATGGCTCAGGATTGAGCCCACTTGTCTGTCCCCATCGCAAGAGGTTTGCTATGAGCGCAGACACAGAAGAAGTGGAGCAGACAGAGCCAGAGGTGGACCCTCTGGGCAAAATCATTGCAAAGAGCAGGTTAGTATAACATGTTTGTTATTTTAATAAAACAAAAAAAAATATATCTTTACAAATGCTTTAAGGGTGTGATAGCTGTGCACTGCCTCCAACATGGAGATGAGAGTGGCCTGGTTTGACAGTGAGAGGTCTGCAGGGGATTATAGTAATATGGTCCTCCTAACAGCAATGACTTGACAATACATAGGAACAATATGGCAATCCTGGAATGACATGGGCTACAAATGAGCATTCTTATACAATACGTGGGTGACACATGGGCAATTTGTTATAGTTTATGGGCAAAAAACAGGCAATTGTAAAAAAAAAAAAAGAAGAAGAAGAATGTGGGCAGCAACAGGGCAATTGTGACAACATGTGGATAGCAACCAAACAACTGTCACAACAATACATGGGCAAGGATAGAGAAATGATGACAATATGTAGGCAGAATCAGACAATTCATACAATAATAAACTGCAAATGATGAAACATGTAGCTCCATAAAGGACAAGCAAAAAGTGTGTGTGTATGCAGGCATGTTTATACATACATATACCTACATACACTCATACATGTTTTTACATGTCCCAGCGTAATCCATAGTGTCTATTGTACTTTAGAACTTTATCAGATTGAACCCACTACAGATAACACTGTCCAGAACCAGTAAATTGGCAAGCTGCCTGCCATCTCTATTCAGACCTCTTTCAGCTTTGCACCAAGAAGTTTGCACGCCTGCTGAGAGCACTCCACTTCAGTCAAGAGCAGCACTTTGCAGAAAGAAATCTGTCATTACTGACCTCCTCTGTATGCTCTGCCTTAGACAAGTCAGCGTTGACTGGGAACATGCCATTATACTCAACTGCTGACCCAGTTTACCCCTAAATTTTCACAGCACCCTACAGCTGGATTTACCTGGGGCTCACAGCAGACATCACTCTGCCCTAGGTGCTCCAATATATAAGGGGGAGGTGTTCTGTAGTTCACAGAGAGAGCTGGGAAAAATGCTAACAAATAACAGTCAGCACAAGCAGAGAGCACAGGAAATGATCAACTAGCACGATTTGCATCATGATCAACAGGTATGTTATTGTGCTTATTGAAAAGATATAACACTTCCAATGGTGTATTTATCAGACCAAAAGGGAGCAAATAAGAGAAGTTCAATGATAGGGTTTATTGAGCATACACTTTAAAAAGGAGCCTGCAGCTGGTCATACCGAGTAATGCTCTGTCAAATATAACTCTATTACCAGAGAGACACATGCTGTAAATCTCAGCGGCAAGAATCTGTGGATTCCTGTGGCTAGTATTGTCAGATGAGTGTGGATAGCTTTGGGCGCCGACAGCCTGTTTTTGCATCATATGGGCTCAGCAGCTATTTGTGACTGTTCGCACAGCCAGCCAATACCTATGATGATCGTGACTCGACACACACTGGGGTTAATTTACTAAAACTGGAGTGTGCAAAATCTGGTGCAGTTGTACATGGTAGCCAATCAGCTTCTAACTTTAGCTTGTTCAATTAAGCTTTGACAAAAATTCTGAAAGCTGATGAGTTTCTATGAACAGCTGCAACAGATTTTGCACTCCAGTTTTAGTAAATCCACTTCACCGTGTGTGCATCCAGCCATGATCAACACAGGTTAATGCTGCCTGTGCAAACAATCTCGAATAGCTGTGGCCGCTGACAGCCCTTGATTGCATTGTACTGGCTCAGCCACAGCTATCTGCACACATCTGTCAATCCCAGCTGCAGGTATTTGTAGATTCTTGCTGCTGGGATTCACAGCTTGAGTAAATGCCTATGCTAATGTACTCCTACAACCCTCACACAGTACCAGCTATCTTGAAGACTGACATAGACTAAGGCTAGCTATTGATTATTCTCATAATCTTTTGATGAGTCAAGGACTGATATGTTTTTTTTAAGGCTCCATTCATTATCACTTCCTCCAGCTTTAAAGATCAATCTATGTGACTCTCCATGTTGTGTTCAAGGATTAAAATTTCAAGGATGGGTTACTTTCACCTGCCTTCATTTCCCTATTCTTTCATCTAACGAATTGAATATGTTGTAGTTCCAATGAATATGTAATAGATATTAAAGGGCCCCTCCACCTTAAAATATAATTATATCTTTATATCTTGGAGACTCCAGTGGAAAGAAAATATTCAATATTGTAAGGGAGGCTTCCTGCCCCAAAAGGACTTTTCATTTAAGTTATATTTAAAAAATGCAGAAAGAACATGGATACCATTGGGTTGATTTTCTAATGGCAAATAGGCTGTCCATTTTGCAAGAGGATTTTCCCCTAGCTTAGTGAATGTGGTGACAATTCACTTTGCAAAGAATACCCAATTACACTCAAGGAAAATAATAAATAAATAAATAACTAAAAACATGCATTTTTGCTTGCACATGATTGAATGATGGAAGCCAACAGTGTTTCACCTCATTCACTAAGCTAAGGGTAAACTGCCTGGCAAAGTGCAATTTCCTTTGTAACGCGAACAGCCTATTTAGTCAAGTCAGCCTATATAGTTAGGTCAGTAGAGTGTCCTAGCTATACAACAGGGTTTTTTTTTTTTTATAGCACATCCTGACTGCTAGTAAAACAAAGTGAACCAGTCTTACATAGGACATAAAATCATGTCTTTACTCTTCACCTCTTAATTCCTGTGGACAATAAACATCAATTATTTGACTTCAGTCAATATGATGTTGTTCCAAATAAATAGCTACTGTATAATGAATGTATTACTTGAAGCAATTTCTGCACAATGCTTTTCCTATTGTATATCAAATCAATGCTGTGTGACTAATCACAGAAAATAGGGGTCATAACACTATTTACTTTGTAATTGCCATGTATCTGGTGGCACATTTGATATACAAATGTCACCTTGTAGGCTTATTCAAAAAAAGACATGCAAAGAGCAATAAATGTATACAGGGTACATTAACCCCAACCCAAAAAATAATTTATCACTGCAATGAGAAAACTGAAATCAGATTGGTTCAATGTGTTACTATGCTTTGACTGTTATTATTTGCTCTTCACACTTCTTTACAAAAGACATCTGTTTTCTGTATAATTATTTCTTTACAATAAATGTTATTTATGTTCGGTTTATCCCATCAATGTAGTAATACATAGCTGCCTTAATATGTTTTACACATTTCCTGTACATATTTCTATATAATTATGTTATTTAAAACCATATATTATATTATGTTATATATTTTCTATTTATATCAAGGCTGTACATTTGTTTTTAACCATCAAAAAGCTAACAAGCTTTTATAGACCAGGAAATTCTACTTGGTTAATATTCAGTATATAAATATTGTGGATGGGTGGCTCTGACACACCTAGTTGTTCTTCTCGAACTGCAAATTCCTAGGGGTGAGGTCGGCTTGTGTTAACATGTCAATGACAATTTTAGTCTTTGATCTATTTTACATGACAGTGTATAATTTTTAAAGGTTTCTCTATAAATACTCACATTCTAAATAAATACGATTACAATTATATATATATTTTTAGCTATAATTATTAATGGTAACCTCTATTTGTGTTTGTATCTTTGATTACAATGTTTAAATAGGTAGTGAAAAATATATTATTTATTTAAAGAGGACCTGTAGTGTAAAGGTGTAGAAAAAAATGAAGCAATAAACCGCGCTAGCTTTTAAACAAATAAACAGCGGCACCTGTGATATGTGATAACATATAAAATGTACAAAGATAAAAAGGAAGAACAAGTGCGCTAATGTGAATTGACTAAATAGTGAAAGTCAGTAAAAAACAGATCCACACATAATAATGAAAAAAATATCATGTGAAGTCCAATGGTGATACAAATCCACACATAATAATGAAAAAATATAAAGTCCAATGGTGATACCATAAATTAGGTCTGAAACATATCAAAATAAAAAGTCCATTCAAATATCAAAAAAAATAAATGAAGAATGGAAGGAAGCCGTGAAGAGGTGAACCGCATCAGATTGAAATTCGGTGCATGCACACCCGTGTCCACCACCAACAATGCAACCTGCTTACCAGAGGTAAGAAACAATTGAGCCCATCCGCAATCCCAGGGGAAAATCCAGAGAAATCCAAGCGTTACTTGATGTTCAGTGGTTGCGTCAAAGATTTCCCAAAAGGAGATCGTTTCGTGTTCCCCATGACGACGTGTAGGAACACGAAACGTACGTCGGGAAGGTGTGCGTGCTGAAGCCATCATCACGGGACAGGTACGGTGGACCGGCCGGTTGTTATGCTTTTTTAATCTCATATTGTGTAAGTGTTTTTATACCCCTTTTTATTAATAAATCTATACATTGGGTAATGCACTATCGAGTCTCCTCTCTCCTTTTGGGAAATCTTTGACGCAACCACTGAACATCAAGTAACGCTTGGATTTCTCTGGATTTTCCCCTGGGATTGCGGATGGGCTCAATTGTTTCTTACCTCTGGTAAGCAGGTTGCATTGTTGGTGGTGGACACGGGTGTGCATGCACCGAATTTCAATCTGATGCGGTTCACCTCTTCACGGCTTCCTTCCATTCTTCATTTATTGTTTTTGATATTTGAATGGACTTTTTATTTTGATATGTTTCAGACCTAATTTATGGTATCACTATTGGACTTTATATTTTTTCATTATTATGTGTGGATTTGTATCACCATTGGACTTCACATGATATTTTTTTCATTATTATGTGTGGATCTGTTTTTTACTGACTTTCACTATTTAGTCAATTCACATTAGCGCACTTGTTCTTCCTTTTTATCTTTGTAGTGTAAAGGTGTAGCCAGCAGCTGCCAAACAAGCTGTTGATTAATCTGTGCTTTCAACTCACACTCAAATAAATACCATTGATGGTCCAGTTCACTACTGGTTTGTTCACTTGGTTGCCAGTTAAGCCCTGAAGGGGGCACGTAGACCCCCAAAACGTGTTGTCTATTTCTTGATCTGCACCCCTGACCTTTAATGGAATAAAATTGTATCTGGACCTCTTAGCCGCGGTGTGGCGCTTACAATTTAACACTTCCTACATTACATATACCTGGTTGGAGGCCAACTTGACGAGATGGCTTCCCTTGCGGCTGAGCGCTGAGTACCCCTAAGGTGAGAACAGGGAGTGCAAAGCCCAAAGAAGCATGGTGCATTTTAGGTAGCTGTGCTGGTGGTTGCTGGCAGCAGAGTCCACTGGATAGTTGTCAGCTGGACTGTCAGGACTGATGGCAGGACCTCTGTTGCCCTTGGAGATGCAGCAGGACCAAGGCAGTGGCCACAAGCAAGACAGCACCCAAGGTGGTGGCATGGTCAGACTGGCAAGACCAGACTAAGGAAGCGTAGTCAGGATGGAAGCCAAAGTCATACACAGAGAGGCAAGCCAGAGAGTGGGCAGGAGCGTGGTGAGGAACAATAGCCAAGGTCATACACTGGAATCCAAGGGAGCAGGCAGAAGAGTAATCAGGTGACAGACCAGAGTCATGCACAGTTTGATAGGAGAGGCAATTGAGCAAGAGTCAAACCAGGAATTAGGCAGCAGGAAGGTCCAGACAATCCAGGTCAGTAACAGGAGGTTCAAGGAATACAGGATACAAGGAGCACTTGTAGCTCAAGATCATCCAGGAAAATCTGAGTGCAGCCACTGTCCTTATATAGGGCATTTGGCGCCAATCCTGGCACATTTCTGTGCAAACAGCATGGCCATGTATAGTATTGGCAACTATGCCAGGTCTTTTCCTCAGCACTAGAGTTGGGCCGAACAGCGAATACCCCCTGATTCAATTCACACCAGAACTCACGAACATGGTAAATGTTCGGACCCAAGCCACAAATCCTATTAAAGTCTTCAAACGTCAAAAGTCCCCATTTTGAAAGCTTATATGCAAGTATAGGCCATAAAAAGTGTATGAGGGCCCGAGTACTGCCCTGGGGCATATGTATCAATGCAAAAAAAAATGTTTTTTAATATCATTTTTAAAGGGGCAGTGATTTAACAATGTTTAACCACTTCCCGCCCACCATATAGCAAAATGACGGCCTGAAAGTGGTTCTGTTATCCTGACTGGGCGTCATATGATGTCCAGCAGGATAAGCCGCGATGGCGCTCCCCTATTGGTGCACGCAGCACGGCGATTGGTGGTGTGGTGTGTCAGTCTGACACACCGCATCTCCAATCGAGGTAAAAAGCCTCTGTCGGAGGCTCTTTACCACATGATCAGATGTGTCCAAACACAGCTGATCACAGTGTAAACAGGAAAAGCTGTGTATCGACTATTCCTCCACTCGCAGACCCCCCTCCTGACAGGGGGGTCTGCATGGATTGATTATCAGTGCAGCCCCCCTGAGGATGCCCACCCAGGACCACCAGGGATGCCCACCGATGGTCACCAGGGGTGCCCACTAGAACCCACCAGGGCAATCATTGCTTATTAGGGATGAGTGCCCATCAGTGATGCCTGCCAGAGACTCTGATCAGTGCTGCATATCAGTGCCATCTATCAGTGCCCATCAGTGCTTCCTATACGTGCCCTCCAGTGCCACCTATCAGTGCCCATTAGTGCCGCCTATGAGTGCCCATCAGTGCCACCTATGAGTGCCCATCAGTGCCGCCTATGAGTGCCCATCAGTGCCGCCTATGAGTGCAGCCTCATCAGTGCCAATCGGTACTGCCTTATCAGTGCCTGTCAGTCCAGCCTCATCAGTGCCCATCAGTGAAGGAGAAAACATACTTATTTACAAAGCTTTATAACAGAAACAAATAAAACATTTTTCAAAATTTTCGGTCTTTTTTTATTTGTAGCACAAAACATAAAAACCCCAAAGGTGATCAAATACCACCAAAAGAAAACTCTATTTGTGGGGGAAAAAAAATAAAAAAGTAATTTGGGTACAGCGTCGCATGACCACGCAATTGTCACTCAAAATGTGATAGCGCTGAAAGCTGAAAGTTGGTCTGAGCAGGAAGGTGTATAAGTGCCCTGTATTGAAGTGGTTAAAATGAAGCAAAAAAATAGAAACATTCCTATAAATATAGTGCCTGGGGACCCTCCTTAGTTTGCCTGTAAAGTGGCACATCTGTTCCGTGTATAGAACCTGCTGAAACAAAACTGACTAATATAAAGAAAATAAATGACTCATAAATTGATTTTCCCAGCTGCAAGCCATTGTCAGCAATACAAAAATGTTAAAAAAAACAGTGTGGGGGTCCCCCCAATCCCTACCAGGCCATTTGGGTCTAAAATGGATTTTAATGGGAACAACACACCAAAATAAAAATAAAACGTTTGGGGTCCCCCAAAATCGATACCAGACCCTTATCCGAGCATGCAGCCCGGCAGGCCAGGAAAGGGGGGAGGAGTGAGCACCCCCTCCTGAACCATACCAGGCCACATGCCCTCAATACGGGGGGTGCTTTGAGGTGGGGCCCCCCACCCCAAAGCACCTTATTCCCATGTTGATGGGGACAAGGGTCTCTTTCCCACAATCCTGGCCTGTGGTTGTAGGGATCTGCGGGCAGGGCAGGGCAGGGCAGGGGGCTTGTCAGAATCTGGAAGCTGACAGCGTGAGGAAAAAAGAAATGGCATGGTCAGACTGGCAGGACCAGACTTAGGAAGCGTAGTCAGGATGGAAGCCAAAGTCACACACAGAGGAAAGCCAGATAGTGGGCAAGAGCGTGGTCAGGAACAATAGCCAAGGTCATACACAGGAATCCAAGGGAGCAGGCAGAATAGTAATCATGTGACAGGCCAGAGTCGTACACAGTTTGATAGGATAGGCAAAGCCCTTAAATTGAGCAAGGGTCAAACTAGGAGCAGGAAGGTCCAGAGACAATCCGGGCCGGTAACAGGAGGTTCAAGGAATACAGGATACAAGGAGCAAGGAGTACTTGTAGCTCAAGATCATCCAGGAAACTCTGAGTGCAGCCACTGTCCTTATATAGGGCATTTGGCACCAACCCTGGCACATTTCTGTGTAAACGGCATGGCCATGTATAGTATTGGCAACTATGTCAGGTCTTTTCTTCAGCACTAGAGTTAGGCCGAACAGCGAACATCCCCCGATTCAATTCGCACCAGAACTCCCGAACATGGTAAAAGTTCGGATCCGAGCCATGAACCCTATTAAAGGCTTGAAACGTCAAAAGTCCACATTTTGAAAGTTTATATGCACGTTATAGGCCATAAAAAGTGTATGGGTCCCCGGGTACTGCCCTGGGGGACATGTATCAATGCACACAGCGTGACGATTGGTGGTGTGCTGTGTCAGTCTGACTCACCACATTTCCGATCGAGGTAAAAAGCCTCAGACGGAGGCTCTTTACAATGTGATCAGATGTGTCCAATCACAGCTGGTCACAGTGTAAACAGGAAAAGCCGTGTATCGGCTATTCCTCCACTCGCGCTGACAGATGCAAGTAGAGGAGAGCTGATCGGCTGCTCTCCTGACAGGGGGGGTCTGCACTGATTGATTATCAGTGCAGCCCCCCCAAGGAGGCCCACCCAGGACCACCAGGGGTGCCCACCCATGGCCACCAGGTAAGCCCACAATCATTGCCCATTAGGGATGAGTGCCCATCAGTGATACCTGCCAGTGCCTCTGATCAGTGCTTCATATCAGTGCCATCTATCAGTGCCGCCTATTCGTGCCCTCCAGTGCTGCAAACTATCAGTGCTGTATATCAGTGCCCATCAGTGCTGTTTATCAGTGCCCATCAGTGCTGCATATAAGCGCCACCTCATCAGTACCACTCAGTACTTACACTTCAATGGGACGCAATACCGAATGCGGCCAAAGGTGGGGGGCGCCAGGGAGCGCCGAAAACGTCCGAAAAGGCCCGAGGACACTTTGGCTTGTTTCCTGCTCCTCCGTACCGCAGGCCAAATTAGGTACTGCAGGCCAATGTTCGGCTTTTCTCGGCTCCTGCGCCCCCGTACCTCAGGCCAAATGAGGTACTGCAGGCCTATTTAGCTTGAATTCTGCACGTCTTGCGAGTCAACACTCGCAAACCAAGTCAGAATTAAAAAAAAAAGTTGCTCGCAAATCAAAACGCTCTCAAACCAAGTTACTCTTAAACCAAGGTTCCACTGTATATGAATTTGCCCCACCATAAAATCTCAGATAACACAGATTATGACAGTAGGATAGCCAAGGCCTGTTCTTTTTTTTATTCCCCCCTGGCCAAAATCATCTTTTCTACTGACTCTGCCTTTGTTGAAAGCCCTCTTAGACAGGAGCCCTCTTAGACTTGTTTAACCACTTAACGACCGCCCACTGTAAATATACGTCGTCAGAATGGCACCGACAGGCAGAATCACGTACATATACGTGATTGCCTTTGTATAGTTGGGGGGTCCGATCGGACCCCCCTTCTTTACAGTGGGTGGTCGTTTTACCTTCGGGAGCGATCCGGCATGAGGGGACGGCCGTTCGATTGCGGCCACCCTCTCTTGATCGCTCCCGGCGAATGAGAGAGCTTCCCCTGCCTGCCAGGCAGGAGGAAGTGATGTCATCTCTCCTGCGGCGCTCACATATACCGAGCGCCGTACAGGAGAAGATGCAGGTTAGTGCACACAACACTACACTGACACCAGGACACATAGGCACATAAATCGCCCCCCCCAGGCCCCCCCAGACACCCCCAGATCACCCCCCAGATCACCCCCCAGCCCCCAGTCACAGTGTCACTGATTGCAGTGACCATTTATTTAGTGATCACTGCAATCAGTGACATTTGTGACTGTAAAAGTGTCACTACATTTAGTTTTAGGTCCAGTGTAGCCCCCTAACCCCCCCTAATAAAGGTTTAACCCCCTGATCACCCCCCAGATAACCCTTTCACCCCCTAGCACCGCCGTCGCTAAGCAATCATTTTTCTGATCGATGTCTTAGCGTCGGTGATGCTGATCGGTAGCCAGTAATTTTTTTTAGGTTCGCCGCAGGTTTTTATAGCGTCGGGTACCCCCATATATTACCTAATAAAGGTTTAACCCCCTTGATCGCCCCCCAGGTAACCCTTTCACCCCCTATCACCACTGTCACTAAGCGATAATTTTTCTGATCGATGTCTTAGCGTCGGCGATGCTGATCGGTAGCCAGTAATTTTTTTTAGGTTCGCCGCAGATTTTTATAGCGTCGGTACCTCCATATATTACCTAATAAAGGTTTAACCCCCTTGATCACCCCCCAGGTAACCCTTTCACCCCCTAGCACCGCCGTCGCTATGCGATCATTTTTCTGATCGATGTCTTAGCGTCGGTGATGCTGATCGGTAGCCAGTAATCTTTTTTAGGTTCGCCGCAGGTTTTTATAGTGTCGGGTACCCCCATATATTACCTAATAAAGGTTTAACCCCCTTGATCGCCCCCCAGGTAACCCTTTCACCCCCTATCACCACTGTCACTAAGCGATAATTTTTCTGATCGATGTCTTAGCGTCGGCGATGCTGATCGGTAGCCAGTAATTTTTTTTAGGTTCGCCGCAGGTTTTTATAGCGTCGGGTACCCCCATATATTACCTAATAAAGGTTTAACCCCCTTGATCACCCCCCAGGTATCCCTTTCACCCCCTAGCACCGCCGTCGCTATTCGATCATTTTTCTGATCGATGTCTTAGCGTCGGTGATGCTGATCGGTAGCCAGTAATTTTTTTTTAGGTTCGCCGCAGGTTTTTATAGCGTCAGGTACCCCCATATATTATCTAATAAAGGTTTAACCCCCTGATCGCCCCCCAGGTAACCCTTTCACCCCCTATCACCACTGTCGCTAAGCGATCGTTTTTATGATCGTTGTCTTAGTGTCGGTGATGCCGATAGGTAGCCAGTAATTTTTTTTAGGTTCGCCGTCAGGTTTTTATATAGCGTCAGGTACCCCCATATATTACCTAATAAAGGTTTTAACCCCCTAATTGCCCCTAGTTAACCCTTTCACCAGTGATCATCATATAAGTGTTACGGGTGACGCTGGTTAGTTAGTTTGCTTTTTATAGTGTCAGGACACCCGCCGTATATAACCCAATAAAGGTTTAACCCCCTGATCGCCCGGCGGGTGATATCAATTAGGTTTTAGCGTCAGAGAGGGTCTGCGTCACACCCCAGGCAGCGTCAGGTTAGTGCCAGTAGCGCTAACACCCACGCGTGAAGCATACACCCCCCTTAGTGGTATAGTATCTGATCAGCTCAATATCTGATCTGATCAGATCTATACTAGCGTCCCCAGCAGTTTAGGGTTCCCAAAAATGCAGTGTTAGCGGGATCAGCCCAGATACCTGCTAGCACCTGCGTTTTGCCCCTCCGTCCAGCCCAGGCCACCCAAGTGCAGTATCGATCGATCACTGTCACTTGCAAAACACAACACACATAACTGCAGCGTTCGCAGAGACAGGCCTGATCCCTGCGACTCCAGTGCTGTAGGAGGTGATTTCACCACCACAGTTAAAAAAAAGCATATATGCCGAAGCATTGGGGCAGCAGGAGTGGAGGAGCGATTTTGCCCCTAATGCCGCGTACATACGGTCGAAATTCCGACGGAGGCTTGCCCGTGGAAAAGTCTGACCATGTGTACGCGGCATAACTTTTGCGAGAAGATGCCCCCATGCTTCGGCATATATAAATGGTGCATGTATGCCCATCATTAGAAGTGAGTGGATGAAGGGCGGTATTCTAATGGTGGACATACCCACCGATCAATCTTTTTTTTTCGTTCAGCCAACAGGCTGCATGAAAAAAAAGATTACAATACATGTCCAACAAGGACCAGCAACGTACTGGTATGTTGCTGGACTTTGAATGTTTATACCAGAATTATGCCTGCAGGTTTAGGTATCATCTTGGTATCATTCTTTTCAGCCAGCGGCCGGCTTTCATGTAAAAGCAATCCTAGTGGCTAATTAGCCTCTGGACTGCTTTTACAAGCAGTGGGAGGGAATGTCCCCCCCGGATATAAAAAGCGCCATTGGGAAATTGGGAAAGCATTTTATCACACCGATCTTGGTGTGGTCAGATGCTTTGAGGGCAGAGGAAAGATTTAGGGTCCAATAGACCCCAGTTTTTTCAAAAAAGAGTACCTGTCATTACCTATTGCTATCATAGGGGATATTTACATTCCCTGAGATAACAATAAAAGTGATAAAAAAAAAAATATGGAAGCAACAGTTTAAAAATAAAGCAAAAAACAAAATTAATAATAAAAAAAAAAAAAAAAAAGCACCCCTGTCCTGCCCTGCTCTTGCCCAATGGCGAACGCAGGCGTCGGTCTGGCGTCATATGTAAACAGCAATTGCACCATGCATGTGAGGTATCACCGTGAAGGTCAGATCGAGGGCAGTAATTTTAGCAGTAGACCTCCTCTGTAAATCTAACGGGGTAACCTGTAAATGCTTTTAAAGGCTTTTAAAAATGTATGTAGTTTGTCGCCAATGCGGGTTTGTGCGAAATTTTAAAGCATGTCGTGTTTGGTATCTATGTACTCGGCCTAAGATCTTCTTTTTTATTTCATCAAACATTTGGGCAATATAGTGTGTTTTAGTGCATTAAAATTAAAAAAGTGTATTTTTTCCCCAAAAAATGCGTTTGAAAAATCACTGCGCAAATACTGTGTAGAAAAAAAAATGCAACACCCACCATTTTATTCTGTAGGGCCTTTGCTTTAAAAATATATATAATGTTTGGGGGTTCAACATAATTTTCTTGCAAAAAAAAATATGTTTTCATGTAAACAAAAAGTGTCAAAAAGGGCTTTGTCTTCAAGTGGTTAGAAGAGTGGATGTAAGCTTCCTAATGTTGTGTATAAAATGCCAGAACAGTTCAAAACCCCCCAAATGACCCCATTTTGGAAAGTAGACACCCCAAGCTATATACTGAGAGGCATGTCGAGTCCATGGAATATTTTATATGTTGACACAAGTTGCGGAAAAAATACAATTTTTTTTTTCTTTTTTTTGCACAAAGTTGTCACTAAATGATATATTGCTCAAACATGCCATGGGCATATGTGGAATTACACCCCAAAATACATTCTGTTGCTTCTCCTGAGTACGGGGATACCACATGTGTGAGACTTTTTGGGAGCCTAGCCGCGTACGGGACCCCAAAAACCAATCACCGCCTTCAGGCTTTCTAAGGGTGTCAATTTTTGATTTCACTTCTCACTGCCTATCACAGTTTCGGAGGCCATGGAATGCCCAGATGGCACAAAACCCCCCCAAATGACCCCATTTTGGAAAGTAGACACCCCAAGCTATTTGCTGAGAGGTATTGTGAGTATTTTGCAGATCTCGCTTTTTGTCACAAAGTTTTGAAAATTGAAAAAAAAAAAGAAAAAAAAAATGTTCTTTCTTCATTTTCAAAAACAAATGAGAGCTGTAAAATACTCACCATGCCTCTCAGCAAACAGCTTGGGGTGTCTACTTTCCAAAATGGGGTCATTTGGGGGGGTTTTGTGCTATTTTGGCATTTTATGGCCTTCAAAACTGTGATAGGTAGTGAGGAGTGAAATCAAAAATTTGCGCCCTTAGAAATCCTGGAGGCGGTGCTTGGTTTCCGGGGTCCCGTACGTGGCTAGGCTCCTAAAAAGTCCCACACATGTGGTATCCCCGTACTCAGGAGAAGCAGCAGAATGTATTTTGGGGTGCAATTCCACATATAACCATGGCATGTGTGAGCAATATATAATTTAGTGACAACTTTTTGTAATTTTTTTTTTTATTTGTCATTATTCAATCACTTGGGACAAAAAAAAAAATATTCAATGGGCTCAACAGGCCTCTCAGCAATTTCCTTGGGGTGTCTACTTTCTAAAATGGGGTCATTTGGGGGGGTTTTGTGCTATTTTGGCATTTTATGGCCTTCAAAACTGTGATAGGTAGTGAGGAGTGAAGTCAAAAATTTGCGCCCTTAGAAATCCTGAAGGCGGTGCTTGGTTTCCGGGGTCCCGTACGTGGCTAGGCTCCTAAAAAGTCCCACACATGTGGTATCCCCGTACTCAGGAGAAGCGGCAGAATGTATTTTGGGGTGCAATTCCACATATAACCATGGCATGTGTGAGCAATATATCATTTAGTGACAACTTTTTGTAATTTTTTTTTTTTGTCATTATTCAATCACTTGGGACAAAAAAAAAAATATTCAATGGGCTCAACATGCCTCTCAGCAATTTCCTTGGGGTGTCTACTTTCTAAAATGGGGTAATTTGGGGGGGTTTTGTACTGCCCTGCCATTTTAGCACCTCAAAAAATGAGATAGGCAGTCATAAATTTAAAGCTGTGTAAATTCCAGAAAATGTACCCTAGTTTGTAAACGCTATAACTTTTGCGCAAACCAATAAATATACGCTTATTGACATTTTTTTACTAAAGACATGTGGCTGAATACATTTTGGCCTAAATGTATGACTAAAATTGAGTTTATTCGATTTTTCTTATAACAAAAAGTAGAAAATATCATTTTTTTTCAACATTTTTGGTCTTTTTCCGTTTATATCGCAAAAAATAAAAATCGCAGAGGCAATCAAATACCATTAAAAGAAAGCTCTATTTGTGGAAAGAAAAGGACGCAAATTTCGTTTGGGTACAACATTGCATGTCCGCACAATTTACAGTTAAAGCAGCGCAGTGCAAAATTCTGAATTCACCTCTGGTCCTTTAGCTACCAAATGGTCCGGGGCTTAAGTGGTTAAAGCTATTTACCAAGTATTATGACCAGTTGTGGATTGCGCTAACTCCAATGCCAATTTAGTTACTATCTTATCGTGCGAAGAACATAAATAAATTATGTAGGTAAATACGCCCTGCTTCTTGTGGAAAAACCTTATGACTAGTGCTCCCAATACCTACTTCTTAAAGAGGAAGTAAACCCTCTAAAACTTTTCCTAAAAAAAAAAAAACATGCAAGAGAAAGGCATAATGAGCTACTGTAGTATGCTAGCTCATTATGAATTACTTACCTGAGATCGAAGCCCCCGCAGCGACCCTTATTCCTCTCCTCCGCCGCCGCCATGATATCCGAGTGACTTCCGGGTATTGCTGCTCCGGCGCTGTGACTGGCCGGAGCAGCGATGACGTCACTCCCGCGCATGTGCGCGGGAGCCGTCAGGGACGGCACGATCCCATTAATTAACTGAACGCTCATTGCGCCTGCGCCGTTGTCTATGGCACGCATGCGCCGTAGACATCGGTGCAGTCTTTTCTGCAAATATCTCCTTAACCGTGTAGGTTAAGGAGATATTTCTTGCACCTACAGGTAAGCCTTAATCTAGGCTTACCTGTAGGGCCAAGTGGTCTGTAAAGCCCTGTACACACGATCGGATTTCCTATGGATTCTAATCCGATGGATTTTTCCATCGGAAATCCGATGAAGCTGACTTCCATCAGTCTTGCCTACACACCATCAGTCAAAAATCCGACGGGTCTCAAACGCCGTGACGTAAAACACTCCGACAAGCCGAGAAAAATGAAGTTCAATGCTTCTGAGCATGCGTCGACTTGATTCTGAGCATGTGTGGAGTTCTACAGAGACGATCGGAATTTGCTATTGTTTTTTTCTTGTTCATACATCACGGGACACAGAGCAGCATAGTCATTACTATGTGGGTTATATAGAATTACCTTCAGGTGCTGGCACTGGCAACTTCCAAAACAGGAAGTACCCTCCCCTATATAAGCCCCTCCCATCCGGGAGTACCTCAGTTTTTTGCCAGTGTCTAAGGTGTTGGCCAAGGTTAACATGTATTCATCTGGGCTTGTGTACAGGTTCTCTGGGCCTTAGCAAGCTATTCCGGATCCGACCAAAAAAGCTTCATAGCTAAACGGTCGGTACCCGGGCCTTGCAGAGAAGAGCAGGGTTTTGCCTGTAATGCCTCTCTTAGGAGGGCTGGACCCTGGGATCCAGAGCTCTGGTCATACCCAAAACCAAGAGGCTATCTGTGCAGGGTGCTATACAGGTCCAGGGGAGTGGAATCCTTGGGAACCCGGTCCCTGAAGGTCTAGTACAATGCCTGCCGTGAGAGGTGAAGTTTGGGCTTCTGTGGACCAAACAAAGTCCTGCGGCGGGGAAAAGGTAAGTGGGGGCCCCTCAGGAACTTGGTTCTATTGAGGGGACCCCCAAGCCTAATATGTCTTTCTGCCTGTTACCTAAAAGGTATTCCCGCTAATAGCTGTATATGCCTAAGAAATCCTAGAAATGTTTTTTCATAAGGGAAGTTTTAAAAACTGTAAACCTGGAAATGTTTTTCATAAAGGAGGTTTTAAAAAAAAAAAAAAAAAAGACAAAAGTGCGGTACCTGTGTTTGTCCACTAGAGGCCGCTGTGGAACGTCTTTTTTCTTGGGACTATTCCTTCCATGGTGAAAGTCCAGGCAGATGAGTGAGCTCTCTATCAGGGAAGCTGCATTCCTCTGTCATGCTGCCAAGTAGTTTCCTTCCATCCCCGAGTCCTGGTGAAACAGGGACCCTGGCTCCTCTCCCTACATGGCGCCAAGAGCGCACACGTGCACGCACGCGCGCGCGCACACATGCTTTCTTTTTATAAGGTTTAGCTTCAAAAAAGGGGGCGGAGCTTGGCGGATGACGCGCTCTGTGCGCCCAGCGCTTCTGCGCATGTGCGGGCGTCCCAGCAAGATAAAAGGACTCAGTCCACACTGCTTGCTATGGACACAGAGCATGAAAAGGAGCTGGTAGCATGGTATAGGGGCTTACAGCGGGCGGTTGATACAGGCATCCCCAGAAAGACGCATTAGTAGACACCCACTGATGTACATAGCAGCAAATTGCATTAGACTATTTCAGTAAGGGGTGTATTGCGGCTGGAATACCTCAGCTTTGAACTAAGGAATATGCCGCCTAAAAAACTCTGAGATATACCTCTCAGGAAGTGTAGGGGGTCTCCATCGGGCTCTGAGGATCTGGAGCAGTCATCCGCACCCTCCTCCCCTGAGAAATCAGAGGTTAATACCCATAAGGAACCCCCGGGAGTGCCAGGTACTGCGGCTGTCCTCAGTCCACCTGCTCCTGCATATATAACAGAGGAGGTTTTTTCCTCAACTCTGGAGGGATTGGAGCAGAGATTGGCTGCATTGATCGCTTCTTCTCTACAGGAAAGAAAGCGCGCCAGATCTCCATCACCTCCATTAGAGTGCCTGTTGGCAGAGCAACAGTCCCAGGAAGGGACCGACCTACCTGAAGGGGATCAGGAGGAGGTTAGCTCTGTTTTTGAGGAATCGACAGTAGATGAACCATTTTCAGCAGCACAGACTGAAAGATTGTGGGTCCAGACCCTAACTGACATGGTTCGATCTGCATTTAAAATGCCTCTTGTTGAACCATCAACTACTGCTGTCTCCTCATTGGGGTCGCTAAAAGCTCCCCAGGTTAATTGCTCCTTTCCAATACATCCATTATTGGAAGGACTTATATACCAGGACTGGGAACATCCTGATAAACTATTTGTTCCGCCTAAAAGATTTCCGGTGATCTATCCCATGGAGGAAAAGTTCACCCAGAGATGGAATGTTCCTACGGTGGATGCAGCCATCTCTTCTGTGAACAAATCACTGACATGCCCAGTAGATAATGTTCAAATGTTCAAAGATCCAGTGGATAAAAAATTGGAATCTTTATTAAAATCTGCTTTTTCCACAGCAGGGGCTGTTACACAGCCAGCAGTGGCAGCTATTGGGGTCTGCCAAGCTTTAAAGGATCAAATGAAAATGGTCCTGAGGGATTTGCCAGACCAGCAGGCCCAGGCTCTGGCTGATCTGCCTAGAGCATTATGCTTTGCGGTTGACGCCATCAAGGATTCTATCCATCAGGCCTCCCGCCTCACGCTGTCTTTGGTACATATGCGTAGGCTTCTGTGGCTCAAAAACTGGTCTGCTGAAGCTCCCTGTAAGAAGCTCTTGGTTAGCTTCCCATTTCATGGGGAACGCCTTTTTGGCGAGGACCTGGATAAGTATATCCAGAAGATTTCCAGTGGTAAAAGTACTCTCTTACCGAGTAAGAAGAGGTCTAGGGGTCCATCTTTTAAGAGGACTACCTCTCCTATCCCTGCGACGTCTGCTACTAAGCAGTTCCGACGGCCTCCTCGGTCAAACTCAGGAGGTAAAAATCAGGGACAGTCACAGGGTAATAAAAAGCCCTGGATCCGAAGAGGTACTAAACCAGCCTCCAAGTCAAGCCTATGAAGGGCTGCCCCCACTCAAACGGGTGGGGGGAAGACTTCAGTTGTTCGCAGAGACCTGGCGGGAGACGATCAAAGACAGATGGGTGCTCTCCGCAGTAACTCTGGGATACAAGTTGGAGTTAAAAGAGTCTCCTCCTTCCCATTTTATGTGGTCAGGCATGCCAAGAGACCCTCTGAAAAGAGGGTCTCTCCTATTGGCGTTAGAACAACTGTTGCTCCAAGGAGTAATTATGGAGGTTCCTATGGAAGAGTGGGGGTTGGGTTTCTACTCAAACCTTTTCACAGTCCCGAAGCCAAACGGGGACATAAGACCCATATTGGACCTAAAGAGTCTAAACAAATTTCTAAACGTCCGGTCTTTCCGGATGGAGTCGATCCGATCGGTCACCGCTGCCCTACAAGGGGAGGAATGGTTAGCCTCGATCGACATCAAAGATGCTTACTTGCATGTTCCCATCTTTCCAGGTCATCAAAAATTTCTACGCTTTGCAGTAGAAGGGCGCCATTTTCAGTTCAGAGCCTTACCATTCGGTCTGGCCACAGCACCACGAGTGTTCACAAAAATTCTGGCCCCACTGTTGGCCGATCTAAGAACACGAGGTGTAACGATAATGGCATACCTAGACGACCTGTTGTTGATGGACCACTCAGTTGCCAAGCTAGAAGTGGTAATTGTCGATACAATCAAGTATCTAGAATCTCACGGTTGGGTCATCAACCTGGACAAGTCAGCCCTACAGCCAGTGAAAAACCTGGTATATCTAGGGCTACGGCTGGATTCAGACCAGAGGAAGATTTTCTTACCTCTAGACAAGGTATCCTCTTTGAGGGGCTTGGTCCGTCTGCTTTGTGCAAAAAGACAGCCGTCCATACGCCTGTGCATGAGGCTGCTAGGAAAGATGGTAGCATCATTCGAAGCTGTGCCATACGCCCAATTCCACTCAAGGAATTTACAAAGGGCCATATTGTCAGCCTGGAACGGAAAAGTTCAGGCTCTAGACTTCCCGATGGCTTTGTCCCCTTCCGTTCGGAAGAGTCTCTGCTGGTGGTTGATCCCCCAGAATCTCCAGAAGGGAAAACCCTTCAGCCCGATATCTTGGAAGGTGGTCACTACAGATGCCAGCCTTATAGGCTGGGGGGCAGTACTGGAGCAATGGTCTCTCCAGGGCAGATGGTCAAATGTAGTAAAAACCCTGCCCATCAATCTCTTAGAGATACGAGCAGCCCGGTACGCCCTAGTAGCCTGGACATCCAGACTCCAAGGGTCCCCTGTCAGAATTCAATCAGACAATGCCACAGCAGTGGCATATATCAATCATCAGGGAGGCACCAGGAGTCGTGCAGCCCAGAGGGAAGTAAGTCACATCCTGGAATGGGCAGAAAAGCATGTCCCATGTATATCAGCTGTCTTCATTCCAGGGGTGGAGAATTGGAAGGCGGACTTTCTGAGTCGCCAACAGTTATGCCCAGGGGAATGGTCCCTTCATCCCGAGGTCTTCCGAGCAATATGTCAGCGGTGGGGAACACCGGATGTAGATCTGCTAGCATCCAGATTCAACGCAAAGGTGGACAGATTTGTCTCCCGGACAAGGGATCCCCTCGCTTGCGGCTCGGATGCTCTGGTGTTCCCTTGGGATCAGTTCAGACTGATATATGCATTCCCTCCGCTACAATTGTTGCCTCGACTCCTTCGCAGAGTCAGGTTGGAGAAGAAGCCGGTGATCCTGGTGGCTCCAGCGTGGCCCCGAAGGGCCTGGTACGCGGAGATCATCAAAATGTCTGTGGGGAGTCCTTGGACCCTTCCACGTCGTCCGGACCTGCTTTCGCAAGGACCGATATACCACCCTTCCTTACTAACTCTAAGTTTAACGGCCTGGCTATTGAATCCCACATCCTAAAGAAGAGAGGTCTCTCTAACTCTGTGGTATCAACTATAATCAATGCCAGGAAGCCTGTATCCAGGCAGATCTACTATAGAGTTTGGAAGGCGTACATCACTTGGTGCGAGGCCAGGAAATGGCATCCACGTAAGTACGTTATAGGCAGAATTCTGGACTTCCTGCAGTGGGCTGTAGACAGGAAGTTTGCCTTAAGTACTATCAAGGGCCAGGTTTCGGCCTTATCAATACTATTTCAACGGCCCCTGGCTATGCATTCACTTGTCAAATCCTTTATGCAAGGTGTGACTCGTATTATTCCACCGATTAAAGCTCCCATATGCCCATGGGATCTAAATTTGGTTCTGTCGGTTCTGCAGAAGCAGCCATTTGAACCTTTGCGGCACATTTCCTTGGTTCTACTCACCAGGAAATTGATATTTTTAGTAGCCATATGCTCGGCTAGAAGAGTGTCGGAATTAGCCGCCATGTCCTGTAAAGAGCCATATCTGGTTATCCATAAGGACAGAGTAGTATTACGTCCTCACCCAGCCTTTCTTCCTAAGGTGGTATCGAGGTTTCACTTGAACCAGGATGTGGTTCTTCCTTCTTTTTTCCCCAAACCAAGCTCGGTAGAGGAAAAGTTATTGCATTCTTTGGATGTAGTAAGAGCAGTTAAAGCTTATCTAAAAGCCACTGCTCAGATTCGTAGAACGGATTCTTTGTTTGTTCTGCCGGAAGGCCCCAGAAAGGGTCAGGCAGCATCAAAATCTACTTTAGCCAAGTGGATTCGACAGGTCATAATACAAGCCTATGGCTTGAGAAGTAGACCGCCTCCGTTCAAAGTTAGGGCGCACTCCACGAGAGCAGTTGGAACTTCATGGGCAGTGCATCACCAGGCCTCCCTGGCGCAAATTTGTAAGGCCGCAACATGGTCTTCAGTACACACGTTTACTAGGTTCTACCAGGTGGACGTTAGAAGTCAGGAGGATGTCGCCTTTGGGCGCAGTGTGTTGCAGGCCGCAAAAGATCCTCATGCCTGATGGCGCCCAGCTTATGTATGGTGTATCCCCCCCCTCATTTGGCATTGCTTTGGGACGTCCCACATAGTAATGACTATGCTGCTCTGTGTCCCGTGATGTATGAACAAGAAAGTAGGATTTTTAAAACAGCTTACCTGTAAAATCCTTTTCTTCGAGTACATCACGGGACACAGAGCTCCCACCCCTCTTTTGGGGACACGTATTGCTTTGCTACAAAACTGAGGTACTCCCGGATGGGAGGGGCTTATATAGGGGAGGGTACTTCCTGTTTTGGAAGTTGCCAGTGCCAGCACCTGAAGGTAATTCTATATAACCCACATAGTAATGACTATGCTGCTCTGTGTCCCGTGATGTACTCCAAGAAAAGGATTTTACAGGTAAGCTGTTTTAAAAATCCTACTTTTTCCCATCGGATAAATTTAAAACATGTTCTATTTTTTCTCACCGGTGGAAAAAAGACCGATGGGGCCCATACACGATCGGTTTGTCCGATGAGAAAAGTCCATTGGACTGTTTTCATCGGTAAAACCGATCGTGTGTACACGGCATAAGGGTTTACAACCACTTTAATCAATATAATGTGCCAAACAAATCAAACAATAGCAAAGAAATCTTTTAGGTCCCAATATGCAATGTTCCCCAATATGTCAATTGGTGAATCAGCCAAGTATAGATACAAAAAAACCTGTGCAATACTATAAATTTTTGCCAAAGATTGAAGTGCAAATACAAATAATAAAAGTATAAAACAAACAACAATAGGTGCATATTAGGGATGAGCTTCGTGTTCGAGTCGAACATACGTTCGACTCGAACATCGGCTGTTCGATCGTTCGACGAAGATCGAACGATTTGGGCCGTTCGCGCCAAATTCGAGTGACGCGAACGGCCCACAATGCACTACGCCATCGCAGTGTCACCCAGGCGCTGTGATTGGCCAAGCATGCACTGTGACCCCGCATGCTTGGCCAATCACAGCGCCGGCAGCGAGGAGAGCAATGATTGGCCACAGGCAGGATGCCTGTGGCCAATTATTGCTGAGGGTGTTTAGTACACGCCCCACACTATAAAAGGCCGCCAGCACGGCGGCCTAGTGTAGTGTGTTCCGGAGCAGGGAAAGACAAGCATAGGCAGGGACAGTGACATTTATTTCTTTCTTGCTTAACCTGGATTCCTTTAGTTTAGAGAAAGAGAAGGATAGGTAGGGAGAGTGTCAGTGTGTTTTACTGTGCGAGTCCTTGTTTCTAGGGACAAAGAAGGAAAGTGAGGGGAATTCTCCTTGTGCTATAGTGTGCTTTAAAAAAACATTTTTTCTAGGGACAGAAAACTCTAGGTAGGGAGAGTGTCAGTTTCTTTCACTGTGCGAGTCCTTGTTTCTAGGGACAAAGAAGGAAAGTGAGGGGAATTCTCCTTGTGCTATAATGTGCTTTAAAAAAACATTTTTTCTAGGGACAGAAAACTCTAGGTAGGGAGAGTGTCAGTTTCTTTCACTGTGCGAGTCCTTGTTTCTAGGGACAAAGAAGGAAAGTGAGGGGAATTCTCCTTGTGCTATAGTGTGCTTTAAAAAAAAAAATTTCTAGGGACAGAAAACTCTAGGTAGGGAGAGTGTCAGTTTCTTTCACTGTGCGAGTCCTTGTTTCTAGGGACAAAGAAGGAAAGTGAGGGGAATTCTCCTTGTGCTATAGTGTGGTTTAAAAAAACATTTTTTCTAGGGACAGAAAACTCTAGGTAGGGAGAGTGTCAGTTTCTTTCACTGTGCGAGTCCTTGTTTCTAGGGACAAAGAAGGAAAGTGAGGGGAATTCTCCTTGTGCTATAGTGTGCTTTAAAAAAACATTTTTTCTAGGGACAGAAAACTCTAGGTAGGGAGAGTGTCAGTTTCTTTCACTGTGCGAGTCCTTGTTTCTAGGGACAAAGAAGGAAAGTGAGGGGAATTCTCCTTGTGCTATAGTGTGCTTTAAAAAAACATTTTTTCTAGGGACAGAAAACTCTAGGTAGGGAGAGTGTCAGTTTCTTTCACTGTGCGAGTCCTTGTTTCTAGGGACAAAGAAGGAAAGTGAGGGGAATTCTCCTTGTGCTATAGTGTGCTTTAAAAAAACATTTTTTCTAGGGACAGAAAACTCTAGGTAGGGAGAGTGTCAGTTTCTTTCACTGTGCGAGTCCTTGTTTCTAGGGACAAAGAAGGAAAGTGAGGGGAATTCTCCTTGTGCTATAGTGTGCTTTAAAAAAACATTTTTTCTAGGGACAGAAAACTCTAGGTAGGGAGAGTGTCAGTTTCTTTCACTGTGCGAGTCCTTGTTTCTAGGGACAAAGAAGGAAAGTGAGGGGAATTCTCCTTGTGCTATAATGTGCTTTAAAAAAACATTTTTTCTAGGGACAGAAAACTCTAGGTAGGGAGAGTGTCAGTTTCTTTCACTGTGCGAGTCCTTGTTTCTAGGGACAAAGAAGGAAAGTGAGGGGAATTCTCCTTGTGCTATAGTGTGCTTTAAAAAAAAAAATTTCTAGGGACAGAAAACTCTAGGTAGGGAGAGTGTCAGTTTCTTTCACTGTGCGAGTCCTTGTTTCTAGGGACAAAGAAGGAAAGTGAGGGGAATTCTCCTTGTGCTATAGTGTGGTTTAAAAAAACATTTTTTCTAGGGACAGAAAACTCTAGGTAGGGAGAGTGTCAGTTTCTTTCACTGTGCGAGTCCTTGTTTCTAGGGACAAAGAAGGAAAGTGAGGGGAATTCTCCTTGTGCTATAGTGTGCTTTAAAAAAACATTTTTTCTAGGGACAGAAAACTCTAGGTAGGGAGAGTGTCAGTTTCTTTCACTGTGCGAGTCCTTGTTTCTAGGGACAAAGAAGGAAAGTGAGGGGAATTCTCCTTGTGCTATAGTGTGCTTTAAAAAAACATTTTTTCTAGGGACAGAAAACTCTAGGTAGGGAGAGTGTCAGTTTCTTTCACTGTGCGAGTCCTTGTTTCTAGGGACAAAGAAGGAAAGTGAGGGGAATTCTCCTTGTGCTATAGTGTGCTTTAAAAAAACATTTTTTCTAGGGACAGAAAACTCTAGGTAGGGAGAGTGTCAGTTTCTTTCACTGTGCGAGTCCTTGTTTCTAGGGACAAAGAAGGAAAGTGAGGGGAATTCTCCTTGTGCTATAGTGTGCTTTAAAAAAACATTTTTTCTAGGGACAGAAAACTCTAGGTAGGGAGAGTGTCAGTTTCTTTCACTGTGCGAGTCCTTGTTTCTAGGGACAAAGAAGGAAAGTGAGGGGAATTCTCCTTGTGCTATAGTGTGCTTTAAAAAAACATTTTTTCTAGGGACAGAAAACTCTAGGTAGGGAGAGTGTCAGTTTTTTTCACTGTGCGAGTCCTTGTTTCTAGGGACAAAGAAGGAAAGTGAGGGGAATTCTCCTTGTGCTATAGTGTGCTTTAAAAAAACATTTTTTCTAGGGACAGAAAACTCTAGGTAGGGAGAGTGTCAGTTTCTTTCACTGTGCGAGTCCTTGTTTCTAGGGACAAAGAAGGAAAGTGAGGGGAATTCTCCTTGTGCTATAGTGTGCTTTAAAAAAACATTTTTTCTAGGGACAGAAAACTCTAGGTAGGGAGAGTGTCAGTTTCTTTCACTGTGCGAGTCCTTGTTTCTAGGGACAAAGAAGGAAAGTGAGGGGAATTCTCCTTGTGCTATAGTGTGCTTTAAAAAAACATTTTTTCTAGGGACAGAAAACTCTAGGTAGGGAGAGTGTCAGTTTCTTTCACTGTGCGAGTCCTTGTTTCTAGGGACAAAGAAGGAAAGTGAGGGGAATTCTCCTTGTGCTATAGTGTGCTTTAAAAAAACATTTTTTCTAGGGACAGAAAACTCTAGGTAGGGAGAGTGTCAGTTTCTTTCACTGTGCGAGTCCTTGTTTCTAGGGACAAAGAAGGAAAGTGAGGGGAATTCTCCTTGTGCTATAGTGTGCTTTAAAAAAACATTTTTTCTAGGGACAGAAAACTCTAGGTAGGGAGAGTGTCAGTTTCTTTCACTGTGTGAGTCCTTGTTTCTAGGGACAAAGAAGGAAAGTGAGGGGAATTCTCCTTGTGCTATAGTGTGCTTTAAAAAAACATTTTTTCTAGGGACAGAAAACTCTAGGTAGGGAGAGTGTCAGTTTCTTTCACTGTGCGAGTCCTTGTTTCTAGGGACAAAGAAGGAAAGTGAGGGGAATTCTCCTTGTGCTATAGTGTGCTTTAAAAAAACATTTTTTCTAGGGACAGAAAACTCTAGGTAGGGAGAGTGTCAGTTTCTTTCACTGTGCGAGTCCTTGTTTCTAGGGACAAAGAAGGAAAGTGAGGGGAATTCTCCTTGTGCTATAGTGTGCTTTAAAAAAACATTTTTTCTAGGGACAGAAAACTCTAGGTAGGGAGAGTGTCAGTTTCTTTCACTGTGCGAGTCCTTGTTTCTAGGGACAAAGAAGGAAAGTGAGGGGAATTCTCCTTGTGCTATAGTGTGCTTTAAAAAAACATTTTTTCTAGGGACAGAAAACTCTAGGTAGGGAGAGTGTCAGTTTCTTTCACTGTGCGAGTCCTTGTTTCTAGGGACAAAGAAGGAAAGTGAGGGGAATTCTCCTTTTGCTATAGTGTGCTTTAAAAAAACATTTTTTCTAGGGACAGAAAACTCTAGGTAGGGAGAGTGTCAGTTTCTTTCACTGTGCGAGTCCTTGTTTCTAGGGACAAAGAAGGAAAGTGAGGGGAATTCTCCTTGTGCTATAGTGTGCTTTAAAAAAACATTTTTTCTAGGGACAGAAAACTCTAGGTAGGGAGAGTGTCAGTTTCTTTCACTGTGCGAGTCCTTGTTTCTAGGGACAAAGAAGGAAAGTGAGGGGAATTCTCCTTGTGCTATAGTGTGCTTTAAAAAAACATTTTTTCTAGGGACAGAAAACTCTAGGTAGGGAGAGTGTCAGTTTCTTTCACTGTGCGAGTCCTTGTTTCTAGGGACAAAGAAGGAAAGTGAGGGGAATTCTCCTTGTGCTATAGTGTGCTTTAAAAAAACATTTTTTCTAGGGACAGAAAACTCTAGGTAGGGAGAGTGTCAGTTTCTTTCACTGTGCGAGTCCTTGTTTCTAGGGACAAAGAAGGAAAGTGAGGGGAATTCTCCTTGTGCTATAGTGTGCTTTAAAAAAACATTTTTTCTAGGGACAGAAAACTCTAGGTAGGGAGAGTGTCAGTTTCTTTCACTGTGCGAGTCCTTGTTTCTAGGGACAAAGAAGGAAAGTGAGGGGAATTCTCCTTGTGCTATAGTGTGCTTTAAAAAAACATTTTTTCTAGGGACAGAAAACTCTAGGTAGGGAGAGTGTCAGTTTCTTTCACTGTGCGAGTCCTTGTTTCTAGGGACAAAGAAGGAAAGTGAGGGGAATTCTCCTTGTGCTATAGTGTGCTTTAAAAAAACATTTTTTCTAGGGACAGAAAACTCTAGGTAGGGAGAGTGTCAGTTTCTTTCACTGTGCGAGTCCTTGTTTCTAGGGACAAAGAAGGAAAGTGAGGGGAATTCTCCTTGTGCTATAGTGTGCTTTAAAAAAACATTTTTTCTAGGGACAGAAAACTCTAGGTAGGGAGAGTGTCAGTTTCTTTCACTGTGCGAGTCCTTGTTTCTAGGGACAAAGAAGGAAAGTGAGGGGAATTCTCCTTGTGCTATAGTGTGCTAAAGCATTCCTCATGAACCATCTTTGAAATCCTTGTTTTTTGGACAGTCAGGGAAATTGTCGTTGTGCTATTCTGTGCAAAAGCAATCATCCTCAACCATATTTAGAAATCCTTAAGTA
The DNA here is from genome assembly GCA_029206835.1 of Rana muscosa. Lineage (NCBI taxonomy): Eukaryota > Metazoa > Chordata > Amphibia > Anura > Ranidae > Rana > Rana muscosa. The sequence goes on along the minus strand of CM055122.1, from coordinate 189,218,314 downwards.
AAGGGACAGAGAAGGACACCTGAAGGTAGCCCTTATTGCTTTTTTCCCATCTCCTTGCAGGCCATCTATTAGAATGTCTGGAAGGCAAACAAGGAGAGGCAGACAGTCAGGAGGCAATAAAAGAGGGCAAGCAGGCTCTGTGTCTGGGGGCAACAGTGCTAGTCGTGGACGCGGTGCATTGTCATCAGCACATGGCCATGGGACACGCTTGTCCTTCTTTTCGGCAGCTGGACATGTTGAGCCACATCATGCTGAAGACTTGGTAGAGTGGATGACCAAGCCCTCCTCCTCCTCCTCATCCTCTCTCACCCAGGCTCAGGGTACTGGCAAAGCAGCTGCCAAAGCGTCCTCTTCCCTGGTATCAATGTCAGACTCATCATCAGTCACTCCTTCCCTAGACCCACCATGTCCTCCTCCTGAGGAGTCCCCCGAACTGTTTGAGCACAGTGTTGGGTACATGCTCCAGGAGGATGCCCAGCGTTTCGAAGGGTCTGATGATGAAACCCAGCTACAGGAAGGCAGTAGCGTGAGAGCAGACAGAGGGGATGCTCAAGAAGGACACCAATCTGGCAGTCATGTTCCAGCAGCTGCAGCATACTGCCAGATTGGCTCCAGTGATGAGGAGGGAGGGGATGATGAGGTCACTGACTCCACGTGGGTGCCTAATAGGAGAGAGGAGGAGGAGGAGGATGAGGAGGAGGCACATCTCCAACGAGGCAGGATGCCCTTTGGTGGCCAGCGTAAGGGCAGTACACCGACGGAATCACACCGCAGAGCTCCGCCTGTGCAGGGCGCTGCCTCTGCCCGTCATTCAAAAAGTTCCTTGGTGTGGGCCTTTTTTGAGGCTAGTGCATCAGATCGCACAGCTGCTGTTTGCAACATATGTCTCAAGCGTATATCGCGTGGCCAAAACATCAGCCGCTTGGGTACCACATGCCTGACCAGACATATGTTGACCTGCCATGCAGCTCGTTGGCAAGCCTACCTCAAAGACCCACACCAAAGAACAAAGCGGACCTCTCCTTGCACCGCATCAGCTGGGATCTCCAACCCCACTATAACTTCAGTCCTCTCTGAAACATGCACTGAGAGGAATGAAGGTGTAGAATTAGGTGTGTCACAGCCAAGTACTTGCGGCCACTCTGCTAGCAGTACACCGACGTCCGATTCTAGCAGGCAAATTTCCCTGCCCCAGCTGCTGGACCGTCGAAAGAAGTTCACTCCCAGCCATCCACATGCCCAGCGGTTGAATGCTAGCTTGGCTAAATTGCTAGCGCTTCAACTGCTGCCTTTTCAGTTGGTAGACTCGGCCCCCTTCCGTGAGTTTGTGCAATGTGCGGTTCCTCAGTGGCAGGTTCCCAAACGCCACTTTTTCTCACGGAAGGCTATTCCGGCTCTCTACCGGCATGTGGAAGGCAATGTCTTGGCCTCGCTGGACAGGGCGGTCAGCGGTAAGGTGCATATTACCGCTGACTCATGGTCCAGCAGGCATGGACAGGGACGTTACCTTTCTTTCACGGCCCATTGGGTCACTCTTTTGGCAGCTGGGAAGGATGCAGGACAAGGTGCAGTAGTGTTGGAGGTTGTTCCACCGCCACGCCTCCAAAATGCTACTACTGGTTGTGACACACCTCTCTCCTCCACCCCCTCCTCTTCTTCTTCCTCCATGGCCTCTTCCTGTGGTTTGTCCTATGAACCAGCGGTGCTCCGTAGCCGTTCACGGGGCTACGCAAGTACGCAGGCAAAAAGATGCCATGCCGTGCTTGCGCTGGTGTGTTTGGGGGACAGAAGCCACACTGGGGCAGAGGTCCTGTCTGCTCTGCAGGGCCAGGCCGAGAGGTGGTTGACGCCACGCCAGCTTAAGCCAGGAATGGTGGTTTGCGACAATGGCACCAACCTCCTCTCCGCCCTCCGACAGGGACAACTGACCCATGTGCCCTGTGTGGCTCACGTCCTTAACCTGGTGGTGCAGCGGTTCTTGGGCAGGTACCCGGGCTTACAGGATGTCCTGAGGCAGGCCAGGAAAGTCTGTGTGCATTTCCGCAGATCTTATAATGCCAGTGCTCGCCTGGCTGAGCTGCAAAAGGAGTTGAACCTGCCCAAGAACCGCCTTATATGTGACATGCCCACCAGGTGGAACTCAACGTTGGCCATGCTGCAGCGGCTGCACACGCAGCAGAGGGCCATCAATGAGTACCTGTGTGACTACGGCACCAGGACAGGGTCAGGGGAGCTTGGTTTTTTTTCTCCACGCCAGTGGGGCATGATCAGGGATGCATGCACTGTCCTGGCACCATTTGAGGAGGCCACGAGGATGGTGAGCAGGGATGGTGCATGCATCAGTGACACTGTACCTCTTGTCCACCTGTTGGAGCACACGCTGCGTGGAATAATGGACAGGGCACTTGAGGCAGAACAGAGGCAGGAAGAGGAGGACTTCCTTGCCTCTCAAGGCCCCCTTTACCCAGACAGTGTTCCTTCTGTCCCACCCATCGCACAGGAAGAGGAGGAGGAGGAGGAGGAGGAGGATTGTGTCAGCATGGAGGTGGAGGCTGGCACTCAGCATCATCAGCAGCAGTCTTTTAGGGATGATTTACAGTCCCAAGAAACCAGTGGACTTGTACGTGGCTGGGAGGAGGTGGCTGCGGATCATGTCGTCCTTAGTGACCCAGAGGACTCCGGAGCGAATGCCTCAGCAAACCTACGCTGCATGGCCTCCCTGATCCTGCAAAGTCTGCGGAAGGATCCTCGTATTCTTCGGATCAAGGAGAGGGACCATTACTGGCTGGCCACTCTCCTTGATCCACGGTACAAGGGTAAGGTTGCGGACCTTATGTTACCGTCGCAGAGGGAGCAGAGGATGAGGCAGAAAGGTCTGTACAACGCGTTCCCAGAGACTGGGAGGTTACAAACTCCTGGTCCTGGACAACGAGTTGCTGAGGCTTCGGCCAGTCAAAGAAGGAGCGGTGGGGAAGGTGGCCGTCTGACCGATGCGTTCAGACAATTCTTTAGTCCGCAGCCCCAAAGTATGATCGGTTCCAGCAACCATCGCCAGCGTCTGATAAACATGGTGCAGGAATATCTAGGGGCAAGGTCAGACTTGGACACCTTCCCCACCGAAAATCCTCTGGCTTACTGGGTCTTGAGGATGGATCACTGGCCAGAGCTTGCACAGTATGCAATTGAGCTACTGGCCTGTCCTGCATCCAGCGTTCTTTCGGAACGCACATTCAGTGCTGCTGGAGGATTTGTCATGGATCACAGGGTGCGCCTGTCCACCGACTCGGTTGATCGACTGACTTTCATCAAGATGAACCAGTCTTGGATCACCACCAGCTACCACACACCTGATGCTGATATAACAGACTAATTGATTTTAACATGTCACATCCCTTCAAGACTGATGCTGATGCTGAGTGCCTGTGCTGTTATGTTGACTGGCTATCCTCCTCCTCCGAGTCCTCAATGATACGATTGATGATGATAGCTTGGAAGATCATTTTTGTTTATGGGTGCCGCCACCAGTGGCTAAGGCCCAATTTTTCAGCCCCTGTTTTACAGGGGCGTGTAATTACAATTTTTTTAGCAATAATTTGCCATAGGGCTCATTGCTGTGCTCCAAGTACAGTATCTGTGAGGGGTTGGAGTGTTGTGGCACCAGTGCCTAAGGCCCAATTTTTCAGCCCCTGTTTAAAAGGGGCGTGTCATTACAATTTTTGAAGCAATACTTTGCAACAGGGCTCATTGCTGTGCTCCAAGTACAGTATCTGTGAGGGGTTGTAGTGTTGTGCCACCAGTGCCTAAGGCCCAATTTTTCAGCCCCTGTTTAACAGGGGCGTGTCATTACAATTTTTGAAGCAATACTTTGCAACAGGGCTCATTGCTGTGCTCCAAGTACAGTATCTGTGAGGGGTTGTAGTGTTGTGCCACCAGTGCCTAAGGCCCAATTTTTCAGCCCCTGTTCAACAGGGGCATGCAATTACAATTCTTGATCTAATAATTCACAGCAGGGCCCATTGCTGCACCCACCAAGAGTAACTCTGAGGGCTTACAGTGTTGTGGCAACGCCACCACCACCACCACGAAAGGCCCAATTTTTCAGCCCCTGTTCAAAAGGGGCATGTAATTACAATTCTTGATCTAATAATTCACAGCAGGGCCCATTGCTGCACCCACCAAGAGTAACTCTGAGGGCTTACAGTGTTGTGGCAACACCACCACCACCACCACCACCACGAAAGGCCCAATTTTTCAGCCCCTGTTCAACAGGGGCATGCAATTACAATTCTTGATCTAATAATTCACAGCAGGGCCCATTGCTGCACCCACCAAGAGTAACTGTCAGGGCTTACAGTGTTGTGGCACCAGCACCACCATCAAAGGCCCAATTTTTACTACCACTGTTCAACAATTATATGTAATTAAAATTCCTGATATAATAGTTGACAGCAGGGCGTTCCAGCACCAACCAAGAGTAACTGTGAGTGCTTACAGTGTTGTGCCAACACCAACAACTAAGGGGCCTATTTCTGCAGAGTATATACGGCAGGTCCCTACTTTCAAACATCCAACTTACAAACGACTCCTACTTGCAAACGCAAGAAGACAACAGGAAGTGAGAGGAAATCTACCCCTAGGAAGGGAAATTTTCTCCTGTAAGAGTTAATATGGGAAAAAAAGTGTCTCCTCTACACTGATGCTTTATCACCAATTCTTGTTTCAATAAAAACCCCAAATTTTCAAAACACATTTGTCATTAGGACGGAAAGTGAGGTGAACTGTTCTGAACAGGTGCACACTGCACAGACAGCAAAACAAATGTTACAGGGGTGATAACCCTTCCCTATGTTTTCCAAAAAGCTTAAAAATAGATTTTTTGGCTGGAGCTACACTTAAACAATGTACCTGTTCAAAATTACAAACAGATTCTACATAAGAACAAACCTACAACCCCTGTCTTGTATGCACCGCCTGTATACGGCTGTTCAGAGTATATAGGGCCTTTTTTATTTTATGTGCGGGGTTCCCCTTAATATCCATACAAGACCCAAAGGGGCTGGTAATGGGCTGGGGTAGGGGGGGGGGGTCATGGGGTAGCTATGCCATTTTTCTTAAAGATTTTCATCCATATTACCGGGACCAGACATTACATTAAAGCCGCAAGCAGTTTTAAATGGCTTTTTTTTCCTTTAGAAGTGTCATTTTGTGCAGGGACAGTTCTAAACACGGGAAACACGTGGCACTTCACAGGCATACTTTAGACACCCCCCAGGTACGATATTTAAAGGAATATTTGACTTTTTTTTTTTCACTTTATGCATCATTAAAATGACTGCTCCTGAAAAACGACCGTTTTTAAAACTTCTTTTTGCATTGATACATGTCCCCTGGTGCAGAACCCGGGTTCCCAAACCCTTTTTAGGACAATAACATGCATAATAGTTGTTATAATTAGCACTTTAGAATTCGAACGTTCGCATCCATTGTATTTAATAGGGTTCTAATGTTCGTACGAACTTTCGGTCCGTTCGCGGGTTCTGGTGCGAACCGAACCCGGGGGTGTTCGGCTCATCACTAGTGCATATATTATCTTTCACCTTATTCCACTGATTGGCACGTTATATCGATTAAGAAGTAGCTATTGGGAGCACTAGTCGGAAGGTTTTTCCACAAGAAGCAGGGCATATTTACCTAGATAATTTATTTATGTTCTTGGCACGATAAGATAGTACCTAAATTGGCATTGGAGTTAGCGCAATTCACAACTGGTCATAATATAAATATTCCACTCTAGGGTGGCATACATCTGATTGCAGCAAACTAAATCAATAGAGACATATTTGTGTTTTTGTGCCGGTAGCATCTTCCTTCATATTTACCAAGTACGTTGCATGTCTAGTCTCATGAGATGGGTAGCATCTCTCTGGAAGATGGCACAGCTATCCTTCCCGGCAATTGAATTAATAAAAGAGAATTACAGAGTTTATAACAGTGGAAGGTAGATATTAGCACATGCCATGCTGCAGAATCCCTTACTCTGTTATCTCCTAGCAGTATCTCTACTCCCATGCTGTGAAGATTAGGTATATCCTAGCTTCTATTCCACAATACAATAGCTGGTGCTTTAACTATATAAGTTATATAAGTGCAGGACAGGCATTACAACAAATGGGAGTATGTCTATGCCTATACAAATAACTGAGAGAGTTGCTATTTGTGTAACGAAGTTGGGAAGGCTAAAGATAAAGCTGGGGGGTGAGCGTCTCTAAGAGATCTCCATATAAGACCTTGGTTGCATGTATGTCAGAAGCATTTGTACGTCCCCATGTCAGAACACCATAGCTCAGCAGGGAGATCGCTGTACTAACATCGGATTGTTAGTATAGGATCTCCTCCCAAGCTCTTTTGTTTGTTTTCGAAAAAAATTTGCGTGTACTAGGCTTATTGCCTTTATCCACTAGCCACTAGAACTAGATGGAGCTGACCATACAGGCGTTAATCAGGCAACACTATAGGACTTTTCATTCAACTTGGGCAAATGTTTCTGACATTTGTGAAACAAAGGTTTTGTAAATTTACCCCTATATGTGTCAGTGCCATTTTTGTTTATACCATCCCATTATTATTTTTTCTATACACAAAGGTAGGTTTTAAACCTTTATATAGTTTTTGGCAACACAGACAGTTCTTTTAGCCACTGATAAATGAGTCCAGCAACAAAGACCCTATTATTGGTCCATAGGGTGAAACTGGTCTCATTTGTAATATATATCTTGATTCCCAACAATGTTTACTATGGCAATTGATTTCCATCTGTTATAAATGTCAATTCTATTTTACCAAACGACAAACGCTAAATTAAACATTAGCTTCAGCTAGATTATAAGTGTTTGCCAACAAGTTACTGTGTAGTATTACATCAAAGTAATAGATATGTTATTATTGTAAAGGAAAGTCGCTGCTATTTTGTAAAGAACATTGTTTTCAGATATACGATAAACCGCATACGTAACTCTATCTGTGGAAAGAAATGGGACTATTTAGATCAAATCCCTTTTTTTCAGATTTGCTGAATTTTACTGATGCTTGTAGTGATACACAGTATCCTGTAAAGTGATTACAGTCAATGTTTGGCATCAGTTTTTCATGAAAAGTTATTCTGAACTAGTTGTCACAGAATAGTGATTGCTTCAAATATGTTTATTTTTTACTTTTTTTTTTTTGCAAAGGAATCATAACATAGATATAGGGAAGTAAATACTGTGGCTTAAAACAAAGTAGAAAAAGTACAGACAGTTTATATATTTTTTAACTCTTTCACAGTGGCGGTGCATCTATCCATGGCCGCTGTAGCCACCCCTATTCGATTTTTTTTTTAAGCACCTGATTAGAGTCATAAGGGAGAGCTGCATACTGAAGTTTTTTTACCTTTATGCATACAATGCATAAAAGTACAAAACCTTCAGCCTTTAGAATCACTTTAATAATTAAACTGCAATATGATTTTACATACCAAGAGTGGCATATCAGACAATATTATCACATTTGATACAATGACTTGATTTATCAAAGAGAGATACATTTGCATTGATGTAACATAGTTACATAGTTACATAGTAGGTGAGGTTGAAAAAAGACACAAGTCCATCAAATCAAACCTATGTGTGTGATTATATGTCAGTATTACATTGTAGATCCCCGTATGTTGTGGTCGTTCAGATGCTTATCTGTTAGTTTTTTTAAACTATCGATGCTCCCCGCTGAGACCACCGCCTGTGGAAGGGAATTCCACATCCTTGCTGCTCTTACAGTAAAGAACCTTCTACGCAGTTTAACCACTTCAGCCCCGGAAGGATTTACCCCCTTCCTGACCAAGACCTTTTTTGCGATACGGCACTGTGTCGATTTAACTAACAATTGCGTGGTCGTGTGAGGCTGCACCCAAACAAAATTGACGCGTTTTTTTTTTCCCCACAAATAGAGCTTTCTTTTGGTGCTAGAAAAATGCACTGATTACTGTGTAAATTTCACTGCCAGGGAAAGGGTTAAACACTAGGGGGCGATCAAGGGGTTAACTTTGTTCCCTCAGTGTGTTCTAACTGTAGGGGGATGGGCTCACTAGAACATGACAGAGATCACTGCTCCCGATCACTGGGAGCAGTAGATCCCTGTCATGTTGCTAGGCAGAACAGGGAAATGCCGTGTTTACATAGGCATCTCCCCGTTCTGCCTCTCCGTGCCACGATTGCGGGCCACTGGCAGACATTGAGTACGCGGGGCACGCTCTCACAGCGCTGCCAGCGTAATGCGCGCGCACGCTAGCTACCGATGACGCGGCAACGTACGGGTACCTTGTTTTGCGCACCCGTGCCACTTTGCCGACGTATATCGGCGTGAGCGGGTCGGCAAGTGGTTACGGTTTAACCTCTTTTCTTCTAATTTTAATGAGTGGCCACGTGTCTTATTAAACTCCCTTTCGCGGAAAAGGTTTATCGCTATTGTAGGGTCACCGGTATGGTATTTGTAAATTGAAATCATATCTCCTCTCAAGCGTCTCTTCTCCAGAGAGAATAATTTCAGTGCTCGTAACTTTTTTTCATAACTAATGTCCTCCAGTCCCTTTATTAGTGTTGTTGCCCTTCTCTGTACTCGCTCCATTTGCAGCACATCCTTCCTGAGAACTGGTGCCCAGAACTGGACAGCATACTCCAGGTGAGGCCGGACCAAAGTCTTGTAGATTGGGAGAATTATCGCATTATCTCTTGAGTTAATCCCATGTTTAATGCATGCCAATATTCTGTTTGCTTTGATTGCAGCAGCTTGGCATTGCATGCCATTGCTGAGCCTATCATCTACTAGGACCCCCAGGTCCTTTTCCATCCTTGATTCCCTCATAGTTTCTCCCCCCAGTGAGTAGATTGTATTCATATTTTTGCCACCCAAATGCACTTTTTTACTTTTTTACACATTAAACCTCATTTGCCATGTAGTTGCCCACCCCATTAATTTGTTCAGATCTACTTGCAAGGTTTACACATTCTGAGGAGAAGTTATTACCCTGCTTTGCTTAGTATCGTCTGCACTGTTTACCCCATCCTCCAGGTCGTTAATGAACAAATTAAACACGATTGGTCCCAGGACAGAACCCTGGGGGACCCCCACTTTTCACCCGAACCATTCCGAGTACTCCCCATTTATCACTAACCTCTGAACTCGCCCTTGTAGCCAGTTTTCAATCCATGTACTTACCTTATAGTCCATGCCAATGGACCTTACTTTGTACAGCAAATCTTTATGGGGAACTGTAAAAAAATCCAGATACACCATGTCTACGGGCCTCCCTTTTTCTAGATGGCTGCTCACCTCCTCATAGAAGGTTTATAGATTTGTTTTGCAAGAACAATTCTTCATGAATCCATGCTGATTACTGCAAATGATACTGTTTTCATGACTAAAATCTTGTATATAGTCCCTTATCATCCCCTCCAAGAGCTTGCATACTATTGATGTTAGGCTAACTGGTCTGTAATTCCCAGGAATGTATTTTGGCCCTTTTTTAAATATTGGTGCTACATTGGCTTTTCTCCAAGCAGCTGGTACCATTCCAGTCCGTAGACTATCAGTAAAAAGTAGGAACAATGGTCTGGCAATTACTTGACTGAGTTCTCTAAGGACCCTCGGGTGCAAGCCATCTGGTCCCGGTCACTTATTAATGTTATGTTTTTCAAGTCTATTTCTAATTCTGTCCTCTGTTAACCATGAGGGTGCTTCCTGTGATGTGTCATGAGGATAAACACTGCAGTTTTGGTTTGGTTAAGTCCCGATTCCCTCATGAAGACTGAAGAGAAGAATAAATTCAATACCTTTGCCATCTCACCATCCTTTGTAACCAGATTCCCTTGCTCATTCTTTATGGGGTCAATATGGTCTGTCCTCCCTCTTTTACTGTTTATATACTTGGGATTTTTTTTGCTCTCCTCCGCTATGTGTCTTTCGTGTTCTATCTTAGCCGCCCTAATTGCACCCTTACGTTTCTTGTTGCATTCTTTGTAAAGTTTGAATACTGATGATGATCCCTCAGCCTTGTATTTTTTGAAGGCCTTCTTCTTTGCTTGTATATGCATTTTTACATTGGAGCTAAACCACCCAGGACTTGTATTCACTCTTTTAAATGTATTTCCCAATGGGATACACTGGCTAATGCTTTTTTTAAATATGCTCTTAAAGCAAACCCATCTCTCCTTCATGTTCTTTGTTCCTAAGCTTTTATCCCAATTAATATCTTCTGGCAAAGTTCGTAGTTTAGGGAAGGTGACTCTTTTGAAATTCAGTGTCTTTGTATTCCCCTTATGTTTCCTATTTGTGTGATTTATACTGAAGCTAATTGACCTGTGATCGCTGTTTCCTAAATTGCCCCGTATTTCCACATCCGTGATCAGGTCTGTATTTATGGCAATCAGTAGGTCTAGTAACGCTTTGTTTCCAGTTGGTGCGTCTACCATCTGACCCATGAAATTGTCCTGCAAGACATTTAGGAACTAGCAAGCCTTAGACGAATGTGCGGTTCCTTCCGCCCAGTCTATGTCTGGATAATTAAAATCCCCCATTATGATGACACTTCCCATCCTTACCGCTAATCCAAATTGTGATAGGAGGTCAGTCTCCCCTCCTCCCTTAGGTTAGGGGGCCTATAGCATACTCCCAGTATTACTTTCCCCTTAGTTTCATCCCTTTGGAGCTCTACCCATAAGGATTCCACCTCCTCCCTAGTTCCCTTAGTGATATCATCTCTCACATTCACTTGTACATTATTCTTGTTATAAAGGGAAACTCCTCCCCTTTTTTACCCTCTCTATCACTGCAATAAAGGGAATACCCTTGAATTGTTGCCAGCCAATCATGAGAGCTGTTGAACCAAGTCTCTGAAATTCCCACAAAATCTAAATCCTCCTCGTACAACAGTATCTCCAGTTCTCCCATCTTGTCCGCCGGGCTCCTGGCATTGGTGAACATGCCACGTAGTTTAGACCGGTCGCATACTGTCTTCTTATTGGGTGTTCTGAGGTTGCAAATAGGACTTTTTACTATACTTACCTATGGTTTATGTGCTTTAATCAACCTACCACTAATGCCCCCAATACTACCCTCTGGAATATGTTCCGCGCTGACTATCTCTACCTCTGGACCCTCCCCACTGTTGCCTAGTTTAAATGCCCCTCTAACTTTTTGGACATCTTCACACCCAGCAGATCTGCACCCTTCTTATTTTGGTGCAGTCTGTCCCTTCTATAGAGCTAGTGACCGACTGAGACGACGGCCCAGTTCTCCAGGAACCCAACCCCCTCCTTACTACACCAGCTCCTCAGCCACTTGCTTACTTCCCCAATCTCCCTCTGCCTTTCTGGTGTGGCTCGAGGTACCAGTAGTATTTCTGAGAATACTACCTTGGAGGTTCTTTTCCTCAATTTGGCTCCCAAGTCCCTAAAATCACTCTTTAGGACACTCCTTCTTCCTCTGACTTTGTTATTGGTGCCATGACAGCCAGATCTTCCCCAGCCCCTCCCAGTAATCTGTCCACCAGATCCGTCATGTGCCAAACCCGAGCGCTGGGTAGACAGCATACAGTCCGGCGCTTCAGATTTTTGTCACAAATTGCCCTTTCTGTCCTTCTAAAAAATTGAGTCCCCTACTATCAGAATCGGTCTTTCCTTGCCCTTCACTCCCCCCCCACTCTCACTGGAGGAGTTCTTCCCCTGGCAGATAGGGGAGTCCCTCAGCTCCAGCAGTGCTGGACCCTGACTGGTTTCACCAATGTCACTCAACGGGGCGTACTTATTGAGATGTTCCAGCCCAGGATCGGCCTCCCTGGTACTTTCCCCTCTACCCTTCCTGACTGTCACCAATCTACTCTTTTCTAGTGCCTGCACCTCTTTGTCTCCACCCGCCTCTGTGCTGGCCCCTGCCGGCACCTGCCGGGTACGTTCCCAGCTCTCCTTTAGTATGGAGAGTCTTCTCAGTGCTGCAGGTTGCTTCCCTAGATTCAGAACCTGGGCTTCCAGGAAAACAATGTGCTAAGATTTTGCACAGCATTATTCGCCCTTGATCGGTGATCAAGGAATGCATACATGCCACAAGATGTACACCAAATTGCATCTCCACACCAGCTGGGCATCGTATCTACTAATTTAATAAGGATTGGGAATTATTCCCTGTCCAAATGAACTAACAACTAGCTTCCTGACACTAATACTCAACAATACACAGGTACTCAACAATACAATATACAGGTACTCACAGTCCACGTGCACTTGCAGCCCACGTGCGCGATAAACAATATCCTTTTTCTCCAAAAAGAATTCATATATATATATCCACTATATAATGACCCTGTAATCTCCTTTTTATTAAATAATTTTATTCCCTCGTAATGTCCTCTGTACGCTCCTGAACCTCCCCCCCGCCCCAATTCTGTTTGTTTGGAAAGAGCAGTGTACATTAGTTTTAGTCATGTGCACTGCTCTATGCACACTACAAATCCCATAGTTCATAGTTCGTAGTCCATCCTGGAAGCAAGCAAGAAGGTGGCTACATTGAAATTAGTTGGCTGTCAAAAATAAAGCCTGCAGGAATACACAAAAACACAGGCTCGAAACATTCACGCTCTGTTGTGATCTGGCTCTTAGGCCATAATAAACCCAAAAACAAATATGGAATATAGTGTAGCTTACAAATCCTCAAATGTGTTGGATGTTTTAGCATTCTTTTTTTTTAGGATTTTTGAATTCTTTATTTCATCTTGACTTGCTTGGGATCTGTTAATTAGCAAAAGGCAGCTTAAAGCATTTTCTTAAAAGGCATATTCTATTTGCACTTATCATAGGTAAATATGCATGGTAAACATCTATACTGTAACAGGTCAGAAATGGATTTGTAGCAAAATAATGAATGAACGCAAGCTGTACAAATGACATGACACTGTCACTGACATGAGAGCAAAACTGGGACATATTTTCTGGATTACACTGCCGTATATGTTCTGCATCCCTGTGATGTAAAGAATTTGCTGCCCTTGGTCCTTATTGTGCTTTTCTATGTGAAAGTTTGGTTCAGGAGCTGTCACAGTTGCCGGTGACGTCAATGTGTCTGTAGGACGCTGACATCTCAAATAAACAAAGAAATCTTGTAGGTGTTTGATTAACTTTGACAAGAGCTGCTGTGTTTGGAAATGCTGCTGACAATGTACCTAAAAGGCTGAATTATTTATAATAAGTTCTCTTTTCATGTGTCTGTACTGTACTGTTTATGAATGGACGCACTGTACATCAAGAGACTGTCCCATGAGGTGATGTTGAGCCCAAACTAACACTGAACAATGCACATTGAGCTTTTTTCATCTTGGTTGTTGGTGTCTCTTCAACACATTATAGCTTGCTTCACTCAGATGTGTTTCTGTAGATCAGACTCAGTGTGGTTCTTTAGGTGTTTAGGGTTTAAAAAGTAAAAAATAGACTAGTTTGTTTCAGTACCATTTGTGGCACCTCTATGGATGTGGACGCTTGTCATGCTTGATATACTTTATATCAGCAAAGGTATAAAACAATAGCAGAGCAAACCAACTCTCCACTGACATTCAAAGGTTGTTATGAAGCGATGATGCTGTGCTCCGTCAGCATTCTACAATTTATTGAGCAACATATGTTCATAAATGTACTGTACAAAAAATAGCAATGGCTATAAAAAAAAATCATATTTTTTTACCCTGCTCATAACTGGCTAGATTATCTGCGGCAAAAAGTTGATTTAAACCTTAGGTCAATGCTGATTTCAAAAGCAGCCTTAAGACCAGGGGTCTCCAAACTTCCTGAACAAAGAGCCAGTTTACTATCCTTTAGGCTTTAGAGGGGCCAGACTGTGGCCGGTAAGAGTAGAAAACAGTGCCCCATCATTGGTTTTAGTACAAGGAATAGTGCCCTATTGTTGGTAATCAGGGTAGGAATGGTGCCCCATTGTTGGTGTCTATGGGATGAAAGGTGCCCTATTATTGGTGTCTGTGGGAGAAATGGTGCCTCATTGTTGGTATTCAAGGTAGAAATGGTGCCCCATTATTGGTGTCTGTGGGAGGAATTATGCCCCATCATTGGTGTCTGTGGGAGGAATAGTGCCCCCTCATTGGTGTCTGTGGGAGGAATGGTGCCCCATCATTGGTGTCTGTGGGAGGAATTGTGCCCCATCATTGGTGTCTGTGGGAGGAATAGTGCCCCCTCCATTGGTGTCTGTGGGAGGAATGGTGCCCCATCATTGGTGTCTGTGGGAGTAATTGTGCCCCATCATTGGTGTCTGTATGTGGGAGCAATGGTGCTCCATCATTAGTGTCAGTGGATAGCATGGTGCTCCAAGTGCCGGATAAAGACAAGCAAGGGCCACATCTGGCCCGCAAGCCACAGTTTGGAGACCACTGCTCAAGAGTCAAGACTGACAGATATCCACTTGGATAGATGGAAAATGCAGTTATACCTGATCTGCATCAATATCTTAAAGCGGAGCTCCACCCGCAAATTGTATTTTTTTTAAAAGTCAGCAGCTACTAACACTGTAGCTGCTGACTTTTAATAAGGACACTTACCTGTCCTACTCTCCCGCGCTGATGCCCCCCCCCCCCCCCGATGCCGATCCCTCGATCGGTGCAGGTCCTGCGCCGCCATCCACACTAAGGGAAACAGGCAGTAAAGCCTTACGGCTTCACTGCCCGTTTCCTACTGCGCATGCGCGAGTCTCGCGCTGACTTGTGAATGGGCGGCTGCTCTCTGGGATTACACACAGTTCCCAGAAAGCAGCGCGCCCCATTCACTAGAAGAGGATGGGGAAGAAAACAGACCGCGGTTACGGAAGAGGCAGATTACGGACTTCCGCATAGCAACAGGTATTTCGGGTGAGTATAAAAAAAAATTCTATTTATTTTTTTCTATTTTTTTTAGGATTTATTGTGAAAAAAAAAATTATGGGTGGAACTCCACTTTAAGACCTTACACTGACTATGGTTTGTGATATTATATGGCTGTTTTTTAATTTCTTTCCCTTACCTTTTTTCTTGGAGAGGGTCGATTGCTAACCTCCCTCCCCTACCTTCTTTGACTTAACCCTTACTGTTTTTCCACTATAGCCCCTCTCATTTTATACCTCTGCCCGGTACCCCCAACCTTCCCCCCTAATGTTTCCCTTAATACCTCATATACTTGATGATATGTTACCCGCATTCTTCTGTTTCTGGTCAGATGGTGTTATTTTCCCATCCTGTTTGTATCACCCTGATGATATCTGTTGACTAGTGTAAGGGATTAGCTCAGTAGAAGGGTGTGCAAGACCCCCGGGATGGGTCACAGCACAGTGAAGTAAGCACGGGCAGACAGCAGGATCTTTGTGAAAACAAAACAGTGGTGCAGGTATCAAAAACAGCAAAAATAAAACAAAACAGAAAATAAACCCTTTCCACTTTGGGCGTCTATCTGCAAAACACAGGACTCTATCTACCTGGTCTGGAACAGCCTACCGCTGCCCAAAAACCTGTCTGACACACACAAAAAACCTGAATATTTTAGACAAACAGACTTAATCTCAAGCTGCTCCCCAGTCCTACACAGGAATCTGGTTCCAGGGTGGAGCTCCTTGTTGAAGCAACCTGGGAGTTTTATAGAGCCCTGAGTGCTTCATCTGTTACACCTGAGCTTGTTAACCCTCATTGAGCCCCAAACAGGCTCACTACCCAGCAGAAACCCAAAAGCAATCAGTGTACAGCATAAACCTGGCACAAATATATCTCCCATCTTGGACACAGCCCATAGATTTTCCTGGCTTCCTGTCACACTACTTTGTCGATTTTTTGGGGAATGCCTGTATTCTTTTCCTATTTTTGCTGGAAATGTGAAGTAAAAATTAAACAAAAAAAAGTCCTTTCATACGGAGTAGTTTTTCAAACACTTTTTGTCAAAAAAAGCACCTGAAAAGCTCAAAAAAATGCTTCCCTCTAAAATCAATTAATGTTTTCACACCGAGGCAGAGCGCTTTTGTGGAAGTGAAAAAAGTCCTGCTTGCAGCATCTTTGAAGCATGTTTGAGGAGCTAAAAAATCGCACCAAAAGCGCTCCTCTCTATTGAACTGAATGGGAACTGCCTCAAAAGTGCCCTTTAAAAACGCCTTCACTAAGCATTTTTGATGCAGTTTTTGAGTCACATGTCCTTTTAAAAACCACGCTAGGAGTTTTACTGGCAGTTTTGAAGCAAACCAGTGTGAAAGTGCCCTTAAGACCTTGTGTCAATGGGCTTATGCAATTTGCATTCAGGTACTGTACATTCCGTTTGCATTTGACACGAGTTCAAGATGTTTCTGACCTCAACCCAAACTCAGCCTGGCCATATTTTGCTAGTTTGCCCTCCTGAGTCTCAGCTGCTAAAATGTAAATAAAGCAGCCAAGGGTCCCTGGTAATATCCTCGTCCAAATATGGTCATGGCCATTTTTGGTCAGTAACATCATCCAATATCCCCTGTGATGAGAGTGCACAGGAAATTATTGTATGGTGGGTCATCCTGGTGGAGGAAAAACATCATTGGGCAGCAGGTCTTTGAGAATGACAATGGATTTGCAATGATGAACAGTGGGGGGGGGGGGGGTGTCAATAAAGGTACTGGCCCAGTACCTATATTTGAATATTCATGTGAACCCCATGGCTTTTTGGGGGGTACCTCCCCCCCTGCAAGGCACCTTGTCCCAATGTTGAGGGACAATGTACTCTTCTCCACATCTTGTCACCAAGAGGATGTGGGGTGGTGACCTATAGGAGTCTGGAAGTCTCTTTTATGGGTCCCCCAGAAACCCCCTTACCTAGATCAATTAGTATAGGGTACATTAGTACCTGGTATTACTATTTTCCCAAAAAAATTCAAGAATAAACAAAGACACCGACACCACGACACCACGAGAAAGTCCTTTATTGCCAAAAGAAAAAGTAAATAGGTGTCTCCAAATGCAAATCCATTGTTAATTGTCCAGCAATGTAGATCCTTCATCAATAAGGATTGCCAGCCGCCTGACAATATTTTCCCTACTGCATCAATGACTCAACACCTGATGATGTTGCCCTGCCTCCCAGACATTGCCCTGCTGCACTACCACCCTTAAATGACAGACCACAGGCTCTGCTATAATGTAAACAACAGCTCCATGGATTTGAAATTTGGAAGCGTGGGGACCGTGTGGGGTAAATGTAAACCCACAGATCACACACCTGCATAGCAGTAATGTGAACACTCATACAGGATCAGCTTACAAGTTACAATCTGATCATACAATCCTTGTACAATCAACTTTAGATTTACCCAAAAAATGTAAAATGAGCACCTACCTAATCTAACCAATCAATTTGTATCTAGCCAGGCAGGCTTTTTCACTTTTTGGTAGATCTAAATTATACAATCAGATTGTAACATGTGTGGTGAGTTTAATACTGCGTACACATGGTCGGAATTTCCGACAACAAATGTTCGATGTGAGCTTGTTGTTGGAAAATCCAACCGTGTGTATGCTCCATCGGACATTTGCTGTCGGAATTTCCGACAACAAATGTTTGAAAAGCTGGTTCTCAAAACTTGTTGTTGGAAATTCCGAGCGTGTGTACACAATTCCGAAGCACAAAATTCCACGCATGCTCGGAACCAAGCAGAAGAGCCGCACTGGCTATTGAACTTCATTTTTCTCAGCTCGTCGTACGTGTTGTACGTCACCGCGTTCTTGACGTTCGCAATTTCCGACGACATTTGTGTGAAGGTGTTTATGCAAGACAAGTTTGAGCCAACATCCGTTGGAAAACCGTCGGAAAAAAATCCACGGTTTTGTTGTCGGAATGCCCGATCGTCTGTATGCGGCATTACGCTTATTATCAGATCTTCGGGTGGATTCAAGTGTTCATCTGAGCAATTTTTCAATATGTGTACACTGCCTGAGGCACATGTGCAATACAGTGTACAGTTTTGGCATGTTCCAAGCATCTGTAAGGGCTGGCTAAAGAAGAGTGTTGTGAGTCCCAGAAGCAATGGCAGAAAAAATGGAGGCAGTGGAGGATGAAGCCTGGGCCCGTCATTGCCGAAGGAGGGCACTGTGTGAGGTAAAAATGTATGTAATTATTGTACATATACTGTATATATACAGTTGTGCTCAAAGGTTAACATACCCTGGCAGAATTTCTGACTTCTTGGCCATTTTTCGGAGAATATGAAAAATAATACAAAAACTTTTCTTTCACACATGGTTAGTGTTTGGCTGAAGGCATTTTATTATCAATCAACTGTGTTTACTCTTTTTAAATCATAATGGCAACAGAAACTACCCAAATTACTTTTTTTCAAAAATGTCAGTCTTTTTTAGTTTGTTTAGCAAAAAATAAAAACCGTAAAATATATGCCCTATTCAACAAGTGGAAAGTATGTAAGCAACCTTTCATTAATAGGAATTGTATGCAAAAATACAAACTACTTTCTTTCATTGTTTGTATCTTATGGGTCACCTTGTTTAGTCACTATAAAAGGTTTCTGAACACATTAATAATTCACAATGTATAACTGAAATGATGTGTTGTAATTAGAGAACACAAGAATGTAACCTTTCAGGAAATGTAACAAAAAATTGCAAATATGTTGTGCACTTATCTTTACATAAATGTTCTTTTTTACTGGACTAAATGGGTAAGTGGAACTAAATAGCATCAGATTCCAGGCCAAGTCTAAAATATATTTCTTAAAGGCATTATAAACGTTTGTACCTACAGATTGTGTTTTTTACTTTCATAAGATGTGCATTGATCATCTAGTTTCATGGTGTTATTTATTGGCCTGTATGAAGCTTACACTGCACAGGTTAAAGCTTGACTGTTTGTAGTCTAAGAACTGAAACTTCCCATGGAGAAACTACATATCTCACAATCCTGAGATGATGTAATGGTGCAGGCAGCTTTTTTGTGTGTTTCTCATGCCTAGATTTAATGAGCTGCCCTAAATGTGACACGCGGGAACGTGCGCAAACATACAAAAAAATCACATAAGCTTGGTTACACTTCTGTTCTGTAAAAGGAGCTTAATTGATGTCTTACTTCCTGTTTGGATAGTTCTCCTCATCTGCTTTCCATGGGACAGAAATTGAGAAGAATCTTCAAAAAATAATTTGTCTGGAGTTACACTTTAAAGTCTTTAAAATCTTTATAGTATAAGTAGTAGTCTTTGAGTAGGGTTTTTTGTTTTTTTTAACAGAGCTGGAATTTTACTTTAGCGTTGCTGCATTTAACTGGATAGGATCAAAATCCCATAGTTATTTATCAGGCATACGTGATGAAGTGTGGTCATTAGAAAGTTAATGAACCACTTTTGCATGATTCATTCATTACAGCACATAAAGTTCACCAAAACTGATTTGTGATTGATATTCTTAGTCATGTATTGTCAGATTTTGTAAGAAGGATGGGCACTTTGCATATTACTTAGGATTCATTTCCACCCAGTAGATTACTAATGTTCAGTTTGATCATCTACTCCAGTGTTTCTCAACTCCTGTCCTCAAGGCGCCCCAACAGGTCATGTTTTCAGGCTATCCATTATTTTGCACAGGTGATTTGATCAGTTTCACTGCCTTAGTAATTACCACAGCTGTTTCATCTGAAGGGAAATCCGGAAAACATGACCTGTTGGGGCGCCTTGAGGACTGGAGTTGAGAAACACTGATCTACTCTACAATCAATAGTCCTTTTACGTCACAATGGATCAGTTTGTTATTTTAAGAAAATTTGTTTTCTAAAGTAAGTGTCAGTCTAGAAGATATAACTGACGAGCAAAGAATTTAAACAATTTGAATATGATCCCATTGTGAGAAAAGCTTAAAGTGTATATAAAGCCATATTTTTCATTGTACATAGAGTAGGAACGAGTAATATTTCTATTGGTATCTGTCTCTCTACTATGGTGCTTCACTCTGTCTTTTTCCTTGTTACCTTTGTCAGGGCTAAAAGTGCCAGAACATCAAATATTTTAAGTTGCTACTAGAACAGATATATAAAATAAAAATCTTACATAGTTAAATAATTACATGGTTAGGTTGAAAAAAGAGTCCACCTAGTGCAACCAATTAAAAAAAAAAAGAAATACACACAAACAACCAACCAATTAAAAAAAACACACACACACACACACACACACAAACAGAAAAACTCTATATACACAACCATAGACCCGCAGTTAATCCAGAAGAAGAAAAAAAACAAAACAATAAAGCATGATCCAATATGTTCCAGTGGGGGAAAAAATTCCTTCCTGATCCCCCAAGAGGCAATTGGATATTTCCTGAATCAACTACCCCTGGTGTTGTTACCTATAAAAATTAGTGTCCAGTTATATTTTGTGCATTTAGGAATGCATCCAGCTTTTTTTAAAAACAATCTACTGAGCTTTCCAGAACCAGTTCTTGAGTGTTTCGTTTTCAAATTTTCACAGATCTTACTGTGAAGAAGCCTTTCCGTATGTAAATCTTTTTCCTCCAGACGTAAAGAGTGCCCCCTTGTCTTCTGTAATGTGTAACTCTACACCAAGTCCACTATATGGACCACTTATGAATTTATACATGTTGATCAGATCCAACCTTAACAGGAGTCCAAAATTGAACTTAAATCAAGTGAAGTTAATAACGGTTTGTTCAAGGGGCAAAATGATGTCTCCCCCTCTCTCTCTCTCTCTCTCTCTCTCTGGAGCCCATACCTCTTTAAATACAAGAAATACGTTTGCTCACTTTAGAAATGGCAGCTTGGCATTGCATGCTATTATTAGGTTAAGATCTACCAGAACACCCAGATCCTTCTCCACCATTGATTCCCCCAGCTGTTCTCCTCTTAGCATGAATGATGCATGCATGTTTTTAGCCCCAAGTTTAAAACTTTACATTTATCAACATTAAACCTCAATTGCTACATATTTGTCAAAATAATTAGGGCAATGAGGTTGGCTTGTCAGCTAGGGACATCCTGTAAGGATATAATTCCCCTGCATAGCTTGGTGTCATCTGCAAACACTGAAATTGTACCTTTAATCTCAGACACTATACCATTTATAAACATGTTAAAAAGTAAAGGACCCAACACTGAACCTTGGGGTACAGCACTAATAACCTTAGAGACTATTCAAAGTATGAATCATTAATCACTACTCTCTGAATATATTTTAGCCAGTTTTATATCCATTTACCTGTAGACTTTAATTTACACATTAGCCACCTGTGGGGAACTGTGTCTAACGCTTATGCAAAACCCAGGTATACTATGTCCACAGCCACTCCTTTGTGTAAGTTTTTGCTTAACTCCTTATAAAAATAAATCACAATTGTTTGACAACTTTGGTCTTTCATGAAGCCTTTCTGACTAGTGCTTAAAATATTTTCTAGAAAAAACTCTTTTATATGGTCTTTTATTAAACTCTCAATTATCTTCCCAATTATCTATTTATTATGTAACCAGTCTGTAGTTGCTTGGTAAACACTTTGATACCTTTTTAAAGGATAAGTTCACCTATTGTAACATTTTACACCTACAGTATCTCACAATAGTAAATACACCCCTCACATTTTTGAAAATATTTTATTACCGTATATACTCTAGTATAAGCCGACCCAAATATAAACCGAGGCACCTAATTTTACCACAAAACAATGGGAAAACGTATTGACTCGAGTATAAGCCTAGGGTGTCCATCTGCATGCCTCACTGTGCCTCACTTTGCCTCACTGTGTCTATGTGCCTGCCTCACTGTGCCTCACTGTGTCCATGCCTCACTGTGCCTTACTGTGCCCATGCCTCACTGTGTCCATGCCTCACTTCGCCCATGCCCTCACTGTGCCCATGCCTCACTGTGCCCATGCCTCACTGTTCCCATGCCTCACTGTCACTGTGTCCATGCCTCACTGTGCCCATGCCTCACTGTGCCCATGCCTCACTGTCACTATGCCTCACTGTGCCCAATCTCCATACCTGATCTCCGGCGCTGTGTGACTAGACTGACGTTTAACATGGGAGTCTATGGAAGGGGTGCCCAGTTTGAAAATTCGGTGCTCCCCGGCCGTAGGTCCCCTGGACAACAAACTTTGCACACTTGTAGATGAAGAGTGGGGCTACATGTGTGCCAAGCTTGGGGTCCAGGGGACCCACGACTGGCCGGGATCAGGCGCACAAAGTCGAAGATGGATGAGTATAAGCAGAGGGGGGCATTTTCAGCACAAAAAAATGTGCTGAAAAACTTGGCTTATACTCGAGTATATACGGTATATCTTTTCATGTGACGACTCTAAAAAAAACAACACTTTGCTACATTGTAAAGTAGTGAGTGCACGGCTTGTATAACTTTAAATTTGCTGTCCCCTCAAAATAACTCAACAAATAGCCATTAATGTCTAAACCACTGCCAACAAGTGAGTACACCCCTAAGTGAAAATGTCCAAATTGGGCCCAAAGTGTCAATATTTTGGGTGGCCACCATTATTTTCCAGCACTGTTTTAACCCTGTTGGGCATGGAGTTCACCAGAGCTTCACAGGTTGCCACTGGAGTCCTCTTACACTCCTCCATGATGACATCACGGAGCTGGTGGATGTTAGAGACCTTGCGCTCCTCCATTTTCCATTTGAGGATGCTCCACAGATGCCTAATAGGGTTAAGGTCTGGAGACATGCTTGGCCAGTCCATCACCTTTACCCTCAGCTTCTTTAGCAAGGCAATGGTCGTCTTGGAGGTGTGTTTTGGGTCGTTATCCTGTTGGAATATTGCCCTGAGGCCCAGTCTTCAAAGGGAGGGGATCATGCTCTGCTTCAGTATGTCACAGTACATATTGGAATTCATGGTTCCCTCAATGAACTGTAGCTCCCCAGTGCCGGCAGCACTCATGCAGCCCCAGACCATGACACTCCCACCACCATGCTTGAATGTAGGCAAGACAGGGTTCAATAAAACATATAAATATGTACTAAAAGTCCATAAACATCCAGAAAAAGCAGAAGGTGTATTAATAGTCCCAGCAAGCACTGAAAACGAATCCAGGTGAGAAGACACAAGTCCAATGCAAGAGTGACTTTCACACCACCTCCAGAGCACTGGGACCACTGAACTAACGGATGGTCAACAACACATGTCCCATGCGGGTATATTCTCTAGGAAAGGTTCAAGACCTCCAACCGATGTCCCCAGGGGTATGTATGGTGAGAGAGAAGCTAATCTAAGTGCTCACTGGTATCATATTTCAAAAACCTTTTTGAATGTAAAATGTCTACTCACAAGGACTTGTTACAACAGTGCATATCAGAGAACACACTGAGGTGTAAGGATCCAGGGTGGCAGAGGGTGACGTCAGGACATGGCTCCTCCCCGTGCGCGTTACATTCGCAAGAACTTTGTCAGCAGGGCGTCCCGTCCCGCTGACAAAGTCCTTGCGAACGTAACGCATGGCAGGCTGACCCCCACCCCTTTAACCTCTGCAGCAATGCTGGCAGCATTGTGTCTATTTCCAAAAGACAACCTCTGAATATGACGCTGAGCAGGTGCACTCGACTTCTTTGGTCGACCATGGCGAGGCCGGTTCTGAGTGAAACCTGTCCTGTCAAACCGCTGTATGGTCTTGGCCATCGTACTGCAGCTCAGTTTCAGGGTCTTGGCAATGTTCTTATTGCCTAGGCCATCTTCATGTAGAGCAACAATTATTTTTTTCAGATCCTCAGAGTTTTCTTTGCCGTGAGGTGCCATGTTGAACTTCCAGTGGTGAGTATGAGAGAGTGAGAGCGATAACACCAAATTTAACACACATGCTCCCCATTCACACCTGAAACCTTGTAACACTAATGAGTCACCAGGGAGGGAAAATGGCTAATTGGGCCCAATTTGGACATTTTCATTTAGGGGTGTACTCACTTTTTTTGGCCAGCGGTTTAGACATTAAAGGCTGTGTGTTGAGTCATTTTGAGGGGACAGCAAATTTACACTGTTATACAAGCTGTACACTCACTACTTTACATTGTACCAAAGTGTAATTTCTTCAGTGTTGTCACATGAAAAGATAGACCATATATACTCAAGTATAAGCCAAGTTTTTCAGCCCTTTTTTAAGGCTGAAAATACCCCCATCGGCTTATACTCGAGTCAGTGTACCTGAAATTCTTGACAGGCTGTGGGCGTCCATTGTTTAAAAGTTGCGGTCTCCTCCTGGTCCCTTCCGTGATAGGTGTTTCCCAGCAGACACTGTGTTCAGTGTTCCGCCTATTACGGATGTTCTCTCATCCTCGGACTCAGTTTCCCATCAGGCACTGTGTTCAGTGTTCCGCCAATCACGGACGTCCGCTTGTCCGAGGATGAAAAGACGTCCGTGATTGGCGGAACACTGAACACAGTTTCTGCTGGGAAACTGAGTCCGAGGATGAGACAATGAATGGACGCCCACAGCCTGTTAAGAATTTCAGGTACACTGACTCGGGCACAGTGAGGTTGGGCACAGTGAGGTTGCAATGGGCACAGTGAGGTTGCAATGGGCACAGTGAGGTTGGGCACAGTGAGGTTGCAATAGGCACAGTGAGGTTGCAATGGGCACAGTGAGGTTGGGCACAGTGAGGTTGCAATGGGCACAGTGAGGCGTGCAAATGGGCACAGTGAGGTGTGCAAATGGGCACAGTGAAGCTGCAAATGGGCATTGTTGACCCTCTTTTCCACTTACAGTAGCTGCTGCATTCTAACCCTAGGCTTATACTCGAGTCAATAAGTTTTCCCATTTTTTTGTGGTAAAATTAGGTACCTCGGCTTATACTCGGGTCAGCTTATACTCGAGTATATACGGTAATAAAATATTTACAAAAATGTGAGGAGTGTACTCACTTTTGTGAGAGACTGTACATTTATGGTATAACATGCAACATGTTACAAATCCACCAGCCCCGGCACCTCCCCGGCTCCCCAATGGCACAGGCGGCAGGGGATCTTCTCTCATCTCCCCCTCCCACTTTCTGTCAGAATCTGTAAAGAATGTGGCCATGCAGGGCTCTGTGAATTCTTCTGTGAAAGTTCTGTGAATTGAAAACTACAAGGTCCGGCATCCTTTGCAGCTGTCAGCTTATAGTTTTCAATAAACTACCACGGCACTGTTGAGCAGTGGTAGTTCATTGATGCTTCCTGTTATTGTGTATTGTGTACCTGCTTGGCCATATGATGTACGGCCAAACAGCTTACACGCAGAGCCTGCAAGAGCCCTGCCTGCATACCATCCACAATCTGCTTATTATGGTTGCAATGCTTTCCAGGATCCCATAAAAAAAAATACACATTGTTTTACCTGCAAAAAGATGTGCATTTATTTTTATTTTTTTAAATGTGAACTTAGCCTTTAAATAAAGACACAACTCTAGCCTTACAACAATCCAATGTTACTCTGCCAGTCATTTAAGAGTCTCTACAATTTAGAAACAACGGCTTAGATAATGATATAACATTGTTCAGCTCTTTGAGGGACCTTGGGTGTAAGCCATCTAGTCCAACTGCCTAATTCACCTTTATTTTGTGTAAATATTTATGGACTGAGTTCATTTTGAGCCATTGTGGATTATTTGGGGCTATGTCAATACCATCACCATTTTAACTGTGGACCTGAACCACATACTGTAGGTTTTTTATCTAACCTTTAAAGTGTTACTAAACTCACAACAGTAAAATCAGTCTGTATATGCAGTAAAGCATGCTTGTTATGTTCACTGTTAATCCTCTACATTGTGTAAAAAAAGCTGTATCCTGTATTTTCTGATCCTCCCCTTCTTCCACTGTCTCCAATCCATCTCCTGATAGTACAGAGCCTTTGGAGTCCCTCTGGACATGTTCAATTTGGTGTGTATTGTTATAGAGTTTTTTTTCTTGAGAGAGGGATAGTGCAGGTGATCAGCCAAGGTCAATTAGCACTGTCCAGACAGGGGGTCAGGGGTCCTGCAGCCTGATAGGACAGTCAGAGGAGAATTAAAACTCTTTCTACAAGCTTTAACCAGACACTGATAGAAGTCACATGACTGCTATATACTGCTGAAGAGAAAAGGTATTTAGCGGTTTATATTTACTAAAATAATTGCATTTCCATGTTCTATGTACTGTGAGAGACCAGGTATAGTAAATGCAGAGTCTTGGATTTAGTAACACTTTAAAACATATTGCCCATGGGAATAAATTTTGCAGTGTGTTCACATACAGACAATTTTAAGCATTTCCATTTATGTTCTGTGTTCTTTATGGACAACATTCCCTCCAGGTCTAAATCTTGAAGAGCAACCCTCAGCCTTATAAAATGTCTTACTTAAAATTAAGGCCACTTTCACACTAAGGTGCTTGAAAAACTGCCAGTAAAACACTGAGCGCTTTTGAAGCGCTTTTCAGGCGCTTTTGAAGCGATTTCAATTCATTTTAATGGAGAGGGGTGTTTTTTCAGCGCACTTTCCCAGTGTGAAAGGATTCATTGATTTTAATGGAAATACGTTTTCAGGCGCTTTTTTTAGCGTAAAAGCGCCTAAAAAGCGCCTCAGTGTGAAAGTGGTCTTAGTGTTTTTATTATTCCAGTATGTGCTTATTGTTTACAGCTTACAATAAATTAAATTGTGTTATGGGCACTTCTACCCAGAAGTTCCTTTACATGGACATTAGTAGTGCATGGGAACACGTTTGTGAATATTTTGAGCACAATTATATTGGATGTATTTTATGACAGATGTTGTTATTTGAGCATTAATGCAATTAATTTTTATTTGTCGCACAGAATCACTTTAATTAGCATTAAGTTGTGGCACTAATTAGCACTTTATGCATGTGGTCTCCTATAGGCAATTAATAGAGTGTGAATATATGGATAAGTAGAGAAACTAATTAATTAATAGTTCACACGCTGCATTATAATTGAGCACAGACTTACGCTAATTTGAGTTAGTGGTGTCGTTAGAGTATTTCTCATGTGGTTTTCTACAGACATAGTCTAGTGTGTATATAAGTGTAAAAAACACAAAGGCATATTTTTATCGCAGCACTTTTTTCAGATAATAATTGTTTTAGAAGCATAGCATGACCATAATTTGTCTTGCTAATTAAAATAATTATGTTGAATTATTGTTGATGTATTCATTTTCTATTTTAAGCAAAACTGTCAGACTTGCATGCTGAAAAATGCATCAAAAAATGTAACTTTTTGTCAAAACCACATGTAGCCAGGTGCTTGGCTATGAATAGAAAGTGACAGAAACACTGGATGTAGCTGCTCTCTGTAGTTGCTGCCCTGCAGTGGTTAACAGCTATAACAGAAAGAGGAGGGAGCTGCTGAGCAGGAAGAGATCGATAGACTGAGACAGACAGCACTGCGCTGTGTGAACTGTAGTCCAGAGAAGAGAGATTCTAGCTTTTGAACTGCATTTTCCAGAGGGAAGCTGCCAGGAGGAGGGAAAATAGTTCAGGCTGTAAATGACACACTTCCTCTTGCCATGATGGAGACAATAGGGTGCACATTGCTGTCAAGTGTGCACCACCACAGGTTTCAGAGTGTTGAGCCCAGATGTGCTGACAGCCAGAGTCACCTAATCGCTGTGCGTGACCGGATGGTGAGCTGCAATATCACTGGTGAACTGATGAGCTACTGCTTTAGATAAACAGAGCCCTTTAGGACCTGACCATACAGCTAGCTAGTAGCCTTATTGCTGCTTGCAGGCTTGACTGGGAATATTCTCATGTGCATCAACAGTACAGCTGGGCCCCAACGCTAGCCTGCTGAAGAGTTAGGAATAAAGACTGTCCCTTTGCAGCTGTTTAACAGATACCTTCATCTATTGCTTATGCTAGAAGGTACCTCTCAGGGGACATTGCATCATATCATAGTCATCCTCCTAGAGTGCCCTCTAGACTCGTTATAGTATTATAATTCACGTTGCAGTTAATGCTTATAAGCACTAACTAAGCACTGATTCATGAGATAATCCCAGTCCAGTGGCACAGAACTCTATTCTAAGTTACCTTGGCATTGTGATTGTACTGTTTAGGGGACTGAACAAACCTTATGTGAGTTCAATTATGCTCAAACCTCTAACTAGTACCAATACATTGAGTACATTTACCACTAAAAGGTCTAGTGTGTATTTCCTGTTGCTAACTCACAACTGAGTTAAAGGTATTTAAACTTGTGTTCTCATAAGTACTTACAGTAACTTTCATTCAATAAGTTGTGCCAGAGGAGCCAAGGGTGTTCTTGAAGTTGAGGCGCAGAACAAAGTACCCAAATTACCAAGCGGCTCCTTGTACAATTACAACATGGTAAAATTATCAGTATATTTAGGAATACACAAATATGTAAATTAACAACCTCCCCCTCCCCTTCTAGCTTCCCCTCTGGTTTATCAGGCTGCCCATCACACTTCAGATAAGAAAGCTTAGTAAGCATGAGGACAAGCTTAAGGTTACAGGCAAAGCCAAGATTTACATATAATATTATGGTTATGACAGTTTTACTTACTTATGATATTTGGTAATTTTTATCTTTTTATCTTTAGGCTCTAACTGTAATGTATCTTCATGCTTCAACTGTCTCATTTTATATAAAAAAGCCCAAAAGTGTTAATTCATTTGGGTGCCGGAGGTGATAAGGGGGTCCTACCTTACCATCATAAAAATGAATGGTAGCAGTGCATGTTTTGGAATGCAGTGTCTGTTTCAGAGTGTAATTGCACTTAGGTTTGTAACTTATGAGAAAGGTGAGAAAAAGACTGCAGGAAGTGGTTAACTACTTGCAGTTGCACCCAGTGTTGCAAAACTGTGTACATGTGTAGTGTGTATGTACACGAAACAAAGAAAACTGAGAAAAGGGCTGAGTTACAAATGTTATTTCTTTTTAATTGAACATGAGTTCTTTGAATCAAAACTGTAATAACAAAAATGTGCAAAAAAATTATGAGCAAGTTAATAGTGCATACTCCATCTTTTCTTGAGTCTACACTTCCAGTGCTCCCTGGGAGTCCCCTGTATTATATGGGCAAATGCCCACCTTCAGAGAGTCTGAGCATAAGAGTTCCCATCACTGATAATGAAATGGTGGTTCCTCATATAACAGGTCTCTGATGACTTGTTCCTGAGCTCTGACTTTCAAAAAGTGTGCAGAGCTTTTGATTGCAGTATAGGTGCAGTCCAGAGTTAAAAATTTATGGTATGCACTGTCAGGTACATATGAATGCTATTCTATGCACACTGTTCTTATGACAGGTTTATTTTAATATATTAAACAATATTTAGTCTATGGGCAACAATGTTTTCTTTCATACAAAACAGAATGATTGCAAGTAGTTTTCTGACTCTCTGCATTCATAAATCTAAAATGCTTAACATATATCATCAGAATTATTATTTTTTCAGAAATGTAAAATCTTTTTTCAAGGAAAAAAAAATAGCACTTTTACCACATTACCGTATATAGGGAAAAAAAGGGCTTCACTATCATAAGACCCCCCCTTGCATTTTCCATTACTTAGGCACTGTACTGTACACGCTGTGTACACAATAGTCTCAAGAACAAGGAAATCTATTTCCCTAAGAACAAAAATAGCCTTATTGTTACGAGTTTGCCAGACTGCTGGAAGAATATCAACTAGTTTAAGGATTCCTGATGCTCAGCAGTTTATTGTGCACAATAAAGTCTCAATCAGCGCCAGCATTGAATGTAGAAGAAACCAAATATTCTGTGATAATATACTATGGAGATTGGAATTGAGATCATTTTTTGAAAGGCAAACACAGTTGTACATAACTGCATTGAGGAAAAAAAAAGCAAATATGCTCTGAGTCAATAATTTGTATCATAATGATTGAGTAAATCGGTTACATGCAAGGTAGAAAGATACCAGATAGCATGAGCTGGAAAGTCAATATGCAATCAGTATAAATATTTGAATTACCAGCTGAAAATCTCTCCATCCTATAACCCATTATGCTATGTGTGTGCTATTCTATAGCTTGATGAAAAGCAGCATAACAGGGTGCGGAATAGACAATTCAGTGATAGACGCAACACCTATAGTCCATATTTGCATACATCAGCTGTCCTGGTTCATGGCAATAGCAGACCTGTGATCATGTCTGCTGCTCTGCTCCAATTAGGCCCATTCATACACAGTAACGTCTTCCATTATCAAATTTACTTTTTTTTGACAGAAGACTGTGTGATGTAGATATGGTGATGTGGTGCACTGGTGGAGACAATTATCCCTCAGGGTGGAGACATTTTATACAAAGAGAGAAAGAACAGCAGTCTTCACAGAGGGAACTTTTGCATTGCGTTGGCTTGGAAGTATTGCAGATGGCACTAGAGAGTTGTCTTGTAACTTAGGTTAACTACATCACTGCATCCTCTATCACCATGGGCAAGTGAAATTCTAGCTTAATGTTTTCTCCAGTTTCAGGTAGGATGGGAATGAATTAAAATGCCCATTTAATATTTTTAATACCATCTGTGACCCCATTGGGGATATTCATCCTTGCTTTGTGCAAGTGCTTGTTGACAACAGGACAGCAATTAGGAGGAAATCAAATATTTTAAATGTGTTACTAAAACAGGAACTATCTTTGAGGCAGTTGTTTCTGTGAATTCACCTCTCTTTTCCTGCTGTTTCTTTAATAGAAAAAGTAAAATGATATCGTCTGAATAGTGACACAGGCAGCAATAAAGTTAGTGTATTCACTTATTGTGACTGAGTGTAGAATGTTAGTGTAGTGTTAGTATAGTGTAAGTATAGTGTGTCGCACAGTATAGTGTTATGAGTGACACACTAGCTATGAATAAGCACTAGGTTGTAGTGCGAAACATGTCAGCTGTTGTCCCGGTTTTGCAGTGATTTGTAGTGCATCTTATCCAATTTTACAATAAAGGCAACCATCAAGGTTTTTTGGAGTGTGGCTGTCCATAATCATCATTTCCTTCTATTCACTAAGGATAGTGTGTCAGTATAGTGTAGTGTGAGTGTAGTGTTAGTGTAGTGCAGTGTTTAACACAGCATTACATAGCATTTAGTTCTGTATACAGTGCTGTATAACCTTTTATTTTGGTTGATGCATGTTTGTTTGTTTTTGTCTCCTGCCTGCCCCCTTTTTTTTGTATTGCCAGCCACAGTTTTTCTAACTGTGATGCTGGTGTTTCCACTTTTTTTTATATTTATTACATTTTGTCAGCGTCAGTCCTCAATCTAAAGTGTGACAAACACCATATTTCATTCAAAAAAGTACATCCAATCACACATTTCCCAGTTTCTATTTAATTTGGGTAAGAAGCCCCCACTCCCCATCATGCCTGGGAGACCAACAAGGAGAGGCAGACGTTCCCATGCCACTATGAGGGGGCCAGCAGCGTCAGTGTTCACAGGCAAAGGTGGACGTTGACTGTCCTTAGAGAGGGCACATTTGTCTCTGTTTAGTGACGTTGCTCATGCTATCCAGCCACAGCATGCAGAGGGGTGGTGGACTGGCTTACTAAACCATCATCATCCTCCTCATCCCCTGACCTAAGCTGACACTAGTGCGCAGTCCACCACAGCTGCCAGAATGGCTTATTCTGCCTCCTTGTCCACAGCTACTCCTGCCATAGCCCCAGCATCATGCATGAAGAAGTCAGCTAAATTATTTGAATACAGCGTCAGCCACTTGCTTCTTGAGGATGCACAGACATTGCTTGATTTTGATGTTTTGATGTTGGTTTTGAGGTGGAGTAAGGGAGTAACATGAGCCTACAGAGAAGGGGAGGACACTAATAAACAAAAAATTGGCATGTTACCAATTTTTCTGCAACTGTTTGACCGGGGCATCAGCTTTTTTATTTTTTACAGCAAGGCCAATTTATTAATATGAATAGAAAAAAAAAAGTTTTGATGAAGAAATGTGATATTGATAATTGATGTAAATGCAGACTTATGAAATAATAAAAAACATATTTAAAAAAAAAAAAGGCCTATTGTTGCTTTCATTAAGAGGGTTACGGTGCTAAGGAACCACCAACACCCAACGACCAATTTTTTTACAACTGTTTGACCGGGGCGTCAAATTTACATTTTTTACAGCAAAGCAAAATATTTAAGGAAGGTTGCGTGCAGAAAAGCTGAGTTTGTATGTGTCTGTAAGAATCCCGCTTGTGGCATAATAATTAAAGCGTATGTAGCGCACCAACCCCAGTCTTTACCTGCTTTTCTTCTGCTTGGTTCCTCCGCAGGAAAGAATGAGGCACACCGCACCACAAGCCCGTTCCCTCCTGAATAGGGAGGTTGAGCGGTGTTAGTTTCTCGGGCCTGCTTGCAGCCAGTGTATAAAAAAAAACCTCCAGTGCTGACCTCGTTTCTGTGGTAGTTAGAAAAAAACCTTTAGTTCTCCCCAGTAAGCAACTGTCCACACCAACTGAAAGGTCCAACTCTTATTTATTCTTTTTAGCACAATTAACAGTCTCTTTGAGAGCAGACAGGTTGGGACAAGACACAGGTCAGATAAGGTGGGAGGAGGTCCAGGCACAAACTTGAATTTGGGTTTTCTCCTGTTCCGGTTATCACGAACAGGCTTGGCGCATGGTCTCTGCCACAGACCATGAAGTTGGTCACTGCCACTGCCGGGTGAAAAAGATGAAAGCCACTGCCACTGACCTTGGGTGCATAGTGTCACTGCCACTGTGACTTAAAGAACATGCACTTCCTTTCGTTAGTAAACTGGCCCTTTATAGGACAAGAACATCCCTCCGGAGAGTTACCAGAGGCCCCATCTGTCACCACGACTCTGCGCTGGGTCTTCAGAAAGGGTCACCTACCTGGCCTCTTCGTCCTGGATACGGGTCCCCTCGCAAGGCCGATCCCTGGGAGACTTGTTCCCCGGCGGATCCCAGCCAAAGGCTGCTGGGCTCCGAGCCTTTCTCCAAAGTACCTCACCCCAGACTGAAGGTGTCTGAGATGGAACAGCAGCTCTGTCTCCGGCCTAGGGCACCCAGAGACAACCCGACCAGGCCTCTGGGCCTAGGGCACCCGGAGGCGACACACACGCACCCAGGCCTAAGGTACCTGAGCGCGGAACCGACCCCTCTGGAAGATGGCCGCTCCCTTTATATCCTCTCCCGACAGGCACAGCAGGTTCCCCGCCCCGCCGTACTGCTGCCAAGAGGGGACAAAAAAAGGCACAACCTTGTACTGCGGTTCAACCCGGGCCCATGGCAACAGCGCCACCCATAGGCCCCAGGGAACTACACACCAGTACCATCTCCCAGGGACAGAAATGGTCCATGAAACCTAACAATAAGTGCATCTGAGCCTAGTTACCACTCAGATGCTTCCCCCTAAATGTAACCACCCGCTACACGTATTTTGTGGGTAAAAGGATTATGGCATATATGTACTTGCAAAACAGTGGGTAGGTGCCACAGGTGTTGCAATACTGAGCAGAAAAGTCAGTATAAACCAATGTTTTCTAAATATTTTATGCCAAATATGTTTGCAGTGCTTTATCACTGCAATCTGTTCAAGAGCTTTTGGGTTTGCCGGGATATCTTTAAACCACACCCATATGGTTATGCCCACTTTTTGTCAAGTTCAGAAGTTGGGAGGTAGATACAGTATATATGAAATAAGGACACATTAGGAATCAGCCACGAATCCTTGAATTTTTTCCCCTTTTACAGTATCAAACAAAACTTCAAACAATAAAAGTTAATTTTTAGAAAATTTTCTTTACACAGCTAAAAAGAAACACTATAATGCATCTCTGGTGATAAATACTCAGATTATTATTGCTTAAGTGGAGCTTGATACCTTGTTATCTACACTTGACGCCAGCTTTGAAACGCAATAAGATGGCTTTTTCAGCTGCATTTAGCATGGCTGCAACCTATTTGAGCTAACCTATTCTAGGAAAGAAAGAAACATTGTGTGATCTCATTAAAAATATTGTGTTAGCTTCCTTTTTTTTTGTAGACAAACCAATCAGCGATAAGTAAGTTGATCTTCCGTCTTAAAGATTTATCCCAGATGGCGATACAGTAATTTATGGCTATTAGATATTTCTGAATAACTGCAGCTCTGCCAATCAGTCACCCTTCCAGACAAACAGGTAAAAGAATCTTGTTGAACTTTTTACCTGTTCACCGTGATGCAAGCAAATGGTAAAAAAAAAACACATTATTAGGCTCCATGTACACTAGCTTAAACAAACTCTCCTAGCTTAAGCTTATGAGGATTTTTTTTTCTGCTTTTAAAACCAAATAATGTTATTCCATGTGTCTATGTACACTATTTTAGTCTAGAAGCGTTGTTGAACCTTCAGCTTCTAAGAGCAGAAAAAAAAATGTATTTTAATTTTTTTCACTATTTATTTAACCACTTACACTGGGCCTATAGCAGAATGACATCCAGGCGGGGGTTTAATTGTTTTGACTGGGCATCATATGACGTCCCTCAAGACCAGTCGCTTGTGCATGCCCCCTGGGGTGAACAGCATGGCGATCGGTAGTGCGGTGTGTCCCATGGACACACTGCATCTCCGATCTTGGTAAAGAGCCTATGACGTAGGCTCTTTACCATGTGATTAGCTGTGTCTAATCACAGTGTAAATAGGAAGTGGCAGTTATCAACTTTCCTCTGCTCACTCTGACAGCGCATGAGGAGAGGAAAACCAATAAATGGCTTTCCTCACAGGGGAGATCTGCACTAAAAATCAGCGATGCCTGCCAGTGCCCACCAGTGCCCACAAGTGATGTCCACCAGTGATGCCAATCTTTGCCCATTAGTGATGCCAATCAGTGCCCATCAGTGCTGCCTTTCAGTGTCCATCAGTGATGCATGTCAGTGCCCATCAGTGCCCCCTCATCAGTGCCACCTATAAGTGCCCATCAATGCCCTTTAGTGCCGCCCATGAGTGCCCATCAATGCCATCTATCAGGGCCCATCAGTGGGACATAAATTCTTCCCATCAGTGCCACCTATCAGGGCCCATCAGTGCTACATATCAGTGCCGCCTATCAGTGCCCATCAGTGTTGCATATCAGTGCCGGCTATTAGTGCCCATCAGTGCTGCATATTAGTGCCTCATCAGTGCCCATCAGTCCCGCCTCAATAGTGCCGCCCCATCAGTGCAGCCTATCAGTGGCTGTCAGTGCAGCCTCATCAGCGCAAATCAGTGAAGGAGAAAAATTACTTATTTACAACATTTTACAACAGAAACTAAGAAAAACTTTTTTTTCACAGTTTTCTGTCTTTTTGTAGTCTGTTTAGCAAAAAAAAAAAAAACCCAGTGGTGATTAAATACCACCAAAGAAAGCTCTATCTGTCTCAAAAAATCGATAAAAATTTTGTTTTGGGTACCGGTACAGCTTTGCATGGCCCCGCAATTGTCATTCAAAATGCGACAGGGCTGAAAGCTGAAAGTTGGCCTTGGCAGGAAGGGGGTGAAAGTGCCCTGTATTGAAGTGGTTAATAAAGACCTAAAATACTGTATATCTCTAGCTAAAATATTTCCTTTTTCGTTTTGAGCAAAGTATGGAAAGTTTCAATCCCATCTAGTCTTTATTGCTCAAGGATGAGGTGCCACACTATTTATTAACCCTTCCTGGCGGCATGATTATTTCAGATTTTAGGTGCTGAAAGCGGTACCATTATTTTGCATGGAAATGTGGCGTTTTATATTGTAGGCCTGTAATTCTTAGGAATAACTCACTTAAATCTGTCCAAACAAGAGTCTAGTAGACATCCCGGGTATGATAAAGTTTGAAACACAAAATCATAAATTATAATATAATAAATAATAACAAATAATAATTTAATAATTATACTACCGGTACTTTTTATTCAATACATTTTAGTAAATAATATAATCAAAAACACTGACATTTTTTTTGCTCAAATAAGGGTGCAATATTAGAAGTCATATTGCGTCAGTAAACGTCTCGGGTATGGTAAATTTTAAAACAAGGTACAGTACAAAGTCCAACGTCACAATCGGGACAAAAGAAATGGGTTTCTTTTCGGATTTTCCTTCCGGAGTCGTCACGCTTGGAGCAGCAAACCACACACATCTTTGTGGGTGCAGACTTCTTTTCAGTTGGTGGAATGTGGTTCATAAAGTGACGACCAGTCAGGCGTTCCGGGTTCACAACGCCAGAAGCCCGACGTCCGGATCTGTTTACAGCCATTGGCGGCTGGTGATTCAGAAATATGAGTTCGGCAACCTTCCACACAAAGTCTGCATGAATCATAGGCCTGTCACTTTTTTTTTCAGAAGAATGAATGCATTCCATAGGCACTGTTCCAGAAGATGCCTGAATATTTTTTTATAATATTTTTTTGTTGCTTCCTCATGGCTGGATAAAAGGTCATGGCCTGGTCAGCCCTGTCCACACCTCCCATGGTATTGTTGTAATCCAACACGACCTGTGGCTTCATTACATCTTTTCCACTACTGGTATGTACCATGACAGTAGAGGTGTTGTGAATGGTACTCATAAGGCACACGTCTCTTTTGTCACGCCATCTCATTGACATTATTTTTCCTTTCTGCCAGGCAACTATTTCCCCTGCCTTGAGTTTTTTATTGGCAAAGGTTTCCGGCATGTCACACTGATTAGGCCTAACGGTCCCATAGGCATCCGTCTTGTTCAGAAGGAGGAACTCATAGAGTTCTGGGGATGTATAAAAATTGTCTGTGGTGACCCAGTAGCCCTGGTTCAGCAATGGCTCAATCAAAGAAAGAACCGAAGCGGTTGCCATTCCAAAACTGCTGAATCGATCGCTGAATTTGGTGCCTTTCCTGGTGTACAGGACCGAATTCCAGATGTACCCAGTGCTGGATTCACACAGCATAAATGACTTTATGCCAAAACGAGCTCGCTTTGATGCGATAAACTGTATCCAGCTAAGTCTACCTTTGTAGGCCATAAGACTTTCATCGATACTTATATCTCTGTCCGGCACATAGGTCTGCTGGAAATTCTTCAGAATAAGTTGATAAATATCCCAAATCTTTTTCATTTTTGGAGCTGGATGAGAACTCTCATCAAAGTCTTCATTATTTGCAAAATGCAAATATTTCTTTATGAGCGAAAATTTGTATTCCGACATAACGGTGCCAAAAAAAAGGAGTGGCCAGCAATTTGTTGGTTGTCCAGTACCATTTCTACAGGGGTTTCCCCACCACTCCCTGGAAGTATTATAAGGCCCAGAAACTTCCAGATGTCCTCTCTGGTTACCGGTTCCCATTTTCTGGTCCTTGAAAAGCGCTGATGGGTAGCAGCTTGTTGCTCCTGGTAGCGATTCGTTTCCATAACAATTTTGGCAATGACTTCATCCGTCAAAAAGAGCTCAAGGTGTGCCAAGGGGTTATCGCCCTCAACATCCACTTTAAACCCAGGTGCTCCTGTAAACGAAAATCTTGGGGGCGCTACGTGCTCCGTACCGCAATCAATTGAGCACCAAGTCTGCACATCGCTGGGCACAGTCGCAGGATCGTCGCTAAAATCGCTTTCTGCGTCTGATGACGAACTCTCCCAAGAGTCGCTGTCACTCAACTCCTCTGCAACCCATTCTGTGTTGCTGTCGCTGTTTTCCAACAGATCATATAGCAATTTTGAGGTGGAGGCGTGCTTTTTTGATGCCATGATCGCTGTGCAGTTTACAGACACAAAGTACAGTAAAACTGCAAACAAGGGCACTGGAGAAAGCACTGGGGGGAAATCTAAGGTCACTTTATTTTATTTTGTATTGTAATCCAATAGGATTACATTGTATCAGTGTGTTTGTGGTTTTATACATTTGAATTTGCCGCCTGTTCCGCCCCCCTGCGTCGAGACGCTCGCAGGGAAGGGAATCCAGGGCACACAGTGCATCGGGCGGAAGATCCGGCCGCCGCACACTGCGGAAATACATCGCGGGATCCAGGGGACAAGGTAAGTAACCTCTCCCAGGATCCAGCGATGCAACCCCAAGTGTGGCTCAGGGTTACCGATAATGGCACTAAAATCTCACCCCAAGCCTGACTCGGGAATACCGCCAGACTGGTTAAGAGTCCAAAAATTTTTATTGCCTCATATAATACAAGTCAATGTGTTTTGGAACTTTCAAATGCCCCCTTATGGGATTTAGTGATTGAGGAAAGAAATTAAGTAATGGTTAGAAATCAAAAGGGCTGTTAAGACAGGCTGCTACATTCAGATTCTAATCCCTATGTAACATTGGCTACAATATGTTTTTAACTATTTAGGGTCCATTCACATTGTTGCAATGCAATAACCAACACACATTATTTTTTTGTCAACATGTGTTGTGTTAAAGCAGCCAAATAATTCAAATGGTCTTCCAACACCCTTATGCCGCGCACACACAATCGGAAATACCGACAAGAAAAGTCAAATGTGAATTTTTGGTCGGAAATTCCGACCGTGTGTAGGCTCCACCGGATTTTTTCTGGCGGAATTTCCGCCAATAAATATTTGAGAGCTGGTTCTCAATTTTTCAGACGGGAAAAGTTCTTGTCGGAAATTCCGATCGTCTGTATGCAATTCCGACACTCAAAAAAACACGCATGCTCTGAATCAAGTCGACGCATGCTCAGAAGCATTGAACTTAATTTTTCACCGGCTCGTCGTAGTGTTGTACGTCACCGTGTTCTTGACGGTCGGAATTTGGTGTGACCGTGTGTATGCAAGACAAGTTTGAGCCAACATTCAGTCGAAAAAAGAAAAGGATTTCTTGTCGGATTTTCCGATCGTGTGTACACGGCATAACACTGGACCTCGCTATTGTTCTTAAACACAATGCACAATACCGCTTTACCATTTGTTGCAGATGTGTTACTTTACTGTGTTGGGTTGCAATTAGAAAATAAATGGCACCAAAACACATTAAAGGAGTAGTAAAGGTAAATGTTTTTTCACCTTAATGCATCCTATGCATTAAGGTGAAAAAACATTTGACAATACCGTCCCCCCCCGAGCCCCCGTTTTACTTACCTGGCCCCTCGAAAGTCCCGTGCTCGCTCCCGTCATCCTCCGAGTTCCTGTGCCTGGCCGTTGATTGGCTACTGTGGATGGATTGAAAGCAGCGCAGCCATTGGCTGGCGCTGCTGTCAATTACATCCAATGACGCGGCACGTCGGGGGGCGGGGGCGAGTGATACAGTCGGCGGCTATGGCCGCCGCTGTATCACGGGAGCGCGCCTGCAGTAACTCCACACCATGCGAGCTCGCTCGCATTATGGTGTGGAGTCCTTGCGGGGAGGAGCCGAGACAGCCGCCGAGGGACCCCAGAAGCGGAGGATCAGGGCCACTGTGTGCAAAACGAGCTGCACAGTGGAGGTAAGTATAATATGTTTGTTATTTTAAAAAAAAAACGGGAACCTGTAGTGTTCCTTTAACACAAGCAATGTGATTTACAAGGCATTGTGGAAATGTGCATGATACCACAAAGCATAGGTGTGTCAACCACAAAAATCCTGATAATGGGCTAAAATAAAAAAATTTGGACTACCAGCAAAGAGTGTTTCATTTGATTATTGTTTCTGGAACAGAAAGTATTTGCAGTTGTTACTGTAATAGAAGGTGAGAGGAAATCTTCCTACAGGAACACCTGTTCTGGTGGTAACTGTGTCAAAAAAGATTTACTCTCACTTCCTGTTTTGTCTCTAACAGCAATTGAAGGTGAAACTTACCAAAGGGACAGCAAAAAAACAGCATTTACTACTCTCAGTTTTGGATGTAGCTATGGGTAGCAGAAGAAAATAAGCTTTTCCCTGGATAGTTATCAGCTATCCATTTTTTCCCTATCTACAGCAGAACTAAAGTTATCTTATAAAAGTTTATATACACAATTTAAAAAATGAAGTGATAATAACAGAGAGTTGTCACTTTTAGAGCCACAGGTTGTATGCCCTCAGGCATCATTGATGGAAATCTGAGTTTACTACTTGGGACTGTGTCCAGACAAAAAGACTCATAGTCCATCAATGGTTTTGTAAACTGACTACTAGGTAGTATAAAAGAAAGGAGGTGTAGAGCAGCCCAGACGGTAAATAGTAGAACTTTGAAAATATCTTTTGATTTTAATTCTCTGAAAGGGACTTCCTGTCCCATTCTGGGACTTTATCAGAATAGGTCATTGAAGTGAAGAGGCTTATGATGTGTTGTATAAAAGTTTTATCATGTGTGTTTTATGTAGGATCTATGATAGGATGCGTCCCGGGCAGTTTTTTTATTTTTCACACACGTGTTATAATCAACATTTTCTGCTAATAAATTACAGGCGGTTCCCGGGTTACAAACATCCCACTTACAAACAACTCCTACTTACAAACAGAGGTAGACAACAGGAAGTGAGAGGAAATCTACCCCTAGGAAGTGAAATTCTCTCCTGTAAAGCCCCGTACACACGATCGGTTTGACTGATGAAAACCGTCCGATGGATGGTTTTCATCAGACCAACCGATCGTGTATGGTACCCATCGGTCTTTTTTCCATCGGTTGTAAAAAATAGAACTTGTTTTAAAATTTTCCGATTGATAAAAAACCGATGGGAATTTCCGATCGTCTATGGGCAAGTCCATCGGGTAAAAAACCCACGCATGCTCAGAATCAAGTCGACGCATGCTCAGAAGCATTAAACTTCATTTTTCTCGGCTCATCGGAGTGTTTTACGTCACCGCGTTTGGAACAGTCGTTTTTTTGACTGATGGTGTGTGGCCAAGACTGATGAAAAACAGTTTCATCGGATTTCCGATGGACGAATCCATCGGACGAAAATCCATAGGTTATCCGATCGTGTGTACGGGGCTTAAGAGTTATCATGGGGAAAAGGTGTCTCTGCTGATGCTTTATCACCAATCCTTGTTTCTACCACAACCCAAAATTTTCTAAATCCAATTGTCATAGGGACAGAAAGTGAGATAAAATCTTCTGAACAGGGGCCAAAACAGCAAAACAAATGTTATAGGGGTGTTACCCTTCTCTATGCTATCCAAAAAGCTTAAAATGTATTTTTTTGGTTAGAGCTACACTTAAAAAATTTACCTGTTTTGACTTACAAACAAATTCAACTTAAAGCGGAGCTCCACCCTAAAGTGGAACTTCCGCTCATCGGAACCCTCCCCCCTCCGGTGTCACAATTGGCACCTTTCAGGGGGGTGCAGATACTTGTCTAAGACAGGTATTTGCACCCACTTCCGGGAGTCGTCTCTGCGGGTATTCTGCGGGTAGTGCGTCACTTCCCGCAGAACGCCTGTTGTGTTCTGGGAAACACACGGCTCCCAGAAC
Source organism: Rana muscosa (assembly GCA_029206835.1). Taxonomy (NCBI): domain Eukaryota; kingdom Metazoa; phylum Chordata; class Amphibia; order Anura; family Ranidae; genus Rana; species Rana muscosa. The sequence continues at coordinate 189,176,955 of CM055122.1, read as the reverse complement.
ACAACGGCGACCAGTGAGGACGGTGCTGCGCGACTCGCGCATTCGCCGTAGGGAACCGGGCAGTGAAGCCGGAACGCTTCACTTCCTGATTCCCTCACCGAGGATGGCGGTGGGGGCAGCAGATAGACAAGCGGCGATTGCTCATCTTCTGCTGCAGACATCGCTGGACTCCAGGACAGGTAAGTGTCCATATATTAAAAGTCAGCAGCTGCAGTATGTGTAGCTGCTGGCTTTTAATATTTTTTTATTGGTGGAGCTCTGCTTTAAGAACAAACCTACAGTCCCTATCTTGTTTGGAACCTGGGGACTGTCTGTATTTAGAACCCCAAACAATAAAATATTTTATAAAAGCAGAGGCCCTGTAAAATAGAAATGGTATCAATGAAAATGTTTTATATTTTCACAGCTGTATATTAAATGCATATTAGTGTACACAAACAAAAAATAATACACAATTGTTTGATAAACTATAAAAGATGAGGCAGCGTTGAGTAAATAGATACCAAACATGCCAAGACTCAAAATTGCGTGCCCATGAAATGGTGAAAAACAATGGTACCAAAAATTAGTCATAATTAACGCCTAAAAAGCCTATAACAGTTGATCAGTTTAGAGTCAATCATATATTTTGACCCTAGAATTATTGCTTGTGCTTGATGTTTACGGTGATACCTCACATGTGTGCAGTAGTGTATTTAGGTTTTGTGCTGCCCTAGACCTGACTAAACTCGTGCACCCCCTAATTTAGATATGACCCACCCCTTCCTGTCAAGGCCACACACCTTGATGTTTAAAACCCGCCCTAACATTTTCGAGTGGGGACAGTAGTTCTAAGGGCCTGGGGGGGCAATGGATTCCCTTAATTTGCATAGATTTCATCTCACTTCCTGTTTGGCTATGGGGCAGGAAGTGAAAGTAAATCTCTGCAATGGGACAGGGATGGTAAAAAAAATAAACTGCCAGGGGCTATAACCCTCCCTTACTCTATCCAAAATGAAAAATATAAATAAAATTGTTGCCTATAGTTCTACTTTAAGCGCAAATTTCTGATAATTTTATGGAGAGGACCAAGAAGGTGTAACCATGCCAATAGAGCAGCAGAAAACTTATAGCACAGTGAGGAAGGTTTGTGGTCCAGGATGATAGGACAGTCAAAATAAGAAGCGCCCCCCACAGCATTGTGGCCCCTTTATGGGGGCGCTATACTAATTTGCCTTTCAGCCCAGTCTGCCCCATAAGACTGGCGCTACACTAACAGTGAAGCTCAAGCCGGTAAGGGACTCTTTCCGTGCTGCCCCCCTGAAAGTGCTGCCCTAGGCCTGGGCCTTGTTAGCCTAGGCCATGATACAGCGTTGCATGTGTGGGGCAATTTCTGTTTATATACACGTGTGTGCCCTATGTGCACGTTTGTATTTGCGTCTATGTGTGGGGCAGAACAGGGTGTGCTTTTACAATTTTGTGATTATTTTTATTTATTTTATTAAAGTTTTTTTTTTATTGTTACATCTTTAAAAACAATTTAAAGCACACTACCACCACTACCTAATAAACCTGACTACCTAAATACATTCTACTAACTAAAATTAATATGACTTACCTGCCTACTCCTGAATGGTTTCCCCAGTCTCGGCAGAGGAGAAGGAAGAAGCTGGCCAACCATGACTTTATTTGCCTTGTTTCTCCAATGTGCCATGCCATATTACCTTGCTGGGAAAAAAGACTTTCCAGCAAGATCTTGTTTTTTCTTTCAATCAGATGATTTTATTGTCGCCTCATCTCACGCATGCACCATATGACAGTACAGTATTCTTAAAAAAAAAAAAAACTTTTTTCCACAAGATCTCGTAGTTAGAACAGAAGATCTTCCTGAAGGGCACTGGTGATATAGTCTTCCTAAAGGACATCTGTAAGGTCCTGGCTACATCATCAGCATCTAAGCGAACCAGGAAGATAAGTAATATAAAAATAATTACGTTTTTCTATCACTATATAATGACTTCACATTAGCATGCAGAGCTGCATGCTGATGTGATTTTTGTAAAAAAGTGTAAAGATCCACTTGAAAAAAAAAAAAAATTACCCCAAACCATTATAAATGCCCTTTATTACTCTCAGGATAGTCTAATGTTTACAGCCTAATATGATTTGTGTTGGAATGTTTCAAGACATACATTGAATTATGAGCATTGTGGAGTATCATTAAAACTTAACTCAAGGTTAATGCTTTGGTGTTAATGCTTTAAGAATCACAATACATGTTTAATGTCTCACATAATTAGGTTAACTTAAATAGACCTTGTTTTTTCAGTGATTATTGTTATGATGGATTTACTGTAACTACAAAAGCACTTAAGATGGAAATAAAAGTATTTACAAAATGTTTGCATTTTTTTTAATAAAATGTTTCTTCAACTAATTGGAAATTTAAAGTTAGAAATCTTGCAAATACAGTCAATAATTTGACATGTTTGCTTGATAATTGTGTACATAAAATATATTAGCAGAAATGATAAACTGAAAAGTTATAGTACCAGAAGAAGTCTTAATAGTAATTATTAAAAAATAAATTTATGGATTAAATAAAAAAAAAATACTTTTAATTTCTCTTTATTCATTTATTTTAACAGAAAAAATTATGATTTTTGCTCAACTTTATTTAATTGAAATACAATTTTTACAAGATAATTTTACTGATCATTTATGTCACATATTCTTTTAGCAAGCCAGATGGAACAGCAGCAAAGAATATACAGCCTGACTCAAATGGGTAGTTCAATATTGCTTCTATACAGAAATGTAGAAATAAACACATATTGACTGTGTATACACTGCATTTATATAAAATAAGGATGGCAGTGGGAAAATAAGTAACCCAAAGAATTTTTTTATCATTTTTGAGCATTAGAAGGATGAAAGAAGACTGCTCATTGGTTCCTGTAGGTTAGAAAAATTTGGAAACTCTTCATGTCTAGGAAGAGTTACTCCATAATTCACAGGGTAGATGATAAGTGGAGAACAAAGCCCCACTTCAGCCTCAGCTCCATGTTACCAGGCACTGATGTCTTTCCTCTTTAAATGGGTACACTTTTTTAGCTTGCTGATAAGTGTGCTGGGGATTTTTTGCATTGTGTTTGTTGTGTGCAAAGCCCTTCTGTGTACAATGATATAAATTGTGATAACTTGTTTGAAGTAGTTGACATTTTGTTTAGCTGTTCAGTTCAGACAGTTTAAATCGAGGTCCAGTTAGCCAATATGCATACTACTGTTTTGTACTTTATCAGGGCACAGCACAGATTCTTTTGCTTTCATTGTGTAAGACAAATAGAGAAAACATTAAAGAAAAATCCTTATAATATCCTTATGTAGCTCTTACCCCTGGATAAGCAGCCAGATGTATTGGGTTCTCTGTTCTTGTGCCACGACTCTGTAAACACCTTTGTCCCTGCTGACACACCTGGCTAGGTAGAGGATTGTAGCAAATACCTGTACATGCACCATATAAATATCCTTCAAACAGCTATGAAATGGCACCAGAAAATGGACACCAGACTGGTTAATTGCAAGTAAAGTATATTGTTACAAATTAGGAGTAAGCAACTATGTAAGAATCAGTAAGTAAATAAATTGTTATGACTGTAAACGGAGTAGCAGGTATTAGCATTGGGTTATAGTGACTCAGTTAATCAGTAAGTGTCCCAAAGTGCACTTTGTCTGTAACCTACCAGGGGTGTCCCTGACTATGGGCAAACTCAATGGGTGATAATCGTGAATCAGTCAGTAGTTATATGGCTCCTTGCTCTCAATCCCCTACCAGCTTTAAAGTGGGGCCTAGTCTTTAAGGCGATACACTTAAAAATATCATCCCTTTAGGACTCTGCATGCAATGATTAATGCTGTTTAATAAAGGTCATTCTCCGTCTTCTAGCAGTTTTACTGTGAACCCTAACCCCCCATTAACATGGAAAGGGAACAAAAAGCCCTCTTTGATATCATTGGCAATGGTTCACTTATGGAAGCAGCCAGTAAATATATTGATAAGATCTTACAACCCTTTGTAATAAATCAGTTTTCTTTTGCACAAGATACATTGCACTTACTATGCTACATGACCTGACTTTGCCGGCTTGCACGTGTCTGCTCACGTTGGATAATGAGGCATTATATTCCTCGATACCCATGAGAGGGGTCTTCAGATCATAGAGAAGGTATTGCACAATCAGGCTATGCGCAAGCATAAGCATGGTGACTTTGTAATAAAGCTCCTCAGATTCCTGTTAACTCATAATTAATTCCAGTTCAATGGCACGTTTTACCTCCAAGGTACAGCCATGGGCACCAAGTGTGCCCCTGGTGATGCAAATTTGTATTTGGGCAATTGGTAAACATGACTGTTTGAAGGGGGGATGTCATTGGTGTACCTGTCCAGGATATTGTCTTGGTACAGGTACATCAACGACATCCTCATTTTTTGGACTTGGACCCCAGAAGAAATTGGGGATTTTACGAAAGAACTTATGACAAATACTTACAATTTGAAATTTACCAGTGAGTGGCATCGTGAGAGGGTCACATTCCTGGATTTGACTATTGAACTCAACAACCAATGCACAGTGAATGACATCCTATTCAGGAAGTCTTCAGCTACGAATAATCTGCTCCATGCAAGAAGCTTTTATTCAAGATCATCGGTTTGGGGCATACCGACCGGCCAATATTTAAGAGCCCAAAGGAATTGCTCTGACCTTGAAAGCTTTGAACTGGAGGCAAGAGAATTGCAAATTAGATTTCAGAACAGATGATATAAGGACAGATGTTTGAATAAGGCTGATAAACAAGCGAAACAAAGCAATCGCAAGGATATTTAAATCTGGAAGAAAGCCTGTTGAGGAGGAGAAAGAGTTCAGGTTATGCTTACAACATATTGAGCTGGCTGACAGGGTAAGGAAGGTTTGGGCTGTCTATTGGCGATACAACAGTGAGTAGATTTTTCTCAAACCAACCTCAGATAATATTTACAAATGCCCTATCGCATCTATTGGTCCATAGTGACATACAATGGAAACCCCCTGTCAGACATAGGAACATGTCTTGCTCACTGGGAGGACCCTCAGGTACAATCAAATGGTGACATCAGATACCACTGGAGTGGTCTATGTCATCCTTTGCACCTTCTATATTGGGAAGACCATCTGCATGGTCCTGCCATGTATGTCTACAACATGATAGGAATCCAAAATGTCTAAGCTGCTGGGTGCTGGAAGTGGTTCCCTACAATTCTAGAGATGGGGATTTTGATCATCTATTTTTGCAGCATGAGGCTAGGTGGGTCTGAGAGCTGAAGGCAACCAAGCTGCCTGGCCTAGATGATAGTTTAAGTTTTCCCCCCTTTTACCTTAATTTTTATTTATTTTTTTAACTTGTAGTATTTACATATACAGAAATTGACATTAGAAAGAATATAGGGAAGTGTTAGGACACAGGAAGTTTTTTCATTATATGACATCTCCCGTTTGTTTTTTATTTGTAATATATATGTGGCATAATGGTTGTTACAGACATGGACATCAAGGGGGACAGAGAAGTCCTTATGGAGGTAAAACATATATAATTAGTGGATAAATGCTAAGTATATAGTTAATTTGGACATGTGAAGATATCTAGTGGTTGGCTGGGTTTTTGCTCCACTCTCCTTTATGACCCTCTGTCTCCTCCGTTTGTATGTATTTTCTGACTCTATGAAACTTAAAATGGTGACGACGCATGACGTCACCACGCTACGTGTGTTGTTTATGCATGAGCATTGATGTCATTATGCATTGCACATGCGCAGTAGCATTTTTGGTGGCCATTTTCTTGGATATTTCCATATATAAACAAAACCATGCCAGACTATCTGTAGCCTCTGAAACAGACGAAACCGGTCAGGCATTGTGACACAGCTGTCTACTTCCACCCACTGGCTCTTACTTACAGGTGGACATACTGGGATGGATCAACTTGGATCTATTTGCTAAGTATCTTGAGTTTTACATGAAAAGTACTTTTCTGATTGACTGCAATATGGATATGGCTATAAAGTTTTGAATCACAAAGCCCTGAAAAGCTGCATAGTAATCATGTTTGGATGCATGGGATTCTGAAATACTTGTTAAAGACTGTTAAAGACTTTGAAGACCAATATGCTTTTTTTGCTCTCGAAGGGATCACAGTTGCAATCATTTGGCACTTAGATTTCTGACCAACACTGTGAGGACATTGCAAACACCTTGTGAGGGAGGGATATACATTTTTGTGAAAGAATATACCTATACAATTCAGTCATTTCTACTATACCTCCCCTGGACCAGGAGTACAAGTTTGCATACCATACAGTAATTTACATTTACAACTGCCTTTGAATTAGGAATCTGTGCCTGTATATCTTAAATTCTTTACCTGTGAGACGGAGGTGACTGGAGTTTATTTGTATGGTGAACTATCTTTGATTTCTTTTTGGATTGTACACTCCCAGTTTCTTGACTCATTTCCTCTAGACCACAGGGATGTGAGTTTATGACCTTTGTCAAGGATTTTGGGATTCACAAGCAGAAAAAACAAACACTCATGAGCGCACTGTCAGCTTTATGGAACGAGAACGGGGAATCAGAGTCTCTAAAATGAAAGTTCATAAAATGTAATAGCCTCTAGGGGTGTAACGCTGGCTTTGGATGGCTGCTGGCTCTGGTAAGAGCTAGAAGGAACTCTGTGGAAATGCAGCGTCATCTAAGTGCAGCAATTGTAGTACATTTAGTGCTTTGCTGGGGTTTTTCGCCTTCCTTTGGATCAACTGTGGGTGAAGGATTGCATATATGGGATTGTATTATTTTTTGGGGTTAAACTAGATGGACGTGTTTCACCTGATTTGGATGTTCACCTGATTTGGATGTAAATACCCTCAAATTAAAGCTGAAAGTCTACAGTTAAAGCACATCTTGTTTGTTTAATTTCAAATCCATTGTGGTGGTGTATAGAGCAAAAAAGATTAGAATTGTGTCGATGTCCCAATATTTATGGACCTGACTGTATCTATAATCCCCTCTGATTAGGCCCTATCTATCATCTCAGGTACTTCTGCAATGAATTTGGGACAGGGATCCTGGGACAATTTGATGTATGTGCTGGTGTCTGAGCAGAATCGGATGGACCCTTGGAGGTAGTCAGACTTGTTTTGGACTACAATACCACTGCCCTCATCTGCAGATCTAATGATGAGGTTAGGATTTTTGGTGAGATTGTTGAGAGCCATGCATTCGGAATGGGTGAGATTGGAAGATGAAGCAGGAAATTGGGGAGTGTGCTGACACAAATGGAGAATATCTGCATAAACCACCTGATAGGAAGTTTTAATGTATGGTCCTTTTGCAAAGGTGGGGTTGAAGACAGACTTAGAATTTAGGATTTTAATTTTTATCGTTATTTTTATTGTTATTTCTTTATTTTTATTTCATATTCTTATCCTTAATTTTAATCTTATTTTTATATTTAATTTCCATTGTCATTTTATATACGGTATTATCTTTTTCTATGTTTATATACATTTTTCACATTGTCAACTCACTTACATTGTCTATTTTTTTTATTTATTTTTTTGAGTTTCAAATTTTTTTTTTATTGAAAAGCAGTACATTACAACTTAGTGCCACCTACATTGTCTATTTTAATATTGTACTATTGTAATACTGCGACATGTCCCATCCGGCTATCTGCATTTTTTTCCTCTTGCGCCACTATTTAGGTATTTTATTTTAGTCTATAATATTACATATGCCAGGATTAGCCATGTTTTTTCTGCACCAGTTTTTTTTTAATTAATTTTCCAGTGCTTATCAACCTTATCTTGGAGTATGGGTGTATTGTGGGACCGTGGCCATGGCGCCGCTTGGACACGCCTGGCTGCCCTGATTCCCTACTTATACCTGTTCCAAGATGGCCGTTCTGATTGCCTAACGAAGGAGCATGCATGCTCCGAAAGTGTGCACTGCCCGCTCCACCCTCTACCAGGTTATGACATCAGCAGCCCCTTCTGAGTGTACCGTAGCTCAGGAAACGTTGGGAGCCACCAGCGCAGCCAGAACCAGCAGCGACCTCATCTTGTACCCTGACACCCCCTCCCTTGGAGCGGATGAATCCAGTAATACTACCATATGCGCTGACATCTTTGTTATCTTGTGAGTTTTATTACTTATCCTTGGAATAAATGTACTACAACTGCTGCACTTAGATGGCGCTGCTCTTTTTTTCTTCTGCAGGATTCACAAGCTACACCCCCACATGGGAATATGTACATAAGTGTTTGAGCCTATATACTATACATTTTGGAATTGCACAGCTGAGCAAAGGCGGATACTGTATGAGTATATGTGCACCTTTCCAAGAACTGACACATACCCTGACATAAGAGTCAATGTGATTGAAATTTGATTGCTATAGCTCCCTATTTTTTCAGGGTGGCTATATTGTGGATATATTTCAACAGGCTAGTTACCTGGTGGCCACCTACTTTAATCTCTGTGATATATCTGATATGCATATCAGCAGGCCCGGACTGGCCATAGGACATACCGGGCATACGCCCCGCGGGCCGCCAGGCCGCATGTCACGTCTCCCCCAGTGCACTCTCAGCTGCGAGTCGGAGCCGCACTCGAGTGGCAGTGACATCCGTCGGCACATCAGGAGGCCGGGACCGGCAATGATCCCCTTTTCTCTGGCAAGGTGGCCGCAGCACTGAAGATTGGATCAGTCTTGGCTCAGCTGTCTCACACAGCCGAGCAGAGTGAAGCCGCCTCCCCCTGCTCCTTTATGTCCACACAGGGGGAGGGGACCTGACATGCAGTCCCGTGCTGATATGAGGTACATTATGGATCTGAAGTGGGGGTCTATATTGTAGGGGGGTTCTGTATTGTAGGGGGGGTTCTGTATTGTAGGGGTGGTCTGAAATGTAGGGGGGTTCTGTATTGTAGGGGGGTCTGTAATGTAGGGGGGTTCTGTATTGTAGGGGGGGTCTGAAATGTAGGGTGGGGTTCTGTATTGTAGGGGGGTTCTGTATTGTAGGGGGTTCTGTATTGTAGGGGGGTCTGTAATGTAGGGAGGTTCTGTATTGTAGGGGGGTCTGAAATGTAGGGGGGTTCTGTATTGTAGGGGGGTCTGAAATGTAGGTGGGTTCTGTATTGTAGGGGGAGTCTGTATTGTAGGGGGGTCTGTAATGTAGGGGGGTCTGTATTGTAGGGGGGTTCTGTATTGTAGGGGGTTCTGTAATGTAGGGGGGTTCTGTATTGTAGGGGGGTCTGAAATGTAGGGGGGGTTCTGTATTGTAGGGGGGTATGAAATGTAGGGGGTTCTGTATTGTAGGGGGTCTGAAATGTAGGGGGCTTCTGTATTTTAGGGGGGTCTGAAATGTAGGGGGGCTGTATTGTAGGGGGGGCTGTATTGTAGAGGGGTGTGTAATGTAGGGGGGTCTGTATTGTAGGGGGGGTTCTGTATTGTAGGGTGGTCTGTATTGTAGAGGGGGTCTGTAATGTAGGGGGGGTCTGTAATGTAGGGGGGTCTGTATTGTAGAGGGGGGCTGTATTGTAGAGGGGGGCTGTAATGTAGGGGGGTCTGTATTGTAGCGGGGATCTGTAATGTAGGGAGGGTGTCTGTACTGTAGGGAGGTCTGTGTAACATGCAGGGGGTCCAGAACTGTTAGGGGGTGTCTGTGTAACAAACTGTGGGGGGTTGTGTAATGTAAAGGGGTCCAGAGGTGCAGTGCTATGTAATGTAAAGGGGTCCAGCTGTCCAGGGTGCTGTGTAATGTAAAGGGGTCCAAAGGTGCAAGGTGCTGTGTAATGTAAAGGGGTCCAGAGGTGCAGGGTGCTGTGTAATGTAAAGGGGTCCAGAGGTGCAGGGTGCTGGGTAATGTAAAGGGGCCCAGAGGTGCAGGGTGCTGTGTAATGTAAAGGGGCCCAGAGGTGCAGGGTGCTGTTTAATGTAAAAGGGTCCAGAGGTGCGGTGCTATGTAATGTAAAGGGGTCCAGGGTGCTGTGTAATGTAAAGGGGTCCAGAGGTGCAAGGTGCTGTGTAATGTAAAGGGGTTCAGCTGTCCAGGGTGCTGTGTAATATAAAGGGGTCCAGAGGTGCAGGGTCCTGTGTAATGTAAAAGGGTCGAGAGGTGCGGTGCTATGTAATGTAAAGGGGTCCAGGGTGCTGTGTAATGTAAAGGGGTCCAGATGTGCAAGGTGCTGTGTAATGTAAAGGGGTCCAGAGGTGCAGGGTGCTCTGTAATGTAAAGGGGTCCAGAGGTACAAGGTGCTGGAACTCCACATTCCATCATTAACCGCCGCAACGAAGCGCCGCCACGCCCCCCCCCCCCCCCCCTTTGGCTGCTCAGTCTAAAATGCCCGGGCCTATTTTTTGTCCCAGTCCGGGCCTGCATATCAGGGTAATTAGCTACGACGATCATATCCAGCCACTCTGGGTGGAATAAGGGCAGCTGTTTTTTTTAACCATGTTTGTTTATCTGTTTGTCTATGAAGTAGATGTGTATATGTATTTATATTTTTGTGTGACAAGTAGTAAAAATTTTGTATATTTTTTTAAGAATCAGGAGCTGTTTTATCTGCAGATTATGATTATGAATCCTTAATTTTCTTGGTTCTGATTCATGATATTAGGGGCATTACCATATATATATTTAGAGTTCTATATGAGATGAGGGTGGATTGGTAGAGTCCATATCCATGTTTTTTCTGTTTTTTTTTAGTTTTTGCTATTTTGTGGAAGGCTCCCACACCTTTAGAAAATGTATTACTGATTTAGGACCTAATAGGATCAGTTTTTTTTTTTTTTTTTTGCAGTGAGGTTAACCCTAACAGGCAGTTGCTCACCAGACCCTGTGCACTCGGCAGACACCAGATGCGTGTCAAACAGGAACTCCTCTAGTGCTGCCCTAAGTGCAAATCTCCTCTCTGTGGCTCTGGCTCCCAACCGCTTAAAGGGGTTGTAAAGGTTCGTTTTTTATTTTCCAAATAGGTTCCTTTAAGCTAGTGCATTGTTGGTTCACTTACCTTTTCCTTCTATTTACCTTCTAAATGTTTTTTTTCTTTGTCTGAATTTCTCACTTCCTGTTTCTCCTCACTAAACTTCACACCATCATCCGAGTGGTGTGGAGTCAGCCAGAACAGCTTACTGAACAGCTTACTGAGGAGGAACAGGAAGTGAGAAATTCAGACAAAGAAAACAAAGAAAAAAAACATTTAGAAGGGAAATCTAAGGAAAAGGTAAGTGAACCAAAAATGCACTAGCTTAAAGGAACCTGTTTAGAAAATAAAAAACGAACCTTTACAACCCCTTTAAGACATGTTCTCCTACCTAAGAATGAGGCTCTTCTTCTAACTGCACACAGCAAGCAGAGATGTGTCCAGCCCCAGTTCCCTTGCAAAAAGAGGAAGTCCTTTTTCTCACTGTCTGGAAAAACTGCTCTCCCCTGGAGATTGTAGTCTGTACTCCATCTGCTTCCACAACAGAGCTGTCTTCACAAACTACATCTCTCATCATCCAGTGTGGTCTGTATTAGAAGTCTTTGTAGTTCGTCATGTCCCACCAGCTCCCTCTAGTGGATGAAGATGGAGCAGCACTGACTAAGTCAGCATGGGAGTCCTGTGTGAGCACAAAAAGCAGCTGTAGCATACTACCTATATACCGTGGTTGTTCCTTCTGGCCAGCTAAGCACCCAGCCACACTTACATATTTATGATATGGTACTTTTAGTTTTGGGTTTATGTTAATCGCTATTTTGTTTAATTGCTAATACCTGCCAATACCTTTATACATCAATGATTATGTTTATAATGTATGAGATAGGAAGCAAAAAATATACATTATTTAGTATTGTAGAATGTTGCAAGTACTGACAGTTATTAAGATTCAATAAATAATGAAAGTTGTCATTAGGTAATCACCCTACTCACTGTGAGGTGACACTGCTGTCACTAATGATACAATATATCTTTTACGTAAATTACTACATATAAATCAACTTATTGCCATAAATGCTTTATTTTGTGTCACATTTAGTTAAAATCGATGATTTGGTATTTTAAACACAGACAGTAATATTTCATCATTATAACAGTTATATTCTTTCTAAAGGTTGAAATACTGTATATTCTCATAAGAGTGGAAATGTGACTTGCAACAGTATATATTCTATTTGTGACATTGCTAGAAAAAAAAACAACAAGGGATTCTCTCATTTATTGCAGAACTTGAGGCAAGGAACTAAATACACAGTTTAAATATGCATGACACTAAGACCCAAATGGCCTGGAAAAAGTTATATATGCCACCCAGGCTGTGGTGGTTGCCATTTTAACCACTTCCTTACTGGGCACATATGCACTTCCTGCCCAGGCGAAATGTCAGCTTTCAGCACTGTCACGCTTTGAATGACAATTGCGCGGTCGTACGACGTGGCTCCCAAACTTCTTTTGGTGGTATTTGATCATTTCTGCGGTTTTTATTTTTGGCGCTATAAACAAAAAAAGACTGACAATTTTGTAAAAAAACACAATATTTTTAACTTTTTGCTATAATAAATATCCCATTTTTTTTAAAAAAATACATTTTTTTTCTCAGTTTAAGCCGATACGTATTCTTCTACATATTTTTGGTAAAAAAAAAACGCAATAAGCGTATAGTGATTGGTTTGCGCAAAATAGGGGATAAAATTATGCCATTTTTTTTTATTAGTTTTTTTTACTAGAAATGGCGGCGATCTGGGATTTTTATTGTGACTGCGACATTATGGCGGACACATCTGACACTTTTGACACATTTTTGGGACCATTCACATTTATACAGCGAACAGTGCTATAAATATGCACTGATTACTGTATAAATGTGACCGGCAGGGAAGGGGTTAACACTAGGGGGCGAGGAAGGGGTTAAATGTGTTCCCTATTAGTGATTCTTACTGTGGGGGGAGGGGACTGACTGGGGGAGGAGACCGACGGTTGTCCCTATGTACAAGGGACACAGCATCGGTCTCCTTTCCCTGACAGGACTGTTTAAACACACAGATCCACGGTCCTGCTCGGTTACTGGGCAATCGCGGGTGCCCGGCGGCCATCGCCAGTAGTGGATTTTAAAGGCGCAACATCATATGACGTGTGTGTCTTCCTGCCGCCGTCAAATGACGGCGGCCGGTTGACAACTGGTTAAAGGCAGGTTTGAGAAATGCTAAGGGGCAATTCAGATCTCTCCAATGCTGTGCACACCGAGAACAGGAATGTTACTGCAATGTTACATGATAGCAAGTTAATCCAAGGCACCTCAAATACACACCATACACAAGGGACACACCATCGGTCTCCTCTCCCTGGCAGGACTTGGATCTGTGTGTTTTCACACAGAGATCCACGTCCCTGGCTCTGTGACAGCCCATCGCGGGTACCTGGCGGACATCGCGGCTGCCAGGCACGCGCATCAGCACCCGCGTGACACGACGGGCACAGCTTTTCCCGGATGCGCGCCAGCGGCGGCGCGCATCGCGGAAGTAAACAGGAGGACGTCCATGGACATCCATGGTTCCCTACGGCGCATGCACGAGTTGTGCTGCGCCGTTCTCACTGGTCCCCGTTGTGTTCTGGGAGCCGAGTGTTTCCCAGAACAAAACGGGTATTCTGCGGGAAGTGACGTACTACCTGCAGAATACCCGCAGAGAGGGCTCCCGGAAGTGGGTGCAAATACCTGTCTTAGACAGGTATATGCACCCCCCTCCCCCCTGAAAGGTGCCAAATGTCACACAGGAGGGGTGGAGGGTTCAGATGAGCGGAAGTTCCACTTTAGGGTGGAGCTCTGCTTTAAGTCCGACATAGGTAGCATTATAGGGAGCGTTCTAAATAAGTATAGCACTTTAGGCAAAAGATTAATTTTGACCGAGTACAATCGACCGAACCATGATGGGGGGTTGTTGGACCATTGTTTAAGGTCTTCCCTTGATCTTTTGAACAGGGGGGGGGGTAATTCTTATGATATAATGTGTGGAGGGAGGGGGTTAGCACTTTGCTTTTAAAATCATTTGTTCTTAACCACTTCCCTACTGTGCACGAAAACCCCCTTCCTGCCCAAGCCATTTTTCAGCTTTCAGCGCTGTCACATTTTGAATGACAATTGCGCGGTCGTGCGACGTGGCTCCCAAACGAAATTTGCGTCCTTTTTTTCCCACAAATAGAGCTTTCTTTTGGTGGTATTTGATCACCTCTGCGGTTTTTATTTTTTGCGCTATAAACAAAAGAAGAGCGTCCAGTTTGGAAAAAAAACACTATTTTTTACTTTTTGCTATAATAAATACCCATTTTTTTTTTAAATAAAATTTTCCTCAGTTTAGGCCAATATGTATTCTTCTACATATTTTTGGTAAAAAAAAAAAAATCGCAATAAGCGCGTATTGATTGGTTTGCGCAAAAGTTATAGCGTCTACAAAATAGGGGATAGATTTATAGCATTTTTTTTTTATTAGTAATGGCGGCGATCTGCGATTTTTTATTGTGACTGCGATATTGCGGCGGACACATCGGACACTTTTGACACATTTTTGGGACCATTCACATTTATACAGCGATCCCTGCTATAAAAATGCATTGATTACTGTATAAATGTGATTGGCAGGGAAGGGGTTAACCACTAGGGGGCGGGAAGGGGTTAAATATGTTCCCTCAAAGTGTTCTTACTGTGGGGGGAGGGGACTGACTGGGGGAGGTGACCGATGGTTGTCCCTATGTACAAGGGACACACCATCGGTCCCCTCTCCCTTACAGGACGTGGATCTCTGTGTTTACACACAGAGATCCACATTCCTGCTTGTTTCCCGGGCAATCGCGGGTGCCCGGAGGCAATCGCGGCCGCCGGGCACGCGCACCGGGGCCTTGTGAACGCGGCGCGCGCGCGCGCGCGCCTCCTAGCTCGTTTTAAAGGGAGGACGTCATATGACGTCCTCCCAGAACGAGAGTATCCTCCGCCCGCCGTCTATTGACAGTGGGCGGGGGACAAGTGGTTAACATCAACTTCAATGTGTATATACATATATACATGTTTTCTATTATTTTGTGTATGTTGTTGTAACTATACAATGATTTTGACTGATGTGTCGAGTTTTCTCCGAGTTCAATTGGTGTAGCAGATTTTCTCTGGCAGTGGATTTGGACCAAACTCTTTACATCAGATTTGAATGTAAGTACCGTGTATTCTAGACAGGTTTTCTTTGTAACACCAGATGAGTACTAATTTGAATTGGTTAGTTCACCTGTAACCTAATGATGACACATTAGTTCCAACAGGTAATGACTAAGCGCTAACATTTGTGCAAAACGTGTCTACCTTTTTGTCCCCTGTTCCATCTGTCAACCATTCTGTCATATGAAGCTTCAATAAAAGGATATTTGGAAGTGCAGCCGTCTGGAATAATTTCCTTATGTTACACAGCATGCGAGCTGGGCTAGCACCTGACTATTGTTTGTGGGGATTAACAAGAGACTCACTCACCTGGAGCGGCTTTTCTTGTTTCATTGCAGTTGCACTCCACAAAAGCATTTGCTCCAGAGCTGAGTAAATGAGGGGAAATCCCGCTGACTTACATCATCCAATCATGTGCAAGCAAAAATGCATTTTGTTTTTTAAATATTCCTTGCATGTGATTGGGAATTCTTTGCAGAGTGAAGCTTCACCTCTTTTACTTTGGTTCAATATTATTTTATTCGTTTATATATAAGTATTACAGAGATTTACCCTATACAAAACAGGTATATATATGGAAACCATGTACATATACTTTCAGGGTACAGTATCTTCCCTATCTAAAATAAAAAAGGGGCTCCATATTAGCTTATAAAACAGATCGGATGTTTTGATTATAGTTTAAGCAATCAGACATTCCAAGAAAGAGAAGAAAAAAAAAAAAGGGGGTGGGGAGTTATGAAAACAAAAACAATTATACTCACTCTAGCATAGCTAAACAGCGGTAGAATTTCCCTTAACCCAATTTAGAAACTCAGATGAATGTCAAAACTTGGACCAAATTAGCCAAGTATGAGAGAACTGTTCTTCTCTTGACATTTTCCATGCCAACAGACCTTCTAGATCTCTAATATAGTCCAATTCAATTGCCCATTCCCCCAGGGAGGGTACTGTCTTTGATTTCCAATGTCATGGAATGACTGCTCTAGCTGCAGCGAGGAAGTGTCTAAGCACATCCTCCTTTGCTTTCTTTAAAGATCCTGGAATCATAGTTCAGAGAGCCACTCTGGGTGATGCGTAGATAGTTGTATCCACTAGTTTACCATATAAATCAAAGATATGTTTCCAAAACCTTCTCACCCGGGGGACAGTCCCACCAGATGTGGATCATATTTCCCTTTGAATTATGACAACGCCAACAGATATCAGATATATCCTGGTTAAATTGATGGAGGGTAGAGGGGCACCTACACCATCTACTCACCAATTTATATCTCTTCTCTTGAGTTTTTGTAGCTATTGACATTTTATTAGTCAAAATAAAGCTTTTTTGCCAATCCAATGAAGTTAAAGTCTGTTGGAGGTCTTTTTCCCATTTCCGTGTATATGGGGGAAGATCTGAAAGGATTGATCTCAAATAAATAGAGTATAATGCAGAGACCGAGTGTGATAGTGGCTCCTCTTGCAAAAGCAGAGATTCAAAGGCAGTTGGTTTTATCATAAATATCTTGTTTTGATAGATCGTATATAACATAAAGCTTGATGCCTCTGTAGCCACTGCGTGGGATTATAAGAGAGCATCATAGATGAAGAGGCTACCGGTAATAATGGATCCGACTTTAGGACCTGAGCAATTCTTCTGTGTTCCTGTTTATACCAAGGGCCAAACACAGTTGAGTGTAAGGCATAGATGTGCAAAGTGCACAATCTATTTGCCTTTAGTAAATTAACCCCTGTGAATGAATCAGCTGATTGCAATAATATGCAGCTATCTCTTGCTCGGAAAAGCCCTGACAGGGTCCCTGGTAGAATTAGCTTATTGTATACGGAGTAAAAGAATGAGAGGATCAAGTAGAGGATGAGAGGATCAATAGATATGAGCCCTGATGAAGGAGGATTAATGTATAACCCACAAAACATGTTGGATTTCAACACTTGAGTGAAGATTATATCTAGATCGATTCCTATGGCTTGCTGCTCCAATCCTTTCACTCTATATCAGATACTTCTTCCAGGCAGCACAGCCTAATCTTCAACATTTACTGTTGCAGCAGAAATGAAGGAGATGACACATGAGGAGTAATCACTCAGCTCTCTCCTCTTGTCATCACTTGTGCACTACAGAACAGCCTAATTGGCTAGTAGCAATGATCCTCCATTTGCCAGTCCCAGACAAATGCAGCTACTTATTTATTGTATTTGAAAATACATTTAAACAAGAAGTCTCACTAGAGGTTAAAGGCTTGTTAGATTTTCCAGGGGACGATATGCCCTCACCTTTTCTTCTCCGGACAAGGTTTTTTCCAGATGCCCCAATAAATCTGAAAGGGGAATTATCAAAGAAAATTACTTTAGCTCAGTCCTCAGCAGTCCAATCTCTGTACATTTTGCAGAATATCAGTCTGTCCCTGATGTTATTCCTGGAGAAAAGTTGCTTCTTTGCTGCCCTTCTTGACACCAGGCCATCCTTCAAAAGACTTCTCCTAACTGTGTGTTCAGATGCTCTCACACCTGCCTTCTGCCATTCCTGAACAAGCTCTGCACTGGTGGTGCCCCGATCCCACAGCTGAATCAACGTTAGGAGACGGTCCTGGCACTTGCTGGACTTTTTTTGGACACCCTGAAGCCTTCACAACAATTGAACCTCTCTCCTTGAAGTTCTTGATGATCCAATAAATGGTTGATTTAGGTGAAATCTTAGTAGCAGCAATATCCTTGCCCATGAATCCATCTTTGTGCAAAACAATGATGACTGCACATGTTTCCTTGCAGGTAACTATGGTTAAAAGAGGAAGAACAATGATTTTAAGCACCATCCTGCCTTTAAAGCTTCCAGTCTGTTATTCTAACTCAATCAGCATTACGGAGTATCTTCCAGCCTTGTCCCTGTCAATACTGACACGCGTATTAATGAGAGAATCACTGACATACTGTAATGTCAGCTGGTTCTTTTGTGGCAGGGCTGAAATGCAGTGAAAATGTTTTTTTGGGGGGGATTAAGTTTATTTTCATGGCAAAGAGGGACTTTTGCAATTAACCACTTGACCTCCGGAAGGTTTTACCCCCTTCATGACCATGTCATTTTTTGCGATATGGCACTACATTACTTTAACTGCCAATTGCATGATCATGCAACGCTGTATCCAAATAAAATGTATGTCCTTTTTTCCCACAAATAGTGCTTTCTTTTGTGGAAGTTTGTTCACCTCATCGTTTTTTATTTTTTGCGCTATAAACAAAAAAGAATTTCTTTATCAATTTAGGCCAAAATGTATTCTGCTACATATTTTGGGTAAAAAAAACCCAATAAGCGTTAAATAATTGGTTTGCATAAAAGTTATAGCGTCCACAATCTATGGGATATTTTTGCAGAGATCCACAGCTCAGGTGGAAGAATCTCTCCACAGGATAACTGTTAATGGTGCACTCCACAAATCTGCGCTTTATGGAAGATTGACAAGAAGAAAGCCATTGTTGAAAGAAAGCCATAAGAAGTCCTGTTTGCAGTTTGTGAGAAGCCATGTGGGGGACACAGCAAACATGTGGAAGAAGGTGCTCTGGTCAAATGAGACCAAAATTTTACTTTTTGGCCCAAAAGCAAAATGCTACGTGTGGCTGAAAGCTAACACAGCACATCACCCTGAACACACCATCCCCACCGTAAAGCATGGTGGTGGCAGCATCATGTTGTTGGGTGGATGCTTTACTTCAGCAGTGATAGGGAAGCTTTCCTGAGTTGATGGGAAAATGAATTGAGCCAAATACAGGACAATCTTAGAAGAAAACCTGGTAGAGTCTGCAAAAGACTTGAGATTGGCCCAGAGTTCACCTTCCAACAAGACAATAACCCTAAACATACAGCCAGAGCTTCAATGGAATGGTTTACGTCAAAGCATATTCATGTGTTAGAATGGCCTAGTAAAAGTCCAGACCTAAATCCAATTGAGAATCTGTGGCAAGACTTGAAAATTGCTGTTCACAGACGCTCTCCATCCAACCTGACAGAGCTTAAGCTATTGTGCAAATAAGAATAGGCAAAAATGTCACTGTGTGCAAAGCTGGTAGAGGCATACCCAAAAAGTCTTGCAGCTGTAATTGCTGAAAAAGGTGGTTCTACAAAATATTGACTCAGGGGGACTGAATACAAATGCACGCCACACTTTTCAGATATTTATTTGGAAAACATTTTGAAAACCATTTATCATTTTCCTTCCACTTCACAATTATGTGTCACTTTGTGTTGGTCTATCACATAATATCCCAATAAAATACATTTATGTTTTTGGTTGTAACATGACAAAATTTGGAAAATCTCAAGGGGTATGAAAACTTTTTCAAGGCATTGTATAAACATAAATAAACACTTTAAGTAAATGCAATAAATGTTTACTAATAAGTATAATGTTAAGTATAATGTTAAGTATACTGTTTATCATTGTTTCTCTTGGATGCAGATTTCTAACATATGGGTTAAGTTCACTTGGTTACTGCATGACCTATTGGCTCTGTATACTGCAGTAAGAACAAATTAATTATACAAAGGTCGTGTACTTTTTACCTACCTACACACAACCCAGGCCTCTTAAATGTCCTCAACAGTCTTGTTGTATTTCACTACAATAAGATACTATCTATTTCTATATGTTTCTGTCCTGATACAGCTTACATTCACGTGTTTTTTTTTTTTGGAAAGAAGTACCGTATTTTTTGCTCCATAAGACGTGCCTGACCATAAGACGCACCTAGGTTTTGGAGGAGGAAAACCAGAAAAAAAATATTCTGAACAAAATGCTGTACTAAAATATTTACCAGTGCCCATGAAATGCAGCCTGACCTGTGCCATTATTGCAGCCTGACCATTGCCACTAATGCAGCCTGGATATTGCCATTAATGCACCCTTTACATATAGTTATTAATGCAGCCTGACCATTGCCATTAATGAATAAAATGTAATTAAATTAAAAACACAGTCCACTTTGCTGCAAAGATAGTCACTGGCTGCTTGCAGGAAGAGAAATGATATATTATTGATCAGTGTACTCTGTACAGCTCTGCACAGCACACGGAAATGCATTGTTTTAAATGATTTCAAGGTAAAACTGTGCTACTCCTCCTCAATGATGAAGACTGGAGGAAAAGGTTGGAAACATGCAAAAAGAAGGAAGGAGAGATTGTCCCTGAATATGTGCTCCTGGAAATGAGAGCCAACTTCGTTATCCCTGTAAAGGGTGATTTTCTAAAAGATGTTCTTTATGCTGAGCTGGGGTTAGGAAGAGAGAGAGGCTAGTGAGAAGTGCACACACTCACTTGGAATACTCCTGGGGGCTCCTCTCTAGCTCATTCAGTAGTATATCAGTGTGTTTGTTGGCTGCTTCTTTTTAATCTTCCTGCCCACCTCTCCTTCACAGATCGAACACAGGAGCAGGGAGGGAGGAGTGAGAGAAGAGATGTGTGAAGCTGCTCAGTCGGGACAGGCTGCAGGCATGCTGGAGGTGGAGTTGGATGGAGCAGTGTGAGGATTGGATCCTCTCCACGTAGGACAGCTACACTTCCCGAGCCGTCATCTGCACTGTCTGCACAGTGCACACAGTGACAGAGAGCAGAGCGCCATCAGAGGAGGGAGGAGAGGAACAGGTGGATGGGTTTTCCGTGGACAGGAACCAATTTCTCCACCCCTCACTTCTCATGGCAGCGTCAGCGGGGGGCGGGGCCTAATGTTTTTTCGCTCCATAAGACGCAGGGACATTTTTCCCCATATTTTTTGGGGAAAATATGCCTCTTATGGTCCGAAAAATACAGTATATTGAAATTAAAATAATGTTGATGAATTATTTGTGAAATGTCTAGCTCCTCCCTGACACTTTCATCATTACAGTTCACTGATATGAACACAAAAATAGCTATAAAGAAATACAAAGATAACTATGACATAGTTTGGATAGCTTTCATTCTATCTATCACAAGCTGCTGTCCTAACCTGGATATAGTGTAGTGATCAGGAGTATGTAACAAACCACACTGAGTATACAACATAGAATCAGGATATGTAATATACAACATGCCTATGCAATGCAGCTGTCAGAAGTATCTAAATATTACTTGGTGTATACATGTTCACTCTGCAGTGCTCAGAGGAATGGATTTTACAACATAGAGTGCAAAGGCCTGAGTAAGTAACAAGTGACATAGCATGTACTGTACTTTTCAGTGGTTAATAGTATATAACATACAACACAGTGTACAAAATGCAGGAATCAGGAGTATGTAGCATAGTGCCCTTTACTTATCTAGTCAGTGACAGGAAAAGATGCCACAGCATTGGTATTCAGAGGGAGGAAGAATGCCCCAGTGTCAATGGCCAGTGGGAAGAAGAATGCCCCAATGTCAAAAAAGGAATGCCCTATACTAGTGTCAGTAGGAAGTACAACATCATTGTTGTCAGAAGGACTAATTTTTTTGTCAATGTGTGTAAAAATGTTCCATCATTGGTGGAAATAAATATTTTCTCTATCAAAACATATGCCTTTTGCTGGTGTCAATGGGAGTAAAAACATGCCCCACTGGTGGTGATACCGAAAGAACTATGCCCCAGCATTGGTGATCAGTGGTAGGGATAAGCCGAACACCCCCCGGTTTGGTTCGCACCAGAACATGCGAAATGGCAAAAAGTTTGAGCGAACATGGAAAACCTATTTAAGTCTATGGGACACGGACATGAAAAATCAAAAGTGCTCATTTTAAAAGCTTATATGCAAGTTATTGCCATAAAAAGTGTACGGGGACCCGTGTACTGCCCCAGGGGACATGAATCAATGCAAAAAAAAAGTTTTTAAAACAAATTTGTTTTTCAGGAGCAGTGATTTTAATAATGCTTAAAGTGAAACAATAAAAATTAAATATTCCTTTAAATGTTGTGTCTGGGGGGTCCCCTTAGCCTGCCTGTAAAGTGGTGCATCTGTGCAATGTGTAGAACAGTGCCCCAGCAAAATGACCTTTCTAAAGGAAAAAACTTAATTTAAACTTGTTCGCGGCTGTAATGTATTGCCGGCTCCAGGCAATATAAATGAAAACTAAAGGAAAAAATCGGTGTGGGTACCCCCCAGTCTATACCAGGCCCTTGGGGTCTGGTATAGATTTTAACCACCTCAACACCGGGCACTTTCACCCCCCTCCTTCCCAGACCAATTTTCAGCTTTCAGCGCTGTCACACTTTGAATGAGAATTGTGCGGTCATGTAACACTGTACCCATATGAAATTTGTATAATTTTTTTCACATAAATAGAGTTTTCTTTTGGTGGTATTTAATCACCGCTGGGGTTTTTATTTTTTACGATACAAATAAAAAAATACAGATTTTTAAAAAAAAATGCATTTTTCTTAGTTTCTGTTATAACATTTTGCAAATAAGTAATTTCTCCTAAAAAAAAATTGAGCAAAAATGATGCTGCTACATTTCTTTAGTAAAGAACAAACAAATCAGTGTTTATTTGGTGTTAGAAGTGATGGGGGACAGACAGATGTTTTATGGGGACACTGACATGTGTATGGGGGCAGGGTTATTAGTGGTGCTTGGTGTACTGTTTGTGGGATAATCTGCAACATCTCTCTGTGTAAAATCATCCTCACACAGAGAGCTGTCACAGATCTGCAGATTCCCCCCGCACTAAGCTCTCACTGAGCTCAGCGGGGACAACTGTCAAAGAGACTGTTTACACTGTGATGGCTGTGATTGGACACATTCGTCACGTGATTGGGAGGAACAATCACAGCGCCCATATGCCGATCTCTGCTCAGCTGGATTCTATGATCATAATGATCACAGGATCGAGCTGGAGCGCGCCTCATGCCCGTACTGCGAGCACTCGGTCTGAGGGACGTTCCTGAACGTCCACTCAGAATGAGGAAAGGACCACCCGGCTGGTTATGTGCAGTGGCCGGATGGGAGGTGGTTAAGGGGAACGCCACACCCCAAAATCCATACCAGACCCTTTGGGTCTGGCATAGATTTCAAGGGGAACTTCACGCCAAAATGAAAAAAAAAAGCAAGCCGCCTGGCAGGCCAGGAAAGGGGGGGACAAAACGAGCGCCCCCCTCCTGAACCATACCAGGCCACTTGCCCTTAACATGGGGAGGGTGCTTTGGGGTCGCCCCCCAAAGCACCTTGTCCCCATGTTGATGGGGACAAGGGCCTCTTACCGACAACCCTGACCATTGGTTGTCGGAGTCTGCGGGCGGAGGCTTATCGGAATCTGGAAGCCCCCTTAACCACTTAAGGACCGGACCAATACGCAGAATAATGACCAGGCCCCTTTTTGCGATTCGGCACTGCGTAGCTTTAACTGACAATTGCCCGGTCGTGCGACGTGTCTCCCAAACAAAATTGGGCGTCCTTTTTTTCCCACAAATAGAGCTTTCTTTTGGTGGTATTTGATCACCTCTGCGGTTTTTATTTTTTGCGCTATAAACAAAAATAGAGCGTCAATTTTGAAAAAAATTACATATTTTTTTACTTTTTGCCTTTAATAAATATCCCTCAAAAATATATAAAAAACATTTTTTTCCTCAGTTTAGGCCGATACGTATTCTTCTACATATTTTTGGTAAAAAAATCGCAATCGGCGTTTATTGATTGGTTTGGGCAAAAATTATAGCGTTTACAAAATAGGGGATAGTTTTAAGGCATTTTTATTAATTATTATTTTTTTACTAGTAATGGCGGCGATCAGCGTTTTTTTTCGTGACTGCGACATTATGGCGGACACATCGGACATTTTTGACACATTTTGGAGACCATTGTCATTTTTACAGCGATCAGTGCAATAAAAATGTACTGGTTACTGTAAAAATTACACTGGCAGTGAAGGGGTTAACCACTAGGGGCACTGGAGGGGTTAAGTGTGCCTAGGGGCGTGTTTCTAACTGAGGGGGGCGTGGCTATGAGTGACACGTCACCGATCTCCGCTCTGATTACACAAAGCGGAGATTGCTGACATTGTCAGTAGGGGAGCGGGGAGATGTTGTGTTTACACTAACATCTCCCCACTCCATGCCTCTGTGAGACGATCGCGGGGATACCCGCGGCGATCGAGTCTGCGGGACCCGCGGTCCGCCTCACGGGGAAGGCAGGGGGGTCACGAATGTGCCGCCGGCGGCGTGCGTGCGACCCCGACGTCGGCAGTTAAGGGTCACGTACAGGTACGTGATTGTGCCTGTACGAGCCATTCTGCCGACGTATATATACAGTGAGGGGTCCTTAAGTGGTTAAATAAGGGGGCACCCAGATTCCACCCCCCACGTAAATGGTTATCAGGTACATTGTACTCCTACCCATTCACCAAAAAGTGAAACCCATAATAGACACGTTTTGTGTCACGCGATGTACATCCATCATTAATCACGCCACCCAATGAAAAAATTGAAAAAAAATAAACTTGCCTCCATTTGAGGCCTCCCGATGACTGCTGTCTTTTGGCTTTGACAACTGTTATATAGACAAGGGGCGGGGCCACCTGCTGATGTAACTGGATGACCCCGCCCCATCTGATGTCACATGATGTCAGAAGGGGCGTGGTCACTTGGTTACATCGCCAGGTGGCCCGCCCTTGCCTATATAACAGCTGTCACAGCCAAGAGACAGCAGTTGCCGGGAGGCCTACCATCGAGGCGGAGCTGTATTTTTCCCTGGTGCCGCACATCCACTTTGTAAGAGTCATATGGTGTTATGAGAGAGAGAATCTCAGCCTGGGCTCCCGTCAGGCCACGCACCCAACATTTTTTACTCCCCCCAGAGTAAATGTGTTGGGGGCATGGCCTGACAGGAGCCCAGGCTGAGGTTGTCTCTCTCATACCACTATAGGGCTCCGTGAATTTGCGGCACCAGGGATCTTTCCTCTCTTCCTTCCAGTGACTACAGGAGCTGGGATGAGCTCTATCCCTTGCTTGAAATCCAGCAGTGGTTGCAGCATCACCCACACTACTCCCCATAGTGATCGAGCCTGAGTGGCACAGTAAACAAACCGTGGGTCACAGATAGTAAAAAAAGTGTCAGTTCAACCAGTTCAACCAATAAACCAGAATCACTGTCAAAGCTCCTGTGTCCTCAAAACCTGTAACATTTCCTACAAAACAAAACAAAAAATTGGATAGCATTTATTGATTTATGATAGTGTTAAGGGACCACTACAGTAATCTTAAAGCCCCAAGATGCTTTAAAGTAGCCCTAGGACTTAGAACCCAATTCTTGGCTTCATAGCAAGTGATGTAGAGACTACATTTTGCTGAAAACTTCAGCAGGGAGATCTCAGCAAGACAGCAAGAGACGAGTCTGTGATTCTTTGAACATGTCAAGAATGATCACCTCAAGCGGAAAGTTCAACTGGGTCAACTTTGTTGATTTACAGTATGATGGTGGTAAGGGACCACTACAGGAATCTTTCCCTCAAGATGCTTTAAAGTAGCCCTAGGACCTAGAACCCAATACTTGGCTTCATAACAAGTGATGTAGGGACTGAGTATTGCTGAAAATTTCAGCAGGGAGATCTCAGCAAGACAGCAAGAGAGTAGCCTGTGATTCTTTTAACATATCAAGAATGTTCACCTCAAGCTGAAAGTTCAACTGGGTGGTCTGGTTTAATACTTACACAACAGTCAAGAATGCCAACCTCTGCTTGGTTGTCTTCTGTTCGCTAAAAATATATATAAAGATCAGCTCTATTTTGCATTGTAAAGCAGATGACTGTGCTTCAGTAAGTTTGGAAGTAAGCATTTTTGACATTCAGCAGCCCTAGGCATCTTACTCTCCTTTAGAGAATTGTAAAAATCAGCCACGTAAGGATTTGCCATTCTCACTGTTTCGAAGCAGATGGTGAAATTTGCACTCTAAGCAATTATATGTTCTTTCTAATTGAATTGCCATTGATTTTGCAGGAAAGGATCAAAAGTACAGTGTATGTTCCAGTGATTGGGCTAGTGATAGCTAGACAATTGACTTTGTAATCCTGATGAATGCAGTGTTGAAATACTGGTTCTTGCTACTAAAGGTTACATGTCATGAATATTGTGTTAGGACCCGATTCATATGTCTTTCCTTATCAATTTTGGCAGTTTGAAACGACCTAGGATGGTCAGTTTTGACATAAATATGTATGACATTAAAAAATCTGCTGAATGTTTTATATAAGCACAATTATCCTTAACTGGTCTGCGGTGGTTGCTTAGATTTATTGGCATGTAGAGAGAAAAAAAAAAGAAGCATGAACAAATAGACAGTATGTCTTGCAATACTTATATAAAATATAAAATGTTGCTTGTGATATTTACCATTACCAGAAACTAGATTAGCAAGTGGTTTTACATCTCTCCAGGAGAATGCATAATCCCTTCTTTGCAATTAATTATTCCTTGTAATACCATACCCCTCTTGCAGGTCCTAGGATTTATTTGGACACACGTCTACAACTGGATATTTTACTTGCAGTTCTATCAACTGGTGAAATTGTGTTCTGTAGTACAGCTTGTATATACAATTGTGCCTTTGTCAGAAACCAGCAGCTGGGAGACCAGATATATTGTATGTAGCTGCACCAAGAAACTGGGACCAGACTATGTATGTACATCTTTAAAGTGAGATTTATTTACAGTGAACAATAACCACACATCAACAGTAGTGATGAGCCGAACACCCCCGGGTTCGGTTCGCACCAGAACCCGCGAACGGACCGAAAGTTCGTACGAACATTAGAACCCTATTAAATACAATGGATGCGAACGTTCGAATTCTAAAGTGCTAATTATAACAACTATTATGCATGTTATTGTCCTAAAAAGGGTTTGGGAACCCGGGTTCTGCACCAGGGGACATGTATCAATGCAAAAAGAAGTTTTAAAAACGGTCGTTTTTCGGGAGCAGTCATTTTAATGATGCATAAAGTGAAAAAAAAAAGTCAAATATTCCTTTAAATATCGTACCTGGGGGGTGTCTAAAGTATGCCTGTGAAGTGCCACGTGTTTCCCGTGTTTAGAACTGTCCCTGCACAAAATGACACTTCTAAAGGAAAAAAAAGCCATTTAAAACTGCTTGCGGCTTTAATGTAATGTCTGGTCCCGGTAATATGGATGAAAATCTTTAAGAAAAATGGCATAGCTACCCCATGACCCCCCCCCCTACCCCAGCCCATTACCAGCCCCTTTGGGTCTTGTATGGATATTAAGGGGAACCCCGCACATAAAATAAAAAAGGCCCTATATACTCTGAACAGCCGTATACAGGGGGTGCATACAAGACAGGGACTGTAGGTTTGTTCTTATGTAGAATCTGTTTGTAATTTTGCACAGGTACATTGTTGAAGTGTAGCTCCAGCCTAAAAATCTATTTTTAAACTTTTTGGAAAACATAGGTAAGGGTTATCACCCCTGTAACATTTGTTTTGCTGTCTGTGCCCCTGTTCAGAACATTTCACCTCACTTTCCGTCCCAATGACAACTGTTTTTGAAATGTGGTGTTTTTCTTGAAACAAGGATTGCTGATAAAGCATCAGTACAGAGGAGACACCTTTCTCCCATATTTATTCTTACAGGAGAGAATTTTCCTTCCTAGTGGTAGATTTCCTCTCACTTCCTGTTGTCTTCTTGCGTTTGCAAGTAGGAGTCGTTTGTAAGTTGGATGTTTGAAAGTAGGGACCTGCCGTATATACTCTGCAGAAATAGGCCCCTTAGTTGTTGGTGTTGGCACAACACTGTAAGCACTCACAGTTACTCTTGGTTGGTGCTGGAACGCCCTGCTGTCAATTATTATATCAGGAATTTTAATTACATATAATTGTTGAACAGTGGTAGTAAAAATTGGGCCTTTGATGGTGGTGCTGGTGCCACAACACTGTAAGCCCTGACAGTTACTCTTGGTGGGTGCAGCAATGGGCCCTGCTGTGAATTATTAGATCAAGAATTGTAATTGCATGCCCCTGTTGAACAGGGGCTGAAAAATTGGGCCTTTCGTGGTGGTGGTGGTGGTGTTGCCACAACACTGTAAGCCCTCAGAGTTACTCTTGGTGGGTGCAGGAATGGGCCCTGCTGTGAATTCTTAGATCAAGAATTGTAATTACATGCCCCTTTTGAACAGGGGCTGAAAAATTGGGCCTTTCGTGGTGGTGGTGGTGGTGGTGGCGTTGCCACAACACTGTAAGCCCTCAGAGTTACTCTTGGTGGGTGCAGCAATGGGCCCTGCTGTGAATTATTAGATCAAGAATTGTAATTGCATGCCCCTGTTGAACAGGGGCTGAAAAATTGGGCCTTAGGCACTGGTGGCACAACACTACAACCCCTCACAGATACGTTACTTGGAGCACAGCAATGAGCCCTGTTGCAAAGTATTGCTTCAAAAATTGTAATGACACGCCCCTGTTAAACAGGGGCTGAAAAATTGGGCCTTAGGCACTGGTGCCACAACACTCCAACCCCTCACAGATACTGTACTTGGAGCACAGCAATGAGCCCTATGGCAAATTATTGCTAAAAAAATTGTAATTACACGCCCCTGTAAAACAGGGGCTGAAAAATTGGGCCTTAGCCACTGGTGGCGGCACCCATAAACAAAAATGATCTTCCAAGCTATCATCATCAATCGTATCATTGAGGACTCGGAGGAGGAGGATAGCCAGTCAACATAACAGCACAGGCACTCAGCATCAGCATCAGTCTTGAAGGGATGTGACATGTTAAAATCAATTAGTCTGTTATATCAGCATCAGGTGTGTGGTAGCTGGTGGTGATCCAAGACTGGTTCATCTTGATGAAAGTCAGTCGATCAACCGAGTCGGTGGACAGGCGCACCCTGTGATCCGTGACAAATCCTCCAGCAGCACTGAATGTGCGTTCCGAAAGAACGCTGGATGCAGGACAGGCCAGTAGCTCAATTGCATACTGTGCAAGCTCTGGCCAGTGATCCATCCTCAAGACCCAGTAAGCCAGAGGATTTTCGGTGGGGAAGGTGTCCAAGTCTGACCTTGCCCCTAGATATTCCTGCACCATGTTTATCAGACGCTGGCGATGGTTGCTGGAACCGATCATACTTTGGGGCTGCGGACTAAAGAATTGTCTGAACGCATCGGTCAGACGGCCACCTTCCCCACCGCTCCTTCTTTGACTGGCCGAAGCCTCAGCAACTCGTTGTCCAGGACCAGGAGTTTGTAACCTCCCAGTCTCTGGGAACGCGTTGCACAGACCTTTCTGCAAGGCCTCCCGGAGTTGTCTCATCCTCTGCTCCCTCTGCGAAGGTAACATAAGGTCCGCAACCTTACCCTTGTACCGTGGATCAAGGAGAGTGGCCAGCCAGTAATGGTCCCTCTCCTTGATCCGAAGAATACGAGGATCCTTCCGCAGACTTTGCAGGATCAGGGAGGCCATGCAGCGTAGGTTTGCTGAGGCATTCGCTCCGGAGTCCTCTGGGTCACTAAGGACGACATGATCCGCAGCCACCTCCTCCCAGCCACGTACAAGTCCACTGGTTTCTTGGGACTGTAAATCATCCCTAAAAGACTGCTGCTGATGATGCTGAGTGCCAGCCTCCACCTCCATGCTGACACAATCCTCCTCCTCCTCCTCTTCCTCTTCCTGTGCGATGGGTGGGACAGAAGGAACACTGTCTGGGTAAAGGGGGCCTTGAGAGGCAAGGAAGTCCTCCTCTTCCTGCCTCTGTTCTGCCTCAAGTGCCCTGTCCATTATTCCACGCAGCGTGTGCTCCAACAGGTGGACAAGAGGTACAGTGTCACTGATGCATGCACTGTCACTGCTCACCATCCTCGTGGCCTCCTCAAATGGTGCCAGGACAGTGCATGCATCCCTGATCATGCCCCACTGGCGTGGAGAAAAAAAAACAAGCTCCCCTGACCCTGTCCTGGTGCCGTAGTCACACAGGTACTCATTGATGGCCCTCTGCTGCGTGTGCAGCCGCTGCAGCATGGCCAACGTTGAGTTCCACCTGGTGGGCATGTCACATATAAGGCGGTTCTTGGGCAGGTTCAACTCCTTTTGCAGCTCAGCCAGGTGAGCACTGGCATTATAAGATCTGCGGAAATGCACACAGACTTTCCTGGCCTGCCTCAGGACATCCTGTAAGCCCGGGTACCTGCCCAAGAACCGCTGCACCACCAGGTTAAGGACGTGAGCCACACAGGGCACATGGGTCAGTTGTCCCTGTCGGAGGGCGGAGAGGAGGTTGGTGCCATTGTCGCAAACCACCATTCCTGGCTTAAGCTGGCGTGGCGTCAACCACCTCTCGGCCTGGCCCTGCAGAGCAGACAGGACCTCTGCCCCAGTGTGGCTTCTGTCCCCCAAACACACCAGCGCAAGCACGGCATGGCATCTTTTTGCCTGCGTACTTGCGTAGCCCCGTGAACGGCTACGGAGCACCGCTGGTTCATAGGACAAACCACAGGAAGAGGCCATGGAGGAAGAAGAAGAGGAGGGGGTGGAGGAGAGAGGTGTGTCACAACCAGTAGTAGCATTTTGGAGGCGTGGTGGTGGAACAACCTCCAACACTACTGCACCTTGTCCTGCATCCTTCCCAGCTGCCAAAAGAGTGACCCAATGGGCCGTGAAAGAAAGGTAACGTCCCTGTCCATGCCTGCTGGACCATGAGTCAGCGGTAATATGCACCTTACCGCTGACCGCCCTGTCCAGCGAGGCCAAGACATTGCCTTCCACATGCCGGTAGAGAGCCGGAATAGCCTTCCGTGAGAAAAAGTGGCGTTTGGGAACCTGCCACTGAGGAACCGCACATTGCACAAACTCACGGAAGGGGGCCGAGTCTACCAACTGAAAAGGCAGCAGTTGAAGCGCTAGCAATTTAGCCAAGCTAGCATTCAACCGCTGGGCATGTGGATGGCTGGGAGTGAACTTCTTTCGACGGTCCAGCAGCTGGGGCAGGGAAATTTGCCTGCTAGAATCGGACGTCGGTGTACTGCTAGCAGAGTGGCCGCAAGTACTTGGCTGTGACACACCTAATTCTACACCTTCATTCCTCTCAGTGCATGTTTCAGAGAGGACTGAAGTTATAGTGGGGTTGGAGATCCCAGCTGATGCGGTGCAAGGAGAGGTCCGCTTTGTTCTTTGGTGTGGGTCTTTGAGGTAGGCTTGCCAACGAGCTGCATGGCAGGTCAACATATGTCTGGTCAGGCATGTGGTACCCAAGCGGCTGATGTTTTGGCCACGCGATATACGCTTGAGACATATGTTGCAAACAGCAGCTGTGCGATCTGATGCACTAGCCTCAAAAAAGGCCCACACCAAGGAACTTTTTGAATGACGGGCAGAGGCAGCGCCCTGCACAGGCGGAGCTCTGCGGTGTGATTCCGTCGGTGTACTGCCCTTACGCTGGCCACCAAAGGGCATCCTGCCTCGTTGGAGATGTGCCTCCTCCTCATCCTCCTCCTCCTCCTCTCTCCTATTAGGCACCCACGTGGAGTCAGTGACCTCATCATCCCCTCCCTCCTCATCACTGGAGCCAATCTGGCAGTATGCTGCAGCTGCTGGAACATGACTGCCAGATTGGTGTCCTTCTTGAGCATCCCCTCTGTCTGCTCTCACGCTACTGCCTTCCTGTAGCTGGGTTTCATCATCAGACCCTTCAAAACGCTGGGCATCCTCCTGGAGCATGTACCCAACACTGTGCTCAAACAGTTCGGGGGACTCCTCAGGAGGAGGACATAGTGGGTCTAGGGAAGGAGTGACTGATGATGAGTCTGACATTGATACCAGGGAAGTGGACGCTTTGGCAGCTGCTTTGCCAGTACCCTGAGCCTGGGTGAGAGAGGATGAGGAGGAGGAGGAGGGCTTGGTCATCCACTCTACCAAGTCTTCGGCATGATGTGGCTCAACATGTCCAGCTGCCGAAAAGAAGGACAAGCGTGTCCCATGGCCATGTGCTGATGACAATGCACCGCGTCCACGACCAGCACTGTTGCCCCCAGACACAGAGCCTGCTTGCCCTCTTTTATTGCCTCCTGACTGTCTGCCTCTCCTTGTTTGCCTTCCAGACATTCTAATAGATGGCCTGCAGGGAGATGGGAAAAAAGCAATAAGGGCTACCTTCAGGTGTCCTTCTCTGTCCCTTTACTTAAGGATTTCTAAATATGGTTGAGGATTATTGCTTTTGCACAGAATAGCACAACGACAATTTCCCTGACTGTCCAAAAAACAAGGATTTCAAAGATGGTTGATGAGGAATGCTTTGGCACACTATAGCACAAGGAGAATTCCCCTCACTTTCCTTCTTTGTCCCTAGAAACAAGGACTGGCACAGTGAAAGAAACTGACACTCTCCCTACCTACAGTTTTCTGTCCCTAGAAAAAATGTTTTTTTAAAGAACACTATAGCACAAGGAGAATTCCCCTCACTTTCCTTCTTTGTCCCTAGAAACAAGGACTGGCACAGTGAAAGAAACTGACACTCTCCCTACCTACAGTTTTCTGTCCCTAGAAAAAATGTTTTTTTAAAGCACACTATAGCACAAGGAGAAATCCCCTCACTTTCCTTCTTTGTCCCTAGAAACAAGGACTGGCTGTCAGGGTCACCTGTAGCCAGGTGACAGATGCACACCGTAGGGGGACAGGAGTGCACCGCAAGGTAGTGAACCCTATGGCTGGCTTCTGTGGATAGGAAACTGGGTGGTTGTGGAAAGCGGGACCAGAGGAGCACAACCGGGATCCCAACGGAAGCGAGAGCCAAGATTCCCCAGGGCGCGGAGTCTAAGACCCAGCTGGTCTTCTCCAGGGCCTCTAGTGGTGAGGATGTTACGCTGCAGGCTGGGACCAGGTCGCGGCCCCTGGAGTTTCCTAGCTCACGCCCCGTAGGATAAGGGGAAGCAGCAGCACACGATAGAGAGAACCGAATAACAAGCCGAAGGTCAGGGGCCACAAGCAGACAAGGATAACGAAGAACGAGCCGAAGGTCAAGGGTCACGAGCAGACAGGGATGGTCGGGGACAAGCCAATAACGTAACAGAGAGACAGACGTAGCACACGGCAGGCAGGAACCCAAACACACAAGGCCTAACAAACACGT